>OZ007565.1:10072887-11423233 GCA_963931875.1 Pollenia griseotomentosa
GAACCAATAAACATACAAAAAAAGTTTATACCACATTCGAAACTTATCAAAAAAATACGAATACGAATTTGGTACTTTTTCGAAATTCGAACATCTAAGGGGTAAAAATCGTAACTATTTTTAGTACTTTTTTTTACAAAACATTTTTCTACATTCATTGTACCAAATTATGGGCTCCCACTACAATACTGAAATTTTTGAAACTTTAATGGGGGTAACAAATAGTACCAAAAAAAGGAAACACGGGAAATTTGATATTTTTCTTTAGCTTTTTGGTTCTACAACTGGTATTTTTTTAATTATCGTTAATATTGGACCCAAAAACATAAGATTCAACATGCAATGTCCTGAGGGGATAAGAATCTATTGCGGAACTTTTTGGTACTTTTTTGTTATAACTGGTACTTTTTGAATTTCCGTTAATATTGGACCTAGAAACATAAAGTTTAAAATGCAATGTCCTGAGTGAACGAGAATCTGTAAGAGGGATCTTTTTGGTACTTTTTTTTATTTTTTGACTGGTACTTTTTGAATTTCAGTTGGTATTGGACCTAGAGCGATAAAATTAAACATGCAAGGTGCTGAGTGAATAAGAATCTGTAAGAGGGCTTCTTGGTACTTTTTTGTTCTTTAACTGGTACTTTTTGAATTTCCGTCATTGTTGGACCTAGAAGCATTAAATTCAACATGTAATGTGCTGAGTGGATAAGAATCTATGATGGAACTTTTTGGTACTTTTTTGTTCTTCAACTGGTACTTTTTGAATTTCCGTTAATATTGCACCTAGGATGAAAATCTATAAGAGTGAACTTTTTGTTACTTTTTTTATTCTTTGACTGGTACTTTCTAAATTTCCGTTGTTATTAGACCTAGAAAGATAAAATTAAACATGCGAGGTCCTGAGTGAATGAGAATCTGTAAAATCGCTTTTTGGTACTTTTTTGTTCTTTAACTGGTACTTTTTGAATTTCCGTTATTATTGGAACTAGAAACATAAAATTTATTATGCAATGTAATGAGTGGATAGGAATCTATAAGAGGGAAGTTTTTGGTACTTTTATGTTCTTTAGCTGGTGCTTTTTTAATTTCCGTTAATATTGGCCCCAGAAACATAAAATTAAACATGCAAGGTCCTGAGTGGATAAGAACCTGTAAGAGGGCTTTAAGGTACTTTTTTGTTCATTAGTTGGTACTTTTTGAATTTCCGTTAGTATTGGATCTAGAAACATTAAATTCAACATGCAAGGTCATGTAGTCCTTTTTTACAAAATATTTTTCGTCATTCATTGACATATTCGTACTAAATTATTGTCTCCTACTACAATACTGAAATTTTTTATACTTTAATGGGGGAAAAATAGTACTAAAAAGGGGAAATACGGGGAATTTGATATTTTTCTTTAGCTTTTTTGGTTCTACAACTGGTACTTTTGGTATAATTTCCGTCCAATACTGGGATCTAGAAACATAAAATTCAAGATGCAATGTCCTGAGTGGATAAGAATCTATAAGAGGGAAGTTTTTGGTACTTTTTTGTTCATTGACTGGTACTTTTTGAATTTCGGTTATTATTGGACCTAGAAATATAAAATTCAATATGTGTGATGAGTGGATAGGAATCTAAAAGAGGGAAGTTTTTGGTACTTTTTTGTTCTTTGGCTGGTACTTTTTTAATTTCCGTTAATATTGGACCTAGAAACATAAAATTAAACATTCAAGGTACTGAGTGAATGAGTATCTGTAAGAGGGATTTTTGGTACTTTTTTGTTTATTAACTGGTACTTTTTGAATTTCCGTTAGTATTGGACCTAGAAACATAGTATTAGACATAAAAGGTCCGGAGAGAATTTGAATCTGTAAGAGGGCTTTTTGGCATTTTTTTCTTTAACCGGTAATTTTTGAATTGCCGTTAATATTGCACCTAGAATCATAAAGTTCAACATGCAATGTCCTGAGTGGATGAGAATCTATAAGAGGGGACTTTTTGGTACTTTTTTTTATTTATTTACTGGTACTATTTAAAAAAGCCCGATTAAAAACTTGCGGGTTAAATGCTTGAATTTAAACATGTTTAAGCCTAGAAAAGTAAACTTTGGCGTAAAAATATGTCCACAAAAAAAGGAGAAGCTAACGAAGTAGCGGGTTAAATGCTAGTTCCAAATAAACATAAAACCAAGATAATTTTAAATAGAGTCGATACATAAAAACAGGTTGTTATGGATTCAATATTGAACAATGTTATTTTAACAGTGAATAATATTAAATAAACGTGATTTAAGGTTATTTTAATAATTTTCATTTAAAATTAATATGAAATAATCATAAATTGAAATAAAGGGCAAACTTTTGCAGAAATTTACTATGATTCTCAATCAACATTTTGCCATGTTAATTTAATATTGGTAATTTTTTTCTGTGTGTACATGTATATATTTATACATATATTAACTCCTGTTCGTTCCCAACCATGGTGAAGGGTATATAAGAATGGGCATAGCCGAATATAGCACTGTTTTCGCCACTTTGAAAACATGAAACTAAAGATTCTTTCTGTCAAAGTTCGAATGTGGAATACAACAAAATTACACCTTTTCTCAAATTCGTTAACTCTTCCCATTTTTATTGTACTGCCTTTTCTTTACGTACCAAATCGGAAAACCCGTTAATGTTAAGAGCGCAATGAAAGAACATCCATATTAAAATTACAATTTGACAATATGACAAAGTATTATTTTATACCTATAAAGTAGCAGTTAAAAGCAGTACATATATACTTATTTGCTTATTATGCATAAACCAGTACTTTAAAGAAAAAACACTACATGTACTGATTAAAACAGTAGGGCCCGTTTTCACAACTTTCCTATAAAGTTCGAAGTAGTTAACATTACCTTTAGCACTAGTGAGGAATAAAGTTACCTTCAACTATTTCTCGTTTTCACAAGTTCTGTATAAAATAAACTTATCATTTTTGAAAATGTTGCAATACTAAAGAAAATACCGATTATTTTTGCCAAAATAAAAATACGAACTGGCAACTACGTACTTTTTTACATTTACAAAATATACGTATAATTGGAGTTGCCATACATAAAAAATATTTGAATATAGTATGGCAATCTCAAATGTAAACCTTACGACAAAAGTTAAAGGTAGAACCAGTGTTGCCGTTAGGATACTAAAGATACATTTTTCGTATCTTTTGACTACTTCAGGTATCATGTATAATCCTGACATTTTTCGTATCTTTTGAATCTGTACGCAAAATGTACAGAAACAAAACATTCGAGAACTTTTAGCCAACTAAAACTTATTGAGACTGATCATCGTAATCGTCTCAATACTAATACAATAGCAGCCAAGGCGCATTGACTAGAAGGTGAGGTCTACTCTACAACAACACTGCTTCTGTGGTCGGATTGTCAAAAATATTGCTAGTAAAAAAAGGTTAGTTTACATAAAAAATTAGTTTGCATACACACTTTGACAAGTCGACCTCCGAAAAAAACACTATATGTAGACTTGACCCAACCTTCTAGTGAATTCGCCTTGATAGCAGCTTCAATAATTCATAAAAAACATACGATCCACCTAAATCGATGATTACTAGTGGTGCGAAGTTGTTCTGAGGAAATATAAACATCTTTTTAATTTTCAGGAAATTTATATGAACTTTTTAATATAATCGCCTTAGAATAAACGCCTTAACTCGTATATTAATTTTTACAGAAATGAATTTGTTCTGATAACATCCAAAGATAATTACATATAATTAATTTTAAAGTTTGCTTAATGTATTTTTTAAAAATTACATATGTACCTAATATTTATGACTTAAATAAATATAAAAATTACTTTATACGAAATCATTTTCTTTACAATATTCATTTAAATATGAAATAAAAATGTTATATTAATAAATGTTAAACGCTGAAAATGGATTTTCAAATTTTTTAAAAACGTATCTTTTTGGGAAAAAGTGTATCTTTTTGGAAACTAAAATGTATCTTTCTCGGAATTTCACTGGCAACACTGGGTAGAACGTTCCTCTCTTTGTCTGAGTTTATACGGTTCATTCTTTACTGAAAAGATTGCTACTTTATAGGCGAGAGAGGCGAGGGGTATGTACTCGTTTCTTTTCCACTCGCCCCTCTCGCCTATAAAGTAGCAATCTTTTCAGTAAAGAATGAACCGTATAAACTCAGACTTTAGCTTATCCTTCACTTTTAGATTAAGTGCCGGTTCACACACGTCAAGTTTGACTTGTCAAGTCAAGAGTTTTTAGAAGAGAGGGGAATAGAAGTGGCATTCTCTTTTCCCTTCTCTCCTAAAAGCTTAAAGGCCGTGTCAGATAAAACTTTTGCTTCGCGTTGCGTTACATATACTTTGACAGAAAAGCGTAAAGCAAAAAGTGTATGTCACAATAAAAACTTTAACAACACTCACACATTGTGTGTTAAAAAGAAAATAAATAAAAAAAATTATACTAGAAGATTGTCAAAGCGCGCAAAAAGATGAGAGTTGCCCAACTTTTCGCTTCGCTTTGCGTTAAAAGCAGTTTATGTGACAAGTGCCATATAAACATGTACATTTAACTCAAATGTCAAAGCGTATATGTAACGCAACGCGAAGCAAAAGTTTTATCTGACACGGCCTTAAGACTTGACGAGTCAAATTTGACGTGTGTGAACTGGCACTAAAGGAAACTTGTGATAATTAAAAACTCATTATCTGTTCGATAACTTCCTACATTTAGCTATCGTTAAGTCGTGAAAACGGGCCTAAGACTGGCAATCATGCATTTGATTTTAAAATACTGTGTGCATAACAAACACATACAAAGATTAACAGTTTCAACTTTCAAATAAAAAAAAATTAAGATGGTTTTTTAAACGAAAAAATGTACTAGCGTGTTTTAGTTTTTATTCATACATCATATATTAATAAAACTTTGTGTCAGTGCGTGGCTGCCCTGCAAATAATATAACTAGTCCAAACACGCGTGTAAAATGTAGCCCACAAGGAGTAGTCCAAAAGTAACCCAAACTTATCGAAAAAACATGGTCTTTTTAACATTTTGATGTCGTAGGGCAGGACCATATAACCCAGCTTTGGACTACAAAGGAGTAGTCTTTAAACTACTCCATGGTATACGCAAGAGGATTAGTTTTGAAGTCGTTTAAAAACGAAAACATATCGTTAAAAAACGAAGACATGTCGTCTCACTACAAACACTTTTTAACAATGACATGAAGTAGTCCATTTTATCAAAATGGATCAGATAGTCCAATATTATTTGCGGGGTGAGTCGGCTGAGGTGACGTGTTTGATAATCATTTTATGCAAGTTCAAATCTGTTAGTCTGAGTTCATACGGTTCTTTCTTTATTGAAAAGATTGCTACTTTATAGGCGAGAGGGGCGAGGGGAAAAGAAACGAGTACACACATGCCTGTACTGTCTTTACGTTTTGCTTTTTCATTCGTTGTTTAATTTTGTTATTGTTTTCATACGCACGACTATACAAAATAAAAAACATGGCGTCGACATGACATGAATCATTTGAACACCAATTCATGTTCAAAGAAGAAAAAGGAAGAATCTTTTCATTAAAGAAAGAGCCGTATGAACTCAGACTTACTCGCCAGTTCAATACTCAACGATTTTTTTTTTGTATTCTTTATTTTTCATGTAAATAAAAACAAATATTTAAATAAACATATCTATCAGTTTTTTCGTTTTTAATTTTTAAAGACAAAGACAAAGTGACGAGATAGAGGCATAAATTACAAAACTCGTAAAATACCTACTTTTATGTTAATCCAAAAAACTTAATTTTTTAAATAGGTTCATCGCGTCTGCGATTAATTCCCTTGATAAAATTTTTAATTAAGACAGATTTTATTTTTGATCAATGGTTTAATTGAAGAAAATTAAGCGAGAAGATTTTTGTGTAGGTATTAACTTTTTAATCACAAATTTTAAAGAAAAAAAAAACAAATAGCTTAAATAAATATGGTATGTATATATACATTTGTACTTAATATTGTTATTATTTCTATTTACATAACTTTCTGTTCTTAAACCACTATGGTGAAGGATAAATAAGATTCGGCACAGCCGGATATAGCACTCTTACTTGTGTTTAGTACAGCAGGCGTTAATGGGTTAAATGAAATAAATTATTATTTAATTTTGAGGTCGCTTAAAAATATTTAAAAAATCAAACCTGTTTATGAATACTTTTAAATGTAGATAGACACATACAGACATATATAAACTAAACTACTTTGGGCTGTTGTTTTTTGACTCACCTTTGTGTTGCGTTACTCCCTGTGCCAAAAGCGTTAGACATCCAATTACTATGAGTGTGGAAGAAATTTTACTGCAACCAAGAATTTCAATACTATGTCTTCGTCTTTGTCTCCTCCATAAGAGAATGGGTTCACGTGGCTGCAACATTTTTCTTGCTTTACTTTGACTAAGCGATTTTTTGCTTTTAGTTTTGTTATACAATAGTTATTAAAACCAAACTTTCAATTTGTACTCTAAAAATGTCAAATGTGAAAATAGATGCAGAACAAAAAATACAAATTAGTTTGAGTGAGCAGCTTAAAAGTTGTACTTATGGAAATTCTTAGTAATAAGGGCTTATTTTAAAAATAATTAATATAAAATCAATTAGTTCATTGTTATTCCATCTTTTTCTTTTTAAAAATTATTTGACCATAAAAGAGTTAAATAAAAGTTTTAGAAAGATTCACTTGAATTTATTAAAAATGTTTAAAGGTATTTGATAACTTCTAAATGCATGTACTTAAATTTTTGACCTTTTGCAATACACAAATTCATCAACCATAAAGTTTTAAACTTTGTTGCCTTTAGACATTTCAATTTCGCTTATTATAAGGACCCAGAATATTTATACCTTATAGGGTCTAACATCAATATTGTAGAAGTAACAAGCGAAATGACAAACTTATATATACCCTTTCACCATCGGTTAAGGGAACAACAAGGGATCTATTTGAATAGTAAATGCAAGGCGAAAAAATCACTTGTTTTCTATGTTCTATGCGTATTTCACTGGTTGCTTAGGCCAGATCATCAGGAAACCCTTTTCCAAAGATTTTAGAAAAACTAAAAATATTATTAATACGATTTCTGTATGACGTGCTAAATTCCCAATTTTCCATATTTGATAAATACACTGAAATTTATTGTTGAGGGAAAGCTAGCTTCTATGCGCATTTCACTGGTTGCTTAGGCCAGCTCATCAGGAAACCTTTTCCTAAGATTTTAGAAAAGCTAAAAATATTATACAAATAAAACCCTAAAGCGAATAAGAATTTTAAACACTCAAAGTCTTACTTGTAAGTAACAATATCAAAGCTTAAACAAAATATTATATTCAACATTTTTTATTTTTTGAATTTATTCTATGAGTTAAATTTCAGTTATGTATTTTATAAAGCTTTTTTTGTAATAGTCTTATTCCTTCAATTTTTCAGGAATGACTTTATACACTACCAGACTATTATATTGTATCTTCTTGTTACATTTTACCTACGCTTTCCTTTGGATAGCAATGAAGTATATTGTATGCACAGAAAAATTTACAATTATTAGACACCAGCAGAATGTAATGTATTTTCTGGCCCGCTACGGCCTTCGTCAGCATTCTTTGTGTCACACTGGATAGTGATACTTTATAAATTGAATGTATTTAACTCAACTATTTTAACAAATAGAAACTGGGAATTATTTCCTTTCGTAGGTTACTTTATATTATATTCAACATAAAATACATAACTGAAATTTAACTCATAGAATAAATTCGAAAAATAAAAAATGTTGAATATAATATAAAGTAACCTACGAAAGGAAATAATTCCCAGTTTCTAAAAATATTATACAAATAATAGCTGTACAGTTTTATTTGTATAATATTTTATAAGAGTTATAAACACTCAAAATTCTACTTGTAGCAATATCAATGTTACAAGGGCAACGGTTCAACTAGTTCATCTTTTTTATAAAGTTTCACTTAATTCTCAGAGTTCAATGACACCAGCAACAAGGACTATTATATTATGAGCATTTGGTCAAAATCGTAATTTTTTCGTAATTTTGTATTTTTCTTGAAATTGATAACGAAATATCGGGAGGTGTATTCATATTTCGATGCAGGTTGACTTAAATATTTTTTGTAGTTGGTAATTCATTTTTCAAAAGAAAAGCAAAAATTATCCAATAATTTGTTTACGTTTAAAACGCTGTTGCATTTAAATATCTGCATAATAAAAGTAAACATATTTAATTAAAAAAAGAAAAAGTTGCATATCTACTGCTCTTTAATCCGCGGAAAAAACTGCCACGAATTATGAGATTTTATATAAATTAGTTAAAATTAAGTTGCAAATGAACAAAAAAAAATCATTTAACACAAACATAAAGCGTACTTTTGGAAAAGAGCTCAACAAGCCTCAAACCGCAGCAAATTATAATACTGTGTGGTCAGTTTTTTTTTTTTAAGATTGGTTCATATTAAATATCTTACTCCCAAACTATTCTTAATTTAAAATTTCACGATGAGACAAATGTCTCGCAATATAAAACATAGCTGATTTTGTAGATCCCGTTCGTTGAATAGCTTAAAATTTTTAGTAAGAATGTTCTAACTAGCCACTAATTCAAAATTACTAGCCGGATAGTTAGTAGAATTTTAGATTACTTATCGTTAAACAAGTAAGAGTGCTATATTTGGATATGCCGAGTCTTTGATACCAACCATTGAGAGTTTGATTATTGCAGGCGTGGGCTTTTTATGGGATGGGGCCTATGGAAAATTACAGACTAATCTTTACAAAATATGAAACTAAAACAGACCGAATAAATAAATAAATAAATTTTGCTACGAACAGAATACGCGTACTAAGGGGTTTTTACATGTACTACTTTTTGTTAAAAGTACTAATTTATGCATTACAACTAAACGCAAATGTACTGATTTTTTTAATATAACTATATATGTACTGTTTTTGTACTGCTATTATATATAAATATTGTTCAGTGTATAAAATAATTTGATATATTGTGAAATTGTTTTCGATAAAAGATATTAATGAGGTTGCTCTTTTCGATGATTTATTTACATTAAAGGGTTTTTCCGAGTCAATACGGAAAAAGAAACAGTAGAAGAAAAATGGATTTAAAAAACGTTTAAGGATTTTGAGAAAATGTGTAATTTAATTTCTTTCATTCCATATTCAAACGTTTTTACAGAACGAATCCTTAATTTAAAATTTTTAAAGTGGAGAAAAAAGAGTAACAGTAGAAATTGAGTTAGTGATAAAGACAAACTTGGGTTATAGTTGTAATGAGTTTTACAATTTTTTGAAGACTGGAAACGAGAAAGAAATTATGGGCATTGTACAAAAAGGCGATAAATATTAGTAACTCGATTATATATTGTAATTAAGTACATTTCAGAAATCGGTATATATCCATTTTTCATGGATACAGCTAAGTCTGCGCTTTAAAAAAAAAAATTATTTGACTGTATTAGTTTTTTTTGCCTTCTTAACTTTCTTTTACGGAATGTTTTGACTTTTTTCAAAATTTCACGTAATTTAAACCATTAATGTCGATTAAAAGTAACGATTTTGACCATTTTTAGCCATAGGACATTTTCGAGCACATAACTGGAAGTCATATGTTGACAACATGCTGCACTCCTTTGAAAAAATTAATGTCAACATGTCATTGAAAATACATTTTCTTCGTTACCACCATTACCAAGATTACTTCGACCGCCAATTGACATCGGAATCAGATGAGCATGGTGAACGATTTCATCAAGTTTCAGCTCAGTTAGAGCATTGGTATAGTGGAAAAAGATTAAATTCTCTTTTAGCAGACCTTTGCAATCCGAGTTGGATGATGAATATTAGCATGATATGTTACGGTTATTTTTAAATTTTGAGTATTTGTTGTTAAAACAACTTATAAGAAGGACCAAAATAGACACCAGCTTTGAAACTTTGCGCAGACTTAGGTATATCCATGGCTAAAAATTTTCAAAACTCGTCATTTTTTATCGAAATTAATGGTTCAAATTAGGTGAAATTTTGAAAGAAAGTCAAGACATTCCGTAAAAGAAAGTTAAGAAGGCTAAAAAACTAATACAATCGAATAAAATTTTTTTAAATAGCGCAGGCTTAGTTATATCCATGAAAAATGGATATATACCGATTTCTTAAAAACTGGAGCCAATCTGACACTTTCAAATGTACTTTCGCACTCAGGGGACTCCCCCTTAATAGTTCGAAAAGGATTCAGCGAAGTTCATTTTTTCGACTATCACAGTGTTATTAATAATACTATTCGGCAAAAAAAAAACAAAATCAAGTCACAGGTATAAGAGAGTGAGTCGAATCCCACTCCATTTGGGTGTGCCTACGAATAAATATTTATGTTCAAAAGTGATTTTTTCAACACTAAAGGAAATCAAAGCATTAGATAACAATACATTGCGATTTTGGTAAAAGCATCCGTCTGAATATATAATTATATGATGAAAATTTGGCGTACGGATTTCGTTTCTTAAATATTTTATGAGAACAGTGGCGAAAGTCAAGGCAACAAGATTTCCCTCAGTTTCATCCCAGACAAAGTTGTCAGATTCATGAGTAACGACATTGTGTATAATAAAGTTGTGAGCTTGCAAATTCATTTTGTAGTATGAGGAACTTGCATTTGACTGTGGAATAAGTTTTACATCTGGCATGTCCATATACAATAGTAAGCATAAACCTGCCTTAGCGCTTTCTACATCATTTATTTTTTCCTCTCTCATATTGTTAATATGGTTTCTGTGGCTATCATACTGCTTCTGTGAAATATTTTTTCTTTATATTGTTACGTTTTTCCTTTAATAAGCGCGTTTCGGTTTACTCCCTTTGTAATATACAGTTGAGTTCTTTTAATTGCAAATCAAAATAAATAAACACACTTATTCGACTTAACAAACTTTATTGAAATTAATTATAACGTTCACAATTTTTATCCAATATTGTTAGTTACGAACTGAACCGTTTAGTGCCTCAAAACAAATTTTACAAGTCAGCCTGTATTTACAGTTCGCCACTGGTAGTAGTTGTAGAGTAGTTAATTCAAGAATCTTCTAGTCGATTCCAGAACATTCTGTTCGAATTTGAAATTCTACAATAAAATGTAAGGTCTACAATACAGTGAAGTAAATAACAATTAAAACTAATACTACTTAAATTATAATTTACAAAATAACTTATAACTAAAATTATAAATAATTCTTAGATAAATCTGATTTCGTAACAATATGATATACAGGGTGGCCCAAAATTAACGAAGGGGTTTGAATTGCTTATAACTTTTTTATTATAATTTTACAAATGTCACACATATAATTTCTGGGTTTGCGAATAGAATAATAACGATTTTCCAAAACTTCCATGCATTTTGGGAAAGATACAGGAGAGATTTAATTTTCTTTGTGTAAATCGCAGTCCTTAGGGAATATACTTCATATACGTGTCTGTAAGATTTAAAATCCGTCTGAAAGTACAATTTAGTTGTGTAAAGAAAGCGGTAGCTTTGGAACTTCGTCTAACCAATTATTTAAATAATTTACACATGATTCTTGGGAAAACATGCAAATTCTGTCGGTAACATATGTTTTTTTTGGTCCCAAGACATTTGCCAGAAACGTAAAAAAATTTCATTTTCACACTTTCCGAAAAGAGAGAACATTGCCGTGTTGAACTTTTTTTCGCAATATTTGGAAGTACACCCAGGTTTTATCTCCCTTGGCCTTCTTTCACAAACACTTCCCATTGAAACAAAAACTTTAGTCCCTACATACGTTTTTTATTTTCTTATTTCTGTTTTTGAGCAATGAATATTTTTGTCATAAGTACTTTCTACATTAGAACACATTTTATTTATTTTTACTACACTTTCTTTGCTTCTGTTGCAATTTTTAGTTAACTATAAAATGAGTCTTTTTTATGATAAACATTATCAACGCTTACACACATGGAAAAAATCAATGCTTGCTTTGTTATTTAAAAATTCAAATATTTTATTTTCATTTCTTACCCCAAGTTTAATGAAACGTTCATTTCACTTGTGAAAATAATGCAAATGCTGATACGATTTTGAATTATATATATATATATATATAAAAGCGTTATTTTTTTGTCGCAAAAATCTAAAAATTGGTAGAGACATGTAAGATAACCTAACGAATCATAATCAATCAAAAACTCGATTTTGATTTTTTTGATGATACGTACTTTTGAATTTTCGACGACGATATGTGCAATTGTTGCAGATCATATATTCTGACACATATTTATGCAGGATAGACGTTAATATCTTGTGTTAGCAATAGAATATGACAGTTGCCACGACAATAATTAACAAACATGTGGCTCCGTCCTGTTGGAACCACATATCAGCAAGATTAATGTTACGTAATTGAGGTACGAAAAAATTTCGAATCATGTTCCTATACCGTTTACCAAGGCGAATTAATTTTTCAGGTGGCGTTGAAAGCACAGCTGTGCTACTTTTTTTTCTTAATTAGAGGAGAAATGTCAAAAGTTCCTTGTGTTTTGACATATGATCAACGAAAGCAACAAAAAAATACATTGTTGTGTTTTTGGTGTTGTTACTTGTTGTAGTATCTACACCACCGTTTACAAGAATTCGCCTTGCCGTTTACCATTGAAAGTAACATTCTGACCATCATCGTTTTTGAAGACATATCAGCCAATGACTCCGCCAGCCCATACAACAGTAATTGTAATTGTGTTTCGACAAAAGCTTGTGGATTCTCCTCACTACAAATGCGACAATTCTGCTTATTTGCGTACCCATTCAACCAGAATTTTTTGAATTTTAAATTAAACAATTATTTTGATTAAAATTTTCAACAATTTGCACGCATTGCTCCGGTGTAAGTCGAAACAAAGCAGTGATGCCAACTCAAAGCTGTGACACTCTAAAAAAACTCCCTTTATATACCCCTTTCCCTTCGGTGAAGGGTATAAAAAAGTATGTATACTGTTTTTTTCTCTGGTTTTTTTCTATGCTCGGACATGGCCAAATCAACTTAGAATTACTCAAGGATACAGAATATTTACAGTTAATGTGGTCTCAGATGAATATTAAAAAGTTTTACATGGAATGACAAACTAAGTATACGCTCATTCATCACTTGTGGAGGGTATAAAAATGTATATGTAGTTAAAAGTTAAACCATATTGTTAGTAATTTTGTACAGTAACTTCCATTTTAATTTTGAATATTTAATCAAAGTGGTTATTATATTATATTAATAACCACTTTGTAGGTAATTACCCGAATTTGATATAATGTTTACTGCCGTGGGTAGAGCGTGGGTAATTGCTCTTAGGTGTAATTCAGGTGTAATTTGAATATGTTATAATACTACAAAAAACTAAAAAAAATTGTAACTTCGGTTAATCGACTGAAATTAATTTTAAATAACCGACCAGTTAATCGGGTAGTAATTAACCGGTTAACCGATTAACGGTTAACCGACTGAATACCCTAGTAAATGTACATATTACATTTAAATATTGACGAAATATATCGGTTGCTTTCTATGTACGTTTATACTAAAGTTAAAAAATGTCAAAATACAATCGTTGTAAATATGCTTTGTTATATTCTAATTGAATAAATACCAAATAATAAATTAATTTGACATACTTGCCGAAGGTTTGATATTATTATTATTGGTAAGTTTAACCAATTAAAAAAAAATTAAGTTAAACAATTACTATATATGTAGGTCTTTTGACGATCAAAATGCTTAATAAGCATGTTTATAGTATGAGTAGCAATATTTCAAATCAGCGGTGTCAAATTTTTGACGCGACATATCGTCAGCTCAGAATTAGTTTGGCGCATATTATGGTAATTTAACCATGATATGCGCCAAACCAATTCTGAGCTGACGATATGTATTTTCTTAAGTCGGTGCGCTGTGCGTTTCTTTGTTTTGTTTTCGGTGGCATCGAATCTAATTTAATTTCAAAATGTCTTGAAGTGCAACAAAAATATGTTTGTACATAAAAGTATAACCGTTTTAATACCATTAGTTTCAACTCTGCAAAATTTTAGCGTTGCACATAGAGCATCAAGGACCCTGATTCAAGGTATATTTATAAATTAACCTTGATACAGTATGGTGTATTTACATGATAAGTCTTAGAATAGCAACAAGAGGTATGTTTCTCATTGCAATTTCATATACTCAGTGATGTTATACGTAGGGAAATATCCTTATGCGTAAGGATTTTCTTCTAAAAAAATTGGCCGTAGGGAAAAATAGGACAGGTTTTTTGAAATCATTTAAATGTAGGGACTTCTGAGTAATGTGGCAAGCCTGTATACATTAAGCAACCATTTTCTATTTGTGATAGCATACTTGTTTAATGATGACTCGTTTTAAACCAAACACCCTGTAAAATATTAACGGTCCTTAAATTCTTATTTATTTATTTCACATTTTGTCATTACATTATTTTTCTTGTACTAAATTTAACTTGCAAGATCATTTATTAAATCAATAAAACTAAAAACATAAAATTCAAAGCCTTTTTATTTAAAAAATTGAAGTTCGATCCCGAACATTTGGGTCCTCGACGAAGCGGATATTTGTGAAAGTGAATTTTGTAAATAAAAAATTTAGAAAAAAGAGACTGAAAAATTCAAATCCTTTAAATAAAAATTTAATTGAAGAGTTTAATTTATAAAACCTAATAAAGTTAAAAGGTCTGACCACAAAATAGTGAACGTTGAGCAAAACTATCAAAAAAAACTACTCGTTTATAAAAAAGCCATTTAAAAAAAGAAAACTTTGTGACATCAACTTTGACCCCAAAAAATAAATTTCACAAAAAACTAAGTACATAAGAACAAAAAAACTAAACTTTTGTGGAAATAGCAAAATTTGTTAAAATTAATAAAAGTTAAAAAAAGCTTTATTTGAAAAAAAAATCTTAAACAAAAAAAAAGATTTTAGAAAATAAAATTATTAAAAAGTGAATTATATAAAAAATCACAACGTGAACTGTTATTGACGGGACACAAATATTTGAAGCCAACAAAAACAAAGGCGCAGTAGCAGCAGCATCAGCATCAGCAGACACACAGCAACAACAACAAAGAAGACCGAATCAACAAGCAGTGACACAAAAAACTAAAGCCCCAACAACAACAAGTAGGTCAAAGTATACAATGCAACAAGAAATAAATATTCTTGCTTGTTACTCTTTAATTTTTTTTTTTGCCGCTGCATTTTTTAAGAAAAAAAACAAGAGGGTTACCGCCCCAATCACATTTAAATTAAATACCGGGGAAACAAAACGCTTTGTGGGACTCTTGAGTTTTTTGAAAAAATTATAATTTTTTCAATAATTGTTGTTGTTAGATCGCTAGCAGGTACTTTTTTGACCCAATTAAATAGTTTTTTCACGATTCTTATTTATTCAATAAATAATGGCACTCGATAAATTTGTTAATTGTACAAATGGCCTTTTGGATTTTGAATGCGAGTATGCAGAATCGAAGGTTGGGGAGGACATCGATAGTTTAGAAGTTCTTCGTGTAGAACTTGACTCAATTTGTCAGCAAATCAAAGGGACTTTTGGAGAGTGTAGGGACAAAAAACAAGAATCTGTCGAACAACCAATAGATAAAAAGAAACTTCGTGATCGGTATAAAATGGCCCTAGCTGCATACAAAACTTGTTTGGCATCAATAAACGCGGAAATTCGAGCACTTTCTACTGTGACTAATGTCACGAGCAAACATGAGCGATTTCCGTCTGCCGAAACCCCAACTTTAGAAACTAGTGATATTTCTTCTATTCAGCTTCCAACTTGTGACATAGATAAATTTGTAGGTGATTTTGTGACATGACCAACCTTCCGCGATCTTTTTACTGCCCTATACCTAAATAATTCGCGGCTTAGCAAAATAGAAAAATTATTTCATTTGATTCAAAAAACGGAAGGAGACGCTAAGAACACAGTTTTAAATACCCCATTAACCAACGAAGGCTTTTTCTTCAATATGAAAACAGTCGGATTCAGGTCAACGAACAATAAAACATTTTATTTGACCTTCCGAAGGTTACCGAAGATTCAGGCCAATCAATTCAGACTCTTCAAAGAAGTGTTAATGGCTGTATTAAGGGTAGAAACTGACACTTGGGACCCTTTTTTGGTATATCTCATCTCGACCAAGCTCCCCGAAAATTTTTGAAGGAATTTGAAAACTCTCTTCAATAAGTAACAAAGGTTCCATCACACAACCTTAACCCCATCAACAAAAAAAGGAAAGTTCCAAACCGTTAACTAAACAAAAACAGGTTCACAGTTTTCAAACAAACGCGATTCAAAACAATAACGAGTCGAAAACTCAGAAACGTTTTCCATCAAAGTGGGGACAAAAAGACTCTACGCACAATTGCCACCATTATAAAGAGCCTCACCCATTACGATCCTGCCCTAACTTTTTGGAAAAAAATGTTAATGACCGAATTCACATAGTAAAAGTCACAAATTCATGTTTTAATTGTTTGTCAATAAATCATGGTGTCAAGGACTGCTCAAGCAAATATAGTTGTAGGCTGAGTAAACAAAAACATAACACTTTGTTGCACAAGGCAACGGTGACCCAGCCTATAACTTTACCACCACTCGAAGCCGATGTGAGATTGCAGACGTTGAGAACGCCAGTAACACATATCGTTGACGGCGACCAAAATTTACTACAATTTAAAATTTTTCAACGACGGCGGCGAAAATACAATCATCGGCTATACCAAATAATGTAGAGTGTGACTTTAATGTTTGTTGTTTACAAAATAGATTTGAAAACATTCGTATATTATATAAAAATGTTAAAAGCAAAATAATTAAACAATAAAAAATTGTGCCAAGAACAAAATATTATTGTTATTATTCTTTGTATTTTTTTTTGCATTTTTAATTGTTTTTAAGTGTTAGCATTTTTTCTCGCCCCATTTTTATTCGTGAGTTTATTTGACAGTTTAAAGCGAGAACTTTCGCACGGAAATTTTACAGACACACTTTTTCTGTATATTGGGGAGTAATTTCCTTACGTGACGGCTAGTACTCGCAAAAAAAGTTGCAGACACATTTTAGTGAAAAAAACAGCTGTTTGTTTTAATATATGGCATTTTTGTTTCATATCAGACATTTCAATCGAAAAGTTTCTCGCCGCAAGAGTTACAGAACATGTGCACAGTTCAGAGACTGGTGAACAGAGTCAAGCAGGAGTAGTATCCCCACTATTGTTGAACTTGACTATGAAAACCATGTTGACTTAGATGGATGACATGCGGATTAAAATTGGCATATGGCACAGATATGTAAAAAGTTAAGAGTGGAAACAGCCCAACAACTTACTTTGGTATTATTTACTCGTGTTGTTGTGAACTTAAGAGTTAAATTTAACAACAGTTTTGCAAATAAATCTAAACTTAATAAATTTTTTCTTTACCCACTTACAACTACATTTAGAGTTGACAAGTTGACAAAGTCGGGACTGTAAGAAAAGATAAACTCACTGTTTATTGTTGCTGTTTTTGTTTAAGCTTTGATATTGTTACAAGTAAAACTGGGGTCTAAAATTCTTATTCGCTTAACATTTTTATTTGTAAAATATCTTTAGTTTTTCTAAAATCTTTGGATGAAGTTTCCTGATGGTCTGGTCTAAGCAACCATTGAAGTGCGCATAGGAATAGCTTATCCCACCAACAATAAATTTCAATTTATCAATAGTATGAAATGGGCATATAGCACATTTAAGCGAAACCTTGTTAATTAAATTTGTGTTCATTGTATTGCGGCATAATTGATTGATGCAAAGAGAAATGCAAAAAGGGCAGCTTTCGAATAAAGAGACAAAAAAACGCAAAATCTTCCGTCTCGTGACATAACTGTTTAGTAATCTGTGAGTTCTACAACAACATTGTATAGGAAATTTTAAGGTAGGTGTTTGACAGTTTGAAAAGTTGAGTAGTTCAAGTATTGAAACATTCCGTCAGCTTTCTGAAGGGCCACATACGCTTATCAAAATACTCATAAAGCATTGTGGTAGTATTTACAAGTGAAAATGTGTTTCTATGTGTGACACCGACGATGCTAGATGGAAAATCATAAAATTTGGATACGATGGTTAACATACATCCAGCGCGTACACGAGTGAATTTGCCAGCATGACAAGCGCTTTACTGATTTAGGCTTGTATTGCTATTGTGATGATAATATTTTTAGTTGAAATCAATAAATAAAATACATACGAAAAAAATTAGTAAAAATTTATCAGATCTCGTATATTGATAACAAATCATCTTGTACTAAATCTTAATGATTTTACAGTAACCGTTCTACAGATATGTATACAGAAATTTCAAGTGTATTCGTATGGGAGGTGCCATGCCTACTTGACCCATTGAACCGTCTTTTAAAAGATGTTGTGTCTTATTATGTAAGCTATTTAAGTCGCCAGAGTTACTAGTGTGTTTTATGTGGTTTTTTTTTTATAATGTCAACGATTAACTCAAACCTACGCGAAGATTGCAAAATTCGGAAAAGTTTGCAAACATATCGAAAGTTCGCAAAAAATTTTAATTTTTCAAACAAGCCATAAAATTGATTAAGATTAAAAGTCCCTTAAACTAAAAGAATGACAAAAATTCGGCAAAGATTGCTAAATTAACGGAAATTTGCTAACAGCCGCATGATAGCAAATTCTAGTATTTATTAAAAATCGTTAAGGCTGTTAATAATAAGAAAACTTACAGGAAAAGCCACATCTATCGCGAACTTGGCTAAAATTCGCGAAAAATTGCAAAATTGAAAACAAACCCTTAAATATATTTGAAATCGCTTAATCTTAATAACATAAAAGAATTTGCAAAAATAACGAACATTTTTAACATTTCGCTAAATCGGTAAAAAAAAAAACAATATGAACATAAATAACATAAAAATAGTTTGCATAGCAAAAATTTGTAAACGTTTCAAACAAGCCATAAAATTGATTAAAAGTCCCTAAAACTATAAGGAATGGCAAAACTTCGGTAAATATTGCTAAGTTAGCGGAATTTCGACAAAATTTGCTAACAGCGGCATGATAGCAACAATGTCTTATATTTGTTTTTTATCGCTTAAGCTGTAAAGAATCAGAAAACGTACAGGAAAAAGTTGCTTCTTTCGCGAACCTGGATAAAATTCGCGAAAAATTGCAAAATTAGAAACAAACCCTAAAATTTATTTGAAATCGCTAAATCGGTAAAAAGAAAATGTCGGAAAAACAGGGCATTCCACTTTTGTATAATTTATTTTTTGTTCTCGACAAATAACAAATAGCATTATTTCAGTGTTGGCAAAACATTTTATACATGCACCTTTTCAGAAGGTGATATTTTTTGTAAAGAAAAGAAAACACCTTAAGTTTGTTATTCCGTTTGTAATTTCTACAATATTGATCTTAGACCCTATAAAGTTTAGTATGGGTCCTTGCGAATAGCGAAGTTGATTTAACGATGTCCGTCGGTCTGAAATTGGTTTTCCAAAGATCCCAGATATAAAGAGCCAAATTTTCGAAATAAGGTACAAGCGTCTTGGTTATCAATACACAACCTCTAAAAAAGTCGGCAGGAATGGAGGAGTGGGCGTGGCACTTCCCGTACATAGACATTATCAATTTCTGTATATCTGGAGAACGAAAAGAGCCAAAGTTTCCAAATTTGAACATACATATGGGTTATTAAAACTGTACATCCCACAAAATATGAGCGCGATTGGAGAAGTAGGCGGAGTTTTTTTAAATATTTTATTTAATTATTGAATCTTCACTTAATAATTGTAAACTAACAATAAGTATTCAAATCTTAAGACTAAATAAAAGCATAAAGTCCAGCCAATGCCAGACAAAATTTCATGTTTTCATTAAATTTATCTTCTCACGAGTGGCCCAACTCAGCAGTGTGCCTCCTTCCGGGCTACAATATTTAGATGGGTTTCGAGTTTTCTTAAATAGTTTTGGCAATGTTTTTTTTATTTCATCTTTAACAAGGTGTACGTTTAGATCCTTGTGTATGTTGGAGCTTCTGATATACCAAGGTGCACACGTAATAATTCTTAGAAGCCTGTTTTGACGTCTTTGTATTTTTTCTATATTAGTTGCTGAGGCTGTACTCCAGAGCTGAATTCCATAGCACCATATGGGTTTAATAATCGAGGTATAAGGCAACAGTTTACAATCCAAGCTTAGTATAGAGTTTCTACCCATAAGCCACGTAAGCTCAACAGTTTTTAACTTTATCTGGATAAGTTTCGCGTCTATATGATTTTTCCATGCAAGACGACGGTTAAGGTGCATACCGAGATATTTCACATTTGTTTGTTTGGGTAATTTGTAATTATTAATTTGGATTGGTGGACACGATCCTCTTCTTAACGTAAAAGTTATGTGGATACATTTCTGTTCGTTCACTTGTGATATGTGATTTTGTAACAATCTTGACGCTACTAATGGTCATTGTGGACACTAAGAACTGCTGTTTCATCAGCAAATGTGGACGTGTGAGTATAAGTGTTTAATGGCATCGCTGATGTGTAAATTATATATAGAAGTGGTCCCAAAATACTACCTTGCGGTACTCCAGCACGTATGTCTTGGGGGGTGCTGTAAAAACTTTTTTCTGCAAGAACGAATTTTCGATTTGTAATGTAGCTTTCTAGCAGCTTGTGGATATTTGACGGTAACAAAAGTTTTAAAAGAAGTCCCTCATGCCAAACTTTATCAAAGGCTTGTGAGATCAATAAAGAGAGCAGAGCAATATTGTTTTTCCTCAAATTCCTTTCTAATTACTGTGATTAACCTATGAACTTGTTCAATGGTGTTGTGTTTTCTCCTAAAGCCAAATTGATGTGCTCGAATATTGTTTTCGTTTACATATTAAGTCAACTTGTTCATGAGTAAAGACTGATATGTCTATAAGATTTTACTTTAGTGTGGTCTTTGCCTGGTTTCGATATCATTTTGCAAGAGAAAAAATTTACATATTTGGTACATATAGCTGAGTTATTAACAAACACACTATCATTTTAGATTTGTTTCTATCTGGGGAACGGTAGGAGCCAACCCTACAAGAAATAAATAAGCGAATAGTTATATATTTTTCACGTTAGTGTTACGAAAATGATAGAAAGAAATGACCGAAATCAAGTTTTCTGTCATTTCCTTCTATCATTTCCTTAACACCAACCTGAAAAATGTGACTATTCACTCATTCATTTCTTGTAGGGAATGTTTCCAGATAAGGTACAAGCATCTTTGTTATCAAACCGCTACATCCGACAAAATGTGGAGTTGGAGAAGTGGGCGTGGCACAAAATAGATTTATTTATATCTAAATAAAGGTATTTACATAACTTTCTGTTCTTACCGCACCATGGTGGAAGGTATATAAGATTCGGTATAGCAGAATATTCACTCTTACTTGCTTTATTAGAGGATTTATAGTATTAATCCCATTTCGTTGCATAATAGATTGAAATTGTTGCAATCAAATGGACTATGCAATCAAATTATAAAATTATGGATTATTAATTGTATATAATTTTAATTGAACCAGCATTTAACTCTGGATGTTTGCTGATAGAGAAATTTGCAGCGAAAAACACAAATGTATCGTTATCTGATAAATGTGACGTGGTACATTTGTAATACAGTATAACCCGGTTAATTATCCCACGCTTAAATGCCTTTCGCGCTTATTTACCTTGAGTTTTAAAACCCAGTTTTTGTTTCTTCCATTTTCATACGGTTTATTATCCAATTCGGGTAATTGCCTTAAAAATTAAACTCCTAAAACAAAATTACACCTTAATTTCATTCGTTTAATTGCCTCAGTACTATTTGACAACAACACAGCAAGTAATGCAACCAAGTTTACATGTTAATAATTTGAAAATATGCACTAAAAATTTTTAAAAAATATGCCGAAAAACCAAATTTGGGTATTTGAAAGCAGCAAATTCTACGATTTAGTATTTGCATTGAAATAAACTTTATTCTGGGCTGACCAGAATAAAGTTATTTTATGAGGTTAAGATTAATAGAATAGTAATTCGTGATAAATATTATCTAGATACACCAAATATATGAGAAATAATAATACACGGGCATGTTCTACAAATTGAAATAAAGTGGAATTGAAATTGAACGAGATTTTGATTTCAATTATTAACAAAATTACTGTAGTTTTTCCTGTGTTTAAGAGCTGTTCTCGTAAATATAATTGGTACTCAAAGTATGAAGTATATTAAAAGCAATATTTTTATGAACTTACTTTACAGGCTCGTTTTGAAAATTTGTTCGGTTTTAAATCCACTTCAATTTACAGAACATACCCGGTAGTTTTATAAATACCAATAAATTAAATGAAAATGAAAAATATTTCGTCTTAAAGGGATTAAAGAAACGGTCGCTATATTTTATATTATATTAACATTTAAAAGGATAAAATAGCTAAATTATTTTAGGGATTAATATTTGAATTAAAGCTGTTTGTTTAAATCTGAACCGATTCAACCATTTCTAAATTGCAGTAAGCTTTCTTGCGCCAAATTTAATCTTTAAACGAACATGATTAAATGGCTTATGGACATAAAGAAAGAAGTTTGCATGGGAACTATGTGATATAGACCGATTCTCACAATTTACATAGGTTTCGTTCTTATGACAATTAAAACGTATTTACCAAATTTTACCAAATTATCTAAAAACTGCTGCTTTTACTTTCCGCACAAGATTTACATCGACAGACAACCAGCCGGATGGGCGGACGGGCATGAAAAGATAACTTTAAAAAGTGTTTCTGAGTCGATCGGTGTACTAAAAGATGCGTCTAGATTTCTTTATATCAGCACAAATTTATATATTTGCTCTAGAACGGATAAATATATTGTTTCTGCCTTAATTGGTCGCACAAGAAAACGCATGCAATTGCATATTTACGGTTTCCTAATCATAAGTTTGTATAAATGAGTACGCTTTTGTAAGTAGGATATGACAGGACATCTTAAAAAGCATTACAAATAAAATTTAAGATAGCAAATGCCATTGTTTTTTATTGCTATCTCTTTAAATTTAGCTTAGATTTTGAACGTCAACGTTCGCATAGAAAATTATATTTAAAACAAAAACAAAATTCTAAAATTTGTTTTTGTTTTAAATGTAATTTTCTATCCAAATTCTAAAATTTTTCTATGCAAACGTTCTTAACGTTAATTCTTAAGCGAATTCGTTTAAATGCTTACCCCGCATAATTACTCAAAAATATTGGCATTTTTGGCGAGGTAATTATGCGTGGAATACTGTATATAGACCAACATCTTCATGTTTTATATGAAATTATGTAAAAAACTTTTTAAATTTTGATTTCTTTTGTTAAAATATTAAAATCATTTCATTGTGTCATGAATTCATAAATTTTTTAGTCGCTTGTTTTGTGAATAGCACAAAAACGGCTTAAGATTTTTATACGAATTTTTGCATACTCATTTGGTGTATTATTTGGGAAGCGGATAACCCAATTAAACTTTTTGTTGGAATTTATAAACTATAGCTCTAGTAGAAATGAATGGGTTTGCGAAATATATTTTTTGTATGATGTTTATTTGTCGAGTTATAGAGTGGTAAAGTGTTGTCGTTTTAAAAAATGTTTTTTTTAATTCTTTTTTCCAACTGAAAACTAATCAAACAAAAAAAAATTAAGTGATTCTTAAGGAAATCGATTTATCTTTAAACTGAAATAAATTAATTTGAATAATTTATTTTTATTTTTCATCCTAAATTAGCCTATAGTGTCCTGATTATATTGTAAACGTGTTATAACGTGAAATGCAAATTTCTTTACAATCGTACATGTGGTTATTGCTATGTTCTACCGTAAAGAATGGAAATGACGTATATTAATTTAAATTTTTCTTACTTCGAACTAATTTTTTAATTTGCTTTTTACCGAAATTAGCCTACGGCGTACCAATTATTTTGTAAATCTTTTATAATGTGCTCTTCATAAGTTAATAAGTTATGCAAATAAAATTAAACAAATAGGAGTGCTATATTCGGCTATGCCGAACAATATATACCCTTCACCTTGTTGCGAAAATACCAGAGTATTTAATAAATAGGTACCATTTTTTAAATAAAAATAATTCCAACTCGTCCAATCCCGCCCACATTTTATCGGATGTTGCGAATTTATAACCAAGATGCTAGTATCTTGTTTCGAAACTTTGGCTCTTGCCTTTTTCCAGATACACATAAAAATAAAATAAAAAAAAACAACAACAGGGGATTTTTGGGTAAAATTAGAGGCAGTCGTGGTTTTTGCTCATATCTCAGTCATATGTAGACCTATCTGGCTGAAATAGCAAACAATTCCAGACTATATGTGACATAAATATATAACTGCCAAGTACACCTGTGGTGAAGGGTATAATAAAATACCACATGTAATTTGTTGTATACTTATACATAAGTATACATACATTTATTTTCTTAGCAAGATAATGGTTTTAGTTTACAATTTCACAGTGTATTTCTTAGTACTAATGCTTTTTACAAGGATGCCTTCGTATTTTGGATTAAGAGCATGGTAAATTTTAGTTTCTAAAATTGCGACTGCGGAATCAAACCTAGGTTGCAGAAAAATTCTTTCAAGTTCAATATCCTTTTTGGAGCAGTAGTAAATTAATTTATAACGGATGCCGAGATACATGTAAGGGTATTTAAGTAATACTAAAGCGTTAAGTTAAGCGTTCCAGTCTAAAGTTACCTGTAAGTAAAGCAATAGTTTCTCCAATACAATTATATGACTGGGCAAAATATACTCTAAATCAAGGCGAATTGACTAGAAGGTGAGGGTAACTCTGCAACAACACTGCTTTTGTGGTCGGGTTGTCAAAAATATTGCTAGTAAAAAAATAGGTTTGTTTACATAAAAAAACTAGTTTGTATATTAACTTTGACAAGTCGAACGCCGAAAAAAAACACCATATGTTGTGAATTCGCCTTGCTATTAATAAAACTCCAATTTACTACTTTCAAAAGAATATTGAACGCGAATGTAAAAAGCACTAGTTTTAAGATAGAAACTGTTTGTAAAATTATATAAACTGTAAAAAAACCATTATCTCCATAAGCAAATAAATGTATTTGCACAAGCGGTGATCAGGGCTGTCAGATATGGCGATTTTTCGCCAAACGTGGCTATTTTTTAGTGCTTATGGCGACATAAATTTCCATTTGGCGACATGGCGATTTTTTGGCGATTTTAAAATGAGATGGCGATTTATTTGGCTAATTTTCTTATGTTATGTATGTTTTGACTTAATAAATACTGGAGTAGATTCTAACAATTTTAGGAAGCTTGTTCAAATTTCTGGAACGAGTTGGCTATCATATGGAGCAGCCGCCAAAAGAATTTTAGAGCAGTGTATAGAATTAAAACATCACTTTTCATTAATATCGACTGTTGAAAATGATAAAAGTGCTCAAAATATATATAACGAGTTATGCGACGAAAAAAATCGATTGTTTTTGATATTTATTAACCCTATTATAAATAAAATGAATTACTTAAACTTAGAATTTCAATCGGATCATATGGATGCAGGAAGCATGCACGAGCAAATATTTTCTACAATACTTGTTTTATCATCAAAAATTTTTAAACCGTCAGTTTTAAATAGTGTGGAAAATATTGATAACGTGTTGAACAAGTTAAAATCAGCCATGGATTCTGCAGATTCTTTTCTTTCATTGGATGCAATTGATTATGGAGCTGAGTTTGAAATTGAGCTAAACAATGTAGACATGGAACTAGACCAAGAAAAGATTTTAAAAGAAAATTGTTTTGTATATTTAAAGAGACTAATTAAAGAAATGTTACATCGATTGCCGGAAAATATAATGTTCTTTAAAGTATATGGTGAATTTTCTATATTAAAATGTGGAAATCCGTTGCCACAGGCAAAATTTTCATTAATTAAAGAATCAATAATACTTTTTCAAAATCCAAAAGTATCAGTCGGCGAGTATGAACTTCAGTGGTCAAAATTGGCTTTTATTAATTGGAAAGATTATTTGAAAGAGGATATTCCAACAAAGAGGATATTCCAACAAACTTACTTGACTTCTGGCCTTAAGTTTATAACTACAGCGGTGCAGCGGGAACATTTCATTTTAAAGAGATTGCTTTGGCCGTTCTTTATATGTTGATTATTCCAACTAGCAACGCTAGTGTGGAAAGGGATTTTCAATTATGAATTGTACTAAAACTCGTTTGCGTAATAAAATCCAATATGAACTTTTGGATGCTTTGCTTAGAATTATTAACTATATGAATGTCAAAAAAAATTTGTTGTAACTCATTTATACCTACACAAAATATGTTAAAAAGATTTAATTCTAATATAATGTAAAATATTGAAAACAGTGCAGATGAAATATATGAAAAAGAGGTTTACGACCTTATAAATGTTTTTGCTTAATTAAAAGTATATATAATATATTTTATTGATCTCAATTTTATGTTTATTAAATGACAAAAAGTACAAATCATTTTTAATTGTATTAACCAGCTTTATAAATATTAAATAAATTTTGTAAAATTAAAAAAATATTTTTTGGCGAATTTTTTTCTCTTAAAAACCCAATATTTTTTCTTTTGGCGATTTTTGGCGATTTCTTGCAACAGTTTTGGCGATGGAGGTGAAAAAAAATCTGACAACCCTGGCGGTGATCACAAAGAGAGACAGTTAAAAATGTGAGTGTATATTAAGTGCACTGAAACAATTTCTAGCTACACATGTAAAAAAAAATAATTTTTGTAATTAAACAACAATTTTTTTATTATATTAATCCAAGAATCATTCAGCTTTTTTAAATATATTAGATGAAAATAAAATTCTTTTTCCCCACTCTATTTTCCACATTTTAGTAAATATATACAAGAATAGAAAAATATTCAAAGTGTACTGAACAAATTTTAAATAACATTTAAACATAAAGAGAACACATAATAAAACTTTTGCAATAATAAAGACACTATAGGCTTATTTAGGTTAAAAAAAATTATGCCGAAGTTAGTAAAATTTTGATTTAAATTGGTGATTTCCGGTTTTGCAGATGAAAAAAGTGTTTTTTCATATACATAATTTTTTTTAATTTAAAGATCTATCGATTTCCTATAAGAATCACTTGAAATTTTTTTATTGTTTGAATAGTTTTTAGTTCGAAAAAATAGTTTAAAAAAACAATTTTCTGAAAACGGCAACTTTCAACAACTATAACTTGACGAATAAATTTTAAGCCATAAAGAAAAACAGCATCTCAAAATATTTTTAAAGTAATAATAAGCGGAGTTCAGTGTTTGGTGGGTATGGTCTTGCATAAGAGCAAATGCAAAATACCATAGCTTTTACTTGCGGTCTACACGCTAGACGGGATATTAGATTTTTTTATCAGCATACGTCAAATTTATTCATATATAATATCTTAAGGCTAGTTTACACTATTATACTATGATTAATACATGTCAAAAACTCAAGTAATATGACAAAGTGTGATAGTGTGAATGCAATGTGTCACGAAAATGACAAGTATTATGAAAAAAGTTTGACATCCCATACGACTTCATCGTTTTTTGAAAAATTTCTAAACAATTATACTTTTCATTGAATCAGGGTTGCATTTTATTTCATGTGTGAGTGTTTATACTTTGCGTGATGGTGTGAACACAAACTGTCATGTTAAATTAGATTTTTTGACAGTCGCAACAAAACTCATTAGATTTCTATCTCACAAAGTATTATGTAATACGTAAGGCTTGTGAGATAGTGTAATCTAGCCTTTACGTATGGACTCTAAATTAGTGTTAATATTAATTTTATAATAACTATTATGAGACGGTTGTTATGACCTCAGCAAAACTATCTTATAAGATAAACTCAGAAATTGAATTTGACGTTTGCTGATAAAAAAATCCAATATCTCATCTCACGTTGCGCCTAAGTCTGTTAAAAATTTTAAATGTTTGTAAACTATCGCCGGTAATTTAGTTTACCTGTACGTATGACTAGTAATTAATTATATGTAAATTTGTCTCTCCGTCTGTAGGTTGAAATGGGTTTTTTGAATACCCCAGATATGATGGAGACGACTAGGTTGTTATTAACATATATGTATGTATATGTATCTATATAAAATACAAACGTGTCTACCCATGTCCGATATAGACTCTTAAACCATCTAATGTGCTCCAAGCCGGTTTCATTAAAAAGGCAATTTTGTGAAGATGGTTTTAGGCTATATATTTTTCAAAAAATAGGACCAGGAGATTAGGTAGGGGGCAAATTCTGTCTCTCCAAAAATATCAAATATATTTTAAAAAATTAAAAGCATGTATACTAGGGTGGCCGTTATTTTTTTTATTTTGATTTCTTATATTCTCCCCCCCTAAATCGGTTCAGTTTTATGTAAAAAAAAATACAAAAAAATTTCGTAGCGATAAGTTGTGTTTTAGGGGGCGTCCGTCCCTCAAAGTTTGCCATCAAGCCATTTATTCAAATGTAATTTGTTTGCGTATGACTATCTCCTAAAACCAACATTTTACAAGAATATGATATATGGCAATATTTAAGCTCTTCTAGTCAACAACATAAGCCTCCAAGAAAGTTTTTTGCTAAGACTAATATCTTAGAAAATAATTAAGAAAATAACAACAAAATACCAAACATTTTATATACGTTTTATATATATAAAAAGGCGATTTAATGTCAAGTGACCCAATTTTGAAATAGATGTCTTTCGATTTAAATGAAATTTACACCAATTTTAGTACTGTTAGATAGTAGCTTAGACACAAATTTTCAACAAGATCGGTCAAAAAGTTTCTGAGTTAGAGGGGGTCAAAGTTTGACATTTTGGCCATACAGGTGTTTTTTTCTCATCCATGTAACTTATTACTAGGGCAACCAAAAAAAAGCACTAAAAAAACAGTTTTAAGCTCTTAAAAAAAGCGTTTTAAAACATGAAAATAAGCTGTTAAAATTAAAAAAAAGCAATTTAAACTTGTTTATTTTCCTCTTAATTCGTTTAATACGTTGTTATAGTAAACTATAAGTTGATGCAATTAATTTTCGAAAAGAAAACTATAACTATTTGGAGTTAGCAAGTTCTTGTACATAGAAAAAGTTCTTCCTACGTCTACAGATGTTAAGGGAGCATATCTAAAATTGAGTATTTGCTCTGAAGTATATTTTATACGATTGGACTCATAATTCCGCTTGCCTCCCAAAATATCCCCAATATCTTTTAATACCGAAAATCCTTAATTTTTTCATGAAACTGATTTTAATTTTGTATTAACTTCGTCTTCTATATCCCCTGGAACACGGGACATTTTTCTTACGGTCCACAACTATGTTCACTTAGAACACCAAAATTTGCAGAAAATAACAATACATATTTGATATACAGAGAAATTCTAAACAGCTAAAACTATATTAAAAAAGCCAAAAAATAAGACGTTACTATACCAAAAACAGAGAGAAGGGGAACTACCAGACGTTACTTTATACAAAAACTATTTTTAAAAAGAAATAAGACGTTACAAAGTATGATGGTAAAAGACGTTACGGACTGAGGAATTTGATCGTAAGAATACAGCTATGGAATTTTCGAGAGAAAAGAACTTAAACAAGCAAATAATAAAATAAGTTGATAAAAAGGCTTAATACACAGAAAAAAATTTTTGCGCCAGTAAAAGATTTAATCAAAAATAAAATCAGTTTTAATTAAATGTTTAATCAGGTGAATTAAACTTTTAATCAAGTGTATTAAATGTTTAATTGACAATATTTCAATGTTTAATTGACAATATTTCAATTAAACTTTTAATTCACTTGATTAAAAGTACAATATTTCAATGTTTAATTGACAATATTTCAATTAAGCTTTTAATTCACTTGATTAAAAGTATGATACCCAACACCACAGTATTTAAAAACAAGTTTCAACAGTGTATGGCTACATGAATAGGGATCTATCTATGTTTTAAATTTCATTAAAATCGGTTAAATCTCCCCTCGTGGTCCCATTTTTTAAAAAATGCATACCTTACGTGTCCATATAAATATGGATCTATCTACATATGTATTAAATTGCTTTAAAATTGGTTTGATACTTGGCACAAAGACCCTCTTCCGGATAGCAGCTTGTATGGGGGCTATGTTAAATTATGGACCGATTCGCCCTTGTGCCAATTAGAATACACGTACCGAATTTCATTTAATTATCTTTAAAATTGCGACCTGTACTTTGCGCACGAGGTTACATGGACAGCCAGCCAGCCGGACGGACATCGTTAGATCGACTCAGAAAGTGATTCTGAGTTGATCGGTATACTTTAGGACGAATATTTTAAGGTGTTTCTCACATCAGCACAAATGCATAATACCCTCTCCACTCTTTAGTGTAGGTATAATAACATACAGAGATAATATAGGTTTTTGGGATGATATTGTTCAAGGGAAGCACAAAATATTACCATAACGTCGATCGATTTTTTTAACCAGAGTTGTTACAACAGAAATTGTTGATTTTTTAGTATTTATAAACGATTTTTGCAAAATTTTATTAAATAATTTTTTTTTCGTAGGAAAAAATTGAAAAATTATCTTAAAATGGCAAAATAAGTAAAAAAAAGCCGATATCGCAAAAATAACTAAAAAAAAGCCGATATTGCCAAAATAAGCAAAAAAAATCCCTAACAAATATAGTTCATTTTCTTTGTTTTTTTATGATCGGAATTTGTGTTCAATCAAAATCTTTCTATCTTGTAAACCAAAAAATAAGCATTTGCTTTTTTTTGGTTGCCCTACTTATTACCTATTGGTGTAAGCAAAATTTGTCCCAAGTAGCTTAGATAGCTTTTTGATTAAACTTTTTAAAAAATTTTTTTTTGTTTTTTTAAAAAATTTTTTAAATTTTTTTTTTTAAATTTAACACTTGGCTAAAAAAATAAAAAAAAAAGTTTTAAATTTAAAAAGACATCGATTTCAAAATTGTGTCACTTGACATTAAATCGCCTTTTTATATATATAAAACGTATATAAAATGTTTGGTATTTTGTTGTTATTTTCTTAATTATTTTCTAAGATATTAGTCTTAGCAAAAAACTTTCTTGGAGGCTTATGTTGTTGACTAGAAGAGCTTAAATATTGCCATATATCATATTCTTGTAAAATGTTGTTTTTAGAAGATAGTCATACGCAAACAAATTACATTTGAATAAATGGCTTGATGGCATTTCTCCATACAACTAACGGCCACGCTAATGTATACATCCCTACTTATATGTACACATTAGCCACACACATAAGCGTAGCTGGACTATTATTCTGGGGTGGGCAATGCATAAAAACTTTTTTTATTAAAACAAAATAACTTTTTATTAAATTCTAATCGTCCCTGATGTATCGCACTACGTTACCATGTTTGTATTTCGCAACTAGCAGAGGTAAGTTTTTATTGCATCTTGTTAAAGTCTGTAATGTTTGAAAAGACAATTTTTGATTTTATCTTACGTAAAAGATATATTCAATCGGCTATTGAATTAAAATATCAAAACGGAAAATATCAATCGGCTATTAAAAATTCTAGGGTGGGCGGGGAAATATCTTTAAGACAGAGATAGATCCCTATTCAAATAAACACATATGCTTTGAATGTTTTCCAAAATGAGAGGCATATATATTTCTGAAATGGGTTCAAAAAGATCGGTTCACAAATACCTAAGATATTAGCAAAAAAAAAAAAAAAATCACGAGTGCCATTAATATTTACCTAAAACAGTATTGGGGAGCATTTCAATTACTTATATTTGAAATACAAATACGTAATTTGTATTTTAAATACCTGTCGCTCGAGTATTTTGTATTTGAAATACTTATGGTCACAAAATACTTTTACTATTAAAAAAATAAGGGGTCTCAAACATTAATGCTATAAACACATTCGAGACAGCAGGCTACCGACTTCAATATGTCCAAAATAGAATACATGTGTGGGTATGAAAGTGATTATTTTCACGACGACAAGGCTACATGGCTGCAGGTTGTTGTCTGTGCTTATTTTGTCGTTGTAGTCAAATTAAACAAATTTTTATTTTTGTCCACTACAGAAAAAGTGTTGCTAATATAAAAAAATATTTAAAGAATATGTGCTTAAAAATTTCTTTTTTTTTTCGTTTAACAGAAAAGAATCGGTTTGAAACAAGAATATTAACTCGACTCAACACCAAATTGATATTTATATAACTGTTTAGTATTATTGAAAGACGTTCTAAAGGAAGATGTTTTTCGCGGAGTTATAGGTCGTAAAAGTTGCAAAATACTTTATCCATATGGATATAATTGGAAAATGCTTCAATGTGTGTTTCACATGGCATATAAAGCATACCGATTAAACAATTAAGAGTCCATTCCATATATTCATACTCCGTGGCTGACTGTATTTAACAAAATTGGCTTTATCTTAATTATGTCGATATAACAATAATTATTTAACTCTTAGATATTTGCTTAGTAATGTTTTTCTGTATTGCGGAACACTTATGTACATTAGGGGTATAACCAAATTTTGGCTCTAGAACTACGCCATAGAGAATATTGTGTTATTTACGAAATCAATTTGTTTGGGTCGTTTAAAAATAAAAACCTGACCCACAAAAGCGATTTTCTAAAGAAAAAAATTTAATAAAAAAATTTTTAATATATTATTAAAAAATGAAAAAATAAGTTTAAAAGTTTCTTAATTAATAATAATAATTTCAAAAAAAAAAACTTTTAATTTTTGGCTTAATGTATAAGTACAAATAAGTATAAAACAAATAATTCTTCAACTTTACCGCGTTTTGTGGTTGACCTTTTTTGAAAACCGGGAAAAATTAATAACATTTTTTTAATAGTTTTCAATGGACTATTCGACTATGCTAGGGCCATTTTGATATTTGCAGAAAATGGGAATAAGTTATACACCTACTGTACATATATTCTTTGCATTTTAAATCGATTTTTTGTGTTAAAATTGTTTCTCGACCCATTTTTTTCGCGAGTTTATTTGACAGTTCAAAGCGGGAAATTTTCTAGCAAAAATGTTACAGACACACTTTTTCTGTAAATTGGCGAGTAATTTCCTTACGTGGCAGCTAGTACTCGCCAAAAAAAAGTAACAGACACAGTTTAGTGAGAAAAACAGCTGTTTGTTTCAATATATGGCATTTTTGTTTCATTTCACACATTTCAATCGAAAAGTTTCTCGACGCGAGAGTTACAGAACATGGGCACAGATATATATTTTTACTCACACGTATAAATAAATTGATTAATTTGCAAAATATAATTTTTTTAAGGCTAAATTCATTTAAAATTTTATATGACGGAGTATGGTATATAAAAGCTTGAAGTGTTTTCCCCTAAATATGCTTATGTTTCAATAAATATATTGACAAAATTTAAAGTTTTTTAGAAAAATCTTTCAAGAAACATTTATTTTTGTAATTGGCTCATAACGGGCCAATAAATTGGAATTTTTAATGCATTATGTCAAAGATATTTAGAACTTACTTCTAATAACAACAATACTTCTTAGAACCAGTTTTTACCTAAAAATTTATTGATAAAGGGTACGTTCGTAGCATCACTTGAAAGAAACTTGGCATCACTCTCATATTTTTTAAGCAGAGATGTCGTCGCAGCTCTGCACAAATTTTGAAAATTATGCTTTATTTAATTTTTTGAAGCAATAACTTTTGACATAAAAAATTGTTGTATTTTTCTGCAACTGATAATCACGATGCATAGTTTTTTTCCATTTACGTACGTACCCAAAGTGTTCTGAAACTTTAACGACCTATATCACGTGCGTTGACGGAAAAAATTTTTTATTTTAAAAGCAGTTTATATGTATTTTTTATATAATCTGCCGTTAAAATTATATTGTTTTTTTTTACAAGAAGAACAAAATTAATTTTTTTTAATAAATTCAATTGTTTTTACGTTATAAAATCCCAGTGGTTTACGGGACTAGTTCCGCGTATGTATATTCACTAGCTCTAAAAGAACTACCACTAGTGCAATCACAATCTACTCTACATGCTTTTAACTGTGGAATTTAACATGGCAATGTCCTACGAAGATGGCAATTGACCCCTCTCTGCATAACCTCTACCTACCATAAGGGTTAGCTACTTACATATATTTACAAAACGTGATAGCAAAAAGCAAGCGATTTTGTTGTTGTGTCAGTAACGGGATCCATTTCGGATACACATTTTTTGTCTTGTCGTTGAAAAAAAAAGTGTTTTCTGCATTACTTGAAGCTATAGAATTAGCTAGCGAAACGTGGGTACCTATTTTAACATTTCAACACTAGATATTGGTGACCAGGGAAAGATATAGGTATGATTTGAATGCCACATCAGTAGTCACTAGTAAAAATTGAGTAAAAGTGCTAACTATTTCGCCTGTCATTAGTGGCGATTGCTTCTTTTTATACCACTGGGATGTATTATAACAATATTTTTACACATTTATAATCTTAAATAAAGTTTGTATACGAGTCTGCAATTATACATTTTTTCCATTTTATAAAAGTAAAAAAAATTATAGTGGCACCACTAAAATATAAATGCATAATAAACAAAAACAGCTATTTAAATTTTTTAATTGTAGCTGCCGTCTTCAACACAATACAGTAGCTGACTACACGACTAAAATTCCAGCAAGCATTATTAGTAGTAGTGTGTTCGTGTAGCCTGCTGTGGTGAATGTGTTTAAAAAAAATTATCATATCAGAAGAATTCACTATTTGGCATTTGCTTTGCGTACTTAATTATGAAATATTTTCAGAAAGTATTCGACACAACTTGGACATGGATAATGTCCCACAAGATAAAACTCTCTTTTGATAAGTTGAGTAAGAACAACAGTTTCTCGGTTATAGGAGTGGAATATTTCGAGGGATTCATAGTAGTATGGGAGCCAATTTCTACATCTTTAGATTGCCTACTCTAATGCCAGTAATTACCAGATAAGATCGGCTTTAGGGTAACAATTCCAGGCATTCACTTTGTGATATACAATTGGGGTATTCACAAGGTGTGCTATCATGTTATATTGTCATAATGTTCTAACAATTTACAATGGTTTAAAAAAATTGTTGTTGATTTGTTAACAAAAAGTATCTTAAATAAATAGAACTTTGCTTGCTATGTTTATTATGCTGTCGTAATTAATCAGAAGAGACCTGCGCTGAGCGGCTGAGCCGAGCCGCATTAGTTTTTGTAGCCGTCGCCGTTGATGGTATAGTTTTATCCGGCTAATATCCGAATTTAACCTGCGGCTAGCAATTTTTGCAACAAAACACTTGCGGCGTCAAATTATATCGGCTTAGGACTATGATGTTTGGTAAACAAACAAAATAAAATTTATTTATGATTTGCGTCTAAAAAATTGAAAATATTCAGATAAGATCTAATTTAATTTATTAACTCATGGATTAGAATTAAAAAATATTTTGATGTTAGGTAAATATTTATTTTTTATATTTGTTTTAAATCAGCTGATTTAAATTCAAAATAGCACACTGAATTATGAGGGGCTGTTCACAACAGTCGTATTTTTTCATGTTATTATTTTAAGACATATGACTTTATGGCACCTTGTGAATCCCCCAAATAATTATAAGAGAGCTTTGAAAAAATATTCGACAAGTTTTTTAAACTGTCATCTTAAATAAATATAGCTATTTTGGCGTCACCCAAGTTAAAAAATACTCTGGTCATTAAAAAGCATTGTGAAAGATGAGAGGCATAAAATACAAAATCTTGCAGTTAACTCTTTAGGGGAATATGACATACAAGTGAAATAATGCCTGGGAGCAGCAAAAGCAGCAGTACTAGTAAAGAAGATGATTATTTTATGGTTCTTGGTAATAAAGACACTAATCTTCCTAGGACTTCAAATTTAAATTTGTCAGCTTTCTAAATGATTATACAAAAAACCTTGGCATTACAGATAGCTATCCAAATATAAAACCGTTTTTGCAATTTAACACCAGTTTAGGCTTATCAGGGGACGGTTTCATATTTGCTCCAGAAAACGGTGTTTGTCTGATGCGAATGTCCCGATAGAACTTAAAGTTATTAAAAAAATTCGAGCATACTGGCACTGTGGCTATTCTCTACGAAGCTCATTCTGAACGGTCAAGTTTCTTTATTTCTGAAAAAATATGGTGCGATGAACCCACCAGAGTGTAAACGGCACCAATTAGTGATGATTTGCCAGAGTATACTGACTATCGATTATCGTAACTTCTATCGCGCTTAAAGGATAACCTTTACATTTAAAAATCTAGTGTTCGTGGAAGGAAATTGTAGTTTTGCACTGGGGCTGTTATAAACTGAATATTACATATATCTACCTACATACATATATTGTACATTGATTTAAAATAAAAGAAATCTAAATGGTTTATATAGTTTCCTATATGCAGGCTTTCAAGGTCATTAATTTAATGTAAATAAGGTCTATCAACACTTATAATTATAAAAAAAATTATTTAGTATTTTCTATATTATGTGTTTCAAATTCTCGACTTAAATGAATTTTGTATTTGCAATACATCAATACAGGTCTTTTCCCCAATCCTGCCCTTAAATATCAAATTTTTGCCCATTAATCTTTACTTTTTAAAGTCTTTCTATAATCTGTGAACCTTATTTTTTATCACTTTTACCTTAAATTAAAAAAATCGGCTTATAAATAATCGAGGTTCCAATTATAATGATTTTAGCACAATAGCGCTCATACCATACGAACTAGAAGACCAAATTTGGTTCAGATATTTCTCATGTACAAGGTGTATTCAATAATAATAATAATTACCCAAACTGCCCCATTATTTTACCTGGTCTATAAAAGTGTTCTCATAAATTTAAGGTTTTGCTACGATTTTCAATACTATCGTGAAGGGTTTATGAGATTCGGCACAGCCAAATATAGCACTTTTGTTCGTTTTTTATTTATGCACTTGCCTGGAATTAAAAGGGAAAACTATAAAGGCCTTATTCATAAAAAAATAATTCAATTTATATCAGGTTAATAAAACCTTTTATAAACCAAAAATATTTTTTGTAAATAAGGTGGTAAGTTTCTAATTTTATTTCCACTTTAATATGAATTTATATCCATAAAATATTTTTGAACAAGTTCAATTTCATTTCATTATTTTGCTTAAAAGTTTGATATGTAAATGTAATTTAGATGTTTTATTAAAATTTTAATTTGTATATTTAGCTTTAATTCAATTTATTTCAGGTGTGGTTAAAAAAGAAAAATACAACAAAACTTTAAACTTACAGCTGGGCCACATTTGATGTAAGCCACTGTACACTTTAAATTTCTCATAATATGTACTAAACAACACGAGTCTAGATCCAACACTTAGTTAAAATTTAAAAACTTAATAAATTTTATATTTTTACATAAATTATTTTTTTTTAATTTTATTCTTTTATTTACATATATAATTTTTTCGAATAGTAACGAGTTTATTTTTTTTAATTACTTATGTTTCTAGCACAATATTTAAACAAAAAAAAATACTTAATATTTTACACTTAACCAACCTAAAAGATTAGTTTTTTGGAAGATGGCAAGGTTAAAAATTTGTAATTAGCCTTATTTCTTTATTATGACATAGAATTTATTATTATTACGCTTAAGTTTAAAAAGCTGCCCATGGTGAACTTTTGCGGAGGTTTTTTTATTATTAATTTTTAGAGACCGTATTTTAAATACGAAAATTTTTGTTCATTGGTTGTTGGGTTTCTTGTAGAGCATACGTTTCGTTTGAAAGTTAAAGTAAGAACTGATTTATGCAGAGTAACAGGTTGTTCATTCAAACCACCAATGATCGACCACAAAAGACAAGAAATGTTGATGGCAGAGCAAAAGCCAAAAATTAAACGAGTCGAATCAACTTATTCATAGAGTTAAGCATAAAGTACTACATTTAACCAAAGACAAGATAAACATGTTTGTGACTTGTGCTCTTTGTATGCAGCAGCACTATTTCCCACTAATAACAATAACAAAAAAAAACATTTTAAAACAAGAAAAACCACCTGCTTAAAGTTGAGACAAAGTGTTTTATTTTGACACCCTACGAATACATTAATAATTTATGGCATGTATATGAGATTGACACTTTTTGCAAAAGTGTATAAAAAAATGTGTGTGACTGCAGCTCCATTTTAAGGTTTTATGTCAAAGTATATAAGAACATTTTCAATTATGCATAAGATTTCACAATATGATTTTTGGATACTAGATACTGTAAAATAACATTTAACATCAAATTATTTTCATGGATAAATTGTTGAGTCCTTGAAGGGGACTGACCTTCCCTTTAAGTGTTAATTTATATAATTAAAGGTGTCCATACATTCTCAATATTATAGATAACTTCATTGCTGTTGTTACGGTCGATTTTCTTCACATTGTTCAATAAGTTGTTCAATATATAAAACATATAGGTATATGGCCAATCTAAATATACTCTTGATTTTATCCAACATATTGTGCTACTACAGTATCTATTATTGAACAATAATATTGCAAATGTACGGGTAGCTTAAGGCAGGTTCACCTATTTGCTCAAAAAAGTTTTTTGTACGTACACTTGTGTGAATCCGCTACTGGCGACCCACGATGACCTGACCAACGACGTCGATCCACAACTTAAGCAGGCGACAATAAGTCAATCATAATCGTTCTCATAAGACCCTTTTTATATATTGAAAATCTAAAGGCAGACTTACCAAGTTTATTAATAAGGGGACGACGCTGTATGCGTGACAAACTTTACTTGTTTCCTCTCTCACCTACAAACTTTGTCTGTCCGTCTTTCAATTTCCAATATGTAAAAGCGGTCGAAGCGCCCCACTTCCAAATAACTTGTAGATCGTTAGGTTTTACGTTTAAAACGTAATCCATTTATTCATTGTCAAATTACTATATTGCCACATCAACTGTTTCACAAATTAAACGCTAGATTGAAAAATAAAAATCGGTAAATTTAGTCCAAGGCGAATTAAACTACAGATGGTGCCACAATCCAAAAACAACAGAAACAATAGAGGTTTCTTGCATTGCATTGTTAGTGTTTACGGTTCGAAATGTCAATCATTTCTAGCAAAACACTAACAAAACCAAAACAAATTGGTTCGAACTGTCAAAGTGTGCCATCACCTTGTACTGAAATCGTCTTGATTAAGCCATTATTGATTTGCTGCAAATGACAAAGCAGTAAACACACAACATCTGTTTTCAACAAAAGAATTAAAAATTATTTCATAAAACAATAAATTCAATTAGTGGTGTTGTTTTAAAGAAATAAAATTATAAAAGAATATTTAGTGTTGGTGTTTCAAGTAATATTAAAGAAAGAAATAATATTGCAGAAAATGCCTGTGTCGACAATAGGGTTGCCAGACGGCCTTTAATGGCCTGGATTGTCCAGTTTTTTTTTTTGGGTCTTGTCCAGTTACCAGATTAAATACAATTTGTCCAGTTAAAAAAAATTGTTTAATTTCAAACAATAATTTTTTTTTAATATATACATAAATAAAGTACAAAACCTATATAGATAAATTGATTTCGTATGCTCTTACAAATCGATTACAAAATTAATAAAAAGCTCTAAAACGGTTACATATATTGTCTCTACCGTCTTCGGATCCCCAAAGAAAAACATGTAATTGCATAACTAATCAAAAAGTCTATTTTTAATATCTTAGTTATTTGTGGCCCTTTCGATTTAAGGTGGCGATATCTATTATTATGTAAGACTGAATTTTAGCTCTGACGTGTAAAAAAAAATTAAATATGTATTTTTAAATTTTCCAGTTATTTTTTTCAAAATCCAGGCAAATTTTTAACATTGTCCAGTTATTTGAACTTCGGTTTCTGGCAACCCTAGTCGACAAACACAACACAAGTGACTGATTTTGACATTTGTGGTCGCATACTATTTCATAGTGGGACGTCAATTTTTATAAATACCATTACGTTATCGCTCGCTTGCATTGTCGATTGACTTGTTTTGCTGAAAATGCTAAGTGGGGCAGCTGTTTGTCGTTGAAAATGCAAGCAAGCGATAGGCTGTTTACAGAACACAATAGTTTTATATTACGCAAATAGTGGACCAAAATAGGCCTATCTCTTTTATACCATGTTTTGGAATTATTCCATTTTATTAAATGCAATTCGCATAACCTTTAAATCACCAAAACATTTCTTGTCGATTGTGATATATGTACTTAGCAACTTGCGACTTCAGCACAGAAATAAGATCTTCGCCGGGATGTGGAAACCACGAGTGAATTCTTCGTATTTAGCGCGTTTAATAACCAAAGTAGTTGTCGAAAATCGAAAAAGAATATTAACAATCTTAGAACAAGACATTTGAAAATTATTACCCAGCAATAATATTACAAAATGTTCAACAAAATTATGAAGTGATACTTAGAATATTTTAGAGATAAAGATCTTTGATACTTTTAAAAAATTTGTTATTCGTGCTTAATTCCCAGTTTTTATCAAGAATAAAAACTGGGAATTAAGCACGAATAACAATTTTTTTTAAATTTAAATTTTGTATTCCCAATAAATTACTTCTGATAAAAAACTGGCAAGTGCACGGCCTAAAAAAACTACCTGGCAACATGCTTTTGCAAGTTGTTTTTTGCATTTTGTTTTTTCTTAACCTACTTACAACTACAATTAATGTTGGAAGAATTCCAATCAATTGTAGTGGGGAATGTAAGAAGAGATAAACTCACTGTTTATTGTTGATGTTTTTGTTTAAACTTTGATATTATTACAAGTAGAGCTGTTGCTTATGATTCTTATACGCTTAACAGTTTTATTTGGTTTAATATCTTTAGTTTTTCCAAAATGTTTATGAATGAAGTTTCCTGATGATCTGGCCTAAGCAACCAGTGAAATGCGCATAGGAATAGCTTATCCCATCAACAATAAATTTCAGTGTTTTTATCAAGAATAAAAACTGGGAATTAAGCACGAATAACAAATTTTTTAAATTTAAATTTTGTATTCCCAAGAAATTACTTTTGATAATGATCTTTGATACTTTTTTATTTAATTTTCCTGGATTTACGAGAAAGAAAGGAAAATTGTACAAGTTTCCAGCAATAAGAAAAGTCAGATAACTTGTGAACTCATTTCCCGTCAATGTCCTGTGTAGACACATTTAAAAAACGTCTGTTTTAACAACTGTGTGTGTAAATATTAAAACAGACGCTTTTTTAAATGCGTCTAAAAAAAGGAGATTAGCGGGTAATGAGTTAAATACAGAACAATTAAAGATTTTTACTAAAAAATAATTCACTCAGAAAAAAGCTCTAAAATATAGTATTGTTCTGTGTAATACAGAACGGATGGTCACAGTTAGCAGAGAGCAGAAATTTATGACACCATATGACCAGGAACCGTAATAAATATTTCTTTTTTTCATAAAAGTCAGATGATAACAGTTATTGTTGTCGAGAATAAATAACAGTTATTTTTCATTTTTTTTTTTTAAGAAATGTAATGTTATAATAATTTAGTTGACTTTAAATATTTATTTTAATGTGCATAAGAACTCCCCATGCTGACGACATTTTTCGGGACTTTCACATTTTTATATACATACATATTCTAAATACTTCTAATAAGTCTTTTTCATTACTCATCACAACTGGTTGTGAAGAGGGTATACTTAGTTTGTCATTCTGTGTGAAACTTTTTACTATTCATCTAAGACCCCATAAAGTACAGTAGAATCGCGAAAAAATTAACCAAAATGTCGCAAGAGTAATTAACTTTTTCAAATTTAAAAATATATACAATCATAAACATAAATTCTAAAGCTACGGTCACACTTATTAAATATTTGATCAAATAAGCGTAACCCCACTTTTGTTAATAGTTAGTGAGATTTTAAATGGTCTTAATATAACAAAATAAACTAATTATACTACTAGACATAGCAAAAGACAGTTTTTTTGTAAGATGTGGTATTTTAATCAAAATAAATATTGATATTTGATAAGTAGCTTTACACTCTAATTTTTTTCAAATGCCGAAGTTTTTATCATTACAAAAAAAAAAGAAACTAACTTTGAATTTGTACCTGCTGTTTAAGAATAAGTTTTGAACTATATTCCTTATTCTGGGTCCTAGAGTAATTTTAAATCGATTTAGCCATGTCCGTCTGTTGAAAATACGCTCACTAAAAGGAAAACAACAATATTGATGTCAAATTGTTTCTGGTTATCCTTAACAGTTTGAAATTGAAATCTTGCAAAATCGGCTCAGTTGGATAAGAATAATAAGTCCAACTGTGGAACCAACAAAAAGAAATTTGGGCGCCTAAAGCCGCAACGAATAATGATATTGTAACAAAAATTGGTGTGTCATAGCTTTTGACACTTGCAATCATTCTGTAATAAAGATGGGTCCATTATTACCATAAGTCCCATATAAAGCCCAATCTCACTTTAGTACGCCTAATACCGTAACGAATTACGCTATTGTCATACGTTTTAGTCTGTCACAGTTTTATATGAAAAAAATACACTGTAAAATTTTATGAAGTTCGGTCCATAATTTACTATAGGTCCATATAAAGGCCACTCCTGAAATATTTTAGCTGTCGGTGGAGGATATCAAAGATTCAGCAAAGCACTCCATCTTTATGCGCTCCACCACAACTAGTAGTGAATGGGGGTATACTTAGTTTGTCATTCTGCCTGAAACTTTTTTATTATTCATCTTAGTCCCCATATAGTATATGTTTTTTGGCTCCTTGAGTAGTTCGAAGTCGATGTAGCCATGTCCGTCCGTCTGTTGAAAGCATGATCACTTTCGAAAAGCTCAAAAGAAATGAACAAACTTTGGTGTCAAATTGTTTCTATTTATCCCAAGCAGTTTCGCATTGAAATCCATCAAAATCATTTCCGTAGGATTAGAGCTATGAATCAAAATGTGAAACCACCACCCTAAAAAATTGATAATTTTGTTACAACAACTAACGTAAATGGGTGAATAATGCACGGAACGATATAAGATTATAAATAAATACGTTCTATTCGACTGGAATTCACACCGTCAAATTTCGTAAAGACCAGTCCATAATTTACCATAGGTCCCATATAAAGCAGACTTTCGGAAAACAGTTTAGCCAGCCTAAGCCCGTAACATATGTGACACGGAAAGATTAAAAGTTTTGGAGAAAAACGACTTTGAAGTTAACAAGTGTATATTATTAAGCCTGAACGCTGTTATAGCTTACTTGGGTTCGCTGATTACGAATCTGCAATTAGATTCTTAAACTCCAAAATGGCGGATTCAAACACGTTTTTGGGTCGCTTATTGCGCATCTGGTATTAGATCATGAATGTAAAGTCAGACTTTCAAAATTCAAGATGTCGAAATTTTTATTATGAATTGAGCGCATTTGCTTAAAGCTGATTTCTCTGGTGTTTCGTGGTTACTGATTAGCAGCTAAGATGAGAAATTGGTAGATGTGGCAATGAAAAGAAGAAATGCTAATTCAGAATCAAAAGTAAAATCGAAGAAAAAAATATGTAAGAAGAAGTATTAGTTTTACTTATTTTTTTTTAGTACTTGTGATTAGTTTAAGTTTTTTAAGTTATTGCGTTTTTTTTTTATTTTTAAAATAAGTAGCGAAGTTATAAATCTGCCGTTCGTTTCATTAAAAATATCAAATATTTAAGTATCTATTATAATCATCCATCTTAAATTTTCAGAAGCTATCCCGATAAATGTTTTAAAAATAGTCCGCCGAATTGGATTCGCCTTTTTAAATTTTAAGAATCTGACTTTAAAATCATAATCACCGACGCAAAAGCCTTTGAGTAACGATTTTCAAACAAACCTGGTCAATTTGAAATAATCCTCCATATTGGATCCGCCATTTTGGATTTTTAAAATCTTATACCAGATTCATAATCAGCGATCCCGAAAACCTCTGAATGACGAGTCTCAAGCAAATTACTTTACATCGGATTCTTTTTTACTTTTTTTTTTTATCAAAAGTGTGTATTTTGCAGCTTATGACAAAACTAAAAATCGATTTTTTCGAGCCATAGGTCCCTTTTAATTTTGCCTGCCACATATGATGCTATTGTAATAAAAGTTAGTACGTCAAAGTTTTAAAGGCCTCTCAATGACACTGTCCAATTTCGTGAAGATCGGTCCAAAACTTACCATAGGCCCCATATAAAGCCCACTTTCAGAAGCCAATTAAGTACGCCTAGAACCGTAACGAATGATTCTGTTGTAATAAAATTCGGTATGTCGCAGTTTTAAATGGCAAGAAATCACATTGTCAAATTTCGTAAAGATCGATCTGTAATTTACCATAGGCCCCATATAAAGTCTACTCTCGAAAAAGAGTCTAGTTACGCCTAAAACCGTAACAAATAATGCTACTATAATAAAATTTGATACGTCACAGTATTATTAAACCAAAAAACCACGTTGTCAAATTTTGTGAAGTTCGGACCATAATTTGCCATAGGGCCCATAATTTAATTTTTATATTAAAAATATGTATTTCGATGATCATTAATACAATAATTTTTACCAAATCCTACCCCACCCCTGATCTTTTAATGTTATACGTGAATTTAACATTATTTTAGGTGCTTTATGTGCTTAAAATAGCACTCATCAAAATATAAATTTCGTAAAAAAAAAAATTGATATTCATTCATACATTCATTAATAATCACAAAATTAGTTTAAACAATGCAATTCATAAAAATAAAATTTGTTTTGTTAAAATAAATAAAATTGGGTTTATTATATACTGCTGGAAAAACTGAAGCGTTCGTTGTGAGGCGTGTGTCACGAAGGGTTCACGGCTTTTGTCAAAAAATCACAACATTTTTTGGCTGAGAATAAGTGATTATAGGAATTAGATTTTTTATACCTTATGATGCAAAATTAAAAATTAGGAAAACACACCTCAACTTTTAAAGTTACTTCCACTTTTCGTGGCGTGCGTCACAAAACATTATGATCAACTATTTCGCAACAAATACCTGCTAAGAAATTATGATATATGCCATTCGTAAGTACATATTAATGTCATTAAATACTATCTATATCTATAAAAATGAAAAATGTTTGTATGTGTGTTTGTTTGTTTGTTGGCTTATAGACTCCTAAACTACTGAACCGATTTTCCTGAAATTTTTACAGATACATCACGTGAGCCCTAAAAATAAAATAGGCTACTTATTTTTTCGATAGGGGCAGGGGAATTGGTATCCCCCATAGGATGCCAATATTAATTATCGCATATATTAAGATCCGCTGAACGCATTATGCAGAACTTTTGGTAGTAAGATCTTCTGAGCCCAAAAATTAAAATAAAATAGCAGCGGGGGAAGTGGAATCCCCCATAGGACGCCAATGTTTAACATCGCATATCTAAAGAACTGTAATAGTGAGAATGTTCAAAATTTCTAGAAGTCACTCTTATGGTATACAACACTTTTGAAAATAACAATAAAGCGGGTAGGCGCAGAGGGGGGAAATACCTCCCATAGGATGCATATATTAAATATCGCTCAACTGAAGAATTATTAAAGGAAGAGTCTTCAAAAGTGGTTAAAGCTATTATTATAGTAAACTATAAATTTCAATATACAAATGGGCGGGGTAGACGGGGGAGGAGCAGTACCCCTCATATATAGAAATATTAATAAGAGCCACTGCACGCATTTTGTTGAACTTTTGGTAGTAGGATCTTCTGAGCCCCAAAATTAAAACAAAATAGCGGCGGGGGTAGTGGTACCCACTATAGGACGCCAATGTTTGATATCGCATATCTTAAGAACTGTTATAGTGAGAATGTTCAAACTTTGTGGAAGTCACTCTTATGGTATACTTCACTTTTGAAAATAAAAATAAAGCGGGTAGGCGCAGGGGGGAATACCTCCCATAGGATGCATATATTAAATATCTCTCAACTCAAGAACTATTAAAGGGAGAGTCTTCAAACGTGGTTAAAGCTACTATTATGGCAAACTTTAAATTTCAATATAGAAATGGACAGAGGAGGAGCAGTACCCCTCATAGATAGAAATATAATTTAGAGCCGCTGCACTCTTTTTATTAAACTTTTTGTAGTATGATCTTCTGAACCCCAAAATTGAAATAAAATAGCAGCGGGGAAATGTTACCCCCCATACGACGCCAATGTTTAATATCACATATCTTAAGAACTGTTATAGTAAGAATGTTCAAACTTAGTAGAAGTCACTCCTATGGTATACTACACTTTTGCAAAATAAAAATAAAGCGGGAAGGCGCAGGGGGGAAAACCTTCCATAGGATGCATATATTAAATATCTCTCAACTGAAGAAGTGGTTTAAGCAGTGTAGCGAAGCGCACCGGGTTAAGCTAGTATGTATATAAGTTGAAGCTATCTCTTTTGAAAGACCAAAAAATGTTTATATATCAATCAGAAAGCGCGTGCGAATGTAGCGTTCGTTACGCAGGATTTGCCGATATGTGCGGCTTGGTTTAAGCAAAAAGTTATGACTTAAAGCGAACTAAAATTTACTTAAATACAGCTAAAAAACATTCATTTTAATTCTATACATACAGTATTCCACGGATAATTACCTCGCCAAAAATGCCAATATTTTGGGGTAATTATGCGGGGTAAGCATTTGAACGAATACGTAATTATAAGAATACGTTTAACTACCTCATTAAGGCAATTAAGAGAATACGTTAAAATACCTCAGTGAGGTAATTAAACGTATTTATTAACAAGATACAATAACTTTGGTGTATGAAAAAAGTTAAGACATATGAATTTTTACATGTATTAGCTAAATCTAAAGAGATAGCAATAAAAACAAAAGGATTTTCTGTCTTAATTTTTATACTCATACATACAAACTTATGATCATTGAAACCGTAAATATGCGATTGCATGGTTTTCTTGGGCGACCAATGAAGGCAGAAACAATATATGTATCCGTTTTAGAGCTTTTCATGAATTTTTGTTTCAATATATTTGTAAATAACTTGCATATTTTAGCTCTTGCTGCATTTTGATTGCACACATATTTTACGTTGTTTTGAAGCATATTTTATTTAATACATGCTCAGCAAATAAAAAAATTGCTTAAAATTCTGCTGAACAGATGAATTTTCTGTTGCTTTAATTTCGCCATCTACATATAATTTTCATTCTGCAATTGCAAGCCAAAGCAAGTTTTCGTTGAAGATAAATGTTATTCCAAACTGTTAAGTTTTATATATGTAAATGCAAAAATTAAGAGAGAAGCAATTTTATAAATTTGTGCTGATACATAGAACTCTAGATGGATGCATCGTTTAGTAAACCGATCGAATCAGAAACACTTTTTAAAGTGATCTTTCCGTGTCCGTCCGTCCATTTGGCTGGTTGTCTGTCCAGGTAAACCGGTGCGGAAAGTAAAAGTAGAAGTTTTTAGATAATTTTATAATATTTGGTAAATACGTTTTAATTGTCATAAGAACGAAACCAATGTAAATTGTGAGAATTGGTCTATAATATCACATAGTCCCCATGCAAACGTGTTTCTGTATGTCCATAAACCATTTAATCATGTTCGTATTAAACTTGGCTCAGATTTAAACATACAGCTTCCATTGGCTTACGCCGGTCTGAACTCAGATCATGTAAGAATTTAAAAGTCGAGCAGACTTAAAATTTAAGCGGCTACACCTAAAAATAGTTATATCTTAATCCAGCATCGAGGTCGCAATCTTTTTTTATCGATATGAACTCTCCAAAAAAATTACGCTGTTATCCCTAAAGTAACTTAATATTCAAGGTATTTTATCCTTTTAAATGGTAATATAATTTCAATTTTAGCGAGCTTATCTTCCATTAATTTAAGACAAAATATCTCATATATTTGGTGTATGTAGATAAAATTCAGCACAAATAACTCTACTATGAATCTTAACTTAAAAACATAACTTTATTCTGGCCTCACCAAAATTGTTGGTTTTTTGGGCATATTTTTTTTTAATTTTTAGTGCATATTTTCAAGTTATTAACATGTAAACTTGGTTGCATTACTTGGTGTGTTGTTGTGAAATAGTACTGAGGTAATTAAACGAATGAAATTTAGGTGTAATTTTGTTTTGGGAGTTTAATTTTGAAGGCAATTACCCGCATCGGGTAATTTAACGTAGGCAATTGAGCGTGGATTTTTGCTTGAAAAATGGGAAAAAAAAGCGAAGATTTAAAACTCAAGGTAAATAAGTGAAAGGCATTTAAGCGTGGGGTAATTAACCGGGTTATACCGTAATATTATTATATCTACACGGAGAAAACTGTTGTGCATTATTTATGCACAAGCTGTTCATAACTATAAAATGATTAGGTACATTTTTGAATATGCAACTTTGCGCATAAATTATGCCTAATAATCATAAATTCTGCACAATCTATTGAAATTGTGCATAAGTTATACACAAAGAATGTGCACAGCTTGTGAACATTGTTCATAGCTTAATTATTTGAAAATTAAACACAATTGATCATAATATATGAACATTGTGCATGAACGACTATTATTAACACTTTTTGTTCATGAGTTATGCCTACTTGTGCATGGATTTTGCCCAACATTTTGATATGTGTGTATCTTGTTCATAAGTTGTGCGCATTTATGCATAGATTATGAACAATATTATGTTCCTTGTGTCAAGAGCGCCGGTTGTGTTTAGAAGCGACAGTAGTTGAAGTGAATTGAAGTGAATATTATTTAGAAATATATAATAGTGCAAATCAAGAAAACCAGAGGTAAGTATTGAGTTATTATCAAATATTTATCACAGAACAAAGATAACTGATACAGCCAATTGTTTTTCTGACTGGGTAGTTGCTTGACGAACTATTTATGGAGTTCTGCTTCAGCTGATTTTGTTTACTTTTTGTTTGTGTTTTGCAGAAAAACTTCCATTGAAGTGCTAAATATGGAAAACTTCGCAGGTCAACAAAGAAGTGAATATATGATTCCTACAAATTTAGAAGGTATTAATTTATATTTTAATTTAATTTTCTGTTATTTCTGTATACTTGTTGTATATTTGTTATGCACGGGTTGGCTTTTTTAATACATTTCTGTTTATTTTTTTCCTTTTAATTCAGATTTGTCAGCCGGTGACATTGTCACTGTAGATGTAGACTCTGAATTTTTCAATCTATTAAATAAATATGGACTAGAAGAGTATTATTTGTCTTTAATAAATGCCAAAATAAATATCGACTGCTTCAAGGCCATGACAGAATATATATATATATGATTTCCTTTAACTCCTACTGGAGCATAGGGCGTCCACTACGGCTGACTTCCAACGAACACGGTTTTGTGCAAGATTTCTAAGTTGACTCCAGCTCAAATTTAGAGACCTCATTTCATCCTCTGTAGATCTTCTCCAGGTTATACGAGGTCGACCGACTCCACGATTCACGTTATTGAAGGGGTTCCATTGTAGTGCATGCTTCGCTATGTTGTTATCATCCCTTCTCAACGTATGACCAATCCAGTTCCACTTTCTACGTCTTATTTCAATGGCAACTTCAACTTGATTAGTTCTTCGTAGTAATTCGTCGTTTGAAATTGTTCTTGGCCAAAATATGCGAAGAATACGTCTCAGACAGCGATTAACAAATATTTGTAGGCGGTTGGTTAGCTGAACTGTTACCTTCCATGTATTACATGCATATAATAAAACTGATTTTACATTTGAATTAAAAATTCGTATTTTAGTGCGAAGGCTTATATTATTGTTTTGCCACAATGGAGCTAATAACCCGAAAGCTGCTCTTGCCTTTTTTATTCTGTTATCAACATCAAGATCACTTCCTCCATCGACAGATACGGTGCTACCCAGGTAGCAAAAGTTGTTAACTTGCTCATAACACACAGGGTTGTCAGACTTGGGGATTTATCCCCAAAGTTGGGGATTTCATGTGAACAAAAAGGACAAGGAAAGTCATTTGGGGATTGGGGATTTCAAAAAAGATTTCGGGGATTTTTTGGGGATTTTTAAACTTTTTTATTATTTTTTATTATATATGAATAAAAATAGCAAAACTTTTATCTTACTCTTATATAGTGTAAAGGGTCCTAATTAACATTATCATTTTTATTAAGTGTGTAAAAGGTACTTTATAAACTTGTTATTTTACTTGAGTGAGTGTTTAAAAAAAAGAATTTTAAAATAGAATATAAAATCGTTGAAAACACATAAAATTTTTGATTTTTTAAAGACAATTTTGAAGCAAATATGAATGTATTCCCCAAAAAAAAAGGAAATATGAAAAATCATATAATAAAGATTGGGAAAAAATGCTAAGCTATTGGTTAGTAGTTATGATGCATTATATACAATATGATGGGTCGAAGTACTAAATAAATTTGGATATATGTATTTTTATTGTTGATTATAAGGATGACTTTAACCGATTGAACAAGCTTCAAATTCTTATAAACTGGCTCATTCGTCTTCAAAAACAGCATATTGTTCTGCTTGTAATTCCTCACTGGAATCGCATAAAAAGGATTTAAGAAAACATACAGAAACCAGTCCCTACAAACAAAATAAAATGATTTTTTTGACTAAAAATTTTTATTTGGGGATTTTTGGGGATTTCTTATTAACATTTTTCTTACCTTTTTTTAAAAAAAAATTTTAAATTTGGTCAGAAAAAAAACAAACAAAAAATATTAATTTTTTAAGGTTTTGTTTTTTGGGGATTTGGGAATCTGGGGATTTTTGGGGATATTTTTTTAATTTTTTGGGGACAAGGACAAAAAGTACCTGGCAGCCCTGATAACACAAGTCATTAGTAGGAAAGTCTCTGCATGAGCTTAGCAGTTTTGTTTTAGGGATATTTATACGTAGACCCGCAGGTGTTGATGCTTGAGATATAGATTCCGCCATATAAAGTACGTTGTTGATGCTATTCGAAAGGAGGCAGATGTCATCAGCATATGCTAGGTGGCTCAAGTGACTCCCATTGAGCTTCCATCTTATGCCACTACAACGTCTATTATTTTGAAGTGCTGCGCTTAACACGTCACCCATAACGATTAGAAAAAGAATTGGTGATAAGATACAGCCCTGCCTAACTCCACTTTGTACAGCAAAGGGGTCCGATAGACGGCCTTTGTGAAGAACGTAGCAATTAGCATTGCTGTAGCTAGCTTTTATCATTGCAATGATTTTGGGTGGAATTCCCCTGTTTCCCAGAGCAGACCAAATACGGTCACGGTTTACGCTATCGAAAGCTTTTTCGTAGTCTATGAATAGTAGATGAATGTTAGACTTATATTCCGCAGATTGCTCAATAATAATTCTAAGCGTATTTATGTGGTCTGCACAGGAAACCCCGTTGCGGAAACCAGCTTGGAATTCACCAATAGTCGATTCAAGATGGTCTTTGATACGGAGTAATATAATTTTAGCTATGATCTTAGCAATAGCTGGGAGAACACATATACCTCTCCAGTTATGACATTCCTTTAAGTTGCCCTTCTTGGGAAGTTTGATGATTATACCTTCTTTCCATTCCGTAGGAAACTCCTCTTGTTCCCACGCGATGGTTATAATAGGCAGAAATATTTGCGCAGTAAGAGTTGGGTCGACTTTTAACAGTTCAACTGGTATCCCATCTATACCAGCAGCTTTACCAGACGGTAGTTGGCGGATAGCAGTAACAATCTCGTTTATAGATGGAAGGTCGGTTTTAATACGGGCACTCGGAGTATGTGAATACGACGCATTTGGTTGCTGGTTCTCAGAAAAGATGTTGTTGAGTACCGTGGAGAAATGCTCTCTCCAACGCCGTAGCTGTTCTTCGTCAGATATTAATAAAGACCCGTTGATATCTCTTACCGGATGTTCTGTGTGGTGGTCTTTATCTACAAGTTTTTTACTTATTTTGTAAAGGGTGCCGCAGTCGTTATTGTTAGCTGCTAGCTCGGCCTCGTCTGCCAAATCCTTAATGCATTTCCTTTTATCCTTTCGGACTAAGCGTTGAACTTCCTTCTTAAGCATCTTATACTTAGATTCCGTTTCCGTGTTTCCGTGTATTATTGCCTTTTTTGCTTCATTCCGTTCTTCTATCTTCCTCCAGGTAGCTTCGCTCATCCATGTTGTTCTGCCTTTAGGTATAGGGCCGATAATGTTATTTGCGACGTTTTTAATTTTGTCTCTTATCGCGATCCATTGGTTGTCTACGGAAAGGACTTGGTTGTTGTTATTATTGAGGAAGAATTCATTGGCCATCTGGTCTCTAAAGCTATCTTTAATAGCGCTTATTTTTAGCCGGGCTAGATCTAGTTTTGGAGGACGAGTCCTGGGTCTTGCGGTTTGGATTGCTGCTGTGCACAGGCGGAGTTTCGCAATCACCAGACTGTGGTCTTTGGCAACGCCGCAGTCTGCACCACGCTTTGAACGAACGTCTAATAGACATTTTCTAAAGCGCCGGGAGATTGCGATATGGTCAATTTGATTTGATGTATTAATTCTGTCCGTAGAGACCCATGTTACCTTGTGGCACGTCTTGTGTTCAAAAAGGGTACCTCCAATTACAAGTCTTCGGGAATTGCAGAAATCGATAAATCTTTCGCCGTTATCGTTTCGCAAGCCAATCCCATGTCTACCCATGACATGTTCAATAGACTGGTTGTCACTACCCACTTTTGCGTTAAGGTCACCCATTGTAAGAAAGATGTCCCCACGAGGAAGTGAGTCATACACAGCATTAAGTTGACTTTAAAAGTCATCCTTTTCGTCTTCGGTTGCTGATTCTGTTGGCGCGTAACATTGAATAATTGATATGTTTCTCACCTTGGAGCGAAATCTGACCCACATAAGGCGTTCAGATATGGGTTTCCAATCAATTACACACTTTCGAGATTCTGGTGATAGTAAAATACCAACTCCGGCCTCTCGTTTGCTACCAATATCTTTTCCGAAGTACAGCAGAATCGAGTTGTTTGTTGGGGATCTATATTCACCGGCTCCGTTCCACCGAACCTCACTTAGACCCAAAATTTTTAATTTATATCGCTGGAATTCTCTTTCAAGTTGCAGAAAACGTGAATTCATGTTGGAGCTTATACCGTCTTTGTCATTTAAGGTTTTGATGTTCCAAAATCCAATCGTAGTCATTATACCATAGCCAAAAGTCGTCATCAGTTGTTTTTGGTTTCGTTTACATTTCTTGGACGATTCGTTAGCAATTTTAAATTTGGTCGCGTAGGTTGCTAGCCTTCACTTCCTAGTTTGGTGATAGGGCTGCTATCTAAGCACCCAAACGTGCTGTTTTTCGGAGCCAGCGTTTCAGAGATATCTGTGTTCGCATATCTACTAGTTCCTGAGACGCACAGTGGCCATTCAGGGTTGACTGACACTCCTAATGTGGCAGCAGAATTTCCTCCGTGCTGATGTGAAGGTTATACCGCCTAAGATCGGTCGACAGAGCCTCGTTTGTAATTTAAAACAGGGGACACCAAGTCCTTTCTGGACAGAGGGTGAGGTTGTCATTTGAAAAGGATTGGCTATGTTAACAAAAAGATAAACTGTTTGCTTACGCATCACTTTCCCATTTGTCCCCCATGACAGAAGCTGACATTAAAGAGATTTTTAATGATGGAATTGGCACTCGCATAAAGTTTCGTGGCCTAGTCAATGACTGGCGAATTGCAAATGTGAGAAAGCAAATTTTATATGAATTATAAAAAATTAATTATTTTATAAATTATATAAAATAAACATGTTAATACTGAAGTATAAGATTTATTTTATTTTAATATGTGTATATATAATATTAGTTATAAAGCGCTTGTACTTTGAAATAAAGACATTTGAAAATAAAATGAAGTTTTGTTTCTTTAATATTTGCAGGAGGTGTAAAATGTTTCCTACTTGTTCACAATCTATAAAAATGTTGTTCATAACCTATGCACAGTTGTTCATAGTCTTTTCCCAGTTGTTCACAATCTATGAAAATGTTGTTCATAACCTATGCACAGTTGTTCATAGTCTTTTCCCAGTTGTTCACAATCTATGAAAATGTTGTTCATAACCTATGCACAGTTGTTCATAAAACATGCTCATAGTGCTGAACCTAAGTTATGAACAAGTGTGCATAGATTATGAACAACTGTTCTTGGTCGTTTTTCGTGAACAATTTGTGCATAAATTGTGCCCATAGCGCATAATTTCTGCACACAATTCTCTCCGTGTACTCTTACAAACTACAATATGTATATCAGTTCTATTTATCCAACAACTATGTTGATTAGAAAATCCCAACCATTTTACATATGCCATGTCTTCTTTAGTTTTAAGAATTTTTCAACCAGGGGCCTAATTCTGGCATTCGTGATCGAGTAATTTCTCGATTCGAACGCAATTTGATCTCAGTTGATACTGAACGAATTAAAATTATTTTTTGAGTGTTGTGAAACTCAAATATATGCTTTACAACACTGAAAAAATAATTCCAATTCGTTCAGTATTGACTGAAATAATTAGATTTTAAATTGCTTTCGAATCGAGAAATAACTCGATCACGACTGCCAGAATCAGGCCCCAGGTATGTTTAAGGAAATCGAGTTTTGAGTTCGTTATCATAGAAACCACCTTTCATTGGATTTCCTTGATAGTCTTCTAATATGTATGTTGCGGGATAAGTATTTTTTACTGTTTTCATTTTAAAAATGTCTGTGGACCAATTAGGAGTGTAACCTTTTTCAAAAATGTGTATATATTTGCATATGCGTACATAATCTCCAGCATTAAATTTAGATTTTGTAAATATACAAGGTTTCCAATAATTTCATTTCGTTGCTAGAATTAAAGTCAATTGGTGCCATTTTAAAGGTGCGATCAACTTTTATATTATATATATTTATTAATTAGAACTTTGTAAATATCCAGCCAATAATATGAACCATTAAAACTAAATTCTTTCCACATCATTCCTTTTAGAGTTCTATTATTGAGGCTTTCATTATACTATATGTTTTGTACTGATTGATATTATGGTTGGCATGAGGGTTTTAAATTGTTTATTGTTTATTATTACGGGTAAGACTTTTGAGTGTTTATAATTCCTATTCGCTTAACAGTTTTATTTGAATAATATCTTTAACTTTTCTTAAATCTTTTTATGAAGTTTCCTAATGATCTGGCCTAAGCAATCAGTGCAATGCGCGTAGAAATAACTTATCCCACCAACAATAAATTTTAGTTTATCAATAGTAAGAATTGGGTATTTAGCACATTAGAACTAGTTAACAAATATCGATATTTTTTATTATAAGTAGAAAAGTTTCCCATTTCAACTAAATCATCTTGCCAGAGGTCATCAATGCCTTTTATTACAACTCTTCGACGCATAAAATTGTTTCGGGCTGGTTTATGAAGTTCATTTACTAAGTCTCTTCTTCTTGAATGCGTTATTAAATAAGTCTTCTTTACTTAAGGGAATATTGTTATCTCCTGTTCTTTATTTTTCATATCAAGCCTGTTATATACTTTCTGATTTACTATTTTTTTCTTCTTTCAAAATCTTTTTTAATTTTCTCTATTACATAATTGAAAAATTTCATTTTGTGTTTTTGCAATTTGAGATTGAAAAAACATACTATTAACACCATCGTTTTCTTCTAAAGCATTCGACATATGTTTGATTTTTTTGTTTTGAACATCAATGTTGTTATCTGTATCCATAAAAAACCCCAAGCAATTTAGGTGAATTTTTCATAGAAATTACGCCACCTGTATCGTTAATATAGTGACCAAATTTATCAACAGACATTACTTGATTTTAATTTTATAGTTATTCAATAATTTAAAAGATTTTGTTATTCGTGCCTAATTCCCAATTTTTATTCTTGATAAAAACACTAAAATTTTTTGTTGATGGGATAAGCTATTCCTATGCGCATTTCACTGGTTGCTTAGGCCAGATCGTCAGGAAACTTCATCCATAAAAATTTTAGAAAAACTAAAGATATTAAACCAAATAAAACTGTATAGCGTATACGAATCATAAGCAATAGCTCTACTTGTAACAATATCAAAGTTTAAACAAAAACATCAACAATAAACAGTGAGTTTATCTCTTCTTACATTCCACACTACAATTGATTGGAATTATTCCAACATTAATTGTAGTTATAAGAAGGTTAAAAAAAAAAACAAAATGCAAAAAACCACTTGCAAAAGCATGCTGCCAGTTAAGTTTTTTTAAGCCGTGCACTTGCCAGTTTATTATCAAAAGTAATTTTTGGGAATACAAAATTTTAATTTAAAAGATTTTGTTATTCGTGCTTAATTTCCAATTTTTATTCAACAATGTTAGCTTCGTATAGTTCTTCAATGATAAAACAATTTCGTTATTATGATTGCTGTGACCTGCAGCTTGTGATGCGAGCAGGAGTCTTAATCGATCTATCAACTCCTTTGGATCATCCCAGTATATAAAGTTTGGTTTATTTGGATTTTAATTCATTTACCCAATTCCCATATAATTTTCTTTTTTTATGTTTTTATTCTATCAGATGAAGTGGGTGATTGCGGTGTTGTGGTCGATTGATTTTTAGGTTTAATCAATTTTCTGATAATGAACTTGTATTTATATGCTCTTGTACCCCTGAGCTATAACCTATTTTATAGGCATTAGTATTATTTATTATCTTTTTATAAATATCTAACTCAAGTTTATCGTAGTTTTTTGGAAACATTAATGAAAATAAACCTGAAGTGAGTGCCCATATTTGGTTTTCACCATGAATCTTTACTTTATTAAATTTAAAGTTACTATCACCAAATTTCCATTCATTATTTGATTCTTTATGTAGTCCAAAAAGTGTGTCTAGCTCATGTCTTTTTTCTAAATATAACAAATCATTAAAACTTATATATATTTTTTTTATATTAAATATGAACTAACTTGATGTTAATTTTATAATTATTCAATAAAAATATTATACTGCTGCGTAAAATATGCTAGAAATTTACCCTTTTTTTTAAACAAGCTGAGCACTTCGCATTTTAACCTCATTAGGGTAAGCTGAATCCAGTAGGTTAGCTCTGGTTTTCGAGATATACCGTTATTTCGAAAATGGAGGAGTCCTTTTAGAAACATAATTTATTAAAATTTTCATTTTTTTTTTAATTCATAAAAAAATAGGCTTTAATTTTTTTTTCAGACGTATAAAAAACGAAATTGCAACATAACAAGCAATAAATGATTAAAATCTGTTCACAACTTTTTATTTTATTCACAATAGACGAAAAATGTTAATTAAATCTAAGAATTTCATAAAAAGCAATATTTGAATGGGAGCGCCCTAAGGAGTGGAGATAAAGGAAAAATACGATTTGACAAAAAACGCTAGGGACGAAAAACTAATGGAGGTCCGTGATATATTTTATCCACCTAGCAGTGACCCCTAGGCAGTTGTGGATCCTTTTCTTTGGACTTTTTTTTAATTATTAAATTCTTCATTCAACATTGTGTATATATGAAGAATGTGGCAATGCCGAAAATGTATCTTCAATGACATTTTGACGTTATATTTTTTAAATGCGGTTTTTGTGCTATTTACAAAACAAAATAAATATTTCAAATTAATGCTATTCCAAAGAAATATGCATTCAACATTACCACACTTTCACTTTGCGGGGGGAATTTTGGAAAATCCACAGTTACCAATTAAAAAATTCTTAGAATTAAGAAATAAAGTCAATCAGTCTTACATCTTTGTATTTTATTGTGCGGACAAAACCGCTCTAATCGGTCTAGTAAAAAACTTAAGTTACATATTCTATTGTTATACCCGGAGCAGGTAGAAACACAAATCGTCCCGGCTTAGTTATTTTTTACAAAACATGGTCGTGAACAGGTACTTTGATTAAAACAATTACAGTATAAATAAGAGTTCCTCAACCCCTTCATTATCATATGACAAGTCTTTGGGAAAGTGATTACTGAAGTTTAAAGCCTTTGACAGTCTTCTATCTAATCACTTATATTGAAATACCTAAGACGGAGGCGTGTAAAAAGTTGAATTGCTTTTGTTATGTGTGTGAGAAATATGCCAAGTCGCCGTAAAATCACTACTGAAACAAATAACTTGTATGAAACATATTTTTCTTTAAGTGTTATATATGGTAGGAGTTGGACACCATCAATAGTGTATACACAGTGCATTTACCATTAAAATAAGTGGAAAAATGGGGAAGCCATGCCATTTTGTGTTCCAATGATTTGGAGAGATCCCATACTTCATGTTGAAGATGAGTGATATGCGTGCATTAATTATACAGCCGGTATGAACAGAAGAAAAATGACTTCTATATCTTACACTGCAACAGCATATGCTCGATTCCCGCTGCTACATTCTGAAGAAATTCCTGTTCCGGATAGCCAAATACCAACAGAACATATTCCCTCAATAATTCATTCTGTTGAAGCGTGTGGACCAGCTATAATATGGTACGGCGCCTAAAATTGTCTCAAAGACAGAGTTTTGAGTCTTGACAAAAGAGTTAAAACGAGCTAATTTTGTTAGCACCAGGTGTACAAATATACGGGGCTATCAATCGCCATTGTCGATTTACGAATTTTACTTAAATCTATTGGGAATAATTCTGTCGCGTACTGTTCTGACATCCGCGGCTTGGTTTTAGAAATGCAAAATTAATATAATCCTGAAGAGTAGCTTAAAAGCAGTTTTCCTACATGTCACTAAGTTAAAAAGTCCTATTCCGATAGCACTAAGCACAAATACTAAAGAGACATACGCATCAATGAAAAAAAATTACAGTTAATTAAACATGAAGACCACAAGTGTAAAATATGCGCAGATTTAAAAGTGGTAGCTCTTTTAAGAGGCATGCAATTGGGCTATACTAAAAATATGTGCTTCATGTGCTTGTGGAACACGCGTTTCTATGGCGACCAGTACAAAACACGGCATTGGGCTTTACGTGAGGAAAGTAGATGCATAGAAATAATGTTATTTAAGTACTACTTTTGCCGATGGAAAAGATTTTGCTTCCATCAAACTGGGTATTTTAAAAAATTGTATAAAAGCATTGAGCCCAGATTGTGTTGCTTTTATCGAATTGCGCCGAATTTTTCCACGATTAAGCGGCATGAAAGTAAAATATGGTATGAACTCTAACTACTTTATTAAATAAGATTTATATTTCATATCATAATGTTTTTATTTTACAGGAATTCTTAATGGACCGGACATTCGTCGTCTTATGAAGGGCCATCAATTTGAAGTTGCATTGAATGATATCGAGCTGGCCTGGAATTGTGTGAAATCAGCAATAGAAAATGTATTAGGAAATCATTGGTCTGGAAATTGGCGAATTTTGATTAAAAATATGCTTAGCGCATTTAAAAACTTAAACGTTAGAATGTCAATCAAAATACATTTTTTGCATTACCAGCAGTGTGGCCATATTAGATTTTCGAGCTAAATGTAGCTTTATTTTTTCACGATTAGCTTAAAAAGTTCCGCTTACCATATCGCTTACAGAAGACATGAATTTTATTTGGCGCGTTCCCAGTTTAAAGCAATACATTTTTGACACAGAAAGCGTTTTATTCAAACTGGTGAATGTAACTAATTAGCGAATGTACCGCTATTCTTTAATATGCTCCCTTCAGTGTGACCCTCTTAGCATTTTCACTAGAGCTGCAAAACTATCGATAGTCGGCCCATCGATAGTTTCGATAGTTTGCTTAAAAACTATCGATACTATCGATAGTATCGAAAAGTTTCTATGTGCCACTTCTGTGGACACGGTAGTCAATGAAGGTGGTAAAAAATTAAAAAGTTTTAAAACTTCATTTACAGAAAACGTTTTTCAGGTATAAAGACCAGCATATCCACTTTCACTTTCAGTGTCATCTATGGTTTAAAATTAATATATATTTATTGTCATCAGGGTTGTCAGTTTGTTTCACCTTCTACGTCAAAATATTCAACTAAAGTCTAGAAATTTAAAACGTTATTTCGTAACCCTTGCGTTGAAAATGTATTCATATAAAATCCTTTGAATTTAAAAAAAAATTTTTTAAGGAAGTAGAACAAAGTTTTTACAAAATAATTCCATTAATTTTTTTAAGACTTTTCGTTAATAAAAAAATGACAAACAGGTAAGAAAATAGCCACATTTAGTGACAAAACACCACTTCTAAGAACCCTGGTTGCTCTTTGAATTAATTTAGTTTATATAACATTATTTTAATATGTAAATTAGTACACAATTCTGTGGCAATAACGAAAAATTTTTTAAGAATTAAAGGTGATTTTTGAAAATTTACTCCTTTTCTAATATAATCATAATTTATCTGCGGTTATATTTTTTTAAAGTTTTTATTCCTAAACAATCCTTATGTCACAGATCTGAAGTAAACTTAAGTTTTATTTTTCTATAACTTCCTGAAAAGTCGTTCAAAATAATTGAAACTTTACCCATGTGAAACTTTGATTGTGAAGGTCTCAAGGGTGCCAGTGTTTCTAGTTGTTGTTGCATTTGTACTTTTGAATATGATGATCTAAAAAGAAACTTAAATTTGGGTTAAGGCAACTTAATTACTTTTTTCATTTGCTTTTTCCCAAAGAACTAAAAAAGTTTATGTACTTAAAAATGTTTCGTTGACTACATCTAATCAACTTTGCAGCTACTTTTAAAATTTTCCGATAGTATCGAAAGTGATAATAACTATCGATAGTCATCGATAGTCCGCCAAAAATAAAACTATCGATACTATCGATAGTACTATCGATTGTTTTGCAGCTCTAATTTTCACTGCTAAATTTAGCATTATTTATTTTGATTTAGCAACGAATTTTTCAAATAGCATTTAGCATTATTTTCAGCATTTTGTAATATTTTTTTAGCATTATTTAGCATTTTTTTATCTTATAAATTTTATATATTGCTATTTCACAAAATAACTTAACAATTCTGTCAATCTCTATCATTTTATTTTGTCATTTATACGTTTATACAAATGTATAATAATAGCAACCCTGTGAACACCAAACAAAATTTAAAGAACAAATAGTTGATTTTACTACAGAAGAAATAACGGTTTTGGAACAGCAATGGCAAAAGCTGGATGCTTACGAATAGATGAACCATAGATCAACTATTGAATTCTGGATAGGTGTTTATGAGCACAGAAATTCTTTAAAAGAAAATGCTTTCAACGAGTTAGCTTGTTTTGTTATGAATTTTTTGGTTTTGCCATTTAGTAACGCGAAGTTGAAAGAATTTTTAGCGGTATGAACCTTATAAAAACCAAGATTAGAAATTGGATGGTATTGAACTCATTGATTTACGTTAGAAGTGGACTAAAAAGGCTAAATAAGTGTTGCAGTGATTTTATCATTACTGTTGATCTTATAAAAATGCGTGATGAAAACAGATCATATTCTAATGGTATTTTGACCAAGACTTTGGCAGTTAAGGAATATTATTTATATAATAATGTGTAATTAAATTTATTGAAAATGCTGTTGAATTGCCTTTTATGTTTTCAATGAAAATTTTTGTTTTTACTTATATTTTGTATTTATTTATCGCTACCTAAAACGCATAAAGCCCTATCTAATATTTTGAAAATTTTACTGAAGAAGCAAAAAACTATTTAAAATGATAAATTTATTAATCGCCTAAAATGGTTTATAATTTATTGTTCTTATACTTTGACAATGTTTCATATTTTGCAAACTGTAGGTTAGGGCTTTAAGCGTTTATCATGTAATGTTTTGTAAAGGGTGTTTTTATAAGCCCGAAAGAACTTGAAATTGTAAAAAATAACACAAAAAATTAAATTGTAATCAAAATTTTTTTTTTATTCGAAAGATCAATACGTGACATTAACATTTGAAAATGATTTCGGGCATATGGGCACCGCGGCTGTTCTTGACGAAGCGCATTCTGGACATCCAATTTTGGGCCACTTTTTCGAGCACTGCTGGCCGTATGTCACGAATAACACGAACAATGCTGGCCTCCAAGGCGTCAATTGTTGCTGGTTTATCAGCATAAACCAGTGACTTCACGTAGCCTCACAGGAAATAATCGAGAGGTGTCAAATCGCACGACCTTGGAGGCCAATTGACAGGTCCATTTCTCGAAATCAACTTATCGCCAAATTTTGATTTCAATAAGTCGATGGTTGCGTTCGCCGTATGGCACGTAGCGCCATCCTGTTGAAACCACATCTCCTCCGGATCAATGTCATCCATATTTTTAAACAAAAAATCATTGATCATGGTGCGGTAACGATCTCCATTGACCGTAACGCGAGCTCCGGCCTCATTTTTGAAGAAATAAGGTCCGATGATGCCACCAGCGTGAAAACCGCACCAAACGGTGCATTCTTCTGGATGTAATGGAGTCTGTAGGGTCTCTTGTGGATTGGTCTCGCTCCATATGCGGCAATTTTGCTTATTAACAAACCCGTTAAGCCAAAAATGCGCCTCATCGCTGAACACAATTTTGCGATTTAAATTTGGATTAAATTTTTAAATTTTTCAAAGTAAATTTGGATAATTTCGTAGCGTTGTTCAAGCGTGAGTCTATTCATGATGATTTGTCAGAGTATACTGAAACGATAAAAAAAAATATTTCATCAAAATTTAATTTTTTTGTGTTACTTTTTACAATTTAAAGTTCTTTCTAGCTTAAAAAAACACCCTTTAGATAGGGAATTTTTTTTTTTTTTTTTTTTTTTTTTGTTAAAAAATCGCTATTTTTTGTCAAACTATTTCAAAATATTTTGTGAACATTTGAGTTGATGCAATACATACGATGAAAAAGTCGATTTTTAATTTTTGGTAATTTTTTTTTACATATTTCATGTACCATACATTTTCATATTAATTCGAATGTGTATTTTAAGTCAAATTACAATTTATAAAGCTTCTATACTTTTATAGTCTTATTCCTTCAATATTTTTCAGGAATATTTTGTATGCACTATCAGAATTATCTTATGTACCTATTGCATTTGTATAAGACTGGAAGAAATATTTGCATATTTTATGCAAATACAAGATTTTACATGTATGTAAATATGTATTTAATTTACTTTGTTCCTGAATTGTTTTTATTAAATAAATCTATGTATGTACATATATAAATTTTTTATATCAACTTCGTTATATTTAAAAGAAATAAAATATTTTCAGGTAAATTAATATATAATTCATTCATTATAATGATACAATTATTTAAGAAAATTTTGCATTTTTTAGCATTTTCAAAATTTTTTTAGCATTGTTTTAAGCCAAATTTAGCATCCAATTTTTTTTTAGTTGTGGTCACACTGGCTCCCTTACAAGTCTACTTCGTAGTAGGGGAATGTCGTGGCTCTTCAAATGTTTTAGAATTCGTTCACTTACCTTACTGCATCTCTGTATGTCTTATTTCGTAGCGAATAAATTTGCACTTTCTTTGTAAAACTTACTATTAGTGCTTTGAAAAACAAGAAAAATTTTTATTGGGATTTAACCAAGCTTCAAAAAGCTAATTAAGACTACTTTTATTTCCTATTCTTCACGCACTTCCTTTAAGACTGATAAGCATCATTTGTAGAACCTAATTTTTTCCATTCAACTATTATAAACGCAATTTTTTTTATTCTTTTGCCTTGTATCCTTTAAATTTAAATGATTAACGGGATTAAGTTTAATATTCATAATGCTTCGGCTTTATTTTTAAATATACCTATATATTTTAAAAATATGTATGTATGCATATATCGCTCATTTGCTGCAACGTCGTCATAACTCAAAAAATTTAAGTTTAGAGTTAGTGATGCAGAATTGTTCTCCATGTTTTATTTATATTGTGTATAAAAAGCATCTTTTTTTTGTTGTCATTTCTTCCAAGTGGTGCAAGCAAATCAAAATCTTGAAACACGTTTATTTCGAGATGTATTTTTTATGACGGTTATGACGGTGTTGCAGCAAATGGACGATATGTACAAATGCATGTAAAATATGTTCATACCCTGTCGGACATTCAGTTAACTTTAAATTAACTGAAAGCTAACTATTTTTCAACTAGTGGTGGTTGACACTTGGATTTATTTTATATGTAATTTACTAACTATTTTAACATTGCGATGTCCTAGGAAGTAGTCAATTGTCCGACTCTGCATTACTTTTAATTAACTTTAAGTTAACTTTTTGTAGCTAGCTATAAACTTACTACTTTAAGTTAGCTTTAAGTTAAGTTAGTTTAAGTTAAGGCCGATCTATGAATGTTATTCATTGGATGAATACTTTCAAAAAAATAAAAAAAATTTAATTTTTTTATTTTATTTTCTTTTATTTCTTTTATTTTATTTTATTAATCAAAGTTGTTTTATTCAACTTTTTTTTTAACCAGAGTCGCTGGCGGGAATCGATCCCGCAACCTCGGCGCTGATAGACTTGCTCACTACCAGCTAGCCTACTGGGCAATCTAGTTTTTGAATAAAAAAACTATGTTTTTTGCCATTACTCAATTAAGAGCGTAAATATGAGACAACGTTGATTTTTTTGGTAACGACTTGGCTCTCTCTACTTAAAATATACAACACAGTGTTTGTATACACTTTGGTTAATGTAAATTTTGCATTGCGTAGTAGTTGGCTTTAAGTTAGTCTATACAAGCTAACTTAAAGTTGGGGTTTTTTGTAGTTAGCTACTCATTTGACGGCAGGGTATTTACTATATCGTTTTTATACATATACATATATACAGTACATGTGTATTTGTATTATTAATATTTATAACTTTTCAACATAATGTAAGTATTCGCATTCGCCAAAGTTGAATTTTATTATTATTTAACACTATTTAATCTATGGAAAATATTGAACTAATTAAAAATTACTATAAAAAAAAAAACTAAAAAAAATGTAGCTTTATTTTTTGGCTCTAAATTTTCGTTTTTATCTCTTTTTAGCTCTATTTTAAACATGATTTAGCTTTATATTATTAGAAAATCTGGTCACACTGATTACCATGCAGAAAAATTTAATGAAAAATTACTTGCCGAGTCTGATTCACCAAGTAACAGCCAGGGTCTTTTCTTTCATGGACATATGTTTTTATATGCCAAAGTTTATGTTCCTAGGTTTGAACAAAAAAATTCCAAAATTTTTCATCTCATAGGTTGATATTCACACAGGACTTTGCACCTATAATTTTGTGTTTCTAAGTTTAATATTAAAGAAAATTCAAAAAGTACGCAAAAGCAAATGAAAGATAGTTGATTTCCCGTTATCTCTTTATTTATGTAACAAAAATTTCAATGTTGTAGTGGGAGCCCATAATTTAGTACGTATATGTCAATGAATGGAGAAAATGTTTTGGTTTAAAAGATAGCTGGCGTGACAAAAACTTCAGACTTTGAACAGGTTTGACGCGTTTACTCCCCAAAAGGACTTATTTTTTAATGAACAATAATAAGTGTTAAATTTTTTGGATCAATTTTTGAGGTTAGCGATATTAATTTGGCGAGAGGCCAGCCTCCGGTCCATAAGTCAGTTTAGCTTCAGGAGCTTAGGATGTGAGATGAAAGATAAATAGATGGAAAAAAAATCTTTTGAAAAAGTAACAAGCTTAGGTTTAATTTTCACCCCTCAAACGTTCGATATTCGAAAAGGTTCCAAATATGCATTTGTATTTTTTAGATAAGTAATAAATATTATATAATTGTTATTTCTATTCGTATTTTCTTAAAAGCTAGATGGTGAAAAAAGTTCCAAAAGTTTTACCCGTTTAACCTATAAGGTCCGTTTTTTTATTAAATTAAATTTAAACATTTTTTTGTATCTCTTTTAGTTTATGAGTTATGAGGTTAGCAAATTTACCTGTTTATACCGCATATATTTCTAATAAACAACAATAAGTGTTAATGTTTTTATACCCTCAAACACAATAAGTTGTATACTAAGTTTATCATTCCGTGTGAAACTTTTTTATTATTCATCTCAGACCCCATAAATTATATATATTCTGGCTCCCTGAGTAATTCTAAGTCGATTTAGCCATGTCCGTCTGTCTGTCCGTATGTTGAATACACGCTCACTTTCGAAAAACTCAAAAGAAATAAAAAAAAAACTGGGTGTCAAATTGCTTGTAGTTATCCTAAGCAGTTTGGGTGGATTTCAAAGCCAAATCGGTTCAGTAGGATCAGAGCTATGAATCAAAATGTGGAACCACCACTTTAAAAAATTGATAATTTTGTTACAAAAACTAACATAAATGATTGAACAATGCACGAGATGATATGAAATTTTTCATATCTTCGTTTTATTCGACTGGAAATCACACTGTGAAATTTTTATGAAGATCGTCCATAATTTATCCTACGCCCCATATAAGCCCTACTCCCGGAAAACAGTTTAGTACGCCTAAAACCGTATTTATTAATGCTTTCATAACAAAATTTGGCAGGTCGCAGTTTTTTAGAACTAGAAATGACACTGTGAAATTTCATGAAGATCGGTCCATAATTTACCCTAGGACCCATATAAACCCTACTCCCAGAAAAAAGTTTAGTACGCCTAAAACCGTAATAAATAATGCTATCATAATAGCATTTGTCGGTCAATAGTTTAATATAGGTCTAAGCCGCAACCAATTTTAATCCTGATGTCTGTTTTTATAAAGATAAATTAATAATAAATAGACATCATATAGATATCACTCCTGAAATATTAAAATTGTCGGTGGAGGGTAGCAAAGATTCGAATATAACACTCTAACTTGTTTTATCTCTCTTAGTTAGGAAGATATGAGGTTACTGGGATCGATTTGAAGAGAGACCAGTCTCCAGTCCAAATGTTAACCTTTCAGTTTCAGGCGTTTAGGCTGTGCGATGAAAGATAAATAGATGAAGAAAAAATAGTTTAAAAAAAATAGCAAACTTAGGCACAATTTTCACCCCTTAAACGTTCGAATTTCTAAAAAGTACCAAATATGCAGTTATATTTTTTAGATATGTTAGATGTTATATAATTTTTATTACTATGCGTATTGGTATAAAAGCTAGATGGTGGACAAAGAAGTTCCAGAATACAGGTTTTACCCGTTTACTACCTAAAAGAGCCGAATTTCAAAAAAGTATCGGCGACGTGTTTGCTTTTTAATTTAATTACAATAAGTATTGAATTAAAAAAAAGTACCAATTTAATTAAAAAGAGCACCAGTTAGAGAACTAAAAAGGACCATAAATCCCTCTTATAGATTCTCATTTACTCAGCAACTTATGTATAATTTTATGTTTGTAGGCCCAATAACTACGGAAATTGAAAAACTACCAGTTAAAGAACGCAAAAGTACCAAAAAGACTTCCCTCTTATATATTCTTATCCAGTGAGGACATTGCATCTTGAATTTTATGTTTCTAGGTCCAATGGAGAAAAACGTTTTGTAAAAAAGTACCAAAAATAGTTACGATTTTCACCCCTTTAACGTTCGAATTTCGAAAAAGTACCATATTAGTACGTATTCGTATTTTTTTTTTTTTTTTTTTGTTGATAAGTTTCGAACTTTATTTCTAGGTGTATTGGTTCAAAAGATAGATGGGGTGACAAAAATGAAGCATAATTCAGGTTTTACCCGTTTTCTCCCTAAAAGAGCCGAATTTCAAACAAGTACCAGACACCTGTCCGCTTATTTTTCTAAAGAACAACGATAAGTATTGCATTTTTTTGCATCTCTTTTAGTTTTGGAAATATAAGATTACCGAATTTACCCGTTTTTATCCTTTTTTTACCCCCTAAGCATTCGAATTTCCAAAAATACCGTCTTAGTGGATCGATTTGGGGAGAGCCCGACTTCCGGTCCAAATTTCAGTCAGTCAGTGAGTCAGTAACGTTACATTTTAATATATATATAGACAAACACATGTATATATCCTGATAGAAACCAGGGTGCAAATGTCTCCAAGACATCAGTTTTGTCGACTTTTTTTAGCGACATTGCCAATGAGGAATCTACACTACACTACATTTGCCACTATATTTGCCTTTAATGTAAAAAAATGTTATCAATAACAACTGAGAAGTATTATTCCCATTAATGTTAAAGCAGTAATAAAACAAGTAAGAGTGCTATATTCGGCTGTTCCGAATCTTAAATACCCTGCACCATGGTGCGATAAGAACAGAAATTAACATAAATAGCGTTCTTTTAATATAAATAAATCTATTTTGAGCCATCCCCACATTTAAGGCCCAACCATAATTTGCTTAAGTTAGCTTAAGCAAATGTGCGAATGCATGTTAATCACATGAGGCAAACCATATTGATCTTAAGGAAACTTTTTGTTAAGTTTTATGAAACTGTCATTTGCTTAAGCAAAGTGCGAAATTGGTCGCACAATCCGTACGGAATCAAATGTTTTTGTTTTTTTAATACTTTTGAGAGACTTTTTGTTCGTTTTTGACAGTAGGTTAAGCACGGCTATGCATATTATGGTTGGGCTTTAAATTTCGTCGTTCCGAAGTATTTCACAATATCAAAAAATTGAAATAGGTCTGTTTCCCGTTTTGCCAAAGATTATGTTTTCAATTCGTCTTCCCTTGCAGAAGTTGTATATAAGCGGTATTCACTCTTGTTAGTAAAGTACCCTTGTAGACCGTGTTAATCTAAAAATTTGTCTAATGTGTTATCCATGTCAATGTTTCAAAACAATAAAAAGGCAATGACTTAACGGTTTTGTCCATTCTTTATTTATTGAATCTTCATATAATAAATATAAACTAACAATAACACAGTACAACACATGATTTGCCAACTCAATTCTGTGAACTGTATGTCAAATTAGACCCAAAAAGAAGAATTTCTGCATCATTCGTTTTGTCTTCTTACCTGCGATTTGAAGTTAGTATCGATTTGAAGTTAGCACTATCGTATAGGGGAATTTATCACGTTTTAGGCCCTGTTGTTTGACATAGCTCGACAACCACTAGCCCAATTTAGTTGAAATAAATTTTAAAAAATTAAGAATTACAATTCCCTTAATCTGTTCATATATTGTTTTCCTATACAAGTAACACTTTCGAAGTTAAAAATGAATGTATGAAGGGAAAAAATTATTTTTTGCCTAAAAATTTAAATTTTTTTTTTAAAAATACATAAAAAATCCAAAATGGAAAAAAGTGTCTAATCTTATAACTTTCGCGTAAAGTCACATGACCTATGAGCAAAATAAGGCATAGATCATGAAAATCGATGCACGCGTTTGTCATTTATTCACAATTAAGTAAATGTATGAATTTCAAAAATTTGCTCGAGATATGCACAACATTATTTGGAGAAAACATTGGCACCTTTTTCATGATTCTGAGAATTAAAAAAAAAGGAATAAACAAAAGGTTATTTGATTTTTATGATTGCGGTAATAAATGTACGTGGACAATTAAACGGAAAGTGGACCTTTTTATTATTTGGGTTTTTCCGGTGGCTACCTATATGATTTTTTTACAGAAATTGCACCCACATTTAAGGGTGGTCATTATTTGGAAAGTTTTGCACAGTTTGAAACGTACAAGTGCTGCATCAGGTATATAGCCAGCCGCCCTTAAAATATGCGCCCATTTATAAGTACCTGGCAGTAAAATATTCAAAAATACGTAGTATTTATAGGTGTGCATTGATCGATTTTTGGCATTCAGCCAGTGCCGACGAACGCGAACAGTAAAAGTGATTTTTCTCCAGTTTTTTGAAAGTGAATAACAACAAAACATAAAATATATCAATATGGAAAACAACAAGTGCCCATATTTGGATGAATATTGTTACGTTTGTGGTCATATCGTCCGAAAAATACAGAAAAAAGATCGAAAAAATTTGTTTACTGAGCAATTCAAAACCGCGTATTGTAACGAGTGGACAGGTTGCTGTTTTATTTCGAAAAAATCGGTGCATCCATGACGCTGAATTGCATTTCTTGCACCACCACCTCGATACTTTTTTGGCACAATCACCTCAGGAATCAGACGAACAAGGAGAGAGGTTCCACCAGGTGACCATGCCATTTGAAAAGCGGTTCAAAAGCAAAAAATTGGATGCATTGCTTGCGGAGGTTTGTTGGTGGAGTTCCACAATTATGCAGTTTGAAGAAAGCACCGAAGATGAAGACATTGAAATTGGTGGACACAGTGAAAGAAACACGCCCTTGAATAGTATGTGTATCTCGGATGACGATACAGACTCAGACCATGAATATGAACAACCTACGAAGAAAACAAGATCATCAGAACCACAAGCGTCAACTTCTACAAGGATGGATATTGCCAATAATTGAAAAAATGTTCTAAATTTTGTTTTTATGCATATTATAATTGTGTATTAATTGCATATTACAGTATTCCACGGATAATTACCTCGCCAGAAATGCCAATATTTTTGGGTAATTATGCGGGGTAAGCATTTAAACGAATACGCTTAAATACCTCGTTGAGGTAATTATAAGAATACGTTTAACTACCTCATTGAGGTAATTAAACGAATACGTTTAAATACCTCAGTGAGGTAATTAAGCGTATTTACTTACAAGATACCTTAACTTTGATGTATGAAAAGAAATTTGACAGGAATTTTTTAACGTTACACCGAAATCTGAAGAGATATAAATAAAAAACAATGGGATTTGCTGTCTTAAATTTTATCTGTAATGCTTTTTGAGATGTTCTGTCATATTCTACCAACAAAAGCGTACTCATACATATGTACAAATTTATGATCAGAGAAACCGTAAATATGCAATTGCATGGTGCGATAAACGGATGCAGAAACAATATATTTATCCGTTTTAAAACCCTTTAAATTTTGGAATCGATTTGTTTGTGAATTATTTGCATATTTTAGCTATTGCTGCATTTTTTGCATGTTCATTAAATAAAAAATGCTTAAAATAATTTGCAAAACAGATGAATTTTCTGTTGCTTAAATTTCGCCATCTACATTTAATTTTCACTCTACAATTGTAAGCCAAAGCAAGTTTTCGTTGAAGATAAATGTTATTTCAAATTGTAAAGTTTTAAATACTTATATGCAAAAATTAAAGAAACAGGAATTACATAAATTTGTGCTGATACATAGAATTCTGGACACTTCGTTTAGTAAACCAATCGAATCAAAAATACTTTTAAAAGTAATCTTTTCGTGTCCGTTTTTAATTTGATAAAGTTTAGTAAATACGTTTTAATTGTCTTAAGAACGACTTTGTAAATTGTGAGAATCGGTCTGTAATATCACAGAGTCCCTATGCAAACTTCTTTCTTTATGTCCATAAACCATTAAAACATGTTCGTATTAAGATTCAATTTTTCCCAAAATATCTGGTGAGCACAGAATAAAGTTTATTTTAAAACAAATATAAAATTGTGGAATATTTTGCTTTAAATAAGCCATATTTTGTTTTTTGGGCATATTTTTTTTTTTTTAATTTTTAGTGCATATATTCAAATTATTAACATGTAAACTTGGTTGCAATTCTTTCTGTGTTGTTGTCAAGTCGTATTGAGGCAATTAAACGAATGAAATTAAGGTGTAATTTTGTTTTGGGAGTTTAATTTTTAAGGCAGTTATCCGAATTTGGTAATTAAGCGTAAGGCAATTAAACGTGGATTTTTGTTTTAAAAATGAAAGAAAAAAAACGGGGATTTAAAACTCAAGGTAAATAAGCGTGAAAGGCATTTAAGCGTGGGGTAATTAACCGGGTTATACTGTATTTTATTTTCATTAAGTTTTTATAAATAAAGTTTTTTTTTGCATGATAATTTTTTAATTTATATTTTTATTTTAAGGGTGGTGGCTATAACTGATTTTTGAAATTCATACCTTTACTCAATTGCGAATAAAAGCGAAACGCGTGCATCGATTTTTATGATCTTTGTCTCATTTTGTCAGGTTATGTGACTTTGCGAAAAAATAACTAGACTTGAAACTTTTTTCCATTTTGGATTTTTTATGTATTTTTAAAAAAAAAATTTAAATTTTTAGGCAAAAAATAATTTTTTCCCTTCATACATTAATTTTTAACTTCGAAAGTGTTACTTGTATAGGAAAACAATATATGAACAGATTAAGGGAATTGTAATTCTTAATTTTTTAAAATTTATTTCAACTAAATTGGGCTAGTGGTTGTCGAGCTATGTCAAACAACAGGGCCTAAAACGTGATAAATTCCCCTATACGATAGTACTAACTTCAAATCGATACTAACTTCAAATCGCAGGTAAGAAGACAAAACGAATGATGCAGAAATTCTTATTTTTGGGTCTAATTTCACATACAGTTCACAGAATTGAGTTGGCAATCAATTAACTGAAAAATGTTGTACTGTGTAATTAATCAAATCTTATCCTAATACTTTAGTTATGTCCTGCCAGTGCCAGACAAAAATATTCTTCAACACGGGTTCTGTTCACATACATAGGTGATTATCACTCATCTAAATGGATAAGTGCTGCTGTGTCTTTTCTTCTTAAGCGAGTGTGGCCGCCATGATTTAAAATAATTCGAGCTAGTGGATTTGGGTGCTGTTCAAGCCTTTTTAAATATTTTACTGCATATTTTGTAATCATAGTTTTTACTAATGGCACATTGAGATCCTTATGAATGTTTGAGTTTTTAATATACCAGGGAGCGGCTGTGATTATTCGAAGAAGTTTATTTTTTGAATTTTTTCGATATTAGAGGCCGAGGCAGTGCCCCATAGTTGACTACCGTAGCACCAGATAGGCTTTAAGATAGAGTTGTAAAATAGAAACTTGCAATCTAGACTAAGGACAGAATTTCTTCCAATAAGCCAATGAATTTGAATGGCTTTTAATTTCATTTGAGTTAATTTTGCCTCTATGTGGCATTTCCTCGTTAATCGCTGATCCCGATGTGTACCGAGATATTTTACATGCGAATGTTGAGGAATTATTTGATTATTGATTGTAATAGGGGGGCAAGATTCCCGGCGCAATGTGAATGTTATATGTACGCATTTTTGCTCATTGACCATTATCTTTCATTGTCTTAACCATGTTTCAAGTTAAAATAACGGTTTTCGTGGACACTAAGAAAAGCTGTATCGTCTGCAAATGTTGAAGTTTGGGTGTAGTTGTTTGTAGGCATGTCCGAAGTATAAATTAAGTATAATAGAGGGTCCAGGATGCTGCCCTGTGGGACTCCAGCGCCAATTGGCAGAAGTGAACTTAAAATTTTCCTGGTTTAGGTATCATGGTGACTAAGGAAACCTTCCACTTTTGAGGATAGTATTGAAGGCGTAAAATTGCATTAAAAATTCAAAGAATCATTTTCTTTGCTATGCTGGGTAGTTCCAAAAGCATTTTGTTGATGATCTTATCAAAACCAGGGGCTTTCTTGGGGCTTAAATCGCAAATAGCCTTTTCGATCTCTCTTATCTCAAAACTTAGGGTAACAGCTGCTCTAGCAGATATATTTGGGGTAAATACGTTTTTCAAATGATTTACAAATAGATTTCCTTTTTCAACATCATTTCTTGCCCAACTTCCATTCAAGTTTCTTGATGGTGGCTTAGAGACAACTGGCCTTTTAAGATTTCTAGCTGCACGCCATAATGAATAGTCTGTTTGTGGAGTTGCATTAAGTTCCTTAAGATACTTTTCCAGAGAAGCCGTTTTCTGAGTCTGCAGTAACTTTCATAGCCTTTTTGCACACTCTTTTAGTAAGTTCATAAGTTGCGGGGATCTGTGCAATTGCCACTCTCTTCGAGCTCTCCTTTTTTCAGATAAGAAACGCTCGACATCTGTGGAATATATTTTAATATATTTTGTTTTTTTGGGGGCAATATTGGAATGTTGAACAGCTAGTTTTAGAAGACTGTCAAAATTAACAATAGAGTGAGCTACATTCTCCGGTGTACTAAGCGGAATATTTTCTGTGCAGTGGGTACTGAGATATTTTTATATTTTAACCAATTAATTTGTGTAGCTGACGTCGCTAACTGACCAGTCGGAGATACAATTCTATTGGGGTTCATTAAAGTAACAATTGTAGGTGTGTGGTCGGAAGATAATTCTAAGGAAGCTTCAACATGAATCGTTTCTATGGGGATGTTTTTAACTACGCCGAAATCGATGACATCTGGAATTTTTTGCTGATCAGTAGGCCAATATGTTGGTTGGCCACTCGCTACCACATTTAAATCCATTTTACCAATAGTATTAAATAAAACACGACCCTTTGAAGTTATAAGTCGGGACCCCCAGAAGGTGTGTTTAGCGTTACCTAGGTGGGGAGTATAACGATGAAATTACTAGGTTTCTATTGAATTCCTCAACGCAAATATTCGTTGCTTGGAGATAGTCTTCACGATGATCACACATTATTGATAGTATTTGATTCAGGTTTTTATTAAAATGGCAGAACCTCCACAAGCTCTATCTCGAGGGTCCTTGGTATCATATAGTGTATAATCATTGATTTTAAACGTATGTTTTGAGGTCAAATGTGTTTCAGAAACCATCATGACATCAATTTATTCATTTTTAAGAAAGTATTCTAATTCATTTTTATGTTGGCGGATGCCGTTTGCGTTCCGAAAACAAATTTTTAAACAGTTCATGGCTTGTTAAAACAGCTTGTTCCTGTAACATATTACCCATTGTGTTTGTAAAATTATTTACTGTTTGAACTAATGTTTCCATGGTTTTTTCTAGACGACTTAAATTTGAAACTGGAGCTTCATCATTACTTGGCGCAGCACCTTGCATTGGTACATGGTTTGATTTTAGGACGTTAGCGTAAAAGGTTCTGTTATTACTAGGCTGCGGAGCCTGAATGACATTAGTGTTTGCATGATTTGTTACCTGCATTTGAGGGGGATTCATTTGCGGTCCAGAAGACTGTTTGACGATAGTGTATACAGGGCATCCTCTATAATTGGCAGTGTGATTACCGCCACAGTTGCTGCATTTTTTTTAACGTTGGGGTCGTTTTTAGACTTATCGCAAAGAACTGTACCATGTAATTCCCCACATACTACGCAAACAGGGGGTAAGTAGCAGTATGCATTAGTATGACAAAATTCTTGGCAGTTTAAACATTGAACTGGTCCATTTCTTTTGTGCGGCTCCTCTATCGTGATTTTCCTGTACAGAATATATTTCAAGTTGTAAATAGGATGAGTTTCGTTTTTTTTTTTAGCTTAACGTCACCGGGCTCTAACTCCACTCGAAATAGTGGTTGGGGAATTTTTCCCCTATTTTTAATATTAACTACATGTTTTACTTTCAAGCCTTTCTCTTCTAGGAATGTTTTTATTTCTGCAGGGTCCACACATGAGTCAATTCCCTCAATCACTACCTGAACACCTTTTCTGCTATTCAGTTGGTATGTATAAAAGCTTTTTTTAAGTTCTTCAAATTTGTTAATAATTTTACGAAAATCATTCTCATGAATAACTTGTATTTTTGTCTCGTTTATACTACCACGCTTGATTGCAGCTACGTAAAACGAATTTTCTCCTACCACCGAAATCAAACTTTTTATTAGCTCATTTGAGTTTTGCTCCCTAAGATATACCGGGGGAGGCTTGGACGACTTTATCGTGTTTGGTGCTTCAGGGGATTCATCCTCCAGAATTGCAAAACGATTTTGGGAATTTAAAACTTTTGGTGCCGAAGCCACTGCTGAGGAGGTAGGGCTACGACCCCATTCAAGCACTGTTATATATCTATCAATGCCAACTTGTACTGGAGGCTTTTGAGAAATTTTTACTTGAGTTACTGAGTTTTCCATAGCGGCTGTTTTGGGGTTAACCTTATTATCACTTATTAAAGTAGTTTTTGGCACTGCGGCAACACTTGCAGTTAATAGATTTGTTATTGTATTACGATCGACCGTATTTGTAAACAAAGAGGGTGAGAGGGAACGAGTTCGAGTAATAGGTTTAGCCGTTAAGTTATTGCTTTCATCGATTCTTTGTTTTGTTTCTACATTTGTTTCGTCAACACTCACTGTAACATAAGCATTTCTTTCATTATGTTTTATTGTTTTTGCATTACTCGCACTCATGAGATTTTTGTTACTTTACTGTTTGTTTAATTGTGTTCTTCTTTTTATTTGTTTAAAAACCCCGAGAATAAAAAAAAAGAATATATAAAAACAAGAAATGTTTTTGCTTAAAATGTTTGTATGTATGTATATGTATGTGTGTGCAAACATATATTTTTTTTTTAATTGTAATTTTTAATATTTTTATTATTAACGTTTATGTTCACTAATTAAGAATTATTTTAACACAGCGTTTACATTTGTCAGTACTGGCAAGACAGTAAGCATATACATACATATTAGTTGGCAAAACAATGCAAAAACAAAATAGCTGTAAAAGTGTTTATGTATTAGTGAAAAAGTTTGAATGAATTGCTACTGTCTTGCCAGTACTGGCAAATGTAAACGCCATGTAAAGCGTCCATTCGCTGATATATTATTTTTTAAAAAAGTAATTTTATAAATACTTATTTATTTAAAAAGAAAAAAACACGTCTGCATTCAACGAGCACTAACTTTATTAACGGTTTTTGTGTTAAAAAAAAGTCGTAAAATCAGAGGAGTTTAAAGTCTCCCTCAGTCAACGGGCGATAACCCTGCATGTTTGCACCAAATTTAATAAAGACAAATAAAGCAGTGTGACCATTTTGAAATTTTTGCAGCTAAATCCTTATTAAAAGTTTTCATTTAGCTGCAAAATTACCGTTATGTACGTATAAAGGAAAAATAGAACATCTAAGTGTATATGAATTAAGATGTTTCGGACATTTATTTTTTCCGTCTTAGTGGATCGATTTGGCGAGGGACCAACCTCCGGTTCATACATATTTTATCTTCCATGTGAGTTAAGTTAAATTTGTAAGTTCAATATAAAAAAATCAGAAAATATCAAATAAAAAACAAAAAAGTATCAAAAAATCTCCTTTATAGATTGTCATCCATTCAGGACATTGCATGTTTAATTTTATTTTTCTATATCTAATATTGACGAAAATTAATCAAAGGTCCAGATGTTGAACGAACCAGAACCAAAAAGTTCCCCTAACATATTCTTATTCATTTATTTTATTATTTATTATCTTTATAGGTCAAATATTAACATATTAACTAAAATTCAAACAGTACCAGATGAAAACAAAACAAAATGTACCACCAGTTTTCATCTAATAGGTTTTCATTCACTCAGGATCTTGCACCTATAAAATGATGTTTTAAAGTTTAATAACATAGAAAGCAAAAAAAAAAGATATTAAATTTCCCGTATTTCCCCTTTTTGATACTTTTTTTTGCCCCATAGAGGTTCGGTTGACAAACAAAGGAAGAAAGTGTTCTTAACTGTTTTGCATCTGCTGATTTATACACAATATTTATGTATAAAGTCGAAATATTCGAAAACCGATTTCTGAAAATGTCGAATAATTATCTGTTTTCGAAACGTATGCTCACAATGTGTATATACAGTATTGACAACGTTTTGATGCATTGTGTACATACGTTTTTACCCACATTGTATTGTATGTGTATATGTCTTGCATCTAATTTTTTTAAAGTGTTTTATTCGCTTTTCTCAGCGCAGTAACAACTTTAAAGTTGCATTTAAGAACAAAATTTTTATGGTTGCATTAAGGAACATGTTGCCATGTATTACTACAAGGCAACAGGCGTTTAGGAAAACAGCCATTTTGTTTTTATTATTTAATAATAGCTGCGTTCGTTTACCCTTGAATTTGTACAAATTTGTACTGGATTTTACTGTAATGCGTTCGCGTACACATACATTTGTAAAATTTTCATATTACTCACCTACTGGATTTTACTGGAAAAGTAAACGAACGCACATAATATAAAAAAAACAAATTTTTTATTTACATATGACTTCTGCATATATGTTAGTAGCAAATTTAAACGCTTATAACTCTGAAAATATTGAATATATTTTATAAAAATATAATATTTTATTGATTTATTTCATATTTATTATAATTAAAATTACAATAAATTTTAAAGCTAAAAGCACTAGCAGCAATGGCTATCGGTTTAGAAGTTATTGGGTAGGTGTGTTCTTAAAAGAAATATTTTACATATTTAGCCAAGGGATTTCAAAATTAAATTTGGTTATGCAAAGAAAGTTTTCTCGAAAATTCAAAGATTTTTTTAATGGTGTTATTAGTTGTAAATTTTAATAAATCGGCACTGTTAGAGGATCTGCAAATCGATAACCATGTGTTTACCAGAATAGGGCAGTCTACTAAGATGTGAAAAATCGTCAAAGGGGAGGAGCTACAGAAACTGCATACTGGTTGTGTTGTTTGTTTATCAAATGTTGGTGAGTAAGTCGTGTATGTGTTACACGTAGTCCTGTGAAACATTTATTTTGTAAGCAGTTGGCTGATGTTGGAAGAAATATGGGCTGTTTTGTAGGATTAAAGATTTTGTATTGATGACTGTATTTGTTCCATTTGCATTCTAAGGACATGTTATATTTTGTGGTAGCACATCTGCCTGTGATGCTGATTTGGCTTGGAATCTAAAGTAGCTTAATCTTATTTTTCATTTTAATTATTTGTTGTTGAATAGAAATAATTAAATCATTTTTATTATTTTGATTTGTGGCAGCATCAAATACCGAACTGTGGCGCCTTTTCCCAAAAACCGTGGCAAAAATACAAAATTTGATGACAAAATTTTGTAAAATGTATGAACACATCGTATAAAGACCATTTTACTGATCAGAATTCAAAAACGTTTTTCTTAATTGGATAAGAATTATAGCTGGTGGAGCTGCTTAAAGTCGACAGTTTTTTAGAAAGTCCAAAAAAAGGTGATTTTGAGAAAAAAAAAGACATTTTAGAATTGAAGTGTCAGAAATATTGCCATGTGATCACTACTTTTTTGGTATTGTTTTAAAGGTATATCTATTGTTTATTAAAATAAGTAAGAAAATGTCCACCAGATACCCTACTTTTTTGGCAGTTGCCGTTTTTCAGACACCCTATATTTAGGTACTTTTTACAAATAAAATAGAGAATATCTAAAAATGGGCAAAAATGGTCACGCCCATTTTTTTTGGAATTGTACTACACAGTACTTTAAATAATTTCGTTAAATTGGGCCACAAAAAATTACAGGTTTTCTTGAAATTTGAAGAAAGATGTTAAAATCTTATAGCCAGCGTTGCCACAGCCAAGATATTTTTGCAACCAAAATTAAAAAAAAAAATTGCCAAATAAGGAAAAAAGCTACTAAAATTTTAATATTTTTTATATTTTATGTTATCTTACAGCACAAAAATGTAAATATAAGTGGAACTGACTGACATATTTCTGTTAATGTATGCATATATGCCTACTTATAAATATATACATACATATTAGCCATAGTAGCCTTATTTATAAACAATGTTTTTTTGTGTCAATCAGGTAGGCATAATTATTAGAATTTGTTTATTTATTTAAATTTAAGAACACATTATGAAAATAGGCAGGTAGTTTTAAAACTTGGTTTTTATACTAAGTAAAATAAAAATTGCAGTTGTATATAATCCAGTTAATTTGTGTTTCCAAATCAGGTAGCTTGAACCTTTTTATTTTTGGGTATAAATTAATCTGCAATTGTGTAATGCAATCAGTTAAAGTTTTACTTTGCAAAAGTAGTGATCAGTACCAGAACTCATAATGTCATTTCAAAATTCGGAATTGTTCGAGTTATTTAGAAAATCACATAATGAAAATGTATTTAATTTGGCTATTGTGGAAAAATTGCACGGTTTACCAGGATACCAGGAAAAGGATGTTAAAAACAAAATTCACTTCGTTTTCTTGGATATTCGTAGAAAATGGCTTGCCTCAAACAGTACGACGAAAACCTTTATGGAAAAGTACTCAGACTGGCTTAATGGAGTAACAACTCTTGAAAACATCGAAGAACCGCATACATCTTTGGACAGCAGAAAAAGAAGACCTGCTAAAACTATAAACGAGTGTTCGGAGTACACAAAAAAACGTAAACTTCAAAATGCTACAAAAGATATATCTACATCGAATCTGTCAGAAGCATTATGTCTTAAGTACGTAAAAGATAAAGATAAATCAAGGTCTGATATTACAAAAGCTGTGGAGCTTGCTAGCCCAGATCGACTGCGAAGGATTAAAAAAAGTATTCCAACTCCTCCGAATGCATTACCCACAAAGTATAGCATAGAAGAAGCCTTAGCGTTATTTATGGACTTGGGATTGTCAAAGGAGAAATATAATATTTTACGAAGCTCTTTAAAGAATCATAATGTGAATGTTCTTCCTGGATATAAAAAGGTTACCTCTGCCAAAAAAGAAGCAGTACCATCTAATGTAAAAGTTACTGAAGTATCAGCAGAAGTTGAACTGCAAGACTTAATGGATCATACATTTAAACGCTTAGTTCAAAGTTTTCCTGAAAAAAGAAAGAGCATTACTTCCAGATAGGCTTACATTGATAAGCAAGTGGGGATGTGATGGATCATCTGGTCAAAGTGCTTACAAACAAACAATATCGACAACTGACATAACTATTACAGATGCAAATATGTTTATGGCTTCTATAGTTCCTTTACGGCTTAGAAGTGAAATCTCTGAGCATTGGAAAAATCCTCGCCCATCGTCAGTCCATTTTTGCCGTCCGATATTTTTTAAATATGCAAAGGAGTCTTCAGAAATAAGCAAGTCTACAGTAAACGATATAAAAAAGCAAATTTCCGAACTAAAGCCTTCTGTTATTGAAATGAAGAATGGAAAAAAGGTTTTCATTTATTATGAATTTTGTCTTACAATGATTGATGGCAAAGTCTTAAATGTAATAACAGATACTTCTTCAACTTTGAAGTGTGCAATTTGCAAAAAGTCACAGAAACTATGAATATGGAATTTCTCCGTTACATGCCAGAATTAGGTGCATGGAGTTTATTTTAAAATTAGCGTATACAATTCCGAGAGAAGGAGAATGTTTTCATGAGAATGCAACATTAAAAGAAAAACTAACTGCTCGAAAAAATATAATACAAAATGAATTTCTTAAGAACCTTGGACTAAAAATAGACTGCCCAAAGCAGGGATATGGAAATACTAACGATGGTAACATGTCCAGATCGTTTTTTGAAAATGATGAGGTAACAGCCCAAATTACTGGTGTCGACAACCATATTGTAAAAATTGGCAGTTATTCTAAATGTTATAAACTCTAGAGAAATGGTAAATGGCCCAAAGTTTCAGGATTATGCATCAAAAACTGCCCAGCTTTTGGCTCAAAAGTACCCTGAGAAGAAACTTACTCCTACGGTTCATAAGATTTTGGCTCATGGCCAAAATTTAATTGAATATCAATGCTTACCAATTGGAGAGTTATCAAAAGAAGCCCAGGAATGCAAAAACAAAGATTACAAGCACTTTAGGTATGCGAATACTTGCAAAATTTCACGGATTAGACAGAATGAGGATATTTTTAATATGTTGGCGGCCTCTTCAGACCCACTGATTTCATCGCGGAGACATGTAAGATCTCGAAAGGATTTGGAAGAATATAAATATAGCTCCGATATGTTAAGTCTATTACAAATCGCTCAAAGTGTTAATGACTATTCTGAAGAAAACTAACTATTAAAAAAATTAATAAAAATAACTCAATATCATATTATAATATATCATACTATAAAATAATATTATAAATTAAAATTAGTATTAAAAATATTTCAATAATTTGTATCTGTAATATAAATAAAAAGACTTATATTAATATAACATGTTATATTAGAGTAGCATTTTTTCTAGACTTCCCTATGAGAATGTCATTTAAAGCACAAAAAGTTGTGTTTTAAATGTTTCAGAAATTTTAAAAATATCATTACTTCAAAATATATGTTTTTTGCGACAAGAAAGGTCAAACGTGTCATCCAATGCCTATCACAATAAGGGAGCACTTATTTTGATCCTAAAAGATTTAAAAATCCAGTGTTTTTTCCCCATTACAAATTTCTTGGTAACTTTAAAAATTATGATGTTTTCAACAAAAAAAACCACTGTGCACAGTGCCTCCAATAATGATACTCATTTTTATTAAAATATCTTTCTTACCTCAAAAGTTATGATGTTTGTAATAAAAACAGTCGAAAGCAGACACTGTGCACAGTGCCGCGCCTAACCTATGACCTTGCAAATCATGTATATTAAAGCTAAAGAAGTTTCCTTTCAAATGCTTTTTTAAATATCTTTATCAGTTCAAAAGTTATGATTTTTGCAACGAAAAAAGTCAAAAGGCCCCACTGTGCGGCTGTCTGGGCAGCTAATATATTTACTGCTTGACATTTCGCCCAGCTTTATGGCTTCAATTACCCTGTGCTAGTTGAAAAAAACAGACAAGCCGGGCACATGGCGTTTTAACATAATTCGGGTACGCTGAGTCCAATTGTGCTAACCGTTTTTTTTTTTTTAGGTAAGCTCTTGTTTTCCAGATATACCGTTATTTCGAAAATGGAGGAGGTTGCACAACATATGTTCGCGTAACTCAAAAACGGTTTAGTTATTTAAATTACTTATAGAACCAAAAATTCTGCAATAAAATAAACTTTAAGAAAGGTAAAACTTTTTTCTCTTATGCGCAGTCGTTTTAGAAACATAATTTTTTTAAATTAATTAAGTAATTTAATTAAATTAAATTACGAAATTTTGGTTTTTTAAAAATTCATAAAAAATTGGAAAATGCATCAAGGATTCTAATTTTTTATAAAAAATGATAAGGCAAACAAAACAAGCCATAAATGATTAAAATCTGTTAACAACTTTCGACCCATCTAAGAGCATCCTACAGTGCGTACCGGCTAAATTTAAGAATTTCAACCTTACAAATATGGCGTTTTTATAAATACAATTCTTAAATGTGGCCCCTGCCGCGCGTAGGATGCCCCTAGATGGGTCGAATGTATGACCAACCCCACTTTATTTGTCATCTCAATCATTTATTTCTAACATACCTACCCGCTATCTCGATTCCTTACGGGGGCTCCCATACAAAATTGTCAATACAGATTAGGAATAAATTGAAGAAAAAGCCCCATAACTGCCAAGGAATCGTCCCTAGGGGGATAAAATGTATGACCAACTTCAATTAGTTTTTTCTCCTTAACATTTTTGCCCCTTATCACTACTTTTTAGGGGGACCTCCCATACAAATATTGCGTTTTATGAAATTCTTAAATTAATTAAAATTTTTCAACGTTTGTGAATAAAATCCAAAGTTGCTAACAGATTTTTATTTATTATGAATTTTTAAAAAACAAAAATTTCATAATTTGGATAAAAAATTATTTTTTTTTTCAAAAAAAAAACAAAATATGTTTCTAAAACGACTTTTTTAAGGAAATTTTATTGCGGAGTTTCGGTTTTTTTAAGTTTTTCAATAAGCTGAAACGTTTTTGAGTTACGCGAACATATGTTGTGCAACCATTTTCGAAATAACGGTATATATTTTGAAAACCAGGGGGGTTACCGCGTATTTCGATTCGACAGAAATAATTAACGAGTTCGAACAATTTGTACTGTGTATTACGATTTTCGTACTATTTGTTTCGAATGAACGGAAGTTGTTAATACCTTTTCGAAAACAAAAAATTCCTTTCGTAACGGCAACTCTTTATTACGAACAATAAAAATCCCTTTCGAAACTCCAACTCCGTATTACGAAAACGAGCGTCAGTTATGTAAAAAGCGTTAGAAAATTGTTCGAAAGCTATTTTGTTAGTGACAAAGTGCAAATGACAAAGATCAAGATAAATAATAATGTAAAACAAACAAATTAAACCTTATAATATTATAAGTGATATTAAATAAATGTTTACTAACGTTATTATTGAAAATGTTTTAATATTTGTGGTCTTGAAATTAAAAAAAAAAATTTTTTATTTACAAACAAAAAGCAGTATAAAGTAATGGTTGGTTTTTTTTTGTTGACTCTTCAAACCACATTTCCTTGTAATAATAAATTTAAATTTAAATTTTTATTAAAAAACAAAATTATAATATTTTTCACACATTGAATAGTATTTATTTTTTGTTTTGTTGTGGGATATTTTCGTCCATTTTGGTATTTTAATAGCAGTGCTACCAACTTTTAATCAAATTTCCCATTTGTTTATAAATACAACTCTGTCATCGTTTAGAACGAGTTACGCAGTACGGTTTAACTTTCGAATCGGAAATTGCTTTCGAAAAATGTTGCTTTTCGAATCGAAATACGCGGTAGCCCCCCAGAGCTAAAAACGGCTAGCACCACTGGATTCAGCGTACCAGAATTAGGTTAAAACGCCAAGTGTTAATTTTTATCACAGTGTTATTGCTATGGCTTCAGCTTCAAATATGGTAATAGTCCCGTTTTTTGCATATTACCAGCTTCATCAGTAATGGCAAATCCTACATGTTTCGTAGTCTTTGATCCATCTATATAGATGACTGACACTTTATCTTGCTGTATTCGAGCAGGAAATCAGAACAAATATAACCATTAATTAAATTTAATATAAACGACAAATTCAACATAGTCCTTCGGCTTTTAAGAGTTGGAAGTTTGATAAGAGCAAGACGGCGAGTGTATGACGGAAGATCTAATGGGTTCCACTGTAGTCCACGAAGGCAGAATAACAAAAATTGCTTTTGTACAGATTCAATATAATTGTTGTGAGTCAAATATATATATAGGATCCCAAACTATAGATGCATACTCTAGGTCAGGTCTCACGATCAAATGATTTAACTACCAATCTACCAAATATTAAAGAATAATTAACTAAACCATAAGTAGAAATATAAGGTCTCACGAGGGAAACATAAAGTTGCTTTGTGACATATGGATCTTTAAATTCTTTAGTTCATCGTTTGGTAAAACCAAGAATACGCCGTGCTTTATTAACAGTTATAGAAATATGCTCAATAAAGTTCAACTATGCGTCCAACAAAACTCCCAGATCAAAATTGTACCAACATTTTCTAGCTGATAGTTCCCCAAAGTGTAATTTACAATTATATGATTCCCTCTGTAGAAAGACATATGTTTACATTTTTTCAAGTTAAGCTCCATTAAGTTGAAATTACACCATGTTTGAAATGAGTCCAAGTCTTGTTGAAATAGATTTTTACATCATCCGCATACATTAAAACTTTAGAGAATTTAATCACGTTAGGAACATCATTGATAAGAAGGGTAAACAGCAATGGTCCAAGATGACTACCTTGTGGTACACCATATAAAACATCTATCGATTTAGAAGTCACATTTTTAAGACGGACACATTGTTATCGATTTAATAAATATGACTCAATCCATTTAAGAGAGTTGTATGAAAATCCAATTGTGTTAAGTTTCTTCTAGAGCAGTTCATGGTTTACCTTGTCAAACGCCTTGCTAAATTCAGTACATGTGACAGCGCATAGAGAAAGGGACCATTAAGGTAAAGGGAACGACCTACGCGCGTTTTCAAGGTTGACCAACACGTTGCTAACGTCATGAGATGTGTCGCTTTTAAATGAGACCAATACCAACACGCTCAGTGATGGTACACCAAAGATACACGTATTTAAATCTTTAAAATCAGTTTGTACGATATCAGTTTGTTTCCGTTGCACAAAACCCTGATTTATAATTGTTTTTATTCGTAAAAGATTTGTTGTAGTAGAGCAGCCTTTTCGAAAGCCATGTTGAGCAGATGACAATAGAGATGATACATGATGAGAAATGCATTTAGCTACCATCTTTTCAAAAAGTTTTGGAATAATACTTAGTTTAGCAATCCCTCGATAATTAACAATGTCAGACTTAGTACCCAGATTTGTATAGCGGAATAATAAAAGATTTTTTCCAGGTAATAGGGATAAATACATATTTGATTGACATATTAAAAATGCGTGTTAATGGAAGGGCGAGAAATTCAGCACAGTTTATCAATATACAGCTAGGAATATTGTCAGGACCACTGCTATACGAAAATTTAAGTTTTTTTTAAGTTATATAAAATTGTGGAAACATCAAAGAATGGAATTGAGATAACTTGATTAACTGATTGAGAACAAGAAGGAATAACAGAGCCAATATAATTGGTATCAGAATAGGTCGTAGAAAAGAAGTCGGCAAACATGTTACTTATGTTAAGGTCATTACCGGATTCACTGTCCTGAAACTTCATTATTGTAGGAAATACGGTAGCTCTTCTTTTGGTGTTTACAAATTGTAGAATTATTTAGGATTATTTTTGAAATCATTCTTCATTTTACGTAAGTAATTAGTGTAACAAGATTTGTTTAACGCATTATACTCAGCACGAGCAGTTGCATATTTAGTATATTCTATAAGTCGGCCAGTTTTTTTGTACTTTTTATACAGCTTGTTTTTCTTATTTTTGACTGTAGACAAATGTTTTGTGCCCCAGGGGGACGACTAGGTTTGCGAAGAGATTTTTGTATAAAAACGTTTTATTATTTCATCCAAAGCAATACTTGAGGGCAAAAATAATTCGTCCCAGTTTATATTATCCAAAAGGCTATTAAGTAAACGATAGTTTGTATTTTTAAAACACAGTACCTTATCGTTTACCTCAGTAAGTTGCGAGTTAGATGCAAAAGAGATTGGTAAGTTTACTTCTATTGTAGGGTGATACCGATCTTCCGGAGTGGTAATTGGTTCAAAGCGCTTAACAACAATGTCCACATATTCATTTATAAAAATTAAGTCCAATAATTTCCCATAAGCATTAAATATACCATTCAACTGATAAAGCGATAAATCCATAAGAGAGTTGAGAAACTCTATACATATTAAATTATTTGTTGACGTAACTGGTGTAAAGAATCCATCATCGGGTGAGTAATTCCATATAATTGAAGGCATGTTAAAGTCACCAACTGAGATAACCAAATCATTTAGTTTAGCACTATGACAAACAGATTTAATTGCGTTAGCATGTTCGATGTATACTGAGTAAGGTGATGACGGGGGAATATAAGAGCAAGTAGTATATATGTTTTTATGTTTCAGTAAACCAGTAAATTCAATATTGGTAAGTGAATCATAAATTAATGCTTTAGAGTGAAAAATGTTTGAAACAGCGATAAGCACACCTCCGGATTTCCTATTATTTTCGCGATCACGTCTGAAAACTCGGTAATTATCACACATTATCTCAGAGTTTAAAACGTTTTCAGTAAGCCAAGTTTCGGTAAAAATTATGATTTGGTGATTAAAATTGAAGCTATCAACAAAAAGAGAGGACAGCTTAGTATTTAAGCCCCTAACATTTTGATAAACTAAAAAAATTGTATCATAGTTGTTAATCAGTTTTTTGAAACATTAGTTGAGCGGGGTGGTAAGTGAACAGTGTTTGCTGGTCTTTGGTTGTCTCTGTGAACATATTTACGAGTCAGTGCATTTCAGGCCAGAATCTAGGATCTTTTAAATGGTCAAATATTTCAGATGATACCATAACCTTAAATGAAGCAATAGTTCTCGGCTGAGAATATTTAAACTTATAGATCACTATTTCAGCATAGGAGAACGAGAAGAACATTTACACCAGCAGGAAAAGAAGGATTTATGTTAAAGTTTGTATTGGTATCACCGCCAGTTAAATTTGTATCGATATCAGACGAGGATGTAGAACCAGCAGCTTTCGAGGAGGTAATAAGTGGCGCAACAGACCCAGAGTTAGTCTTCTTCCGTTTAGGAGACGAAACATTCACTGAAGTTGTAAATTTTTTCAAATTAGGGTATTTGGTAAATAATTCTCCAAATTTGCTGAGATTAGTTTGCAGCAACAGAAATTCCTTATTAATTTTATTAAATTCATCTTTCGAGTTTTTAAAGAGGTTATAAATTTCAACACTAATAGTTCTGCAATTTGGACATGTCCAGTGCAGAGATTTTTGAGGGTCAGCAAGAGCATCAGCATCGCGTGCTTTTAGGCCACAGCATTTCAAATGATAGCACCCCACGCACAGCCAGCAGGATACCATACGATCATTTCCAGTTATTTGGCAGCTTACGTTTGAACATTCCATAATTAGTAAAAAAGTTTTGACAGCACAGGAAGTTTATGGATAAAAATGGTAATGCTCTATTACAGCTTATCAAATACACAAACCACAATATTGTTAGTCGATAATACAGAATTAAAACATATGATCAATACAAAGCATATGATTAAAAAAGTGCATATATATTATGTAAACAACGTTAATGCAGTATCATCGGCTTTATGATTATTTATTTAAAAACACAGATGACCGAAAAATACGAATTTTACTTAAAAGACGAATGAATAAATATCACAAAGAAAACACGTATTTATGTAAAACACACAAAAAAAGTCAAAGCTCGACGAGGTTGCCAGACACCATGTGTACATGTTCTACCATGTTTCTATCTATGATTTAAATTTCATTAAAATCTATAGATAGATTAATAGTTTCTGAGAGGCAGAAATTTCGCCCTTTTTCCCTCGTGGTCTTACGATTCGGCCCATTTTCAATAAGCTTGGTCTTTGTGCCAATAAGAACCTATGTCCCAAATTTTATCAAATTATCTCTAAAATTGCGACCTGTACTTTGCGCACAAAGTTACATGGACAGCCAGCCAGCCAGCCGGACGGACATCGTTAGTTCGACTCAGAAAGTGATTCTAAATCGATAGGTATACTTTAAGGTGGATCTACACACATCAGCACAAATGCATAATACCCTCTCCACTATTGTGGTGTGGGTATAAATATCAACTACTCCCTGAGAGTTCAGTTACTCTAAGATTTCTTTTGAAGGCATTTTAGAAAGAAATGGTGCAAAAAATGTTTCTTTGGTAAAATTTAGTTGGTTGTGTAGTTTACACACAATTGGGCATATGCCAAAAAGTTCTTTAGCAGAAAGAAACTTACATATTTGCCGTTAAATTATCTTTGACTGATAAGAGTAATTTGTCATCTCTTAATTGAGTGATGGACACAATCAGCCCAATTATGAATACAAAGTCCCCGGGAGTTTTTTCCCTTTCCCATTTTTTACAATTGAGTTTACATAGGAAAAATGGGAGAAGGGAGAAAACTCCCGGGGAATTTTTATTCATAATTGGGTTGAATGTCTTTACTAATACGGTGTAGCGCTCTTTGAATAGCGAAGCACGAATAATCAGATAAAGGTTTTTTGTCATCAATTGTAGCAACAATCATGTATTTTGGATTGTTGGTTTTTGAAGCTGGTGGGAGAAGAGTAGGAAAATCAATAGAAGATCCTCCTCTAGTTCTAATTTTTCTTTTGATTTGGGGACTACGGTCAGCAAGCAGAGCAAGCCGGTTATCTCCTATAAGGGGGGCCCAGGGGCCATAATGAATACTTAACACAATAAGAGAAACTATTTCTCTTTGCAATTGAACACTTATGAAGAATAAAATATAACAATTGATTTTTGTTTGTTTTTATTATTTAGAAATACTATGTCATGCACTGTATGAGAAGGTGACGGCAAAGCAGAGCCGCCGACTGGCTTTGAAACACATTTTTTTGTTGGAATAATTTTTGAACGAAGTCTTATTTATACACACAACACAATATTTATCTTTATCACTCTCTGTTGCTGTATCCTTTCCTTTGCTAAAGAAGAAATGTAACCAAAAACGGCAGCAGACCGACTCGATATGTTTTTCGTCATCATTCTATTTTTGTATTTGATGTATTTAACCAAACAGTTTTAAAAAATTGAATACGGGATTTTGTTTCTTATAATGTCGTTTCTGCTATTGTTTTTCTTATAGTTGCACTTTTTTAAAGCGTCCAAAAATAGACTGTGTGTGTTTTTTGTTGTTGTTCTTATATTTCACATAAAGAAGTGTTGCTTACGATCAAATAAAAAAAATGCAAAAAGACGACAACATTAAAGAGCGTTAAATATTTCATACAAAATTATGAAAACTTGACACCAATAAAGCGTTTATTATATTTTTGAAGAGTTGTCCACATTTTTGTTGGTTAAATAAAAATCAAACAAAAATATTGATTGAATCAGTAAAAATATTTATAGAAATTAAAAAAATTTTCAAACAAGCGGTTGTTTGAAAATAATTCGGCAATAATTTTTTCTGTGTGTAAACCATAGTACAAAAATTAAAAAAAATTACAACTCAACTAAGTAATAGGGGCCTATAATAAAAAATAGTATGTATACACACAGGTATGTCACAGAATTTGAACGAAAATAAAAATGTACACATTTTTCAATTCGTACCGTTTCTGCTTTTCTTTCTTTAATTAAAAACAAAAATTTTTGCTTTTGTAGTTTTCTAGAGAAAGTACAAACTTTTTCACTTTCGTACGAATTTGGTTTCTGTGACACACCCGTAGTAGCTTTTATTTTATAGAATAGATGCATTGAAATATTCTTAAATGTTTGCTTTTCTGAGTTTTTTAAATGTGTTGCGCAGATGATTTGTTCGTGCTAACATGTAATCATCCAGACTTGCAATTTTTGTTTCTGCAATGTTTTAAAATTCTGCTTTAAATTTGCTTTAGTGTCTAGATTAGGAAATTTAAGTATTTTAATTTTGTCTGTCTTTTTTTATTTTATATATAAATACAAATACACATACAGCCAACTTCAAGTCGAAAAGTGTGAGAAATTCAAAACAAAATTGAAGAGTACATGAAACGGAGAACCCCTCCACAACCTTCTCACCTCTATCTTCAATAACCTCAAGAATTGCTGCAACAAAAATTGCATGTCTGGAAGATGACTTTACCTCTTAATTTATAAAATTTACCATATAACTCATAATTTTTGTGTTTTGAAAACGCTGAAGCAAGGCCTATGCAATAGGGTTGCTTACCTCTACAACAATAAAACAACACAAAAAACAACAGGCATTTTGTTTGTGTAGAATTCCTCACCGTTGTCAAAATCTTACTACTACATAGAGGAAACAAAAGGAAAAATGTGTTTTGTGTGCATGTATGTGTGGCAAAAAAACAAAAATATACATGTATAAGGAAAAAGTAAACAACTTTTGACATCGTTGAGGAATAAACAAATCAAACATCTAGATTCTTAAGCAGACCTATTGGATAGGCCTTGCGCTGAAGTGTGTAACACTGATATAAAAATAAACATCTGTTACTGACAAGTAATTTTTTTTTTTTAATTTAAAACTGTGAGTGCTTGAGTTAAAAAAATTTATAACATATTTTCATATTTTATCTTTTTAAGAAAATTGATAATTACACTTACGAACCAGCAAACAAAAAATCTCGAAAAACAAAGGTGTTGAAATATTCGGAAGATGAAGACATTTTTAAATTGATTCCCATGGTTGAAAGTGAATCGTGCATATTGAAAGCTAGCGTAGATAGGTACCACAACAAAACCATGCGTGACGCTGCGTCGAGAAACATCAGATATGACCAAGGAGAACTGAACGCTAAATGTACCAACTTGCGGATTCAATTTCGAAGCTATGCTGCCAGAGCTAAAACAAAGTCTGGTTAGGGCACATTGGACACAGTAAAGAGAAAATTTTATAATGCCATGTTCTTCATAGGACGAGCTTAGGATCGACCAACTCAGCAAACCATATCAAATTAAATTTTTGAAGCGGAGTTAGACAGTAGTTGTAAGTACATACATATGTATGCATATGTATGTATGCATATTAATTATATGCTAAAAAAAATAATCCATGTATGTATACTTTTGTAGCTTATGATAACACTATCAACAACACTCCACTGCCATCCCCACAACAACGGGCAACTACAACTCATCGTTCAAAACAACAAGAGAAACCATCAGCCTCAACGCAAATTGCAGAATCGATGCGGCAGGCAGTTTAAATACATACATATGTTTGTATATAACGTTTTTTTAGATTTAAGGATTTCATTTTTTTAATAAAGCAGTTATGTTTTTGTTGAAATTTTTGTTGTTGCAATAATTATTACAAATAAAAATACAAAATCTCAATTAATAACAAACATAATTGTACACACATGAAGTTTAAGCATTATATATTTATCCGAAATAAGTCCAAAACAAGTGAAATTTTAATGAATAGGTGCATATTTGTCGTTTTTCATATATGTTTATATTGAAAAAAAAAAGTTCACCTTGTTCTACAAAATATTGTGAAAATGCTTGCTGAAGTGCTTCCAGCCACGATAGAACGATATGGTTGCAAGTTGGGAAAACTTGTGCCAGTTTCTTCAATGCGCCATTCACCAGGAATGATCGCACAGCGATCCACAAAATTTGCATTAAAATAAACGGAACTTTTGCGAGTCATTTAAAAACTATGCAATGCGCAGCACGCGAGGGTTACTTGTCTTGCTTTTGCTGGTTCCAGGTTTATTGAGGTACGATGACATAATACCGTACGCAATTTCAATTACTCTTCTTGCTATAGACAGAAGGTAATTAAATACCCTTTGGATGGCGGTCAAATTGCGCCAGGAATGGAAAACTACTTTTATGATTTTGTACCAACTACGAAAACAAAATGTACTTTTTTGACAACGACGGTACCATTTTTTATTATTTATGCATAACAAAATTTAACAAAAATGTGTATAAAAATTCACAAGTTCAAAATATATTACATACATACATAAGTTTACATATGTATGTATATAAGTCATTGCAGTTCTTCTGATCAGTTACATATTTGACATTGGCCGATGAATATGGAAAAGGTAGAATTCCTGTTACAACTCTTCAAATATTCAATTTTTAAGCTGTGATACTTCAGACAGTAAAGAATAAATTTTAATAAGCAAAAAAACCCGTTGTTGATATTTTGCAAACAGTACGCATCATGCTTTTCTAACCATGGAAATTATTTTATCCACTCTTTCCGAAGTTGTTCTACATATGCCTTAACTTGCTTACTTGTCGTACAATGGTAATATGAATTTTGAAATAATTTAATCTTCGTTCTGCATTATAGATAAGTTTTCGAATAATTTGTATTTTAATTTCAAGAAAAGCTTCTTTGTGTTTTTATTTTTTTAAGGTCCGGTTTCACAACTTACCGATAGCTTGAGGTAGAATTTAATCGGCCGTATAAAAAGTGTACCATGATTACAACTTTACTTTAACCTTGAAACTTTCTTTAACTTATGGATTACTTTAGGTTAAAGTAAATGGAATTCTTTTAATAGGGCCGATAAAATCCTATCCTTTAGCTATCGGTTAGTTTGGAAAACGGGCCTAATTCTTTTATACCACATAAAATCATAACAGACGCGAAGTACGTTGCAACTAAAATACAAAAGCTGAGCATTGAAAAAAAACGCACAAAAAATTAAAAAGAACAAAATTAATGTTGCCAAATAACGAAACGTTGGGATTTTTAAATTGTACCAACAAGGTCCAAAATGTACAAAAAAAAAATAACAATTGAACCATGATTTCCATCCCTGAATTGCGCACGTAAAATGGTTTTAATAAATTTGGACTCAGTGCAAAAGCGTCACCAGCAACAAGCACATATAAAAACTTTACGCCGCATCAGAAATAGCCATAAGCACAATACTATGAGTACCTACAAAAAACATAGATTGGGAATAAAAAGAATTTAAATTTAGTAACTAAGTTACCTATGTATATGCTACCGGAATGAGAAGGTGCGTTCATTACGACCTGTTTCCCATCTAACGACCCGACATAGTTTGGAAAATTCCATGTTTCTAAAAACTTTTGCGAAACTGCTTTCCACTCCTCTGCAGTCGATGGTACCTAAATTTAAGCTATTAAAAACAAACATTATGCATTCATGGCTTTTTTGCTTTACCTTTAAATAATCCGCCTTTAAAACATTATAAATTGCATTGCAAACTTCAGGAACAATCACTGAAATAGTTTTAAAATGAATATGAAAGATGTACTGAAGCGATCTGTAGCTTTCGCCTGTTGACGAAGAGTAACAGCTAAACGTTTCAAGGCAGAAATTGGTTCACGAAGGACTGTTGTTCTCTTTGTTATAATTGGTGAAACTAATTTAAGCTACAGATAAAAGAAAATAAATATAAACTTCCTTTTAATCCAAAGCAGTACTAACCAAAAATTGAAAATCAGCAGAATTCATGCGAAGAAAGTGTTTAGAGTTCTGGTGTTTTTGACTGCAGTTCCTTTAACAATTTTTCGCAACATCCTTTTTGATTCCGTTTACGAATCCAATTCCGTACCCATTGTCTTCCAGTTTTTTTTTTTTTTTTTTTTTTTTGCTTTTAGATTCTCCTCCTCTATCACCATAAGAGATGCTGCTCTTCAACATAAAACAAAAATAAATTATTATTTTTTTTTAATAAATTTTTATTTTTGAATATATAATTTTTTATTTAATATTTAGTTTGAACATTAAACAAAATATTTGTTTAACAACGTTTCGTTTAAATGTGCTACATTCCCATTTCATACTATTGATAAACTGAAATTTATCGTTGAAGGGATAAGCTATTCCTATGCTTAGGCCAGATCGTCAGGAAACTTCATCCAAAAATTTTAGAAAAACTAAAGATATTACACAAACAAAACTGTTAAGCGAATAAGAATTATAAGCCACAGTTTTCCTTGTAACAATATCAAAGCTTAAACAAAAACAACAACAATAAACAATGAGTTTATCTTTTCTTAAGCTTCGTACAGACGATCTTACAATATTGTAAGCAGGCGTTGCCAACAGCAATATTTTTCTGACAATAATGCGATTGTCAGATGCATTAATTTTGCACTTCTGCAAATACAAATGAGCTTACAATGTTCACACAGTTGTAAGATATTTTAGCCAATTTTAATGCAATTAAAGCAACCAATATTGTATGATCTGACCATCGTCTGTACGAAGCTTTACAGTCCCGGCTTCAATTGGTTGATTTTTTGTCAACTCTAAATGTAGTTGAAAGTGGGAAAAGAAAAAGAAAAATCAAAAATAAAAACAAATTACTTTATTTTATTTTGCCAGTTCAGTTTCATTTACACTGCCACATGCATATTAGTTATCAAAGTTTTTCTTGGGATTCAAAAGTTTAATTAACAAGGTTTCGTTTAAATGTGCAGCATTCCCATTTCATACTATTGATTTTTTTTGTTTAACAGAGTTTGAAGCAAATACCAGAACAAATATTTTCGTCAAATATTTGATTAATCTGAACGTGGGTTTAGCTAAGTACGAATCAATTTGTCCTTGTGATTTTAAACTTATTCCAGTTGTGTTTAAGAGTGGATAATCGCGTCTCTACTTGGGACTTGGCACAATCATCACCTGTAAGTGCTCTGTATTTCGTCCAAGCCAATGCAGTATGTAAACAGGTTAATTCCAGATTAAGAAGAAACGATTCTTGACTATTACTTATTATTTTAACTTAAAATAAAAAAAAAATGTATGTACTTGTTTTTCAGGATTTCAAATGATCTGATCAAAAATGACTGACTTTTATGATGTCTAACAATACCAAAAAAGTCCATATGTAAATGAAGAAATAACTGTGATCTGTGAGACAGCGATGTGAAGTTGTAGCAATTAGCGACAAATATTTATAACAGGGATGACGACTCTGACAAAAATCAGCAAACAATAAAAAATGATGTGTATGGTATTAAATATCGTGATCATGTATCTCGCGCAGTTGAAAACTTTTTAGGTTGCAGTTTAGGGGAATACATTAATCTTCGAAATTTTATATTTTTTTATAAAATAATTAAGGATGGCGTTCCTAATTATTTACTATCTAAGTTTAGTTTTTCCAGGTCCACAAGAAACTCTCAAATTTTTATTCCACTTATTACATGTTCTGTCTTTGAAAGATCATTTCTTATTAGAACTGCCAGAAACTGGAATGACTTGCCGCCTCATCTACGTACTTTTTCACTATCGCATGGCGTATTTAAAAACAAACTATTGTCCCACTTTCAAAATCACCCATAATTTAGGTTTGTCTTGTTTTTTGCTTCTGCTGCTTATTTTTGGACTTCCATTGTTTTACTTAAAATTCCTGAGCCATATCCTGGGTAGGTGTACATTTAGATTGATTTAATTATAACATTTTAACAAATTTTTGTATTTTTTTCAATAAATATATTTAGTTTATTATAATTATCATTAAGAATATGTATATACACTGTGCCATTATTTAAAAAAATTATAAATAAGAAAGTCTTTTGAATTGTTATTACTTTTTGGCATGGTGGAAATATTGAATTTGTGATATATTGAATTCCAATGGTACGTCTTTGGCCTTTTAGGCTTATTGTAACATAAATAAATAAATAAATGATGAAGATAAAGAAACCGCAAACAACAAAAATTGTTATGAAATTTACATACATATGAACTCCAAAATATTTTTTTACAAAACATTAAAATTTGTTATCAAATGTGTAGGGTTTTTCATAATTTGTGAATGATTATAGACCGATCTGGCTCAAAGGACAATTATATATTTGAAAAATTTTTATAACCGGTCTAAGTCCTTAAAAGAAACCCCAATATATTTACTTCAGATTCTAATTAATTATTTTTATTTCATTCACTGATAATTTGCTTATTATCTAAACGATTCAACATCAAGAAACTGACTGGCTGTGAGTGAGAATTAAAAACAGAGTTATCAAAAATTTGATTCCGAAAACTTACGAAATGCCATCAATAACAGCTCCTGATTTCTCCATACAGAGGATACAAATTTTTTCATCATTTTCAAAAGATTAGAAGGAAAATACCACTAAAATTCTCAAGTTTTAAACATGAATTTTTGCCAAAAAGCTTGCAAATTTACTTTACTTCCTTACATCCTCAATTCCGTAAAATCTTATAAGAATAATTTTTTTATTTAAATTATTTTTATTCATAGGGAATGTAAATTTAGCTTACCCTTTCTTTTTGTAAGCGTCTATTCATTTTCAAACTCATATATAAAGTTTTTTATATTTTCTTTATAGAAAAAGATATTTTAAGTGTGGACTTTTTTCTTTTATTTAGATTTAGTTCTTTCATTCTTCGTAGTTGAATATTTTTCAAATAAAATTTTAAAAATTTAACAAGTGTTGCACAAAATGAATAAATTATACCAAAACAAACTAACTAAAAGGTACCGTGTTTTAATCGTTTATTAAAAAATCGGCATTTTTTGAGCAAAAATCGACAAATCGGCATATTGATAATTTAGGGGCAAAAAATCGGCAAATATGGCAGGCCTGCTGATAGGACTCAGTTATTTATTATAGCTGCCATTTATCTATACCCCTCAAATAGCTTACAATAATGGTTAAAAATTCCCTTAAACTAATAGGAGATTTTTTGAGAAACTTTTTCTTTCGAATGATAAAAATGATAATTTTTGGTCCCTGATGAAAACAATTGTTTTAGCACCACATTTAAAAAATATATATTTTTCCCTTTTTTACAGCAATGTGTCAAATGTATACATGATTTGCAATTAAAAATTAAACATACGGATAAAGATACTTAAAACAATATTGTATTAAACAAAATCTTATAGGTTAATGTTATGTCGTGTCATAACTATTTAATAGAGCTGCATCAACAGGTTCCATGCAACTAGGACAAGTTAGGCTACGCATTAGCCAATCATCTATACAATTGACATGATAAATATGCATACATGGTAAATATCGCACAGCCTCGTCGACGCAGAAATCAATCATACAAATAACGCATTCACGAGATTTTTTTGAAGAACCGTCGAATGTACCAATAGGCAAATGTTGAATAAGGCCAATACGTTTAGCTATTTTAATTTGTTCCTCTTCCGACAGAGTTTCGGCTTCTGTACGTCCAACGGAAGATGACGGCAAAAACACTGGTTGTATTAGTTCCTTTAATTGGAATACAAACAATTATTTGTATATTTTTATTAATTCTATGGTGAAATAATACAGGTGGCAGCACTAAGGCAACAAATACAACAAAAAAAAGGCTTCGTATACGTCAAAAATTATTTTAAACTAGAATCAAGTTTTGCGGCCGAACGCGATGAATTAAATAAAAGTTTAGCCAATTTTTATTTCACTATGGTAACAATCTTATTTAATTTTAATTCAAATAATTGTATTACATCAGTTATCACAGTACAAAACGTGAAATTCTTTTAAATACAAACAAAACTTTGTCATACAACTAGACAAAAAATATTAGAGCAAAAAATCGTCATCTGGCGTAGTATTGCCACCTGTTTATTTTATCATGATTCATTCAATGAATAATTTAATTATTTTTTAAAATTATTACCGAATAAATGGGTGCAGTGTTTTGTTGATCTGTTGCTAAATCCGATCCATTATTGCTTTCACTTCCACGCAATAAAGAGATGTTATCTGAACTGCTAATTTTTAGACAATTTCCCATTGCAGATATCGATTTAGAACTAATGCTGAAAAAAAAGAAAAAACTTTTCTTGTAAATAAATTTTAAAATTATTTATCGCTATATTATCTCTACATATATAAAAATTACGTGTATGTTCGGGATCGCTAAACTCAAAAACTACTGGACCAATTTTGATCAAATTTTATATGCATGTTCTTTGGGCCGTGAGTAGTATTTCTGTGTAGTTTGAAGTTCGTCCGACAGATGGCGCAATATTCAGTTTTTTTTTGTGTCTATGGGCCGTGTGTAGTGTTTCTGTGTAGTTTATCTTCTTATCCAATCAACCGGTTTTCTTAAAATTTGACATGCAGACACCATAACATATAATCATTAAATTTGTGATTTGAAGGGAAATAGGGCAAAAGGGATAAAGGGGGTAAAAGCTCATCCTTCCTATATCTTCTTAACTAATCAACCGGTTTTCTTAAAATTGACATGCAGATACTGTAACATCAGAAAGGAAATAAGTAATAGGGCGTGAAATAGGACAAACGGGGTAAAATAAATAATCAACCAATTTTCTTGAAATTTGGCAGGCAAATAGTGTATTATTTAGGGAGTGAAATATGGCAAAAGCGGTAAAAGCTCCCAATATCTTTTTAACTTATCAACCGGTTTTCTTTAAATTTGGCATGCAGACACTGTAACATCTGAAAAAAGTTAATTATATGGCAAAACAACGTTTTCCGGGCCAGCAAGTTATGAACAAAAATTTGTGATTTGAGGTGCGTTTAAATGCTGTTTTTAGTAATGTATACGTATTAATTACGAAAATCAGGAGAAAAAAAAAACAAAGTGGCTACACAGGACAGTGCAAGTTCATTTTTAAAATGTCGGCATCACCTAAAGTCATCATAAAATTACGTTATCATATAATTACTAAAAATAATATTTTGATTTAAATTTTTTTTTTTCTAAATGCCTGAAATTTATGTTTAAAAATACCATTAAGATGCGTTGTTGTAAAGTTGTGTTCTCTTTTATTTTTAATGTTTTTTAAATTAACAGAAATCAGCTATTAACATAACTTTTATTTTAATAAGTACTAGTTAATTGACACAAAACTCATCCAGGGTAACACTGTTTTTCTATTTGTCATTTTACTTGCGACGAGTGCCAAAAACTTAAAGCTCAGTTAGCCGGGAGTAACAGTAACGCTGCAAAACAGCTGCTTCTTTTTGTTGTATGTAAAGCAGTTAGAACGATTATAGTTAGCAGTAACTTGAGGGTTACACGATCAAGTTTTTCCTATCAAGTTTTAATACACTCACACTTTTTTACCAATACACTCATACTTTTAAAAATTGAAACGAACTTGCCTTTAAAATTCTCTTTCCAGTGAGTGTTTTAATTTACGTTCATGAAAACAGCTGATTTCAAGGGTGAGAACATTTTTCGTTTGTCTTTATAAATTCGTTTCTTGATGACATCTTGAAAGTAAATTGCTCAAAAATTTAATGCAGCCTACGTCACAACTTTCAATTTTTGGAAATTTTGACAAACAGTATGTTTAAAAGACTATCAAGAAAAACTTGAGCGTGTAACTGCAGTGTAAAATGTTACGTCTCAATCTGTAAGAAATAGATTGGTCATATTTTTTACGGTAAGGTTAAGTTACTGTTACTCCCGGCTAACTGAGCCTCTACCCTACGTTTCCACATGCAAGTAATTACTTGAAAGTAGTGCTTACGTAATGTCAACGAAAAATCGAGAAAACAGCCGATTGGCTGAAAATACAAAAAATGTGTAAATGTTAAGGGCATAATAAACCACACAAATGGATTGGCAAACATGTCAAAATTTTACGTTTTTACAAATATTTTGTGTTGTTAATTGGGGTGTTTGCTGTTTGGACAAACATTTGAAGCAATGTTTGTAGAAATATTAAAAAGTTTAATATTTGTCAGACATGTTGGATATTTGTCAAACTTTTTGTGGCATCTAATGCTAAATGTATTAATTTCAGTTGAAAAAGGAAGCATTAAAATAAATTTAAATAGTAAATTCAGCTCGTTGTTTAAATCACCTTTTACTTTAAATTCTTTGCGTTTATTTTATATGTTTTCTCTGTTTAAAGAAAACGCAACAAAGTTGCCACAGCACTATCGGCGCGCCGCGGCGTTTGCATTCATTAAAAACAAAACAAAAATGAAAAATTAATGTTTGCACGGAGTATATTTGTGTTGTTTATAATAAACCACACAAAATGATTGGCAAACACACACATTGTTACCGTTTAGTGTTTGCCAAGCATTTTGTGTGGTTTATTATGCCCTTTAGTGAAAAAGTGTGATTAAAATTAAACAAAATTTCAAAATTGGTTTTTAATGTAAGTAGTTTTGCGCCCTTCTTCAAAAAGCAAGCAGTAAGTTCGGTATAAAGGTAGATTTAGAGAACAATTAGGTAGTTTCCATTTTACCTTACCCCCGTTTCCACATGCAAGTGCTGATAATACGTATATACTACTTGCAAATAATTACTTGCATGTGAAACGTAGGGTTAATGTAGGAGTTTAATGACAGCTTCGCTTAAAATTATTTATTTGCATTAATAAATGCCTGTACACTTTTGAAGATCCCCACTTAAAACATTCAGTTAAGACAGCAATGTCAGAATGAAAGTTTTACTTTTTTTAAGATTTCTTATTAAAAATAAGACTTGAAAATCCTTTTCCACAATAAAGATTTTTTGAAATTTAGTTGCTAAAATCCTTTTTTGTATTTATTTAATGTATTGACCTATGTTAGCTCAATAAGAAAAAACTGTTTTGTAGATAATTGCCATTTGCTAATATTTAAAGTTTTAGTACAAAAAATATAACTAAACATAGAACCTTCGTTTGCCATTTATTACTTTGTGAAAACAAATGATTTACAAGGTGATTTATTTAAAAGAAATATTTTGCCAAAGCCTCTAATGGCCAAATTTTCAATAAGAAAAGGTAATTTAAAATACATATGTATGTTCATATATACATATATGTGTGTGTATTTGTTTAGTTCAAAACGAATTTCCCTACGCATTCCTGTTTTAGATGGAGACAACACCAACAATTTCTGTGAAGTTGGAGCAGCGTTATTGCGGTTGAAGATAATGTGGTACCAAATTTAATTTTTGCTATAAGACTTCATATTTTATATTATTTTTTTGTTGCAGGTGGAAAATGCTACAAAACATCGTGCATCCTGGTTACATGTTTTTTGCAAATGGCTAACAAAAGTAATACATTCGTCAGGCTAAAAATGAACTGTATTGTAAAATTTGTAACGTCAGCCTGGTAAATTCGACACCAAACTACGAACACCAAAATACGAACATAAGGAAAAGGCAAATTGTATTGGTAACCACCAAAGTGCAATAAAATATGAATTTCGAACAAAAACCAGTGAGGAAAGGTGCGTATAAAATTTAGAAGTTCAGTTAAGTGTTTTTATAAAAAAAATTCAAATTTAAAAAAAATCAATACCTGATTCTAAAATAACACCAAAGATTTCTTGTAGAAGAACTAAAACGACATGTCTCGTAAACAAGTAAGAGTGCTATGTTCGGCTATGCCGAGTCTTATATACCCTTCACCATGGTGAGATAAGAACAAAAAGTTATATAAATAATGTTCTTTAGATATAAAAAAATATTAATTGAGCCACGCTAACTTTTCATTTCGTCATGCCGAAGAATATGACAAAATAAAAAAATGTATATACCTAAGTCCGTTTCCTCTTTTGCCAAAGTTGATGTCTGAAATTCGTTTTATAATTTTATAATCTTAAAATCGTTTTTTAGAACATAAAAAAATTAAATAAAAATAAAACAAAATTTCTTTTTGAGACTCGAACTGGCATCTTCATGAGTCTCAGGCGAAAACTCGGCTACGAACGCTTTTACTGAAGAAGCGTTTAATTCAAATATATTGAGTCTACGAGTTTGTTTCTTCATTTGAGCGGCATAACATGTTCATACATAAATGTGTATGTGTATGGGTAAAATTAAATACATTAAAAAAAATCTACCACTTGTGGTGAAGGGTATAAAAAAAACAACAAAAAAACCACAACCAAGAAAAATGCAGGAAGAGATCAAACGTAGCAACAGCTTCCAAAACGAAACACAACAACAACAATTACTAAAACAATGCCTAAAGGCATTGCAATAAGAGATAGAAATAGAAACACGCTCCATTTCTAAAACGAAACACAACAATTACTAACCCCGGGTCTTCACGTAGCAATATTTATTGCGGCAAACGTCAAATTTCATTGCTCCATAAAATTGGCGACGTATAGACCGCATATTGCCATGAGTGGCAATCCATTGCGCAATGATTGCTTTTCTTATTGCTTGAGCAATTATTGCTTAGCAATATGCTGTCAAATCAGTTGTAATTTATCCGACATTTCATTTCTCTGTACGGTTGTTTTTTGTTTGTGTGTTTATTTATTAAAAAAGCAATCAATAAATATATTATTATATATTATATTTTTTAATAAACGTAAAGATCAACAAAAGCAAACGACGAATTTATTTTTTTGTATATTTTTTTATTTTTTCAATAGAACAATTCAACTTTTTTTTAACGCAAATAAACAAAAAAGTAATACAAAACACAGCTACGACAATTACAATTAATTATTTTATTAATTTAAAAAAGAAAATTTCACAACCACTTCAAAACACAACATAAAACATTTGTTATAAATATGTACAGCCAAAAAACTTTATACGACTACTCGCGGTGAAAATTGCAAATTTATGGCAAAGCAATTTCAAGTGTTCTCCAGCAATAAATTCAGCTATTATTGCTCCATTGTTCTGTCATTGTTCTGCCGACGTTTTTGCTTGTACTTAGCAATAAATATTGTAACGTGGAGACCCAGCGTAAAGCAATGCCTACATACATAAATGTGTATGGGTTTGTACGTATGCGTAAAACTAAACACATTTAAATAAAGCAACAAAAAAACAAGAACCACAAGGGATTTTTTTGGAAAAATTAGAGGCAGTCGTGGTTTTTTGGTCATATCTCAGCCATTTGTGACATAAATCTAAAACAACCTAGCCGCTATCATGTTTAGAGTCTCCGGAAAACACCTATCAAACGTAAGCTGAAAGACGGACAGACGGACATCGTTAAATCAACTTCTCTTCAGCAATTATTGCTCCATTGTTCTGCCGACGTTTTTGCTTGCACTTAGCAATAAATATTGCAACGTGGAGACCCAGCGTAAAGCAATGCCTACATACATAAATGTGTATGGGTTTGTACGTATGCGTAAAACTAAACACATTTAAATAAAACAACAAAAAAACAACAACCACAAGGGATTTTTTTGGAAAAATTAGAGGCAGTCGTGGTTTTTTGGTCATATCTCAGCCATTTGTGACATAAATCTAAAACAACCTAGCCGCTATCATGTTTAGAGTCTCCGGAAAACACCTATCAAACGTAAGCTGAAAGACGGACAGACGGACAGACGGACATCGTTAAATCAACTTCTCTTCTCATAAGGACCCAGAATATATACACTTTATAGGGTCTAAGATCAATATTGTAGAAATTACAAACGGAATGACAAACTTATGTATTCCCTTTTCAACATGTTGTGAAGGGTATAAAAACGCTTTGGGCCGCACTCAATTTAATTTTGTTAGCGGCACACTACAGCAGCAGAAGTTTTCTTAATGCATAGATAATTCAACCGACATAGTGAATAAAAATTGCTGTTGATAACTCTATAAAAAATTTTTTCTTTGGCTTAATTGAAACAGAAAATTGCGATGCTTCTAGCTTGTTTATGTGTAATACTAATTACTTTCTGCAATATAACATATCTAAGTATAAGTGTAACATGATAGGTTTCGCAGCAGATGGTGCCAAAAATATGACTGGTAGACAACATTATGTTGCTAAACTTTTTATAAATGAAGTTAGGTTATTACTTATACTTATGCTCGGCAATATATCACGCAACCACATTCAGTAAACAAGAATACATGAATATTATGCAGATAACATTCAATACCCATGAATGTGTTTTGGTTGTTTGCCATACATATAAAATATCCATGTTTAAAAAAATACCTTCAGTATTTTTGGCACTTCTGTGCAAAAATGAAAAAATTTTTTTAGCAAAAATGTGCTTTGATCACTAGGCAGGTATGGGACTATGTACATATTTTTTATGATACATAAAATAAATTTGTCCGTAACATTAGCAGTACCTATATAAAACTACACATAAACTATACAGTTTTATAAAAAATAGGACCACGAGGGGTGGGAAGGCGCAATTTCTGCTTTCCGAAGGTATCTAACAGATTTTGATGAAATTTAAAACAAAGATATTTCCATATTTATATAGACACATAATCTACATACATATGTATTTATTAAAAAAATAGGATCACGAGGGGAGATAGGGGAAATTTATGACTCTGCAAAGCTATCTTACAGATGAAATGTAAAACATAGATAGATCCATATTTATAGACACATAAGCTATATATTCTTAAAAAATAGGAATAGAACGAGAGCGTGACGTCATTCGTCCTATGAATGCACAACCGCATTCATAAATGATTCTTGCTAGTGCAGTGTGCAAAAAGACCATTGCATGAATGTTGTTGTGCTTCGTCTGGCGAAAATTTTATTAATTCGTCCCATCACCGATCAAACTCGAACTCACAACATTCAATAATAGCGACAACAAAAAGACAAGAGCTAGAAGCAATGAGTCCAATGAGTGATTAGTATGCATTGTATTGTGCATTCTCTCTCTTCACGCCAGAAACGTTGTAACCACGTGTTTTCAGTGAATACATATTTTTATTGTTCATTTTTTTCTGATAGCCTTTTCACACTTGTCAACATTTAACATTTAACATCAACTTGCGCAGATGTTGGAATTTTCCCATAAGAAATATATAGGACTAAAAATTTAAATTTTTCAACATCTTTACAGAATGTTACTATCTCATTTTGTTCCCTTTTACATTTTGCGATTCTTTTAGTGTCGTCACTAGAAAAGTGGCAATAAATTCTATTATTATTGTGGCATCATTGGCAAAATGGAAGTTGCTTTGAAAGCAGCGTTACCATTTCTCAAGTTTTTATTTTTTTTTCAAGCATTATTTTGCTTAATTTTGCTAAAATTATTAAACAAAATTAATGAGAAATACATTTCGGTGTCATCTTTTAAAATGTTGGCACTTTTGTAGAAAAAAAGTATTTAAAAAAAAACAAAGTTTTTTTTTCAGAAATGGTGACATTTTTTATTAATGGTAGATGTTAGATGTTTCAAGTGTGAACGCGTATTTCACATTTTCAACATCTTCCACGCGTTCCTCCGAAATGCATGCAAGTGTACAAAGGGTATTACTGATGCTGTTGGTTTATTACGTTATTTCAGTATGGAAATAATATGTATTTATCAGCTTTGCCTGAAGATTTAGAAGAAAAATCTTATTTTGAAGAGAAAAATATTCAAATTTTTTATAACAAGGGCAAAAAAGTAAAAATTATTAATTTTTTATAAGAACATACTTCTTATTATGGAAACTATTTAAATTGAAATACGTATGTATATATGTGTATAAATACATAATTGCGGTATTTATAACATTGTAGGTTCAAATTGTGTTTTTAGTTACATTTCCATAAAATTTTTTAAAAAAAATACATTTTAATACCATTTTTAATAAATAAGAACGTAAAAAAAGTCCATCTAAATAAAGGAGTATTATTGAAAGTAATTTAATGGTTTAATTCGTGATGTTTTAATTTTGGGAAATAAGACTTTAGTTTGGGAGCTATGAAGCTCATACACCATATGAAATCTTAAGGGTTTTAATATTATATTTTTTGACTTTTTGCGTAAACATTTTGAGAAAATTTCATTTAAAAAGCTCACTGAAAATATATGGATTTACCTTAACATTTTCCTAATAAAATAGTTATTGAAATAATTCTTATTCTTAGGCTTTTATGTGTATATAATTTGTTTAAAAATTTTCATCATTTTTAAACTAAAAGCTTCTTAAGTATAGGGTGTTTTTTTTACAGGTTTGTTTTTCGAATAGAGATAAAACTGGCATTTTGTGGTCAAATCTGGCAACTCTAATGTCATTTATGTTCAGTTTGGTTTGCCATTTCATCATGAACAGGTTGACAAAAGAACAACGCTTGGTGTATGGGCTGAAAATGAGATTGATATCGATGCTGATTTTCATCGCAAAATTTTGTTCAGTGATGAGGCTCATTTTTGGTTGAATGGCGTCGTCAACAAGCAAAATTGCCGCATTTGGAGTGAAGAGAATCCACATGAGACCCTTGAGACGCCATTACATCCACAAAAACTGACTGTTTGGTGTGCTCTATGGGCTGGTGGAGTCATTGGGCCATACTTCTTCCGAAATATTGCTGGAGAGGCAGTTACCGTTAATGGAGACCGGTATAGAGCCATGATAACCGACTATTTTGTTCCCGAATTGGATGGCATGAATGTGGATGAGTTGTGGTTCCAACAAGACGGCTCTACATGCCACACAGCGCACGCCACAATCGATTTATTGAAGGAAACATTCGATGAGCGCGGAATGGACCTGTCAATTGGCCACCAAGATCGTGTGATTTGACACCATTGGATTATTTTCTTTGGGGATATGTGAAGTCGCTCGTCTACGCCAACAAACCAGAAACGTTAGGGGAATTGGAAGCCAACATTCGTGGCGTTATTGCCGACATACGGCCCCATATGCTCGAAAAAGTGGTTGAAAATTGGACCTGTAGAATTGGCTTTATTCGAGCCAGCCACGGCGGCCACATGCCTGAAATCATATTTAAACATTAATGGCATAAAATTATCCTTCCAATAAAGCCAAATTGATGGTCATTAAAACGATTTTCTTGTGTTTTATTTCAATTCGAAGTTCTATACCACTGAAAAAAACACCCATACATGAACTTTTTTGTGCTTTGATATATGAAACTTTATAAACATACGTTTTTTCTTTCCATAAATAATTATTTTTCATCAACATTCGGAAAATTCTGAAACCGCTTATCTAAGATGATTTTACGTATTTTGTATGCCGAGAAATAATGATGTATTTTTATGTGCATATGCTAGACAATGGGTACAAATGTGTGCAAAACCAATACATATATATACAAAACCTCATTTTTTTAAAGGTTGACTGTTTAAAAAACTTTAAAAAAATTATTTATGTTGAAGAAACTTAAAGTTAAAAATCTTTATTTATAAAAAATCTTAATTTGAGAAAAAAAATCTTCAAATCTTTTTTTGGTCAAAAAATCTTTATAAATAAGATAAAATCTTCATTATGGCAACGCTGGTAATTACATACATTTTTGTGGATTAGTGACTTATTATAAATTATACAATGTTTTTTTCTTTTGTTTTTCCTTTGTGATCTTTCTTCAATTAACTCGAGTAACGCGAATAATATTGTATAATTCGAATGCGCCTTACAAACTCATTGTATATAACAAAGTCGTACACGTACTTTTCTCATTTTACCAACATACAACATACATTCTTATCGAAGCAACCACATTTAATGCTTACCGAGTTGTGCCGAGTGTGAATCGTGGGTTGTGTGAACGCTACAAGTATTGGTTTGTGTGCTGTGCTAATAAGAAAGAGTGAAACAACCACACAATACATTTATATACACATGTATTTTTAGCGTTTGAATAAGATACATGTTAAATCATATTACCTTAAATTTTATTTTACTCTTGATTAATAATTTTATGTTTGACCATAACCTAAATACAAATACTACTCTCGAAAAGAGGTGTTAATGCGATAACTTCCTTATTAATGTTGGCATTGACATACAAATTGGCAACAATAATTTTAACGATAATAGTGGCCATCGCTGTTCTGGTAGGACAAATATAAGCCATAGGTCGGATATATATATCTTTCCTTAAACCACGTAAAGGCAAACAAATCTCATAAAGATGAAGATATTAAAATAATATTCGGCACAAAGAACTTTTACTTATATGTTAACCTCATAACATAATTTTGTTCACGTGGTCCAAGATTGCCCATAGGTCCCAAATAGGGACTCTCGAATTTTTTTTAAGTATTGTCGGGATTGACGGACTTTATGTCCTTACTTGTTTTACTTAAATACAAATACAATATGCGCAACGGAATAACTTAAATTTTTTTTGATATCAGTATCCAACCAGCAAAAAGGAGTATCGTTACCTCTCTGATTTAAATATGTATTGAGAAAAACCAAAGGCGTTAAAATAAAATTCTTCGAATCACCACAGCCGCTGCCTGGTAGTAAAAAGCTCAAAAATTCATAAATATCTCAGTGAGTCAACGGTAAAAATTATGAACGTGTGTGAAGATAAATACGAAAAGTTGAATTCATTTTATTAAAATATCGCATGCCATAAAAAAATTTACAAAAAATATCGCATGCGACAAAAAAATATAAGAAAAATACGACTATTTACACGAAATTTTAAAGTTTGTATGAAATATCAATCATTTTTATTTAATATTAAAAACAAATTTGATATTTAATTAGTCTCTTTATATTAAAATTTATGATTTTTAAAAAAAATATGACTGACTAATATTCTTTGTCCAAAATCCTTCCATCTTAGAGAATCAAACCTATTACAAAATGAAGACTATGGACAAGGCTACCATAATCTATTAGCACTATATACCAATTGTATTTGTGCACATTTTTGAAAATTTGACTTAGAGTGAAATTCTTATGAATGAGTTCCGTGAGGGATATGACCACTGTGTCATAAAAACTTTAAAATTTCGTGTAAATAGTAGTATTTTCCTTATAATATTTTTTTATCGAAAGCGATATTTTTTTAATATATTTTTATGATGACAGAGTATTTAAAAAAATTTTAAAAAAGGCTTGAATTGCACCCAAATCAATAGCGCGAAATATTTAAAATGACACGCATTTAAGGATAAGAAATACGCAGGACTTTCAATTAAAAAGCTCTACATACCTAAGGAAACCATAATTAGGGGGACCGTCATAAGCAGGACGTTAATTCAATAAATAAATGTATGAATAAAATAAGATTTTATTTACCTTTCTCCTTAAGGGTACTGTAGAACCAAAAGGGCACAAATGAACCTATGGATTACACTGTACAGTTGAATTTAGTATAAAGCTAAAGGCACTGAAAGTTAGATTGGAGTTTTGTATTTAATAACACGCATCTACAAATAGAAAAAAATTAATTTATTTAAATAATATTTGACATGATATGTTAATTTAATTCAATCTCTTTTTAATTTCACAAGTTAACAAAAATTATATTTTTTATGCATTAAATGTAACATATATTTTGAAGAAATGCGTATGGTAGTGTTTCCCGGCAGAAAATAACAATCGCCCAACGTTGACAAAGCATTTCCTAAGATGATGCACAGTGGCCCCAAGGAAAAACTTTGCGTGAAAAATGTCATAACTCTTTTTAAAATTACCTATAAGCATTCAAATTTGTGCGAACAAATGACTTGAGTGAGTGCGGCACTTTTCAAATAAAATTATCTGCTTAAATCTATGAGGTTCTCATTATATTTATGTCCGGCTTTACATCGTAACCAAAATTCTCTAAAACCTTGTTAGGAACATCAAAATTAAAGGGCGCAGCAAACTAATGAAAAGTAAGGGCGAAAGCCAACCTTAGTGATATAATAGATTCTTAAGTGTACAAAGAAGAATGAACAAAGCTGTTCATACATATTGATTACATGGACATTTTCGAAAAAAGAATTCTGGGGGGTTACTGCGTAATTCGATTCGAAATTGAAAATCATTCGAATGGCATTTTCGATACGAAAATTAAATTGTACCGTGTAACATTTTCGTATAGCTAACAGCGATGTATTTCTTAGTATGTGGGAAAAAGTAACAAATACTTGGGTGCACTTAATGCAGAGTTAAACAAAACTAAAAATGAGGTTGTATTAGTGAGAGAATTACCCAACAAACACAAAGTAAATCATTTCAAATATAATTTATTTAAGAAATATTTTACCCTTTGCCAATTAAACAGATGCATATTTTTATATATAAATTTCATGAATATGTTATATAATAATAAGAAATAGAAACCAAGGTCATCTAAAAAAGCAATTATCAGTTTTATGCTTTCTTATGATTCATCTCTTTCAAAAGAGTTTTTAATTTTACCACTAATCTACACGATAAAGTTATCTATATTTATGCTTTTATGGCAGTTTCTTATTAACAAAATATTTTTTAAGTGTGCCGAGCTTAACTTATTTCGCTGTTTTGTACAAATAAATTTTAAGTCTGAAAAAATTTGCTCACAGAGGTAAGTAGAGGGAAATAATGACAAATATTTTAACGCATTTTTTGTAATTTGGGGGTATGATATTTTTTTCAAGTTTTTCCAAAAATCTAATATATTATTAACCTCCGGAGCATTTATTCCACTTCGTAATATTATCAGTTCTGATTGTATATCAAACTCATACTTAGTTATATCGCAGTTAAAAGGGGTTTCAAAAAGATCAGTAAACTGCTGTATATTTTCAAAATCTACAAATCTGTCCTGAAAGTTATAAAAAATTGTTTCAAGTACTGCTGTATATTCAAATGTTGTGCCATTGTCCTCTTTGACATATATTAGAGAAGTTTTTGGAAAACTAGAAAAGTCACCAGCTTGAACTTCAGAGATGAGTAAAAATAATTTTGTTTTAAAATGAAATAGAATTTTAGAGAGATCACACAAGTTTTTTTCTTTTCCTTGCAGTTTTAAATTTAAAAAAATTTAGAAAAGTTGTTGTATCGGCTAAAAATGCTAAATCTAAAATAAATTTGTTATCTTTTAAAGCCTGTATTGCCCAGTCTGCTATATTTTCTGTTTCTAAGAACTGCAGCACTTCTTCCCTCAAATTAAATAATCTATTTAGACAATCACCACGGCTAAGCCAGCGGACGTCAGTAAACATTTTTAGGTCATTGTATGCGCTGTTTTTGCTTTTTAAATTTTTCTGTGAGTAAGTGCATGATGCCCTCCTCTTATTTTATTAATTATAGACTCTGCAGTCTTCATACTGGCATGATTGGATAAAAATTTTGATGCAAGAGCGGCCTGGTGAATAATGCAGTGAAAGCTCAAAACTGATATTTGTTTTTTTTTAGATTACCTATGAAGCCTTCGTGTTTTCCGGTCATTACGTTTGTCCCATCTGTACAGACTCCAACAATTTTCTTTGTATCTATAATATCAAAAAGCTTTTCACTGACTACTTCATATAAAAGCTTGCCCGTTACTTTTCCATGAAACGTTTCTAGAGAATACATTGTCTCAAAAACCTCGTAGTTGCTATCCACGCAGCGAATACATAATACCAATTGGCAAAGATCATTTATATCTGTGCTTTCATCTAAACAAAAAGAAACATATTCACAATTACTAATTTTTTCCCAAATAGCGGATTTTACCGAGTTTCCTATATGATCAATACGTCGTACTACACTTGGGGCCGACAATGGAAGAGATTTTATAAACTTACTGTTATATGTAATTAAGTTTTTCAAAAACTTTTTCTAATAAGTTTTTAAAAAATATCCCATCAGTGAATGGCCTACCATGCCTAACAATATCTAAGCTTATTAAGCTTGATACTTCAAAAATTTTTTTTTTCTGCCCTTGCTTTGTTTTCATCAACTGCAAGTAGCCATTCTTTAGTTTTTTCTATATAAATGTTTTTTACCATATCTAAACGATCCTTTCTTTTTTTACCTTCGAAACTTTTCATGTCACTATGAAAAGAATCGTAATGTCTTTTAGTAACATATTCCCTATTTTCTTTAAACATTTGGTAACATAGCAGACATTGCATGTTACCAAATGCATTAGTTATCATGAAATATTTTTCACATATCATTCTGACTTCAAAATGTTCGCTGGCAAACGATTACTGTAAAAACAAGAAAAAAGCTGAAAAAAAATTCATAAGCATCCGCACATGTGTAGCCATCAACATCTAAACGAAGACTGAATACAAGAGCGTAAGAGTATACGTGTGATTGCTTTAGCACAATTGTGCTATGAAATGTTTAACTCTGACTTAATGTTAAGTGTCAAAATAGATAAAAAAAAAAAGAAAACAAACTCTTGGAGGCACTTTTTTATATGTCAATTTTTTAAATGTTATTTTTTATCAAAACGTTTGAGTTAAAAAGAACAATTTAAAAATTTACATATTTAAAAATGGATTGTGTTTATCTGTGAAGGAGTGATAGTGACGATGAGGCTTTACCAGAAAGAGTCCAAAGAAAATTAATAAGAGACAATTCCAACATAATGGCTCTAAATGAAAAAAGTAAGTACATAAATTTGTTTATTTTGAAAATTATTAAGAATTACATACTTAAATTCATTCCTTTATGTTTAGTTTTATTAAAAATTTTAGACTCGACAAAGATGCTTTTATGTATGTCTTTAACTCCATTAAGAATCACTTGAGTTCTCCTCATAGGTCCACAGCGATTCCACCTTTGCTGAAGCTAGCTGCTACACTCAAATTTTTAGCATCAAATTGGCTAAGATCGACTCTTGGGCATTTCACAGCAATCAATTTCCAGTTGTATTACAGAAGCGTGGGAAGCTATAGAAAATATTCTCTGTCCTAAACACATAGTTTTCGAAATAACATGATAAAAAACGAGAAGCCAAAATACATTTCTATAATAAGTCTGGAATACCAGGCGTTATTGGTGCGGTAGATGGTATCCACATACAGATTATTAAACCGACTTTTGACGAACATTTGTATTTAGGAAGAAAATTAAAGCACAGCATTAACGCAATGGCTGTAAGTACTAATGTACAACCAACCAAGTACTAATGTACTTATGTGAAATTGATATCTTATAAATTTTATCATTAATATGTTTAATAAATTTTAATTACACATACCATTAATATTATTTAAGATTTGTGATCCTCAAATGTATATAAGGGCTGTCAATGGACGTTTCGGTGGAGCAAACCATGATTCCCATATATGGAGTTTATCTAATGAAAGACAATTTTTAAAAGAAAAATATGAAAATGATGATACAGAAACAAGAATTCTGGGTAAGATTATTCTTTTGGTTATTTTTGGTAGCATTTTTAACAACTCAAACATTTTCAGGAGATTCTGGATATCCTCTTGAGCCCCCCCCCCCCCCCCTTACAGAAATGTTTCTGAAAATTCAGCGGAGTCAAGTATTTAATGAACAACATTCAAAAGGAAGATCGATAATTGAAAGAACTTTTGGGATTTTAAAAGGAAGATTTCGTTGTTTATTAGCAGCAAGAGAACTACATTATACCCCAGGGAAGGCTGCACAAATTCTTAACGTATGTTGCGCATTGCATAATATATGTTTGGACTTTAAAGTAGAGAATTCAATTATTGAGAAAGATAAAGAAAACGAAAATCCTCTAACTTCAACTCAAACTCAAACTAACTTCAAACTAACTCAAATGATATTGAGGAGAATCTAAACTTTGCCAATTTGGCGAAAAATATTCGAAATAATAAAAATAATTTACAACGAAACCAATAAATAAAACAATATATATATTATATTATATATATATATATTATATATAAATGTGTATACATATGTATGTACGTAGATATTTTATTAAAAGAAAATAGTAAGTAATAAATTCAATAAAGCAACAAACATTTCAAATTCATTTCAACAGGAATATTAAAAAATTTATATTGAAATAAGATGTAGGTAAAACAAAAAATAATAATTAAAAACCTATAAGAAATTATCTTCATGATTTATATTTGGCAGATTCTAAATCAAAAATGTTCTGTGTTAATTCCATTTTCCTCTTAGCTTTTTCCAACTCTATTTTCTTTTTGAACTCAAACTTTTCTTTTGCAAGCTTTAATTTGCGTTCTTCAATATCACATTTCCGCCTGGAATATTTTTTTATGTCGGCTATGTCCTGCTTAATTTCTTCAAAAAATTTGCTATTAGATTTTTGGGTCGTTTCAATTTCCTTTAAAATCGTTAAGGAGTTCTCTTGGTATTTAATTTGGTTTTCAACTTGTTTTTTAAGCAAGCAATCTTTATTAGTTAAATTTTAATTTCGTCTAGATCTACGGGAAGGAATATTATTCAAGTTTTCTATGTTTTCTTCCGGAGAGATTGATATTCCCTCATCTGCTTTTTCATTAATTTCCTCCACATTATCATTTTCAAAAGTAATAACAGCTACAGTATCATTTTCAATAGTTGGTGGTGATGCACGAAAGTCTTTTGTTCCAATCATTCCATGGACAGATACATTTAAGGAAAGGAGGTTATAAATTTGCTATTCTATTTGTGTTAGTGCGCAATAATTACTAGGTCCTCCGCCGGTTCCAGAAATACCAATTTTGTTACGATTACACTTGACCTTTATGTGGTTTTTGTAATCTGCCCACACCCTTTTCCATCCATTAGTATCGCGTGTGGGAAAACATGCAGAATTGAGTGCTACAGTTAATCTTTTCCATAAGTGCCGTGATTTGCTTTTTGCTTCTGGAGAGTTAATGTGTCCCTTTGCCAATTCGGGATGTTCCATCATAAAGTCCACCATGATCTCAAATTGCTTGGATTTTGTATGCGCCTTTGTTCTTTGAACATTCCTTGAAAATAATAAATATGTATTATCAAAGTAAATTTCACTAAATGTCACAAAAAATAAACAAAAATTGCTTTTTTTTTTGTGATTTCAAAACTTTTTATATAAATTTAATAAAAATTCTTACATTTGGAATGTTTTTTTTAATCTTTCGCTACCAAAATATCTTTCGAATAAAATACGAACATTTATAACGTTTTTGGCATTCATTTTCTTATAACACAGTTGCATTTTCGAAACGAAGATTGGTGAATACGAAAAGGGCAAAAAAATGTACGTACGTTCGGAAATTCATTTACGGCAATCGTATTACACAGTACAATTTGTTCGAATTCGTACAATTTTCTTTTCGATTCGAATTACGCAGTAACCCCCTGGTCGATAAAGGAAAAGTATATTCCGGTTTATACTGCAAAAACTAATAGTACTGAACTTTGAAATTCAAAGTCTTTTCAGCGAGGCAGTTTATGGCAGAATTCGTTTTAGCACTTAATAATTTTATTAGCGCAGATAACTATAAACGGAAAACTTTAAAATGTATACTTCTATTTTATACCCTTCAATGACAGTTGAAGGGTATATAACTATAACTTTGTCATTTCGCTTGTAATTTCAACAAAATTGTTCAAAATTGTTAAAGAATATATATATTCTAGGTCCTTATGAGAAGCGAAGTTGATTTAAAGATGCCCGTCAGTCTGTTCGTGTGTCCGTTGAAGTGGATTTTCCGAGGAAAATATGATGGGACCAGGTGTTTGTATATTTATGTCACATATATTCCGGAATTGTTTGTTATTGAAATTTACAAAAAGCTGAGATATTAGGAAAAAATATCATGACTGCCTCTTATTACACCCATAAATCCCTTTTTTAATTTTCTTTGTGTATATCTGGAGATCGGCAAAAGCCGAATTTTTTAAAATAGGTAAAAGCATCTTGGTTATCAATAGACAACATCTGACAAAACGTGGTCGGCAGTGGAGAAGTGGTATTCAATACACATCCTCTTAAAAAATAGACGGGATTAGACAAGCGGGCGTGGCACCTTCCGTACAAAGACGTTAAAGATTTCTGTACATCTGGAGAACGGCAAGAGCTAAATTTTCCAAGTTAGGTACAAGCATCTTGATTACCAATACACAACGGGTACGTTCGTAAATGCAGTTGTTGCGCATTAGAAATGTTTAATGTTCGTTAAAGCATCACTTGTAAGAAACTTGGCATCACTCTAATATGTCAAAAGTTTTTTTATGCAGTGATGCCGCAGCTCTGCAGAAAATTTTGGCAATTATTGTATCAGTTAATTTTCTGATGCAAAAACATAAAAGAAATCGTTTTATTTTTCTTTTTTATGCTTTTTCCTGTAATTTTTAAGAAAATTGTCGCTTTTTAGTTCAATATTTTCAATTAAATTTACGATAGCTACTGTTGATAATATTTCAATTATTGTTTTATGTTCGCGTATTACACTTCTTAAATTTAGCATCAGCATCACAAACGCAACTGGTACTCAGCAACAACATTTTGAATCACTGCAGCAATGATGCACAGTTTTGATGCATTTGCGAACGTACCCTGCATCTGACAAAATGTGGGCAGGATTTGAGAAGTAGGTGTGGCACAATATATATTTATTTTTGGTTAAATAACAGTATTGACGAAAATTTCTGTTCTTATCATGGTGAAGGGTAAATAAAATTCGGCATAGCCGAATGTAGCACTCTTACTTGTTATATTTTATTTTTCTGTATATCAGGAGAACAGCAAGAGCCAAAGTTTTTAAATTTAGTACAAGCATCTTGGGTACCAGTACAAATCCAAAACAGGTGGCCGAAATGAAACAAGTGGGCGTGGCACTTCCAATGCAAAGTATCCGTATATCTAAAGAACGATTAGAGGAAAATTTTCCAAATTTTGTAAACAAAGCTGGGTTATCAAGACACCACCTCCCTAAAAAAATTACGAGATTGAAGTAGGCGTGGCACAAAATACATTTCTTTATATCTGAAGAAACGCAAGAGAAAAGTTTTCCAAATTTGATATACATAGCTGGATTGTCAATACCTGTCATACACCTTACATACATATACAAACGGAAAATATGCTCTAAAAACGTGTTGAATATGCAGTAAAAACTTGAAAATATGCCTTTAAAATTGTTAAAAAAAAAGCCTTAAAAATAAAAATGGCTTATGTATAGTCGGTCCATCGCGACCTTATGATACGCTACATCACAGTATTTACAGACGAAGATTTAAAAGTGTACCGTTTTTGGAACCTATATGCAGCCATGGACCCACCAGAACAAAGTTATGACATAAGGTTAAGATGCACACAACAGTGATTTGTGCCGAACCTCTTAAAGTTATTTTAGTGACGGTCACTGAATTTCTTATCAATATGAACAATTTGTATTGGAGCCACGGCCAAAAATTTAACGATTCCAACAAAATTTGGAAAATTTATTTTAGTTTGTAGAAGTAGTCTGCAATTTTATCTAAATATATACCGAGTTTTTCTTATTGCAACTAAAACGTGTGTGCCACATTTAATGCGATTCTGAGTCGATCAGTATACTTAAACAGCTAGAACCAATATTTCTTCACACATCAGCACAAACGCATATACATAATTGCTTTTTCCTAAATTTTCCCTTATGTACAAAATTTGACAGTTTGGAATATCATGTATCTTTAATCAGGACTTGACTTGTCATAATATATATATAAACTGAAAATTAAATGTAGATACCGAAATTGAAGTACAACGTTTGATATACAGATAGACATTCAAAACAGTTAAGCCGTCTGTTAACCAGAATGCAAAAAAAAAAAAATTTTGCTCCGCAGCGAAAAAAATTTTTTAGCGTTTACAAAAAATTAAAATGATCAAAATATGCTTCAAAAATGTCAAATATGATCTACAAACTTAAAAATGCAGTTTTGCTCTTTTTACGCAAAAATACTGCAAAGGGTAAAATATGCAAAAATATGCACTAACAATTTTATGCCAAAATTCAAACATGGTTCGAAAATGAATAAATATATTGTTTCCGCCTTAATTTGTAGCACAATGAAAAACATGCAATTGCATAATTACGTCTCCCTGTAGATCAGATACAATAAGAGCGGGTTTTTTACTTAGAGTTTAAACCAGGATCAATAGTAAGATTTGTTAATCTTATAATAAAATTAATCTAGCCTTAATTCTCATTGGCGTTTTTGAGTGAAAGATTAAAGCTTTTAGCATTGCCATATGAATTTACAATACTTTTATGTATAAGTATGGTAGTTTAAAACAAGTGCCAAAAATTGTCATCAAATTACTGTTCTTAACGTGAAAAAGAAGAAGAAAAGGCGAGTATTTGTATTGTGTTATATAATATTATATATTTTTGAATAAATGAAATCGAAAAAGAAGCAAAACTATCAAGCAATATTTTATATTACGAGGTGGAATCTATCTAAATATATAAAATTGTAACGTTACTGACTGACTGACTGACTGACTCACTGATTCATCATCGCACAGCCTAAACGCCTGAAGCTAAACACTTGAAATTCGGCCTAGAGATTAGTCACACCCCAAATCGATCCACTAAGACGGGATTTTTGGAAATTCGAATGCTTAGGGGGTAAAAAAGGGTAAAAACGGGAAAATTCGGTAATCTTTTATCTCCAAAACTTAAAGAGATACAAAAAAAATGTAATACTTATCGGTGTTCTTTAAAAAAATTAGCGGACAGGTGTCTGTTACTTTTTTGAAATTCGGCCCTTTTAGAGAGAAAACGGGTAAAACCTGAATTTTGGTACTTTTTTGACACCCCATCTATCTTTTGATCCAATAAACATAGAAACAAAGTTTATACCACATTCGAAACTTATCAAAAAAATACGAATATAAATTTGGTACTTTTTCGAAATTCGAATATTTAAGGGCTAAAAATCGTAACAATTTTTGGTACTTTTTTTACAAAACATTTTTCTACATTCATTGAGATATTCGTACCAAATTATTGGCTCCCACTACAATACTGAAATTTTTGAAACTTTAATGAGGGGAACAAATAGTACCAAAAAAAGGAAATACGGGAAATTTGATATTTTTCTTTAGCTTTTCTACAACTGGTATTTTTTTTAATTATCGTTAATATTGGACCCAAAAACATAAGATTCAACATGCAATGCCCTGAGGGGATAAGAATCTATTGCGGAACTTTATGGTACTTTTTTGTTCTATAACTGGTACTGATTGAATTTCCGTTAATATTGGATCTAAAAACATAAAATTTAAAATGCAATGTCCTGAGTGAACGAGAATCTGTAAGAGGGATCTTTTTGGTATTTTTTTATATTTTGACTGGTACTTTTTGAATTTCAGTTGGTATTGGACCTAGAGAGATAAAATTAAACATGCAAGGTCCTGAGTGAATAAGAATCTGTGGCTTTGTGGTACTTTTTTGTTCTTTAACTGGTACTTTTTGAATTTCCGTCATTATTGGATCTAGAAACATTAAATTCAACATGTAATGTGCTGATTGGATAAGAATCTATGATGGAACTTTTTGGTACTTTTTTGTTCTTCAACTGGTACTTTTTGAATTTCCGTTAGTATTGCACCTAGGATGAAAATCTATAAGAGTGAACTTTTTGTTACTTTTTTATTCTTTGACTGGTACTTTCTAAATTTACGTTGTTATTAGACCTAGAAAGATAAAATTAAACATGCAAGGTCCTGAGTGAATGAGAATCTGTAAAATCGCTTTTTGGTACTTTTTTGTTCTTTAACCGGTAATTTTTCAATTGCCGTTAATTTTGCACCTAGAATCATAAAGTTCAACATGCAATGTCCGGAGTGGATAAGAATCTATAAGAGGAAACTTTTTGGTACTTTTTTTTATTTATTTACTGGTACTTTCTAAATTTACGTTGTTATTAGACCTAGAAAGATAAAATTAAACATGCAAGGTCCTGAGTGAATGAGAATCTGTAAAATCGCTTTTTGGTACTGTTTTTTGTTCATTAACTGGAATTTTTTGAATTTACGTTAATATTGAACCTAGAATAATTAAATTCAACATGCAATGTCCTGAGTGGTTGAGAATCTATAGGAGGGTAATTTTTGGTACTTTTTTATTTACTAACTGGTACTTTTTGAATTTTCGTTAGTATTGGACCTAGAAAGATAAAATTAAACATGCAAGGTTCTGAGTGAATGAAAATCTGCAAGAGGGTTTTTGGAACTATTTTGTTCTTTAACTGGTACCTTTTCAATTTCCGTATTTGTTGGACCTAGAAACATAAAATTAAACATGCAAGTTCCTGAGTGAATGAAAATCTATAAAAAGGATATTTTGGTTCTTTTTCCTTCTCTAACTGGTAATTGTTTTAAATAAACTGGTACTTTTATTTAATTTAATATTAATTTTTGTGCATTAAATAAAAAAAAAGCTAATAGCTGTCTGGTACTTTTACGAAATTCGGCCCTTTTAGGTAGCAAACGGGTAAAACCTGTATTTTGGGTCTTTTTTCCACCATATAGCTTTTAAATCAATACACATAGAAATAAAAATTATATAACATTTGTAACTTATCTAAAAAATACAAATGCATATTTGGTACTTTATGGAAATTTGAACGTTTAAGGGGTCAACATTGTACCAACATATGTTTGTTACTTTTTACAAAAGATTTTTTCTCCATCTATTTATCTTTCATCGCAGAGCCTAAACGTCTGAAGCTAAAAGGTTGACATTTGGACCGGAGGCTCTCCTCTCGCCCAATTGATCCTGCTAACCTCATACCTCCTAAGATATGTTTGTTACTTTTTTCAAAATATTTTTTTTCCATATATTTATCTTTCATCGCAGATCCTAAACGTCTAAAGCTAAAAGTTTGACATTAGGACCGGGGTCTGTCCTCTCGCTAAATCGATCCTGCTAGCCTCATACCTCCTAAACTAAGGAAAACATTAACATTTATTGTTGTTCATTAGAAAAATTCGCTAACCTCATATCTCCTAAACTAAAAGAGATTCAAAATTAAAAAAATTAACAGACTGGTGTTTGGTACTTTTTTGAAGTATGGCCTTTTTGTGGAGTAAAAGGGTAAATACAAATTATATCACATTCGTACCTTATCTTAAAAAATAAAAAAACAGATTTGGATTTTTTTCTTTTAATTCAAATGTTTAAGGTGTGAAAATCGTTCCAAATTTTGTTATTTTTTCACAAAATTTTTCTTCATCTATCTATCTATATTAGGGTGGCGATTTTTTTTTTTATTTTGATTTCTTATATTCTCCCCCTCTAAATCGGTTCAGTTTTATGAAAACAAAAATACAAAAAAATTTCGTAGCGATAAGTTGTGTTTTAGGGGGGCGTCCGTCCCTCAAAGTTTGCCATCAAGCCATTTATTCAAATGTAATTTGTTTGCGTATGACTATCTCCTAAAACCAACATTTTACAAGAATATGATGTATGGCAATATTTTAGCTCTTCTAGTCAACAACATAAGCCTCAAAGAAAGTTTTTTGCTAAAATCAATATTTTAGAAAATAATTAAGAAAATAAAAACAAAATACCAAACATTTTATATACGTTTTATATATATAAAAGGGGGATTTAATGTCAAGTGACCCAATTTTGAAATAGATGTCTTTCGATTTAAATTAAATTTACACCAATTTTAGTACTGTTAGATAGTAGCTTAGACACAAATTTTCAACAAGATCGGTCAAAAAGTTTCTGAGTTAGAGGGGGTCAAAGTTTGATATTTTGGCCATACAGGTGTTCTTTCTCATCCATGTAACTTATTACCTTTTGGTGTAAGCAAAATTTGTCCCAAGTAGCTTAGATAGCTTTTTGATCAAACTTTTTAAAAAAATTGTTTTTGTTTTTTTAAAAAATTTTTAAAATTTTTTTTTTTAAATTTAACACTTGGCTAAAAAAAATAAAAAAAAAAGTTTTAAATTTAAAAAAAAAACTAAAAAATTTAAAAAAAAAAAACAAAAAAATATTTTTAAAAAAGATTGATTAAATAGCTATCTAAGCTACTTGGGACAAATTTTGCTAACACCAATAGGTAATAAATTACATGGATGAGAAAGAACACCTGTATGGCAAACTTTGACCCCCTCTACCTCTGAAACATTTTGACCGATCTTATTGAAAATTTGTGTGTAAACTACTATCTAATAGGACTAAACTAGGTGTAAATTTCATCCAAATCGGAAGACATCGATTTCAAAATTGTGTCACTTGACATTAAATCGCCTTTTTATATATATATAAAACGTATATAAAATGTTTGTTATTTTGTTGTTATTTTTTTAATTATTTTCTAAGATTAGTCTTAGCAAAAAACTTTCTTGGAGGCTTATGTTGTTGACTAGAAGAACTAAAATATTGCCATATATCATATTCTTTTAAAATGTTGTTTTTAGAAGATAGTCATACGCAAACAAATTACATTTGAATAAATGGCTTGATGGCAAACTTTGAGGGGCGGACGCCCTCCCTAAACACAACTTATCGCTACGAAATTTTTTGTATTTTTTATACCCTCCACCACAATTAGTTGTGAAGAGGGTATACTAAGTTTGTCATTCCGTGTGAAACTTTTTTATTATTCATCTCAGACCCCATAAAGTATATATATTCTGGCTGCTTGAGTAATTCTAAGTCGATTTAGCCATGTCCGTCTGTCTGTCCGTCTGTTGAAAACACGCTCACTTTCGAAAAACAAAAGAAATAAACAAACTAGGTGTCAAATTGCTTGTAGTTATCCTAAGCAGTTTGGGATTGAATTTCAGCAAAATCGGTTCAGTAGGACCAGAGCTATGAATCAAAATGTGGAACCACCACCTTCAAAAACTTGATAATTTTGTTACAAAAACTAACATAAATGATGCAAAAATGCACGGAATGACATAAGATTTTGCACAAGTCCGTTTTATTCGACTAGAAATGACACTGTAAAATTTCGCGAAGGTCGGTCCATAATTTACCCTAAGCCCCATATAAACACTACTCCCGGAAAACAGTTTAGTACGCCTAAAACCGTAAAAAATAATGCAATCATAACAAATTTTGGCTCGTCACAATTTTATAGGACTATAAATGATACTGTGAAATTTCGTGAAGATCGGTACATAATTTACCCTAGGCCCCATATATGCCCTACTCCCGGAAAACAGTTTAGTCTCTTAAAACCATAATTAATAACAAATCGTCACAGTTTAAGATAATAAAAATAAAAAGACATCATACAGATATTACTCCTTAAACATTCGAACTGTCGGTGGAGGGTATCAAAGATTCAGCACAGCCGAATATAGCACTCTAACTTGTTTTTACATAAAACTGAACCGATTTGGAGGGGGAGAGTATAAGAAATCAAAAAAAAAAAGTTATCCATACAACTAACGGCCACGCTAATCTATATATATATAAAATTGTAACGTTACTGAATGACTGACTCACTAATTTATCATCGCACAGCCTAAACTCCTGTAGCTAAAAACTTGACATTTGGAGCAGAGATAGGTGACTCCCCAAATCGATCCACTAAGACGGGATTTTTGGAAATTCGAATGTTTAGGGGTAAAAACGTAATACTTATCGTTGTTCTTTAGAAAAATAAGCGGACAGGTGTCTGGTACTTTTTTAAAATTTGGTCCTATTAGGAAGCAAACGGGTAAAACCTGAATTTTGGTACTTTTTTGGCACCCCATCTTTCTTTTGAACCAGTCAACATAGGAACATAGTTTATACAGCATTCGAAACTTATCAAAAAAATACGAATATGAATTTGGTACTTTTTCGACTTTCGAACATTTAAAGGGTAAAAATCGTAACTATTTTTGGTACTTTTTTTATACAAAACATTTTTCCATTCATTGACATATTCGTACTTAATTATGAGCCCTCACTACAATACTGAAATTTTTGATAACTAAATGGGGGGAAAAATAGTACCAAAAAGGGGAGATACGGAAATTTATGTTTTTCTTTAGCTTTTTGTTTCTGCAACTGGTATTTTTTTTTTTTTTTTCGTTAATATTGGACCTTAAAACATAAGATTCAACATGCAATGCCCTGAGTGGATAAGAATTTACAAGAGGGAACTTTTTGGTACTTTTTTATTCTTTGATTGGTACTTTTTTAATTTCCGTTAATATTTGACCTAGAAACATAAAATTAAACATGCAAGGTCCTGAGTGGATAAGAACCTGAAAGAGGGCTTTTAGGTACTTTTTTGTTCATCAATCGGTACTTTTTGAATTTCCGTTAGTATTGGACCTAGAAACATAAAATTCAACATGCAAGGTCATGTGGTCCTTTTTTACAAAATATTTGTCTACATTCATTGGCATATTCGTACTTAATTATGGGCTCCCACCACAACACTGAAATGTTTCATACATAAATGGGGTGAAACAAGTATCAAAACGGATAATACGGGAAATTAACTTACTTTCATTTGCTTTTGTGTTATACGAGTGGTACTTTTTGAATTTTCTATATATTGAACTTAAAAACACAAAATAATAGGTGCAAAGTCCTGTGTAAATATCAACCTATGAGATAAAAATTTTCGAACTTTTTTGCTAAAACATAGATACATATTCTTTGGCATATAAATATGTTCATGAAAGAAAAAGCCCGATTAAAAAGTAGCGGGTTAAATGCTTGAATTTAAACAAGTTTAAGCCTAGAAACGTAAAATTTGGCATAAAAATATGTCCACGAATAAAAGGAGACGCTAACGAAGTAGCGGGTTAAATGCTAGTATTTAATAAAACTCTAAATAAAAAAGAATTGTCATTTAATAAATAAAAAAAGATTTGACCCTATTCTTATTGCCCTTGGTCAACTAATATTTGTGTTGTTTAAATATTCAAATATTTTTAAGTTTTTTTTATTATTTAAAAAGTTCAATTTATTAATTTTATACAAAAGTTTTATTTTCATAAGTAATATTTAATTTTATAAGCTGTTCGTACTTTTGAAAGTTCTGTCGCAAGTTTAAACCGCCAACTTTGGGCGTTTAAACTTGGAAACAAAATGAAATAATCGACTACCCAAAAACGAGTTTCAAAGATTAGTTGTAATATAATCGCTGATCTTTATGTCAAAAACTGGCTCTAAAAGTAACAAAATTAAGTACAAATAGCTTCGATACCAATACAGACATACGAAAATATGTATATTAGAGCGTACCACCTTGCAAGAAAAAAAGTGCAACGAGGTTTCCAAAAAAAATTTTTACGAACGTAGGGATCGCCTTTTTAAATTTTCGTTACATCATAGGCATTTACAGTCCGATCTTAAAGTATGATATATCAATGTTTTTGTCTCGAGAAGACCAATGTTTTTCCCTTAAGGGCTATTTATCTCAAGTGTCTCGTTCTAGTATTTTTCCACCAGACCTCTGTCCACTTAGTGCACCACCCTAATGTCAGAAAATTAAAGCTTGCAGGAAACTATTAAACTTTTGCTAAGAAAGTTATTCCGTAATTCCAGCAGAAACATTTTTAACTTGAATTAGAAAATTAAAGCTCGCAAAAAAAATTATAGTTTTGCTAAGGAAGTATTTCTATAATTCCTGCAGAACTGTCGGCAGGCAGTCTGGAATTTTATCAGAGGCGGTGCAAGCCATAAATAGTTAAAGTCTGCCTACAACTTTTGATTTTATTAACAAGAGATGAAAAATTTTAATTTAACTTGAGAAATTGTATGGGAGCCCCCCTAAGAGGTGGAGATAAAGGGCAAGCATTTTCTGAGAAAATGTTTAAGACGAAAAACTAATTGAGGTCGAGGGGACTCCTTGTCAGTCATGGGACTTCTTATTCAATATATTTCTAAGGAATTTTGGCCCCTACTTTAAGATCGGGCATTAAATGCCCAAGATATAACGAAAAGTCTATAAAGGCGATCCCTACGTTTGGCAAGAAAAAAACTTTATTTTGAAACCTCCTTGTAAAAATACTTTATATTTGAAGGTCTACGGAAAAACTTCTTTTTGAGTTACAGTCTAATGTATATGTATTTTACATATATGTTGAGGTTAAGATTCATGTAAAGGTTATCTGTGCCGAATATTATCTAGATATCTATGTCTGTATGAGATTGATTTGAGGGTGGGGGTTTTTATGGGACCCATGGTTTAAATGGGCGTACCAATACGAAGTTCATATAGTAGCTGTTATAAAAGTTATCGTTGCCAAGTTTTATAAAAATACCAACATTTCTAAGGAAGTTACAGCATTTCTGTACCCATGTTCTGTAACTTTAGTGAGAACTTCTCGCATCGAAAAGATGTGAAACAAAATATTCAATCGTTTCTCGAAAAGTGAGAAAAAAGTGTGTCTGTAACTTATGTCGAAAACTATCAAAAGAGATTACGTCGTTACGTTATAAAAGTCATAACATTGCACTCGAAGCCGATGTGACATTGCAGACGTTGAGGACGCCAGTCACACATATAGTTAACGGCGACCAAAATTTACTAAAATTGAAAAATTTTCAACGACGGCGGCGAAAATACAACCGTCGGCCATGCCAAATAATGTAAAGTGCGACTTTAATGTTTGTTGTTTGTAAACGAGCTTTGAAAAAATTCGTATATTTGATAAAAATGGTAAAAGAAAATAATTAATCAATAAAAAAAGGGCCAAGAACATAATTTTATTATTATTATTCTTTGCAATTTGCATTTTTAGTTGTTTTTTAGTGTTAAAATTTTTTTCTCGCCCCATTTTTATTCGTGAGTTTTTTTGACAGTCCAAAGCGGGAACTTTTCTCACCAAAATGTTACAGACACACTTTTTCTGTAAATTGGCGAGTAATTTCCTTGCGTGACAGCTTGTACTCGCCAAAAAAAGTTACAGACACAGTTTAGTGAGAAAAACAGCTGTTTGTTTCAATATACGGCATTTTTGTTCTATTTCACACATTTCAATCGAAAAGTTTCTCGACACGAGAGTTACAGAACATGGGCACTGGTGTTGTATCGGAGCTTTAATCAAATATGGATGGATTCCAATAAGATATGGTAAAATTATTAAGGTTGCAATAAAATATTTTTGGGTCAAATTTAATGTAAATAACAATATAAGCCTTCATGCCAGACTTTATCAAAAGCTTGCGAAACATCGATGAAGAGTGCTGAGTAATATTTTTTTTTTCAAAGGCTTTTCTTTTGACATTAACAATTCAATGAGTTTGTTCAACTGTGCTGTGCTTTCATATAAAATCGGTGTTCATTTTGACACTAATAGTTTCTCAAATTGCTTTGATATATTAGGTAATAAAAGTACGGTTCTCAACTTTTGTATGATCTCTTCCTGGCTTTGGCATCATGGTAACATGGAAACCTTCCAATTTTAAGGGTAGTATTAAAGGCGTAAAAAAGCGTTAAAAATAAAAGAATAATTTTCTTTGCTATGCGAAGTAGCTGCAAAAGCATTTTGTGTTTAATTCACAAATAGCCTTTTCTATTTCTCTTATCTAAAATCTTTGGGGAAAAGCTGCTCTAACATTAACAGGCGTTAGCTCGACTGATATATCGTAAGATATATTTGGGTTAAATAGGTTTTTGAAATTATTAACAAACAGGGGGGCTAGTCTCTATTGCGATGCGAAAGCTAAATGCCAACTTGGTACTCTCTATCACTTTCGCCAAATTTTTTTGAAAATTAAGCAATACTGACAATAAAAATGAAGTATGGAAATGCTAAAATATGTAAAAATATTTGAAATTTAAAAGTTTAAATAAAATAAATAGTGATGATTTGCGAAAAGAAAAAAATTAATAGATGCGAAAGACAAATGCGCAAACGCATTAAAGAGTACCAATAGCTCAATTTGCTACCATTTTTTTCGCATCGCAATAGAGAGTAGGCCCCCAGATTTCCTCTTTCAATATAATTTCTTGCCCAACTTCAATTCAAGTTGCTTAATGGTGGTTTGGAGATAACTGGCCTTTTGAGATTTCTAGCTGCACGCTCCAATGAGTGGTCTGATTAAAGAATTGCATCAAGTTCCTTAAGATATTACTCCAGGGAAGCCGTTTTTTGAGATTGCAACAACTTTGTTAGCATTTTTTTGCACTCTTTTAATAAATTCTTAAGTTGAGGAAATCCGTGCAATTGCCGCTCTCTTCAGACTCCCATTTTTTTAGTCAAATGCTGCGCTACATCTTTAGTATATATTTTATTATTATTGATTTTTTGATGTTGAACAGCTAGTTTAGGATAACAATCAAAATTAACTATAGAGAGATCCACATTCTCCAGTGTATTAAGCGGAATTTTCTGTACATATATGTATATATATAACGGGTCCGCCATCTAACGTTTTTTTTTCAACTAGTGCTTATTTCGTGAATGGAAACACTTAGCTAATGTCTGATTTGATAGATAATTAGTTTCATCCTTCCGCTGAACGAATATGGTTGTGTATACGCTCGAACAACGCTGGGAAATATTGCGACATTACTTTGAAAATCATGGTAATGTTGCAGAATGTGTGCGAAAATTGCGTCATCTTTCAGATGAAGCTCATTTTGATCTTGGCGGGTATGTAAACAAGCAAAAATGTCGCATTTGGGGCACAGAAAACCCGCACGCATACATTGAAAAGCCGATGCACCTAAAACGAGTCACTGTTTGGCCATTTTTCCATTTTTCTTCGAAAATGAGCAAGGAGTAGCCGTTACAGTCAATGGCGATCGTTATCGGGCCATGTTGAACGAATTTTTGTTAACAAAAATTGAAGAGGAGGATATTGGCAACATTTGGTTTCAACAGGACGGCGCTACGTGCCACACAGCCGAAGCTACACTCGATATTTTGCGCCCTGTTTTTGAAGATCGCATTATCAGCCGCAGAGCTGATTTCGTTTGGCCACCTCGGAGCTGCAATTTGACACCGTTGGACTATTATTTGTGGGGTGCCGTCAAAGATAAGTGTTACGCCGACAAGCCAGAGACAATTGACGCTTTAAAGGACAATATTCGTGAAGCCATTGGTGAAATACAGCTGCACACAATCGATAATGTGCTTAAAAATTGGACCGATCGTGTAGGCTACTGCATGGCCAGCCGAGGCAGCCATTTGAATGAAATTATTTTCCATTATTAACCGGAAGGATTGTACTTTCAAATAAAAAACGAAATTCGAGAAAATATTCAGTAGTTTTTTTTATAGCATTTAAAAAAAAAAAAAAGTTATTTGGCGGACCCTTTATTTACATTTTAACCAATTTAATGTGTGGCTGCCGTTGCTAAGTAACAAGACGTAGATACAATTCTATTGGGGTTCATTTTATAAACAACTAGCTTAACCCAGTGCGCTTCGCTACCCTCATTAAAATAAAATATGTAATTCGTTTTAAAAACAGATCTTGTGCATTGTTTACAAAGATATTTGTATCTACAATATGTCCCATATTTTTACAGATATTGTACATTTTTAACCAAGCTATTTGTCCCAAATTTGTAAATCGTAGCTGTAGCCGTTTCCCGCATATATCTTACAGATGCTTACTCTATTTTGATAACCATTCATTGTACCAAATTTGGGCAGTTTAACACTTAGACGGGATTATATTTTGTGCCAAGCCCACTTATCTAATCGCGCCCAATTTTTGACTGATGTTGCCTTTTGATTACCAAGCTATTTGTACCAACTTTGGAAACTTAAGCTGTAAGTTCTCTAGATACACTGAAATCTCTTTTGGCTTTGAATACAAGGCACCACGCCCACTTATCCACTAACGCCTTATTTTTAAAGATGTTTCGTATTGATAACGTATTGATTGACCAAATTTGGACAATTTTTGTCCTACCCTACTTCAGATATAAATAAATCAATTTTATGGCACGCCCACTTTTCCAATCCCGGCCAGATTTTGTCGGATGTTGTGTATTGCTAATCAAGCAGCTTGTACTTAATTTGGAAACGTTGGATCTTGCCTTTCTCCAAATACACAGATATCAATTGCTTTATATGGTTGGTACCACGCCCACTTCTTTAATCTGATAAATCATTTTGTCAGATGTTGTATATTGATAACCAAGATGCTTGTACCTATTTTTGAAACTTTGGATCTTGCCGTTTTTCAGATATAAAGCAATCTATAATGTCTTTGTATAGGATATGCCACGCCCACTTCTCTAATCCCCTCTGTTTTTCTAGAGAGGCTGCGTATTGACAACCCAGCTATGTGTACCAAATTTTCGCAATTTTTCTCTTACCATTTTTTAGATATAAATAAATCTATTTTGTGCAACGCCCACTTATCCAATCCCGCCCAAATTTTGTCAAATGTTCTGTATTGATAACCAAGTTGCTTGTACCCGATTTGTAAACTTTTGATCTTTCCGTTCTCCAGATAAAGACAAATTTAAATTGAATTTGTATGGGAGGTGCCACTACCACTTAAGATTTTCAAAAAATATGTAGAAGTTTCATAAAGATCGGTTCAGCAGTTTAGGCGGCTATAAGGTACAAACAAACCAACAAATAAACATACACACATACATTCATTTTTATATATGTATATAGATAGACAGATAGATTGAAGGTGTGCGATCGGAGGATAATTCTAAGTTAGCTTCAACATGAATCGTTTCTATGGGAAAACATCTAAAATGTTTGCTGATCAGTAGGCCAATATGGTTGTTGTCCGCTCGCGACCACATTTAAACCCATTTAAGAGATTGTGTTAAACAAAAAACGACCCTTTGGTGTTATAAGCCGTGACCCATATAAGGTATGTGTAGCGTTACAATCACCAGAAACACTGTCCTAATGATTTATAAAATTGGCTTTCTGATATTTAAAATCTAGGTGGAGAGTATAAAGAAATTACTATGTTTTGCCTAAGCTCTTCAACACAAATGTTCATTGCTTGCAGAAAATCTTTACAATGATCACACATTAAGTAGTGTCTGATTCGGACTTTTATCAATCTCGAACGTCCTTGGTATTAAATAATATATAACCACTGATTTTAAACGTATTTCTTGAGCTCAAATAAGTTTCAGAAACAATCATAACATCAATTTTTTATTTTTAAGAAAGTACTCTATTTCATTTTTATGTTTGCGGATGGCGTTTGCGTTCTATAAACATATTTTTAGACAGTTCAGTACAGTTTGCAATAACATCCGATTGCATCAATTGTATTCATAAAATTGGTAACTGTTCACGCTTATGTTTCCAAAGTTTTTTTTTCTAGTCGAATTTAAATAAGAAAAGGGAGTTTTATCATTATGTTATAAAGCACCTTGCGGTTGCATATGGTTCGATTTTAAGACGTTAGCGTAGGAGGTTATGTTATTACTAGGCTACGGTACCGGAATGTCATTAGTGTTTTTTTTCTCTTCTTTTTTTCTTATGCTAATCCCGCGAAGTTTTACGCTTGTCTGCAGGAGATCAGTCTCTGGCGGAAATCGAAAACGCAATCCCCTCACTGATAGACTAGCTCACTACCAACTAGCCTACCAGGGATTTTTTACCTGCATTTGAGTGGGATTGGGGTTCGGTGCAACCGAACGCTTTACGATAGAGTATAGAAGGTATCCTCTATAGTTGGCAGTGTGATAACCGCCAAAGTTCCTATATTTTTTTGGGGGTCGTTTTAAGACTCATCGCAGAGAACAGTACCATGTTATTATCCACATATGACGCACTGTGGTAAATAGCAGTATGTCTTAGTATGACCAAATTCTTGGCAGTATAAAAATTGAAAAAATTATGTGCGTCAATACAACAACGAACAGGCCTTTTACTTTGTACGGCACAGAAGAATCAGCATTCTCCTTCACTTACCTCGGGAACATTATTTCTTGCAGTGGTGGTTCTAGTGAAGACATTAAAGCACGTCTAAATAAGGCTCAAGCTGCCTACGGTGTTCTGTCCTCGGTTAGGAAATCTACTTGTATATTCAGAGACACTAAAATAAAAATATTTAATGCCAACGTAAAGCCTGTGCTTCTTTACGCATGTGAAACGTGGAATCCATCCAATAGCGGATTGCAAATATTGCAGTCGTTTATGAATCGTTGACTCCGTAGAATTCTCCACATATTCTGGCCTAATTCTATTACAAATAGGGATTTGGATGACGGGTTCTTACCCCTCCAGACACCGATTCATGCGGAAATAAAGCGACGCAAATGGTCGTGGTTGGGACACACCCTACGATGAAATTACAAAGCAAGGTATAGAATGGATACCTTAAGGAAGCCGAAAACGGGGACGCCCATCAAAAACCTGGCGCAGATTATTGGAGGTGGAATCTGCGAAGGCTGGTGTATCCTGGAATGACATAAAATTTATTGCTACAGACGAATCCAGATGGAAGATATTCGTTGAAGCTCTATACTCCTAAAAGAAACAACGGGACAATATATATATATAAACATTGAACGGGACCAGTTCTTTTTTTAATATTTATTAAATTCATATTTATTAAATTTTTTTATCTTGAAGCCTTTCTCTTCTAAAAACGTTTTTATTTCATCTGGGTCCACGCATGAGTCAATGCTCTTAATTACTACCTGAAGACCTTTCCTGCTCTTCAGTTGCTATGTATAAAAGTTTTTTTAAGTGCTTCAAATTAAGTAATTACTTTACGAAAATCACCTTCATGATAAACCTGCATGTTGTCTCATTTATTCTTCTTATTGCAGCTACAAAAAACGCATTTTCACCCATCACCGGGATCAAGCTCTTTATTAACTCATTTGAGTTTTGCTCTCTAAGATATATTGAGGGTGGCTTAGACGATTTGATGACATTTGGTGTTTCAGAGGATTTTTTTATCCAGAATTGCAAAACGATTTAAGAACTTATTCTATCAGTTTCACCATCTTTTAATACTTTTAGATCTGTTGTGTAGCTATCAATGCCAACTTGTATTTGGGGTTTTTTTTTACAATTTTTTACTTGTGATACCATTGCGTCGGTTTTTGAATTAACCGTTTCATCCCTTATTCAAATTGTTTTTGCCACTGCGGCAACACTTGCAGGCGCAAGTATCAGTTTTATATTTTTAAGTGTATTGCAATCAATATTTGCAATATTTGCTATCATCAATTTTTCTTTTAATTTTGCTTTGCTTTCGTTAACATTTACTGTCACCTATGCATTTCTTTCATTCTGTCTTATTGTCTTTTCATGTTGTAAACTTATTTAATAGAATTGTTTTGTTGGAATTCCTTTATATTTGGCATAAGTACATTTCTAGTAGATATGAATAGGTGTGCGAAAAATTTTGTCAAGTTATAGGGTGGTAAAGTGTTGCCGTTTTCAAAAAAATGTTTGATTGATCTTTAAATTAAAATAAAAATTTTTTTTCTGCAAAACCGGAAATGACCAATTTAAACCAACATTTTTCTAACTTTGCCCTAATTTTTTTTTAAACCGAAATTAGCATATATCTAGTGTCCTTATTATATTGTGAAGTTTTTATTACGTTCTCTCAGTTAGTTCAAAGTTACGCAAATTACTTTACACTCACTAGTACATGTGGCAATGTTGAACCGTAAAAGGCAGGAAATGACGAGCATTAATTTAAATTTTTCTAACTTAGACCTAATTTTTTAATTCGATTTTTACCGAAATCAGTCTACGACGTACCAATTATTTTGTAAAACTTTTATTATTTGCTCTCCATAAGTTAAAAAGTTATGCAAATTTATGTATGCGCATATCGCGCTTGTTTATGTAGGCCGGCTAGTTAAAGTTTGTACATTTATACAATTATTATACATCTCTCATACATATATATCGTGGGTTTAAATTCAAAAAGTGCTATCTGTTTTTCTATATTCGATAATGTGTTTTTATAGAACCGAGTTCACTGACTAGGTCATCTGCCATTTAAATTTGAAAAAAAAAATTTCCAAAGTGATGTCTACATAAAAACTATTAGCGTTTTTAACAAAATGATAAAAATTGTAAAAACAAAGTAGACATATTACACTGTCCGACAAATTTCTACTTTTGGCCTCACGCACGATCAAACTGACCAGATTCTGAAAATATAGCTTAAACAAAAATAGCTCGGTTCGGGTTTTTACTCGCAATTCCATTTTAATGTGAATCAACCTGTCAATCACTCGGGAAAGTTTCGATTACACCCACGCCAGTTGATCATACGCCAAATTGTTTTCTAAAATACTTCGTACTGTTCTCAGATGTAATGTGTAAAAAAATAGCAAAACCGGTTAAAGGTTTCTAAGGTTATGATGACATATCTTAAATTTAGATAGATCATCGTAATTAAAACACACAGGGTTTATATGTTTTTCAAAGCTAAGAGTATGAAGGGACAGATGGGCAATTTCGATTTTGATGAAATTTAAAATTTATGTAGATCGATCTACACACAGAAAAAATACGGGGTTTTTATAGTTAGTCAAAAATAATTTTGGGCGAGCAACGCTGCGGGAACGGCAAATTTAAATTAGAAATTGTTCAATTAGTACGTCCATTCGCTTGTAAATTGACATTAAAAAACTAATTTATTTAAAAAAAAATTGTATGCGGAGTTAAGAAAACAGTTAAGAAACTAGCACAGCCGATTGACTTGCGTTATTTGAATTAAAAACGATGTTTGTATGTATGCATATAACTGGAGCTGTAGGAAAAATAGAGCCAACCAAAAAAATAGATACACAAGAAATTTTGAATGAAAGTTGCATAATTATGAGTATCCAAATCCGTCTTAATAAGATTTAATTAAATTCGTTCTACATGAGAATGTTGCCCTTAAAATAGCTATACTACTGCAAAATTATACATACATATGTACAGTCTAATTCATAAAAATTTCTTGTTTCAGCTTTAATTCTTACAATAGTTATCAAACACTATTTGTTTTATAAACCATTAATAAAAAATCTAATTTATAAACGCTTAATAGAAGTGGATTAACAATTAAAATGTTAATTACTTTTGTATTTTTATGTCGGCAACGACATGTTATTTAATCGGAATTTTTGTAATAGTGATGCATACAACTAGGGATAAAACGATACGAGTAAATCATAGTTGGGGGTAGTGCACTAAATATTGATTTGAATAAACAATGCACTATCACTTAATAAAACTGCAAAGAAATTAGTTTGCACTCTTATTTACCAGCTTTAGTGATGATTGCTATTTTTTAACTACCACTAAAATTTTTTTAGTGATATTACAAATTTTTTCACTATCACTAAACGTAGATTGAATGCAAAAATCTGCACTCAATTCAAATAGTGCAAAATTTGGACTTGCAATCAAAAAATTGTTTCACTAAAATTTAAAAAATTAAATTTTTTATGTGCATGGCTTTTGATTTTTTTGTAGGATATACATAAGCAAAGAATATTAAAGAAAATGAAATATGTTCAATAACGGTATAAGTAATTATTGGCTTCAATCATGAAAAAACTAGTTTTTGATTTTAAATTGAGTGCAACAATTTTAGTTACACTGAAATGAGTGAAGATAAAAAAATGTTGCAATAAACTGATGATTGTTTTTTTATATCAAACTAATTTTTTTTGAGTGCAAAATTTTTTAACATCACTATCACTCATGTTTAGTGAGGCTGCAAATTTTCAATTCATCACTCAACATCAACAAAATGATTGCAATATTTTTGCAATATCACTATTATGAGTTACATTCGATAAACGATTTTCGCTGGCTATCGAACATCGACTATAGAATGTTAATTTGGTATTATAAGATGGCAGCATTGTCGAAAATTTCGTTGTGCATCGAATTTTTCAACGAAAACAAATTTGCTTTCGACGGTGCAAACAAATTTAAAAAAGTTGTTGAAAATTTAACTATTTGTATTTTTTTGTGTTCGTATACCAAATACCATATTCTTTATCAGTTTTGTTCATATTATGCAAGTCCAACGTCGTAAACAGCAATTGGAAACGCTCACATTCCTTATGGAAGAAAATTCTTTTTTGGCCAAATGATTTGCAGCAAAGTTCAGCATTTAAAAGAGTGGGATGAAACGCTCCTGAAGCTTAATTAGTTGAAAACAACCATAATTCCGCCGTGGCCCCGTTCAACTTTAATTTTATTTTTTAAATTTGTAAACAAAAATTTTTTATTTTAAGTTACAGCTGATCGAAAATGTACTACTGTGAATTAAGAAAATCACAATATTAAATATGTATCGAATGCGCGTCATAATACCAAATGAAAATTCGTTCGATCAGCTAATTCGACTGCTGTCGAAAATCGAATTTAGTTCATAATAGGCACCTAAGTGTCAGTTGAAACTGCAAAATGAGTGCACTACCCCCATCTATGGAGTAAATACAAGTATCATACAACGAACGAATTTAAAGTGAATTTCTGTTTTGTTTTCAATTTGAAATAAATTTTTGTTTTTTAAAACGTAATATTTGAAATAATTTTATGTTTTTTTTTTGTTAAGAAAATACATAATATTGAAATAGAAGCGAAATATGTAAATCATTTATTAACAATATCAAATTTTTACTGCTTAAAATCTGTAGGTTCCAAAAGAGATTATAAAGCTTTATGTTTAATGAATAATTTAACCAATTTTTATTATACATTACGCAGATGTTTTGAAAATAAAATTCCTCGGTTAAAAAAAAAACATTTTTAGCCACATATAACTGCCAAAATATTTTAGGTTCAAATGTTTTTACCTGGAACAATATCATTTTGTTCAATAGCAATGTTGTGAAGTACTGCTAGGGCGATAATCAATGTTTTTCCTTTTGCCAGATAAACCGACAACCCATCTAACAAGCAGCGAAATCGTTGCTTCCAAGCCCCGAAGCAACGAAGATTTATTAATTATGTATTTCTGAAATATAATTTACCTGAACATTTAGGGTATAGTAACCCCTTCTGTGTATATAATATTGGTCTAAATTCCCGCCGGGTTTTTACGTATATGCGTACCAATAAGGTCTGGGAAATTTTTAAATTTCTTAAATTCTCTCATTAGGATTGCTTCCTCTATAAGAGATGGAGGCATTTTAATTTTTCTATTGCCCCAGCGAGCTAAGGCACGAGCCACACTGGCTGAAATTCTACGCACTGTTGCTTGAGGAACCCATGAATGGTTTTTTTAGCTTCAATTTAATTTGTTATTAGCGCTTTTTTGGTATTTGCTTAAATTAGTTTTTAAATTTATAAAATTGTAAATTTAATTTCGTCGGGTGGTTTCTGGTAGGCACATTTTTACAAAAATTTAGTTTTAAATCAATTCTATATAATATAATGGCGCCATCTTTTAAAACATTTAATATTTTAAGAGATATCGAGTTCTAGCATTGCCTGATATCCTTAATATGACAGTTCTCTAAACATTGTTCTGCTTCATTCGTCACTTTTTGTGCTATGAATCAAATTTTCGATGCAAAAGTTAACATATTCAAAGCATGTAGAACAAAACATTTTTGTTCCGTGCGGCAAGCCAGTAACTAACAAACGATACACTATGTAGTTTTTACTTTGTGTTTGCTTTAACAAATAGTTTACCTATTTGAAAGACATTTTAAAATATAAGTGCAAGGAATGGTAAAAAAAGGTTTGCATTATTTGAAATAAATCTTAATAGCTTTTTATATTTTATGCAAAAAGCTATAACGACTTTAAGTTTCAACAGAAAACATATCTCGCGACCCACGTTATTTTTAACAAAAAAAATTATTAATTAGTTATCGTTTTTCTGGAAAAAAAATTTGTATAAGTATTAAACTTTTTTATTAAAATAAATAATAAGACAAAAATGTTTAATTTTTCGTGCAATTATTAAAATTTTATTTTAACAAACATTGAAATATCACTTTATTAAACGCTTAAAGTAGGGTAAAGGCTACAATAAATATTTCAAATTTATGAAATGTTTATTAAACGTTTAATAAGCTATTAAACATTTTTTGCTTATAAAGCTTCAATGATGCGTTTATGAATTAGACTGGTAGTATATAAAATGATAATTTGTGTAACAAGTGATACACAACGTGTTATTAAGAAACTGTGTTTAATTCTAACCATCATACTGTAGCATTGAGTAGATATAAAAAAGATTAAAAATACCTAGAATTGGCCTCATCGATGCCTAGAGCTGCAAAACTATCGATAGTATCGAAAAGTTTCTATGTGCCACTTCTGTGGACACGGTAGTCAATGAAGGTGGTAAAAAATTAAAAAGTTTTAAAACTTCAGTTACAGAAAACGTTTTTCAGGTATAAAGACCAGCATACGCACTTTCACTTTCAGTGTCATCTATGGTTTAAAATTATCAGCCTGTTCAACGATTTCGAACGTTGACGTTCGCATAGAAAATTTCATTTAAAACAAAAACAAACTGTCGAAAAAGGCTGTAATATAAACTTTATATAGAAATAGAGATGGTTAATTGTCATCATGGTTGTCAGTTTTTTTCATCTTCGACGTCAAAATATTCAACTTAATTCTAGAAATTTAAAAGGTTATTTCGTTTTACAAAATAATTCCATTCAAGATTAACATTATTTTAATATGTAAATTAGTACACAATTCTGTGGCAATAACGAAAAAGTGCTTAAGTTAATTTTTTAAGAATTAAAGGTGATTTTTTAAAATTTACTGCTTTTCTAATATAATCATAATTTATCTGCGGTTATATTTTTTTAAAGTTTTTATTCCTAAACAATCCTTATGTCACAGATCTGAAGTAAACTTAAGTTTTATTCCAAATATTATTACACATTGAAAAAAGATATATACGCAAAGAGTCATTTTTCTATAACTTCCTGAAAAGTCGTTCAAAATAATTGAAACTTTACCCATGTGAAACTTTGATTGTGAAGGTCTCAAGGGTGCCAGTGTTTCTAGTTGTTGTTGCATTTGTACTTTTGAATATGATGATCTGAAAAGAAACTCAAATTTGGGTTAAGGCAACTTAATTACTTTTTTCATTTGCTTTTTCCCAAAGAACTAAAAAAGTGTATGTACTGCTCAAAACTTGCATCGAATGAGTTGTTAAAAATGTTTCGTTGACTACATCTAATCAACTTTGCAGCTACTATTAAAATTTTCCGATAGTATCGATAGTGATAAAAACTATCGATAGTACTATCGATTGTTTTGCAGCTCTATCGATGCCGCTAAACTAAAATCTCGTAAAGTACAAGAGATATGAGGCGAGAGGCCAACCTCCGGTCCAAATGTCAACTTTTTAGCTTCAGGCGTTTAGGCTGTCCGACGAAAGATAAATAGATGGAGAAAAATCTTTTGAATAGAGTAACAAAACTAGGTACATGGGTAAGAACCAAATTCGTATTTGTATATTTTAGATAAGTTACGAATGTTATATAATTTTTATTAGATAATTTTAAAGTAGAAGTTTTACCCGTTTACTCCATAAAAGGGCCGAATTTACTCCCTAAAAGTATCGGATACGTGTTCGCTTTATTTAAATGAACGACAATAAGTATTAAATAAAAATCTCATATCTCGTAAACTACAAGAGATTCAAAACAAAGTTAACACTTATTGTTGTTTGTTGTTGAGTTTCGTTTTAGAAATGCAAGCTGTTACTATGTTTTTTATTCACCATTTCAGTGGTGCCATGTTATTTTTCATATCATTTATGAAAAAATCACGCGTATTTCAAAAGATGTGAAGATGTTATACTAAGTTTGTCATTCCGTGTGTAACTTTTTTATTATTCATCTCAGACCCCATTCTGCATCCTTAAGTAACTCTTAGTCGATTTAGCCATGTCCGTCTGTTAAAAACACGCTCACTTTCGAAAAACTCAAATGAAATGAACAAACTTGGTTTCAGATTGCTTGAAGTTATCCTAAGCAGTTTGGGATTGAAATCCAGCAAAATCGGTTCAGAAGGCTCAGAGCTATGAATCAAATTGTGGAACCACCACCTTAAAAAATTGATATTTTGTTAAAAAAAAAACAACTAACATTAATCGTGGAACAATGCACGGAATGTTTAACGATTTTGCAAAAGTTCGTTTTATTCGACTGGAAATCACACTATAAAATTTCGTGAGGATCCGTTCATAATTTTCCTAACCCCATAAAAACCCTACTCTCGGAAAACACTTTAGTACGCCTAAAACCATAATTAATAATGCTATCATAACAAAATATGGCACGTCACCGTATTATAAGACTAGCAATGATACTGTTAAATTTCGTGAAGATCGGTCCAACATTTACTCTAGGCCCCATACTATCCCAACTCCCGGAAAACAGTTTAGTACGCCTACTCTCGGAAAACAGTTTAGTACGCCTAAAACTATAATTAATAATGCTATCATAACAAAATTTTGCACGTCACAATTTTATAGAAATGACACTGTAAAATTTCGAGAAGATCGGTCCATAATTTAACCTAGGCCCCACACGAACCCTACTATCGGAAAACTGTTTAGTACGCCTATAACCATAATTAATAATGGTATCAGAATAAAATTTAATACTTCACAATTTTATAGGACTAGAAATAACACTAATAAATTTCGTGATGATCCATCCATAATTTACTATAGGCCCACTCCGGTAAATTAGTTAAATACGCCTAAAACCGATATATTTATTGTGGTAAAATTTCTTCCAACTTAGTTTCATATGGTCAGAAAAAATGTTATGCAATTTTGTAATATACGATCCATAATTTACCTTAGATCCCTTATTTAGCAGTCTCCTAAAATTCACTGTAAACGCTTAAATTTATTTCACCGCTGTTTTGAAATTTGTGTTTTTTAATACCAGAAATCACTCTGCAGAATTTTAGGATGATTGGTTCATAGCTTACCATGGCTCCAATATAAATTCCCCTCCTTAAAATCTTTTAAGTTCGGCTTAAACTGTTATGAATCATGATATTTTACTAAACCTAGTTAAAACTGCTAAAAAAAAAGCATACAACTTTCTGATTGTCGGTCAATAATTTAATATTTGTGTGTCTAATCCGCAACCAATTTTAATGCTGATGTCTGTTTTTATAAAGATAAATTAATAATAAATGGACATCATATAGATATCACTCCTAAAACATTCGGACTGTCGGTGGAGGGTATCAAATATTCAGCACAGCCGAATATAGCACTCTAACTTGTTTTTCATAGCATTTTTAATATATTTTTTAGTGTTAACATTTTTTTCTTACCCCGTTTTTATTAGTGAGTTTATTTGACAGTTCAAAGCTGGAACTTTCTCACAAATATTTTATACACACTTTTTCTGTAAATTGACAAGTAATTTCCTTACGTGACATCTATTACTCGCCAAAAACGTCACACACAGTTAAGTGAAAAAAGGAGTTGTTTGTGTCAATTTATGGCATTTTTATTTAATTTCTCACATTTCAATCGAAAAGTTTCTCGTTGCGGGCTTTACAGAACAGAATACCTTTTTAAATACGGAAATTTTTTTAATAATTTCTTAAGTCTTCCGTCGATATAGAATGACTAATACAACTGGGGTGGTGCATTTATTGTGATCTCTAATTATTTATTTAGCTGAGGAATTGAAATTTTATACAGACTGTAACAATGAAATTATCGCTGTAGTCATGAAAATAAGTCACATAAAAGTTTTTATTACCTGTTTGTACATCTCTTCTCAATCGGATTTATCAATTTATCAGTAGCGCATTGCTTTAATTAAAATGGTTTCTTCAAATACTAATCCTGATGATCTCATTTTTGTTCTTGATTTTAATCAACCTCGAATTACCTGGCAATTCTCCACTGACAACTAAAGACTGTCCACGTTACAAAAGATGCTTACATTTTGGCCTGTAAAATTAAAATTAGGATTCGGGATTTAACTAAAACATATTTTTATTAATTCAAGATCAATTTAAAAGCAATTAAACTTAAAATTGTTAAATTATATGTGATTTTCAAAAAAATGTTTAACTGTTCTTTTTACCCCTTTCAATAAATTATGAACAGTATCTTTGTTGACTATAGAGTAAACTCTTCGCCATTTTTTTTTCCAAAGTCTCTTTGTTTCCTTTAAAAATCTTTTCATTAGTGTCCAATTTGTTTCAATCGGACGGAGCTGTGGACAGTTGGGAGGATTAGCCTCTTTGGGAACAAAACTTATATTGTTCGAAAAGTACACGAGTTTGTCGGTCGTGCTCGTCGATTAAAGACGTGTTTTTTTTACTCGGCATACGATTTTTTTTAGATAACTTAGTTTTTATATATATGTATATATATATATTACAAAAGAATGGACGCACTAATTTAATATTTTTTAATTTAAATTATTTAATATAAACGTGAATAATAAAGTTATTAAAAAAAGTAAATACAATAAATAGAAACAAATATAAATATGTATGCACATTAGACCGACTCTAAAAAAAAAGTGTTGATGTACCTCCCTCAAAACTAACTTTGACATGTTTTATGCAGTGTTTAAAAGCACCCATCAACTATTGTATAGAAAACAAAAACAAATTCTTGTTGTGTTTGTTTTACATGAAAAATATCACTTGTTTTTGTTGAGTATCTCTTCGAAGTCATGTGCCATTAGCACATTAGTTTGTGCTGCTAGTATCTCCTATTGTGCGGCTTCTATCTTACATTGGTTTTTTAATTTGGCGGCTTACAGCCAGAAGCTGTTTGTTTCATTCTTTTTCCTACACACTTTTTCCTACAACATAAAAGTGATTGCCGTTGCTTTTTGAGTTCTATCAAATAAGATAATTTTTGCATTTTTTAAAAAAGCAAAAGTTTGAAGAAGAAGCTAGTGCTAGTGAAGGCTAAGAATGCAATCGATGTTATTGCAAACTGTACTTAACAAGCCATGAACTTTCTAAAAATTTGTTTTTGAAATGCAAACGGCATCCGCCAACATAAAAATGAACTATAATGCTTTCTATAAATACAATCTATATAATAAACAAACTAAAAACTTATCTGTCCTCAAGAAATATGTTTAAAATCAATGGTTATGTGTTATATGATACCAAGGACACCCGAGATAGAGCTGTTGCAGGGTTTGTCATTTTGATAAAAGCCCGAATCAAACACTACTTAATGTGTGATCATTGTGAAGATTATCTGCAAGCAACGAACGTTTGCGTTGAAGAGCTTTATCGATACAGCAATTTCATCTTTAAACTCTCCACCTAGATTTTCCATATTAGAAAGCCAATATTATATATCATTAGGACCCTGTTTCCTGGCCGCTGGCAATTATAACGCTAAACATACCTTCTGGACGTCACGACTTATAACACCAAAGGGTCACGTTTTGTTTAAAACAATCTCTAAAATAAATTTAAATGTGGTCGCGAGCGAACAACCAACATATTGGCCTACTGATCAACATCCCCACAAAAACGATGCATGTTGGAGCTTCCTTAGAATTATCTTCCGATCACACACCTACAATTGTTACTATAATTTACCCAAATAGAATTGTATCTCCGTCTGGTTACTTCGCGACGTCAGCCACACAAATAAATTGGTTTAAATATAAAAATATCTCCGTACCCATTGCACAGAAAATATTCCGCTTTATACACTGGAGAATGTGGATCTCTCTTGTGTTACTTTTGACAACTACCTTAAACTTGATTTTCAAAATTCTAGCGTTACCCTCAAAAAAATCAAAAATAATAAAATATATTCTACAGATTTCGAGAGGCGCTTGACTGAATTTTTAATTCGAAGATAGTAGCAAATGTTCATACCCCCCCACAACTTAAGAGTGCACAAAAATACTAAAAAAAAGTTACTGCAATTTAAAAAAACGGCTTCCCTGGAAAAATATATTAAGGAACTTAATGCAATTTCAGAATCAAACTACTTATTATGGCGTGCAGCTAGAAATCTTAAAAGGAAGTTATCTCTAAGCCACCATTTAGAAACTTGAATGATAGTTCGGCAAGAAATTAAATGAAAAAGGAAATCTGTTTGTTTATCATTTGAAAAACGTATTTACCCCAAATATATCTATAATATATAGCAGTCGAGTAACCGCCTGTCAATGTTAGAGCAGCAATTCCCCACTAAGATTTGAGATAAGAGAAATAGAAAATCCTATTTGTGACTTAAACACGAAGAAGGCACCTGGTATTGATAAGATCAAGATAAGAATAAAATGCTTTTGGAGCTACCTCGCATAACCAAGACAATTATTCTTTTTATTTTTAATGCTATGTTACGAGTTGAATACTACTCTCAAGAAATGGAAGGTTTCCTTAGTTACCATGATTCCAAAGCCAGGAAAAGATCATACAAAAGTTGAGTCATATAGGCCAATCAGCTTATTATCTAATATATCAAAGCTATTTAAAAGATTATTAGTGTCAACATTAACAACGATTTTAAATAAAAAAAAAATAGTTGTATTCCAAACCACCAATTCAGTTTTAGAAAAAAACAAGTTAGAGTGTTATATTCGGCTGTGCCGATTCTTTGATACCCTCCACCGACAATTTGAATATTTCAGGAGTGATATCTATATGATGTCTGTTTATTATTAATTTATCTTTATAAAAACAGACATCAGCATTAAAATTGGTTGCGGCCTATATTAAATTATTGACCGACAAATTATATTATAATAGCATTTTTTATTACGGTTTTAGGCGTAAACTGTTTTATGGAAGTAGGGTTTATATGGGGCCTAGGGTAAATTATGGACCGATCTTTATGAAATTTCACAGTCGAATAAAACGAACATTTGCAAAATGTCATATCATTTTGTGCATTGTTCAATCATTTATGTTAGTTTTTGTAACAAAATTATCAATTTTTTAAAGTGGTGGTTCCACATTTTGATTCATAGCTCTGATCCTACTGAACCGATTTGGCTGGATTTCAATCCTAAACTGCTTAGGATAACTACAAGCAATTTTACACCCAGTTTTTTTTTAATTTTTTTGAGTTTTTCGAAAGTGTGTTTTCAACAGACGGACAGACAGACAGACGGACAGATAGACGGACATGGCTAAGTCGACTTAGAATCTCTCTTTATTGGGTTTGAGGTGAAAAATAAAAAAGTTTCACACGGAATGACAAACTTAGTATACCCTCTTCACAACTTATTGTGATGGAGGGTATAAAAACACAGCACAATTGAACAATCGAAGAATAGAATAGTAACTGTCATAAGAAAAGCTTTTGAAAGATAAAATATTTTTCAGCATTCTTGAGCGATGTTTCGCAAGCCTTTGATAAAGTATGGCATAAAAGCGTATTACAAAAATTGAAGCTTAGCTTGCCAGCAACACACGCAAGCTATTAGAAAGCTACTTAGGCGGTCGTAAATTTATTATTAAAGGAGGCGATTTTCACGTTCTCCTCAGCCAATTGGGGCTGGTGTCCCACATGAAGCATCTCGTTACTTACAGGATTATATATTTCAATGCAATATAGAGGCCAAAATTAACTCAAATAAAACTAAAAGCCATTCAAATTAATTGGCTTGTTGGAAGAAAATCTATCCTCAGTCTCGATTGCAAGCTTCTATTGGGTGATTTTTTAAGAGCTATTGGAAAGTTTTTAAAAAAAAAACACACAAAATTCAAAAAATTCATGAAATCTTTATTTGAATCGATAGTACGGTCCATATAATTTAATATTTGAAGATTATTTCATGCAAATGTTGACCGTGACTGCGCCTCAAATGGTCCATCCGCTTAGTCCAATTTTGGCATACTCTTTCCAACATTTCGGCCGGTATCTTATGAATAAATGCTTCAATGTTGTCTTCCAATGCGTCAATTGAAGCGAGCATGTGTGTATAGACATGAGCTTTAACATATTCCCACAAAAAATAGTCTAAAGGCGTTAAATCGCAGGATCTAGGCGGCCAATTGACCGGTCTTGAACGTGAAATAAAATGTTCACCGAACTCGCCTCTCAATAAGTCCATTGTTAAGCGTGCTGTGTGGCATGTGGCACCGTCTTGTTGAAACCACATGTCATGCAAGTCAAGCTCTTGCATTTTGGGCAAAAAAAAGTTGGATATCATCTCATCATTCGCATCATCTTTAAAGAAGTACGGTCCAATGATGCCACCAGCCCATAAACCGCACCAAACTGTGACTTTTTCTGGATGCATTGGTAGCTCTTGCAATGCTTCTGGCTGATCTTCACTCCAAAATCGACAATTCTGCTTATTAACGTACCCATTGAGCCAAAAATGAGCTTCGTCGCTGAACACAATATTTCGATAAAAAAGTGTATCGCATTTTGATAATAAAATTCAATAATTTGCAAGCGTTGCTTGTTTGTAAGACGATTCATGGTTAAATTATAGACCAAACTGAAGATGTTTGACAGTGAAACAAAACACGAAACGTGCGTCAGCTGTTTCAACCAGTGTTGCTAAAAAGATAATAGCTAAAAAATCACCCGATACTTTACATCTCTATCTTAAAGCTTATATGGGCTACGGTATGTGCCACTGGCTAGGCCTCTAATATCGAAAAATTCAAAGGCGCCAAAATAAACTACTTCGAATAATCACAGCCGCTCCCACGTCCGGCCAAAACAGTACGGGCTCTTTCTGTTATATTAAAAATGCCTTAAATGGCCCGTCCAAACATTCCTCGATGTAAATTTTTGAGTTAACAAGGGACTGTTAATAACAATAACTTCTTTACTTCACATGAACAAATGTATTATTTCAGGAATTAAACAAATGCTGTATAGAACTGCTTTCCAGGCAACTCTTTAAAGTCGACTTGCAGTACGTCTCATCATCCGTAAAAATGCAATTTAACTTCGTCAAATATTGTGTGTTAAGTTTTCTTGCCCTACGTTTAGCCACTATTTGTTTACATTCCGACCGGTCTGGTACTTTTTTAACTTTATAAGATTTCAAATTATAATAATTTTTTACTTTTTGGACATATGTACGATTTTGAAGTTCCGGTTTTTTTTGCCGTATCTCTTACCGAAATAGCAGGGTTTCGAACAAAACATAGTACCACGGTTTTAGCCAATTTTTTTATCACGTGGAACCTTTTTTCTTCCACTTCCTTGCTTTCTTTGAGTAATCAATCATTTCTTGTACGGACTTGTTACTCCTTTTATTGTACTATAATCTGCTGAAGGGGTTTCTAATAATTTGCACAACATTTTTTCACGTACTTGTGTTTCAGAGGACGACATTTTTTTTATTAATAATCTTGTTATATAAAGTTAACACGTGTTTCATTTCAAACCGTGTAAAGAACATTTTGGCACTTGCTGCACAGCTGTAACACAAAGGGTTGCCGAGCTATTTGCATAAATGTGGGTATCAATTTGAACGTGGACAATCTTTACAAGTACATACCGATAAGATCCGATAGTATTTCTTATTTATTTCTACATCAAATCAACGAATAATACAATATTTTTGGAAAATTGCTTGATCTGTTATTTGTAAATTTACCTAATGAATGCACAGTAAATCGTGTTGATTCAGTTTCACTGTCCGAACAATTTTAATAAGCTGTAATATAGCATTAAACCGGCTACTTCGTCATAGCCTGCTTTTCTTTCGTGGACATGTTTATGTATATGCCAAAGTTTATGTTTCTCGGTTTTAACAAAACAGTTCCAACATTTTCATTTCATATGTGTACTCAGGACCCTGAACCTATAATTTAATTCTTAAGTTCAATATTATAGAAAATTCAAAAAGTACCACATGTTGAACACAAAAGTAAGAGAGAGACATTTAATTTCCCGTATTTATTCTTTTTGATACTTTTTTCTCCCCATTTAAGTATCAAAAATTTCAATATTGTATTGGAAGCCCATAATTTCATACAGTCAATGAATTGAGAAAAATGTTATGTGAAATAAGTTCCAAAGATAGGTACGACTTGCACCCTCAAACGTTCGAATTTCGAAAAATAACAAATTTTTATTTGTATTTTTTAGATGTGTCATGAATGTGATATAATCCTTATTTCTATGCTAATTGGTTTAAAAGACAACTATGGTGACAAACAAGTTCCGAAATATAGGTTTTACCCGTTAACTCCCCAAATTTCTGCTTATTTTTTTATGAACGACATTAAATAAATTTTTTTGTATCTTTTTAGTTTGGGAGACATAAGCACCCCTATTGCAAACAACTACTCCCATGAAAATATTCCCATATTTTTTTATTTCGTATTGTGAATGATTCCCATAATGAATTCCCAAACTTAAAAAATTTGGCATCGCCAATGTTTACTCCAGCGAATTTTTTTGCTAAATAAATTCCCAACAAGTGTTAATGTGAACGAGAAGGGAACATGTAAATTTTAATTTGTATTCTAAGGTTGGACTAAATTAAATTGCTTTTTCCTTTTATTGATGGAGTATTAATAAAGAAAATGAAGACAAACACTATTCATTATTTATTTTTTTATATTTTTATTAGTATTTTACTTTGTATAATTTTCTCTCACAATACAAGCACTGACAAATTATTCACAATAGCGACTTTTGTTTATAAAGCACTGACAAATAATTCACAGCAGAAATTTTTACTCCCAAAATATTTGCGATACCATTTGCTGGGGATGGATATATGTTTGCTCCTATATATCATATTCCTATAACATTCGCGATAGGGGTGAAGGTTAGCGAATTTACGCGTTTTTACACTTTCTTACCACCTAAACATTCGAATTTCTAAAATAAAGTTTTAGTCGATTTGGCGTGAGACTTACTTTCGATTCAAATTTCATTAATTAGACGGTAGATGGGGTGACGAAGAGTTGCAAAATATAAGTTTTAGCCGTTTACTCCCAAAAGAGCCAAATTTTAAAAAAGTACCAGACATCTGTCCGATAAGTATTAAATTTGTTCTATATCTTTTAATTTATGAGAAATAAGGGTTAGCGATATTACACGTTTTTGCCTTTCGAATTTCCAAAAATCTTGTATAGTGGATCGATTAGGCGAGAGACCTTGAAGAAATACCAGGTGAAGAACAAATAAGTAGAAAAAGTTTATGTCATTTTCCACTCAAGTCCAGGCATGTTTAATTTAATTTCGTAAGTTCAAGAAACAAATTCAAAAAGTACCGATTGATGCAGAAATAAGTACGAAAAAATCTCCCTTTATGACGTATGCGGAATAAATATGGACTGATACATAAGCAATAATACAAAATTTTAATCAGGTATTAAAAAATCAAAACACCATACACATAGCCTCTTGAATTAACTTTGTGTGTATTTTCTTTTGTACGGTCTAGGTTTCTTGGTTCGTATCCCTTTTAGATATGTTGTTTCAAATACCCCCAAAAAGTTGCAATTGGTGTCCATTCATGTCCTTTCATTGTAAAGTAGCTCCCATCATCCATGATACAATAAATGGCAAGCCTGCAGCAAAAAAATTTTGTAATAAAGCCGGTATTAGATGTTTGATAATAGCTGACTATTTTTCTGAGGCATCTGGAATAGAGCTGCAAAACAATCGATAGTACTATCGATAGTTTTATTTTTGGCGGACTATCGATAGTTTTTATCACTATCGATACTATCGGAAAATTTTAAAAGTAACTGCAAAGTTGATAAAATATAGTCAACGCAACATTTTTAACAACTCATTCGATGCAAGTTTTAAGCAGTGCAAAAACTTTTTTAGTTATTTGGGAAAAATGAAAGGGTACATACTTAAGTTGTCTTAACCTCAACTTGAGTTTTTTTAAGATCTTCATATTCAAAAGTACACATGCAACAACAACTGGAAACAATGGCACCCTAGAGATCTTCACAATCTAAAGTAAACACGGGTAAAGTTTCAATTACTTTGTACGACTTTTCAGGAAGTTATAGCAAAATGACTCTTTGCGTATCTTTTTTCAATGTGCAATAATTTTGGAATAACCTCAAGTTTACTTCTGATCTGTGGCATTAGAAATGTTTAGGGACGAAAACTTTCCGCAGATAAGGGATGATTATATTAGAATAGGAGTAAATATTAAAAAATCACCTTAAAACTTAAAAAATAGATTTTAGCACATTTTCCTTATTGCCACAGAGTTGTGTTCTAATTTACATATTAAAATAATGTTAATCGTACCTGCCTCATATTAAAACAAATGAATTCAAAGCGTTACCTTGTTTATTCAGCTAAAATAATTGTAATTAAAAAAAAAAAAATAACAGCCAGGGTTCTTATAAGTGGTGTTTTCTCGCTAAATGTGTTTTATACCTGTTTGTTATTTTTTTCTTAACGAAAAGTCTTAACAAAATTAATGGGGTTATTCTGTAAAAGACTAATTTCTACTTTCTTGAAAAATTTTTATAAACATTTTTGGATATTCCAAAAATTTTATATGAATAAATTTTCAACGCAAGGGTTAAGAAATTACCGCTTAAATTTCTAGACTTAAGTTGAATATTTTGACGTCAAAGGTAAATAAACTGACAATCCTTATGAAAATAAACCGTCTCTATATCTATATAAAGTTTATATAAAAAGTATAACCTATAGATGACACTGAAATTTATAGTGAATATGCTGGTCTTTTATACCTGAAAAGCGTGTTTTGTAAATGAATTTTTTACCACCTTCATTGAAGACCGTGTCACAGAAGTGGCACATAGAAACTTTTCGATACTATCGATAGTTTTTAAGCTAACTATCGAAACTATCGATTGGGCCGACTATCGATAGTTTTGCAGCATTAATCTGGAACGGTTTTCTTTGCGCATTTGACTACTCTCATATGTGCTACAAATTTCTGTACCCTTTTATCTATAAAACTGCATTTGTTTCCCAGCGTACGGTAAGATTTTGCAGTACATAATATTTATTTTACAAAAAAATTGTTAGTAAAAGTTATAGATCAAATTTAGACGAACAACTTTTACTCACAAATTTTTTTTTGTATCTCTAATATCTTCTGAATTTAAAAAAATACGCAAAAATCCATGGAGTTATTCATACGTTTATATGGGTGGTTTCATATACTTAAGTAAAGGTGTAACACGAGAAAAAAATTGATACGTTAATATTTTAATTTTATTTTTGTATGTTTTTTGTGTTAATTTGTATAGTTAGAAGAGTTTCTTTATTGCAATCTGGAAAACGTAAACGGTAATCCTTAACAATTTGTAAAATATATTGTTTTGGTTCTTCGCTTCTTGATAAAATATTATTATAATCCTGCATTAATTTGACTCTCATCTCAGCGTATCGTTCACTACTTTTAAACCTGAAAGTGATTTTTAGCTTCGATAAACTTTTTGTTACTCGGCCACTTTGTGGGGATCGACCGTCTTCCAATTCTTATATCAATCGGAAACGTTGAGCAGCTGTTGGAAGTACCTGCTTTGAGGAGTGGTACTGGATGATAACAAGCAATGACTATTTTGCTATTGCACTTTTTGAAGGGGATCTACAAGATTATGTTAAAACTTTGGTTTTCGATACGACAGCTGTGTATACTGGACGATTTAATGGAACTTGTTCCATAATTTATAATACACTAGATAGGGATCTGTTGTATTTTGCTTGTAGGCACCACATCTTTGAACTTATTCTTAAAATGGTTTTTGATTTTAAATTTTGCAAGTCAGATGGTCCTAATATTCAAATATTTCAACGATTTCAGAAGTGTTGGCCATCATTAAACATTGATAATTTCAGTATCGGTATCGAAAATGAGAAAGTTAAAAAGGCTATTAGTTTATGTGATGTAGAGTTAATTACAAATTTTCTTAATAATGTTCTTCAGGAAATACAACCGCGAGATGACTATAGGGAATTTAGCGAACTTGATCTTATATTTCTCGGAAAAACACCAACCCGATCAGGTATAAAATTCGAGCTCCAGGCGCTATGCATCACGCAAGATGGATGTCAAAGAGTCAAAAAGACGAGTTCGATTTAACAGAGGTTAAACTAAATGCCTTTGCGTTATTTCTATTTTTATTTTCAAAGTGTGCGTTGAAGCTTGGTTGTGCGCTCCATCACCTCAAACAGCAAAAAAGCCTTAATAGAGACTCTGAACGTAGCTGATGTTATCAAAAAAGGTATTGCGCAGTTTTTGAATACAAAAACTATAACATTTATTAAGCGTTTTGATTTGTGTGAAAAGTTCTTAAAAACCAACCTCCCACAAAGTGGCCAAGTAACAAAAAGTTTATCGAAGCTAAAAAACTATTTCAGGTTTAAAAGTAGTGAACGATACCGCTGAGATGAGAGTCAAATTAATGCAGGATTATAATAATATTTTATCAGGAAGCGAAAAACCAAAACAATATATTTTACAAATTGTTAAGGATTACCGTTTGCGTTTTCCAAATTGCAATAAAGAAACTATTTTCTAACTATACAATTTAAAACAAAAACTAAAGCCATGAAAAAAAAATACTAGCCACAAATAAAATTAAAATATCACACAGGAAAAAATTAAAATTGATTTCAATTAAAAAGTTTGTAATATTAATTAAAAAATTGATTAAATTTGCACTAGTTAACAATTGAAACAAATTTCTTTAAAAAAATTGTCCCATATAGTTAATTGGCTCCCTAATATAGATATTATATAGAGCCGACTCCTGAAATATTCGGACTGTCGGTGGAGGGTATCAAAGTTTAGGTACAGCGTAATATAGCACTCTTACTTATTTTTTTCAAAAAATCAAACGTGAATTTGATATCAAGTGTTATATATATAATATAAATTGGGTAATTTTGTTTTATCTGAAGTTAGTTTTGAATTTTGCTTCGTATCACTGTGGATCAGTTAGTCAGTGAATTAAGTTACAATTTCATTTAAGGTTTTATAATTATTCTAATATTGGCCATATACGTTCAGAAATGTAGTGTAAATATGAAAACTTCATACCTTCATAACTCGAAAACCACTTTTTATTTTTCTCTTATTTTTTACTTTTTCCATTTGGAGCCTTAAACTTGACTTAAGCCTAAATATACATGTATAACTGTAGCAAAAAAGAAAAAGTGCTAAGACAGTTTTGTTGAGTAATAAGACAACAGAACATTAGTTCTTATGAGACAACCCACACCAAATAAAACAACCACAAAACTGTCCTTTTGACTTACTGCGACAAGATATGTATGTATATATGGTTTGAAACAACATACCTTATACTTATTTTATTTATTTAAATAATATAGGAAGCAATTTACATTTTAATATCACAAGTAATTTTACAGTTCAGTAGTGCAATAGTAGTGTTTGTGTAGTAAATCATTAAAAAAATGACGTGGCCCTGTTTGTCATCTTTCAAACACAAAAATAATAAATCTGTTAAAAAAAGATAAACAAAAGATAAACTCACTGTTTATTGTTTTTGTTTGAGCTTTGATATTGTTACAAGTAAAACTGGAGTTTATAATTTTTATTCGCTTAACAGTTTTATTTGCCTAATATCTTTAGGTTTTCTAAAATCATTGGATTAAGTTTCCTGATGATCTGGCCTAAGCAACCAGTGAAATGCGCATAGAAATAGCTTATCCCATCAACACATCAATTTAGCACATTTCAACGAAACCTTGTTATTTAACTTTTTGACTCCCAAGATAAACTTTGATAAAAGATGAGAACATTTAATTCCGTTCGGTTTTTTAAACCACAAACTTCATTGCGTTTGGTTCATCAAATTAATGTTTGTCCCTTTTGGCTGGTAAAAAAAACCAAAGAATTTTTACAAAAACAAAATACACATACGAAAAAACAAAAATCCAACAATATAACTTTACACAAACAAAACATATACACAATACACACACAAGCTATTCGTGCTGTGGTCGTTGCTATAATTTTCTGTTTCTTCATTTCTTCATCAATGTAAAAAAAAACATTATAGAGCATTAAAAACTAATGTTTGTCTACAGTATCACTACAATTGTTCTGTTTTGTAACAGAACACTATATAATGTTCGGCTCTTTTTTTAAAATAGTTACGAACGGTATTAAGGGTTGTGTTAGTCTACACAAACACTAAAAAATAGATATCGTTTCTGGGTGTGTGGGCCGAACGCTAAATAATGTTCTGTTTATTTACGAACACCGGTTGTCATTGTTAAAAAATTTAACAAGCAAATTAACGATTTTGCCATTCTGTAACATTTTAGACAACACTTGTTATCGTAAAGTCAGATGTTTGTGTTAAGTTAACGACAACTTGTTTTATTGTTGTTTATTTATTGTTAAATATCGAAAAAATAAAAAAATTTTGTTTAAAGATAAAATATAACGTGAAAATTGCAATTTAATAATTTGCATTTAATTTAATAGTTAAAATGTTAAAAAAAAACAAAAAACTAAAAAAAAAATCAGGGACCGTAAATAACAGTTATCCGGAAAATTTTAACATAAAAACTCTTCATGTTAGCGCCAACGGAGACTTATAGTGTCATATACCAATAGATTCGAACTGACGAGCTCTTTCAGAATCTGTAGTGATCTTAAAAAAAAAGAGTTTTATGTTTTCCGTCAAAAATAAAACTCATTTTAGGAGTTTTATTTTTTCCATCAACAATAAAACTCATTTTAGGAGTTTTATTTTTTCGTCTAAAATAAAACTTATCTGAGGAGTTTTATTTTTTCCGTCTAAAATAAAACTCATTTCAGGAGTTTTATTTTTTCCGTCTAAAATAAAACTTATCTGTGGAGTTTTATTTTATCCGTCTAAAATAAAACTCATTTCAGGAGTTTTATTTTTTCCGTCTAAAATAAAATTTATCTGTGGAGTTTTATTTTATCCGTCTAAAATAAAACTCATTTGAGGACTTTTATTTTTTCCGTATAAAGTAAAACTCATTTTACGAGTATTTTTTCGTCTTAAATAAAACTGATTTCGCCTTCATAAACCAAACGACACACCACGAAGAAAAACACTGCATACAGCCTTGTGAGCCCACCCCCTTACTGCATCATAATTAAAACCATGGCAGAATAAATACAAGGAATAGTCATTATAAAATCTGTTCTCAATTTTAAAACCCATAATATTACAACAATCGTATATGACAACTCTCCGCAGTTAACATACCTTGTACTTATTTCGCTATGAGTAAAACATAACTAAATTCAAAAAAGAAACAAAAGTTGCCAAATTAAAGAAAATATAGCGGACCAATCTGCTGGTGTTTGATAATTGAAAATTTATTTGCTTGAAAATATTTTTAAATGTCAAAAACAAATTAATTAATTGAAAAAAATCAGATTTTTGCAATGAACTTAGTCCAAAATAAATTGTATTAATATGCAAAATTGCTTCTGACGGAAAAAATAAAACTCAAACGAGACGGAAAAAATAAAACTCCTGAAATGAGTTTTATTTTTTGACGGAAAAAATAAAACTCCTAAAATGATTTTTATTTTAGACGGAAAAAATAAAACTCCTAAAATGAGTTTTACTTCAGACGGAAAAAATAAAACTCCTAAAATGAGTTTTATTTTAGACGGAAAAAATAAAACTCCAAAAATGAGTTTTATTTTAGACAGAAAAAATAAAACTCCTAAATGAGTTTTATTTTTTGATGGCAAAATAAAACTCCATTTTTAAGAGTTTATTCGACCTTTTATTTTTACGTTGAAAAATAACTGTTAAAGATTGAGTTTTTTTTTAATTCTTAAAATAACTGTTAAAAAATAACTTTTTTGATATCACTTATAACCGTTACGGTCCCTGAAAAAAATCTGTTGTTTTAATAATTTTATTATTATAATTTTTATTCCTCTTTGTGCTTTTCGTTATTTTGCCATTTTTTTGACAGTGATGCCACTTGACGTTAATATTTATCTATGTTGTTAAGAACCATGAATCAAAAAAACAAGATTGCGCACTCAGCTGTACAAAAGAATTTCCTACTGCGCATCTACGTCATCGTAGACTAAAAAGAGGTGTTTGTTGTAAAAAATGTAAGACACACGCAAATGCACATACACAAATTCGATTTCTTCGTCACACACAAAAATAACGGAACTGCGCAATGCGAAATCTTGTTTCTCTGATTCATGGTTAAGAACAATTCACAGAATCGCATATTGGTTAATGCAAACAACAAAACAGGTTGACAGTCGTAACAACTGTTGTTATTGTAAAAAGTTACAGAACCCCACTACAGGCAGTGAATTTTAACATTTCTATGTGTAGGCAAAAAGTAATAAAAGCCTGTTTAAAGCGAGAAAAAAATGTTTAAAGATAAAAAACAACATACCTCATTTCACATAATTGTGTGCTTTTTTATGATGTAACCCACATTAATTAAGACAAGTCAAAAAAAAAAAAACGAAAAAGGATAAAAACACTGTCGCATTGCTGTCTAATTACCAGTTGTCATTTAACACAAAAACTTGATGATTTTTTTTTCGTACGATTTTTTAGGAAGTTATAGAAAAATTGCTTAATACCAAATAATTTTTATGTACAATAACATTTAAAAAACAACTTAAGTTTACTTCTGATCTGTGACGTTTGGAGTATGTAGGTATAAAAACCTAAAAAAAAAAACTATATACCAACATCCTGACAACCTAAGCGACTCCCAAACGTTCTAGTGAGTAAATTTAAGCAGCATAAAATCAAGAGAATAATAGAGAATAAAATGATCAGTGACTGCAAAATTGAGCTATGTATGTGAATTTAGAAACACAAAAAGGTTTTGCTTAAGGACTGCAGAAGACATTGCGAAAGAACGTAGATTTTTGGGTAAAAAAATCCATAACAGAGCACGAAAAATTATTATTCATAATTCATAATACGCGATATAACTATTTGAGGATTTCTTACAGAAATGTTAAAGGATATCATTCGCACAACACTCAGAGGACTTTGAGTCTTTATATTAAAAAGATAAATTAATAAGCGGAACTTTTAGTAATCCTCAAAGGAGAGATTTAGATAACTTTTTACGTAATTTGACACATGTGCCCTAAGCCTAAGTCTATAAACGAATCTAATAATTCGGAGTACAATATGCTTCATTTTCCTTCTACTGATTAAATTACAACCCGAATACACTTCAATTCAATAATTCACCTGAGACATAAGCAAAGCATTTGCAATTGATTTTCTAACACTTAGGCCGGGTTTTTGAGATGTGGATTAAGTTTAAACTTAGTTTAACGCAGTCTGAAACTCGCATTTTTCCGGCGAAATGTGATTTTAAGCAAAACTAAGCTGTTCCGTCAAAATTTTGTATACAAACTTGGCAATGGCGGCACAAATCTGTTTTCAGATTAACTAAACCTAGTTTAACTGAGATCTGAAAAACCAAGCCTTAAAGGTAGAAACAGATTTAGATGATGAACATATATTATTAATTTGAAGATCAAAGGAAAAATTACACTGTAATTGACCATTGTTTAGACAAGCTGGGCACTTGGCGTTTTAACATAATTCGGGTACGGCTGAATCCAATGGTGCTTACCGTTTTTTAGGTAAGCTCTTGTTTTCGAGATATACCGTTATTTTGAAAATGGAGTAGGTTACACAACATATATTCGCGTAACTCAAAAACGGTTTAGTTTATTGAAATTACTAAAAAAAAACCGAAATTCCGCAATAAAAGTAAAAATTCCTTTAAGAAAAGTAAAACTTTTTTTTTTTTATATGAGCAGTCGTTTTAGAAACATATATTTTTTTTTTTTAAATGTTTTTTTTTTTAAATCCGAAATGCTTGTTTTTTAAAAGTTCATAAAAAATTGGAAAATGCAGCTAGGCTTCTAATTTTTGCAGACATATAACAAAAAACAAACAAAACAAGCCATAAATGATTAAAATCAAAAGTTTTTATTCACAAAAGTCGAAAAATTTTAATTAATTTAAGAATTTCATAAAACGCAATATTTGAAGCCCCCCTAAAAAGTGGAGATAAGGAGCAAGTATGTCTCGAGAAAATGTTAAGGACAAAACATTAATTGAGGTCGGTCATACATTATATCCCACTAGGGGCGATTCCTGGCGTTTATGGGACTTTTTCTTTAATATATTTCTAGTCTACATTGAACATTTTGTATGGGAGCCCTCTTAAGGAATGGAGTTAGCGAGTAGGTATGTTAAAAATAAATGTTTGAGTTGAAAAATAAAGTGGGGTTGGTCATACATTTGACCCATCTAGGAGCATCCTACGCGCTGTATCGGCTAAATTTCAACCTAACAGATTTTAAACATTTATGGCTTGTTTTGTTTGGAGCTTCGTTTGTTATATGTCTGCAAAAAATTTTAAAAAACAAAAATTTCAAAATTTTGAGAAAAAAAATATTTTTTTCCAAAAAAAAAATTATGTTTCTAAAACGACAGCTCATATTAGAAAAAAATTTACTTTTCTTAAAGGAATTTCGGTTTTTTTTAGAAATTTAAATAAACTAAACCGTTTTTGAGTTACGCGAATATAAGTTGTGCAACCTCCTCCATTTTCGAAATAACGGTATATCTCGAAAACAAGAGCTTACCTAAAAAACAGTTAGCACCATTGGATTCAGCGTACCCAAATTATGTTAAACCGCCATGTGACCGGCTTGTCTAATATTGCAACTAGCACAGTGTTATCATCCAAAATTACTCCAAGACATCTTAGCTGGTTTACAAATTATGGCCCCTTTTACGGTTCACAACTCAACTCAGTTTAGTTGTAATTTCTTAATTTTTGTATTATGGTTTACAACTTTTCTATGTTGCGGTGAACAAAAACATAACAAAAATTACAACTGATCACAACTAGTTGTCTTAATTACAACTCAACTGAGTTGAGTTGTGAACCGTAATAGGGGCCTATATCAAATCAAATCAATCAAGCAAATTTTAGTTTTTTAGTCCTTAAGGACATCTCTTTTGGGCAAACTTAGCTGGGGCGCTACTCTCTATTGCTGTGCGAATAAAATTCCAATGCGTAAGATAAATGCCAAATTGGTACTCCCTATCACTTTCCCAAACATTTTTGAAAATGAAGCAATATTGGCAAAAAAAAAAAAATTAAAGATTTACAGTAATGAATTGTCAAAATATATTGAAAATTTCAAATTAGAAAATTTAAATAAAATAAATGTGATGCTTGGAGAAAAGAAAAATATACGAAAGAGTACCAATCACTAGATTTGCTACCATTTTCTTTCGCATCGCAATAGAGAGTGGCCCCCCGAAGTTTTGAAACAAGAGAATGAGCTCCAAAATACTAACGAGCGGCAACAACAAACGGTACAGGGTTAGATATATTTCTTATATAGCGGATAATAGATGCCACGTTTACCGCCTCCTGTTGTTCTTTGTATTGATATTAATAAAAATAAATAAATAAAATAAATAAATAAATAAATAAAAATAGGTCCACGGATTTAATCATATTTTTTATTTAATTTATTAATTTTTTATTCACTTTGAATTGCTTTTTTGTGCATTGTTGTTTTTAATTTGTAATACAGTCAGGCCTCGATTATCCGTGATGGTCGGGACCAGAAGCATTACGGAAAATCGATTTTCACGGTTAATCAAATAACAATTTTGATTATACAGTTTTCTTAATATTTTTATTATTTAACAAGTGAACATTGGTGTACATACATATTTACAAAAAAAAATTAATTCAAGAAGTTTATGTACATTTTTAAATTAAATAATTATGTATACATTAAATTTTCTACTGAAACATGAGGCAAAAAAAGGACATTAAGCAAGAAAATACAATTTCTTAAAAGTCGTGTAATATTGTTTGTCCAATAATTTTCAACTGCCATCACGGATAATAGAGGTAATCACGGTTAATCGAAGCAAACAATTTGAAAACATTGCAAACAAAAAACAATAGACTGGCCTTTGGCCATCACGGTTAATCGGGGTTACCGGTTAACCGGATCACGAATAATCGAGGCCCGACTGTAGTTATTTTTAGTTACCAAACTGTCAAAATAGCATTATCGGTAACTTTTTGGCAACAAAACAATGTTGCCGATCCTAGTACCAATTAAAATGTCAGTTGCGTTGTTTAAAACAAAGTTGTGTTGCTATCCTTAATCGACCTATTAAGCACTTTTCCTTATTGCCAGATTATACATATATTAGGATATACATATATAAAATTCTGTTCTCTCCCAACCATGGTAAAGGGTATAAAAGATTCGGCATAACCGAATACAGCACTTTTACTTATTTTTTAAATTTTGTTTTTAATATTTTTAATATATACATATACTGATGGTAAACACATATTTATTTATATATTAAGGCTTTAATCCAGTTTACCAACGCAGCTCCAAACAAAAAAAGATGTACATAGGGTGATAGAAATTTTAAAAATATGAAGAAAAAATGATGTTGAAAGACTCGGAACGCATATTTTTGGAGTTATGGTCCTTTGAAGTTTTCATATGTATATGCGATTTTCCACTTAATTCCTGAACCAATGTGGCCAATATTGGCATCATTTTAAAGCTTTTGAATATATCTTTCGGGATATACAAAATTTATTTAAAAATTCTTAACCCATTAAGAAGCGGAGATGATTTTGCGAAAATACAAGAGTTTTTAGTACGCATATTTATTGCTACGCAGAGAATTTTTAGTTAGCGAAGCCGGTGTTATACCATAGAGGAGAAAAACCTTGCGACCGGCTTAAGCCCGGCTATGCAGAAAAACTTTAGTTATCAAAGCTAAAGTTTTTGATACCATAGAGGAGGAAATATTTGCGCCCGGCCAAAAGCCAGCTATGCAGAAAAGCTTTAGTTAGCGGCCGGTATTTGTTATACCATAGAGGAGATAATTCCAGCGCACGGCCGAAGGCCGTCTAACAAGCGAAGCTTTATTTAGCGATGCGAGTGTTTGTTATTTAATTAAACTTGAACACTTTTGTTGAAATAAACTACATACATATTTACCTAGTGCACTTCCCTCATATTTTGGTGTAAAATTGTATAAAAACAGTATCAATTTTTTTATCTAAAAAGATCTATTCAAATGTTTTTAAATGATACCAATATTGGCCACATTGGTTCAGAAATGTAGTGGAAACCCGCATATACATACTTACAAACTAATGTTTTAGAAGTCCATAACTCGAAAACTATGCGTTTCCGAGACTTTTTCCATATAATTTTTTCCTTATTTTTCAATTTTATATTACCATATGTACATATTTTTTTGTTTCGAGCTGCGTTCGCAAACTAGAATTGTTCCTATATTTATTATTTACGATCCCGCGATAGTTTGGTCTACGTACCGGAACGACTCGGAGCATCCTATGCATTGATTAAAGATTGTCAACTCAGCAACACCAGGACAAGTCGAGCTGTTACAACAACAACAAATTTATTAGCTTGTATTTTATATTACTATAGCACTTCACTTTAAAAAATATTCTTCTGCAATATATATTAACTGCCGTATTCAAAAGAATTTAAATTTTAAATGTATTTTTAAACTTAACTTCCAAAAAAAAATCTTCAAAAATGATTTTATATCCAATCAAGTTTTTAAGAAATACGACAGTAATTAAAGTTAATAAGAGTAACTGCGGAGTCGAGGGACTTGCTTTAAAGTACCAAACACATTTACAGATTTGTTGTCTTTTATCAATTTTTTTTTTTTAACACGTTTTGAGTTGTTTGTGATATTTGCAAAGGTCTTTAATGAATTCCTCTTACCCTCAACTGTATTTTTTGTAATTGGTATATTTATTTTTCTTTATCTAATACAATTTTTTTGCGCTGTAAAATTCTAACAAAGACATTTGTTGTATATTAGTGACGAGCATGGCTGCCAGATTCGCGATTCTTACCCCAAGTGAGGGGAAATTATGTTGTGAAAAAGCAAGGTATATTTATAGCAGGTAGTTTCGGAAAGCCAGCTGTTTAATTTTTATTTGCTTGTTTTGTGATACGAACTGTCAAATGTCGTATAGTTAACAAGTAAACAAATTTTTTGTCTTTATCTTTTGTCTTTTTAGTCTCTTATCAACCCCTTTGCTGTTTGACAGTTCGTATCACATAACAACAATAAAAAGCCCTGTTGTTTGTTTTATTGGTTTTTAAGTTTTGTACCTCTTTAGTTTTCATATATAAATATATATATGCGATTGTCCACTACATTTCCCAACGTATATGGCCAATATTAGTATCATTTTAAAGCTTTTGAACATATCTTTCTTGATATAAAAATTGTACTCAAAAATTGTTTACCCATTAGTATGGAGAGAAGTTTTAGTTAGAGAAGCCAGTGTTTGCTATACCATAGAGGAAGAAATCTTTGCCTTGTATACAGAGAAGCCTTTGCTAATAAGGCCGATGGTTATTATTAAATAAATTTTTATTTTGTACACCTTTTTGGAATAAACTACGTAACTGTTAACCTTAAGCACTTCCGTAACATATTGATATAAACATTTGTAAAAACCGTGATTGGAGCTAAAGAACTCAAATTGAAATTTGAAATAAACTTTGTATAACCGGAAATATCTATGCAAAAGCTTTAAAATAATACCACTATTGGATATATATGTTCAGAAATGTAGCGGAAAATCACATATATATATATATATGAAAATTTAAGAGGTCCACAACTTGCAAACTATGCGTTTGCGCCACATTTTTACTAAATATTTTCTTTTTACTTTTAAATTTTCTATCACTTCCTTCGGGGGTTGAGGTTGACATTGGGGATATTTACCAACAGTTTTTATCTAATTTTTTTTATGCCAATCATTACAGAAAACATTTTTTAAACTTAGATTTTCAGTGTGACATCATTGACGATAGGAGTTTGATAACAAAGTGTGCATGACAGTTTAACTTTTATGTATTATATTAATATATAAAAACATAATTTTGTTCTTTAGGGTTTTTTTTCATTTTAGTGGGGAAATTTTTCTTTAAATTGGGGAAAATAAAAAATCTGGCAGCCCTGGTGACCAGCGTTGGTTACACAGCGTTTACATTTGCCAGTACTGGCAAGACAGTAGGCATATACATATTAGTTGGCAAAACAATGCAAAAACAAAATAGCTGTAGAAGTGTTTATGTATTAGTGAAAAAGTTTGAATAAATTGCTACTGGCTTGCCAGTATTGGCAAATGTAGACGCCATGTAACTCGGTACATTTACACACCTTCGCTGCTTTTCACCAACGAAGCCAACTTAGTGCTTTTGGCACTATTAAGGCCGAGGCCACGCAATGAGCGGCTAAGCGTCAAGCGTCTGAGCGATGAGCGTCAAAGCGTCAAGTTTGAGCGGCAAGTGGCTTATTACTGAGCGTCAGTTCTGAGCGGTTAGTTGTTAAAATGCTATTGTAAAGAGTGGATTGTTTAATGTTATTACGCGAAAATCGTATTCATATGAATTTAATGCGTTTATTAAGAAAAAAAAAAAAACAATTTGCGGCCTGTTCGTCGATTTTGAGCGAAGACTTCGTTCGCTTAACTTACATTTAAAACAAAAACAAATTATAATATATATATATATATATATATGTATATTAATCGAAATCGCCGAACAGGCCTTGGTGTTCATCATTAACCATATATATACACATCTACCCAAATGTGAAATCCATTGATTTGCTGTTGCAAGCAGTGAACACTAGATTGACAAAACCAAAAAATTAATTTTCGGTTATATTTTTATTTTTAAAATTTGGTAATCTGTCTTGCCATAATAACGGTCGGCTTTGTACAGATGAAATTGTAACCTCCACATTCACTTTTGCCATGTTTATTTTTTGACGCTCAGAAAACAACTAAAAATTAGAACAAGTTTTATTCCTGAGCGACGCCGCTTAGCCGCTCAAAAATTTCGCTCGCATGCCGCTCATTTCGTGGCCACTTCAATAGTATTTCATATGTTTTAATTTTTTGACGCTCATCGCTCAGACGCTTGACGCTTAGCCGCTCATTGCGTGGCCTCGGCCTAACAGTGGTTTTTGATCCTTGGAAACGCCAAATTTTGACCTTTGGTGCTAAACAGTGCTGCCAATGACGAATTCGGAATTTACACATGACAGTGTACCAAATTACAAATTTAAAGCAAAATTACACATATAAATCGAAACAGTAGCATTGATAGAATGAATTAAACTTGCAACCTTATTGTAATTCCATAATTGCAATTAAATGGTTAGGTTTACAAAAAGCAAAGCTTATTAATTGCTGTAGTAAGAAAGAACTGGATGAACATGTAAAAAGGCACGTATCCACGCGAAGTACATACTTATTTCCGAACATATGCGGTAACGTCGGCAGAAAAACCGAACATTAATTTTTAAAATTCGCTATTGCCTTAAGCAAAAGCCAAAGAAATTAAAACCAAAATTGACAGTTATATTTCAAAAAATGTTTGAACAATTATTTCGTGATATATGTATGTATGTGCTATATATGTATATATGATCTTGCGGTCTGCACATGGACATATGGTGTTAGTCTGCGTTCACACTATGGAAGTCTTCTTGCAGATAGTTCCTTTTTATTGTTGAAATGGAAAGAACATATGGAACATATGGAAAGTGAAAAAGTCAGGATTTGACTGTGAAAGAAACTGAAAAAAATATTAAAACCTAATGGTCAAAAAGCAAATCTTGAATGCCAATAATTAATGAAAAAATAGAACTTAATGTAAAACTACGCACAGATTAAAAATGGAACTAAATCTGCATTAATACGGCTCATGTCTTATTGACATGCTTCTTCCTTTTTCTTCTATCAACTGAAAAATAACGAATGAGAAAGCAAAACGTACTGACAGTACATTCATCTGTGTACTCCTTTATTTTCCCCTCGTGTCTCTCGCATATAACACCCAGGCTACAACTGACATCAAATGGTTAACATTAACACTAACATCATGTTAGTGTTAGGTATAGCCTCCTCATGTTAGTGTTTTGTTTGTGTTTTAACAGCGTTGTTAAGCAATCTGTCTTGAAAGCTATTTTATAACATAACTTGACGTTTAAGTTTGACAGACAGCTTTTTTTATGCTTTTTATTAACTTTTTTATACAACTTGTCAATAATCCGCGCGTGGCTGATAAATAATTAAAATTAAAGCGCAAAATAAAGTGCAAAATAAGTTTTCCGAAAATAAATTCATTTTAAAAGCAAATTGGTGAAAACAACTTGTTTGTATACTATGTTTAAGCGCTAAACTTTTTCTTCGCTATGAATATAACAAACAACCTGTCTTTAGCTTGTTTTTAAACTTATGTTGTAAGATATTTACGTGTTCTCCACCTAAAACAAATTGGTAATTTGACGAAGTTATTCTGCCGGCGTTATTGCTTGTGTTAAGACATCACAAATTGCACGTGTGGCAGTAGGGTAAAGTAATATATGTCAATAAGTCCCCTTTTACAATGTGGCAAGTGAAAGGCAGACAGACGAAGTTCGTAGGCGAGAGAGGAAAAAAGTAAAGTGTGTCACGCATACAGCGTCGCCCCCTTACCAACAAACTTCGCCTGTCTGCCTTTCACTTGCCACATTGTAAAAGGGGACTAAGACATGAGTCGTTTAAACACAAACTATATACAAATGGGCTACACATGCAAATAATGCTGGGTACAGACAGTGCAATCTACACATAATCTATTTCAATGCAACCTCAAAATATCAAAGCCTTTTGACGTTGATGCAATCTGGAATGAATGAAAATTAATTTAATATGCTAGATTGCGTAAATTCATTGCAGTGTACCCAGCATAAAAATTACACACAATATGTGTAATTACACATGGATTGGCAGCACTGGTACCAAGGCGAATTTATAACAGGTAAGTGCAACTCTACAACTACAAAAAGCCCCATGTATTTTGTTTATGAAATTTTCTGACTTGTTGTCAAATTTCAGTACAGAAACAAAATAATATTTTGAAGTTTCATTTTTTTTTTAATTCGCCGTGGATACAGCTGATGAACGGCTGACGAGTTGAGCTTACCTGGAGTTAATTCGCCTTGACTGGTACTTAACTAATAGTGCAAGGCGAATTCAAAATGAATTCGCCTTGTAATGGTGTTTTCGCTCTACAAGACTACCGATCATTTTACTAGTTATATGACTGGGAGTGGTGACCGATATATTGGTTAAAGTTTCTTTAGTTAATTGACAGTGCAGCCACACGATCAAGATTTTCTTGATAGTCTTTTACATATACTTTTTGTCAAAATTAACAAAAATTGAAAGTTGTGACGTAGGCTGCATTCAATTTTTGAGCAATTTACATTCAAGATGTCATCAAGAAAACAATTTATAAAGGCAAACGAAAAATTTGCTCACTAACATTGAAATCAGCTGTTTTCTTGAACGTAAATTGAAGCACTCTCTGGAAAGAGAATTTTAAAGGAAAGTTCGTTTCAATTTTTAAAAGTATGAGTGTATTGGTAGAAAAGTGTGAGAGTATTAAAACTTGATAGGCAAAACTTGATCGTGTAACCCTCAAGTAAGAGCAAAATGAAAAAAGTAACCGAAACTCTTGTGTACATGTGATTTTACCTATCTCTCTAACTAATTAATTCCACTCGACTACGGAATATATATCTGTGCTGCTTACTCTGCTGCTTTTATCAGTCAATGATAACGTAAATAATGGTTAACGCTAACTATTTAGTCTTAACGTAAATATTGGTTAGCACTAACTAGTTATGCATAACGTAAATATTGGTTGGTACTAACCTTTATAAAATACATGTTACATTTTTTTAATTTTGATTTTGAATTAAATTTTTAATTGAAAAAATTTAAATCGAATTCATAGTCAGGAAATAAGACTTCAGCAAATTATTATTGGGGTAAACGAACGTGTGACCAAAAAATCAAATACATACTTGAAAAGTCATCAGGATTTTTAATAATCTTTGTTCTTTTATTACCACCGTCAAATCTTAAACGATTATCCTGGCCAAAGCCACCACCCACATGACCGCTACCTGTTGGACGACCTCACCTTTCAAAACGACCGCTTTGTACATGACCTCTGTTGTTTTCAGAGAACCCACCTCCACGTCCTCCAAAGCCTTCATCAGTACACCTTCCGTTACCACTAGCATTCTGATTACAGTGTTTATTATAGACATTTTTTTATCTCACTACTTAAGTTACAAATTATATAATAAATTTAATTGATTTAAGAAATTCACATATTTTTACACGCGTATGACAAAAATACATTAAAATGTTATCATTATTTGGGAAATGTAAGTTGTCCCATTCTAACATATATGTTAGAGTGGAACAACTAATGTAAAATTGTTGCAAGTGTGTTAGAATTTTTTTAAGTTTTGGTTATGCATTTCTTGTAGTGTAAGTGGAATATTTCACTACGAAAATCGCGAAATTCCCAAAATTTTATTATCTTAAGATATTTGTTCTGAAAAAAATCGCCAAATGGGATTTTTGTATTACCCTGCGGCCACACGATCAAGTTTTTCTTGATAGTCTTTTATGGGCCCCACAAACGAGGTAACATTAGTCGAAACATGTGTTACTACTTATGCTATGTTCATACGACTATATAAACCACTCGTTTCGCTCTCTGAAACTAGTTTGCCAAACATGCTGTTCATACGATTCATTCTTGTTTCATTTTGACATTTTTTTTATGTTGTTAGTGTGATTTTTTTTTAAATAGATAAAAAAATAAATAAAACTTAAAAATATATTATTTAATACTTTTATTAATATTATTATATTGTAATTATCACTTTATTTTATTAAACAACAATTTTTATTTTGTTGTTTTCTTTGTATTGAGAGCTAGTTCAGATAAACTATCGATAAATGTTATCAAAATAGGAGATGATAGTACATTTTTCCTGTTTCGCAGCTTGTTTCAAAATGAAACGACCTGTTTCGCTCTCAAAATTTTGTATGGGGAAACAAGTCGTTTCAGTCATGTTTGCGGCGCGAAACAGGAATAAGAGAGCGAAACACGAATATTGCTGTCCGTGTGAACATGGTATTATGTTTCAGCTTTTACCACAGACGATCACACTAAAAACAAAACATTATTATTGCGCGTTATTTGAATATACTACTACAAAACAAATAATATGTTTGGGTTTATACCTATCAAATTTTACGTCCCATAAATTTGGAAAATTTTTATATTTCATTATAATGTGTTTCCAGTTCTCATAATTTGCAATTATTGCCATTTGCCGATTTAGTCTTTACATTTCTTTTCTCCGAGAGTAGCAAATGCACCTAGGGATGCAACATCGTTCTAAAAAACATCGATGTTTCAAAACGTCGATGTTTCCACGATAAGCATCGATACTAAAAAACATCGGTAAAAAATACGATACATGGATGTTTCAACATCGATGTTATAAACTACTTTACAGCTATACTAACGGCACAGAATACTAACAGAACTGTCACGAGACGGAAGATTTTGCGTTTTTTTGTCTCTTTTTAAGAAAGCTGCCCTTTTTCATTTCTCTTTGCATCATCTTTTATGCCGCAATACAATGAACACAAATTTATTTAGTTGAGATTTATTTGCAAAGCTTTTGTAAAAATTAACTTTTTAGTTTACCACAACACAAGTAAATAATATTTAAGTAAATAAATAACATAATAAAACAAAAAAATATTAATAAATACATTTTTTTTTGCACAAAACACAACGTTTGTTGAACTAATGCATTTTTTTAACGTGGTCTGTGTTTTGTTATTTTTGTTTTGATCATGCCATTTGTGTTGATTGTTGCTGCCTGTTTTTACACATTGCCACTTCACCACCAAAAAAAGCTTTCTGTCTTTTTCTTCGAAAGCTGCCCTCGCAACTGATTTGGGCCTTTTTCACACGTCACTTTTTTCAGTTCTGTGGTATTCTGTGCTAACGGGCTGCTCAAATTCGTCTTTGGTACTGAAAATCTTAAGGCCCAACTATAATATCCATAAGATTGCTTAAGCTTCCGTTAAAAATTAACAAAAAACATGTCAAATGCATTTAAAAAAAACAAAATAAAAAACATTTAATTCCGTACAGAACGTGCAATCAGTTTCACACCTTGCTTAAGCAAATTACAGATTTGTAAAACATAACAGAAAGTTTTCTTCAGTACAATATGATTTGACGCATATTATAGTTGGGCCTTTACACTTGCAGTCTCCAAAATTGTTTTAACATTTCTTTAAATTATAAAAGGGGCTTCCCCTTATTACATAAAGCTATGCAATGCATAGTATGTACATATCTACATATGTACGTGCCGTGCCTACTTTGTACTGCTATGCTTTGAAATAAACTTTTTATATTTTTAAAATTAAGGTTTAATTAAAAAAATTTAAATTAAAAATGGTTAAAATATTATTAAAAAAAATTAAATAAATTAAAATATTAAATGGACGATGTCGATGTTTTTTAGTTTTGATGCCGATGTATCGCCGATATATCGTCCATCAAAACATCGATGTTAATATCGATGTTTATAACCGATACATCGATGTTTTCTAAACATCGATGTATCGTTTGCATCCCTAAATGCACCAGAGAATGACAACAAGTACCCATAAGAATAATATACAGAGGTATTTACCCACGCTTTTCGTTATTGTGTATGCACATATTTATAACGCAAAAAGTATGGTTATTACTTATACTTATGCACGGCAATATCTTCACGCAACCATATTTAGTAAACAAAAATACATGAATGTTATGCAGATATTATTCAATAACCATGAATGTGTTTTGTGTATCTGCCATACATTTAAAATATCCATGTTAAAAAAAATACCTTCAGTATTTTTGGCACTTCTGTGTAAAAATGAAAAAATTTTTTTTTAGCAAAATTGTGCTTTGATCACTTGGCAGGTATGGGACTATGTAAATATTTATACATAAAATAAATTTGTCATCAGCATTGCCTATGTAAAACTACACATAAGCTCTATATTTTTATAAAAAAAAGGACCACGAGGGGTGGAAAGGGGCAATTTCTGCTCTCCGAAGCTATCTAACAGATTTTATTGAAATTTAAAACATTGATAGATCCATATAGATATGGACACATAAGCTTTGTATTTTTAGAAAATAGGACTAGGAGGGAAGCTCGGGGGTATTTTCTGCCTCTGCAAAACCATCCAACAGATTTTAATTAAATTTAAAACATAGAAAGGGGACACATAAGCTATATAGTTTTTTTAAAAATAGAACTAGGAGGGAGATATGGGGTATTTTCTGCCTCCCCAAAACTTTCTTAAAAATTTTAATGAAATTAGAAATATAGATACACAGTAGCTATCAAGGTATATTTACACAAGGTAAACTCGTTGCTACAACAAGTACAACAAGACAAAAACAACACGCCAAATTGTTTTTGTATTTGGAGCCAAATTGTCAAAAAAAACGCAACACTGTGCCATCAAAATAAAAACACAAATTGAAAAAAAAAAAAAAAAACAACACTCGTAAAACTGCTCTGGACGGGGAAGCAGCTCGCGCTCGTTGTCATTAATTTTAAGGACAATCAGGTCGTTCTTGTTTGTCTGTCTTTCTTGCGTTTTGCGTTTCACAGCATTGGTTGATGGCGTGGCGTCGTGTAACTGTAATAATTTACAGTTTTTCGTGTTTTCGGCATTAATCACATGCATTCGTTTTAACCTTATTTTGCTTGGCGGTGACCATGTGGAAATAAGTGGCCAACGATTTTTGACTTAAATTGATAGATATTGGTGGAGGACCATTTAAAACTCTTTAACTAACTGGTAGAGTTCCAGTCAAAACTCTTAAAATAAAAAAAAAAAAACTAGCTACTGGTAGAAGACCATTCAAAATTCAATTGGAGAGAATCCGTGGAGTGGACTTCAGGATTTCCATCTTCCTATACGACGGTATAGGTCGTTCTGTGAAATCCTTGTAGCACCTCCCTTTTATAGTATGCAACTGTATGTGAAGGAATAGCATACAAATCTTCTAGTCCTGGCATATAAACCTAAGGTTTTGCCATTGCAAGCATATGATTTTTAACATATCTTGCACCCAAATCCAAAAAAAAAAAAAAAAAAAAAAGAAAAAAAAACAACACGTGCAGTTCAGAATAATAAGCTGAAACAATTTTTAATATATTATGCATTCTCAAGCATAAAAATAAAGTGTGGTTGCAGGAAATATAGTATTGGTTCTTTGGAAAAGCAACTAATGCATGTATGTACATCAAGTACTTATGGCAATACGGGTAGAAAAATGTTGGTAAAACTGGCTGCCACAAATCCAGCTAAACCATTGTGGACTGTTAATCGCAGCTGGAAAATAGCTACACACATTAAGTCAGTTTAAATTAGTAAATTATACAAATTACTCAATGTTTGGATGAGTGGAATAATAAAAGAAGATTTACAATCGTTGCAAGCAATGTTTGGAAACTAATGACAATGTTATACCCCGCATAGAAGCAAGTATTTCGCTATTTATATTGTAAATTAATACTTAATTTGGGTTTTCATTTTTTAGATTATTGAAAGATGATCTTTAATGGTACTTAATTGAAATGATTGGAATGCTATAAATTATTGGACAAACGCTTGCCCCAACTCGAATTACCTATAGCTTTTGCTGCAACAATTTTTGATATGGAAAAAATAAAAGGACGCAACAAATGCCTGGTATTTGATTGCCAACGTTTCTTAATACATCTAAAAGAGGCAGCAGTGTTAGCGGTGGTGGTGGAAATTCACGCAATCAACCGGTTTGGATCCGTTTTTAAATCGTATACGTCAATAAATGTTATTTAATTTGGCCATTTCCATGTTGGGTAAAAATACATATTTTTAAAGACGAGGCCAATCATGATTTGAATGGAGAATATGTGTATGCAATTATGACCTACAGCATAGTACAGGAGTTCCATATAGAATACATATTACACTTGATCAACAAGAGGGTATTAACAGGCATGTTCTGAAAATCACAAAATTTCAAATCACATGTGATTTGAAAATCACAATTGTGATTTAAGGGTGTTTTGAAAGCCACAAAAGTTTTAACTTGGCTTAAAATAGTGGAAAAATATACACAAGTAATTTTAAATCGGCGGCCACTTAGCTGACCGGTTTAAAATCACAATTTTGAAAAATGTTTTTTTTTCAGAACACCTTTCTTGTGATTTCAAACCACTTTCACAAGAAGTGATTTTCAGAACATGCCTGTAAATTGAAAAATTTTGAGTAGAAGCAAAACTATTTTAAATTTAATATTAAAAGCAAATGAAAGAGAATAATCAAAAAGTGGGCCAAATAAAAAAATTAAAATTCTTGAGTTTTGCGTTTGCGATTTCCAGCACACCCCTGAATGTTTTCAAAATTTTTAATTTAATTTTTTTATTTTTGATGTCACAAAAATTTACATTAAAATAAAATGAAATGGTTTTCATGCATGTTTTTCTGACATGTTTATACGATATGTAAATATCAATCAATTAAATTCCCCTTTTTGTTTTATTGCGACATACAAAGCTGAAAGAAAAGAAAAACAAATTATGTAAGACTTAAATACATAATACGTGTTCTAAAATACTCTCCTTTTTGTGTTATTTGTTTAATGCTATAGAAGTAATCGGCAGAGCCTCGTTAGTTATCGGCAGGATGCGCCACGTGCAGGTGAGGTTGCCATGGGGTAGGATAGGCTATAATCGCTACGCTTCACTACCCCTTTACCCATCCCATCCTAAGACTAGTTGGTGTTGTAGTCTTAAGAAGTCTTTTCAGTGGAGACGTGATGTGGTTAAATGAGATACATACATATGTATATTGAAATCTGTGAAAAAGGAAGTATAACAAGTTATTAATTACAGTTTAGTTGTGTAAGTTTGCAGACAATTTTTGTAATACTTACATTTCTAATGGGCGGAATTTTTAAAGATTTATTTTAATCATTTTTTTTGACCCCATTATTTTTTGCCTGGCCTTTTGAATTCTCATTCTCTTGTTCAAATTTCGTACGCGGAAGTAAATGCGACATTTATAAAATAATAGTTTTACTTTCTCTGGCACGTTGATGCAGGAACTTCGCTCCAAAAGATGCTTTAGGAGGTTTCGGCGATGGGATATTTGATTACCGTTCACATTTTCAAATATCACTTCCATTTTTTTAAAATCCTCAAGGAAGTGTTGAGTTGGCTTTTTTAAATAACCCTTAGATACTTCATCGACCCATGAAAATGAATTGGTATGACACTCGTATTCCTCAAGATGGAGCTTTTTGATTACATATCCTGATACGTATTCTAGAGCATCCTCTTGAAGAATACCAATGTCATCAAAACTCGTTTCCCCTAGGTCGTAAAGTTCTTCTTCCTTGCGTGGATCAGCAAAAGAGTCTTCAAGGTCATTTAATGTATCCGCTTGGCCTTCCTCTGCATTTTCAGGTACCTTAAGGTCGAGGGAATTGTTAAGCCAGGCAGTACGGTCATCTTCGACGTTCCCTAGACCATTCAAATGTTCTGTGTTTTTCGCTTAAAATATAAAACTGTAATTATTTGACGAAAGAAATAATTGTTTTTAAAACTTACCCAAGATGTACTTCCGCAGCCTGTATTTAAAATCTCGAGGTGAAGGATGGTCGTTCAACCCTCCTTTACTTCGTATGGCACCAAAGAAATGCTCTAAAACATCTTGGTTAAGACGGTTCGACACGAGATATCTCATGTTGTACCTCTCAACATATTTTTGAAGCATCACCAAGGCATTGTTTGTTATTATTATGCCTTTTTGAAAAGGCTCTAAACTTTTTCGACCAGGTACAATTGGTGACGACATTAGGCTAACCATTTGCTGCAAAACGTTGTTTTGGGATTCCAATGCAAGGCCGTACGGTTCCTAACATTAGTTAAAATGTTTATATTTTTGATTATAACATATTAAATAAAGTTATAACTTACCTTGCCTGGGTACCTAAATGTGGTCATACTTGAATTTAAAACGTCAAACCAATCATTTACAAGCTGTAAGAAATCTGCCGTTTTGGTCGGGTTGTACAGTTCCATGCCATGGGAGTAGCATCTTCTAATAGCATGCGCCGTTGTGTTTGAAAATAGTTGCGCTGCTAATTTCACTTTTTGTCTTCCTAGAAGTAGACATAATGCCATGATAAGCATATTATTTAAGCAGTTTTTCCAAAAAGTGAAAAATAAAAATTGTGAGTTAAGACATTGTTCTTGAACAAGCGCTTAAAATGTTCATACATATATTGTTTTTAAGTTAAACAAAGACCTACCTGGACCTTTAACTGAGAGATGTTCGTCAGAAACCTTGAAGGCAATAGACAAATCAGATGTTGATGTTAGGTCCAACAAATCTCTGATGGTGCGCGAAGACACTACGGTGTTTTGAAAAACTAAGCCACTGTCGAGGAAATGATTTCTTGTTAGTTTCAACAAATGAGGTGCGTCCGCAAATACAAACACCTTATCGCTTGCACATACAGGGCTAGGAAACCAAGGGTTATCTACATTTAAAACATTAAGAAAATATTATTAAATGTTAAAATAATAAAATTTTTAAACATATTTGTGTACAAAATAAATAACAATTTTTTCTAACGTAACGTAAATTAAAAAAACCTTAATATTAGAAATCTAACGTAACGTAAATTAAAAAAACCTTAATATTAGAAATCTAACGTAACGTAAATTAAAAAAACCTTAATATTAGAAATCTAACGTAACGTAAATTAAAAAAACCTTAATATTAGAAATCTAACGTAACGTAAATTAAAAAAACCTTAATATTAGAAATCTAACGTAACGTAAATTAAAAAAACCTTAATATTAGAAATCTAACGTAACGTAAATTAAAAAAACCTTAATATTAGAAATCTAACGTAACGTAAATTAAAAAAACCTTAATATTAGAAATCTAACGTAACGTAAATTAAAAAAATCTTAATATTAGAAATCTAACGTAACGAAAATTAAAAAAACCTTAACATTAAAAAAAGAACTATTTAAATTAATTTACTCAACTGATCTTAGTATTAAAAATAAAAAAATTATTAAAAAATTAAATTTTAACCATAAATCGTATTACCGAATTTTATTTAAAAAATCTTATTATTAAACCTTAAAACGAAAAGTATGTCTATAATTTTAATTACCCTTTTTTTATAATTCCTTTTGTTGAAGCTAGCGTAAACAAATATTGATATTCCAAATAATATCAATATAATTCGTCCTCGATGTGGTGTTGTGTGTAAATGTGTGTTGTGTTATATGTATATGTTATATAGGGATAGAAATTGTTAGTTGTTTTTTAATATTGCATTTACTTACCTGTGGTTACACCTAAATCTCTCCACAACTTACGATTCGTTGGTCCCATGTCGCAGACAATAGCCACTACCGGAAAACCAACATTGTGCAGTTGTATTATAACTTCGGCCAAGAGGTCTTTAGTCATTTTACAATCAAAGTCGTAAAAAACTGGCTGCTTCCACGACTTTTTAAGACCTCGAGCCATTATAACCTGCACGTAATTCGAAGGCTTTCTGACCACATCATCAACAGGGTCGTACTCAAAAGTCTCCGCTACCTTCATTTCATCAAATGCTAGAACACAAATTTTGTCTTCAGGTGCCAAATCATTGGTTTGTCGCATGAAGTTTAGTGAAGACGACAGAACACCTTCGCTAATATGAATTTTAGCGCACCAACGCTGCAATGTTGATTTATGAGGTAGCGGAAAACCTTTCTTGTACAGGTGGTTGTACGCTCTTGGTCCTGAAGCATGTAGGCATATCGCACTTGCAATGTCTTTCCATCTCCACTGAACTCTTCCAGGTGACATTATTTTTCGCATTTGGCCTTCTGAAAATATCTTACTCATTGCCTCCACTGCTAAATTTGCCTTCATTAGCTGGCATTTTAATTCTTTGTTTTCGGCTTCCAAAGCGCGAATTCTTGAAAACATTTCACTCATTCTATGAAAGGTCGAAAATAATATATAATGGGAAATTTTAGTTTAAAAATTGATTCCCCTATATTTTCTAGGACAGGCATATATATATACAAATATAGTTTTTTACTTACTCAGTTTGAGTTGATACATCCTTCTGATAATTATCAGTTTGACTTATTTCGTCTTTCTGACAATTATCAGTTTGGGTTCCTTCTTCCTTCTGACACGTAAAGAACGGGTATGGAGTCGTATTTATTAGGCCATCAAAAACCCAAGAGTTATTATGACCTAAAGGTTCTGTGCTAACTGCTTGGTCTAAGCCTTGGGATCTAAAAATATTGTTATTGGAAACCTCAATCTCTTGCTGATCCATTGGTTGGTTCAGGCAGAGAAATCTAACAAAAAGAAATATATTCATACATAGGAACAGCATATGCATCTATTAAAGAAATTACTCACTGTTGACGTTGACCCACAAATGGTTCAGCATTTTTCAAAAGGTTAATTGTATTGTTAAGATTAACGATGCTGGAAGGCAAAAAGTGGTCGGAACAAAGGCGAGCGCTTGCTGCCAGTTTTACACCACAAATTTCGCTCCACTTATTCTTTTTCACTTCATCCCTGGGTACACGGAAAAAACTTCCACTTCCCTTATAACATCTTTTTTTGCACACTGCACAGGAAGACATTTTAAAAGTGGTTTTTTATATTTTAGGTATCACGTTTTTAAACTTTAAATTAGTTTTGTAGTTATTTTATTGAACTGTTTATGGTTTTTAATCCAAACTTTTATTTTTTAATTAGAGTTAAGTTTATGACAATAAATTTTTTATTTTAAAGAAAGGATTTTTACAACATGAACTTTACTAAAATTTCTTCTTAACTTTTAACTATTGACCCAATCTTATTAGGTTTTTTCACTTTTATCACAATAATTTTTTTATTTTAATGAAAGGAATTTTACAACATGAACTTTATTAAAATTTCCTCTTAACTCTTGACCCAATCTTATTTAGGTATTTTCACTTTTATTAATTAATTTTTCCAGAAGTTTAGAATTAAAATTTCACAAAAATAAAATGTTTTTCACAATTTTACAAATTTTTAATTCAAAATGGCGTGCACTAACAATAAGTTTGTAAACAAACACAAGGAACCAACATAAACAACTTTTGACAATACGGCTCCAAATGAGGGTAAACAGCTGACAATCATATGGGCCGACGAGTTTACCTTGTGTAAATATACCTTGGTAGCTATGTATTTTTTTTTTTTTCAAACTAAGACCACGAGGAGCAAATTACATGTACGTTTTGGATCGAATATTAAAAAAATTTTGTTAAACAGCAATTTTGACACACATGCAGAATAACATGTGACCTAAAAAGTTGACAAGTCAGATGTAAAAAACATGTCGCAAACGCTATAAAAACCAATGTAAATAAATGTATTGAGTGGTTGTTTCACTCTTTCTTATTAGCACAACATACAAATCCATACTTACAAGCATACATAAAAAGCCATGTATGCCTTCTCGTGCCACTTATCTATGCTTTGCGGGTGTGACAGCGACAAGTGCATGTGTATGGTAACTGCGTTTATATTTTAACAACTACAGTGTGTAAAATAAATTATGGTAAAATTAAAAAAAAAAAATAATTTTATTGGCTTTACGAAACTGTCATAAAAGCTTACATACATGTAGAAGATTTTATTTGAGTTTTCTTTGATACAATTCTTGCTTTAATTTGCAAAACATTATAGCAGTTCACACTGAATTAAATTATTTTTTTAATTGATTTACCTAAAATGATGAAATTTTTAATACATATTGTTTTGAAAAAATTTTTAAAGTCAAAGTTTTAAATCAGTTTAAAAAATTAAGTATGAAAATTTAATATGTTTTAAATTTATTTCCAGACAAAACCATTTATTGTGATTAAATGTTAATAAAAATATTTGCGCTTAGTTTTTTGTGTTTGCTGTACTTTAAAATTCTCTGATCAGTACAGTTGCAAAATTTTTTTGACATCAATGTTGTAGATTCTATAGAAATTGTTGCATCTTATTGATACTTTTTTGTTCTTTGGCTGGTACTTTTTTAAATTTTTGTTAATATTGCGCCTATAAACACAAAATTAATCATGCAATGTTATGAACGGATGAGAATAACTGTTTGGTACTTTTTTGTTTTATAACAGGTCGCTTTTTAATCTAGAAACATAAACTTTGGCATATAAATACATATGTCCACGAAAGAAAGGAAAACGCTCACGAAGTAGCGGAATTAATGCTAGTTTTTGATATATAAGCATACATAAAAGGAAAAAAAAAATATTTTTTGGAAAAACTGGGTTACTTAATTTTTTCGTAAAAATCGGGTAAATTACAATGCAGAGTCAAATAGTTAATGTTTTTCCACAAATCATTTCTTAAGTTGTCTTAATTCCGTAAAACTTTAAACAAAACTGAAAAAACAAGTTTTTTCGGAAAAACTATATAACTCCATTTTTCGAAAAAACAAGATTAGTGACATTGATTCTCGGTATTAGTGACCAAAAATAAGTTCAATGGAACCAGAAATCTTTAACACCATTTACAATTATGTTCTGTTTGATGCGCATGCAAAGTAACATAAATTCATGTTAAATAATAAACGAAATATGTTTAAAACTTTTAGTGTGTTTTTCTCTTGTTTTCAAAAAATGGAGTTGTCTAGTTTTTCCATACGGCCACAGATTTATTAAACAATATATATAATATATATACATATGTATTAACCATGATGAAAAAAATAGGTGCTGGTGAATGTACTTAAGAATAGGTAGACAAGATTGTCACCATTATCTCCAACACCTTGTACTTCAAGTTATCCAACTGGTTCATAAACAGATAAAAGGTATCATTGATGGAAAATACAATAAAGTTTTTATTTATATTTGTTTTATATGTTAAACAAAGTTAAATATTTTACCTCTGCAATTGCTAGTAGTTTAATTTATGTTTGAATTCCTGTTACTGAAAGTATGTGCGATATGTAATAATATATAAGAAAAACTTAACAATTTTTACTTATTTATAAATATTAATATAAAAGGTTTTGCACAAAAAAATATTCTTTTTGACAATAAACAAAATTCGAAGAAGATACATAACTCAATTTGAAATATTAACAATAAGCTAAGACAATTCTTATTGTATAAATTACCAGTTGTCGCGGCATTTAACTTAGTTTTTGTTTTCACACAAAAATAAATTACCTATGCACCCCTTGGTAAAAATTCCTAGACTATTTTTTTGTGTGTATCTATGCAAAATATAATTAAAAATTAAATTCATCAATTTTTTTATAACACGTATTAAATCCTTATATTTTTAAATGAACTAATATTGTCTAATTTTAAAGACTGTACCCATGTTCTGTGACTTTAGTGAGAACTTCTCGCATCGAAAAGATGTGAAACAAAATATTCCATCGTTTCTCGAAAAGTGAGAAAAAAGTGTGTCTGTAACTTATGTCGAAAACTATCAAAAGAGATTACGTCGTTACGTTATAAAAGTCATAACATTGCACTCGAAGCCGATGTGACATTGCAGACGTTGAGGACGCCAGTCACACATATAGTTAACGGCGACCAAAATTTACTAAAATTGAAAAATTTTCAACGACGGCGGCGAAAATACAACCGTCGGCCATGCCAAATAATGTAAAGTGCGACTTTAATGTTTGTTGTTTGTAAACGAGCTTTGAAAAAATTCGTATATTTTATAAAAATGGTAAAAGAAAATAATTAAGAAATAAAAAAAGGGCCAAGAACATAATTTTATTATTATTATTCTTTGCAATTTGCATTTTTAGTTGTTTTTTAGTGTTAAAATTTTTTTCTCGCCCCATTTTTATTCGTGAGTTTTTTTGACAGTCCAAAGCGGGAACTTTTCTCACCAAAATGTTACAGACACACTTTTTCTGTTAATTGGCGAGTAATTTCCTTGCGTGACAGCTTGTACTCGCCAAAAAAAGTTACAGACACAGTTTAGTGAGAAAAACAGCTGTTTGTTTCAATATACGGCATTTTTGTTCTATTTCACACATTTCAATCGAAAAGTTTCTCGACACGAGAGTTACAGAACATGGGCACTGAATAAAATCGTCACTTTTAGAAAAAAAAATTAGAAAATCGGCAATTGGCTAATTTTGGAACAAAAAAATCGTCGAAATTACGATAACTCTGCCAATCTGGCAGCCTTATGTTTATTTTCCACATTTTTTTTACCAAGAAACGCCGTGGAAACGAAAATACATACTTTTTTTTTTACTAAATTTGGCATTAAGTCCTAAATACCTTTTTTTACAACTCTGAAAAAAAGTATGTTAAAAAAGTATGTTTTGTTCACATCGATACAAAAATATACACGTATAAGGAAAATGTAAACAACTTTTGATATCGTTGAGGAAAAAACCAAATAAACATCTGGCTTCTTAAGCAGACCTATTGGATAGACCTTGGGCATTCCTAGTGGCTACACAAGACAGTGCAAGTTCATTTTTAAAATGTTGGCATCAACTAAACTTCTAGCTTTTGTTTTCAAATCGTTGCATCTGTAGACTCTCCTCATGGCTACGATATAAATCAATTAACTTTATTTAACTTTTGTAACAATTATTTTTTGATTTATGTATATATTTAACCGAAGGTAAAAGGGTATACAGTAGTTTTCGGTTAATTGAGCCCCGCTTAATTGAGTTTCCCGTTTTATTGCACTAAAAACCATGGAACGAAATCATTCAGTATAACAGTCTATGTAAAAATACCCGTTTAGTTGAGTTCCGTTTAGTTGCGTCACCCGCTTAATTATTTCGCAAAATAAGACCACATTGCGAAAAACAAAAGCAAATGTTTCGGTTAATTGTTTCCCTCTACTTAATGTGTTTTTGCTCCACAAAAATTAAGAAAGTCATGTTTCATGTTTCAGTTTTATAAATAAATGTTATTTAAAATAAATAAAAAAATGAGTTACATTTTCTATCTACACATGGGTGTTTCGCTTTATTGCACATCTTGCTCAATTAAGCGATTTTCGTTTTAATTGCGTCGGCGACTCAATTAACCGAGTACTGCTTAATTGAGTTCCCGTTTAATTGCGTCAAAAGTCGTGCATTTTTAGAAACTCAATTAAGCGGAAATAACTGTATATAGCTTAGTCATTCCGTTTGTAATTTCTACAATATTGAACCTACAACCTATAAGGTATATATATTCTGGGTCCTTATGAAAAGCGAAGTTCAAATCCGGTTGCCAGTCCTTCCGTCTGTCTGTTGATGCGTTTTCAAAAGCCGCCAGATATGATGAGATCGGTCCAAAAATGGCTGACCACGACTACATCTAATTTTTTCCAAAAATCCCTTGTTGTATTTTTATTTTTTTCTGTATATCTGGAGAACGGCAAGAGCCAAAGTTTCCAAATAAGGTACAAACATTTAAGGCTGGTTCACCCACAAGTTTCTGAAACATTTTTGGTTCGGAGAAATTTATTGTTTACTGAGAGTTTTCTACACCATGGTTCACCGATTTCAGAAACTTGGTTCGTAAAAACAGTGCTGCCATATATAATTGAAAATGACGTAAATACATATGTGCATAAATTTAAGAAAACTAATTATATTTGTGTCAAAATAAAGAAATAAAAAAACTAATATTTATAACAACAAAAAAAACAGCATTTGTGGTGAATTATTTGGTAAGAATAAAAACATCTTTTTCTGCGATGGATATGTTATTTTGTTTGATATGATTGTTCTTTTAAGAGCTGTTGCTCAAATCATACAAACATTCCCTTCCTGGCTTTTTTATTTCATAAATTAAATTTAAGACAACATCTTCTGACAACTCCATCTTAAATTTGTATCTAAAGGACAAATAAAATTTAGAAATTATAAACTAAATTGCTTTAATATTACAACTTACCTAATATAATATTTTTCAATTTTAAATTGTTTTTCCAAGTTTTTTATTTTTGCCGCCAATACCTCTTTTTCTTTATATGTTTATTTCTTTTTGTTTACATTTTTTAGTTTACCATACTGAATTTTTAATACAAATTCCGAACAATATGGCATGTCTCTTGTACAAATTTCACATGGTGTGGCAACCTTTTCTAAAATGGTTCGGACCAAATTTAAAATTAATTTAATTCACACTGAGAGTCGTTCGCACAAAATAATTTCTCTCGCTCTCTAGAGAAACGTCAAACTACATATAAAAAAAATTTTGTGCGAACCAAAAATGTTTCAGAAACTTGTGGGTGAACCAGCCTTTAGGGTATCAATACACAGCATCCCACAAAATGTGGGCGGGACTGGAGAAGTGGGCGTGCTACCTCCCGTACAAAAAATATCAACAATTGTATAAAAAAAATTTTTGGACTGTTATATGACCAATGGTTATGCCTTATATATCAAAAGATCGCTAATCTTTAGTAGAAAATATTTTCTGAAAATTTCGGCAAAATCGGTTCAGATTCGGAAAAGTTATGGCCAAAATTTTATAGTTAAAATAAATGGAAAATGTGCTCTTTAACACGTCGATATATAAATCTGTCAAATCGGTTAAAAAATGGGCAAGTTATGAGCAAAATACTCATAAAATGGGCTAAACACCATCCAAATTTTTATACAAACCTACATTTTTGGGCTGTCATATGACCTATGGATATATATATATATGTGTTCCTCTAACTCCCATTGGAGCATAGGGCGGCAATGGGTACGACTTATATATCAATACATCGGCAATTTTCAGTAGAACATATTTCCCAAAAAACTCGGATCAGATACAAAAAAGTTATGCCCAAAATTAAATTTATTAATTACCAACTTTCTGGAACCATAGATCTTCCCGAGTCCAAGTTTTATTACTCAAGTAAATGGTAAATTTCTTCTTAAACACGTCGGTATATAAATCTGTCAAATCGGTTAAAAAATGGCTGAGTTATAACCGAAATACTCAATTCCCAAAAATTACTCTTTTTAAAATTAAGTTCGTTAAAATATAAACAAGTATATATAAATATATATATATATATATAACTTAAGTAAATGGTAAAATTCTTCCTTAACATGCCGGTATATAAATCTATCAAATCGGTTAGAGAATAGGCAATTTATGAGCAATATTTTCCAAAATTGGGCTAAAAAACATCAAAATTTTTATAAAAACCTACATTTTAGAGCTGTCATATGACCTATGGATATGACTTATATATCAAAACATCGTCAATTGTTAGTAGGACATGATTTCCATAAAACTCGGAAAAATCCGTTTAGATACAAAAAAGTTATGCCCAAAATTAAAAAATTTTTTTAAATACCAACTTTCGGGAACCATAGATCTTCCCGAGTCTGTCAAATCGGTTAAATATGGCTGAGTTATAACCGAACTACTGAATTCCCAAAATCAATATTGCATTTAGTTTATTTAAAAAAAATATTTCTTACATATGTATATTACGTATGTATATTTTTTAGAACTATCTATTGAAATTGGTTAATAAAAAAAAACTTATACTGAATTGGGATTCTGGGAAAATTTGTAATATGTTTCAGCGTTTTAAACGTGTTAAAATTTTAAATATGGCTTGTCGTTTGGAACATCGTGGTTTTATATCAGATAGTGTGATACATTTTCCAAATTGGATTGAAGTTCCTAGTCCCGATGCAAATAATCCGTGAGTATATACCTGTGGATTTATGAAATATATATACATATATATTTTTTAAAAGTTTTCTAATTTTTTTTTCTTCTAATTTGCAGTATTTCCTTAAATTTACGGGGCATTGTTTACTGTATAGCTCCACAATATGGCATAGGGGTCGAATCGAAATTTGCATTTGAGCATTATTTAAAACCTAGTGCTTCTTCTGAAAAATAAAGAATATTTACCGCTTAAGGATGTTCTAAAGAACCCTGAATCTTATCAAGATATTTACGTTATTGTTAAATTCCACAGTTAAAAGCATGTAGAGAAAATTGTGATTGCACTAGTGGTAGTTCTTTTAGAGCTAGTGAATATACATACGCGGAACTAGTCCCGTAAACCACTGGGAAATAAAAGAAGCCACATGCTTACACACATATTATGTCAATGTATTCAAATAAATGTACGCACATTCAATTATTCAAAAATTATTTGAATGCTTTTTGTAACTTGCTCTCTCTAACGGGTCATTCCAATGTTTTGTTATTTATGAATGACTCCTAAATTCATTTACAGTAAACAACCCTACAAGAAATGCATAACACTAACACACTTGCAACAATTTGACATTAGTGTTTCTAGTCTAACATGTGTGTTAGAGTAGAACAACTAAAAACCCTTTCTAAAAATGCGAATTTTTTAATATATTTTTGTCATACGCTTCATAAAACTTGTGAATTGCTTTAATTTAATATTTACCATTGGTGTTAAAGAAAAAAAAATTATATTTGTAACTAGATTGTAGTAACTATGAAGAAAAAGTAGCACCGCCAAACAGCGGTAATCAGAATGCTAGTGGTAAAGGAGGGCGTACTGATGGTGGCTTCAGAGGATGCGGTGGTGGATTCTCTGGAAACAACAGTGGTCATGTTCGAAGCGGTCGTTTTGAAAGGTGGTGGCTTTGGCCAGGACAATCGCTTAAGATTTGTCCTGATGACTTTTCAAGTATGTATTTGATTTTTGGTTTCAATCTGTTCACAAAATCTACAATAAATTAAATGGTCAGACGTACGTTTACCTCCATTTCCAGACCCACGCAAGAAGTGAAACGTTACCAAGCAGCCACAGAAATAAAGGTACGTGGTACTTACTTTTCTGAAGCCTAATTTCCTGACTATTAATTGGATTATATTTTTTTCAATAAAAAAATTTTTATTTAAAATGAAAAATAAAATAATATATTTTTTATAAAAGTCAGTACTAACCAATTTTTACGTTATGAATAACTAATTAGAGCTAACCAATATTTACGTTATAACTAACTAGTTAGCATTAACCACTATTTTGGTTATCATTGACTAATAAAAAGCAGCAGAGTATGCAGTACAGATATATGTTCCGTAGTTGAGTGGAATTCATTAGTTAGAAAGAGAGGCAAAATTACGTGTACACACGAGTTTCGGTTAGTTTTTTCATTTTGCTCTTAATAAACTAATAGAAACTAACCAATATATTGGTCAACACTACCGGTCATATAACTAGTAAAATGACCGATAGTCTTCTTGTAGGGAAGTTTGTTATTCATTCCATTCATTCTTATTTTTGTATGTGGCTTACTTTCTTCTTATCTTTTTGAATGTTTTTTATTTGAATAAATGTTGTGCACTTTGAGTAAAGGCAAACGAGTGAGTTATTCAAAGCAGACCTCTACTAGGCAGTACTGATGATTATATTCATCGTTGTTGACAAATATTCAGTTTAAAGAAAACACAATTTATTTTAATCCAATTCTTTTATTTATATTTTTAATTAATATAGTTATTTATAAAATGTAAAAAAATTACCAGTTTTTTTTATGTTCTTCTTAAATTTATACATATATTTTTTAATCCGTAGGGCGCTCTCCTTTCGCGATAATGAAAGTTCAAGAAACTTTAAATGATATGTTAACATATTTATTAAATACGTTAAAAATAAAAATTGTAAATTTAAAAGAAGTTATGGGCACAAATTTTATTAGTAAATTTAAACCGAAAAATTGCAAAATTAGTGGAAATTCGTAAAAATTTGCTTACAGCGACATGATAGCAAAGTATAATATTTATTAAAAATCGTAAAAGCAAAAATAGCGGAAATTCGTAAAAATTTGCTAACAGCGACATGATAGCAAAGTATAATATTTATTAAAAATTGTTAAAGCTTGTAAAGAATCAGAAAACTTATACAGGGGTGTGCTGAAAATCGTAAACGCAAAACGCCAGAATTAGGAAGTTCTTTTTAATTCACTTTTAACATAATTTTTATAATTTTTGTTATAAAATTCTGTTTAATAGAAAAATATTTGTATAATATTTGTCATAAAAATATTTAATTACACAAATCTTATTAAAAAACGACTTTTAAAATTCCTGCGATTTGGGTTTTCGATTTCCAGCACACCCCTGATAGACAAAAATTGCTTTTATCGCGAACATAGCAAAGATTCGCGAAAATTGCAAACTTGGAAACAAACCCCAAAATTTGTTTGAAATCGCTAAATCGGCTTAAAAAAAAAACAAATGTCGGAAAATACCAAAAAAAAAAAAAAATTGCATAAAATAGCGAAAATTTTTAATATTTCAAACAAGCCATAAAATTGTTTCAAAGTCCCTTTAACTATAAGGAATAGCCAACATTGGGTGAAAATTGCTCAATTAATGGAAATTTGCAAAAATTTTGCTAACAGCGGTATGATAGAAAAGTATTATATTTATTAATAAACGTTAAAGCTATAAAGAATCAGAGAACTTACAGTAAAAATATCTCTTATCAAAAACAAGGCAAAAATTCGCGAACAAATTCAAAATTGGAAACAAACTCTACACTTTATTTGAAAAAGCTAAATCGTTTAAAAAAATATGTCGGGAAATATCATAAATAGCGTTAATAATGATGAAGAACAAAAATAAAATAAAAAAATATAAAATTGAAGATGGGATTTTTTTTTTGTCAAATTTTCGATTACTAGTCGACGTCGGCACAACATTGTTATAAAATACCAAATTAACGTCGAAGTAATGTAGTCGTCGACTTGATGTGATAAAAATTTACATAATAGTGTTGATTACCTTGCAATTTCGTATATGTTGGGATAACTTGCTTTATGTGTTTTTCTAATTTAGTGAGTTTAAGTATCGATCACCATTGGCCTGTTTAAATTCTGTTTGATTTTGTTTTTGTGTTTCATTATCGTGAATTTTTTAGTGTTTAGTTCATACGAACACGTTTGGGCTGTTTCTTTTTCTGTCCATTGACGACTTTAATTTATGAAGAACGATCGCAACTTATATAAAGTATGCAACTATACCAAGGGTATTAAAAGTAAATATGTATGTAAAACTACAACTTTATTTTACTTTAATCTATCATAGTGCATATATATACACACCTACACACGTTTTTATACATAAATAAAATTTTGAAGACGTATTGTTCATGTACATATTTTATCTGTTTATTAAAGATTATAATTGCCAAAATTAAGATTACAATAAAAAGATTTTAGAAGACCCAATTATTGATTTCAATATAAAATCGCGGACATAAATTCAATTGCAAAAACTAGTTTTTTTTAGCACGAAATCGATTTTCGACTGGTATCAAAGTCGATTTACCATTCCGTATTGTATATTAAAATATATACATATAGCTTGTTTGTCCTAAAAAAGCACAATTAATTATTGATCTTATAAAACAATACATAAAATCATATACTCAAATTAAATTATTGTTATGTAATTCATTTATAAATGTGTACGATAAAAATATAATTTTCTTTAGGTTTTTATATCCTTCACCACAGGTAGGGTTTGTCATTATTTTTGTAAGTAAATTACATCACGGAATTCTGTTTTTTACAACATAACTTTGTTTTAATAAAAATGTTTTTAGTATTTACTAAAACAAATTAATAATTTAAAACAAAAAAATAAAGTACGATATACATATCTTTTGCCTACGACAAAACTTAAGCACACTTCGAATTTCATCATTAATAAAATTATTAATAACCGAGCCTGACGAATGAACACGGCTTATAATTCTTTCTTTTAATTGTGCTATATGTCGCACACCTAGTTCAAAAGTGACCCAACTCAAAATTTTAATTTTTCGGGTTTATACGCTTAAACTTGTTTATCTATAAAAAATATCAGTGTATTTTGTTTTTGTTAACTGTTAATAAAAAAAAAAATAGTTATGTCTTTCTTTATGTTTCAATTGGTATAAAGTTACAATTCATAGAAGTGGCTTATTTTTAGTTGTGTCAAAAATATAATGGTAGCAGATCCCTACTGCTAAGTGCAAAATGTTTCAATTTTGACACTTCATAAAATAAGCCCTTGTTGGAGTTTATATTAATTAGACTTGTTGTGTCAGTTCAGAATTTGGCAAAAGTATCAAAACTTGAAAAGAATTCAGCTAAAGTGACATTACTCAAAATATTTCGGTTACTTGTGCAAACAATACATAAGCAAAAATGACAGCTAAAAATTCTTCATTATCTAGTGTATAAATATCTAAAAAAAACTTTTTAGATTATAATCAGTATGGATTTTTTACTTAATGGCCCAAAGATTTGTTTTTGATTTGAGTTGAGTTGAGTCACTTTTGAACTACGTGTGCGATATTTATTGCAAGCCATTTTCAATTTTTAAGCGAAAATAATAACACCGCCCTGTGAAAGATCTGAATCGATAATAAACATGTACTAATTTTTTGCAACTGTCTACGCAGGTTCCACTTTGCGACCAGTTGTAAAACATGTGTTATTAATAGGTTGTGTGTTTTCCGCACAAGCTACACAACACCGTGTACACTAAAGACCTAATTCATAAAAAATATTTCATGTTAATAACACGTTTATAAGATAACATTTTTATACAAATTTGCTTAATAAACCTCTTATAAAACTGAAATATTTTTTATGAATAAGGGGGTAATACTGCCCAACTACATTTCATAAAAAAAGTTTTTGAGTAAAGACGTCTTCGGTTATTTTTATTGTGTGCATTCGTTGATCAATTTGTTGTAGCTTTTGTTTCTAATGTTTTTATTTTTATAATTTTCGTTTTAACAGTTCCAGAGTTCTGACAAACTTTTATAAAATTCAAACGCAATTCTACTGGATTTTCCATTTTTAGCGCAAATTTAAATTCGTGCGATTAATTTTTCAAACGACAACACCGCAAATAAAAACAAAAAAAAAGTTTACAACATACACCTAAATTTTACAACCAAAAAAAATTAATCTTTAATCTTTGGGTTCAATTAGTAGGTTTGGTCATAACTACAACAATGCAAATAGAAAAAACAACACGAATTTTGTTTGTGTAAAAATGATTGATGTCAAAAGCAATTGCTACAAAAACAATTGCATAAAAAAAAACTCTGCAAAAAATCAGCTGGCTTCACGCAGACCTACTAATTGGAACAAGGTACAACCGAGCCACAACTTCATACACCTAAGGCCCAGAACAGACTGTGAAACGCAAGTGCAACGAAACTGCAACTTCTAGTTATTTTCGAGTTACATTTGAGTTTATGCCATACAATCCCTTGAGATACTACACATAACGCGATCATTTTATGACCGGTTTGAAACAAACGGTAATCAGTTTCAAGTTGCGTTGAAATTCCCAATAATTGAAATTTGAAAATTAATATTTTTTAAAAAGAATCAATTACAGGTTATAGTAAACAAAATTGTGCATCACTAACTATCTTCTTCATTTTCCTATGTTATTTACTTTTGGAGTTGTGCGTTGTCAAAGTTGAATTTTTTTTTGTTTTTTTTGACAACAGTGGTTAAAATTGAAAAGAAAACAAATTTTTTTAATAAAATTTTTGTATTTTTCTATCATAAAAGTAATATTTTCCCAATGAAACCTTTAACCTAATGTGTTTGGGAACTCAAGTATGTATCGCAGTTAAATAAGTATTTTTATTTTAGAAATAGTTTTAACATTTTTTTGAAAATTGGTCTACAAAACAATAATTTTTCACTTTTAAGTAGAAATTCAAATTCGATTTGGGCAAGCTTGGGTAAAAACAATTTTTATAGTTTTCTATGATATGTCTACTTACAAATCATATAAAAACATTTTGCGGGGTTTTTTAGAAAAGAACGAAGAAAATGAATTTTTAATTCAACATCGAAGAAAAATTCATGTATGCTTAAGCCCTTATGACGCTTCCTTTTTAATGCATTATTCAAGTTTTGGTGAACAGTGCAAATATAATGCCATAGAAAAATTTACTATGTGCAAAGAGTTCAGCTGTATTAAGTATAGCAAACTGTCAAAAGTTTTAAAAAAGTTATCGATAAAAAATGAAGTTACATATGTAAAAAAAAAAATTTAAATTGTTCAACTTAACGACGATGACTCTGCCGTATTTATTACATCTGCCGTCCCTTAAAAGTTAGTACCCAATGATCAAATTTGGAAAAATCCTCGTTCATTGCAGGCCGCTAAAAATAGAGTTAAGAAAGAGACAGCAAATGTTGTGAAACTTGAAAAAGAAAGAGTAGATAGAGAAATTAAATCACTTCTTAATTCACCTGTTTTTTTAGGAGAGAGGAACGTCCAAGTAAAACATGAACTTTTGTTAGTAATGTAAAATTTAGTTATAAAAATTTTATATAAGTGTTCAATTCAATCGATAGCATGATCCAAAGAAAAGTTAAGAATAATATTCTGCAGTTCGGTTTATCCATTCTGCATGGTTGGATAACATTTTTTGAGTGCCTTCTTCACTTGTCATATATTGCAAAAAATTTAGAAATTTAACTTTATCGACCGCAAAACACTTTGTTGGAAAAAACCCATGGTATAACAAGTCCCCCACTTTACATAAATTTTAATACATGGTTCGGGGATTATTACTCATGCACTGTTACCTATTGGTCAGTTGTCGAAGGAAGCTCGCAATAAAGATTTTAAATCACGCAGAGAACATTTTTCACGGAAGTGCAGTCGCGAAAAGTCCAATGAAGATATTTTCAATAGATTTTTTATAAGCTCTGATCCTATTATTAATAATATGAGCAAACATTACAAAAAGAAAAGTAGCGTGTTATTAATATTAATAAACATTTTTTTTAATAAATAAAGATTAGTATGGCCTATTTCGGGGAAAATTTTGTATATAAGAAATCATTTAACGATTCCGTTGAATTTTTGTATGTTGAGTTACTAACCTAAAAAAATCATATACGTTAAATACATTCATTTATCTTTAAAAATAGAGTTTGCAAAGCAATTTAAATATTCATACGGGACCATGTCATTGTTAAAAAAAGAGTTTGTAGTGAAACGACATGTCTTTGTTTTTTAACGACATGTTTTCGTTTTTAAACGATTTCAAAACTAATCCTCTGGAGTATACCATGGAGTAGTTTTAAGAATACTTCTTTGTAAGCAAAGCTGGCTTATATGGTCCTGCCCTAGGACATCGTAATGTTAAATAGACCATGTTTCTTCCATACATTGGGGTTACCTTTGGACTAGTCCTAGTCCCTTATGGCCTACATTTGTATGTAGGACTAGTCGCATTATTTGCAGGGTACTAATGGCCCATTTAATACTACGAAACGAAAAAATAAGTGCTATCTCTAACGCCTGAATTAAGAACCGTTTTAGCAATTTCAACCCAATGTGCCTCGTTCAGGAAACTCGTGTTTACGTTTCATCTGGTACAATTAAGGTTGCGGGGCGTGTAAAAACAATTAAAATTGGTTTCAAGCCTATAACTTCAAAAAGGTTTCGTTGTAGTTGTGTTTCACCGTCTGTTCTGCGCCTAACCCACATACTTAACAATTTCATACATAACCTGCTGATGTTGTACCAACGGTCGCAGTGTGTGGCTTGCAAAAGACCATTCCCAAAAGTTAATTTTTGTTTTATTTTTTTACAAAAATAAAAAATAGTGAACGTTAAAGGGAATCTGCTTAGTTTTGTAGCCTTACTTCTTGGCTTATTGAAATAATTTTGTTTTTTTTTTCAAATTGTTGTGAACAAAAAAAAAAAAAAAAAAAATAGAATCTGGGAATTTATTTCTGATAGTGCATAGAGAATATTCCTAGAAAAAAATTGAAGGAATAAACCTATTAAAGTATAAAAGCTTTTGAGAGTTGTAATTTGACTTAGAATACACATTCGAATATGAAACTTTACAAAAAAAAAAAAAAAAAAATAAATTATATTTATATTTAATTTTATTATTTTTTTATTTTGTATAAAAAAAATATTTTAACGAGAAATTATAAATTAAGTTATTTTGCAAATGCACTTTTTTTAATACTATTTTTTTATTTTACAAAATAAATGTTAAAATTTTGTTGGAACTATGTAAAATAATTAAATGTTATTTAATACGTAATTTTTTTTATCTAAACTAAAGGTGTGGTTACAATTGAAACATGTAAGGGCAACCTGTCCGTAAAAACCTAGGTTCGGTTCCCAGCTCAGTCAAGAATGAAAAACTATCAATAAATTTTAATTAATTTCAAGTTGTGCCGAAAAAGGTTAACAAGAAAAAGAAAGACAAAAACATGAAAAACAGAAAAATTTACCTTGGACTTCAAGAAGAATTCTTGACAAAAAGTACGAAAACACAGAAGTAAGGAAGCACATGTAAATCAATTAAAGTAGATAATCATTCAAAGAAAATTTCCATCTACCAAAGTAAAAATACCATTTGGTTTGGAGGGTCCGTCATACATTTCATTCTCCTAGGAGCAATTCCTTGGCAATTATGGGGCTTTTTCTTCAATATATTTCCCGATATAAATCCATTAAAGAATGTAGATAGCGGGTAGGCATGTTAGAAACAAATGATATGCTTTTGACATTTTTTCTTCTGTATGCAAACGCACACAAATATGGAAGCTGAATTGACGTGTGTAAGAAAAAATAGTTCTAAAGAAAAAATTCGCATCAATGCTGCTGTTTTCTTTTTATTTTAGTTAGGTTTTGTTAAATATGAGATTTAGAAAAAACTTGTTAAGACAAAAGTTGATGAAAACTTCACTAGTAACAACTACTTAGTAAACGATTTTTACACATAATTAATATTTTCCAAGTTATGAGGCACGATTTTTCTCAAACTTTGACGGGCGTGAGGGACTGCTTAGCCTTCGCCGATTGTCCTAAAATTTTTTGGCGTCGTTTTTCATCAATACCCACCGAATTAGGGGGGGGTGAGAGCATGGAAAAATAGAAAACAAATATGCTCCATATAGTTAACGGCCACCCAAATGTACGTACAGTGAGAAGTAAAAATTCGAACAATTTTTACATTCAAAATATATTTGAATATTCAACTTATTTGACTTGAGCTGGCTTAACTAAATGTTTTTTGTTTGTTTTGTCTTTGGTTATACTCTCATTTGTTTCCTTGTAATTGGGTACTCAACTCATTGCAGTTAAAAAACAAATTAATGTGTTGAAATTGCTTTTTATTTATTCTTGCAGAACTCTAATACTAACACTGTATCGTAGTTATAAATAAACAGGTTTATTAAACAAATTTTCATAAAAAGTTCGTCTCATAAACCTGTTTAATTTTTAATAACTAAGGCCGCAAATATTTAACTAATATCTACCTTTTTCAGACTATGCGACACGTCCGTTAAACATTTAAGTCTTAAATTCAAACTTAACTATTAAATTTTGAAAATTGTTACGAATCATTTTAAAGAGGAATATAAAATTGATACTTGATTTTTCATTTCGTCTCTACACCCTATGTCCAAATCTTCTATTTAATGAAATATTTCTGAACGACATGTTGCATAGTCTGAATCAGGAATAAATTTACGAAAATACAAAAATATTTCATTAACTACATTATTTTTTACTCGTAAATAATAAAAAGTTATTTTGTATTTTACTAAAGTATTTCGACAGTTTTCGTACATATAAGGCATGGATTTTTTTGAGTGTATATGTATGTTAATATCATCGATCTATGGTGAAGGTTATAAAACATTCGGCATAGCCGAATATAGCAATTTTATTTGTTTTTATTATAAACCAAAATTCTTTTATTATTTTTTAGCCAGTTCAGCAGATAACCAATCTAATCCTTCGTACAAACCATTTCCTTGCGTTGCGCATGTCGCCTGTATGTACCACTAAAAAAAAAAAACATTTCCATTAGTTAAATTTTATTTTGTACTTCTTTTCATACATAACAAAAGTATGTATGTATAAAATCAAATTATATCCCATACTGATTGTTTTTCAGATGGTTAAATAAATATATATAAATATGTATATATATGTATATCGCTCCTTTACTGCAACATAGTCATATCTCAAAAATATCAAAAATTTGGAGTACCTTAAGCAAAAGTGCTCCTTCATACATTATCTACATGTAAAAAATCAGTGTTTCGATTAAATTAGTACAAAAAGGTACTTTTTGAAAAACATTAATCGCAATTAGCCAAGTTTGATTATTTTTTGAGTTATGTCTATGTTTCAATAAAGAAGAGATATATATACATATGTATATGGGCAATAACATAAAATATGACGGCAGCAGTAAAAACGGGGAAATATGTGTGTAATCTGGAAACAGTAATATAAAGTATTATATGCAGCAACGACTTTAAAATATATGTTCGGCATTTTTGTGACTGCGAAATATCGGGAAAATATTTAAAATTAAATAATTTTCCCAATATCCCGTTTGGAGTTAGCTAGATCTTCCGTCGGGACCCTCCCATTGTTGAATTGGGGCCGTTCACCATGTTTTCATAATATGGCGGATACTGGGGATATAAAAAACCTGGATGTGACCAAAATCTAGCCTAAAGGATGGCAGCTAAACTATTAGTACCATTGGTAAGCAGAGGTTGAGTCAACTGGTATGGTTACCTTTGGAAAGCAGACGGCACAATGGCAGCCACGTAAACGGCGTCTGTATAGCAGAATCCCAACTAAATAAATTTTAAACTGACTGTTCTGAGTACCAGTGATATGCGTTAGAGACTTTATAATCGCAAAATTGTTTGGAAAATCTCTCAAGTCATGGAACCCAGTTTCAGATCGTATTATTGCTGTCAGGTTCTATAGCAAGGTCAAAACTTGTATCACCATAATCCAATGCTAAGAGCCCATGGAAGATGCGGATGACTCAATAAAGTACGTGTTCTACAATTTACATACTGCTACTATACGCAAAGTACAAAACCGAGAGATTCTTTTGCTAACAGGAGACTTTAATGCTAAGATTAGAAATGACAGCCATGGACTACCACACATCATGGGGAAACATGGCAAGGGAATAAAAAACGGCAATGGAGAACGCTTTCTGGAACTCTGTCAAGCATTTGACTTGGTGACTGGTAGTTCGATTATGCCCAATTTGTAATTAGCGAAGCCAGATTGACCACATTTGTATTCCTCGCAAATGGAGAGGCTTTTAAGAAGGCGTGCGCACGAAAGAGGTGCTGACATAGATATAAATCAAGCTTAAGAGCATTTTTTTTTTTTTTCAATATTTATTTATTGAATCTTCATATGTTTAATATGAACTAACAATAATTAATCAAATCTTATCCTAATACTTTATTTATGTCCTGCCATTGCCAGACAAAAATGTTCTTCATCACGGGTTCTGTTCACATATATAAGTGTTTATCGCTCATCTAACTGGGTAAGTGCTGCAGTGTCTCTTCTTCTTAACCCATTTACGCCCGCTGTGCCAATTTGGGAACAATTCATTATTTCCGGCTTATGACAATGTTTTTGACATTATTCAATATATGTTTGCCTTATTGATAAACTAAAATTTCAGAATTTTTTTTTTTAAAGTGACCGTAGTGCCAATTTGAGTACACCTCTTTAATTAAAAAAAAAAAAAAAAATTTTTTGTTTTTTGTTTACATGTAATGAATTAAATAATAAAATAAACAATATTTTATTTTTTGTCCGGTAGTTTTTGTTTGGGCTTAAATGGGTTAAGCGAGTGTGGCCGCCATGATTTAAGATATTTCGAGCTAGTCGATTTGGGTGTTGTTCAAGCCTTTTTAAATATTTTACCGCATATTTTGTAATCATAGTTTTTACTAATGGAACATTGAGATCCTTGTGAATATTTGAGTTTTTAACATACCAAGGGGCAGCTGTGATTATTCGAAGAAGTTTATTTTGGCGCCTTTGAATTTTTTCGATATTAGAGGCAGTGCCCCATAGTTGAATACCGTAGCACCAGATAGGCTTTAAGATAGAGTTGTAAAGTAGAAGCTTGCAATCGAGACTAAGGACAAAATTTCTTCCAATAAGCCAATGAATTTGAATGGCTTTCAGTTTCATTTGAGTTAATTTTGCCTCTATATGGCATTTCCACGTTAATCGCCGATCCAGATGCATACCGAGATATTTTACGTGCGAATGTTGAGGAATTATTTGTTTATTGATTGTAATAGGGGGGCAAGATTCCCGGCGCAAGGTGAATGTTATATGTACGCATTTTTGCTCATTGACCATTATCCTCCATTGTCTTAACCATATTTCTAGTTGAAATATGTGATCCTGTAAGTAACGCGATGCTTCATAACGGTTTTCGTGGACGCTTAGAAAAGCTGCATCGTCTGCAAATGTTGAAGTTTGTGTATAGTTGCATGTTGGCATGTCCGAAGTATAAATTAAGTATAATAGGGGGCCCAGGATGCTGCCTTGTGGGACTCCAGCGTCAATGGGCTGAGGTGAACATAAGAAATTTCCTTCTTTAATAATAAATTGACGACCGACTAAGTAGCTTTCTAGCAGCTTGTGTGTGTTTGCTGGTAAATTTTGCTTCAATTGATGTAATAAGCCTACATGCCAGACTTTATCAAAAGCTTGCGAAACATCGATGAAGAGTGCTGAGCAATATTTCTTTTCTTCAAATGCTTTTCTTATGACATTTACTATTCGATGAGTCTGTTCGATTGTGTTGTGTTTTCTTCTTAATCCGAACTGATGGTTTGGAATACATCTATTTTCACTTAAAATCGGTGTTAATTTTGAAACTAATCATTTCTCAAACAGCTTTGACATATTTGATAGTAAGCTAATAGGCCTATAAGACTCAATTTTAAGAGCATCTACCAGAAAAACAACCATCAATCACACAAACGTTTAAATATCACAAAAGTGGGTATTGAAAACAACCATAAGAAGAAACGTGTAACTCGATACGAAATGTTGCAAAGGAAGAACTAGGTTCCGAACAAAAAGAGACAAAAACGTGTGGATATTAGATAGAACATGGAAGCAAATCCAAAAATGAAACAGCCTCAAGCGACAACTAGAAAATCCAAGCCTGAGAGTACAATATAATGCCACAGCGAAGGCCGTGAAAACATCAACCAGGAAACCGGTTTTAAGACCAAATTTCCCGGTGCCAACAGCGGTAATCCCAGAAGAGCGGGACGAACTTCGCAGATCCAAACCGAGTGATCCCCGACTCAGCCAACTCAATAGGGACATCAGCAAATTGGTTAACTAATATAGACGGGAGAAGTGGTTAAATCATTTAAATACGTGCAACCTAACCTCCGGAGCCAGCAAGCTATGGTCGACAGTCAAGACTCTGATGAATCTACAAAAACCTAACGATAAGGTCTCGACTACCTTTGATGCCAACACCATATCGGACCCCAAACGGTGCTCGAACTACTTAGAAGTATCGTGAGGAAGGTACACAGGTCACCATGGCAGCAAAATCATTCAAAGCCCTTGGCTTATGCTCACAAATCTGGATGAGCCCAGAGCAGAGTATCTTACATGACGCATCAAATTTTATTACAATATAACCATTTGTTAAGGTTTTAGGCGTACTAAATTGTTTTCCGAGAGTAGGCTTTAATGGGGCCTATGGCAAATTATGGACCGATCTTCACGAAGTTTAACATTATTATTTTTGGAACGAATTTGTTCGAAATCTTATATCAATCCGTGCATTATATCACCATTTATGTTAGTTTTTGTAACAAAATTATCAATTTTTTAGGGTGGTGGTTCTACATTTGGATTCATTACTGTTATCCTACTTCTATGATTTTGCTGGATTTTAATCGCAAACTGCTTAGAATAACTAGAAGCAATCTGACACCAATATTGTGCTTTTCTTTTGAGTTGTTCGAAAGTGAGTGTGTTTTCAAAAGACTAAAATACAGACGGACATGGCTAAACCGACTTAGAATTATTCAAAGAGGAAGAATGTGTATACTTTATGTAAAAATTTTAAATTTGTTTAATAGTTTTAACAAGAAATGTCATTTTTTCTTGTGCAAAAAAAAAAAAAAAAAAAAATAAACTATACATAGGTTCATCACCAAGTTCTACTAGATTTTGAGTAAATTTCATCAAAATCTAGTTAAGATTACTAGATTTTGCTCGAAATCTCGTAAGCACAATTTTTCCTTGTAATGTAAATGGGCTATTAAATGTTTGTGTTACATCTGTAACATATTTAAAAAAATACGTGTATGAATAAATAAATTATTTTGCCAAGTTAATGTTTATTAAACTTGGCAAAATATTTGTTTTTAGTAATTGGTTCTTTGGGAAAACACTTAACACGAAAAATATATTGGGAAAGAACTTAAATTGGAGTTTTCATAGGGTTTTGCCAACGTGGTAAAACAAGTTGAGCAACCCCAGCATAAGGTTATCATCTGTGTGTTGGCAGAATACAGCGAAAGTAGAACTTGTAATTTTTTGCCTAAGTTTCGAACACCTTAAGAAATGCTTTGCTAACGTTGGGCCGACTGGTTTTTACTGCCTGGGTACATACCAATCTTTATGACATGTAGGTATTGATTTATAAAGTCCATATTAACTTTGGTTTAAGAAAGGTTTATAAACCTGTCTTAAATTTTTATGAATTTAGCTGTATAAGTTCAGATGCAGTAAACTTACATGCCGGTTTCTTAATTGATTAAGACGTAGTTTATCCGTTAATTCTGCAGCATTCATTGCATTTGGTAAATCTTGTTTGTTTGCAAATACTAATAAAACAGCATCTCTTAGTTCATCTTCTTGCAACTAAAAAAATATAGTTATAATCAATTATGTTTGTTTTCAATACATATTTCTGAATATATACCTACCATATTTTGTAATTCTTTTTCAGCTTCAGTAATACGGTCCCTATCATTGGAATCGACGACAAATATAAGTCCCTGGGTATTTTGAAAATAGTGCCTCCATAAAGGACGGATTTTATCTTGACCGCCAACATCCCAAACTGTGAAGCAAATATTTTTGTATTCTACACTTTCAACGTTGAAACCAATGGTAGGAATAGTCGTTACAACTTCTCCTAACTTTAACTTGTATAGAATGGTTGTTTTTCCAGCAGCATCCAACCCCACTAAATAAATACAAAAATATATTATGTTAATTAAAATTTATGGTAGTGACAGTCCACTCTTAAACATTATTAAAAATATAATAATTAGGACCCAAAGCGTACTTGTTCACTTCTCCCGTCTTTCCCTTCACCCGTTTTTCCTATTGCAATTATAAAAATTGGATAAGGGATAAAGACTCCGGGGAATTGGGTTGATTTATTATATACATAAATATATACAATATATATTATTTCTAGTGATATAAAACAATTTTCCACAAAATTAATAACAATGGATGTATTCCGGTACCAATTTATGTTACTTTTTGTGGTAGTTCCACACTTGAGTTTATAATTATTTTTCTACTGAACGGTTGTACCGTGGAATTTAATCCCACTGATAAGGATAACTAGAAACAATTTGAAAATAAAATTGTTGATTTCTTTTGAGTCGTTCGAAAGGGACATGGACAGGACTAAATCGATTTTAGCTAATAAATCAGCGAATGTTTAAACGCTAGTTTAGTTAACTTAACTTAAATTTATATGTACCGTACAAGAAATTAATGAAAACTTGATTTTCTACCATTTCTCCCATCATTTTCTTAACAAATATGATGATTCGCTCATTTATTTATTGTAGGGTAGATTAAACTCAACAGCTGTAAATGGTTGCCAGCAAAATGAATATAATTTTTGTATTATTTTGTACTAACATTTTATTTAAAAGTAAATTAATATCAAAAGAGTATATATATAAATAGAAAGTTTTGTCTCTAAAGCGGATATGTCTTAAAAGAATTTTTTCTTTTTGGTACCTTTTTTACCAATAATTTGTACCTAGTAGGGAGATCGATTATTCGACTTTTTTCAAAAACCGGTTTTCGTAAATTCCGAATAGCTGCTAATTTAAAAAACCCGATTTTCGGTTAAGCATTTTAAAAATAACCGGTTTTAATTCGAATACATAAAAATACAAAAAACTAATAAGTTTTTAATTAAAACTTAATTTGAATAAAAACAGAACAATTCACTATAAAAAAGATTTCTGTATGACGTGCTAAATTTCCAATTTGTCATATTTGAAAAATACACTGAAATTTATTGTTGAGGGAAAGCTAGCTTCTATGTGAATTTCACTGGTTGCTTAGGCAAGCTCATCAGGAAACCTTTTCCTAAGATTTTAGAAAAGCTAAAAATATATTACGAATAAAACCCTAAAGCGAATAAGAATTTTAAACACTCAAAGTCTTACTTGTAACAATATTAAAGCTTAAACAAAACACCAACAATAAACAATTCACGATGATAAGGAACCAACAAAATACATAGATATGACTTAGCATATGTTCAGACCTAACAAATATTTGACGATAGAATCCAAAAAAGCGTGACCAGTAAATTGATCAAACTTGAGCTTTATTTTTTATAATTTCTATTTATCATAATTGTATAATGTAGTTTAGAAACTGTGAAATGATGTTTGCTCTAGCCAAACGTTTTGCAAAAGCAAACAATTCTTAAAGAAAACTAGTGGTTGTGTAGGACGTCAAATATTTAATAGGTGTGAACATAGCTTTAGCATTTTTGAAAAACTTTGGTTTTAAAAAACTATACCAATTTAATAAATTTATTATTCGAGATATTCTCCCAAATTTATTTTAAATGAGTTTTAATTTGTTTGTTGTTAAGCATGTCTATATGAATCAGTAGACTTCAACCATATTTTTTTAAAGTTGCAAACAAAACCTCTTAGCCAGGATTATTTATTTCAAAATATATTGTTTTAGCATTATACAGGTAGAAACGAATAGTAATATGAACATACTTTTTGTATGAAATATCTGTCAAGTTGTCGCTTACAATATAAAACCTTCCATGAATTTGTCTGATTCTTTCAATTATGTTTTAAGTTCTTGGTGTTTTAATAAATAAAACTGATGAATTTTTCCATATCGTTGATTCCGCCGGTATGTTGTAGTTTTAAGCATATAGATATGCTGAACTATGTACATATTTAAGAGTAATTCATTCATTTTTGGCAGCATATTTTAGTAAAGTATTATTTGCAGTCTCTTAAGAACTAATTGGAACAGAGTCAAGTTTTTTGGCGTATATTTATGTCAAGCTTGTGGACTAATTAAAGATGATTACTAAGTCGTGACGTTGAAGAACCTTTGCAACTTATCATTTTAGGGCCCTTTCAGCACCATTGTCTTTTAATCAGTTCGAAATGTAACCGGAGATAATATCTTTATAAATATATATATAAAATTTAGAACAGTGATTTGTATTTACATTGCTCATAATGTTTTTTGACTTTTGTTACATTTTGTTTTGACGTTCTTCATAAAAAGTTTAAGTTTTCCCAATATTTAATTAAAAAAATACTTCAATTGGGGTACATTTATAACAAAAGTAAGGAAAACGTATATGAATTACACATTACAAAAATAACCGGTTTAATTTACCAAAATAACCGGTTTATTCGATATTGGAAAAATTGACATTTCAAGATATTCGACTTGGGCAAAACTAAAATAACCGGTTTAAACCGGTCAAATACTATTCCATCGATCTCCCTAGTACCTAGTTTAAAACCTAATATCTCCCTTTATTAACATGTTCGACAACTTAATTGGTAATCGGTTCTCATTATCAGGTGATTACTTTGTTTCATTTTCGTTTTTTTATTCATCTGATTCCTATGATCAGTGACAGTGACGATATAACTGTCGTGTAAGGTGTTCTGATCACAAAGACATATGTAGGTGACATTTGAGATGAATATACCAAATACATTACCATGTACATATTACATCCCGGGAAAGCGGGATTTATTTTTCAATTTCCCGGTATCCCGGGAATTCCCGCTCAATACAAATCGATGCATTCAAATTTTTTTTTATCTCTGTGGCAAAAAGGAAAAACTGCTTAATGGCACCTTAGGTAGGTAGGTAGAAAGGCCGGTGTGAAGTCTCCTTCACACCCTCACCCAGAGACCAATATGGTCCATTGTGATGCCTTATTCAGGGATAGCCCTAGAGAGAAAGTTAGTGAAATAAACAGAGAAAGCATAAGATAAATAAGAAAGAAAGAAAGAAAGAAGGTTCCTGACCAAACCCGAGCGAAATCCTACTCAACCAAATGCGCCCTACGTGCGTCCAACACCCAGCCTATTCTCGCGCAGCCAGGCCATCCCCATTACGAATCCTATCAGATTCTCGAGTCCGCAACCCGAGACATCCCCTAATTCGCCCAGGAATCTACTGCCCAGCCACCTCTGCCTGCTGCCCTGCAACCTGGGACAGTGGCACAGAATGTGCTCCACCGTCTCCAACTCCTCAGGGTCCTCACACAACCTGCACATATCCGACAATCCGGATCCCATCCTCACCGCCATCCTGCCTATCATACAGTGGCCCGTGATCATTCCTATCATGGTTCTAACGCAGACCCTACTCCTGCCCATCAGCAAAACCGAATCGGACCTATTGAGCACCGGCCACAGCGTCCGTGATACCCGACAGTCCGTTCGATTCCCCCAGGCCCGGTTGGTCGCGCCCACAATCCATTCCCTGATTCTTCCAAAATAGAACGCCATTGGAGGCCTAACCGCCTCTAAACAGTTAGGATCCTCCATCTCCGAGCCCTGCCTCGCCAACCCATCAGCAACCTCATTGCCGACTATGTCGCAGTGACCCGGCACCCAGCACAGCCTTAGCAAATACTCCCCTAAGACTGCCCCAAGAGCCTTCCTACAATCATCAACCAGCTTGGATTTCACATAACAGCCCCTTACGGCCATAAGAGCCGCCTGGCTGTCCACATATATAGTGACCTCCGAGCCCCTATCAATGTTGTCCCTTATCAGTTCCACGGCCCTCATGACCCCCAGAACCTCCGCCTGAAAAACACTGCAGTCGTCAGGAAGCCTATATGACCTTCTGATGTTCAGATCCTCAATGTAGACCCCCGCACCCGTGCCCCTCATCTTCGAGCCATCAGTGAAAATAGCAAATCCACTAAATAATCTGCCCCTACCTGACCAGCTCTCCCTAGAAGGAACTATTACCTCCGGCAGCCGCCCAAAATCCACCCTAGTGCCCACATAATCTGTGGATCCGGGAGGTCCCAGGCAATAGCCACACGCCTCAATCTCACTCAGGATCCGTGAGTGACCCTGAGTGACATTCCCCATCAGTCCTGATTCCCTCAGTCTAAGAATACTCCTGGCCGCCATTCCCATCACATACTGCTCAATAGGCAGAAGATGTAGAATGACGTCCAGGGCCGCCTGAGGGGTACTCCTCATGGCACCTGTCATGCCCATTGAAGCACACCTCTGAGCCTTAGAAAGAAGGTTCCTACGACTAGCCAATCTCAATGACTCCCACCAAACACAGCATCCATACGTAAGAATGGGTCTAACCACCGAGGTGTACAGCCATCCCACCACTGACGGCCGGAGTCCCCAACTCCTACCTATCGATGATCTGCAAGCATAGTAGGCATTGAGACCCCTCTTAAGTCTCTCCTGAGTATTCCTTCCCCATGACAGCTTGCTGTCCAGAAAAACTCCCAGATACTTAGCACTATCAGATAGTCTAAGCTCCACTCCTCCTAGTACCGGTAGCCTAAAATCCTCCACCTTGTACCTCCTAGTGAAAAGAACCAACTCCGTCTTCCCCGGATTAACTCCCAGTCCCTTATCACTCGCCCATGCCGACAGTTCGCCCAGCGCCCCTTGCATGATGTCGCTAATTGTCGGCAGAAACTTGCCCGACACCAATATCACCACATCATCCGCGTAGGCTACGACCTTCTGACCCATTCTGTCAAAACGTCTCAGAACGACATTGACGGCCAAGAGCCACAATAAGGGTGAGAGAACTCCCCCCTGTGGGGTCCCCCTAGTCACCGATCTCCTCAAACGTTCGTCTCCCCAGTCCGAGTGAATAACCCTGCTGCTTAGCATCCTAGTTATCCATTCGACCAAGAACAACGGAACCCTCTGATCAAACAGTGCCTGCCTAATAGCCTCTATCCTCAAATTGTTAAAGGCGCCCTCTATATCCAGGAATGCCGCCAAGGTGTATTCCTTGGTTCGCAAACCCCGCTCAACATAACCCACCACATCATGCAACGCACTCTCAACAGATCTACCCTTATGATAGGCGTGTTGAGCGCCGCTGATGATGTCGGCGTCAATCTTCATCCTCAGATGTAGATCAATCAGTCTTTCCAACGTCTTCAAAAGAAAAGACGATAAGCTGATTGGTCTAAAATCCTTGGGTTTAGAGTGACCGGTTCTACCCGCCTTGGGAATAAAAACTACCCTGACCTCCCTCCACCCTCTAGGAATGTACCCGTTCAGCACACATACCCTAAACAGTTCCACCAACACCAGGAGTGATGATCTCCCGATATTCTGTAACATCGCCGGAAAGATACCATCTGGTCCCGCCGATTTGTAGGACCCAAAGGTATTCACCGCCCAAGTTACCTTATCCAAGGTGATCATATCTCCCACCGTCTCCCTTTCCCCACCGTCCGAGCCCGACCCAGAGAAGGGGTCACCACATACAACCTGTTCCCCCGACCCAGGATCCACACACCTTAAAATCTTCATGTTCAAATGTACTCATTGGCAAAATTTCAATTATTTTGTAGAATTTTTAAAAAAGTTATAGCAAAATACTTTTTGGTTTTGGTTTAAAAACAGCCAAATTTTGTCTTTTTTCTAGTAAAAATAAAATCCAAAATTAAAAAGCCGACAAGTTCCACTGCTAAAATAGCCCACACTTAGCCAAAGCAGCAGCAAAATAAACACACTGGTTTTTTTAAGTTACTTTTTAAAGGGCACTGGCTTCAGACAACTTTTGCTTTTTTAACAATGGCAAACATTTCTTATTTGAGGAAACTCAAAAAGCAACGGCAATCACTTTTATGTTGTAGGAAAAAGTATGTAGGAAAAATAATGAAACAAACAGCTTCTGGCTGCAAGCGGCCAAATCAAAAACCAATGTAGGCTAGTAGCCGCACAATAGGAAATAATAGCAGCACAAACTAATGTGCTAATGGCACATAATTGCGAAGAGACACTCGACGACGACAAGTGATATTTGTCATCCAAAACAAACACAACAAGAATTTGTTTTTGTTTTCTATAAAATAAAATAACCACTGTTGCCAATTTAGAGATTTTCCCGCTAAATCTAGCGTTTTTGAAATGTCAATCGCGGGAAAAGATACGTTTTAGCGGTAAGCGGGAAATCTAGCGATTTTCAATATTTAAATTTACAGATTTTATACTTTTTCTTATTAAAATTTTTTGTTTTTCTAGTTAAAAACTACTTGTTTATGTTCACGGTTTTATTTACTGTTGTAGTTTTATTTACCTAAGGATTGTATGTGACATTTTTTTTTTCGATTTTCAGTTAGTATTTTGTTAGGGTTGTATGTGACAATTCACAACTTTAAGCTTGCTAAAAAAATCTTAAACAAAAGTTAAAGTATAGATCTAAATTGTTTCGATAGATCCCACCCAAGTAATATAATTCACTTACTTTCTCTTATTAATTTTATCTTATTGCTTAAATCGGCAAATAATTGCGAAAAATGGTGTAAATGTTATACACTTTTTTGAGTTTTTATACCCTCCACCACAATTAGTTGTGAAGAGGGTATACTAAGTTTGTCATTCCGTGTGAAACTTTTTTATTATTCATCTCAGACCCCATAAAGTATATATATTCTGGCTGCTTGAGTAATTCTAAGTCGATTTAGCCATGTCCGTCTGTCTGTCCGTCTGTCCGTCTGTCCGTCTGTTGAAAACACGCTCACTTTCGAAAAACTCAAAAGAAATAAACAAACTAGGTGTCAAAATGCTTGTAGTTATCCTAAGCAGTTTGGGATTGAATTTCAGCAAAATCGGTTCAGTAGGACCAGAGCTATGAATCAAAATGTGGAACCACCACCTTCAAAAACTTGATAATTTTGTTACAAAAACAAACATAAATGATGCAAAAATGCACGGAATGACATAAGATTTTGCACAAGTCTGTTTTATTCGACTAGAAATTACACTGTAAAATTTCGCGAAGGTCGGTCCATAATTTACCCTAGGCCCCATATAAACCCTACTCCCGGAAAACAGTTTAGTACGCCTAAAACCGTAAAAAATAATTCAATCATAACAAATTTTGGCTCGTCACAATTTTATAGGACTTTAAATGATACTGTGAAATTTCGTGAAGATCGGTACATAATTTACCCTAGGCCCCATATATGCCCTACTCCCGGAAAACAGTTTAGTCTCCTAAAACCATAATTAATAACAAATCGTCACAGTTTAAGATAATAATAATAAAAAGACATCATACAGATATTACTCCTTAAACATTCGAACTGTCGGTGGAGGGTATCAAAGATTCGGCACAGCCGAATATAGCACTCTAACTTGTTATATAGCAATTTGTATACCCTCCACCACAACTAGTTTGTCATTCCGTGTGAAACTGTTTTTATATTCATCTAAGACTCAAAAAAATATATATTTTCTAGGGCATTGAGTAGTTTAAGTCAATTTAGCCATGTCTGTCTGTCTATCCGTCTATTGAAATCACGCTCACTTTCAAACGACTCAAAAGAAAAGTTAATATTGGCATCAAATAATTTCTAGTTTCCCTAAAGGCCTTTATACACTATTCCACAAAGTCTTAAGTATTTACAAAAATGCTTCCCTGATCTAATTACTGTTTGAGAATTTAAAAAAAAAAAAAAAACAATAACAACTTATTATAAAAGGGTTACATTTTCGTAAAATAGTTTAGACTTTGTGGGATAGTGTATAACGGTCTTAAGCAGTTTGGGATTGAAATCCAGCAAAATTGGTTCAGTATGAAAGGAATTAATATGTGGAACAACCACCCTAAAAAATTTATCATTTTGTTACAAAAACTAGAATTAATACACAGAAAAAATTATCCAAAATTGTTCACCAATTAAAGCATTAATCAAAAATATAATCAGTTTTAATTAAAAATTTAATCAAGTGAATTAAACGTTTAATCAAGTGAATTAAACGTTTAATTAATACTATTAACTGGTTTAATTGATACTATTAATTTGTTTGCTGGTGCAAATTTAATTAATTTTTTAATTAATATCACAATTTTTTTAATTGAAATCAAATTTTATTTTCTTCTGTGTAGTGGCGTAATGCACATTTTGATATAAGGTTTTGCACAAATTCGTTCTATATGACCAAAAATCCTACTTATAAACCCTTAGTAAGCCTAAAACCGTAACAAAGATTGATATTGTAATACATTTTGGACTGTCAGTTTTATATGACTAGAAATAACACTGGCGACTTTCGTGCAGATCGGCCCATAATTTACCATAGGTCCCATATAAATACCACTCCGGAACTTTCTAACTGTAGCTGAAGGGTATCAAAGATTCGGCACAGCCCAATTCATCACTCTAACTAATTTTTTTTTGGGAATAAAATAGTTGGAAACCTTAGTATGTAACATATTTAAGAGTCATATATATACCTTTGAAAAAAGCAGCGTATATCTAGATTTATATAAAACTTTAAAATGTTAAGGGTTTAGCGGTATTTAAAAAAAATCCCACTACATGCATGTTATAAAGAATATTTCTTTCGTATGTTTACATATGGATGTGTCCGAGGCTAAAAAGCCTAACTAACTTTTAAAAATTTCTAAACTTTCTTATATTACTATCTAATTAGTTGTAAATTCTTTGAAAATTATTTTGTTCTTTTATTATTTAAATATGTTCCATTAAAAAATATAAAATAATCGGTATGCATAAAGTTTAAATCTTTTTTTAATTTTTTCAGAAGCAAACATCACTATTTTACTTTACTTTTTATTTTGTGGAGTTAGGCCTTTTAGCTTCTTACACATCCATATATTGAAAACAAATTTTAGTTTTTTATTATTTTGTTCAATAATAAGTGAAGTATAACCCGGTTAATTACCCCCCGCATAGATGCCTTTCACGCTTATTTACCTTGAGTTTTAAATCGCCGTTTTTTTTCTTCCATTTTTCAAACAAAAATCCACGCTTAATTTCCATACCCTTTATTTCCAATTCGGGTAATTGCCTTAAAAATCAAACTCCCAAAATAAAATTACACCTAAATTTCATTCCTTTAATTGCCTCAGTTCTATTTGACAACAACACAGCAAGTAATACAACCAAGTTTAGATGTTAATGATTTGAAAATATGCACTAAAATTTTTTTAAAAAATATGCCCAAAAACAAAATATGGCTATTTGAAAGCAACAAATTCTACGATTTAGTATTTGCATTAAAACAAACTTTATTCTGGGCTCACGAGAATCAAGTTATGTTATAAACAGTGTTACCGTCGGATATTTTCAAAAAGTACCAAAAAAAGGGGATATCTACAAAAAAAGTGGCACCAAAAAGTGGATTTTTTTAAAAAAAGGGGCACATCTTTTAAAATTAATATAAGTACACCACATTATGTATTTTTTACGTTTTTTTCTATTTATTATAATTTTAAATGGTATAAAAACTAAAACAAATATTTTGTAACTATTTCTCTCGAGAAGTAATTTTTATAAAATATATACTTTAATGTTTTGGAAATTCAAAAACGTTAAACTTGTTTTCTGCCAAACATGTTTTTTTGGAATATGAAATTGTTGCAGAAAATAGAAGATATTTATGTAATGTGTTTTATATATACATTTAGTAATATATTTCTTGTACTATTCCTTCTGAATACATTTTCTTTGATTTATTTCAGACACTGTATTGCATAGGTAGACATTTAAAAACTTTTCAGAAATTTATTGGCCCATTCCACCAGATTCTTATGTTTTTTGGAATGCTATGGCCGAATATGAGCACTGTTTTCTCCCATCACGTCACATTTATCAGATACACCAATTATTGTAATTTCGGATGATGTTTTGTACCACAATTAATAACAAAATCCATAGTTTTATAATTTTATTCTACAGTCAACCTAATTACAAAAGTTGTAGGCCAGGCACATTTGTTTTGAAAATAAAAACAAATTTTAGTTTTTATTATTGTTTTCAATATAAATATGCGAAAGAAATTTTCTTGTCGACACCGTGGGCCTGGCAGCAAAGCTATAATCGGATGAAAACAAAAAATCCTATAACAAAAAAAACGAAAATATCACTTTTTCAAATACTTTATATATAATCAGTTCCTCACTTTAATACAAATAAATGCACGGCATGCATTCATGCTACTAAATTTAAGTGCTAGTGTTTTAATTTCTTTACTATAGCATATTTAGTTTTTATTTTTCCTTTCCTTTTTAGTTTTCCTTCGCCTGGGTAACTATCTTGTCGAGATGCGAAGGCTTAAGTGCACTCTACGGTTCTGATCTCTTGGAATGATGTATGTGATGAATACGTCCTTGCGAGAGGTCGAGAACACTGAAGGGGTGTGCAACTAAAGGTTACTCATCTTGTCAAGATAATGAGGCGGCAGTGGAATGCACACTTCCGGTCCATTATCAGCACATATATCACGGCGTGTCAGCCCGCGGGTTCGCCCCTTGTAAGGTGGGGGCTTTACTAGTGGCTGGGGCGCGAAATATGCACTTTTAAGGACAACGTGGTTGGTAGCAGTGCCGAGGTCCTGGGTGGCTAGTTAGTGCGTAAAGAAACTAGTCGTTAACAGCTCCCCTCAGCGTCAGGGCAAAGCGCTGTTGTAAGTTAGTTGCCTAGTCCACGCACGCCGTCACTGCGTGGTTCGGTCCGTCTTTTTACGAGCAAACTCGTGGGAACCAAAATGAATTCACCCTTTTTAAAAAACAAAAACAATAATAAAACAAACGACAAGGACACGACGGAAGGGATTGACCAGGGTCAGTCGGACGTCACGGTCTGTGAGGTGGAGAATACCCTCTCGACTGTTCATGAGAGTATAATCGAACAGGAGAGACAGGTACTTAACGACCTTCACGTGGATAGTCTTCTGGGACTATCGAGTGACTCCTGTGGTGAAACCGGGGCTACTCAAGGGTTAGAGGGGCTGACTCTGCTCTCTGACACGGAGCTCGATATTGTCATATCAGCTCACAGTCAGACTGCAGAGCCTGCCACTCTTATCTGTGAGGCCAGGGGACATCAGAGGGGACACTCGGGAGAAGATTGTCCACAACTTGTTCGGCAGGACGCCGTGGAGGTTGGGCCAAGCGCCCCTCCACGAGACATTAAAAATTCCAGCCGAACGAAGGAGGAGAAGGCGCAGAACGGAACAAGGAGCTCTCTGGCATATCTGGATAAGATGGCGAAGAGAGATCCTTCAACGTTCTCCGCGAGGGATAGGCACCTTCTGAGAAGGCACCGACAAAGCGTCGCCAAATTCGAAAGAATTTACGGCCCTGTCGGTACCGTGCTGGGTTGGCCCTATCCTTGGAGAAAGCAGGTGGATGAGGTCGCCGACCCGGTCACTACTCAAAAGAGTACAGGGCCGGTGGCGTCGTCAACCTGTGGAGAGATGGAGGAAGGTGGGGTTGCCCCGATGACCAAAGCGCTCATGTCTTCGGAACGAGCTGCGGAGGATAAGGGGGCGATACCCAAGAAGGCAGGCAAAGTGGCTAAGGCAGCGGACACAGGGAAGAAGGCTGGCAATCCTCCGTCCGATTCAACTAGTGGCTCTCGTAAGGAGGCCAATAGGGGAAAAGGTGCGGGCAGGAGCAAGCCTTCTAAACTAGTCGTGCCTAAGTCATCGTGCTCAGTGAAGAGGGTTGGTGCATCCCCGGCTGAAGCTCCTAATGGCTCTAATAAGGAGACCATTAAGAGGATCAGATCTGGGGATGATCAGCCTTCTTCATCGAATAAAAGATTGAAGAAGTCGACGAGCCTGGAAGGTCAACTGCAAGTGGCTGTCATTGATCGGAATGATCCGGATGGGAGGATCAGTGCCGAGCTATGGCAGTTAGTGGAGGCTAGGCTTATCGACGAGCTGGCAACATTCAAGGGCAAAGAGGAGGACGTATCCTTCAATGGTGCGGACTGGGTTAAGGGAGTGAAGGTTGTCAATTGTGGTAACAAGAATTCTTTGGAATTCTTAAGGACTACAATTGACAAATGCAGCGACATTAACCCGGGGGCAAGGTTTGAAGTCATACAAGCCTCCGATTTGCCAATTAGGTCCATAGTGACAGTATGGATTCCACCACCCGTACGCCCGGTGGAAACTATACTGGCAGTATTGGGCAATCAGAACAATAGGCTTCTTACCGACCAATGGAGGCTGGTGACCTCACTGGTGTGTAAGGAGAATACCGGCAGGGACTTCCGCTTCGCAGTGGATCGGAAGTCCATGGAATTCTTGGTGGAGGTGGGGGGGGTAGTTAAGTTTGGTTTAGGTAACGTCAGGTTCCGGTATCCGAAGCATGACAGGACCAAAGAGGCTGTTAGTGGTGCAAATAAACCTGCACCATTGTGAAGCAGCCTCAGCCGAACTGGCAACCTTCCTCACCAGCACCCGGACGGACGTGGCCCTAATCCAAGAACCTTGGATTAATAAAAATAAGGTTTGTGGTTTAGGAGTTGCGGGATACACTCTGTTTGTCCCGTCCACAGAGGACAAGGTAAGAACGTGTATATTAGCAAGGAATGAATTGAATTTTCTCATCTCTCATTCTTTCAGGTGCGGTGACTTAACCGTGGTAAATGGAGAAGCCAAAGGTAAGCGCACTCTTACACTGGCTTCGGTGTATATGCCATACGAGGCGATAGACCCACCTGGTACTGAGGTGCGGGAACTGACGGCATATGCAAGGAGGAGGGGTGCAATCCTTGTATTGGGCTGCGATGCCAATGCTCATCATAGCCAATGGGGGAGTGCAGATATAAACAAAAGGGGTGAGTTAATGTTTGATTTTATAACTACTAACAATCTTATTATCTGTAATATGGGTAACACGCCGACGTTCAGAAATAAAGATAGGCAGGCAGTGATAGATCTGACATTAGTGAACCGTGACGAGCAACTTGTTGCTGATTGGAGGGTGGCAACGGACTGTACATTTTCAGACCATAGTCGTATTACCTTCACATTGAATTTTGACCCACCTGGGGCTGCTCCATTTAGGAACCCGAGGGGAACAAAATGGGACTCCTTTAGGGAAAGAGTCCAAATTGGGTTGGCGCAAATGGCCTTGGGCGACTTGCTGCCGACTGATCTGGAGGGGGTGGTGAACAAGTTCACTCATCTTCTAAGGGAAAGCTATGAGCAGTCCTGCCCGGTTACATTTCCGGGTAGGCGTAAACAGCCCAAATGGTGGACCAGGGAACTCCAAGTTCAAAGGTCTACGGTTAGGAGACTGTTTAATAGGGCCAAGCTTACCAGAGCACCAGAGGATTGGAACAATCATAGGGTGCAGTTCAATAGATATAAGGCGGATCTGAAAAGAGCAAAGCGACTATCATGGAGGCAATTTTGTGCATCCATCGATAATGTCAACGAGTTGTCAAGATTCCGACGGATTTTATCCAAGGACCCTAAGGCCCTTGGTTATATCCAAAGGAATGACGGCTCATGGACTGAGTCTGGCTCTGAGACCCTAACCTTACTTATGGAGACGCACTTTCCCGGGTGCAGGGAAACCGGAAGTATGGACGACGGTCAATGGGACGTGATGTCCATGACATCGGATTATGCTTCCGCTTGCGTCGAGGAAATGGTCACAAGGGAAAAGCTGGTGTGGGCGGTAAATACTTTCGACCCATATAAATCACCGGGTCCGGATGGCATTTTTCCGGCCATGCTTTGTAACATTCCGGACGACGCATCATTTCTGCTGGTGAATATATTCAAGAAGTGCCTCAGTAGGAGGTATCTGCCTAGGGGGTGGAGAGAGGTTAGGGTGATTTTTATACCCAAGGCTGGAAAGGCAGGCCACTCGAAACCGGGGGATTTTAGACCTATTAGTTTGTCTTCTTTCTTGTTGAAGACTCTTGAGAGGCTAATAGATTACTATCTCAGGAGTAATATTGAGACACGCCTTATAAGCAACGCTCAACATGCTTACCTGAAGGGTAAATCTGTTGAGAGCGCGTTACATGAGGTGGTGGGCTATATTGAGCACGGTCTGGGGCATAGGGAATATACTCTGGCCGCGTTTCTGGATATAGAAGGAGCCTTTAATAACATTAGGATTGAGGCGATTAGGGATTCGTTGTTGGAGTTGGGAGTTGAGGATTTTCTGGTGGAGTGGATAGTCTGCATGCTTGGCAGTAGGATTATAAACTCGAGCCTGGGGGATCATGTGATAAGGAGGAGGGTTACCAGGGGGACACCACAAGGGGGGGTTCTATCACCCCTACTGTGGTTGCTTGCGGTCAACGGGATTCTTAGATCATTTGATTCCATGGGCAGGAAGATTGTTGCCTATGCCGATGACATAGTTCTTCTGGTCAGGGGAAAGTTTCTGTCCACGATCGGGGAAATTATGCAGGTGATGCTGGGCGAACTCTCGGCTTGGGCAAAGGATAGGGGACTGGGTGTTAACCCTGTGAAAACTGAGCTGGTGTTATTTACCAGAAGGTATAGGATAGAGGGATTTAGGGGGCCAGTGCTAGATGGCGTCGAGTTACCGCTATCGGGCGGGGCAAAGTATTTGGGTAACTTTCTGGACTGCAAGCTGTCTTGGAAGAGAAATACTCAGGAGAGGATGAGAAGGGGACTCAATGCATACTACACATGCAGGAACTCCATTGGTAAGACCTGGGGTCTGAGGCCAGATATGGTAAACTGGATTTACACATCGGTTGTTAGGCCTATACTTACCTATGGATGCACTGTCTGGTGGGGTGCGTTGGGAGTGGATAGCTATAGGAAGATGCTCAGCAAGGTTCAAAGGAGTGCATCTCTTGGCATTACAGGCGCTAGGAGAAGTACTCCGCAGGCAGCGCTGGACATCCTACTATATCTGTCCCCTATTGAACATTATGTGAGGAGTGTGGCCGCTAGGAACTTACTTAGACTTTACGAGTCTTCTTTAGTTAGGCCTAGGCGGGATGATCACACGAGAATTTTGTACGAGATGGGTCTGCTTGGTCAGGGTAATACTCTTGGGGGTATTTCGGATCATAGGACTATGACCCTGGACTTTGGTGCAACACCACCGGTAGACTTCCCGGATAGGGAAAATTGGAGTGGGTCCAACGGACTGTTTGAGGGGTGGGCAGTGTTTACGGATGGATCCAAGATGGAAACCGGCACTGGTGCCGGTGTATATATTGCGGACACCGATGTGAAAAGGTCTTTCAGACTCCCCGATGAGTGCAGTGTCTTCCAGGCTGAGATCCTAGCGATCTGGAGGGCGACGGAGGCGATACTGGAACACATCGTGGGTGGATCTGTGGTGACAATTTACGTCGATAGTCAGGCTGCGCTTAGGGCATTGACAAATTATACGGTGCGATCGCGCCTGGTCGCTAGGTGTAGAAATGCTCTTAGGGAACTCATGGAGGCATTCAATGTAAGGCTGTGTTGGGTACCCGGACACTGCATGGTTGATGGAAATGAGGTGGCGGACGAACTGGCAAGGGCGGGTTCGAATATGGACTTAGTGGTAAGGGACATGGGGGTAAAGCCTCCCCTATGTTACTACTTTGGTGTGATAAGGGAAAAGTTCCGTGATGACGTTAACCGATCCTGGGGGGACAGAGTGGATTGCAGGGTGTCTAGGGCACTTTGGCCCAGATTGGACGCGGGGGCAACCAGGGTTCTACTGGGATTGGATAGGGGTGGTCTTAGAACGCTTATAGGGTTCTTGACGGGTCATTGTCCTGTTAGGGCCTTTACGGGAAAATGGGACAGCACCATACCGGACTTCTGCAGATTATGCGATGAATCAGAGGAGCTGGAGACAGTCGAGCATGTACTGTGCCACTGTCCTAGGATGCAGGGTCTCAGACAGAAGTGGCTGGGAGAAAGGTTTCACGACGAACTGGGGTGCATCGCTGGATGTAATCCGGCTGATCTACTAGGGTTTGTCAGGGAAATAGTGCGGCTGTTTCTGTTGAGGGGACTGTAGAGAGGGAATTTGTTTTTGCACAGCACCTACTAATTTTCTAACTTTCTAGTTTTCTATCATCCTATACTTCTTTTCTTTACTTCTCTCTTTTCTACATTCTTTCTCTTTATCGAAGGGATTCACAATGGACCGTACCGGTCTCCGGGTGGAAGTGTGCCCTTGGGCACATAACCCTTCTTAACCTAACCTAACCTAACCTAGTTTTTATTCAATTTCGTCTATTTTTGCTTCGAATTTTTGTAATCAGGTTTATAGAACAAAACTATAAAACTGGATTTTGTTATTAATTGTGGTACTAAACATCTTCTGAAATAACAATAATTGGTGTATCTGATAAATGTGACGTAATAGGAGAAAACTGTGTTCATATTCGTCTTTAGCATTCCAAAAACATAAGAATCAGTTGGAATGGTTAAACAAACTTTTTCAATGTCGTCCTGTGCTACATATTTATTAATGGTCAGTTTCATACAAATTTTACAACTAATTGTTTTTAAAAGGACTTCCATACTTTCGTAAAATGTCTTTAGCCTATTTGTTTCTTTATTTTTAATTAAGCTAACTTAGTAAAAACATGCTCAGCAGAAGCACTACTATGTGTCAAAGTAAAAATATGAGAGACCAATTTGTACAAGTTTGAATATATATATAGGTATATTCATCAAATCTATTTTTCGAAGTTCCTATTTCACGCCAAAAATCTTCAGCATTCGAAATTTTTAATATGTGTTCATAATTCGTGTCATTTACTTTACTTTCTAGAAGTTTAAATTCATGTATAAATGCATCTGGGTCAGTTATAATTTCTTTAAACTCTGAAACTAATTCGAAATAGTTTATATCTTCATTAGACACTATAAATATTGGGTCTAAATACTTCAATATATTGAGCTTTTTGTTTTTTATATCAATTCTTATTATCAATTCATTACACAGTTTTTGGTTAAAACTTAGATTTTACTTTTAATGTCAATTACACAAATTTTAGACAAGTTTTCGGTACACAACAGTTCGGTTTCTGCTTCATGACTTCTAAGGAGAGACAAAATACTTTTTTTTGCCAAATATTTGAAACTTTTTGCTATATATTCTTTTAAATATTTATATTAATTTTTCCTAATTCTTGATTTATAAAAGAATATATAGCAAAAAGTTTCAAATATTTGGTAAAAAAAAAGTATTTTTTTTGTCTCTCCTGAAAAGTAGTTGCTTTTGAGTTACGAGGTTGCGGATATGTGAGATATATTTATCCCCTTGTTCATGACAAATAAAATAGGTTAATAGAAAGTTTATTAAACCGATTTTCATCTAACGACGCATGACAAGAAATTTCATATAAACTTGCTTACATATACATATATTAAAACCGTTTTACATATATTAAAGCTAGGGGTTATAATAAAACAGAAATAAAAAAAGTATATTTTCCTAGCGTAAAAAGTATCAAAAAAGTGGCAAGAATCGCAAAAAGTACCACATTTGGGTGCATTTTGTAAAAGTGGCCAAATAGTATCCAAGCAGTCGAAAAAGTGGCAAATTGCCACTTTAGTGGCACCAACGGTAACGCTGGTTATAAAGTAAAGGTTCATAATAAGAGTTATTTGTGCTGAATATTATTTAGATACACCAAAAATATGAGATATTTCCAATTATTTAAATTTTAAATTATATTTACATTTTAAAGGTTAAAATAGCTTGAATATTTTATGGATTGCTATTTGAATGGAAGTTGTATGTTTAAATCTGAACCGATTAAACCATATTTATTTTGCAGTAAAATATTTTGGGCATAATTTAATCCTAATACGAACATTATTAAATGGTTTGTGGACATAAAGAAAGAAGTTTGCATGGGGACTATGTGATATTATAGACCGATTCTCACAATTTACATAGGTTCCGTTCTTATGACAATTAAAACGTATTTACCAAAATGATACAATCGGTATACTAAAAGATGCGTCTCGATTTCTATGTATCAGCACAAATTTATATATTTGCTCTAGTATGAGTACGCTTTTGTTAGTAGGATATGACAGGATATCTCAAAAAGTATTACAGAACAAATTTAAGATTGCAAATCCTATTGTTTTTTATTGCTATCTCTTTAGATAAGCTGATACATGTAAAAATTCCTATGTCTTAACTTTTTTTCATATATCAAAGTTAAGGTATCTTGTAAATAAATACGTTTAATTTCCTTACTGAGGTTTTTAAACGTTTTTGCTTAATTACCTCAATGAGATAGTTAAACGTATTCTTATAATTGCCTCAACGAGGTAGTTAAGCGTATTCGTTTAAATGCTTTCCCCGCATAATTACCCAAAAATACTGGCATTTTTGGCAAGGTAGTTTTCCGTGGAATACTGTATAAGAAAGAAAAATTCTTGTCGACATTGTGGGCTAGGCTGTTAAATTATTTAACATATTTAATTTTGTCCATACATTTTTATTTTGTTTACACTAAAAACTCTTTTTGTTTCGAAAATTTATATTTATTTGTTACAAAACTTATATTTGACAAATTTGAATTTCAATTATAAGCTTTTAATATTTTAGTTCCTTTTTGTATTTTCTTCTTCCTTATTTAACATTCACTAAGTATTGATAGCAGGAACAAACGTTCCCATTAAATTCACGATAGTAATTTTCCCTTTATAAGGAATGAAAATGTAATGGGAACAAAAATTGCACATAATTTTCCCGATAGGAGTCTATTAAAATGTTCGACAATTTTAATGGTAATCTGTTCTCATTATGATCAGGTATACCGTAATTGTCATGTAAGGTGTTCTGATCATACCCTGCGGGAAATTTGTTTCTGGGATTTGTGAAAATAGAACAAGTACAAGAAGAAATAACTCATGACCAGAGAAAGAAGAACCAATAATTTAACTGGTGTATGAAGGATAAAAAGGTAGCAAAAGAAATTAATTGCAATACAGTCTTAATAGGTGGTGTGACACATTTTTTGGGACTTTCAAAAATTTGGTTCTTAAATATAGTTTTAGGACTTGTTGATAAGATAGTAACGTTAAATTTTATATACATAAGTAACATTCTTCTCTTGTTTATTATATTTTTTTTTTTTTATTAAGAACTGAAGTTTTTTGTTTAATTATTAGCTTTTATTAACCATAAAACGCCGTAAAAGCTCGGTTATGTAATTGAAGAAAAATAAAATAAATAAAAAATCAAATTTGATACTTGACAGTTATATAGGCCTAGAAATCACCTTGTAAAATTTAGTGAAGATCGGTCCATAATTTACCCTAGGCCTAATATAAGCCCTACTCCCGGAAAACAGTTTATTACGCCTAAAACCGTAATAAATAATGCTATCAGAAAAAAAATTTAATACTTCACAGTTTTATAGGACTAAAAATCACACTAATAAATTTCGTGATGATCGGTTCATAATTTACTATAGGCCCCACATATTTTACTATAGGCCCCATATAAAGCCCACTCGGGAAAATAATAATTTAATTTCTTCCAACTTAGCTTCATATGGCCAGAAAAAATGTCATGCAATTTTATGATATGGGCATTTTCGTCAAAAGGTCCACCGTGACCGAATATTTACAAGTTATTAAAAGCTGATTATTTTACGATACTGTTAAAGAGAAATATTTAGATTTTACTAGTTTTATAAATTTACCCAAAAATTTGTTCACTTAGATAAACCATCAGACTGCAAAGTTGTGCAAACGTAATTTCTTATTTGTGAGAATGTTGTATTGTATGTTTTCTTTAATATTATCTTTCTTAAGAGGTGATATTTGATAAAAAATTATTCAAAAAAAATGTTCTTACATGGTCTGTAATCTAAGGAAGAGTTCGAAGAGAAATATGTTATTCGGATTAACGGTAAATTTTTATTTTTTTTTTTTCTAATCATTCAGTAAAATTATTATGGAAAAAATTTCACGTTCGAAATGTCACGTATCGAACCAAGGGCCTGATTCTGACAGTCGTGATCGAGTAATTTCTCGATTCGAAAGCAATTTTATATCTAATTATTTCAGTCAATACTGTACGAATCGGAATTATTTTGTCAGTGTTGTAAAGCATTAATTTGAGTCTCACAATACTGAAAAAATAATTTCGATTCGTTCAGTATCGACTGAAATAAAATTGTTTTCGAATCAAGAAAGAACTCGATCACGACTGCCAGAATTAGGCCCCTGATTTTGGCTTAAACAAAAAAAAAAATACAGAAGATTTTGGAATCAAACCAAAGACATTTTAATGTTACATTGCTACGTAAAATTCTGAAAGTAGTTTGACTAAAAAATTGTGCCTAGTTTCGCTGAATTAAGCCTTTTTATATACGGCCAGAAAAACTACTTCTATTTTTTTCACGTTCGAACCGCTACTTCTTTTGCCATTATATTTGACCTAGAATCGGGCCCCCATAAACTTTAGCATAGATAATAGTGCTTTCTTAGTGCTTTAGATTAAGGGTCAAAAGAACGTAAAAATATTTGTTGTTTAAATGTTATTGCATTTTTGATGCGTACGACTGTTACGTTCAACACTTTGGAATTACCCATATACGGTCCATAATTTACCATAGATCCCATATTTAGCAGCTTTCTGAAATTCACTGTAAACGCTTAAACTAATTTCACCACTGTATTGAAATTTATGTTTTTTAATACCAGAAATCACTCTGCGGAATTTTGGGATGATTGGTTCATAACTTGCCATGGTTCCAATATAAATTCCCCTCCTGAAAATCATTTAAGTTCGGTTTAAACGAAGAAAAAGAAAAATCCGGCACAAGAAAATAAAACTGGGATATGATGGAAGCAAAAGTTCAGCAGGATTTGCACAACGTAGTAGATATACCCGGGGCAATGGTAAATTTAAAAATTTAAAGCCACCGAAGAATTTGTTTTTTAATCATTATGGTAATATGGCTGCTGAGTGGGCAGAGTAACTGGACGAATATAATAATTACTATGAATCGTCCAAAATCGATTCGGAACCCGGCACAGTACAGGTTGCGAATTTAAAAGTAGTTTTGAGCCGTACTGCAAATAAGTTACTGCGTAATTAAGCTCTAAGGGACGCGGAATTGGGCAGTACAGTAACTATAATAAAAAAGCTGACGTATGAGCGTTGCGGTTTCACCGTATTAAACAGCAAGCAACAGAACCATTTTAAGATTTTTATCAAAATAAAAAATCTTAAATGTGCTTATAATAGTATGGCAGACGGGATTTTTTGGTATATCTAATAGTACTGGAAATTTATGCAGACACTACCAAAAACACTATGGATGGAAGAAAATTTTAACTAAGACAAAACGAAATAAATAGTGACGAACATAGCGGTGTAGTCAATACAGTAAGCAGAAACAACAACAACATGAAAAATAAATGGCATAAGCAAAAAAAACATTTTTAGCGTACAAAGAATGCAAAAAGTGCGGATTAAAACGGTATTTTGCGGTCGTTTGCAGAAGCATATATAAATATGCCAAGAAAAATAAAAAACACAACGAAATCTGCAAATACAATTGAGAAAAGTGATGACGTCAAGTTACAAACTGTATGACAAATATTTATGTACCCTTTTACCTTCGGTGATGGGTATAAAAAGTAGGGAAGTAACGATACGATAAAAAAAATATCGGCGATACCGATACGAATATTAAATTTAAATTCAAGGTAAAATTAGCCACACTCAAGTAGAGAAAGTTCTCTACTATACAAAATTACAGAGATTATTAATATTTAAAATTTATATTATAAAGATTAAAAAAAACGAATTGAATTTTAATTTATGGTAAAATTAACAAAAATTAATTTATTTTTTAAACAAAAACCAGTGTAAGAGATTATTAATATTTAAAATATTTAGACGAACTCCGCTTAAAGCAGACCTGCAGTGGAAAATGGTCTCTCAGATGGAACTAAAATCATTTCAAGCCTAAAGTATTTCTGCGCCATGTTCTTAAATTCTAGGTATAAAATGTATTTAATCAAGTAAACAAGCGGATCTGCGACTCTAGGAAAAGTAGAAAATCTTACGTATATCATGGCTTCTTCTTTAGCTGAGCCACAGCGTAGGATGGACAGAGTATCAACCTTCTTCAAGTCAAACCTTTGATATGAAATGACTTTATCATTTGACATCAAACACAATTCTCAAACGTTTTTCAAATGTTTGATTTTTACATTTAAATTCAAAATGATAACGATCTGAAAATATACATTGGCATCAAATGTTTTATCAATTTAATGTCAAATTGGTATAAAATGTTAAATTCAAATCAAAACTAAACTTGGCAATACTAAAGCGATAAATAAATCTAAACATTAAAAATGGCGATTAAAGTTAAATTTTTACTTCGTGGTTAAATGTGTTTTACAAGTGAACGATTTATTTCAATTTCAATTTCAATTTATTGCAGGTAATATAAAAGCCTCATTAGGCCAATAAACTATATTACAAAGAAATATACCTGAATTAATACTAAAAATATTTAAATTAGAATTTAACTAAAATCCCTAGGTCCCAAACCAAAATAAAAATCAATATACATATATGTACAGTGTACATTGTATACATATATATGGGCATTTCCGTCAAAAGGTCCACCGTGACCGAAAATTTAAAAGTTAAAAAAAGCTTATTATTTTACGATATTGTTATAGAGAAATATTTAGATCTTACTAATTTTATAAATTTACCCATAAATTTGTTCACTTAGATAAACAATCAGACTGCAAAGTTGTGCAAACGTAATTTCTTAATTGTGAAAATGTTTTATTGCATGTTTTCTTTAATATTATCTTCCTGAAAAGAAGTGATATTTGATGAAAATTATTCCAAAAAAATTTTCTTACATGGCCCGTAGTCTAAGAAAGAGTTCGAAGAGAAATATGTTATTCGGATTAACGGTAAATTTGTATTTTTTTTAATCATTATTCAGTTAAATTATTATGGAAAAAATGTCACGTTCGAAATGTCACGTATCGAACCAGATTTTGGCTTAAACGAAAAAAAATATTGAAGATTTTGGAATCTAACCAAAGACATTTAAATGATACGTTGCTACGTAAAATTCTGAAAGTAGTTTGACTAAAAAATTGCGCCAGGTTTCGCTGAATTACGCCTTTTTCTACATGGCCACAAAAACTACTTCTATTTTTTTCACGTTCGAACCGCTACTTCTTTTGCCATTATCTTCGACCTAGAATCGCGCCCCCCATAAACTTTAGCATAGATAATAGTGCTTTTTTGGTGCTATAATTTAAGGGTTAAAAGAACGTAAATATATTTGTCTCTTAAAATGTTATTGCATTTTTGATGCGTACGACTGTCACGTTCAACACTTTGGAATTACCCATATATATATATATATACAAAGGTAGAATTAAATAAAAAATATAAAAAGACAATTGATCCCAAAATATATGTAAGCAACATCACGTTTTAAATTAAATACAATGAATTGTTTACTATAAGTTCGGAAGAACAGCCAACATTTTCACACGAAAGGCGTTATTTGAGTGTGAAAACACACGAAGCTCAATGGGTAATGTGTTCCAACGACGTGCAATTCTTACAATAAAAGACCTTTCAAATAAAGCATTGTTAATTCTAGGCAATATAATTTGAGGGTTTCTTGTTGAAGTGGAAAAAAGAAATTTGGAATAAAGTTGCGTGGGAAACCTGCTTTTTATAATTTTATAGAAAAACACCAAGTTACGTAAAGTTATTACATTACCGAAAGAACAGCCCATAAAGCGTTTAACATATTCAGATATGTGATCATTTCTACGAACACCGTAAACGTACCATACAATCGTGTTAGCGATGCGACCTAACTTAGAGGTTACATAATTCATTGAACCAGAAAAAACTTCAAGACCATATAAGATCTGTGGCATTAAAACTGCATGAGCCAAACGCAATTTAATACGTTGTGGCAAATAAATATTCATAGAGTAAAGTTGACGCAATAAACTTGAAACTTTCCAGCTAATGTTCTTATTGTTTATTGAGTAGTATGTATGAGTTGTATTTTTAAACCATATATGGCCCTCTGGGCTCGGTTTTTGTGTAACATTGAATTAATAAATAAATAAATAAATAAATAAATAAATAAAGTTCACGCGTGTTCCATTAACATATATATTTAAATCAAGTAACTGCTGTTCATTGATACCAAAAGCAAGAGCTTGTCTTTGACGAATTTCTTGTGAAAAATTAAAATTATTTGTGAGTAACAATGATTAAAAATACGAATTAAAAAAAAAAACGGGAAAGTAAAGAAATTATAATTATAAAAATAAAAGGGTGCTAATTATTTCGTCTTTGCAGGAATTAGAGGACGGAAAGAACATTATTTCATATTTTAGTATGGTGCCGAATGTTTATCTCACAGTTTATTTAAATAAATAATGAATTTAAATTAAAAATAAAATATATAAAAAGAAAGTTGAAAATAAAGGCATTTTTCAATTTGAAAATAATTTTCCCTTTTTGTTGAGAATGCTATGATTTGCAAATGATTTTCAAATCATTATCAAACGTTTGTCGTATTTGTTGGGATGGTGCAAAGCAAAACGGCTAAAGCTGCTGAAAAGAAGTAGTGAAAATTGTATTGACAAGTTATACTGCAAACGCGTATAATGCTTATACGTATCAAAAGCATGAAGTTGGACTACTTTCTACTTAAGCATGCGTCTTGAAAAAATGTCAAACATGTAATATACGTGAGAACGCGTGGTGTGGAACTTATGCTCTGCTTTGAATTGGTTATTGCTCTTTGTTGTTATTCAAAAAATAAGCATTTCAAAATAAATTGCTTTAAAATATTGTCAATATTGGCCATACATATATGTACGTAAGTTCAGAAAAGTAATGGAAAATCGCATGTTTATATGAAAAATTAAGAGGTCCATAACTCCAAAACTATGCGTTTACGCCACTTTTTAACTGGATATTTTCTTCTAAGTTTTCAATTTTTTTTATCACCCTAGTTACTTGTTTTTTATTTGGAGCTGCGTCGGTAAACTACATCTGTTCCCTTATATATCATCACTAGGGATAAGATTTTCATGCACTAAAAAAATCGAAAATATGCACTAAAAACTGAAAAAATTTCCATAACAAATCTTTTTTTAATTTGACTAAAAACAAAAAATATTATAAATTACATTTCATTAAAAATTGCAATATTATCAAATTGGCTACTAATTTCCTCTGCAACGCGGTATATAATCCATGTGCCAAGCAAGTAATTTGTAACAGTTTGGATACAATATTTTTATCCCATTGGAACCCTTAAACATGCAGGGTGATGCATCGGTTTAAAAAAGGATTTTTTTGTCGAAATCTTGAAAATATTGTATTTAAAACAAAGCTCCAAAAGAATTTATTTATTGATTTTAAATTTTTTTTAAGGTTTTTTTCTGTGTATTTAAATTTTTTTTAAGAACTTTTATTGTGACATGGAAATAAAAAAAAAACACTCAAAAATGGCAAAATAAGCAAAAATATGCATTTAAATCCTAAATATGCATTTTCACCAAAATATGCAACAATATGCAAAAACAAATCGATGCCATTTTAATGCAAATTTAATGATTCGGAAAGATAATTGGTCGACATCGTTCTTAGTCTATTGACAAAAAACATGCATTTGCATGGAAATCGCATCCTTAATCATCACTTATACCCCTGACAGACATAGGGTTTGTATACTATACTATCATGGTATACTACATGTGTGTCAACCTAAACTACAATTAAATCATGAAACAAAGTGGTATATTGATGGTTTATATACTACTGTAGTATGCATACCATGGTATTGAAACTATATGTCTGTCAGGGGTGTTATAGACAGTTGCAGAAAGGTTCGAAATTTTTAAATGATTAGACTAAAATCTTAAAAAGCATAGTTTTCGAGAAATGGACCTCTTAAGTTTTCATATAAACATGCGATTTTCCACTACATTTCTCAACGTACATATACATATATGTATATGTTAGGCCAATATTGACATTTTAAAGCTTTGGAATAGATTTTGCTGAATATACAAAATTAATTTAAGCATTCTTAACCCATTAAGAAGCGGGGATGAGTTTGCGAAAATAAAAGAGATTTTAGTAAGCCTAATAATTACTATGCGAGGCCGAAGGCGGGCTATGCTGACAAGCTTTAGTTATCGAAGCAGAAGGCCGGCTATCCAGATAAGCTTTAGTTAGAGAAGCCAGTGTTTGTTATACCATATAGGAGAAAATCTTTGCGCCGGGCCGGAGGCCGACTGTCTAGAGAAGCTTTAGTTAGCGAAGCTGGTGTTTGGAATAACCTACACACGTATTAACCTAGTGCACATCCGTAATAGCTATTTCAATGTAAAATTTTGTAAAAACTGTAATGCAATTTAAACATTTTGATGTATTCAAGAGCTTTAAAACAATTCAAATATTGGACCTATACGATCAGAAATGTAGTGGAAAATCGCATATTTATATGAAAACTTTAGAGGTCGATTACTCGAAAACTATGCGTTTGCGCCACTTTTTTCACTTATATTTCCGTTTTTTTTTTTCTATCACCCTATGTACATTTTATTTTATTTGAAGCTGCGTCGGTAAACTAGATTTGTTCCAAAGATTATAATATACGCCCTCAAGCAAACGTCATCCATATACTTTTGCATACAAATAAATCCATTGACTGGAAATTACAGGGTAAAAAGGAATTCAACAAAAAAATGAGTCCTTTTATTGCCAACAAAAGTAAACTTACCCATTAAAATGCGCATTTGTTTTTTACCGAAAAGACGTGTTAATAAACTAGAGATTGTTAAGCCCATTGTTTATTTAACCAAACTTTACTACCACTATGCTTCAAAATGTCTCGTAATTTTCTACGTGTTGAATTACTGTGAAAACTATAAATATATTTTATAGTTTCTGCACTTTTAATAATCTACGTGTTATTTATAAAAAAAAATGATACAATTGGATTAAACAAAGAAAAAAGTTTAAAGCATTAGCCGAAATGAAGACGTGTTTGTAGTTACTTAGTGTCACTTATATTTTTGATAAACGTAACTAGTGATGACATATTAACTTCCCGTCCCCACTAGCCATCAACGTGGTTGAACATTGAACAAAACATACAAATGTCTCATGCTATGTTCATACGACGATATAACTCCACGTCTACAACTAACATGATTTGCTGTTATAACACGATGTTATAGAAGCGTTGTTAAAACATTTGCATTAACAACCGTGTTATAACACGAGAAAACCTATAACATGATGAGTCTATACTTATCAGTAACATCATATTACTGTTAATGTTAAGCATTTCATGTTTTTTTTTTTTTTTTATTTCCTTAGCTATTCCCGCGAAGCTCTATGCTTGTCTGCAGGAAAGAAACCAGAGTCTCTGGCGGGAATCGAACCCGCAACCTCGGCGCTGATAGACTAGCTCGCTACCAGCTAGCCTACCGAGTCAGTTGTAGACTGGGAGTAAAGCACTTGTTTCGCTCTCTGAAACTAGTTTGCCAAACATGCTGTTCATACGATTCATTCTTGTTTCATTTTGACATTTTTTTTGTGTTGTTAGTGTGATTTTTTTAAACTAGATAAAAAAGTAAAAAAACTTAAATATTTAGTTAAATATTTAATTTTTTTATTAATATTATTATGTTATAATTATCACTTTATTTTATTAAACATCAATTTTTTTCCTTGTTTTGATTTCGTTACAGTCATGTTTGGGGTCGCGAAACAGGAATAAGAGAACGGAACACGAATATTGCTGTCAGTGTGAAAATGGTATCACATGAAATCTGCTAGTTTATACTGCTTATTTTTCATTCATGTGCTGCCATCGTTGGCTAAACATTTGTCTAAGCAACCATGTTCGCATTCATAAATATTTTATTTTATGTTTGAAAGTTAAATTCTCATTGCTCCCCGACACACGCAATATGTTTGCTATTATTGCAGTGGCTACTGTCAAATTCTATTGCAAAAGCCCTTACCCGGTCTAAACTAACGCTGGGTCTCCAAGTAGCAATATTTATTGCTTAGTACAAGCAATAACTTCGGCAGAACAATGACAGCACAATGGAGCAATAATTGCTGATTATATTGCTGGAGAACACTTGAAATTGCTTTGCCATAAATTTGCAATTTTCACCGCGAGTAGTTGTCCAAAGATTTGTGGCTGTATTTATAACAAATGTTTTGTGTTATGTTTTCAAGTGGTTGTTAAATTTTCTTTTTTCAATTAATCAATTAACTTAATAAAATTATTAATTGTAATTGTTGTAGCTGTGTTTTGTATTACTTGTTTGCTTATTTGCACACAAACACACAAATAAATAAACAACCGTACAGAGAAATAAAATGTCAGATATACAACAACTGATTTGACAGCAGTTTGCTAAGCAATAATTGCTCAAGCAATCAGAAGAGCAATCATTGCGCAATAGATTGCCACTCATGGCAATATGCGGTCTATACGTCGCAACTTTAATGCAGCAATCAAATTTGACGTTTGCCGCAATAAATATTGCTACGTGGAGACCCGGGGTAAAGATAAATATCTCAGCAAATTGGCAATAACGTCAGCAGAATAACAGAGCAATATTTCCTATTGCTCAGCTTATGTTAAAGACATATGAAAACGTATTTATGTTAACTCAATTAAAAAAAAAAAAAAAAAATCATGGAAGAAGGTGCAGAGTAAAAACTGGCGCTATCTTGCAAAAATTATTTCTATTAATATAAATTTTTCTTATTCGACTTTATTATTTAAATGTTTTTCATTTGTTTAAGCTTGAGGTCTTTTTTTTATATAAATATAGAATTTTAATTAATTTTTTTTTTTTTTTTGTTAAAAAAAATTTTATACAAAAAAAAGAACTCAAACTTTAACAAATGAATATAAATTTAAGTAATAAAGATCAAATAAGAAAACAATTATTGTTTAATATTCGGTTTAATTTAAAAAGTAAAGACAGTTCTTTATTGATGATTAATTCACAAGTACAAAATAAAACGTTATTATTCAAGAAGGTATAAAAAAGGAATGAACAAAAGGAAAAAGAAAATACAGAATAATAGTAGCGTCGTTCACATTGTTAATAAGAGTTGCCATATTGGCCATAAAATCTCAACACTCCTTCTCAATGTGAATGGCGCTTTACAAAACAGGAAAAAACAAAAAAATTCTCATGTCAATCTCATGAGTTGAACAAAATCCAAGTGCTTATTCTTCGAAAGATTTTTAGTCAGTATATCCGCTATCATATGTTGAGTTGGACAATAATTCAGGACTATCTCTCCTCTCTTCACTACCTCGCGCACATGATGGAATCGAATGTCAATGTGTTTAGTGCGTTTATGATACACTGGGTTGGTTGCCAATTTTTCCGCACCTTGATTGTCGATATTTAGTATGACAGCTTCGTCCGTTAAGTAGCCAATTTCCATAAGTAATTTTCTCAAAAATATCGCCTCTTTTGCCGCGTCGGACATAGCCATGTATTCCGCCTCTGTTGAGCTCAAAGCAACACACGATTGTTTCCGGGACTCCCATGAAACTGGACAGTTGTTCAGGTAGAATATAAAACCAGTATACGATTTTCGGTCTAAAGCATTGCCACCCCAATCTGCGTCAACAAAACCAGTCACTAAGTTTTCTCCGTCCTGGTAAACGATTTTCTTCTCAATAGTACCACGAAGGTAGCGCAAAATACGCTTGACTGCCTGCATATGCTCGACATGCGGGCTAGAGTTTCTCTGCGCCAGCTTGGCAACAGAATGAAGGATATCAGGTCTACTAGTTAAAGCAAGGTACATAATGGCGCCTATTGCAGACTGATAATCCTGCTGATTAATTTCTTTACAATCTTCCTTATCACATGTTACCTGGTAGTTGGCTTCTAGTGGCGTTGACACGGGCTTGCAATTTTCCATCCCATATTCCTTAAGTAATTCCCGAATGTATTGGGACTGTGATAAAGTTATTGCGCCAACGTCCCCCTCACGTTCTACTTCTATACCAAGATAGTAGTGTAGCTTGCCCTTGTCAGTAACTGGGAACCGTTGTGCCAATAATTTTTTCACTTCAGAAACTATCGCTGCGTTCTTGCAACCGATGAGTATGTCATCTACGTACACAGCCAGTAACACCAATTCGCCCTTAAATGACATCATATATAAGCAAGTCTCATTTTCACTTTGGTAAAACCCCATTTCCTGAAGTACACAGCTGAGCTTATCAAACCACTCTTTGCCTGATTGCTTCAAGCCATATATTGCTTTACGGATTTTAAGAACTCTGTTCGGATGTTCCGAGTCAACAAACAATTCAGGTTGTCGCATATATATCTCGTGTTGCACCTCACTGTTTAAGTACGCTGAACTTACGTCAATCTGATGCAAATGCATTCTCCAATACACTGCCAAAGCTAAGACCATACGAATTGTAGAATACCTGACTACAGGGGAAAACGTTTCACCGTAGTCTACGCCAAATTTTTGGTTGCAGCCTTTTGCCACAAGTCGGGCCTTAAATCGCTCAATCTGGCCAAGTTCGTTCTTCTTTAAAGAAAATACCCACTTTGAATTAATCACCCTGGCACAATTCGGCAAGTCTACTAAAGTCCAAGTTTCATTGTTCTGCAACGATGTCATCTCCGATTGCATGGCATTCCGCCAATTGGTACTGTTTGCACTGTGTAGAGCCTCCTCTACCGTGGTTGGAATACCTTCCTCTACAATATTGTACAATTCTAAACGTTTCCTTGGTCTGCCTGGTTTGCCAGTTCTAATCACTTTTGGCCTACCCCTTTTACTAGTGCCAACATCCTTCTCCTGAATAGAACCTTCTTCGTTCGATTCAGCTTCATCAGCTGTTTCAAAACCAGCAAAATCAGAGTCGTTAGAAATCATTTCTTCACCATGATCACCGTCATTAGACACAGGTTCTCCATTAGACTGAATTTCATTGTTCACCTTTGGTACATTTTGTTTTGACACATCAATTATGAAATAATCATCACCTGTTTTTGTTGTTTCCTCACGGGTTTTTGGTTTTATAAAACTGCTCTCGTCAAAAAGGACATCACGTCGCTCTATTATCTTTCCAGTACCATCATTATATAAGCGGTAAGCCTTAGCCACCTGGGAGTAACCAACCATGACAAAATTATCACCCCTAGCCTCAAATTTACCACTACCTCCGGCTTTGTTTAGTGCCACAGCATGAGATCCAAAAATTTTCAAATGTTTTACATTTGGCTTACGATCGAACCAAACTTCATATGGTGTTTTATCACCCAATATTCTAGTAGGGCATCTATTGCGTAGGTATGCCGCCGTGCTAATCGCCTCAGCCCATAAGTTTTGCTGGATATTCGCGTGCACCATCATTGAACGTGCCATTTCTATTAAGGTACGATTAGCGCGTTCGGCAACGCCATTCTGTTGGGGAGTATATGGAACTGTAAGCTGACGTGTAATGCCCTCAAGTTCCAAAAAAGTGTCAAACTGTCTATTTATAAATTCACGGCCATTGTCACTTCTAATCGTCTTAATTTTGTGGCCAGTTTGCTTCTCCACCATTTGTTTAAACACCTTAAATTTGTCGAAAACTTCACCTTTGGCCTTAAGAAAATAAACAAATATTCTCCTGGAATAGTCGTCAATAAATGTGACGAAATACCTTGAGCCACCTAAAGAGTTGACATTAAAGGGACCACACACGTCGCAATGTATGAGTTCCAATAGCTTCTTCGATCGCGTACTAGATTCCTTTGGAAATGTACCAACATGGATTTTACTTACCATGCATGTCTTGCAATGTGTTGATTCATCACCCTTTAATTGCATGCCAGCCACCATTGAATTATTTGACAAAAACTGCAAAGACTTGAAGTTAACGTGGCCGAACCTATCATGCCAAACCTGAGTTGACGAGGTTGCCGCAAGAAGATGGTTTTCTTTACCGTATGCTATAAATAGATTACCCCGTTTTACAGCCTTTAATATTATTGCCCCATCAGAACGCTGAATAGTAGCACCAGATTAATCAAAAATAACCTTCAACCCCTTTTCCACGACACGACTGACAGACAAAAAATTCATTTGCAATTCCGGGGAATATAGAACTTCCTGGAATTTAATTTGAAGACCATTATTGTTTCGAATCTGCACATCACCTTTTCCTTGGGCTAATATTTGGTGTTGGCCCGCTAACGAAATGTTTTCCGTATGTTCTTGAAACCTCTCAAACATGTCTTTGTTACAGAACATGTGTGCAGTTGCGCCGCTGTCAACACACCACGCTGCTGCTTTATTTGTAAATGTGTGTGTATACGTGTGTAAAAGTTGTGTACGTTCCTTTTTTGGTTTTGTGCATTTGCTTGCAAAATGCCCCGTTATACCACAGTTGTAGCATTTGCCCTTGAACTTGTTTTTACCTTGTTTATTGTCTCTTGTGTTTTTACATTTCTGAGAATTCATCACAAACGCCTGCTGTGTATTAACCGATGCTGCTTCTCGTTCAGATTTTTCTTTGTGTCTTTCGCCTTCTTCTAACAACTTTTGTTTCACCGTTGATAAACTTGGTAATGTATCTCGCGTTTCCATGGCGATGACGAAATGCTCGAAGTCACTTGGTAGACTGGACAACAGCATTATTGTCAAAAGTTCCTCATTAAGAGGTATACCCGCTTCAGCAAGCTTGTCCGCCATTTCTGCAAACATACCCACATGCCGACTAACACTAGCACCCTTATCCATTGTCAGATTCAAAAGACGTTTATAAATAGCAACCTTCTGTATTGGGCCTCTGGGCTTATAAGTTTCCTCCAACTTTTTCCAAGCCTCATGAGAAGTTGCACAGTTTTTAAAAATACTTAGCTGCGATGGCTTAACGCTTAAAGTAATTGTAGCCAGTGCACGTTGATCGTCTTCTTCCCATTTTGTTCTTCCAGCATTATCTACTGCAGATTCCTTTTTAACTTCGCCATTCACAACCTTCCACCAGCCGCTATGAATGAGCACACTACGCATTTGAATATTCCAGCTATCGTAGTTTGTATCGTCAAGCTTGTCAATTTGGTACATTGACGCCATTTTTATTAACGCTTCCTTTTTTCTTCACTTTTTTTTTTTAAGAATAAAAATACTGCAATTCAACAATTTTTTCTTTTTTCTTCTTCTTCCCGAGGCACACTGCTAACAAGGACTTTGTCCTGGGCCCATAACCTGTTTAATATTCGGTTTAATTTAAAAAGTAAAGACAGTTCTTTATTGATGATTAATTCACAAGTACAAAATAAAACGTTATTATTCAAGAAGGTATAAAAAAGGAATGAACAAAAGGAAAAAGAAAATACAGAATAATAGTAGCGTCGTTCACATTGTTAATAAGAGTTGCCATATTGGCCATAAAATCTCAACAATTATATTAATAAAAATAATTTTTGTAATATTATTTTGGTGTTTATTCTATAATTTAATTCTTTTACTAAAATTATAATTTGCTACCATTTCACAAATTTAATTTCTTTCTCACACAATTTGCATTTATTTTTTTTAATTTGACAGCCAAATTTGACGTTTTACGTTAGCAACAACTGTCAACGAAAATGGACTAACAATTATTGCAACATAAATTGCCGGCAATAAATATTTACAAAAAATTGCTGTCTATACTACCCCAGTTCTACATTAAAAATAAAGATCTCAGCAAGTTTGCAATTACGTCGGCAGAATAACAGAGCAATATTTCTTATTGCTCAGCTTATGCTAAAGGCATGGGAAAACGTATTTATGTTAACTCATAATTTGACAAAAGTCAAGGAAGAAGGTGGAGTGTAAAAACTGGCGTTATCTTGCAAAAATTATTTTTAGTATGTATTATAAATTCTTTCTTATCCGGCTTTATTATTTAAATGTATATTAGTTTGTTTAAGCTTGAGGTCTTTTTTTTTATATAAAAATATTTATTTTATTAAAAATTTTTTTTTTTGTTAAAGTAAAATTAATATTTTTATATAAAAAAGAATTAAAACTTAAACAAGTCAATATAAATTTAAAATATAAAGATCGAATAAAAAAAAATTATATTAACAAAAATAATTTTTGCAATTTTATTTTAGTGTTTATTTAATTCTTTTACTACAATTATAATTTGCTACTATTTCACAAATTTAATGTTCACTGTTATAAATGCAGTGTCACATGGCGTCTTCACCCGACTATTTTTTTATAATAAACTTTAAACTTCATATAAAAAAAACGCTGTCAAAAATTTTAGAGTTTTTTATACAGACTTTGACGTTTGGTATGACAAAAAATTGTCAGGCGAAGACCCCATGTCATAAGGCCTTAACACAAGATATTAACGTATGCCCGGCATAAATATGTGTTTTAGAATACATGTTCAGCAACAATTGTTAACCCCAGGTCTACACTAAAAATAAATATCTCAGCAAGTTGGCAATAACGTCGGCAGAATGACGAAGCAATATTTCTCATTGCTATAATAGCCATTTTACACTGATCAACATCTAACATCAACCATCAATTTTCTACAATTTGCAAAGATGTTAACATCTTTCCATAACAAATACATAGGGCTAAAACCAACATCTTTCAACATCTTTAAAAGATGTTCCTATCTCATTTTATTCCATTCAACATCTTTCGATTATTTTAGTGTCATCACTAGAAAAGTGGCAATAAGTTCTATTATTATTGTGGCATCACTGACAAAAAAAATTCTTTTGAAAGCAGCGTTACCATTTGTCAACTTTTCTCTTTTATTGCAATGTTTTTTTGTTTAGTACTTTTTATATTTTTAAACAAATGGAACTTCAAATACATTTTTGTTTTCTTTTAAAATTTTGGCACTTTTGTAGAAAAAAAAAACATTTTTTTTTTCAAAATGGTGACTTTTCGTTTGATGGTAGATGTTAGATGTGAGCAATGTAAACGAGTGTTTCACATTTTCTACATCTTTGATGGAAGATGTTAGATGTTGATCAGTGTAAAAAGCCTATTAAAGGCATGGGAAAACGTTTTTATATTAACTTATAATATGAAAGAAATCAACGAAGGTACAGTGTAAGGCCCCGTTTAGACAGGCAAAGTTTACTTTGACAAAGTTTGTTGAATTATGTTTTAAACTTTTTTTCGTGCTTAGACACACAAAGTTTAATTTAATTAGTTTTGTTTTTTTTTTTGTTTGAATATCATATATAAGCAGCATTGCCAGAATGATGATTTTATCATATTTTTGATTATTTTTTGACAAAAATATCATTGAAAGATTTTTTACTCAAATGATGATTTTTTATTTTTAGAAGTTATGATTTACTTTAATTAAAACAGTCAATTTTTAAAACAATGAAGTTTTGTATCAGCTAGTTGCTTATTGGTTTTGCACACTTTTGTACCCAACGTCTAGAATACACAAAATTGCATCATTATTTCTGCGCATACAAGCTTAGCGTTTGTTAATTTTGAAATAGTGATAAAAAAAAATTATTTGTGAAAAGAAAAACCGTATTATTATAAAGTTTCATGTATTTAAGAACAAAAATTTCACCTTTCATATTTATGATCATTCAATATTTTTTTCAATGAATTTTCTCAAAATATCTTCTATATTATATGGATATAAAAAATATAATATTAAATTAAGAACCCTACAGATTTCATATGATGTATGAGCTTCATAACTCCCAAACTAAAATCTTCTTTTCCAAAATTAATAAATCACTAATTTTACAATTTAATGGCTTTCAATGAAACTTCTTTATTTAGATGGACTTTTTACGTTGTTATTTATTAGAAATTAAATTATTTTATAATTAATTTTTAGAAAAATATACAATTTAAAGCTATTTAGTTTTGTACAAATATGGCAATTCGTCAGCTCATTATTATACATGATAACCCGGCAAAAAACAGACATTCAAAAGAAGTAATAAATGCATGGGTTCCAAGGATAATGCAAGGAAAATCAAAATATTAAAAAGATATTAAAAATAATTTTTAAATTTGATATTTATTCAAAATGATACATACTAAACAAATAAAAAGTTGATATGTTAATGCAGGTTTTATATTAATTTCTTCGTATAATTTACAAACAGCAAATGGGTATTTTTAAATCCACTAAGTTGCAAAACCTTTTTCCGCCTTCTATTAAATATGTAGTATTAAAATTAAATGTATAAATTTAATAAATCTTTTCAATTCTTTTTAATCCAAAAAGAATTCATACGAAATTATAGTGAAATATTGCAATTCATACATAAGAAGATTTAAATGGGAGTATTGCATGTAATTTTTTATGCGTTCAGCTATAAAAATTTATTATAAATTAAAATGCATTTAAGTAAATAATAAATAAAATATAAGAATGAAAATATTCCCTCTTCATGAACTTCATTTTTTGCTGGGAAGAAGTATGTTTTTATATAAAATTAATAATTTTTTACTTTTTTGCGCTTGTTATAAACAATTTAATTTAAAATTTAGATATTCTCTTCAAAATATGATTTTTTGGTCACTCTTTATATAAATATAAAGTTGCTAGCTTCAGGTCCCTGCAGATTTTATTGGACTAAGTGATCCAGTTTAATGAAATGGACTACTCCCTGGACTGGTCCAATGTTATGCAAGCACGGACCATGTCATTGTTAAAAAGAGTTTGTAGTGAAACGACATGTCTTCGTTTTTAAACGAAATGTTTTCGTTTTTTAACGAAGTTAAAACTAATCCTCTGGAGTATACCATGCAGCAGTTTCAAAACTAGTTCACTAGAGTATGTATGAACATAGAGTAGTTTTAAGACTACTCCGTTGAAATGCAAAAGTGGGTTATATGGTCCACTCCTAGGACATCGTAATGTTAAATCGACCACCTTTTAACCATATATTTGGAGTAGTTTTGGAGTACTCGTACTCCTTTCTGGACTACTCTTTACGTGCATATATGGACTAGTCAAGGTATATTTATAGCAGGTAGTCTCGGAAAGCCAGCTGTTTATTTTTTATTTGCTTGTCTTGCGATACGAACTGGTATGTTGTAAAGTAAACAAGTTTTTTGTCCTTATCTTTTGTCTTTTTTGTATCTTATCAACCCCTTTGCTGTTTGACAGTTCGTATCGCATAACAGCAATAAAAAGCCCTGTTGTTTGTTTTATTGTACAATTGTTGTAATCTCGCGGCTACCTGCTATAAATATACCTTGGGACTAGTCATGTATCGTCTTGTATCTTGCGAGTACAGCCATGGTGATATTAAAACGGTGGCAGCACTACTCCAGATGACGATTCTTTGCTCTTGCATTGTTTGTCTAAACTTATGTCAAATTTTTGTTTTATTTATTTATTTATCTGTATTTCCATACAACAAGACATACATCTTATAATTATAGTATGGAACTAGAAGAAGTTATAGTAATACAACTTAAAACAATTTAATTTAAAAGAAGTGTGAAAAATTTCAAAATTTTAAGGATCAAAAAATTAAAAAAAGGAGAAAAAACAGAATAAAATTAAATAAAATTCAAATTAAAAATTAAAAATAACATAATTTAACAATAATATTTAGTTTAAAGTGTCAAGTTACGCTATATTATTGTTCAAATGTTTTGTTATTTCGGTCTTAAAAGTAATTACGTTGCTGTTTGTTTGTACCCTATTCGGAAGTCTGTTCCATAGATGGATTGCGTTATAATAAAATTGCCATTCCGTTATCTTAGTTCTGTGTGCAATAGCTATAACCTTATTCCCCCTATTCGACCTTGCAAAAGTTATCCGATTATATAAATATGACGGCACTTTAGTGTACACGATTTTGTGCAGAAGCGTAAGTGTCCTGATGTTGACCAGATTATTAAAAGTCAAGTCGTAAAGTTTTTTACTTAAGGTTCCATCGAGAGTCCGAAGGCCAAATACATATCTAGAAATATTGTTAAAAAGAGTATTTAGCTTCTGCTTACTAGTGGAATCACAATAGGCATAAACTTCGCATCCATAAAGAAGTACCGGCATTAAATAAGTTTTTGCAATTAACATTCTAATGTTAACTGGAGTACAAAAGTGTGTTGCCCACAAAGTACGAAGCATTGAGTACGTTTTACCTACTACTATATTAACGTGATTAGCCCAACTGAGCGTGCTGTTAAATGTAATACCCAAATTCTTTGCCGATGTTACGATTTCAATTTTATCGTTATTAATACAGATATCAACATTAATATTTTGTTTTAAAGATTTTTTGCGGATTATTAAACATTTGGATTTTTGTGGGTTCAGGAATAGACCATTTCGTGATGCCCAGCAATAAATATTGTCAAGATCAGAATTAAGCTTACATACATTTTCATTTATAGTGTCAAGCGATGTGTTTATGTATAGCTGCACGTCATCAGCGTATAAATGAATCTTACTGTAAAATACATTATTAGGTAAGTCATTTACATACAAAGAAAATAAAATTGGACCCAGAATTGAGCCTTGTGGTACTCCCCGGGTAACAGATAAAGGGGTAGAATAAGAGTCATTTAAGAACACTGATTGAGAACGATTTTCAAGGTACGACTTAATTAATGATACAGATGTGTCACAGAACGAGAATTGATGGTAAAGTTTTGAGCAAAGTAGGGAATGATCAACAGTATCAAAAGCTTTCGAATGATCTAGCAGAACTAAAAGTGTTAATTTCCACCATCAATAGAACAACGTATATCTTCAGTGACGTCAATTAAAGCTGTGATGCAACTGTGTTTCTGTCGAAAGCCGGATTGCCTGCTGCTGAGTAGATTACCTTGAGCTAGATGATCACTTATCTGTTTATGTATTATTTTCTCAAGAACTTTGTACAGAAATGGAAGAATTGCTATAGGCCTTGTGTTTACAAAAAGTCCATGTTGTGTGCTGTAATTATTGTATTTTATTAAAGTTTATGATAATTTTAAATCCAAGCGGCACGCTTGGATTTTTGTTTAAAGTATTTTTAACGTAGGCTGGGATATAATTTTTATTTTTGTTGAAATGTTGTATTTGCCGTAACGATGCCACCTGCTTCTTCCACCATGAGTACAGCAAAGTATGTACTCCCCCGCTATTCTCTTTTCCCCTCCCTGCTTTAAACTGTCTAAAAGGGGACTAAAATCGGACGCCATCTTGCAAAAATTATTTTTATATATATACATTTTTTCTTGTTCGACTTTTTTGTTTAAATATATGTTAATTTGCTTAAACTTGAGGTTTTTTATACAAAAATACAATAAAATACATTGCTGAGCCATTATCTTTTACTGCCCGTCTATACCAGAGATAAATATTGCGACATATGTCAAAAATATGTTATCTGTAATGTAGACAGCACTTTTTGTATATACTTATAGCCGGCAATTTATGTTGCAATAATTTTTAATCAATTTTTGTTGACAATTATTGCTAACATAAAACGTCCAATTAGAAGAAGCAAAAAGGAAAAATAGAAGCAAGTTGTGTTAAAAAGAAGTTAAGTTTGTGAAATGGTAGCAAATAGTAATTGAAGTTAAAGATTAATAATTAAATTCAAAATTTTTTATTTTTCGAATTTATTCTATGAGTTACATTTCAGTTATGTATTTTATAAAACTTATTTTTTTTTGTAATAGTTCTATTCCTTAAATTTTTAGGAATGACTTTTATACACTACCAGACTATTATATGGTTTTTTCTTGTTACATTTTACCTTAGCTATCCTTTGGATAGCAATGAAGTATATAGTATGTACAGAAAAATTTACAATTATTAGACACCAGCAGAATGTAATGCATTTTCTGGCCTGCTACGGCCAGAAAAATAAAAAATGTTGAATATAATATAAAGTAACCTACGAAAGGAGATAATTCCCAGTAATGAAGTATAATTGCTATCCAAAGGATAGCTAAGGAATAGAACTATTGCAAAAAAAAAAGCTTTATAAAATACATAACTGAAATGTAACTCATAGAATAAATTCGAAAAATAAAAAATGTTGAATATAATATAAAGTAACCTACGAAAGGAGATAATTCCCAGTTTCTATTTGATTAATAATTAAAATAAAAACACTTAAATGATTTCTTTTTGAAAATAAGCGCTAACCCAGGGACTCCGCGTAGCAATATTTACTGTAGCAAACGTCAAATTTGATTGCTTCATTACATTTGCAACGTATAGACCGCATATTGCCTTGAGTAGCAATCCATTCCGGAATGATTGCTCTTCTGATTGCTTGAGCAATTATTGTTTTACAATCTGCTGTAAAATGAGTTGTCATTTATCTGACATTACATTTCTCTGTACGTCATATACACAAAAAAAATGTTCTGTTACTAGGAGTCCTAGATTGAAGGAAATGTTCATAGGCTAAGTCCCTAAGATATGTCCAATAACTCATTTTATGACTATCAAGCGAATTCTCCCTAGTAAAACATACTTTCCATCTTACAACAGGCACAATTGAGTGATTTAGATTAATATTAAACATAAGTGCCTCGAGTTGCAAGTCAACATCATTAGTAACATACATATTAGTAAAGTCACATTCATGTTCTGCTATCTCTACATCCTCAAGTCTTAAGGCCTTATAATTGCGATATGAAACATAAAGTGGAGAAAGCAAATTTGGAATGTAAGCAGCAATAGAGAAAAGAAAAATAAGGAGAAAAAATAAAATGCTTATTTAAACTTTTTTTCGCAAACTCATGACAACTCCTTAATGGATAAAGATTTATTAAATAAAATGTTTATCAGGGGTTTCATAGAATTCAAGTCGGTTTTGCTCATTGTCGGTTTTGCAAACCAATTTTGGTTTCATTTCGAATACAAATAAAAGCGATATTCGAATCAGCTGTTAAATGTTTTGGTTCTTGTGTTTACAGCTTTTAATGCAATTTTTGTTTGATAATTTTGAAAATTATGATTTTTGCGCTAAAATATTGTTAAAACCTGTGTTTTTAATTAAAGGCAAATCATAGAAAAGAAAATAAGAAGTGGTAATACAGTGAACATATGAAGTAAATTCCATCGTTGTATTACTTGCATTGCATTTGTTGTTTTCAGTTGTGTAATTTTATTGTTTTGTAAAAATATGTAGGTATAATGCGAGCTTATAAAAAATATGTATAAACATAGTATTATAAGTACCAGGTAGGTGCATTAGGGAGAGTTGTCAATATTTATCTTTGTAATGTCAAATTAATTTATTTGAATTTTGACGCTTGTCTTAATTTTTTCCTTATTTTCTTTTGTTTGACGTTATATGGGTTTTAAAATTGGCCCATTACACATTAGACTAATTTTTAAGCGAACAATTTTTGTTCCATCAATCACACACTGTAGTAAAAATACTTTGTATGTTTTGTTGTTTTTTGCATTCATTTGTTTTTGAAAATGTGCGTGTATTGGTTTGTAGTGGGAAATCGCGAATTCATATGAAAACTTCAGAGGTCCATAACTCGGAAACTATGCGTTTCCGAGAATTTTACCATTTTTATTTTTCCTTCTTATTTTTAAATTGGAGCTGCGTTGGTAAACTAGATTTAAACAAACGAAAAAAAAAGATTTATAGCGGGGATGAATTGAAGAGTTTTTTTAGTTCAAATTATTTTTACTTATTGAATTTTGAAATTTTGTTTTAAATGTTAGTTAAATGAGTCACTTTTGCACTCGCGTTCTAAAAACTGGCAGTTATTCGTTCTTATACTATAATTTAAGGCTTGTGTACATGGTAACACAATGTATTACGACATGCTAACAAATGATGTAGAATAAAAAAAAATCTTATCATGTAAAAGAAATATGCATTAAAGGCCAGTTTACACGGTAATATTTTGTATTACGACTTGTCGAATAATTATGTAGAATGAGAAAAATCTTATCATGTAAAAGCAAAATGTATTAAGTAAGAGAGAATACGGATACAAAATCTGACAAGCGGTCGGTAAATGCTTTTTTTCTAAACCATTTTAGAAACTAATGTATTCTCATCACACCAGAGGTGTATTTTAACAGAGTATATTGAAGGTGGTAGCATTTTTATACAATTACAAAAACAACTAAAATCAACTCAGGAAATTTTCATGTTGTTTTTGTAAAAATTTAAAACTGCAAGCATCTGTTTTTTTTGTTATTATTTTTGATTTTACTTATACCATCCGTGTAAACATGAATTATACTTACAAAAGATTTTTATTTTTTTCTTTTAAACACGGAGAGAATTTCATAATATTTTGATTCTACAAAGTCGTAATACATTGTATTACCGTGTAAACTGGCCTTAAGTAGGTTACAGAATTTGACGGTAAATGTTTATTTTCTAAACCATTTTAGAAACGTATGTCTTTTCATCACACCAGAGGTGTATTTTAAAGAAAACATTGACAGCACTAGCAGAACATATATATACATATAACGTGGTTTTATCGTCGGCTGGGGTAACTCAAACGAGTTCTAGGCCAACTTACGGTTATACAAACAATTAATTTACCCTTTCTGGGGGTTGTAATTAGTCGGCCAGGCTGTGTTCGGGGTTCCAACAGGCTAGACGTGGGGGCCTAAACGGAGTCGGGCAATCGACTTCTATCGGGTCGGTTATTCAATCACGTTCGGGTAATCAGTGCCCATGTTCTGTAACTCGAGAAACTTTTCGATTGAAATGTGTGAAATGAAACAAAAATGCCACTAAACTGTGTCTGTAACTTTTTTTGGCGAGTACTTGCTGTCACGTAAGGGAATTACTCGCCAATTCAAAACAAGTGTGTCTGTAAAATTTCTGTGAGAAAGTTCCCACTTTGAACTGTCAAATAAACTCACGAATAAAAATTTTAACACTAAAAAACAATTAAAAATGCAAAATGCGAATAATAATAATAATAATATATTGTTCTTGGCACATTATTCATTGTTTAATAATTTTGCTTTTAACGTTCTTATAAAATAATACGAATTTTTTCAAAGCTCGTTTGCAAACAGCAAACATTAAAGTCGCACTTTAAATTATTTAGTGTTGCCGACAGTTGTATTTTCGCCGCCTTCGTTGAAAACTTTTCAATTTTAGTAAATTTTGGTCGCCTTCAGCGATATGTGTGAGTGGCGTTCTCAACGCTTGTAATGTCACATCGGCTTCAAGTGCAACGTTATGACATTTATAACGTAGGTTAGGCTAGGTTCCATTGGCAGCCGTGATCAAGCACAGCTCACGTGGGTCCATTAATTAGTTCCCGTTGTGTTACCATGTCACACCGTCTCCCATTGGTCCTATGTTGTCTGGCTGCTAGTGTTCCCACGCAGCCATCCGGTCGATTCAGTAAAGGAGTGAATCCTGTTTACATCAACATCAGAGAGACAAGTTTTGTCCCCAATGGCTCTTCGACCAAACATTTCAAGTCTCAGATCTCCGAAAGCCGGGCAATTACAGAGAAGATGTTCCGTTGACTCTTCCTCCTCCTCATCGCCGCAACTTCTACAAAAGTCATTGTAAGGGAGCCCCAGCCTCTGGGCGTGCCTCCCAATAGGCCAGTGGCCAGTTATAACCGCAATCAGGTTTCTTAGATGATGTCTGGACAGCTGTAGTGCCCGACGTGTCCTTTTTTCATCTATGACGGGCCAGATTTTCCTGGTTTCCCCACAGGTAGTTTCATCGTGCCACCTCCGACTGGCGATAATATGAAACTTGTGCGCTATAAGTTGCTTGCTCCTTAGGAGCGAAGCACCTACATTATATGTTGAACCGTCTCGATTCAAGGTGGTGCCTGCATGCGCCAACGAATCCGCCATGCAGTTCCCCAGTATGTCCCCGTGTCCGGGGACCCAATTAAGGGTGACCAGTGAATGTCTCGCTATCTCATCCAGAGACATCCGGCATTCTCGGACAATTCTCGATGTGATGAACACATTCTCCAGGGATCTTATGGCCGCCTTGCTATCGGTAATAATGTGAATATCCCTTCCAGATATTTCACCGTATCGGATGCGTCTCGCGGCTGTGTGGATGGCCATTATCTCGGCCTGGATGACACTGCAGTGGTCCGGCAGCCTCATAGGAATGCTCCAGTTTAGCTGCTCGGAGTATATGCCAGAACCGACACCATACAGTGTTTTAGACCCGTCCGTGAAGATTTGAATCGCATTCGCGGGAATTTGTAGGTCATCATAGTGGACCACGTTATCCAAAATGCTTACCGTGAAGCCAGGATCAAAGATCGGCTCGGGTGTGACATAATCAACATCCATGTGCCAATTAATTTCGTTCAGAATATTAGCATGTCCGATATTGAAATCAATCCATGCTCCGGTGGCCCTTAGTCTTACCGCCGCGTTCGCAGCCAGCCTTTTGGCCAAAATGTCTGGTAACCAGTTTAAAATCGTAAACAATGCCTTAGAGGGGGTTGTTCTAATGGCACCTGTTACCGCTATCGCCACCATTCTCATTGTACGTTCGAACCCAGTTTGATGACTCTTCACCTTGAGCGCCGGCCACCAAACAGCTGCCCCGTGGAATAGAATGGGTTTAATGACACATTCGTATAGCCAGTATACATTCCTCGGGTTAATTCCCCAGTTAAGACCAATGGCCCTCTTGCAGCAATACAATGCAGTTGCCGCCTTATTAGTCCTGGAAATGGTGTTCATCCTCCAGTTCAGTTTGCTGTCCAATATTAGCCCAAGATACTTGGCGCTGTCAGACATTTTCAGTGGGACCCCCTTTATCCTCGGGGTATCAAATTTGGGAATTTTGTATCTCCTTGTGAAAAGTACCAGTTCCGTTTTGGCAGGATTTACATCCAGTCCACATCCCTGGCACCATTTTGTTAGGACGTCCAATGCGGACTCCATTAGTTCAGACAATAGTCTGGGATCTTTACCCAGAGCCACAACTGCAACGTCATCCGCATATGCAACCGCTCTGCAACACGTCCTTTCCATGGCCCTGAGTAGGGTATTCATATTCAGATTCCAAAGTAATGGTGAGAGTACACCACCTTGCGGGGTGCCCCTAGTCGCAACCTTGGAGATGTTCGAGGCGCCTAAGTTGGACTCGATACGCCTGAAGTGCAAGATGCTGCTGACAAATTGAATAATCGCCGGGTCGATTTTCCAAATGTCTCATTGCGTTAATAACCGATTCAGGTCTAACGTTGTTGAAAGCGCCCTCAATATCCAGGAATGCAACTAAAGCAAATTCCTTGTAGTGCAGGGATCTCTCTATGTGGCCCACCAATGAGTGAAGCGCAGTTTCAGTGGACCTTCCCTTCGTGTAGGCGTGCTGAGCCAGTGACAAGGAATTGTGTCCCAATGATGATCTAATATGCATATCCAAAATCCTCTCCAGTGTTTTCAGTAGAAAGGAGGATAGACTAATTGGTCTAAAGTCTTTAGCCATAGTGTGAGATGTCTTCCCACTCTTGGGGATGAAGACGATCTTATATGTTGTCCAAGTTGATGGGACATGTGAGAGGCTCAGGCAGGCTCTAAATATTGCCAGGAGCCATGGCATCAATGTTCCCAGGTTCTTTTGCAGGTCCGCTGGGATAATGCCATCCGGGCCTGGAGATTTAAAGGGATGGAAGCTTTTGACCGCCCATTCCACACGATGGCGAGTTATCGGAATATTAGAGATATCCCGAGTGCCACTAAATGTTCCTTCCCTAGGCACATCATCAGTGCAACCTGGGAAGTGTGTATTCATCAGAACCTCAAGGGTGTCCCGTAACGATGCAATCTCTTTTGATAGTTTTCGACATGAGTTACGGACATATATTTTTCTCGCTTTTCGAGAAACGATGGAATATTTTGTTTCACATATTTTCGATGCGAGAAGTTCTCACTTAAGTTACAGAACATTGGTACAGCTATTTAATCAGATTCTGGAAATCGGCTATTTAAACTTTCCACTTCGTCGGGTGGCCTTTGTCGTGTTCCGTTGTGTCGCTTGTGTTATTTTCTAACTACCTTAATTATATTCCAAGCTACTTTCTACCATGCTAGTACAATATGTGGGAACAGTCAGCCGAGGCCGCTGTGAGAAAAGTCAGAAGAAGCCGCTGTGAAAACAGTCAACTAAGTCGCTGTGAAAATAGTCAGCCAAAGCCGCTGTGAGAACAGTCAGCCGAAGCCGCTGTGAAAACAGTCAGAAAAAGTCGTTGTGGGAACAGTCAACCGGAGTCGCTGTGAAATTTACTCGATACTTAACCCACAGGTTAGGTATCGTCCAAAAATATTCAACCGAATTCATCTTCGTGAAATCAGTCGGCTTTTCAATTATTATAATTTCCGAGGCTTGTATGGCAGGTTCTTGTCTTGTGTGAATAGCCCCGACTGTAGAACAGTTAGCCGAAGCCGCTGTGAGAACAGTCAGCCGAAGCCGCTGTGAGAACTGGCAGCCTTAGCCACTGTGGGAACAGTTAGCCGAATCCGCTGTGAGAACAGTCACCCGAAGCCGCTGTAAGAATAGCCAACCGGAGTCGCTGTTGTCTTCAAAAAGTACCAAAATCCTTTGAAACCGACAAAATTTTTGAAATATTAAAAACAATTGTATCGTCATAAAAAATGCAAAAAGGCCTATCATAATTTTTAAAACTTTTTAAGTAGCGATACGAAGCTTAATAAAATGCAAGCTACTGAGATTACAAAAACGGGGTTTTCAGCATAGTGTCAATCATGCGTAACGTTGTAATTATCACCATAATTGCTTTATTTTTAAGTTTTTATCTCTCGTGAAATTTTTTTTAAATGAAGATAGGCCCTTTTGCATTTTATATGACGATATGTATGTATGTATATGTATTTTTGATATAAAGTATAATTTTTATTGGATAAAACCTTAAATCTTCATATTATTTTTTTATATGCAATTAATAATAAAAACAAAAAAGTTAGTCTGGGTTCACATTTTGAAAGTTTTCTTTCAGAAAGTCTGTGTTTATTGGTGAGAGGGGAGAGAAGAATAGCCTGTTTTCTTCCTCTCTTACCTATAAAGTCAGACTTTCTGAAAGAAAACTTTCAAAGTGTAAACCCAGACTAAAGCTATGTTCACACCTATTAAATATTTGACGTCCTACACGGAACCCCTAGTTTTATTAAAAATTTATTTACTTTTGCAAAACTTTTGGCTAGAGCAAACATCATTCAGCAGTTTATTAATTATATTTTACAATTTTCTTTTTATAAATAAAGTTTAGTAAATCAATAAAATTGGTTAAAAATAAAGCTAAAGTTTAATCAATTCACTGGTCACGTTTAATCTTATTTATTTCTTTGGCCAATTGATTATTAATTTTCAGTTTATTTTTCTTTATAAGCTAATAAGAACTAATGATGTTGATGTAAATAAAAAAAAAATTATTACATTTCACCCGACGTTTCGTCACTTTTTTGGTGACTTTTTCAATGGTCGTCTATTTAAATAAAAAAATAAAAGGACAACATTAATACAAAATATTTTTCACAACAAGCAAAAACAACTTACAAAAAATATATATTATTTTACATTAAAACATCAACAGGTTTTTAATAAAATTTAATTGCACAAATACATTTAACAAAAACAGTAAAGCACAACTTGCTCTCTACGTAATCTGTTATCAATTTAAAATTTTTAAAATGTATATAAAAATTCAATTGATAACGCTTATAAACTATAAAAATACATTAAACGTATGCAATAACACATATAGAAAAAACTTATAATAAAACCAAAAAATTTTGTGTTTGGTAAAAAAGCTATGAGATTTGCAATTGTCTGCTTTCCGTCCAATGTTCTTAATTTTTTTAAAATAAGTATATGTTGCACATTTTCTAAAACCGACCAAAATTAAGTTTGGCCTACCATCCGACCAAACCAAAAATATCCGACCAAATTTGGTCGGAAAAGACCATGTTCGGCAACCCTGGTTAGAACAGTCAGCCGAAGCCGCTGTGAGAACAGTCAACCGGAGTCGCTTTGAGAACAGTCACCCGAAGCCGCTGTGAAATTTATTCGAAACTTAACATACAGGTTAGGTATCGTCCAGTGTTGCCGTTAGGATACGAAAGATACATTTTTCGTATCTTTTGGCTACTTCAGGTATCATGTATAATCCTGACATTTTTCGTATCTTTTGAATCTGTACGCAAAATATACAGAAACAAAACATTCGAGAATTTTTAGCCAACTAAAACTTATTAAGATTGATCATCGTAAACGACTCAATACTAATACAATAGCAGCCAAGGCGCATTGATTAGAAGGTGAGGTCAACTCTACAACAACACTGCTTCTGTGGTCGGATTGTCAAAAATATTGCTAATTAAAAAAAGGTTAGTTTACATAAAAAATTAGTTTGTATACACACTTTGACAAGTCGACCACCGAAAAAAAACACCATATGCTTGACCCCACCTTCTAGTGAATTCGCCTTGACAGCAGCTTTAATAACGTTAAAAGAAAACAATAAAGGGTTGCAACATACGATAAATCGATGATTACTAGTAGAGCGAAGTTGTTCTGAGGAAATATGAACATCTTTTTTATTTTCAGGAAATTTATATGAACGTTGATATAATCGCCTTAGTATAAACGCCTTAACTCTGTATTCATTTTTACAAAAATGAATTTGTTTTGATAACATCGAAAGATAATTACATATAATTAATTTTAAAGTTTGCTCACTGTATTTTTAAAAATTACATATGCTCCTGATATTTCTGACTTAAATAAATATAAAAAAGGATTTAAACGAAATCATTTTCTTTACAATACAACATTTAAATATGAAATAAAAATGTTATGTTAATAAATGTTAATCGTTAAAAATGGATTTTCCATTTTTTTTCAAAACGTATCTTTTGGGAAAAAGTGTATCTTTTCGGAAACTAAAATGTATCTTTCTTGAAATTTCACTGGCAACACTGGTATCGTCCAAAAATATTCAACCGAATTCACCTTCGCGAAATCAGTCGGCTCTTCAACTATTATAATTTCCTAGACTTGTATGGCAGGTTCTATCTTGTGTGAATCGCCCTGACTACTAAACCTTGTCCGTTCATACTTATTTAGAAATTTACTGAATACGAATTATATATGCTACTGTTTTTTGTAAGCAATTAAAAAAAATTCATTAGACAAGTGTAGGCAATAGTATGAGTGTTTGTGTTTGTTACAATGGGTGCGTTCAGTGTTATTTATAATTAATATTAGTGTTTATAATTGTAATAAGTGAAAATTAAGTAAATAAACTATAATAACATCGCCTGAGTATAAAAATAATTTAAATGTTATTGTATATTCACTAAAATGGAGAAACTAATAAATTCATATGAACGTGAAAATATAGTACTTGGGTATTCTATTTCCACGTTACATTTTGAAGGTGCTTACATTTTTTATACAATTACGTCCTTCAATGTTCGTTCACTCGTGCATACAAGTCGTCGAGTTAACCTGAAAAATACAATTTTTCATAACAAAATTGACACTGGCTCCATCCAGGAATACCATCTTAACACAGCGTTTACATTTGACAGTACAGGCAAGACAGTAAGAAAATACATATTAGTTGCCAAAAACACTACTAACTGTCTTTCTGACGTAGTCGTCCAGACAGTAGTTAAGACAGTTCTCTTCTAAAAGTATGTCAAACGTGAATTTTGCAGTTCAAGTCAAGCTAAACGTGTCTTATATGAACTAAACAAATTTAAAAATAGCTTAAAATGGCTATATTGTGTGAACAAAGATAATCAGGGTTGTCATAGAAACCAATATTGGTTTTGCTAATTGTCGGTTTTGAAACCAATATTGGTTTCATTAGGTGTCACGAAACCAAGTTGGTTTTGTTAATTTCGAATGTAAATAAAACCAATATCGAAACAGCTGTTGTTTACATTTTTATTATTTTTTATTTTACTTTTTTGCAGAAAATTTACAAAATATTATATTTTTTTCATTAAAATATCAGTAAAAGTGTTTTTTGTGAAAATAATTGATATCAAATAATTAAAAGGTGATAAGTGCTTATAAATAAAACAAAATGACATCAGCAGTTGTAGCATTTTTGTTATTGGAAGATGATCTTGCATTGCATTTGTTGTTTTAATTTGTGTAATTTTATTGTTTTGTAAAAATATGTAATTATAAAGCGAATTTATTAAAAATATTAACAAATTTGTTGTTTAACGTTATAAATAAGTAAAGTGACCACTGCTGTTGTTGCATATTTGTTGTTAGCAGTAAAAGTGAGAAGAAGACTTTTGCAAATTTGCAGCAGCCCGCTGCCGGAGACTACCGGAAACATGCAAAAAATACTATTTTACCAATTTATCAATTGTATTTACTTCTATCTGTGGAAAAAAACTAATTTCTAAATAAAAATTAAGCTTTTAGCAACTATATTTATTTCCAATAAAAAAACAAGAGCTCTAAGCTGCTTGGTTTATTTCAAATAAAAAACCGACATCATTTGTTTCTGTGACACCTAAAACCGACACTAATTCTAGTTCGAACTTAAAACCAATAACATTGGTTTCTATGACACCAAAGCATTTTTTCTTGCCGGTTTTAAAACCAATTCTGACAATATTGGTTTCTATGACAACCCTGAATATTTAACTAAAACATAAAGAATCAAAGCAAAATATATTTATTATACCCTTCACCACAGGTGGTGAATAGGGTATATATAAGTTTGTCATTCCGTTTGTAATTTCTATAATATTGATGTTAGACCCTATATAGTATATATATTCTGGGTCCTTATGAGGAGCAAAGTTGATTTAACGATGTCCGTCTGTCCGTTGAAATGGATTTTCCGAAGACCCCATATATGATGGAAGCCAGGTTAATATACGTTTATGTCACATATGGTCCGGAATTGTTTGCTATTGAAATTCAGCAAGATCGGTCCACAAATGGCTGAGATATGAGTAAAAAGCCACGACTGCCTTAAATTTTTTCCTTGAAAGGTCCAATTAGGCGTGACATTACCATGCCAACACTGTATTACCAAAACGACATAAACATACCATACAAACCAATTCAATTTTGGTTTCTACGGTCATACAGTGGCTATGGTAAAACAGTGTTGGTAATGTGTTTTTTTTATTTTTTTATACCCTTCACTACAAGTGGTGGATTTTATTTGTAATGTGTTTAATTTTACGCATACACATACACATTAATGCATGTACATGATATGCCTCTCAAATAAAGAAACAAACTCATTGACTCAATATATTTTAATTTAACGCTTCTTCAGTAAAAGCATTCTTAGCCGAGTTGTTAAGTTCTCTCCTGAGACTGATGATATTGCCAGTCCCAAAAAGAATTTTTTTTATTTAATTTTTTAATGTTCTAAAAAACGATTTTAAGATTATAAACGAATTTCAAACATCGACTTTGGCAAGAGAGGAAACGGGCTTAGGGGCATATATAAATTTTTTTTTTTTTTTTATATTCTTCGGCATGGCGAAATGAAAAGTTGGCGTGGCTCAATTAATATTTATTTATACCTATCTAAAGAACGTTATTTATGTATATAACTTTTTGTTCTTATCTCATCATGGTGAAGGGTATATAAGATTCGGCATAGCCGAATATAGCACTCTTACTTGTTTTTTTTTTACTTTTGCGAACAAAATTTCAAATTACTGGTAGCAAATGTCATATCACTGTCGAATTTTACTGTCTGCAAAATTTGCTAGACAGTTGACAAGACAGTTGGAAAAGTGTGCATGTATTAGTGAAAAGTTTGCATGTATTGCTACTGTCTTGCCAGTACTGGCAAATGTAAGCTCCATGTATGAAAAACAGAAAAATTATGCTTATGGTAACAATTTTTTGTACGACAACTCCTCCATCGGGGTCGCCATCGTAATTAAAGAACCAATCTCTTATAATCGTATCAACATCGAAAGGACTCTTTGCGGCCTCCTCGTATTTTTGCTTTATATAAAAATACTAACGCAAATCAGTTTTGACATGACATTGAAAGTGCCTCCTTGAGAACAATGGCGGCTGAAAATATAAATTTGCAGAATGTGGAAATTGATGCCTTGATAAATGAATTCAACTCCAGCTTTCATTCAATCCACAATGTTCATTTGAAAAGAATTGAATTGAAGAATAATAAAATTCCATTATCAAGAAACGGGAATAAATACTTTACCAGAAAACATAGGTGGCAGAAGGAGTTAAAAGATTGACCATCGTACAAGACGCTGTACGTTGAGTCTGTTCAGCTTTGAACAGAGTATTCCACGGATAATTTCCTCGCCAAAAATGCCAATATTTTTGGGTAATTATGCGGGGTAAGCACTTAAACGAATACTCTTAAAAACCTCGTTGAGGTAGTTTAATAACTCGTTTAACTACCTCATTTAGGTAATTAAGCGAATACGTTTAAATACCTTTTTAACTTTGATGTATAAAAAAAGTTGACAGGAATTTTTACATGTACCAGCTAAATCGAAGGAGATACCAATAAAAGACAATGAGATTTGCTGTCTTAAATGTTATCTGTAATGCTTTTTGAGATGTTCTGTCATATCCTACTAACAAAAGCGTACTCATACGTATGTACAAACTTATGATCAGGGAAACCGTAAATATGCAATTGCATGGTTTTTCTTGTGCGATCAATGAATGCAGAAATAATATATTTATCCGTTTTAAAACTTTATAAGTTTTGAAATCGATTTTTTTGTGAATAATTTGCATACTTTAGCTATTGCAGCATTTTTTGCATGTTTAGCAAATAAAAAATGCTGAAAATAATTTGCAAAACAGATGAATTTCCTGTTGCTTTAATTTCGCCATCTACATTTAATTTTCACTCTACAATTGTAAGCCAAAGCAAGTTTTCGTTGAAGATAAATGTTATTTCAAACTGTAAAGTTTTATATATATGCAAAAGTTAAGAAGCATGTAAGCAGGTTATCAAAGGCAACTTAAGAGCAGATGATTTTCGAACTCATTTTAGCAAATTGTTACAAAATACTGAAAACAATAACACAATGAGCTGGTGCATGCCATATATTACTAACCCTGTTCTAGATTCGCCCATAGAATTTTGTGAAATTTCGTACGTTGTTAACAAATTAAAATGTAATAAAGCTCCTGGTCAAGATGGCATTACGTATGAATTTTATAAACACGCTCCTACTTGTTTTTTCACGAAATTCTGACAATATTTAACATAATATTTTTACATGAAAAGATACCATCAAGCTTTCGTAGTTCGATCATGATCCCGCTTTTTAAGAAAGGTGATACATCCTTACCGGTAAACTATCGTGGGTTATCTCTTATTGATACAGTATGTAAAATTTTCAACCCAATCTTGTTAAACAGAATAACAGAATGGATAGAAAACAACAAAATACTAAATGAGTATCAAGCGGGTTTTAGGAAGAACTACTCAACCGTCGAAAATATTTTCAACCTGGCAAACATTGTAAAACTTAATCAAATAAATGGAAAAAATACTTATGCCTTTTTTGTGGACTTTTCCTGTGCATTCGACACTATTCCTAGAAATAGTTTATTTTATAAACTCTCCGTTATAGGTCTATCTTCTAAAGTAATTCGTATTTTGCAAAATTCTTATAATCAAACTGAAAGCCGCATTTGGGACGGCAACACTTTCTCTGACTCTTTCTCTGTTGATGTAGGTGTTAAACAAGGATGTATATTAAGTCCGATACTATTTTCATTATATCTTAATGATCTTGTTGATGAACTCCCTGGAGGAGTGAATGTTGCTGGTACAATTGTGAAAATCCTTCTCTACGCCGATGATATTGTTATTTTGTCTGAATCGCCAACTGAGCTGCAAACCATGGTTGATGCATTTTACAATTACTGTTTAATGTGTAGCTTAACAGTTAACTTAAACAAATCCAAAGTTATAGTATTTCGGTCTGGAGCAAGAATTTCAAGTCTTTTAAATTGGCATTTTGGTGATGAAAACATTGAAATTGTTAACAGTTACAAATACCTTGGAGTAGATATTACATATAATCTAAACTTTAAAAAATATTTAAAAAATAAATTAGCTTCATCAAAAATGGCAATCAACACAACGTGGTCAAAATATATCAATCACTCACAAATCTCAAAAAGCAATAAACTGAAAATTTTTCATGCCGCTTCTCGTTCAATAATGTTTTATGCTGCACAAGTTTGGGGTTACTAAAAATTTGAAGAAGTAGAAAAGCTCCTCCGTTTTTTTTTATCAAAAAAATGTTATATTTACCATCTACGACACCTAATTATATGATTTACTTAGAAACTGGTTTAAACTCTTTATACCTCTCAACTTTAAAACTGCACTTTTGCTACATAAAGAGTATGGTAAAAAACTCCTAGTAACTTCTAGTAAAATGAAATGAAATTCTAGAAAAATGGAGAAAAATTCAGAACGACAAAGGAGAAACTTTAGAAGCTTTAGAAAGTATACGATTCGGAGATTAAATGAAGCTGTCTAATATAAAAACACAAGTTACGGATGTAAAAACACAAGTCACGGTTTTTGATGAAAAACTACACCATCTGGAGGCAAAAGTTAACAACATTCAATGCCAGGAAGCAGCAGTGTGAGTTATTCCAGAAGTTTCTAGTAGAATAAAGGCCCCTTGCTTTGACGGTAGTGTGCCATTAAATGTTTTTAAGTTCTAGTTCGATACAGTTGCCAACAGAAATGCATGGAACAGTGAGGAAAAAGCCATCGAGCTAATTCTTGCTTTAAAGGGGACTGCGGCTGAAGTGCTTGAAAGTGTACCAGTAAGTAACAGAAACAATTATGATGAAATTATGGTAGCACTGCAACGAAAGTATGGAGATGAACACAAAAAGGAAATCTACAAAATGGAGCTGCGTGGCAGAGTGCAAAAAGCAAATGAATTCTTACAAGATTTTGCTCTCGAGATTGAGCGTTTGGTGCAGCTAATATACCCTGGTGAGAATCATCCATTGTTGGACAGCTTCAAAACAGAAGCATTCATTAACGGTATAAGAGATGCTGATGTTAAGTATGTGGTATGTGCAGCATTAAAGTCCACATTTGCAGAAACTGTTTCGTTTGCCCTGGCTCAGGAAACCGCAAGAATTATTGCAAAGCAGAAGTCGTATAAGGTGAAAAGGCTCTATGTTATTGCTGATGATGATAGAGACATCATGAATGTATTAAAGCGACTTAAAGAAGAAGTTTTGCGGGTATTAAATGAGAAGCTGGGCAGAAACAAAGTGAGATGCTATAACTGCGGAAAGGTCGGGCACATACAGCGTGACTGTAAAGCACGAAGAAAATGTTCAAGATCTGCTTCACCGCCGAGAAACAACCAAGGGGCTGGTCATCAGTCATCACAAGAGTCGCCGTTAACTATGGAGGTAGCACTCCCTTTCGCATCTGAGGACTCGATAATAAATTTAATGGTGCCAAAGAGTAACAAAAGTATTACGACATTTGGCTACATCGATGGTAAAAAGCGCATTTTGACTATCGACACTGGTGCAGGATTCTCGATAATAAGGCCTGACTTGGTTAAGGGAGCTGTCGAACCACTAAGCGGAGTGGGCTTGCGAACAGCTACAGGTGAGCCTGCTACTGTCTATGGGAAAACACGTGTGGTGTTAAGAATTGCCGATATTGTCACTTTTCATGAGTTTATTGTGGCCGACATTGTAGACGAAGTACTGATTGGCGCAGATTTTATGATAAGTCATAATATAAGTCTGAATATGGGAAAGCAAATTATGTATTTGTGTGATTGTGAAATACCCCTGGATGTTGGGTATGAAAGTGAGGCTCGTGTGGGACAGCCTCTCGCATGTACTCGTCAGGAATCGTCAGCTCACAGAAAAGTTGAAAATCGAGAAAAAGTGGTTGCTCAGGTAAGACAGCTTAGCAGATTGGAAGCCAGGCACTGTACTGAGCCAGATAGAAGGGAATGCGTCAGTGAGGGTCGCTCGTTGCAGGTAAAGCCCAGTAAAGACTGGTTTACGGCGAAAAGATTTGAACCCGTATTGGCCAAGATTATGAGGGCCAAGAGTATAGGAGGAAGTCAAGTTTTTAAAAGAAACTGGCCAAAGCGTATGACAGCCTTGGGCACAATAAACAGAGGTTGTGTGCCGCTTTCGCAGAGCAATTGTAATGCGCTACCTATACCAGAAGATAAGCAGGTATCTTCGCTTGTGTGTAGAAATACTTACGACCATAGAAAGTCCGTGCGTGGCCGTAGTAAGTTGTGCAGATATGATCGGATTCTGAAGGATCTAAGGAGGGCCAGTTAGTTTTTCCAATGAATCAACAACCAAAGGAAGGATTAGTTGCCAAGCCACAAATACATTGGAATGGGCCATATAAGGTGATAAGGAAATTTAATGATGTTGTAAACCAAATACGGAAATATAAAAGGCCAAGGGCCAAAATGAAAGTTTTTCATATGGAATGATTAACCCCTTATGGAAGAGGTGATTCTGAGCCTATTCGGGACGAACAGGCTTAAGTGGGGGGCAGTGTTACAAAAGTAACTTTTGTTAAGAATTAGTTGTAATTATTAGTTAAGAATTAGTTGTATTTATAAGTTATCTTGTATTTAATAGTTGTCTTGTATTTATTAGTTGTCTTGAATTCATAAGTAATTTTACTAGTTTACTTTGTTATTAAAAATTGTTATAATTTAGTACACTTCAATCCCAATGTGCAGAAAGACCCAGAAATGACCGTTAAAAAAGCTTCAGTATAAGAGGTAAAATTATTTAAACATTAGCGCTGCCATAAATCAAATTAAAGTGTGGTGAATAGTAAAGCCTCGAACCTTCGAAAAACATTTCGAATGTTCTAGACAACCAAATTGCTGTATAAATACTAGCGGCGACTAGCGTAATAAATTCATTCTAAGTTCAGACTTTGTCAATAACGTATTAGTTGGTTGTGAATAAAAGCTATAAATTACGGTTGTTAAAAAGACTTTGTACTAAATAAGTGTGGCCGCAGGGTTATACCATCTGTGTAAACTGGAAAAATACTTACAACAGCCTTTTATTTTATATTTTTAAACACGGAGTAAATTTAATAATTTTATGATTATACAAAGACGTCATACAATTCAGTTTGAAATATAAACTATTAAGGTAAAGAAGGTACGTTTTTTTTACAAGAGAATACACAATTAATAAACCAAATTTTTACATAACCCAATTATAAACAAATAGTTATGACTTACTTGAGGGTTACACGATCAAGTTTTGCCTATCAAGTCTTAATACTCTCACACTTTTCTACCAATACACTCATACTTTTAAAAATTGAAACGAACTTGCCTTTAAAATTCTCTTTCCAGAAAGTGCTTCAATTTACGTTCAAGAAAACAGCTGATTTCTAGGTTAGTGAGCAAATTTTTCGTTTGCCTTTATAAATTGTTTTCTTTATGACATCTTGAATGTAAATTGCTCAAAAATTGAATACAGCCTACGTCACAACTTTCAATTTTTGTTAATTTTGACAAATAGTATATGTAAAAGACTATCAAGAAAATCTTGATCGTGTGGCTGTGGCTGCACTGTTAAAGGAAGCACATCTTGTTTCGAGCCGTGGTGAAATAACTAATTTCACCATGCTTGGTACTTTTATTTGACAAAACGTTTTGACAACATAAGAATACTTGACAAGGTAAATAACGTGAGGAAAAGATATACAACAGAAAGCTTAAGAATTCAACAGAAAATAAATAGAACAATGAATAAAAAAGAAGATACTGACAATTTAAGCGCCAGTTATAGAGTTGTTTTAAAAAACAGTAGATGACACCACTAGTGTTGGCTTCTATGTTTTTAAAAATATATTAATGTAATACAAATTTGTTTCTTTTCACTGTAAGTTCGTTACATTTATATTTATTGTATGATTAAATGTTGATGATTTTATTTTATATTAATAGACGAATCCCCTGAAGAAGTGAACATAAAATTCACGAAACGTCGGGAAAAATGAAATAAAAAATTTTGCATTTTTATTTTCACAAATGGAGTTAGGCCTCACCAGCTAAATATATATAATAAAAATATATATTAATACAGTTAGGTGATTATTGTTTTAGCCTACACGCCATTTTTGAAAAAAATGAGTTAGGAATGGATTATATATGGCATAAATGTTCTCTTTCATATTCCAAAATCCATTTTTTGATATCTCGTATAGAATCTGAGATATTCAGCATCGACTTTGGTCTACATATGACAATTGTTTGCATATGGAGCAAATTTTGCACACAAACATAACAAAACTATACTTTACTATTGTTTTTCGCCATTCGAATAATGAACAACGTAGGTTAAAATAAACCGTCACAATAGTTTAAATTTATTGGTTACAATGTGAAACTTGAGATGAATATTAAGCCCACAACAAAACTAATTGTTGAATATTTATTTGCGCTAGCTAACACAAAACATTTTAAGCAGCTCTGGGGCCTAATTCTGGCATTCGTGATCGAGTACTTTCTCGATTCGAAAGCAATTTTATTTCAGTCAATACTGAACGAATCGAAATCATTTTTTCAGTATTTAGAAACTCAAATGAATGCTTTACAATAACGAAAAAATAATTCCAATTCGTTCAGTATTGACTGAAATAATTAGATATTAAATTGCTTTCGAATCGAGAAAGTACTCGATCACGACTGCCAGAATCTGGCCCCTGATTTCTTTTAGTTTTCAGTTTTTGATACTTTTATATTTATATATAACTATAAAGTTTACTAAAAAAAAGGCTGTCGTTATAGACTTAAGTACAAAATCTATTATTTATTATACATTTTTTTTAATCATAACAGTAGAACTGTTTTTGTGTTATATTGCTAATAAAATATAAATACTGCAAAATTTAAAAACCATAATATATTTTTTTCCATCTGCATTTCGGGGCTTATAGGAGAGAGTTTAGCAATAAGCACCATTCTAAAACATACCAACCTGTCCTTATAAATCTCTATTAACTATCAACTTCATTGTTTTTGCCATAGACTTACTTTGCTCCACGTCAAAGAAAACATCATAATACGATATAAAATTTGATATGGAGCACAAAACGACAAAATGTTATTTTAGAAAAACCATTAAAACTTTAAATATACCTTGATATCGCTGTAAACAAAACAACTTTTTTCAACCGCAAATTACAACTTTTTTTGTTTATGTAAATCAACCGCAACAATAACAATATTGATGAGCACCTGTATAGCAAAAACAACATTATTAGAAATAAAAACAAACAGAAAAATCACGATAGTGTTTTATATCTGTCGTTTTTAAATATTTTACCGAATTTAAAGTCAAAAACAGTTTATTTTACAACATTCGAAATATATTTTATTATTTAGAGAGTTACTTCATATATACAATATTTTAAAAATTTTCCAAATGGTTTGTATATGAATAAAATCTGTAAATTTGTGTGTTTAAAAAATCTGATAAATGATTTCGAAAGCCTTAAACCAGGGCTATTAAGGCCACCAGCTGTCACTTTCGAAAAATAAAACGTTTAGGGGAATTCTGTATTAAAGAAAAAAAAGTCAAAACTTTTCCAAAAAGTTGTTATATGAATAAAATCTGTTAATTTGTGTGTTTATAAAATCTGATAAATGATTTCGAAAGCCCTCAGCCAGGGCTATTAAAGCCACCAGCTGCCACTTTCGAAAAATTGGGGTGGGTAGCAGATTAAAAAAGTTTTTAAAAAATAACATTAAAAATTTTTTTTATAGAGGTTTGTCATAAAAGTTTTAAAATTATGTAACGTAACTCTTCAAGAACAAACCATTAAAGATTTATGAATAATAGTAAATGTTTACGGTCCAATTCAAAAAATTGTTAGTTTAGGTTTATGGTCTGCCAAAGTTATAAAACAGTTTTTGTTTTATAAACCTCTAATAAGAAACCGTTTTATAAACGTTTAATAACACCGCATTAGTTATTAAGCTATTTTCTTCTTTTTGTATTGTCATGCTAGAAACTATGAGCGTTTTGGTTGGCAATTAAGTTTAGTGTTGTCTACAATGAACAATCGATTTTCTAAGTAATTTATGAAAATGAAAAAATACTTCGACAATTTTTAACGATTGCCTTTTATTTAATTTTATTACTTTTTAGTTGATTAAGAGGTTAATAAGAAAAAAATTAAAAACAGTATTCATAAATATAATCAAATAATTTTTCGAAAGCGACAGCTGGTGGCCTTATTAGCCCTGGTTAAAGGCTTTCGAAATCATTTATCAGATTTTATAAACACACAAATTTACAGATTTTATTTTTATAACAACTTTTTGGAAAATTTTTTAATTTTTTTCTTAAATACAGAATTCCCCCTAAACTTTAATTTTTTCGAAAGTGACAGCTGGTGTCCTTAATAGCCCTGGTTGAGGGCTTTCGAAATCATGTATCAGATTTAATAAACACACAAATTTACACATTTTATGCATATAAGAACTTTTTGTATAACTTTTCAAACATTTTAAGCCGCAAAATTTTAAGATTTTTTTCATACTTTTATTAATTTCTTGACTTATTATGATTAATGTAGCACTCGTAATGTTTCCTGATATATTTTTGCTTGTATTGTAATTGTTTGTAACGCACGTGTTGTTGTTTTCAAAACAATAACACGTGTTCAACACAAAAAAATATTAATATTACGGTTGATTTAAAAATTGATTTGTTCACTTGATTTGTTTCTATAATTCCCGTCACTGCTGCGTAAAACGTGTAATAGTGATGCCAGACGTGGGGAATTTTTCCTTTTTGTAAACAATTTTTCGTAAAATTTCGAGCGAAGGCAAATTTGGACAGATTTTTTATTTTAAGGCAAATGTAGGGAATTTTCAAAATATTATCTCATTGCCAATATATTATGTAAATACTCGTATTAATTTCATTTAAAAATTTAATTTTTTTGTATACTATAGCATTTTAATACAAATGCAGTATTATTTTAACAGAAACTCTATTCTAGAGTCCTAATAGCCGTATATGTATGTATATGGGCATTTCCATTTTGACGTGACGTGATATTTGTTCGACAATATGTAAAAAATTAAATGAAGAAGTCAAATTTGTAAAAAAGGTGGACGCTAAGGATTTGAAGATATAAGCAAAAATATGACCTGTCGTGATGTTAATAAAACTGAAGTGGACTTTGACTTGCATTACAAAACTGCATAAAGCGGCCCATACACTTGCAATATTATTGTTTATGATATTCGCCATATTATTTCCATTTTGTCCTATATTATGCAATAAGTCGCACAATGGTTTCATTCATTCAATAAAAAGGTGAACATAACCTATAGGAATAACATAAACAGCATTGTACAATGTAGCCAACACACCACTTTCTTTTCGTTGTGCAATAAAAATCAAAAGTCTTTTGATTGTTGCCAATATATTGTGCTACCTTCGATTATCACATACACATTGGCGATATAATTGTACAATATGTAAAATTGAACAATTTTATTGCAAGTGTATGAGCCGCTTAAGACTCCCAGTTGAGCAAGACGTTTTGTATAACTCCTTTTTAAGTAAGCTTTGGACTTATATAGATTTATTTTCCAAGCTGTCATATAAAAATCTTTGCTCGTTTAAAGGTACATATATATGGGCACTTCCAGCGAAAAGTCTACTTTTTTTAATGAAACGCCAGAATGCAAATAAGCTTGTATTTTAGAACCATGTATTTCAAATGTTATCCCTTTTGTTACTAAATGTAGAGCTAGTTGCGCTTTACACCAAAATATAAAAAATTAAACTATAGAAACTGGGAATTATCTCCTTTCGTAGGTTACTTTATATTATATTCAACATTTTTTATTTTTCAAATTTATTCTATGAGTTACATTTCAGTTATGTATTTTATAAAGCTTTTTTGTAATAGTTCTATTCCTTAAATTTTTTTTTTTTTTTTTTTTTAGGAATGACTTTTATACACTACCAGACTATTATATTGTATTTTCTTGTTACATTTCACATAACTGAAATGTAACTCATAGAATAAATTCGAAAAATAAAAAATGTTGAAATTAAACTATATATATATATATATATATATATATATATATATATATATATATATATATATATAATTTTTTGAGAAACAATTTAAATTACTTCTGGCGTTACGTTACAAAAATTATACCTTTGGCTAGAACTGCCTATATGTGAACGTATGTGTAAGGGGCAGGCGAATATTTTCGTTCGCATTGGCGAACTGTACGCTTATTTTTGCTATTTGCACTAGATACATTCTCTAAAATGTATGCGAATAATAAAATTGTATATCTAATGAATGAAATTTCTACATAGAAATTAATTTTGTACCGAGAAAAAAACAATCACACCTTTAAAACTAAGAGAAATAAAATCATACAATATGGAATGTTTAAAAAATTTTAATAAAAACTTTTATGCAAGGTTTTATTTTTAAATCTTAATATTTTTTTAAAATTCTGCAAAGCCTTCCCTTTTTTTTTGCACCGAGCTTGCTAACAAATATTAGACACTTATATTAAAAAAAATTACTTAAAATAGGTACTCTTGAAAGGAAAAAAAATCTAGTTTAAGGTATCTAGGGTGATAGAAAATTAAAAAATAAGAATAGTAAAGGGTGGTTAAATTGTAAGGGCCGATGTTGAATGTGAACCACACCTAAACGCCGAATTTTATTTGACATTTCTCTATTTCAGACTTACTCAATTTGAACCATGGAGAGATACACAATCCAACAACGTGTAAAAGTTATCCAGACTTATTATGAAAATGGATAATAAATTTCGAAGAAAATCATCTTCAGTGATGAGCCACATTTTCACCTCAGTGGATTTGTCGATAAGCAGAATTTCCGCTTTTGGGCGAATAATAATCCAAGAGTGATTGCCGAAAAACCAATGCACCCACAAAGAGTGACTGTTTGGTGCTGTTTATGGGCTGGCGGCATCATCGGGCCGTATTTTTTCCAAAATGAGGCCGGTCAGGCAGTTACTGTGAATCGTGTTCGCTATCGTAAGATGATAACGAACTTTTTATGGCCCGAATTGGAAGATATGGATGTGGACGATATGTGGTTTCAGCAGGACGGTGCCACTTGCCACACAGCTAACGAAACAATGGCTCTTTTGCGCAACAAATTCAATGGCCGTGTTATCTCACGTAATGGCGATGTCAATTGGCCGCCAAGATCATGTGATTTGACACCGTTGGACTTTTTGCTTTGGGGTTATTTGAAAGAAAAGGTGTACGTCGATAAGCCAGCAACAATTCAAGAGCTAAAGGATGAGATAATTCGGCACATTAACGGCATAGAACCTCCATTATGCCTCAGGGTCATCGAAAATTTGGACCATCGGATGGAGGTGTGCCGCCGTGGTCGCGGCGCCCATTTGGCCGATATTTTGTTCCATACAAAATTAAGTAATACCAATATATCATAATAAAATAAAATTACAATAATTTCCTAAATAGTTTGTGTTTTATTCAAAATCAACATCGGCCCTTGAAATTTAACCACCCTTTATATAAAGTGAAAAAAGAGTCGCAAACGCATAGTTTTCGTGTTATGGACCTCTAAAGTTTTCATATAAATATGCTATTTTCCACTACATTTCTGAACGTATAGGGCAAATATGGGTATTATTTTAAAAGACAAAAAAATATTACGGATGTGCACTAGGTTAATACTTGTGTAGGTTATTCCAGAAAAATGTAAAAAAATTATTTAATAACAAACAACAGCTTCGCTAACTGAAGCTTCTTTGGATAGACGACCTTCGGCCATGAGCAAAGATTTTCTCACATATGGTATAACAAACACTGGCTTCACCAACTAAAGCTTTTATGAACAGCCGGCCTACGGCCGTTCGAAAATATTTTATCCTCTTTGGTATAACAAACACTGGCTTCGCTAACTGAAGCTTCTATGCATAGCCAAGGATTTCCTCCTATATGGTACAACAATCAACAGCTTCACTTACTAAATCTTCTCTTCATAGTAATTATTATGCTAACTAAAAACCCTTGTATTTTCGCAAACTCATACCCGCTTCTAAGAATTTTTAAATAAGTTTTCTATATTAAGTAAGATCTATTCAAGAGTTTAAAATAATACCAATATTGGGCCTTTACCTTCAGAAGTGTAGTGGAAAATCGCATATTTATATGAACATTTTAGAGGTACATAACTCGAAAACTATGCGTTAGCGCCACTTTTTTCACTCCTTATATTTGTCTTATTTTTTAATTTTATATCATCCTAGGTACTTGTTTTTTTATTTGGAACTAGATTTAAGCCGTTTTGCCTCTAGATTAAACGATATATACATAGCTTCGGTTCTGCCAAAAAGAAAAAAAATTTAATTTGTCACACAGTGTTATATTTAAAATTGAATTTTTACATGTGTTTTGCATGTGCATATTTATTTCCTTTTTTTTATCTTGTTCTTAATAAATGCTGAATTATAAAACTTACAAGATTAAATAAGTCGCACAATGGTTTCATTCATTCACTAAAAAGGTGAACATAACATAGCGTTTACACCCAGCGGTAAAACTCAGAAGACCTTCTTACTTCAGGCCTTTTTAAAGGCCTGCTTAAAAGATTTTTTGATTCAATTACTATTCTTATCTAACTGCTAAAGTAGGCCTCATAGAAGGCCTCGGCTCTTTCATATAAAAGATAAGATACACCTTCCACACTCGCTTCTATGAGAAGGGAGTAGAGAAGGAGTAACATTTTTTGTATTGTTTTTTTGCACAAGCAAAAGCAAAATCAATTTTTTTTTTGGTCCCGTTACCCTTCTTATGTACCTGCTGAAGAAGCGAGAGCGGAAGGCCTTCTCCGCAATGACAACGTGTGTAAAAAAGATATGAGTATGGAATGGAGCAAGAAGGCCTTGTACATCCAAAAGAAGGGGTACAGAGGCCTTCTAGAAGGCCTTCCTACTCCTTCTTTTTCCCGCTGGGCATTTGCCAGTACTGGCAAGACAGTAGCAATACATGCAAACTTTTTTACTAATACATAAACACTTTTACAGCTATTTTGTTTTTGCATTGTTTTGCCAACTAATATGTATATGCTTACTGTCTTGCCAGCAGAGACCTGCGCCTGATTATTTTTAACAGCCGCCGCCGACGAAAATTTATCGACTAAAGTCGGCTTAAAATCAGCCGCGGGTCACAGTCATTTAATCGAACATTCCCTACAAGAAATGCATATCCAAAACTAGAAAAAAATGTTTTCCATTCTTTTTATTTTTTATAAAAACAGTTTTTTTTTAATAAATAAAAATGTTATTGAGTAAGATATAAATAGTCCTTGTATATTTTTAAAGGTTTTGCGGTAAACATTTAAAATCTCATTTAGGAATAGGTTTTAGTCGCAAGAATTAAAAAAAGTATACATATATGCAAATTATTATTCAAACTAAAATATGAAAAGTTGGTAAAAAAAATAATTTTTAAATTGACCTAAGTTTAAGTCGGCTTAAGCCGGCTTTGAGCCGCCGCCTGCAATATTTTTACAAGCCGCCGCCGCCGATAAAATTTGACGGCGCAGGTCTCTGCTTGCCAGTACTGTCAAATGTAAACGCTGTGTAACCTATAGATATAAAGGCCCAAATACATTGGTCAAATTCCCATCCAGCATTGTGGTAGTATTAGTGAAAATGAGTTTGTATGTGTGACACCGACGATGCTTGATGGAAAATCAAAAAATTTAGATATTTAGCATGCTTGACGAGTGATTTTGATGAATGTATTGGCGTTACTCATCAAGCACCCACACACTTTTAACGTGATTTCAAACCGAACAGTCGCTAAAAATGTCGGATGAAAAAAAAAATGCTTTGGAGGAAAAAAAAAACAATGATGGAATTATGGGAAACTTTTTAATTAATAATTTTCTTCTTCTTTTCTTCAATTTTTGTTTTTATTAATTAAAAAGCAACAATTAAACACTTTTTATCTATATTTTAATATTTTTTGCTCCTGTTGTTGTCACTTCAAAATAAAATGGAAAATGAATGCTTGACAGCTCATCCAGCAAATGTATGTTCAAATGTCAAGCACACGTACACGAGCTTGATGTCAAGCCTTTGACCAGTGTATTTGGGCCTTTAATGATATTCGCCATATTATTTCCATTTTGTCCTATATTATGCAATAAGTCGCACAATGGTTTCATTCATTCAATAAAAAGGTGAACATAACCTATAGGAATAACACAAACAGCATTGTTCAATGTTGCCAACACATTTCACTTTCTCTTCATTGTGCAATAAAAATCAAAAGTCTTTTTTTTTGCCAATACATTGTGCCATCTTCAAATATCACATAAACATTGGCGATATAATTGTGCAATACATAAAATTAAACAATAATATGTAATATGTATTTGGCCTCAGTGGCTTATATTACGAAATAAATAAATAAATGGACTTTTTTAGTTTTCATAAAAATATGTGATTTGGCTGAAGTGCAGCTTAAAGGGCTACGAAAAAAAATATGTCACCCGATTCAGAATAAAAAAAGAAAAAAACCAAAATTAAAATTTAGAACAATAAATTTTTAATTTGGAGAAGAGTGTAGAGAATAATTTTTTGGGTGCCGGGAAAAAAAGGAAATTTTTTAAGCATGAAGGGATTTTTTAAAAATTTCTACTGGCATCACTGAGTGGCAACATATTTTCTTGATTCGCACACCCTTGTGTTTTTTCCAAACAAAATTATTTATTAAATACATAGTTGTAAAACGATGTACCATTCTTTTATATAAATGTTTTTCAACGCGATATATAGGCAAATTTAAAGGTTTATGTGAATATTATTAAATTGTGTATAATTTAATTAATAATTTGCTTATTTTTTTTTGTTATAATTGAAAATACTATAATCAAGAGCCCCTCCGCTGCTAGGAGAGGGCTTGTCATTTGCTGTGCATCTTGTGGTGGTAGTTTGTTTGCGGCTTAAATTTATTAAATATTGTGTATTGTATTGGTTTCAATACAGAAAAAAGATTAAATTAGATTTACAAAATAAAAAAGCAATCTTCGAAAAATGATGTTGCCTGCATATAATGATCAACATTAAAAAAACATGTAAGTTATAAAAGTTCTATATCGAGTATTTTTATATAAATGTGTATATGTATGTCAGTGAATCAGAAACACTTATTCAGTTTTAAAATTATTGGAACTCTGCTAGTTCCTTAAAAACTAAAATCTAATATTCAGGGCAATTTTCAATATGTAGAAAAATGTTTAAAATATACATGCAAATATGCAGAGAAAAACTAAAATATGCTAAAAAATGCACGCGAAAAACTACTAATTATACTCACACCACAATAGTAGAGAGGGTATTCTGCGTTTGAAAGTTTTAAACAAAACAAAAATTTACAAAGGGTGCTAGAAAATTTAAAAATAAGAAGAAAAAATTATTTAGAAAGTCTCTAAAACGCAAAGTTTTCGAGTTATGGAGTTTTCATAAACTTGTGTATACAAAATTATTTAAAAATTGATAGCTCTTTAGTTCCCAATACTGTTTTACAAAATTTTACACAAAATGTTACGGAAGTGCTCCTTGATCCTATGTAGTTTATTAAATAAAAGTGTGAAAGAAAGTTTAAATAAATAACAAACACTCACTTCGCTAAAAAAAGCTTGACTTTTTAGGAGGCCTCGGCTGGCTGCAAGAATTTTCTTCCCTATGGTATAACATATAACGGATACGCTAAGCATTTTTGCATAGCCGGCATTCCCCAGGGCAAAAAGATTTCCTACTCTATGGTATCAAATGTCTGGCTTCTTCATAGCCGGCCTTTGGTCGGGTGCGAGGACTTTATATGGTATAACAACACCAGCTTCGCTAACTAAAACTTCTCTGCATAGCAATTAATAAGCTTACTGAAAACTCCTGTATTTTCGCAAGCTCATCTCCGCTTCCTAATGGGTTAAGAATTTTTAAATAATATGTACAGAAAGAAATATTTAAGAGCTTTAAAAAAATACCAATATTAGCCCTATACGTTCAGAAATGTAGTGGAAAATCGCATATTTATATGAAATCTTTAGAGGTCGATAAATTGAAAACTATGCGTTTGCGCCACTTTTTTGACTTATATTTTCTTTTTATTTTTCAATTTTTTCAACGTAGGCTAAAGGCCTACGTTACTATCGCTCGGTTAATTAAGAATACTAGTATCGCCCGGTGGCCGAAATTCGAACAGTTGACATTTACTTTCGAGAGAACCTGTGCGTTATACAATAAAAATGTACACATTTTAATAGAACGGCAAAATGCCCTACTCACCTATCATTGTACGTGTGTCTGCAAGATAAATTAACACGCTTTTCAAACACTTTAATTCCGAAAATTTGGAAAAAAATATGTTGTGCATATCCCCGTATTTAATTTATAATATTTTTATGAAATGTTATCAAAGTAAAAATAGGAACAATGATCTTCGTTAAAAGTCATTAAAAAAGTTTCCGACTTTTATTTTCTTAAACAACGTTTTTGCGCGACATTATTTTTAAATATGTCTAACGGTAACCCTGTCCTAATACGTTTATACAAGTGTGTTTGCAAGTGCAAAATGAAAACAAAAACATTATGGGAGAGCAACATAGAGCACAACCGTCGTTTCCCTGCAAATAATATTGGACTACTTGATCCATTTTGATTAAATGGACTAGTCCCTAGACTGGTCCAATGTAATGCAAGCATGCATTGTTTAAAAAAGTTTGTAGTGAAACGATGTGTCTTCGTTTTTTAACGACATGTTTTCGTTTTTAAACGATTTCAAAGCTAATCCTCTGGGTTATACCATGGAGTATTTTTAAGACTACTCCTTTGTAATGCAAAGCTGGGTTATATGGTTCTGTCCTAGGACATCGTTATGTTAAATAGACAATGTTTTTTCCATACATTGGGGCTACCTTTGGACTAGTCCTAGTCCATTATGGGCTACATTTTACATGCGTGTATGGACTAGTCGCATTATTTGCAGGGTTATACATGTGTGTTTGCAAGTTTAATGCAGGGTTGCTAGATTGATTTTGACCTTTTTCGTTAAGTTCAATGTCAAAAATCGCCAAAGCCTTTGTTTTTTAGTTTTTGACAATAAAATACATATTTTTAGAATTATTAAAAATTTTTTTTATAAATTCTAAAAAATAAATTTGTTCAGTATCGCTAAAATACGCCAAAAATTTAAAAAAGTCGCCATAATATATGTTTTGTTTAATTTTATTTAGAACACAGTAAAAATAGTTAATGAACACAAAAGAGGTACAATGTTTGCTATAAAATAGTTTAAAGAAGTCTACATAAACCAACAAAAAAAGAATTTTTGCAGTAATCTGAGAATTAAGTTAATCTACTATCAACTGAAATTTATATTTTTGAGTGGTGGCTTAAACCATGTAGGGTTACCATAATGAGCACAAATAAATGGCAACATTTTTTTGCAAAAAATAAATTATAAAAGAAATGATATAGAAACGAAAAACTATATAAAAGTGCTTAGCAATATATCATTTTTTAAAAATTATTTTTTGTTTTATATTTTTGCAACAGTTTAACATAATGTGTATGTTAACAGTTTAAGTTAAGGTTTAAACCACCACCATTGGCCGCTTAAACTAGCAAATTAAAGTTAAAAAAATACAACTCAAAAAGTAAATACGGCGATTAAAGTTAATTTAATCGCTAATCTCTAACCAAAAAAGTGGCTCTAAATATATTCATGTTTTAAGGAATTATATTTATTGATTCTTTCAAGAGCACTTTTAAAAACGAAAAACTATTTTCTCGAAAATTTTTGATTATCTTCATCAGCCATTTGAACATACATACTTTCAAAAACTGACCATACATATGAATACCTCAAATTTTGGGCCGGTCTTCACAAAATTTTAAAAAGTAATTTATAGTCTTATAAAACTATGGCTGACCAAATTTTATTTTAATAGAACACAGATTGAAAGCGTTACGGTTTTACGCGTACTAAAGTTTTTTCCGAGAGAAGGCTTTATATGGGGGCAATGGTAAGTTATCGACCGATCGGCTCGATGATTGACATTGTAATTTATTGTCATATAAAACTGTGACAGACCAACATTTATTTCAATAGCAAAAATTTGTTAACGTTTAAGGCGTACTTTAAGTTTTTGAGAGTGTGCTTTCTATTGGGCCTATCGTTAATTATGGCCCGATCGAAAATTAACAGAATGATTTTTAGTCATATAGAACGAATTTGTGCAAAATCTTATATCAATATTTGCATTCCGCCGCTAGTTTTGCTAGTATTTGTAACAAAGTGATAAATTTTTTAGGGTGGGTGTTTCACATTTTGATTCATTATTCATGAGCTGCTGAGAGATGTTTCAAAATCGCTAGATTTCCCGCTTACCGCTAAAACGTATTTTTTCCCACGATCGACATTTTAAAAACGCTAGACTTAACGGGAAAATCTCTAAATTGGTAACAGTGGAGAATAGCAAAAAACTCAACTACTATTAATACATGTATGTGCGTGTGTTTGCAAGCAAATTTAAAACGCTTTTTTAACCCTGAAAATTTAGAAAAAAAATTTATCTTGTGCATATCTACACACAAAAACCTTTAAAACGATATATGTTTCATTAAAACCGGTGGACTATAAGATACTTAAAAATCAACCATTAAAAATTGTTCCCGTATTTATATACATACATTTATAAGATAATTTATAATAGTATTTGTAACTCTTATTAAATAAATAAAAAATATCTTTAAAATTCAATTTAATTAATTCAAATGTACTTTCTTATATTTAAACAAATATATATTTTATATTCAGGTATATATACTTTGGTATAAATATAATCATATGTGACCTTCTCCTTCTCCGTGTGTCAAAAAACGGGTTTGGACTTAAGAGTGGATTCTGGTACCTAAGAGGGTGTAGAATAAGTTGAAATGAGTTAGATTTCCGATAAAAATTTATTTACCCCATAAAAACGTACAAAACGAACTTGGGAAAACCGATAAAAATGAGAAAAACTTTAAAATATAACTTGTTTTGATATTTTGGTTTTAAATAGTTTTTTTTTTCGTCAGTCTGAATTTTTTTTGGAGTTTGGACTTTTTTTTCGGTGTTTCGTGATCTGGTACTTCCATTTTCTTCCATTTCCATTCTTCCTTGGTAATACCTTAAATGCAAACGTTTACAAAATTAATTTAAATGAATTTGAAAAATTAAAATCACAAAATCGCGACAGTTTACCTGGTAATCTTTTGTAAAATACTTCGAAATGAGTATCCCATGTCCGCCACTCTACTTCACTTCCATTCACAAATCTTGGTTGTAATCTTCATTTGAGCGACTATATTCTAATTTCATTAATCGTGACTGAACTTTGTGTGGCCAGTTAGGAGGAAATTTAATGATCAACAAACAAACAAACATCTTTCTACAAATATGAATGCCACGAAATAAATGCATTGTATCAACTCTGGATTTATTTTTAACCCTTTGGCCACACTTCTTCCGACTTTCAGTATTATAAACGTTTTCGAGCGATAAATGTTGTCGATGAAATTCCAAATGGCTAAAATGGACTAAATCTTGTTCTGGTTAACTTAATTCTTGGAAAAATTGCCGGCTTTGTATAGAAAGATTTTCTGGAATTATCTTATTAAGCGGTGCGCAAAATGACCCCAGGAAATATGTGCCCAAAAGAAAGTAAAGAACGGCCCCAAAATTTTACATGAGACACAATAACACGCAATTTTGGGGCATTTTTTTTTGTTTTTTTGGGGTTATTTTTCATTTTTTCGTTAGGGTCTTTTTGTATTTTAAGTGGAATGAAAAATGACCCCAATATTAAGGAATGAAAAATGACCGCAAATAAAATCACAGTTTTTACTTCGGCGCTATTTTTCGTTTACTAATAAAAAAAATGCAAATTTTAAGAAATTCAAAATCACCCCAAACATTTTTACACAAATTATATAAAATTTTATAAAAAACCCGAATTCTTATACCAAAGTGGAGGAAATCCTTGCCGGTTATGCAGATATGCTTAAGTTAGCGAAGCCGGTGTTTGTAATACCCTAGAGGAAAAATCCTTGTGTCCGGCTAAAGGCCGGCTATAACGTGACCATAGAGGAAAAAATCCTTGCGCATGGCGGAAAGTCCAACCATGCTATCAATCGTACGATTTTTAAAACCAAAACTGTATAATTATTCGTATTTTGAAATCGGGATTCTTAATTTGGGATTTTAAGTTTCGGGCATATGAACTCCACCCAAAATTTTTAATATAACTTTCTTTGTGTTTTTTTTGGGTTAAAATTCAATTTAAATTTTGAGTTAATTTTTCATAATGAAGTTTACGCCAAATTTAGGGTCATATTTCATTTTATTTTTAGGGTTATTTTTCATTTTTTTGGGGTAATTTTTCATTAAAAAATGGCCCCAAATTTGGGGTCAATTTTCATTTATTTTTTGGGGCCATAGTTCGCAGCGCTATCTTATTACATTCTTTCGAACAACATGCTTCGGATTTTTCTCCGTACATTAAATCGATTTTCATCGACTCTTCTATATCTTCAACGGATTCTTCCAATTCGGATATAATATTGGATTCGGAAACATCGTGGAAAAAACTTTGATTTTCAGTTAGTCCCGAAGTATTAGCACCGACACTTTCAGATAACGTCATATCGATCTAATCATCAAATAGTGCAAAAGTTTAATTTGCAATCAAAAAAGCTGCATATAAATATAATCTCACTAATCTTTAAAAAATAATTGGTCATGACATTTTTGAAGACAAATACGAATATAAAAAATTTTAGATACTAAATTAAATTGTTTTTTTTTTTTATTTTATCGTGCTTAATTCCCAATTTTTATTCTCGATAAAAACACTGAATATTATTGTTGATAGGATAAGCTATTCCTATGTGCATTTCACTGGTTGCTAAGGCCAGAACATCAGGAAACTTCATCCGAGGATTTTCGAAAAACTAAAGATATTAAACAAATAAATCTGTTAAACGAATAAGAATTATAAGCACCAGTTTTACTTGTAAAAATATCAAAGCTTACACAAATGCAGCAACAATAAACAGTGAGTTTATCTTTTCTTACATTCCCCACTACAATTGCTTGGAGTTCTCCCAACATTAGTTGTAGTTGTAAGTAGGTTAAGAACAAACAAAATAATAACAACTTATTTTATCGTTTTTGCAAGAAAATACAAAAATAAAACAAGCTGCTAGTTCAGATTTTTTTAAGCCGTGCACTTGCCAGTTTATTATCAAAGTAATTTTATGAATACATCAACAATAATTTTCAGTGTTTTTATCAAGAATAAAAATTGGGAATTAAGCCCGACAAACAAAATCTTGTTAATTAAAAATGATGTTTTTAAAATTTGAAGTTTATATTGAAACCAAAAATGAAAAAAATTATATCGTCGGCTTAATATGCAAACCTGCTAAATCCACTTTTTAAGTAAATTGAGATTTTGATGCCGTATGGTGGAGAAAGATATGCCTCGTCGACCAGCGTGTGGTTTCTTCAATTTAAGTCTTGAATTGTGTTAAACCAACCATATTTTTTGATTTTCTCTCAAGCTGCATATGAAATATTAAAAGTTTTTTGTCTCCTGCAAAATTTAATGAAAGGGAGTTAGCAGGTTTGCATATTAAGCTGACGGTATCGTCTATATAATCAAAAATTTTCTGCAGAAACTTGTTTCAATTCTCTTTGAAACTGTATTTGTATCCACACAATAAAACTTTGTTTTGTAGCATTTACATTAATATATCTGCACTATTGCATTGGCGTGACGTCAACCCGCTGGAAATCACACTTACGAAAAAATCGCGGAAATTGCGAACCACATCCACACAGCGTTTGGACTCGACAATAATAAAATTGTGCTGTCGACAACAGACAATGGATCTTACTTTTGCAAGGCTTATAAAGAATTTGGCATATCAAGTTAAACATATACCTATTTTTAATTGTTTTTTTTTTTTTTTTTTGTTATTTGTTGTGATTATGGCTTTTTTTAAATCAAACTAATTTTTTTGAGTGCAAATTTTTTTAACATCACTATCACTCATGCTTAGTCAGGCTACAAATTTTCAATTCATCACTCAACATCAACAAAATTATTGCACTATCTCTTGGTATAAAATGTGTTTAAATCAACAAATCTATAATCAGTAAGCTTATAAAACATCTTTAAACGCATAAAATTGGGCGTATAAACTACCAATACAAAGCATATGAATTTGACAAGATTTATGGTAGTGCTTCCACATGTTATTTTTTTAACTACATATAATACTAATGCTATGTTCATACGACGATATAAACCACTCGTTTCGCTCTCTGAAACTAGTTTGCCAAACATGCTGTTCATACGATTCATTCTTGTTTCATTTTGATATTTTTTGTGTGTTGTTAGTGTGATTTTATTTACTACTTTTATTAATATTATTATTAATATTATTATTGTATAATTATCACTTTATTTTATTAAACATCAATTTTTATTTTGTTTTTTTCTTTATTTTGAGAGCTAGTTCAGATAAACTAACGATAAATGTTATCAAAATTGGAGATGATAGTATGGCTGACTTCCTAAACGTATATTAACAATGTATCAATACAGTATTTAAACCGAGTTGATACATTGTGTAGTAACTTTTTCAATACGTTGCATATTAATACTTTGCAACACTGAAATCGTTTAGGAACATTTATATGCATTGTATCATATAAATGTAAAGCGAACAATGGGGGAAGAACATATTTTATTGGAAAATGTCTTAAGGCCCAACCATAATGTGCTTAAGTTGGCTTTAGCAAATGTACGAATACATGTAAATCATATGAGGCAAACCATATTGAACTTAAGGAAACTTTTTGTTAAATTTTATGAAACTGTCATTTGCTTAAGCAAAGTGCGAAACAGATCGCACATTCCGTACGGAATCAAATGTTTTTTGATTTTATTTTTGTTTTTTTAAATACATTTGAGAGACTTTTTGTTAATTTTTGACAGTAGGTTAAGCAAGGCTATGCATATTATGGTTGGGCCTTTAAATTTGTGCGAACAGGGAAGCTCCAGCCTCAAAATTGCTGTAAACATTATAAAAAGAAAACATAAAAATTATGCGTCCATTTTTTACTGTAATATAAAGAAAAAATAAAACTGAATAGAGAAATATAATAAACTATAACAAAAAAAAGCTTACTTATCTTCCTGCGTCGCCATCGTATTTTGTCTTGCATTCGCTTTGCATCTACTTTTATTTGGATACCTTTGTTGCTTTTCCTTGCGTATTAACTACAACAGTGTTGCAAAAGGGAACAAAATACATTGTAAAAATTTTCATGGTTGCATTTACGAATACGCTGCAATGTATTACTACAAAGCAACATGCGTTTAGGAAGTCAGCCTCTGTTTCAAAATGAAACGACCGGTTTCGCTCTCAAAATTTTGTATGGGGAAACAAGTCGTTTCAGGCATGTTTGGTGCTCGAAACAGGAATAAGAGAGCGAAACACGAATATTGCTGTCTGTGTGAACATGGTATTAAGCCCTGTACGAATGCATTCGTTCTTTGTTCACAGTTCTCAACACCAAGTTATTGTTGTGTCAAATACTGTATTTTTTTTTAAATCAGTTCGAATGATACATTATGAAAAACCAAATGAATGTTAAAACAGTAGTTGGTTTCAAACAAATCAACTTAATGTATAATTCTATGTGAACGAAAACACAACACACAACAATTGTGAGTCTATAACAGTCAACTTTTCAATACACACTGTGTGATCTGCCATACATACATGCACACAAAACACATTTTTCCTTTTGTTTCGCCTATGTCGTAGTAAGATATTGACAACGGCGAGGAATTTTACACAAACAAAATGCCTGTAGTTTTTTGTCTTGTTGTATTGATTCGGGTGATTTGGTATAGTAACAGTGATTTTTTTATTTCGTTGTTGTGTGAGGTATATTCCGTACTCTTTACACTTCGTATTTGCATTTGTGTTTATATTTTTTTTGTGCTTTATGTGTTTTTAACAATATAGTATTTGATTCGTCAGCAAAGGGAAATCGACAATACGTATTTAAAAAACAAACGAAGCATTTAAAAACGCCGATTACGTCTTGTAATGGTCCGGACGAAACGCCAATACGTTTCGTGGAGTGTGGACTGTATATAAGGGTGGATTTGGGCTACAGAACACCAGCCAAGGATCCAAACACCTTGGTATATTCCCCGAGAGATCGCCGATTGCGTGGTTCGGGCGAAACGCCGGTACGTTTCGTGAAGTGTATTGGGTGGCTTCGGGATTCAGCGCTAAAATATCAACCAAGTATCCAAGCAACTTGGTGGTATTATAAAGGCTAAAAAGAGAACTAGAAAAAGGCACAGATATTTAAAACGAAAGAAAAGCACCTTTAACCATATAAAAACACTTTCCTGTTTTTTCCAAAAACATTATAAACTTCTTTATTGCCAAAATACAAAATTTATTACAAAATATCAACTTTCTAAACAATTTAAGTTAAAACGCGAGTATAAAAAAACAGCCATCCAATATGGCTTTTAAACAACGACTCGACTTGAAAGTTTGTAAGTTACAACAATAAAAAATTAACCAAAAATACATATGTATGTAAAACGTAAAGAAAATTTTAAAATATAAAACATGATGACAGTGGCGCCTCAAGTTGTCAACTCCCTTCACACACAATTGACACCAGAGATGGGAAATCCGCTGCCTTATGTTCAGACGTGAACATCCCGCCGGCCTTGCTGTATAGCAATCCAAAAAGCACATGAAAATCTGCATAAAGAGAAAAAAAAAACTAATAAAATATATATATAAGTTCCCAAAAGCTCGCAATAGTCCAATAAACTGCAGTTGTTAACAATTTTTTTCCTTCCTCTTTTAGTGCTCCTGCCACGATTAAGATTACCTGATCTAGTGTGAGGGTAGCATTCTGTCAATTCTGTCGTACCAGACCATTGTGTTCTTGTCGGCGGCGGCGGAGAGTATTTCGGTTCTTCACAGGTCCCAGAACCTGAGCTTGAGACGAACTAGGTCTCGTACTCTCATGACCATCGGACGAACGAGGTCCCCCTGGTGGAGCCATTAGACGAACGAGGTCTATTTTGCTCTCGGCATTTGGACGAACGAGGTCCATGCTGCAAAGGCTTGGTTTTGGCCACCTTTGACGAACTAGGTCGTTTATCCTCCTTATGCAGCAGTGTGCGATGCATATCACTGCAGTGATTGCCTCAACTCTCGCAAGTACACAAGGTATGGTCATGACTCAAGCAGCCAGCACAATACCAATCTGTCCGATAAATGTTAAGAACTAAAATAGCAAAACGTGCTATAAAAATGACTAAACAAGTTAAAAACAAAAACTTTTAATTTCAAGAAAATTACAGCTTACAAGAAATAAAAAATTAAAGCTCTCAAAAACTAGTATATGTTTGTAAAGATCAAATACTATGCAAACACACGTAGTTTACCTCTACCAACAGGCAGAGGTGCCAAAACTTGGTGACCAAAAATGGCCTAATTTTTAAAATAAAATAGCCAACAAAACTTTCCAAAATTTGGCTACAAAATGGCTTAATACCTTTTCAACTAAAACACATAACAAATTAACAACAAAACAAAATTCCCAAATATTTACAATAAAATTGAAATGAAGCGATCAATTTTTTACAAAAAAAATTACAGAAACAAAATATTCTGATATGTAAAAAATAGATCGTTGACATATTAGATGTCAATTTTGTTGATTGATAAAAAAAATATAGTTCTCGATAAAAATTTCTACAGAGTGTCTGAAAATTGGCTAAATTATGCATATTTTTAAATTTTTATCAAAATGTACCGTCGTTTTCTGTTTATTTACAATAGAATAATAACTCACAATAAGTTGAGTAGTAATTGTTCAGCAGCAACCAGACTTAGTGCAACTTTATGGTTTTACCATTCTATTCTATGGTTTCAGTTTTAGAATCTACACCAATTGTGCTGATATACCTTTCTTTATATGTGTCGTCCGCAAATCCAATCAGAATCCTCAATCAAAAGAAATTGAATACAAATCATATTCGGATTTATAGCTGACATGTCGTTGTTGTTTTGTTTTTTTCCTTAATAAAGTTGGTGTGTAGTTTCCTTAGCTTAAATTGTGTTAATCTTTATCTTTCTTTTTATTAAAACTCATCTTGACTGAAAGTTTTCGCACAAAATTTTGTCTACGTATTTTTTATATATACATATATGTATAAATTAGTTTTGTTGTAATTACTTGCTATGCAAGTCTTGAGTGTCAATTAGTTTTGTTGTCAATATAATTAAACACAATTTAATCTCTGTTCATTTTCCGTTTATTTAAACAAATCAAAAATAATTAAATAACTTTATTTAAACAAATCCAAATATAACTATAATTACAATTACTTGCTATGCAAGTCTTGAGTGTCAGTGCTGAACTAACTTTTAATCTGAAAACTAAAGAACTCTACAACTTCTAGAGGAAGAAGAAGAAGCCACGGCAAAAATGCTTATCAGCATAAACGGACTCACATTTCATGTGAACGGAATTTGCAGTTAAGAAATGCAACGTAGCGTCTGCTATGAACGGACTCACATTTCATGTGAACGGAATTTGCAGTTAAGAAATGCAACGTAGCGTCTGCTATGAAAAAAGGTATTTTATTCAGTTATTTTGGGACGCGCGTGCAGCGCTAATTTTGAAGAAGTGTTTATTGTTGCAATTTTTTTATATTGCAAATTAGTTTTGTTGCTGTACTTTCGTACCTTAACTGTTCCCCCCTTTAAGCATCGGACGTCCCCGTCTGATCATATCTGCTAAGAATATTGTTGATTTCAACCTTACGTTGCCTTTTGGCGAGAACGTATGCAACGCATATTATTACAATAAGAACAAAAAGAGAGGCTGAGGTGTAAAAAGTTCCTCTTACTTTCGAATGAAGGTGCGATATATGGTCTAGGTTTTCAATATTTAAATCATGAAGGTATTGAAGTGATAAGATAGCGGTATGATCAGTTAAGTTAACAGTGTGAGCTATAGGAATTTCGGGGCTTCTAAAAGCAATTTTTCGGCAATTTTTGAATTCCGTTGAATTAACTTTTAAGGTATTGTCAAAGGTTATGAGGTATGTACCCGTTTGTAGGGTTTTTGTTACATTCTCGTAAATCACTTTGGAGGGTTGATTATTTATAACAACAATGCCATCGTCAATCTCTTTCAGAGGTGGCATATTATGCGCGGAATTTGTGTTACAAGTTGCCGTGTTATTATTTAATAAAGTGTCTAGGCATGAAGTGTTTTCAAGGTTAAATGTTTTACAAAATGAAGTTGTAGATTTCTTTTTACAATCTTTTAACATGATATATTTGTAGCCACATTTTGCTACATCACTTACTTTAAATGACAAAATTTTATTATTATGAACGACTGGAAAAATTAATTTTTTATTACAAAATTTTATAATTTTTGGAAATTTTATCAAAAACGTAATAACATTTTCGGTTTGCAAAATCTTTAGTTTTGAATTTACAATTATCTCAGTAATGCTTACATTTAAATCTATTTCGGATTTTAAAACAAAACTTACTTCCGAGCTATCTAACAGAATGGGATTGATCATTTGGAGTTTCCCCAAGGTTATGGACAAAGCTAGGTTATCTAGTTCCCTAAGTACTGCTCTATTTCTTTCGCCTAACAAACTATAAAGGTATCCTGAATCGATTTCAGTAGCCTTAGTTTTACTTACAAGTGTGTTCACAGTCGTAGTTAATTTGTTTATTTGCGATTGCATATCGGTGTTTATGATTATCTGAGCATTACTTGCAGTAACTAATTCATCTTGTTTGCTACGCACTTCGGTAAAGTCATCGTAATCTGGCGTACCAGCTATGTATTTCAGCGCGGTTCCAAGAACGTTAATGCTACGTGCGTGCCTGTGGTGTATGCGCAGGGATTCTATTGTCTTCTCTATTTGGTCCACATCTGATTCTAGCAGTTTTCTCATGTGTGATTTTGGTAGTAGGTCCGTTAGATTTCTGGTTTCTTCTGCTATGGTAGTAAAGTTTGTCAAGTCCGTTACATGGGCCAACATTCCATAATTTTCATAGATTGCAACATTTCCGTCTGCTACAGGAATATAGTGTGAAGAAGTATAGTCCAGGATGGTGGCATAGCTAGCGAGTACAAAGGCTGCAAATATTAGGATGCTGCAATGAGGAAACGAATGTTATCTTTATGCACTATTTTGTCATCAATTTTAAGAGTTGTGCCTAGATCTTGTTGGACAGTCTTTTCGACAAAAAGTTTGCTAACTTTATTCCCCAATCTCTTATTAACTTTCACAAAAACTTTATCTCCAGGATTATATGTTTTAGTTACTGTCTTTTTGTTATGATAATCAAGGTCTGATTTTTGTTTGGCAAGAATTTTCGCACGAATATTTTCTTTCAAGTTTTCTGGAATTGATTGAATTATATCTATGGGCTTATGGTTAGTAGTAGAATGGATTGTTCTATTGTATTTTGCAGTTGCCATTAAGACAAGCTCTGTAGAGTCATCTATTGCGTACTCTAGTTTTAGGCATCTTGCAATTTCCGCAAGTGTTCCGTGGAAACGCTCGACTTGGCCATTAGAGGTACTATGCATGGGTGGAGTTGCGTAAATGTTTGCTCCGAAGTTATTCTTTATTAACGATCTTATGGTTTGTGAAGTTAGTGACTTTTCGTTGTCGCAAACTATTGTTTCCGTGCCTTTGTAAAAGTTAAGTATCTCCAGAAGGGCTGGTTTAACGTCTACTATCGCTCGAGAGGGTATAGGTTTTACAATAGCGAACTTAGAAAATTTATCGAGACATGTTAAATAGAATTTCTTGTCAGTATTGTAAATATCGACATGGAGGATCTCGCCTGGGAAGGAGGGTATGGGGGTCTCAGCGATCTCATGTTTTTTTGGATGTCTTTGATATTTCGCTAGCCGACAGATTTTGCAGTTTGCTGTAATTTCTTTTAACTTTTTAGCTATATCTGGGAAAAAATAATCCTGAAGAACTTGTTTCGTATTTTCTGAAACAGAACGGTGTGCCCTATTGTGTTCATTTGTTAAGATTTCAATTTGATCACTTGCGTTAAAGATATCTGTAACAAATTTATTAGCGTACCTGAATTTTACAGAAGGGAAATTCGATATAAGAAGGTGTTGGATTTGAGCAAGGGTATGTAAATCACAATTAATCGCGTTCACTACTTCTGGGTTTATGCAGTCCTTAATAGTATTTAAAAGATCGTCAATTTCTTGATATGAAATGCGATGTCGAATGCGATTTTTAAAAAGAATTTTTGTTTCTTTATTTTGTTCTGAACCATGATTGATTAAAATCTGGTTTTTGAAACAGTTAATTGGGTTTTCGACCGCGGGAATAATTTCGGTGAGTGACATCTCACTTCCACAAGCTTGTAGTGAGCATGTAGATGTGGTATCCATTGTAATGTTAACAAATTGTCTGGAAAGGGCGTCTGCAACAATATTGTCTTTGCCGGGCTTGTAGAAAAATGTTGGCGAGTACTCTTCAATGAAAGCTCTCCAGCGCTTTAATTTAGAGTTTGGGTTTTTATCAGATATCGAAAAGGTTAGGGGTTGGTGGTCGGTGAAGATGTTTAAATTATTTACCCCGTAAAGATAGTGTCTAAGATTTTTTAAGGCCCATACGATAGCTAAAAGTTCGCGTTCGTTGGTTGCGTAGGTTTCTTCGGCGGGTGACAAGGTCCTTGAAATCATGGTAATTGGACGACCATTTTGAGAAAGAACGGCGCCAATAGCATGGGATGACGCATCAGTCGTAAGGTCAAAAGGTCTATCGAAATTTGGATAAAGGAGAAGTACATCTTCGGAAGAAAGGATATTCTTAATTTTTTTGAATGAGTGAATAGCATCAGCATCAAGGTCAATTTTAACTTGCTTCGAATGTTTTGTCCCCACATGACCATTTTCTCCACGTAAATATTTAGTCAGAGGTTTCGCTATAGCCGCATAGTCTTTAACGAATTTTCTATAATAACCGGCCAACCCTAGAAATGACCTTAAGCTCCTTAAGGTTGTTGGCGTTTCGTAGTTGACTATGGTTTCAATTTTCTTTGGACACGTTCTGATACCGTCGGTTGAAACGACAAAGCCCAAATACTCGACAGAGGTTTTAAAGAATTTGGACTTTTCTAAAGAAACTCTCATGTTAGCATGGTAAAGTTTTAGTAAGATGTTTTGGATGTCATCTATATGCTTCTGCTCAGAGTCAGAAAATATGATGATATCATCGATATAAACGTGACATGACTTTCCGATTTCATCACGTAAAACATCATCGATGGCACGCTGAAAAATGCTCGGGGCGTTTTTTAATCCAAATGGTAAACGACAGAACTCGTATTTACCATTATTCACGCTGAAAGCAGTTTTTTTCCGGTCGTGTTCGGCCAAGTTAATCTGGTGGAAGCCACTTTTTAAGTCCAAGGTTGTAAAGAACTTAGATTTGCCAAGATTTGAAAGTATAACAGACGGATCAGGTATAGGATATTTATCAGGGATAGTTTTTGAATTAAGTTTAGTGTAGTCGAACACGAGGCGTTTATTGGGCTTGCCCAATTCGTCTGTGCCTTTCTTGTCGACAACCCAAACAGGGCTGTTATAGGGAGATCGGGATGGCCTTATAATGCCATTTTTTAAAAGTTCCTTAACCTCTTTATTGACAAATTCTATCATCGAAATGGGGTAGGATTGGTATTTAGAATATATGGGCTCCTGATCTTTTGTTTTAATTGTTGCGGAAATTTTCGTGTTAAAGGGTAAGGCTTCATTCGGGTTAGCGAAAACACCAGCATTTTCGTTTATTATTTGGAAAAATTTCTTTTCTACATTTTTTGGGATAGAGACATTTTCTATTAAAGAATTCACTGCATCTAGCTTAAGATATTTCAATTTTTCTTCGCCGCCGTTATAATAAATCATGTCTTTTTCTGTGTTAATCACGCCCTTTATGCTTTTTATGAAGCTAAAACCTATGATACCGTCAAATAGAGACAGGTTCGGTAAAATAAAAAATGTTTCAGTATGATTTAGGACATTTACTAGTGTTTTGTTGTTGATTGTATCAGCACCATGAATGGATTTGACTAAAAATGGTTTTTCGACTTCTTTAATGTTTTTTAATCCGTTAATATTGGTGATATAACTTTTAGAGGCACCAGTGTCGATTAAAAGTTTAATGTTTTTGCCACCTACCATTCGCTCAATGTAGGGGAGAACTGACCCTCCCCTAAAAAATTAATCTCATCTTCGAAAGGTGGATCAGAAAAAGTAGGGTTTTCATACGGCTCTTGGTTACCAGAGAAGTTTGGCTCATCGCCGTAGTCATGTGTTTCCAAGGTTTCGAGACCTTCGTTTTGCAACATCTCTTGGCCAAGGTGGTTAATCCTTTGGACCTTCTGAGGGACCTGTCTTTCGGATGTTAAACCTCGCTTTTGTGTTTGAAAACCCTGAAAGTTGTTTGTTCGCACCGTACGCATGCTTACATCAGTGTCCAGGGATTGGGATACTGGTTGAGAGTCACTAGCTTGTTGGCCTACAGGCTGAAAAGGATTTTGGGCGAAATTTCGGAAATTCGAATTTGCAACATTATGGCGTTGTGATTGGTTAGATGCCTGTTGAGGGCGATTTTGATAAAATGGAGTAGTTTGTTGACCGACAAAGTTTTGCGGAGGCTGAGAGTAGTTATTTTGCTGACCAAAGGAGTTCTGTTTAACATGCTGTATGTTTTGTCTTAAGGCTGTGTGTGTTGAGGGACTCATTAAAGCCTTGTTTAAACCATTATTGTAAATGGCAGCAAAATGATAGCGGTTTTGATTTGCTTCTAGCTCTTGTGCTAGTGCCAGAGCTGATGGCAAGTCTGCAGGCTTGCACGAAAACAAGGTGTCACATAAGGGCTTCCTAACTCCCGAAACAAAGACACGCAAAGCCTGTTCACGGTATTTTTGGTTCAGTGACTGAATCAAATTGGCATCTCCTTCATTCGACATTATAATTTTGTTCACGATCGCGGTTAACTTACGCTCTACTTCGTCGTAAAATTGGATAATAGTTTTCTGTCCCTGTCTTAAAGTGGAGAGCTCTTGCTCTAAAGTAAAGATGGATTTTTTATCCATGTAAGTAAAATCAAGCCGTGCTATAATAGCCTTAAAGTTAAGGACTGTGTTATAAGTGCTTAACGCAGCATCTGCGTTACCCACGACTTTGTTTCTCAGAATAGCTACCGCCTGGTAGTACTTTGAGCTTCCTACATAAGGTTCAAATAATTTATGGGCTGTTGTGGCGGCCTGACGCCAAGAGACATATCTGGTGGGGTCGCCTTTAAATTCTGGGACAGATTTAATTATATCTAGAGTTTCCTCACACGTCCTATTGGGTACTATTTCTATTTCCTTATATGCTTCTACGGCAGAAGGTGGCTCTAAGGATTGGAGTCGCCTAGTAAGGTCGGCAATAGTTGCTTCAAAGCTTTCTTTTGTTCTTTGGACTGCTTGTTGGATAGCAGTGTCCAAGAGAACTTGCAAATTTTCAGAATTCATTTCCTCTTTGTTCTCAATTCTTTTTTCAGAAATTAATAGTGATTGTAGCCTAGCTAAAATAACGTCAAACTCTTCAGGATCTTCCTGTGGTCTTGACATGAACTCTAGGGAAAAACCAAAGATCAACTCAGAATTCTTTTCACGTAAATTTCACTTTAAATTGCAAAGGTAATAACTGTTACAATAACAAAAATAAAAAATTTTTACGAAATTTCAAAAATTTAGATCCGATTTGTTTTTTTTTAAAAAAAAAAAATTTTATAAAAAATAATAGATAGCAATCAATAGTAATAATAAAAAATAGAATTCTTACAAATAAATCATCACGGCTTTGGCTCCTTCTGGTTCTAAATGCAACTTTTCTGGCTGGAATGTAACTGCTCAAGACTCGGCTTCACTAAGGGTCCTTTGCAACTGCTCACGGCTTGGCTTTTCTAAGTTGTTGATTGATGGATTAGTTTTTGTTATATTTTTTGCTTTTTGGTGATGAATGCTTTTTATATTTTTAAGAATTGTATTAGGTTTTTAGCACCAGTATGGTAGTAATTTTTTAAATTTTCAATAAGCAATGTAATTTTTATTCACAAGTATGGTGAATGTCTTTGTTGTTTAAATTTTAATTTTTTCTTAAACACTGTTTTTTATTATAAAAAAGTTATTTTTCTTTTCACTTCAATGATGACTTAGTTTTTATCTGCTCACTGTATGGTGATTGTCTTTGTTGTTTAAATTTTAATTTTTTTAAACACTGTTTTTTATTATAAAAGGTTATTTTTCTTTTCACTTCAATGGTGACTTAGTTTTTATCTGCTCACTGTATGGTGATTGTCTTTGTTGTTTAAATTTTAATAATTTTTTTTTTTTAAACACTGTTTTTTATTATAAAAGGTTTTTTTTTCTTTTCACTTCAATGGTGACTGTTTTTTTCCGTTGGGCGCCAATTAGTTTTGTTGTAATTACTTGCTATGCAAGTCTTGAGTGTCAATTAGTTTTGTTGTCAATATAATTAAACACAATTTAATCTCTGTTCATTTTCCGTTTATTTAAACAAATCAAAAATAATTAAATAACTTTATTTAAACAAATCCAAATATAACTATAATTACAATTACTTGCTATGCAAGTCTTGAGTGTCAGTGCTGAACTAACTTTTAATCTGAAAACTAAAGAACTCTACAACTTCTAGAGGAAGAAGAAGAAGCCACGGCAAAAATGCTTATCAGCATAAACGGACTCACATTTCATGTGAACGGAATTTGCAGTTAAGAAATGCAACGTAGCGTCTGCTATGAACGGACTCACATTTCATGTGAACGGAATTTGCAGTTAAGAAATGCAACGTAGCGTCTGCTATGAAAAAGGGTATTTTATTCAGTTATTTTGGGACGCGCGTGCAGCGCTAATTTTGAAGAAGTGTTTATTGTTGCAATTTTTTTATATTGCAAATTAGTTTTGTTGCTGTACTTTCGTACCTTAACTTATATTAACACTAAAAACTTCTATTTTCTTGCCAAAAAATTATTTTAAAAAATAAACCATTATTAACACACAAGAACAAAAGCAAATTTAGAAAAACAAACAAAAAAGAAGATAAAAATGTCAAATAAAAATATCAGCTGTCGCCGAAACATGGTATTGCCAAATAAAATAAGTTTGAACAGCACTGATATTTAGCGAAGACAAACCCCACTTTTATACTAAAAGTAACCACCAATGGTTTTTAAACTATTTTGCAATATTTTGTTTATTTTGTAACCAAATGTTACAAAACCAACAAAAAATCAAATATATAGAAAAATATCACCTTTTTTCTCCAACTAATCCCGAAAACTCTAACCCATCCAAATATCCGGCTCGAAGGACCAATAAAAACGCCGATTACGTCTTGTAATGGTCCGGACGAAACGCCAATACGTTTCGTGGAGTGTGGACTGTATATATGGGTGGATTTGGGCTACAGCTCCAGAACACCAGCCAAGGATCCAAACACCTTGGTATATTCCCCGAGAGAACGCCGATTGCATGGTCCGGGCGAAACGCCGGTACGTTTCGTGGAGTGTATGGGGTGGCTTCGGGATTCAGCGCTAAAATATCAACCAAGTATCCAATCAACTTAGGATTAGCTTAGGAAATTAAAAAAATAAAGGCTAAAAAGAGAACTAGAAAAAGGCACAGATATTTAAAACGAAAGAAAAGCACCTTTACCCATATAAGAACTCTTTCCTGTTTTTTTCCAAAAACATTATAAACTTCCATTTATTTATTGCCAAAATACAAAATTTATTACAAAATATCAACTTTCTAAACAATTTAAGTTAAAACGCGAGTATAAAAAAACAGCCGTCCAATATGGCTTTTAAACAACGACTCGACTTGAAAGTTTGTAAGTTACAACAATAAAAAATTAACCAAAAATACATATGTATGTAAAACGTAAAGAAAATTTTAAAATATAAAACATGATGACAGTGGCGCCTCAAGTTGTCAACTCCCTTCACACACAATTGACACCAGAGATGGGAACTCCGCTGCCTTCTGTTCAGACGTGAACAGCATTCAAATGCATTCGTGCAGGGCTTTATATAATACATGGGACAGTGTAGTTGTTGAGTTTAAACTATTTTCCTAAAATTTGTACAGTAACATCACGTTAGCCCCGAAAATAAAATAGGCTACTTATTTTTTCGATAGGGGTAGGGGAACTGGTACGCTCCATAGGATGCCCATATTAAGTGTCGCATACCTTAGGAGCCCTTACACCCATTTTCGTGAACGTTTTGCTTTAGGATCTTCTGAGCCCCGAAATTGAAATAAGATAGCAGCAGGGGAAGGGGTACCCCCATAGGACGCCAATGTTAAATATCGCATATATAAGAAATGTTATAGTGAGAATGCTCAAACTTGGTAGAAGCCACTCTTATGGTAAACTACACCTTTAGAAATAAAAAGGAGCAATACTCCCCATGGGATGCATATATTAAATATCGCGTAACTGAAAAACTATTGTAGCGAGAGTCTTCAAACGTGGTTAAAGCCAATATTATTGTGCACAAAAAATTTCAGAATAAAAATGGGTGGGCTAGACGGAGGAGGAGCAGTACCCCCCAAAGAACGAAAATGTTAAATACCTACAGCCATATTCATAGCAAAAAGTTAGCCACAGTTTGCACACTACATACAACGAGCTGCTTACTAGAGTGTCGATTAAGCTCAGCAGCTTATTAGAACAGAGTTTATTCATAACAAACTTTTGTCCATCTACTAACTTTTAATAAATCAACTCTGAATTTCAATGATGCCACATTATATTATTTGCATTAATCATCCCTGGTTTTGTCATTTTGTTTTTGTTTTACCCTCCACATATAAACATTTTAAGAAAGTTTTAAAATCAAATTAATTAAAAAAGAATTAAAATTACAGACAGGAATTTAAAAAAACCAACAAAATAGTTTGACATTAACGGCTGTTTTTCAAAAGTTGGCAAACGTTTTTGCAGCTCGTTAACAAGATACTAGCAAATCGTTAGCCAGAATTTGGTAGTGTATTATGAATAAACTGTGTGGTTTTTTAGGACGTACTCTAAATAAACTGCACTTTTCAAAATAATAATAATGGGGGTAGGTTTTATTTATGGAAATGAAAAATGTTTGTCTGTTTGTTTGTTGGCTTATAGACTCCTAAACTACTGCACCGATTTTGCGGAAATTTTTACATTAACATCAAGTGAGCCACGAAAATAAAATAGGATATTTTTTTTTCGATAGGGGCAGGGAAAGTCGTACCCATTCATAGGATGCCAAAATTAAGTATCGTATATCTTAAAAACTGTTGTAGTGAGGATGTTCAAACTTGGTAGGAGTCACTCTTATGGTGAAATACACCATTAAAAATAAAAATAAAGGGAGTAGGCGCAAGGGGAGTAATCACCCCCATAGGATGAATATATGAAATATCGCGTAACTGAAGAATTATTATAGCGAGTGTCTTCAAACGTGGTTAAGGTCACTGTTATGGTTAACAATAAATTTAAAAATAAAAATCTGCGGGGTAGACGTAGGAAGAGGTGTACTTCCCATACAACGAAATCATTCAATATCGCATATCTAAAGGCAAAAGCCTTTAAGCTTTGAAGGACCCACTCTTATGGTAAACTACCCCTTTCAAAATAAAAATAACGGGATAGGTGCTGGGGGAGCAATTAATTTTTGCAAAGGCATCCTGTGAACCCCAAAAATTCGAACAGACTACTTATTTTGTCGATAGGGGCATTGGAGCAGTACCTCCATAAGACGCAGCTGTTGAATCAAATTTATGACTTAGTAAAGTTACTGATTCATCATCGCGCAGCCAAAACCGCTGAAGTTAGAGACATGAAATTTGGACAGTGAATAAGTCTCCCAACGAATAGGTCCACAGAAAAGATATTTATAGAAATTTAAATACTTAAAGTGTAAAATAGGTAAAAATAGGCTAATAGGCTTAACATAGGCTCTAAATGTTTGTAAAATTCAAAGTAGGCGTCGCACCTTCCAAACAAAGACAGTATGAATAACTTTATATCTGGAGAACGGTTACAGAAATGCTCCTCCATTACAAAGATAGTGTAAATAACAGTGATCCTGGAAACGGTTTTGTACAAATATTTAGCTTGGTTATCAATACACAACATTTATCAAAAAATGAGCTAGATTGGAGAAGTAGGCATGGCGTTGTTCCTCCCATACAAAGACAATTTAGGTTTCTTTATATCTGGGGAATAGTCACAGTATGTAAAAGTTTTTAAATTTGCAACAAATAGTTTGCTTTTCTTTATAAAATTTCTGTCAAAAAGACGGCTGGATTGGAGAAATGTGCATGGCTCCTTCAATATAAGCGCAATATAGGTTTCTGTATATCAGTAAACGGTAATAGTAAAAGGATCAAAATTTTGTTCTATTTGCTTCGTTATCGATACTCAAGATCTGTTTTAAAAAATTTGACTAATTTTATTTCAATGGGGAAGGCGAAGCGCACCGGGTAAAGCTAGTTTTCAATATAAAATTTAAAAGAATATAGAAAGAAAAAGAGAGGTAAATGTATTAGCAATCCATTTTTAAAGATACTAAAAACGACATTGTTTTCAAAATCATTTTCCATCACATACATGATTATTAATTTAAAAAAATAAGTTGAAAAAAGTGTATTTGGCTTGCAAGAAAAGGAATAAAATTTGAAAAATATTATTGTAAATTACACTTCACTTTTACATACTTTATTTATTATTTTGTTCTAATTTTTTAAAAATTTTTACAATTTTAAAAACACACGGAATAAACAAAACTGTGGCAAATATACGCTTTATTAAAAGGCGCGGGTGTGCCCCCGTAGGCTAGCTGGCAGTGAGATAGTCTATCAGCGCCGGGGTTGCGGGTTCGATTCCTGCCAGAGACACCGATTTCTTTCCTGCAGACAAGCGACGAGCTTCGCGGGATTAGCTTAGGAAATTAAATTTAAAAAAAAAAAGAACCATCGGTAGTATCAATAGTTTTAGACCACAACTTCAGAGGTCCAAAACTTGAAAGCTGTGCGTCTACGAGACTTTTTCTTTATAATATTTTCTTCTTATTTTTCAATTCATATCACACAATTTTTTAATAAAACTAGTGGTTAAGTGTAGGACATCAAATATTTGATAGGTGTAAACTTAGCTTTAGAATCACATTTTGAATCGATCTAACGACGTTCGTCCGTCTGGCTGGCTTGCTGTCCATGTAAACCTTGCGCGCAAAGTATAGTTCACATTTTTGGAGATAGTTTGATGAAATTTAATGTATAGGCTCTAATTGTCACAAGAATCAAGCCTATAAAAATGGTGTGAATCGGTCCAAAATTTCACATTGTCCTCCAACAAAAACAAGTCTGGTAACCTCGTCGTGTTTTAAAGTATTTTTGTGTGTCTCGTATTGTTCTTTAAAATAATATTAAAATTTTACTGTTTAATTTCGTGTTTTACATAAATACGTGTTTTCTTTGTCATATTCAATCATTCTTCTTTAAAGTAAAATTCGTGTTTTTTCGATTAATCGTTCATCTGTGTTTTTTTAAAAAATAAATCATCATAAAGCCGATGATACTGCATAAACATTGTTTACATTATCTATATGCACTTAACTAATCAAATGTTTTTGTATTGATCATATGTTTTTAATTTGCTGTTTATCCTGGCAATTCTGGAACTGTATTATCGACTCGCTGTAATAGAGCATTACCATTTTTACCCATAAACTTCCTGTGCTGTCAAACCAATCATCATCGTTTGAAATGCTGTGGCCTTAAAGCACGCGATGCTGATGCTCTTGCTGACCCTCAAAAATCTCTGCACTGGACATGCCCAAATTGCAGAACTATTAGTGTTGAATTTTATAACATCTTTAAAAACTCTAAAGATGAATTTAATAAAATCAATAAGGAATTTCTGTTGCTACAAACTAAACTAAATAAATTTGGAGAATTATTGACCAAATACCCTAATTTGGAAAAATTTACATCTTCAGCGAATGCTTCGTCTCCTAAACGGAAGAAGACAAACTCTGGCTCTGTTGAACCACATATAACCTCCTCAAATGCTGCCGGATCTACATCCTCGTCTAATGTCGATACAAATTTACCTGTCAGTATTACCAATACAAACTTTACATAAATCCCTCTTTTTCTGCTGGTGTAAATGTCCTTCCATCAGAAACTTACCCTCCTTCGCCTAGGGAATCTATAAGTATAAATATGATACCTGCTTATACTGAAACATCATTTATCCCTATTACATCTGAAATACCGCCTGTTGTTATTCATCAAACTCGGAACTCTAATAACATTCATCCTCTAAGAGTTATTCCGCCTAAAAAAATTATTTTTATATCCCGTTTTGCTTTTGACACTTCAACTGAAGATATTGAATATTATATAAAAACTAAATTAAATTTTGATGCTGAAATAGTGATCCATAAGTTTAAATATTCTTAGCCGAGAATTATTGCTTCATTTAAAGTTATGGTATCATCTGAAATATTTGACCATATAATAGATCCTAGTTTCTGGCCTGAAAATGCATTGATTCGTGAATATGTTTACAGAGACAACCAAAGACCAACTAACACTGTTCACTTACCATCCCGCGCAACTAATGTTTCAAAAAACTAATTAACAACTACGATTATCAATTAAGCATCATATATCAAAATGTTAATGGCATCCACTGTGCCCTGGTACCCATGTCAGCGGTACACTGGAATGTTTCGAGATCTCATTTAGAGACATCCGGCATTCCACCGTTAACAAAGATGTCGTAAAGACACCAGCCAAAGCTGCAATGGCAGCCTTGCTGTCCGTAAATATACATATGTCCCTCGATATACGATAGTACCTCAGCCATTTTGCCGCCCGCTTTATGGCAGAGATGTCCGCCTGCAGCACACTACTGCCATCTGGCAGCCTAAAAGAGACCCTAATGTCCAATTCCACGATGAAGAAACCTCCACCCACTCTATTGCCCATCCTGGAACCATCGGTGTAGGATCGGTTCCAGAGATCGCGTATTATCGAGCAGCTCATCATCATTACCATGATGAACTGTGAACAGAGCACCGAAAAAGGGTTCCGGATTGCAATAGTCCAGCCCCGCCAGGTCATATGATGCGCTAAGCATGACCCTGGCATGACCATAGTTCCGCGTAGACCATAGGCCCACTGCCCCCAGTCTAATAGCGGAAGTCAGGGCCTGTTGTTCGGCCATGATGTCAACCGGCAGCCAGTTCAGCATAGTAAACAGCGCCTTCGTCGGTGTCGAGCGTAGTGATCCCGTGATCATCAGCGCAGCCACCCTATATACTTTCTCAAGCATCCTGCAGTACCGTACCCTTCCCATCACAGGCCACCACACTATGACCCCATAGAAGAGGATCGGTTTTACCACCGCCTCAAAGAAACATTAGACGCCCCTGGGGCCAAGGCCCCAGCTTCTGCCCAAAGATCTCTTGCAGGTGTATAAGGCCACAATGGCCCTATCAACCCTCGTACGAACGTAGTGTTCCCATGATAGTTTGCTATCGAGAATTACGCCCAAATATTTGGCACTGTTCGAGAGCGTTAGCTCCGTGCCATTTAGCCTAGGAAGTCTAAAGTTGCCAACGACAGGCTGATTGGCTTGTAGTCCTTAGGCCTGGTGTGGGATGCTTTACCTCCCTTTGGAATGAAAACAACCCTACCATCTAGTCCATCGGTTGGAAACGTACGAGAATCTAATACATTCCGTATAAATAGCGGACAGCCAAGGAATCAGAAGCCCTCATTCTTTTTAAGGTCGGCCGGAAAAATACCGTCCAGACCAGGAGCCTTAAAGGAGTCAAAGCTCCTCATCGCCCAATTGAGCCTATCATAGCACAGGGAAATGCACACGGGTCCAGGCTCTGATAAGCAATTGATCTTCCGTGGTGTTGGAAGGGAATTGCCAGGAAAGTGTGTGTCAATTAAGACCCTCAGCGTCTCCTGACTATTCGTAGTCCAGCTACAATCAGCTTTCTGAATGTAGCTAGGGACAGCCGGGCAAGAAGCCATTATTTTGCGCAATCGGTTCGTCTCAGAAGAGCCTTCCACTCCACTGCAGAAGCTCCTCCAGGCATTCCGTTTCGCCGATCTAACCAAATTCTTAAACCTATTCAATGCCGACTTATATTCCGCCCAGTTTCCCAGACGCTTAGCCATATTGAACAACATACGACAGTCTCTGCGAGACTGTGCAATCTCAGGGCTCCACCTTTGTGGCCAACCCCCTTCCTCCTAATCACTGGCCTGCAGGCCAGTGCCGTTGCCTGACGCAGTGCCCCCGATAGGAATTCCACTGCTATTTCAGTCTCCGTAATGCTATTAATGACAGGGACTGAGCCCAGAGAGTCAGCGAGTAGACTAGCCTGATAGTCCCACTTCGTTCTTCTCCTATTCACAAAAGTACACACCCCCAAAGGGGGTGAACCTAATTGAAACTCAACATACCTCTGGTCCGAAAAGGAACAGTCATTTGAGACCGCCCAGTTACTTATTAAGTCGGAATGTTCCGAGCTGACCAATGTCACATCGAGAACCTGCTGCCTATAAGCTACAATGAACGTAGGTTCCGCGCCTATGTTTGCTATTTCTAAATTACTGTTACAGATAAAAGAAAATAGCGACTCACCTCTAGTGTTGGTGTTGGAGCTGCCCCACGTGATGTGGTGCGCATTAGCATCAGCACAGATAACCATTGGGGTACCCATGAAGCCAGTTTTGGTTGCCAGGCCACGAACAAGCCTATTGGGTGGCTCATCATCCTGGTCATGCGCCATATAGCCCGTGACGATCCAGATCGACATGTCGCTCATCTCTAGGGCCGCTGAAGTTGTGTCTTCATCACTGAAATCAGAAAGAATGAAGACATCCAACGTGCTTTTAGCCAAAATACAAGATCTAATTTTACCTGTTCCTTTGGCATATAGGAGCTTATAGTTTAATCCGCAAACCCGATCCTTGTGGATCCATGGTTCTTGGATCATTTCTAGCTCCTCCTCTCTCTCGACCACTCGGAGGAGCAGTGCAGCAAATGCTGCCTTAGAGTGGTAAAGGATTATCTGTGTCACCTTCACCATGTCCAGTATTAACGACCGTGACATTGGCGTCCTCCTGGTCTGATTCCAGGAGGGCGTCCTCATTAGCCAATTCACCCATGCGCTCTAAGAGGTCACCCAGCATGTCAGAGACGGACGGGGTGTCTTCCTTGTCACATGAATGAACGGAAGCGTCATTCGTGCAGTCCACGGACTGCGTAGGATCCACAACCTTCGGAGCGGGATCGCCCTTGTTATCACCTCGGTAGACACGGAGCAAGATGGTTCTAAAACCATAGTAAATCTTGCCCTGTTTCTCCCTCACTGGCTTCAAGGAGTCCTGATTCAGGACTACGATCGCCGTTCTTGATGATCCTTCAGCTGCTGAAACCTTGACAACTTTCCAGTTATGAGTGGGAAGTTGCGGGTTGCAGCACTGAATAATCTTCAAGATTTCCTCCGGTGCAGAGGGTTCCGCTGGGATGGTGACGATGGATCTAGGTCTCCGTGGTATCTCACTCACCAAAACCACGTCGAGCCTAGCACCTTCCCATATTTCGCCAATCGCTCCGATGGCAAGCTTCAGCAGAAGCGCCGATCGCTCGTCCACACACGCCATCAGCTTTACGTGAACCTGGTACCAGCCAGCATCGTCACATTGCGGGGATGCTCCTGGATTCTCACTAAGGATCTTCCAAAAGAAACCCATCATTTGCTGCTTCACCAAGTCCCACCTAAAGTGGGAGATGGATCCATCAGCAGCACCTCTGTCTATAATAGCCCTAACAAGGTGGTCTTTAGCCACCTCACTGTAGGGCCTATTAGTCGACTTTGGTGCATGTTTGGGACGTTTTGTCCCTGGTTGCTGTCTAACGGCTGTCTCTTCTTCCTCCGAACGTTGCCGTTTAGGCATTGCCTTCGCAGGGGCAGGAGGTGAAACGCTCTGAAGCCCAGCAATAAGGGCCTTAGCCCATGCCAATAAAGCTTCCTGTTCAGCAGAAAGCTCATTGGCATCTTTGGAGCCGAATAGCTCGATAACACGCAAGGCAGCACGCCTTGAGTTAGATGCCCTCCTGGAAGGATTTTTATGTCGAGGTGTCTTAGTGACGCCGGAGTTGGCGGGGGGAGGTACAGAAGTGGGACCGGATGTAATCACCTCTTTCCCCCTTTGCACAATATGCATATGGGAGGCTGCTTTGTTGGACGACTTTGTCATTTCCAACTTGGCAGCACCCGAAGCATGGGATTTATCCGCTTTGGCGGAAAGGGCAATTGCGGCTTTTGATGTACTTGGCGCGAATGACAGAGGTACATCGCCGCTGTTGTGTATCGAGGCTGATACAGCCACCGACGGGATCGTCTTCGTCTCATTGTCCTTATCATTGGTTCTTTTCATGTCTTGTTCCGTGCCATTGTCAGTGTATTGTTTGTTTTGTTTTTGATTGTTTTTAAAGAGAGTTGTCATTTTGTTTTTGGTCCCACGAGTGTAGGGGAATCTGGAGGTCCGCCACGTCATAGCCCCCAATAACGCGGTAAGGGCGTAGTCTGTTTACTGAGGTTCCCAGTTATCAGCAAAGCTCCGTGATAATACAGTCGGTAACCCCTGACTGCAAACCAACCGATAGGCACGGGTCGCATAACACCTCGGTTTAGGGGATGGATAACCTTTCGTTGCCAAGGCCTTTAGGTTCACTGCCCTCATCTCGGGAGTCACCAGATGCTGGCAAAATACCCGGACCAAGACACAAATCACAGCCAAGACTTAAGCCACCACATCGCTTCAAGATCGTTATCCATAGTAGTGGAAGACTAACTACAGCGATTTAAATTTCTTTTTATCTAATACAAACTTGAAATTTTATCATTATCCAGTGGTACCCCGGCAGCAATTGATGCAACAATAAATTCTTTTTATAATACTTTGTTTCATTACATCGATGATTGTGTACCTAAATATGCAGTTGTTTATAAATCTGGCCCTCCAAGGAATTCAACCTATAAGAAGTATAAACAAACTGGACGACTGATTGATTACTCCAAATATTCTTTATATCGCGCTAAATACAATTTACTCAACCATAACCTTTATAAAAATTATTAAACCTCAAGCGCGATACGAAGGCATTTTATAAATTTCGAAAAGAAAATCCGTCGGATTTCCATCTTCAATGAAATACTTCGCCAACGAGTCTTCTAATCATATGGAAACAAGTAATATGTTTGCGGATTTTTTTGCTTCAACATACTCTATTGATTAATATGATACATTGAAAAGCTATCATTTTTATATCCTTGAACAACAACCCATTTCATTTCCATTCGTCACTAGTGCTAATATGACAACACTATTATTAAAACTAAAATCGTCGTTCTACAGTGGACCTGATGGTATTCCTAGCTGCCTTCTTATAAATTGTGCGCATATTTTAGCTATACCTTTAACAATTTTATTCAATATTTCTATAAAGCAAAGTTATGGAAAAAATTTCGAATATAGTGAACTACAGAGGTATTGCCAAATTAAGTGTCATTCCCAAACTTTTTGAACAATATCTTACTGAATTTTTAAGTCAACAAGTCTCTTCCATACTCACACCTTTCCAACATGGTTTTCGTAAAGCATGTTCAACTACGACTAATTTACAAGAATTGACAACAATAATTAACAATGGCTTTAAAAACGGATGTTATACCGATGTTATATACACTGATTTTAGTAAGGCTTTTGATCAGGCGCGGATCCAGCTTGAGCCTTAGGGGGGAGAAATTTTGTATGATACAAAAGAATAAAAAATCTGTTTTTAAAAGTTTAATTAAAACAATGGCCCATAATCATAGTCAAACGCTAAAGTCAGTTCTTTTTAAAAACAACTTTAAAATAAAAACATTCTTTTAATTATTTTGCTTCTATAGTCGAAATTAAAATATGTTCAAATTGAACAGCTGATGCGGTTGTTAAATAAGTTAAAAACAACTTCAGCTAGTTTTAAAATTAACACCGGTTTTAACGTGTAAAGTATGCTTTTGCTTGTCTATAGTAGATTAAAAGCATATTTTTAATAAAAGTTCACTTTAGAACTCTTAAAGTATGCTCTGCTTATGACTATAGTTATGGGCCAATAAGTGTATATTATATTAAAAAAAAAACTCAGCAATAAGGTTAAATAAAATATAAGATCAGTTCAATATAAATTAAAATAAATTAATCTTTTTTAATAAGCAATTTATGATTTCCTTGTGAGGCAAACTTAGAACGTACAGTCTATCTTCTGTTATTGTTGATCTGAGCCATGTCTGATTCGACGAAGGGTAAGAAATGACCTCTCGCTCGTAGCATTACTGACGAGCATTGAAACGAAAATTTTAAATATTGTTCTCAGATTTTGGTAGATATCTTCATCACAGTTAATTAAAGCATCTACAACGTTATCTGATAGATTTTCAGATATTTTCTATGTTTGTTGCCAATGCAACAGTTCAGGCTCAAGTTTAGATGTTAGTAGGTGTTTATCTCTCTTATCAAACATTAACAGCTCATCAGCTAGTTGTGGTTTTAAAAGTTTTGTATCTGTATATGACTTGATTACACTTTGAGGTAGAAGTTTAGGTAAGTTCAATACATTTAGGATATCTATTGAGAAAGGTGTTTTGAGATCTTCTAAAATAAATTCAATAAGAGGAATGTAACCTTCAACTCGGTAATAATCTTCAAAATTTTGGATGTGATTATTTCGTTCAAATCTTGCCTTTTCGATTGGAACCTCGATTTGAACGCAAATATCTTTAACTTTTTCAAAATCGCTTTAAATTGATCTTCGGCTTTATTTATTTTCTCTTCCAGTCACATGATTAAAGTTTTGATAAGGCTTGATCCTTTTTGAAGATCTATATCGTGCTTTTGTAAAATAATACTAAGCGGCTGTGTTACAATACGTATCACACTTAATAATTCAAACTTCAGAAGTAATAAGTGAGTTCCATAATATAAGGCTTTTGATGAAAACCTTTCCACTCAGATATTTTTTCCAAAGCTTCTACTATACGGTGTTCACTTGTTGCAGTGTAAAATTGAGTTGTGACGGTCCACCCATCTTGTCTCACATAATGTAGAGAGTTTGGCTCCCAAATACTTTGCTGAAACTGCGTTTCGCTTGGGATGATTATATATAACAAATTTTGTCGTTTCTTTAACAAATTATACAACTTTTATATATAGTAATGGCACTTTATTGCTTTTATAAATTGAGTTGTTTTATTTATGGGAATAGCAAGGCGTTTGTATCGCATTTGCCGCGGTTTGCAGAATTTCTGCTGACATCTTTTCCAACTCCTACACAATTTTTTAAGTCAAGACCAAAATTTGTCAAAGCTTTAAGAACTATTGATCATAGTACCTTTGCATCAGTTGACACATCAACGTCATTATCAATATCCTTTAAAACCTCTTCAAATGCGTTTACAACAAAGTTAATAAATTCTTCCCTTACAACTTTTTGTTGTATGTTGAAATGTCTTAAAGATAAGGAAATCTGGCTTTTCCCCGACAAATCCGTGCTTTCGTCAAAAATTTGAATTTCAAATTCAAAGATGACTATGATGAAAATGTAATACGATAAACGATTGTATTCAAATGTATATAATAATAATTATCATAACACATACATATATACATAAATATTGCAAATACTTAGGCTTATTAATAATTCAACCGCAAGCATTATCAAGTCAAACGTTTAGTCTTTGAATATAGATGGCACCTGCTGGAATTGAATGTAGAATAATAAGTATTCGAATACAGTAAACTAGATGTTTCATTGGAAATATCTAATAAACAACTATTAGGATTAAGATTAGGATACTTATTGAAAATTTTAATTGCTGTCTGAATTGGATAAAATCTAATCTTTTACGTCGTGAGCAGCGTGCGTGTTTTAAGCGTGTGTGTTTTACCTTATCTAAACATATTATAGTCAACTATGGTGTTCCACAAGGTAGTCATCTCGGACCAATACTTTTCCTATTATATATCAACGACCTACCTACCACAATAAAATTTTCCAATATACTTATGTATGCTGACGATGTAAAAATATTTTCAATTTGTGCTGACTCCATTGTTCAACCCCACTTACAACAGGCAATGCAATGGTATTTGATGTTTCAATCGAGGGTTGCGGGTTCTTGGAGACCAGTAACGACAGTTTTGCTTGTTGACGTGGCCGTTTAAGCGAAAATAAACTTTTAACAAAATTGTTGACGAGCAATTACGTAAGAATCCTTACTCTTAAAAAATGCCTCCACAGCGAACGCACGATGCTCACTCGTTACTGACAAATCCGCAGTCTTTTCAATTTAAATTACTTGCATTATACGTTATTGCAAATACACACAATCATTGCGCATACCGAAATTTGTCGTGCTAAAAAATTCGCAATAGGTATAAACCTATTTCTTACGCAGACGAAAGACGAATAAATTGGGACGGGTGATCGCTTTTTATTCGAATTTCTTGTTTTAGTAAATTTAAAAACTGTTTTTATTTGATATGTATTTATGCCATAAATGTTTAATTACCACTTTTTTTTAATTATAAAGGGTGTCCAAAATTGAGATATTATTTTAATTTTAATAAAAAAAGATTTTTTTGAGATATTAAAAATATTTTTATTTCAGTTTATGACAAATAAGTTCTGGTTAAAAAATAAAAATTATGTCGGTCGACTGAACCACCCTAATGGCTCGGCAGGCTCCCAATCTCTTACCAAAATTCTCAATCACGTTTTTTCAATAAACTGTTGTCAATGGTTGATATCTGCTCGATAATAAAGAAAATAAAGCTCTACAACTGTTGTGGGATTATAACAGTAAAATTTCGATTTCAAAAAACTTTACAAAAAAAGTCTTAAAGTTTCAGTCCTCCCTCTACGAGAAAAAAATATTCACATATTCTCTACGTCTAAATTATCAGTTTATTACCACAAAAATGTTCGGATCACATCCCTGTAGCAATTTCCATTGGACACCCATATCTAACATATAATATTGTTTTTAACTATTTTTTCATATTTCTTTTTTCATAGCATTTTTTTTTTGTCAAAATATGGTCACACTATGATGTTAACAAACAAAAATTCATTTACACAAAACTTTCAATAAAAATTAAAAATGGTTCTCTTTAAAAAAAGATGGATAACAATGCAATATTTTGAGAAAAAGTTTAGAAAACGAATGTTTATATAACACTGTGCTCGAATTTACACAAGGGTACGCTGAATCCAATGGTGCTAACCGTTTTTTAAGTTAGCTCTTGTTTTCGAGATATACCGTTATTTAAAAAATGGAGGAGGTTGCACAACATATATTCGCGTAACTCAAAAACGGTTAAGTTTATTTAAATTACTAAAAAAAAACCAAGGCCCCTATTACGGATCACAACTCAACTCAGTTGAGTTGTAATTAAGACAACCGGTTTTGATCCGTTGTAATTTTTGTTATGTTTTTGTTTACCGCAATATAGCAAAGTTGTAAACCATAATACACAAATTAAGAAATTACAACTCAACTGAGTTGAGTTGTAAACCGTATAGGGGCAAAAATTCCGCAAAATTCCTTTAAGAAAATTAAACTCTTTTTAATATGAGCAGTCAGTTTAGAAACATAATTTTATTTTGGATAAAAAATAATTTTTTTTATCAAAATTTCGAAATTTTTGTTTTTTAAAAAATCATAAAAAATTGGAAAATGCAGCTAGGCTTCTGATGGTTGAAATTCTTAAATTTAGCCGATACAGCGCGTAGGATGCTCCTCGATGGGTCAAATGTATGATCAACCCAGTGTTGCCAAAACTTGGTGACCAAAAATGGCTAGATTTACGGAAAAAAATGGCTAAAAATGGGCTAAAAAATGGCTTAAAAATTTTTTCAATTAAAAACACCGTAAAATTAAATAACAAAACAGAAATAATTCATTTAAAGTTGTTTACGATAAAATTGTAAGTTAAGATCAATTTGTTTAATTAGAATAAACGCAAATTAAAATTTCTATAGATAATTAAAATTTAATCATCTATAAATTCGATGTCGTTATTGTTCATCTCATAGGAATCACTCGTGCCTATTATTTTTTTTAATAATTTGAAGGTAAATCATAATCACGACAACATTTACCCAACCTTTTGAGTCCAGATCTACAACAAAAAACAAGTAAGAAAGTATTGTCGGTCAACCCCGGCTATATGATACCCTACACCACAATAGAACCTATGCACCAAATTTTATAACATCGTTAATTCGACTCAAAAAGTGATTCTGAGTCAATCGGTATACGTAAAGATGGGCTTAGGACCAATATTTAAAGGTGTTACAAATATCAGCACAAACGCATGGTACCCTCTCCACTACCACAATAGTGGGTATTAATATTTTATTGTTATGGTAAAAATATTTACCTAATTGATAAAATCGAATTAACTGTTGCTAAATGTAACCTATTTCTCAAATAACTTTAAACGATGTTTACTTGGCTAAATACCCTCTCTACTTCAACATTAGACCATGGAAGTGAGATCAACTTTATAGCCAATTCTGAAGTTTCTAAAAAAAAAGTTTGTTGCCGTCTCTTTATTGAAATACTTGCAACCAGAAAGAAACACCGATGTTTGTGTTGATCCATTTTATAAATTTAATATTGGAATACTGTTACTATATTTTGAAAGATGTTTCATCCTCGCTTATAGCGATTTTTCACATTTGTAAAAGTTTTGATTTAAATTAAAGGCATTTTAATTGGTAAAAATGTTTATTTTTCTTTAATGAATTTTTATACTAAAATAAAAATTGTTCTTTTAAAAGAAAAACGGCAAAAATTTTATGGCTAAACAAGTTGAAAAATGGCTAATGGCTAAACTAATTTTTTAATGGCTAAACAGGGTGAAAAATGGCAGACTAGAAATATATTGAAGAAAAAGTCCCATAAATGCCCAGGAATCACCGCTAGGGGGATAAAATGTATGACCGACCTCCATTAGTTTTTTGTTCTTAAAATTTTCTTAAAACATGGCCGTTTAATGAAATTCTTTAATTTGGCCCCTGCAGGCGTAGGATGCCCCCAGATGGGTCAAATGTATGACCAACCCCACTTTATTTTCATCTCAATCATTTATTTCTAACATACCTACCCGCTATCTCTATTCCTTAAGGGGGCTCCCATACAAAATGTTCAATGCAGACTAGAAATATATTAAAGAAAAAGTTCCATAAATGCCCAGGAGTCGCCCCTAGTGGGATACAATGTATGACCGACGTAATTAATTTTTCGTCCTTAACATTTTCTCGAGACCTACTTGCCCCTTTTCTCCACTTCTTGAGGGACTCCCATACAAACATTGCGTTTTATGAAATTCTAAATTAATTTCACTTTTGACTTTTGTAAATAAAATCAAAAGTTGGTAACAGATTTAAATCATTTATGGCTTGTTTTGTTTGCAGCTTCGTTTTTTGTCTGCAAAAATTAGAAGACTATCTGCATTTCCCAATTTTTTTATGAATTTTGAAAAAACAAAAATTTCGAAATTTTGATAAAAAAATTGTTTTTTTTTCCAAAATTTTTTAAACATTTTTATAACAATTTGAGAAAATTCAAAAAATTTTATATGAAAAAATGTTCAACGCAAGGGATACAAAATAACCTTTTAATTTCTACACTCACAATATTTTGTAAGTAATATTAACTAAAATTGTAATATAAAATTTATGAAAATTCACTTATTCCACTTATTTGTCAAAAAATTCAACCGCGAATTCTGTAAAAACAAATGAATTTCCAGCTTTTTTATGTAATTTAACTATCAAAAAATTAAGCCAAAATTCTTTAAAAACAAATGAATTTTCAGTTATTTTATATAATTTAACTACCAAAAAATTAAATGAAATTTTCGCTAAAATTAAGCAAAATAAGTAGATCGGTTTTTAAGTAAACTAACAGTTATTTTATATTACATTTTTATTTAATTTTACATACAGAATACTTTAAATTAATCAACGGCCAAAATGTGCAGACGTTTTTTGAATAAATGTTAGAATCAGTTAAAAATAAATTTGTTTGGAATTTTAAATGTTTATTTATTTAAAAATTACTGAGCGGAATACTTTTTAAATAAACTACAGTCCGTTACGGAAATAATATTGTGAGTGAAGATGAATATTTTGACGTCGAAAGTAAAAAAAAAACTGACAACCCTGCTGCCAATAAACTGTCTCTATATCTAAAGGGTGATTTTTTATGAATTAACTTTTTCGGGCTGGCAGCACTGGTTAGTAATTGTGTCTAAACTACATCTGTGAAAGTGAAAAGTGTTCAGTATACTCTGCCATTTCATCATGAAGAAACTCACAAACGAGCAACGACTGAAAATCGTTGAAATTTTTTATCAAAATTCGTGCTCTGTGAGAAATGTCCATCGTGGAAGAAACGTTACCGTCAACGGCGAACGATATCGAGCCATGATACGCGATGTTTATTGCCCCAATTGGCTGATTTGGACTTGGTTGATATGTGGTTTCAACAAGACGGTGCCACATGCCACACAGCTCGTGAAACAATGGACATATTGAAGGATGAATTTGTTAAGGAGTTTATCTCTCGAAATGGCCCTGTGAGTTGGCCGCCAAGATCATGTGATTTGACGCCTCTTGACTATTTCTTGTGGGGTTATGTGAAGTCGGTGGTCTATGTGGACAAGCCAAACACGATTGAAGCCTTAGAGTATAACATAACACGTGTTATTCATGGAATACAGGCCGAAATGCTCGAAAAAGTGGTGCAAAATTGGACTTTACGAATGGACCTATCGAACCGTAGCCGCGGCCAACATTTACATTAAGTTTTTTTTAAAAAGTAAATTTTGAATATATGATGGAAATTTGAGTGTTTTATTAGATTTAAAAAAAAACTACGCTTAAAAATCACCCATTATATAAAGCTTATATATATTATAAACTATAGATGACACTGAAATTTAAAGTGAATATGCTGGTATTTATACCTGAAAAAGGTTTTCTGCAACTGAAGTGTTAAAACTTTTTTTTAATTGTTTACCACTTTCACTGACTGCCATGTCCACAGAAGTGGCACATAAAAGCTTTTCGATACTATCGGTAGTATGGCAATCTAAATCATCTTACCAAATTTTATTGGAATCGGTGCATATTCAACCAAAGTATTTAATGCAATAATTTCCTTATAAATGTTGGTATTGATATACAAATTAGCGACAATAGCTACTATTTAGTATTCATTTTATGTTGTCGTCATGACGCTTGTAAAACAAAGACTTTCGAGATTCTCCTGTAGCTTGCAGTTCATATTCAAGTACTATTAAATCATTTTCCTGATAAGCTTTTTTCATTGTTCACGTTCTTTTTCAATGTTCAAATAATTAATTTACGTTTCTCGCCAATCGGAGTATTTTAATCTGTAGCTAAATCTTCTTTTATGGCAGCCAGAACACGATATTTCCATAAATTAATCACTCATAATCAAAAATCAGTTCATTTGGACTAAATTTGAAAGTAGCATTCTTCTCAGAATTCACGGACCACTGTAACTCATGTAAGTGTAGATCACAATCCTTAGGTTAAGATGGTTTGATTTGTCCGCTCTACTTGTCCATTTGCCCTCGGAGTCCTAACGGCTGTTTTTATATGCTGTATACTATTATGATCACAATATTCTTCAAACAATTTTGCGGTGAATGCCGTACCTCGATCAGATATAATGCGTAAGGTCATTCAAATAGTTCAGTACCGGTGCGGTTTTCGTATTTCTGACGGCCTTCACAACGATGTATTTCGCAAATGCATCAGATATTGCGAGAATGTAGGTATTACCCCTTTTACTTCGTAAAAATGGACCCAAATAGTCGATGTGTATTTGGCGAAACGAGAGTGGCTCAAAATCACCATAATGAACCGCTTCCTCGGCCTTACCTTCCTTGGATTTATTATAGCAATACTCAATACAAGCAGCAATATCCTCCCTTACAAATTTACGCATACGACTAAAACAAAAAGTTCTTTTCAATTCTCTCGACCGTTTTATCGAGGCCATAGTGACCAACGTCATCATGACGGAGTTTGGCGATTCTCCATCTAATTGATTTTAAAAACAACGAACTTAAGTCCCTCATTGGTCTTCTGTTAGCGTCGGTTGTTTTGTACACAAAAATCAGATTCTATTTGTTGAAATTGGTCAGATTTTACAGCACTTTCTATGACATTGATAATATAATTTAAATTTGTATCTTGTAGCTGCATAGTAAATAACCAATCGCGATGCTAATAACGAAACCAGCTGTTTCAGGTTCCGTTGCTGGTAAATCTGGCGATCTGCTCAGCGCAGCTACGTGGACCATTCGTGTCCGTTCACGTGAACAAACTGACAATCGTATCCGAGAAGTTTCATTATACAACGTTCAATTTTAGGTAGTAGCTCCTTTGTTGTCTTGGCCCTTGTTATAGCAGCGCAATCGTCACAACACGAAAAGTTTTTCCCAGCAGGTGTATACAAAAACGATCAAGTGTCTCTACAACAGCCAACACCTCCAACTCGTAGCTGTGGTATGTGCTTTCAGTTTCGGTGCAGTGACGGCTAAAATAAAACATGGGATGCCAATCATCATTACTAGTCGATTGAAGGAGCACACTAGCTAGACCTACGCTAATAACATCCGTATGAACTTTATGTTCTGCGTTGGTATCATATATCGTCAGCACGGGTTTACTTCAAAGTATTTCCACCAGTTTTTGATAGATTCTTGTTGCGGTCTGGGCCATGGAAATTTTGGATCGTTGCTTTTGCGTAGTAGGACAGCTAGGGGACGAGATATTACGAGAATAATTCTCGACAAATTTTCTAAAAATCCGGTAAGACATTTCAAACGGAGTGTTAGTCCACTTTTTTCCAAAATAGACAAGAAACAGTCTAAACGATCAAAAAGACTTCACCAGTACTTATCATCATAAAGCTGATTCATCACCGATTGGAAAACGGCAGGAGCGTTCACTACGCCAAAAGACATACAATTATACCCATAATTTCCATCAGCGGTAACGAAGGCGGCATACTTTTTCGAATCTTCATCAATTTGTATCTGGTGGTAACCCATACGAAGATCAAGCGTTGTAAAATAACTATTACCAGCGATCTGTGCAAACTGTTCGTCCATTAAAGGCATCGCGTATGGGGTTTTCACTGTGATTCGAATCAGTTGTCTATAGTCCACACATAAACGATGCTCTTTGTTATTCTTTTCAACTAAAAGTATTCCAGATAAATACGGTGAATCTGACTGACGAATTATTTAATTTTCCAACAATTCGTTTGCAATTTCGGGTACATCAGTGTTCAACTGAACTTTATTTTGACTAGATTGCACCTACCAAGTTCAGAAGTGCTCTCGTTGCCGTTAACTTTGTACTGTTGCAAACGATGTGGTGACGTCAATTTAATTGCATTAACTTTTAATGTCACGAAACAATTGGTTACAGTTGTTGGTAGTCATTGGAAATTTTACGTTTCAGATTGAAATTATTTATCATGTCTGGCAATAGCCGGTTCTGACAAATACCCTTTGTACCGATGGCAGGGTTACCGTTAGGAATTTTTGAAAAGTCGCACAAAAGGTCGTTTTATAAAAATAAAGTCGCAGAAAAAAGCATTTTGTTAAAATAAAAGTCGCACATTTTTTTTATTAATAAAATTAATAGCAAAACAAGAAAACAATTAAAACAAATCAGTCAGTTGCATTTTTATATTTTCAGAACCCTTTTTTATATTACACAAGGAAACAAAATTGAACTTTTTGGTGCGGCCTGCAACTTTATTGCAAATTTTTACTTATTTAAGGTCGCTGATTTCAAATCTAATCTTCGTTTTTCTCCGTCAGCTGGTATTTTTAAGTTACAGGTACTAATCGTATTTTTGACTTTTTTCCAAAAATTAAAAATTCAAAATATCATAACTGTAACTCTTCATTAATCGATTTTCAAAATTTTTATTTTTTTTTAAGTTATGGCGATTACTTTTTTGAAAAATATGGGTGCGTTCGTAAATGCATCACTGCGCTGCATCAGAAAAGCAAACTTTTTTTAAGGCCGATAAAAAAATAATTATAATTTTTTATAATTTATGTTGCATAAGTGTTACATGTTCTACATTTATGTGTTCATTAGTACAAAGAAAAAAAAAACTGTGGGAAAATTTTTAAGTTATTTTGTGAATATGTTGATGAAAAACATGCAAAACATGTTGCATATTTTACCCTCACTTTTACTTTGGGTGCACTGTTTTACAACTTTGTTTTTGTACAACCAGTATTTTATTTTGTTTGTCATAATTCATACCGCTCTTTATATTGTGAAAAGATTGTTAAAAAACAAAATATAAAAATATAAACTTATTAAAATGAAAAAATTCTATATTTTAAATTTTTTCCAAGCTATTAGTGATGTCAATACATGTTTCCTAACCGTAATAGCATGCAAAAACCAAATAGCTTTAAAAATCGCTTATGAAATACATTTATGATAAAAGTGTAATAGTTAAAGCATCTAATTTTGTTCTATTGTAGTTGCATAACATGTTACACTTCAAGTGATTAAAGGTAGGTAACATTAGAAAGTGTTACATGTGTAACATATTTTTCTTAGAAAGGAAATCACCATTAACTTTATAAACAATCAAATTCTTGGATCTCACTAGGATTAATCGAACAATTTTAGACGATTAATTACCGATTAATCGAATGATAATAATATATAATTAGTATTCCTGTTAAACAATTTAAATAATTTTTTTAAAGTTTTAAGTCGAATAAACAGATCAAATGTATGTGTCCGTTGGAATTAAAAAAAAGTCATGTTTAGTGACTAATTTAGCTTATGCACCAATACCTCACTTTGCGTCGTGATTAGGTTCAAAAAAAAAAAACGCGACGCAAAGTGAATTATGATTTTCTATAGCAAACCATGTAAAGATTGAAGATAGGTTCCAGGGCTACGAAAATACTACTTTTTAAAAAGAAAATTAAACAAAGTAAACATTTAAAACACAAAAATAGTATAACATTTTATTACATACATACAAACGACAAAAAAAAATTCAATTAAAACAAAATAAAATATCAAAGTAATATTCAATTAGTTTTTAAAAACAAAATGAGTCCATAGTGGCTGTTGTCGTGTTCAATATTTGCTGTACAGCTTTTTTTTCAACGCAAAATGATCTCTTTCAAAAAAAGCACAACACATTAATTGAAAATACCCTAAAACTAGCAAAATAAAGTAAAAATAAAACTGTATTACAATCTTTTAGAAAAAAAAGATAATAAAAATAAAAAAAATTAAAAACTCAAACCCAAAACAACGCAACTTCGAAAATCTAACGACGCACAGTGAAAATTAGTACTAATTCGGCAGCGACGCAACTTCGAAAAAACCCAAAATGAAACGATGCAAAGCGAGGTATTGGTGTACATTAACATTTTTTCAACACAATTTAATAGTTAAATTCACAAAAGAAAAACGACAAAGGTATGTTAACTCGAAGATTTATATTAATTTATCGGGTATGTTCTAGAAATCGAAATGAAGTGAAATTGAATTCAATTATTTACAAAATGACCGTACTTTTTCGTGATTTGAAGTGTTAGATACTCAAAGAATGAAGTAGATTAAATGGAATACTTTTATGAACTTTCATTACAGGGTCGTTTTTAAATTTGCTTGATTTTTAATCAACATGCCCGTATTTTTTAATAAAAAAGTTCATGCGTTTCTCTCTTTAGAATGAGTTTGGCTTAAAAATATTGTACGAAGGATAAATGTAATAATGCTAAATGTATGAATATTGGTTTCAAAAGTTTGTGAAATTATTTTTTTTATCTTTATTTGTAAAATTTAGCACTTATTTATTAATTATTTTTCCTTTTTTTTTAAACCATCCTAGTCCAAAACACCATAACATAAACAATTATATCCTGTAAATTTTTATACATCGTTACATTTCGAAATTGATGTTTTTATATATACTGTAAGTCTTCATACTTAGAAAAAAACCACAGCTTCCAAGATTAAGACTTCAGGCCTGCAGTCATCGATGGAACCACATTATGCTGAGTTTTAAATATTATGTTTTTGTTTTGTACTATAAAATCGTAGACTATAAACAGCAATATAATAACATTAATTTCATTAGTATTAATGATTTATAATATTAAAAAAAAATACCCTAATTTACATAAAGATTTACCAATTTTTTTTTTTTTAATAATTACTCACATAGATAATAACTTAATTTTTAAAACAATTTTAACATTTACATTAATACCTCCTTATTTTCTGCAAATTTAATTCATTTTTGCCTTTGGTCACTATGTTTCTTATTAAATTTGTTGATTAATAAATAGAATTTAACAATGAAATATTAAGTTTAAAACATGATGTTGAAATTCCAATATGTCAAGCATCATTAAACATAATAATAACAAATAAAATCGCTATCGCAGATCTTGAAAAGCTTGTTATTATATTTTATTATATTATTATTTTGACAATGGCTATCCTTAATAAATTTAACTTTTATGTTACAATCCTTTACTTAGTTCTCTTGAAAAAAACCAGACCCCAGACTAAGCACGGTAGGCATATAGGATGGCTAGTTTTTTCCAAGGGAGCAAGGCCGTTAGGTGGGATTCGTTACAAGGGCCAGTACATTCTGCATGGAGATATATTGTCGGTCGTGGATGGCTAATTTTTCCAAGGGAACAAGGCCGTTAGGTGGCCTGTACATTCTGCATGGAGATATATTGTTGGTCGAAATTCAAAGGCACTGTATACGGTATACAGACGGGCTGCTAGTTTTGATTGATGGTCAATTGAACGTTTTGCGGTGGCAGCTGCAACGATTGTGGCGGTGTTGTTGAATAATAATTATTCACGGACGTGGCTGTACGGCTGCCACTTAAAGAATTGATATCCGTTGAAACGGGTGGAAATTTCCGGCTAAAACATTACAATACGTATTGCGAAAATTTCTAACCGGTGCCATACGGCTGCGAATTTTGTTGTAAATAAACGGATGCTATATTTCCGGCTGAAAAATTGTCAGGGATTTTAAGAACTTGTGAGCCGTTGCGCGATACAAATGTTTCTATTAATGAAGATGAATTAAATGGACGGAATTGCAATAACACCGAACGCATGTCTTCAATCGATTTCTCCAACGCTCAGTCATATTCGCGACACCTTTACCACTATTAATTTGCTCGAGACGTTCAATTAACTGGTTCTTTCTTCCCGAACACGCTATACCGGCTTCACGACACTTCGCTTGTAATTGTTTTAACATTAAATTCTCAAATTTTCTATATCGTCGTCACGATTCTTGGAATTCTTTATCCCACTTCTGAATAAATGTCACCCTGATGATTATTATTTCGCTGTATATTAAACCACCGATTGTGGAATTAATAAATATAACGTTGGATATTTTTCTATATATATATATATATATATTACTGTTTATTAAATATTTAAAGTTTACAAACAGGGGTGTGCTGGAAATCGAAAACGTAAAGCGCAAGAATTTGGAAAGTCAAAAACAATATTTAAAAAAATTAAATTAAAAGTGTATTAAAAACAACTTTCCAAATTTTCGTTTTACGTTTGCGATCTCCAGCATACCCCTGAAAGTCTATTTAGTATTCATTTTATGTTGTAGTTAGGTCGCTTGTTAAACTAAGTCTGAACTATGAGGAAAAATACGTTGAATATGAAAAATAGTGATGCCATTTGCAATTGTCAAAATAAAACAGAGTCGCTCAATAAGAGTTCGGCTAAGTTACACTTGACAAGTGCTTATGTGTGAGGAATTAAATTTTATAATGTACTAGCTTAACCCGGTGTGCTTCGCTACACAGTGCCTACTCTCTGTATATTTATTTTCAAAATATACCATAGGAGTGACTTCTACAAAGTTTGAACATTCTCACTATAACAGTTCTTAAGATATGCGATATTAAACATTGGCGTCCTATGGGGGTACCACTTCCCCCGATTCTATTTTATTTCAATTTTGGGCTCAGAAGATCCTACTACCAAAAGTTCAACAAAATGCGTGCAGAGGCTCTTAATAATATTTCTATCCATGCGGGGCACTGCTCCTCCTCTGTCTTCCTCGCCCACTTTTATATTGAAATTTATAGTTTACTATAATAGTAGCCTTAACCACGTTTGAAGGCTCTCCCTTTAATAGTTATTCTGTTGAGCGATATTAAATATATGCATCCTATGGGAGATATTTCCGCCCTTGCGCCTACCCGCTTTATTTTTATTTTCAAAAGTGTAGTATACCATGAGAGTGACTTCTACAAAGTTTGAACATTCTCACTACAACAGTTCTTACGATATGCGATAGTCAACATTGGCGTCCTATGGGGGGTACCACTTCCCCCGCTGCTATTTTATTTAAATTTTGGGGCTCAGAAGATCCTACTACCAAAAGTTCAACCAAATGCGTGCAGTGGTTTATTAATATTTATATGTATGAGGGTTACTGCTCCTCCTCTGTCTTCCCCGCCCATTTTTATATTGAAATTTATAGTTTACCATAAGAGTAGCTTTAACCACGTTTGAAGACTCTCCCTTTAATAGTTCTTCTGTTGAGCGATATTTAATATATGCATCCTATGGGAGGTATTTTCCCCTTGCGCCTACCCGCTATATTTTAATTATCAAAACTGAATAATAAAACAACAGTTCTTAAGTTATGCGATATTAGACATTGGCGTCCTATGGGGGGTACCGTTTCCCTCGGTGCTATTTTGTTTAATTTTTGGGGCTCAGAAGATCCTACTACCAAAAGCTCAACAACATGCGTGCAGCGGCTCTTAAGATATGCGATATTTTATATTGGCATCCTATGGGGGTAGCAATTCCCCTGCCCCTATCGATATAAGTAGCGTATTTTATTTTAAGGGCTCACGTGATGTTACTGTAAAATTTCGGGAAAATCGGTTCAGTAGTTTAGGAGTCTATAAGCAAACAAACAAACACAAAAACATTTTTCATTTTTATATATGTAGATAACCCTAGGCACATTCTGTTATGTTAACAGAATTATGTTAACTACTTAACCGAACTTATCTTTACGCTGTTGTGATGAATGAGTTCAGATATCTGGAAAAGGAGTCAACGTGGGTGAGCAAAAGTAATCAAGTTTGCCATCACCAGAAGTTTTAACAGAGTTTTTTTTTATTTATTTATTTAAGTCTATGGACTTAAATCCTTACAAACTATAATTAAATTACAAACAATATTATTAGTTTATGTATTTAAAAACCAGATAATTCTACGTTCTACTCATTCAAGTAGAACAGAATATTTTATTTATTTATCCATATTGTAATACAAAGCCAAACCAAAAAAAAACGTACTACATACAGAATCCTGAGTACAGTTCTTAACCTAATCTATACAAATAACTTATATAAATGTTAATTCTGCGCAAATTACTGCACCCGTCAATTAACCTTATATATGACGTTAATGGGGGCTTCTACGTGTGGTATTAATTCTGAACTATACTCTTGCACGCTATGCATTGTTGCTATAGTATCGCTGGGTTCGTTATCAATTGTTCGATCCTCGTCGCTACCCTCGAATGTCGATTCTGTTGCCGAATTGCTCGCGACTCCCTCCGATGCGGTCTCAGTTTTTGAGTCGGCGCACTCGCTAGCAGTATCTGTGCCTGAAGTTAGATGGTTGATTTGGGTCTTCAGACGTGATAGTGCATCAGCCACGTTATTTGATTTGCCTGGCTTATAAATCAAGTCGTGGCTATATTCTTCGATGCGAGCCTTCCATCTTTTAAATTTTGCGTTGAAATTCCGGTTACCCAAAGCATAGGTAAGCGGTTGATGGTCTGTATAAATTTTAATCTTTTTTTGCGCCATAAAGATAGTTTCGGAGATTGTCGAGTGCCTATACGATAGCCAACATTTCTTTTTCGTTAGCAGCATAGTTCTCCTCGGTTTTGCTCAACGATCTGGAAAGGAAGGCAATGGGTCTGTCTTTCCCAATCTCCCCTTGCGATAGCACAGCACCAATGGCGTAGTTCGAGGCATCAGTGGTCAGATTGAAGGGTTTTTCGAAGCCAAGGAAACATAAAATTTCAGCAGTGGTCAACATAATTTTATAATCTTCAAATGCTTTTAAAGCTTATTCATCAAGCGTTACTGCCACTTTTCTGGATTGGCTAGTCTTTATCATCGCATTTTCCCCGCAAGTGAGGTTGGTGAGGTTAGCATAGTCTCTGATGAACCTGCGGTAATATGAGGTCATACCCAAGAAGCTCTTCAATTCCTTGAGATTGGTGGGCGGCATGAGTCCTTTAATCGCGTCCACCTTTTTCGGATCGGGCTTAATTCCTTCCGTTCCTACAATGTACCCTAAGAATTGCACTTCGGTCCTCATAAAATGTGTTTTTTCCAGATTTACTCTGACATTTGCATACATGAGTGTTTGGAAAATAATTTCTATGTTTTTCAAATGGTCGGTTTCATCTAACACTTTTTACCTAAGTGCTCTCTTAATACGTCGTCAATTATTCGCTGGAATACAGCTGGTGCATTTTTATGACCAAATGGGCTCAAAAATTCAAACTATGAGCTCCTGTATTTGCTTGTTCAGCTCATCGCGCATGTTGACTGGATAACTCTTGGTATAAATTGGCTCATCCGTGGTTGTTCTAATCTCCCCTCTAACGCTGCTTCTCGCCCTTTCATTTCCGACGACGTCTCGAAACAAAGGCTTATATTTCTTCAGGATTTTCTCTAGGTTTTTCTTTGTGCGACCGGAAATTGTTTCGCCAATCTTGTGACTACTACTTCCATTGGCCAAGTGTAAAGGGGTATGCGAGTGTTGTTGCCCAAAATAAGAATATTATTTCGCCTGTCAACTACCGCTCCAATCTGGCGAAGAGTATCGTCTCCTATGATGCCGACGAAGTCGGAAAGTTTTGGCAGTACATAAAAGGTAATATTGCTATCGATTTTGCATTCATTGAAACATTTTCCGGAAATTTGTTTCTATATTGCGAGGTTACCACCAGGAGATTGGACGATAAGGGTGTTTCTAAGTTTTGATGCTTTATCTATAAGTTGTGGAGAAATGAAATTTTTGTTGGCCCCCGTATCCACGAGGAACAGTAGGCATTTTGGTGCGGTTACCGTATGGATAGACTGTGACCTGACAGTCATATTTTGAAGAGGTCAACAATCTTTATATGCCTCTGGCAAGGTGCTTGGTTTTTGGACCAGTAACATAGTGGAAATTCCTCCATCCAGTCCCCGGATGAACACACAGTGCCTTGTTTCTATAAGTTTCTATTAGAGCATCTACAGTTTCGGTCGAGTAAGTTTATGTCTGTAATTTATTTACGTACAGGGCAAATTGGTGAATAACCGCTGCGTAAAATGCATCCACGGTGCGGCCCCTTTGCACTAGCTGTCCTAGTTGGTGGAAGTGTGTCCCTATGTCACGCTTATCGGCGTAGTGTAATGATAGGCACCTCTTTATCCCTGGCCAATCATAGGTGGATACGTTGTAGGAAACTAGTGCTGCGTTTGCGCCCAATCGCACCTTCTTACGAATGCTTTTCAAAATTGCGCGCTACAGTGGTTTACCCTCTACAATCTGATAATCCGCTGTAATATATCTGCGACGTTTTGGATCCAGTTCCCATGTTCTGTAACTATAGTGAGAACTTCTCGCAATGAAAAGATGTGAAACAAAATATTCCATCGTTTCTCGAAAAGTGAGAAAAAAGTGCGTCTGTTACTCATGTCGAAAACTTACGTTACGTTATAAATGTCATAACATTGCACTCGAAGCCGATGCGACATTGCAGACGTTCAGAACGCCAGTCACACATATCGTTGACGGCGACCAAAATGTATTAAAATTGAAAACTTTTCAATGACGGCGGAAAAAATACAACCATCGGCTATACCAAATAATGTAAAGTGTGACTTTAATGTTTGTTGTTTGCAAACGAGCTTTAAAAACTTTCGAATATTTTATAAAAATGTTAAAAACAAAATAATTAAACAATAAAAAAATGTGACAAAAAAAAACACTATTATTATTATTATTTTTTGTATTTTGCATTTTTAATTGTTTTTAAATGTTAAAATTTTTTCTCGCCCCATTTTTATTCGTGAGTTTATTTGACAATTCAAAGCGGGAACTTTTCTCACAAAAATGTTACATACACACTTTTTCTGTAAATTGGCGAGTAATTTCCTTACGTGACAGCTAGTACTCGCCAAAATAAGTTACAGACACAGTTTAGTGAGAAAAACAGCAGTTTGTTTTAATATATGGCATTTTTGTTTCACTTCACACATTTCAATCGAAAAGTTTCTCTACGCGAGTGTTACAGAACATAGGCACAGGATACATATTCAGTTGGGTCGCCTTCGAAAACCTGGAGCTCCTTCACAGTGTCTGGCAATCAGGTGGTTGCTGTTAATTCTTCTTCTGTCGATGGAGCCCTTGTCCGCACTGGAAGAGATGTCTCCATAAATCCTCCATTTCGAACAAATATTTTATGTATACATAAAGAAAAGAAAGGGTTGTCTACTAACTGTAAAAATACGCTAAGCATAATCCGTTCGAGGCTGCAGAAAGAAAAAAAAAACAAACACACACACAACCACAGATTAAAATTTCCACAAACCGTACACTGAATTATGTATATTCAATTTAAAGAATTTCAATTTCCTTTTTCACTGAACCTTTTTCTCTTTTTTCTTTATTCTTAGTAAAAAATGTTCTCCCTTTTTTATTTTATTTTTTGGTATTGACCCCTATTCTGCGTTTCGATTCGGATCGAAATTTTCTCCGTTTTTGGCATCTTTGGTGTTTTGTGCCAATGTTCTGTAACTCCCGCGTTGAAAAACTTTTCGATTGAAATGTGAGAACTGAAACAAAAATACCATAAGTTGAAACAAACATGTTTTTCTCACTAAACTGTTACTGAAACATTTTTGGCAAGTAATTTCCTTACGTTACAGCTATTACACACCAAAAATGATACAGTAACAGTTTAGTGAGAAAAACATGTTTGTTTCAACTTATGGTATTTTTGTTTCAGTTCTCACATTTCAATCGAAAAGTTTTTCAACGCGGGAGTAACAGAACATTGGCACAAAACATCAAAGTTGCCAAAAACGGAGAAAATTTCGATCCGAATCGAAACGCAGAATAGGGGTCATTCTCTTTTTTATTTTTAGGATTTTTCCTTTTACAATTAAAAAAAAATTTATTCTTTTTTATTTATTCTTTGACATTATCAGTTTAAATAAAAAATTTTTTTCCCTTTTATTTTCAGAGATTATTTTTTTAGAATTCTTTCTTTTTCAACTTTTTCCTTAAGAAATGTTTCCTTTTTCATTTCTCGTTGAAATTTTCTTTTTAGATTTTTTTTTATTTTAATTTTTTCTTAAGGCTAATTTTGAGCCCCAGCACGCAGAGCGTTCGCAACGACCGGTACCGGGAGTATCTTGTTAGTCCTTTTTAGGAGCAACACTGGTAGTTGTCAAGTGCTTCCTACTGCGGCAAGATTTTCTTCACTGTTTTTATACCGGTCCCTGCTCGGGCGCCAGTTAACAAATTTTAATTCTTAACGTTAAAAATATATTATGCAGACCTCAACTGCGGTCTGCTAAGTAAAACACTTTTTTCTAATTTATTTTTATAATAACATTAATTATATTTTATTTTATTACAACACAAAAATCATCAATTAAACTTTATTTTATTAGAACACAAAAAATATTAATTAAACCTCATAAGGGAACAAATTAATTTATTTGGTACAAGATTGAATTTATACAACAACACAAAATCATCAATTAAACTTTATTTTATTAAAACACAAAAATCATCAATTAAACTTTATTTTATTAGAACACAAAAAATATTAATTAAACAACTTTTAAATTTGATCAAAATTACAAATTTGATTTATTTAATAAAAATTACAAGATTGAAATATTTAATTATTTAAACGTGACGGCTCCGTGGCTAAGACTGCCTGATCAGTTGCTACCTTCCAATTTTATAGCCTCTGCTCTGTCGCTGCGCTCGCTATTGTTTTGCACCCCAAACCGTGCAAACCAGTGTTGCCAGTGAAATTTCGAGAAAGATACATTTCAGTTTCCAAAAAGATACACTTTTTCATAAAAAGATACGTTTTGAAAAAAATTTGAAAATCCATTTTTAACGTTTAATATTAATTGACTAGCATTTTTATTTCTAATTAAATGAATATTGTAAAGAAAATGATTTCGTATAAATTCATTTTTATATTTATTTAAGTCATAAATATTAGGTAGGGCGGCATGAAATAACTCCCCACGAAATAACTCCCCAAAAAAAAATGAAATTACTCCCCAAAAAAATACACAGGAAACAACAACAACGTTTTTTGGGGACTTATTTCATTTTTTTAGGGACTTATTTCATTATTTATTGTAGGGAGTTATTTCATATGAAATAACTCCCCAAAAATCTGAAATGAAATAAGTCCCTAAAAATTTTTTTGGGGACTTATTTCATTTTATAATTTATTCCAAAGTCGTCCAAAATGCAAATAATGTCCCGTTATAATATATAAACAAAACTTGTTTTAATGAATGGTCATTAAAAATAATTGTTACTAGGCAGTTAGTTTTAGAAATAATTTTGCTGTATAAGGTGCATTAATAAGAAAAAAAAATATATTAAAAATAAATTTTGAAATAATAAGTGGTTCCAGAAAACATAGCAAATTGTTATACGTTGTAGATCAAAAAATGATCTATATTAAAAAATCAGTTTTTGGGGATTTATTTCATTTCAAGAATTGGGGACTTATTTCAAATGAAATAACTCCCCGATTTTTGGGGATTTCTTTCATTTTGATTTAGGGAGTTACTTCATTTCGTTGGGGTTTTATTTCATTTTAAAATTGGGGATTTATTTCATATGAAATAAGACCCCAAAAATTGGGGACTTATTTCATTTTATTTTTTTTTTTTTTTTTTTTTAAATTTCCTAAGCTAATCCCGCGAAGCTCTATGCTTGTCTGCAGGAAAGAAGCCAGAGTCTCTGGCGGGAATCGAACCCGCAACCTCGGCGCTGATAGACTAGCTCGCTACCAGCTAGCCTACCGAGGCACTACGAGGAGTTATTTCGTGAGGAGTTATTTCATGCCGCCATTAGGTAGATATGTAATTTTTAAAAATACAGTAAGCAAACTTTAAAATTAATTATATGTAATTATCTTTGGATGTTATCAAAACAAATTCATTTTTGTAAAAATTAATATACGAGTTAAGGCGTTTATGCTAAGGCGATTATATCAACGTTCATATAAATTTCCTGAAAATAAAAAAGATGTTCATATTTCCTCAGAACAACTTCGCACTACTAGTAATCATCGATTTAGGTGGCTGCAACCCCTTAATGTTGTCTGTCACAATTATCAAAGCTGCTATCAAGGCGAATTCACTAGAAGGTTGGGTCAAGTCAACATATGGTGTTTTTTTCGACTTGGGAAAGTGTGTATGCAAAATAATTTTTTATGAAAACTAACCTTACTTTACTAGCAATATTTTTGACAATCCGACCACAGAAGCAGTGTTGTTGTAGAGTTGACCTGACCTTTTAGTCAATGCGCCTTGGCTGCTATTGTATTAGTATTGAGTCAGTTACGATGATCATTTTTAATAAGTTTTAGTTGGCTTAAAATTCTCGAATGTTTTGTTTCTGTACATTTTGCGTACAGATTCAAAAGATACGAAAAATGTCAGGATTATACATGATACCTGAAGTAGTCAAAAGATACGAAAAATGTATCTTTCGTATCCTAACGGCAACACTGGTGCAAACTGCTGACCAACTTAATTCGCGTGTGGTAACCTGATATGGTGTCGGGTTACGTCTGCGTGTAGCCCGAAAGTGTTGATTCAAATATTTCGCAAGATGTTATTTGATACGCCTGTGAGTTGTACTTAGTGTTGAAGTGTTGAGAATTTAGCGCATTCAGCAAGTTTTATGGCCAGACAGTGTCGCTAACTTACATACAGGGTTTAAAAAAGTGCAGTCTTAAACAAAAACTGTCGAACAAAAAACAAAAATTTGTGTACAACTTTTCTCTTTTTGAGTTGGCTTGACACCGACTGTTTACATTTAATGAACAGTTTTTTTTGGCAACAGTTTTTTTTGGCTAACGACAAATTAAGATATGGAAAAAATGGCAGTTCGGTTTTAGCCAGTCTACTGATATTGATGCACTAAAAAAGCAATGTGCTTGCTTTGTAAATGGATCTGATACAAACCACGTTACAGGATCGGCGGGCTTTCCGCAATATAAGAAGGCGTGCCAAAACCTTAAACATTTATGAGACTGCTGCAACTAAACTTAAATCACTTTGAAGCTGTTCAGGATCTGTTGAACCAGAGTGTTCGTAATTTGGACGTGTATTTATGTATTATCAGTGAACAATATAGAAACGTTGGCTTACCATGTTGGACCAGTGACGCCACTGGTTCATCTGCAATAAGGGCTGTTAACAGAAGAACTTTGGGACACATCAACAATACCGAATGTGGCTTTGTACGTGCAACAGTCTCTGGAATATGCATATATAGCTGCTATATGCCTTCAAGATATGACATTGAAGACCACAAGAAGATCATCTATGCCTTAACAAATGATGCGACCGGGAGAACATAAATGGTGATTCAACGCTTGGGCTACGCAATGGGGCTGTCCGAGGACTAATGAAAGGGGCAAGATTTTGCTGGAATAATTTGCTCAGCTTGATGTGGTACTGAAGAATACTGAAAATGAACACACGTATAGAAGGAAGGACTGAGGAAATAGCCGAACTTCGAAAAGACTGTATCCGAACCAGAAGATTGTATGTAAGAACTCGTGGTAGAGTGGAAAAGGAACTACATCAACAGATTCTGAATGCAAAGAGGAAGACCTAAGTATAAGCTTGTGAGGAAGAAACCGAAGTGTTTAAGTACCCCCTCGCCTATGGAGGCTACAGCTGTAAGTAAGATAGTCACCAACCTTTTTCTAGAACAGCTAGCTCCAACATGGAACAATCAATCAGCGTTTTAACTTTCCAGAGGTTACATTACCGGAAATCCAGGGGGCTGTCTCCAGATTTGAAGACAAGATACATACAAACATACATACATACATACATACATACATACATACATACATACATACATACATACATTTTAAGAAGGCCCTAAGTATTAGATACAAATGAAATTTATACAACTCAAACTACCTGCGAATTGAAGATAGAAGTGGCGATAGTAAGCGAGCAGTATAAGAACCTGGACAAAAACGTATGGCTGCGGAAAAAAGGCGATTGAGGAATGAACGAATAATCCACAGGAAGACTTTACTAGAGCAAAAATCGGCGGTGTAAACGTGTATAGTTACTACGTGTCGCCAAATATTAGCCTACCAGAGTTTTAGAGGATTATCGAAAACAGCACAAACCAACCACTATAGCAGGTGACCTTAATGCAGCAGCGATAGAATGGGGATGTAACATCACAAATAACAGAGAAAGGGTATTCTTAGAGGCCTTCTCCTTACTCGACGTTGTTTTATTAAATAGGGGTAATGCCCACATCTTCAGAAGAGCAGGATTTGGATCAATAGTAGATATCACATTCATAAGTTCTTCCGTTAAATGGAAGGCAAGCGAACACTGTACTCACAGTGACCAAGCAATACTGTTTAGTATTAACAGGCAGCAGCCCACGATAGAGAGGAGTAAACGGGCTCTCTTTCATGTATGGGCAAGGGACAAACTTGACCCAGATACATTCGCAGAAATGTTCCAGATGCAACATTTCGAAGATGGCCCTATAAATAACATGACGGAAGGATAAGTAAACTCATTAAAGACAGCTGTGATGCATCAATGCCAAGAAGAAGGGTAGCAGGAAACAGCAGAAGAAAAGAAAACTACTGGTGGAATGAAGAAATAGCAGTACTCAGCAAAGAATGCCCTCCAAGCCAGGCGAAGGTACCAAAGGGAAGATCAAGTTAAGAAAGCAGTAGAGCATATAAACTGGTAAGAAATGATCTACCAAAAGGCACAAAAAACACAGTTTTAAACAATTGTGTAACGAATCCGACTCCAACCCCTGGGGTAGCGCGTATAGAGTAGTAATGTCCGGATTGAAGGGAAATAAATCAGCGCTGGTAACTTGCCCTGTGTAAATAAGTAAAATAGTTGCCTCCCTATTCCCACAAGAGGAATAATAAACTGGAGACCTATCTAGCCGAAATAAGTCAAACCCAGAACCAGTCAGCGATCAGGAAATACTAAGGGCCAAACTGTATCCCAAACAAGGCATTGAAGACTGCAATTAAAACACATTGGTTTGCGAAACTATTTAACAATTGCTTAGGCAGCTGCGTAGAAGCTCATCCAGATTAAATTTTAAAAGGCATACGGACTACGGACCTGTCAAAAGGCATCTAATGTGAAATGTTCACTGGCTAGAATGATGCCAAATATAGGTGGACCTAGGCATAGTCGTAGACTACTACTATCAAGAGTTGCAAATTCTATGCTTCTTTATTGAGCACCCCTATGGGAAGACTCACTGAGGTGCACCTCCAGGAAAGAGTTTGTAGCGGGTATCGCACAATATCTCTGGATGCAGCATGTGTGATAGCGGGTATCATTCCGATTGACATCACTGCCAGGGAGTTTTCAAAAATAAACTTGGGAAAAAAGGAGAACCACCATATCCAGGCAAAAATTATTCGACAAACCGAAAGACAAACTATACTGAACTGGCAAAGAAGATGGGAGCATTCTACAAGTGGGCGGTGGACACATAGGTTAATCTCAAACGTGGAAAAGTGGATGGATCCAAACATGGGGAGATATGTTATCATCTGGCACAATTTCTATCGGGGCATGGTGGTTACAGAAGCTATCTATATCGATTCGGACATGATGACTCCGCGGGGTGTCCAGATCAGGATGAAAGTGTGGAACATGTTATGTTCAAATGCCAACGATTTTATGGGAAGAGAAAGATTCTAGAATCACAATTGAGACGCAACTTAACACCGGAAAACATCGTGGACGTCATGATGGCGCCAAAAGAAAACTGGAACAGCATTACAAGTTTCATAATATTTGTAAACAAGCTACTGCAAAGAGAGAAACAGAATTATTTATCTTAAAATTAACTTTACTAAAAAAAAATTAAACACACTTTTCACTTTTAAAAATCAACTACACTATATTGCTTATTCAGTAATTTGTTGTTTGTCGGTTTTTGCCTACGGTCAGTTTTGTTTCCGTTATTGGTAAACAAAACAAAGTTAAAAAAAATAATTCTTTGGAAAAAATTTAAATAATTACTTTGGTAAGAAAATAGGTTTCTGCCTATTTAGCATAAGCGTGTTTTGTTTCATTTATTGGTATTGGGAACAAAGAAGTTTATGTTGAAATGAAAAATAGATTGAATTGCATTTTCGTTACGATAACGGAAATGCAGCTAAAAACAATTCTCAAGAAAAATGTCTGGAATAATAAAATAAAATTAAATTTAATAATTGCGCAAAGTTGCAATTAATATGTATTGATGTGTATAGGTATGTAAAACCAAATGGACGTGGCAAACTAGGCTACCCACCCTGCGAAGTAATACCTAACGGCAGTCCCGCAGAGTGTGGAGTTGACGGTGGGGGTGGTTTTAGTCGGTAAAAATCCGATATACCCGCTTGGTACCTATTGAAGGTTTCCACCTCCAACACACAAAAAAAAAAAAATACATACATACATACATACTCTTGTCCTTGTTCTCCTAAAAGCATATCATCTAATGCGTTTTTCTCATAAAATGTAAGATGATGATCTAATAATGTTAAAGAATAACCATTAAGAGTTTTCCCTTTTACATGTTTTATGAATAGCGTATGTATAGTACAATTACTGCTTATATAATTGTTTGTTGCTCCTATGTCGATTAAGGTAGAAGTACATAATACGCGTTAGTGCGCACGCGCTCTGTAGACTTCTGGCAAAAAAAGTTAAACTAGTGTATTTTCATAGAACAAGTTGGTTAACTTTGAACTTTTTAACGCGTTGTGTATTTTTGACAAGTAATCAGCTGACAATAAAAAGAATAATTTAACAAATTTGTACATCATGAAAGAAAAACTTATTGTAAACAGTGGGTTTATCTCATCTTACATTCCCCACTACAATTAGTTGAAATTCTCTCAACATTAATTGTAGTTGTAAGTAGGTTAAGAAAAACAAAATAAAAACAACAACAACTTTACAAAAGATGTTGACAATTAAGTGTTTTTTTAGGCCGTGCACTTGCCTGTTTATTATCAAAAAGTAATTTCAATTTTTGGGAATACAAAATTTTAATTTCAAAAGATTTTGTTATTCGTGCTTAATTCCCAGTTTTTATTATTGATAAAAACACTTGAAATTTATTGTTGATGGGATAAGCTATTCCTATGCGCATTTCACTGGTTGCTTAGGCCAGATCATCAGGAAACTTCATCCATAAAGATTTTAGAAAAACTAAAGATATTAAACCAAAATCAAAGCTTAAACAAACCACATCAACAATAAACAATAAAATCCTGATATACTTTCGAATCCGTTTTTAATACACAAATAAGTAAACAAATAAAAAAAAACAACTGACAGGAATGGCTTTTGTAACGCGCGTTGTGTAACTTGCAATTTTTCATGCGCTAATGGTTTTAAACGCACGACAAACGTCGACGAATTAACGCGTGTTATGTACTTCTACCTTTAGGATGTTGGGTAGACCATTTATACGCCCAAAAAAGCACTTCGAAGGATTCATCTACTTCTGTGGTCGTTGGCTGCACTTAGGCTTGCCATTTCTATTTTGAGAAAAAGAGGACGCCAGCATAAAAAAAAGTAGGACATTTGTTCGAAAAAAGAGGACACTTTCTAAACAACTAATATTAATAAAATTAACGACGGCACACAAAAACTTAATTTGGGTAATTCCATGTCAAGTCGACCAAGAGTGGGACTCGACCCCTTTCGATTTGAATGCAATTTGGCGAGAGGGTTTATTTGATCCCATAAAGAACACATATCAACGAAAAACAATTTTTTAATTTTTGTCATATTCAAATTGTCATAATATCGCCGAATAAGCCGAATGTGTTGAGTTTATTCTTTTAATATCTCGAAAACTACTTTACATACGAAGATGATTTTTGTCAGTTTAAAGAGAATACTTGAGGCTACAATAAATATATTGAAAAAAATGTATATGCAAAATATCAAATTTTAAAAATGGACTAAGTCAAAACCCTTTTTTTTGCTGATTTTTTTTTTATATAATACTTCAAACTGTTTTTTAAAAATCCTAAAACTTTGAGGGATGTGCTTTTTTTAAGATATGATTTTTTTTTCTTTCCAAAAAGAATCTTCAAATAAAATTTTAATATAATCATTTGTATTTATTTGAACAAAAGTAACGACATTGATAAGGCTGCTTTTGTTTATTTGTTCCATTTTTTTTTTGGAGCTCCATTTTGGGCACATTCAAAGAAAAGTACTCTTTTTGTCACGTTACGTCCCCAAAAATTAAATCATACCTATCTTAAAAAACCCGAGCACCTGAATCTTTTTTTTAATGAATTTTGTGAACAACAACAGAAACAAATTTACAATGAAGGTGTAAAAAACCGGACAACCCCGGACACTTGATGAAAAAGAAGTAGGACTGCCCCGGATACCCAAAAAAAGAGGACGGTGTCCGGGGAAAAGAGGACGGATGGCAACCCTAGCTGCACTTCCTCATCTTTGGTTTAGTTCACCCGCTGTATTTTATTTGCGTTAAAATTCCATGTTGAATTGTTGTACTCTCTTTTTTGTGGTTCTCGTCGGAATGGGTTGGGGTTTTCGTTAAAGTTGTTTGTATGATTATTGTTGTGTTGAGTGGGTCTTCTATACTGGAATGAGGTGTCGACGTCCATTGGTTCAGCTCTATCACGTTGATGTTTTTGGAATGTGTCCTGACGATAGTAGTTGACTTGATATGCAGGTCGTAGTTGTCGATCATTTCTTGAATACTGGAATGAATGATGTTTTTGTTGTCTGCTACTTTCTTGGTTTTTGGAGTTTCAAAATGTAGATCCTTGTTTTCATGGTAGATAGTAAATAATGCAATCGCGTATGCTTCTCCTAAATTTTTTGGCTTGTAAGAATAGAGTATACCTCGAGTATAATTACTACCTACTCCCATAATAAATGTTCTGATTGCATCGTCATTTGCATCCCACAGTCGTCCTTATCTGAATATGTATAATCTAGGCGATTGATTATCGCATAGAAATTTAATGTAGTGCCATTTACGCATAACACTTTTGACGCTGCTCCAGTAATTTTTGCACTTATAATGCAGTCACAGTTGTAATAATCTGGGCTGCTTGAAAATTGCTTTATATTTTCCATACTTGATGACGCCATGGGTTGTATTCGCTATCAATACCGCTAAATGTGGGAAGACAATTAAAAATTTCAGTATTTATTTGATTTGCCTGTGTTATGTTTGGGCTAAGTTCTGGCATGGTACGAACTGTTGATACTTTAGGTAATGATTGGCTTTTCACCGTGTCCAGTTCCGTTCTTAAAGTGCATTGATCGTTGCGGTGTCTTCGATTGACATGTTCCGTTATGAGTTAAAGAGCGTGTATCTCTTCTCTTTGCGTGATTCCAGTGTGAATTTTTATTTGTTCACGTATTTTCGTCTAAATCATTCACTATTCCAGGACCTATTTAGTTTGTGAAGATTTTGTTATCCCGCTTTTCCGGGAATCGTTTGTTTTTCCTTCTTCAGGATCGTGGTATTTTATTTTGGCTGGGAATATAAGATTTTTTCACTTATTTCCCTGTTGGGCCCCCAGTTAATTTCTTTTACAAGGAATGAATAATAACAATATATTAATTTATTTTACTGCACTGAACAGTTCGTTTTATTTTCTGTAATATATTCCTTAAACTTAACGTATAATGATTACTTAGCAGCTATTTATATTATTTGTATTGTGTGTAGAGATAAAATACACCATCGGCTAAACAATATTTATCCTATAATAGAGATCCTTATGTAATTAGTTGAAATACCTACAGATAACAGTTATGTTGTGTTAACTTGCGCACTTGCTTTGATATTTAATTGATCCGAAGGCTGAGTTCCACCTTGGAAATATTTGAAGGCCGTCATCGAAGTCGCAAAAATCGCCTTAAAAGTCGATAAGATAGTCTTCTATAACGGCTGATCGATCTTTAACAGTTAATTGAAAGGAAAAAGTAGTCAAATATTTTGATATCGATTGCACAAATAAATCATTTCAAAATCATGTATTTGAGAAATAATACCACCTTTAATATAAACATATACAAACGATTATTAAAATTATATAACTTTAAGTATAGAAAACATTTTTCTAAAAAAATTATGTAGTTATTGTCATTGAAATAAATATTTCCTTTTCCTTTTCCTTTTTTAATTTTCTTTTTCAAAATGTTACTTACGTAGGACATATCGAACCAAGTTTAGGAGATCAGCAACCTGATGTAGCACTAAGAGTGCCGGTATTATGCTTTACTGATATAGAGGGTCACACAGCTTTAATGCAAAAATCTGATCAACAACTATAAATTGAATATTATTTCTATTTATAATAGAAATAATATACATCATCTAAGGAATTGCAGACATCTACCATCATTACGAGATACTCAACAAACAATATGAACGATTAGGAGAAATGTCACTTATACAAGAAAGTAAACAACTAGAAAAACATATTTCGTATGTAGATCACAACTCAAATCAATCCAACACTATACATAACAACAACTCTATAAATTCTGACGAAGGAATACCTAATCAAAAACCAGGTAATACTATTAATAATAATAAAGGAATATAGTTTTATGAATATGAGTTGTTATAGTTTTATAAGAATATTCATATGTATACATAGAAACGTTCACCCTTACCGTAGTTGGCGAATTTAAAATACGCCTACGCTAACTCAGAAACTTTTTGACCGACTTTGTTTAAAATTCGTGTCTAAACTACTATCCAATAGGACTCGAGTTTTTTTCCCGGACTTCGATTCGATTCCGGGGAAAGCGGAAAATTTTTTTAAATTTCCCGGAATCCCGCTCCAAATAAATATTACAAAGTAAATTTTGTTATTAATTAATGAAAAAAACTTTTATAAAAAATCGTAAGGGAACTTGTTTACAAAGAAAGTAAAAGAAATGGTTCAATACTAAAAAATTAATTGAAGATTGAAATAGGAACTTGAATTATTATTACCTCACGCCTTTATTCCCTATTATTATGCTTTTATTCAGTATTATTATGCTCTGGATACAAGATAAAAAGATATCATAAACAAGCCAATTTAATTCATAAAACAATAATAAAAACAAAATAAAAATTAAGGTACATACTCAAGATATGAGATCAAAAAGTTAATTAATAAAATAGATAAAATATTTTAAAGAAATATATAACAGTTTTTAACGGCTTAGGAAATAACTTTCTGATACACTCAAAGCGCTTAGTAAGTCGTCAAAAAGTATATTCCTGATTTTATTTACTAATTATCATGTTTCTGAAAAATTTCGTTTATTTTTTACCGAGGTTGGAGTGCACTGTTGTAGCATGCTTCGGATAAACAACGTCTATATCAGTCAAATGTATGTCAAGGTTGATGCAAAAATAGCATCAACCGGACTCCTTCTTACAAACCTTTTCATTTCAATAGGTCCATTTGTAATCTTTAGGACAATGTGTTTTTCAAGTTGTATGTTGTAGTATCTTAAACGTGTTTCCAAAATGTTATTTTATTTCGGTTTCCCCGCACTTCACGGGTATATAAACCAACACAAATTGAAATTGAAAATTTGTGTTTATCACCTAATAAACATATCGCTCCTTCATTGCATCATAGTCATATCTCAAAATTTTAAGTAACTTTAGCAAAGTTTTCCTTCATACCTTCTCGTATTATATCTCAAACTGAACCGAAGCTAGTTAGCATTTTGCCAAGATCGTTTGTTTTTGTAGATATGACTATGTTGCAATAAAGGAGCGATATGTTTAGGTATCTCCTATATTTAAGACTTGTTCTTGGACAATGCAACTTTACTGCCTGCATCTTATTTGGAATTAATGTACTTTATTAACTCTTCACTTCACTAAATGTAATAATTATCAACTGTTGCACTGCCCATTCTGCTTTAAGTAGATTTATTGCATCAGGAGACATTGATTTAAATACATGTACTCACTTATTGTAATTGATCTAATACACAATCCATCCACAGATGCTAATTTTTAGAGAATAGAAAACTAAATTTCAAAGTATAAATAGCTATTTTCTGAAATTATTAGGAATTTTTTATTTCCCGGGAAAACGGGAAATAAAATAATTGAAATTCCCGGGACGGGAAACGCATAATATACTTTCTATATTTGATGGTATGGGTAGAAAAACAAATTTTCCAAAAAGATAATAAAAACTTATTACAATCATTCTGTTTTACACACTACCAAATATAGAGAGGATATTCTGCGATTGTACTAAAGTATGTTACAGATAAAAATATTGGTTCCGGACACCTCTTTAGTGTTACAATCAATTAAGTCCGTTTGGCTGGCCGGATTACACTAACAAACTCTTTATTTCTAGATTGCATCGATTGTGCCGACTGCTGGCCCATGCTAGTATATATGAAAATGAAAAGTGTTTATCTGTTGTCTGTTGGCTTATAGACTCCTAAACTACCGAACCGATTTTCCTGAAATTTTAATAGTAGGATCACGTGAGCCCCGAAAATAAAATAGGCTGCTTATATACGATAGGGGCAGGGAAAGTGGTACCCTGGTATCTTAAGAGTCGCTGCATTTATTTATACCCTTCACCACAGGTGGAAAAGGGTATATATTAGTTTGTCATTCCGTTTGTAATTTCTACCCTATTGATCTTAGACCCTGTAAAGTATATTTATTCTGGGTCCTAATGAGGAGAGAAGTTGATTTAACGATGTCCGTCTGTCCGTCCGTCTGTCTCTCCGTCTTACGTTTGATATGTGTTTTCTGGAGACTCCAGACATGATAGCGGCTAGGTTGTTTTACATTTATGTCACATATAGTCCATCATTTCTTGCTATTGAAATTCAGCAAGATCGGTCCACAAATGGCTGAGATATGACCAAAAAACCACGACTGCCTCTAATTATTCAAAAAAAATCCCTTGTGGTTGTTGTTTTATTTTAATGTGTTTGATTTTACGCATACAAACCCATACACATTTATGTATGTAGGCATTGCTTTACTAATTGTTGTTGTTGTGTTTCGTTTTAGAAATGAAGCGTGTTTCTATTTTTATCTCTTATTGTTTATTAATTGTTGTTGTGTTTCGTTTAAGAAGCTGTTGCTACGTTTGATCTCTTCTTGAATTTTTCTTGTTTGTGTTTTTTTTTTTGTTTTTTTATACCCTCCACCACAAGTGGTGGATTTTATTTTAATGTGTTTAATTTTACGCCTACAAACCCATACACATTTATGTATGTACATGATATGCCGCTCAAATAAAAAAACAAACTAGTAGACTCAGTGTATTCTAATTTAACGCTTTAGACTCGTTAGGTTGCCATTTCGAATGTGGATGTCCCACGTTTTACTATGTTTGAAACATTTGTAACTTATAGTGCTTGACTTCAAGATTAAACAAATTTTTGTTAGTAATTAATAGCATAACCTTTTCGTTTAATGACTTCTGCTCATCGCCTTGGCTTTAACGGCACTAAATGGTCAATTTCATTTATTGGGATGTTATTCCGGTGCTAGGTGACTAGGCAGGCCAAACAACCACACACAATTTTTCATTCTCTTTCCATTGTTTAACTACTCTAAGCGTGTGCTTGGGGTCGGCCTCCTGCTGAAACACCTAAGCAAGTGGCATTTATCAAGATGCGTACGGCAATATTACGTCCGACAGAATGTTCTCCTGGCCTCATGATTCATTCAATTTTAAAAATAGGCCCAATCCCTTGCCCGGAAAAACACCCCCGACCATAATGTTACCACCACCATGTTTAACAGAACCTTTTGTTTATCTTGGATTAATGTTTTCACCTTTTGGTCTGTAAATAAAAATTTTGATTCAATGGAAAAACTGATTTTTACTTCTATTGAAAGTAGTTAAAGTAATTTTTTTTACGGATCTACGTCTGATTGTTGACGTAGACATATCCAAGCAAATTTTTTATTTGTTTAAATGATATTTGAGAAAATTGTTGCATTTTTCTTTTACTTTTCCGATCATCTTTTGGCAAAGTCTTAGGTTTTCTTCCATATCTAATCTATCCACTAAATTGTTGTTTTCACTACTAATAACTCGAGACACTGTTAATTTATACTTTGAATATGAATACTTTTTTGCGACAAAATTATGTTTCTCTAAATAGTTTATAAAGTTTCCTATATCCAGGCTTTAAAGGTCATTAGTTTAATGTAAATAAAATAAAAAATTATTTATTTCATTCTCAATAAAATCCGACGTTTCGTTCGTATTCTTTCCAACTTCTTCGGGGATTGAGTTTTTATTAAAATCTGGCAACATTGTAAAAATACAAAGTAAATATAATAATTATAATCTTCATTATTGACAAATTATTTACGATAATCTTTTTCGTAAGTTTACATAAATTATATCACAATATTTTGTATAGGTGGACAGATAACACAAAACTTAAAATATTAAAATAAATGTATGTTAATTTAAAATGATCACAGAAAATTTGTCCTTTTTTGATCACAGTTGTTATTATTACTAAAGTATTGCAATGGTGTAGTTTGCATTTGCATTGAAACTACCAATACACCCCATATGAATTTGATAAGATTTGTCGTAGTGCTGCCACATGTTATTTTTTTTTTAACATCATATAATACATGGGACTAGTTTTGCCAGGCGGGCTTGATTGTGCAGATTTTGCAATATGTGTGAAGAATCAAGAACAAAAGTAATTTACCAAGCTAAATGGGAATTTTTAAAAACTTTCAATTGACTTGTCAAGAAAAATCCAGAAAAAGTAATCATTATAAATCGTGCTATTTATACTTCGCCTGCTGTTAAAGAATATACAGCAGAAAGATTGTCAGAGTCTTATTTGTTTTTCATTTTTTACATAATAATAAATTTTATGTTTCAATCTTAGCTTTAGAAATCTATTTCGGATTTAGATATATTGTACGAAATATCTGAGCAAAATTAAGTTCTCCTATCCCATTTAGAATGGGCGTTATTGTACGAAAACCATGCTTTCTGGTAGAATAATGTAGTTATTTGTATATAAAAAGTTCATTTATAGAACAATTTTGTTATTTTTTTTTGTATTTATTTACATATTTAAAAAACCTAGCACAACAAGATTATTTTCACTACCAGTATTCTTAAAGATTTATGGGTAAAAATAAGAGGCATTAATAATCTGTTGCTGATATCTCAGCTATTTGTGTACCGATCTGGCCGAATTTCAATTCCGGACTATGTGCGATATAAATATCTTCTGTAGAAACTCCATTTCAACATACACACGAACAGACAAACCAACGGACGGATAGACGGACATCGTTAAATCAGCTTCGCTACGTATTCAGTATTGTAAAAATAACAAACTGAACAACCATATAAATTTGTTTGTTCATTTAAACGAATTTTTTATTGTAAAGAAAAATCATGTTTTTTCTTTTGAATGTCAAGCTTTTTGCCAATTTCTATCTGGCAAGCCTACATGGGACACTGATTTATAGTTGTTGAGTTTCAACTACATATAAATTCAAGTTTCGTTCAACTAAACCAGCGTTGAAAACATCAGTGATTTTAAAATTAACTGGTATTGGAATATTCAATAGGGAATAAAGATGAGTTTCTTGTAAAAAAATGTTTTTTTGGGATTATGGGTTTTGATTAGAAGCTGGAGTTCATGATAATATTTCAAATAACTGTTTATTTTCCATTGAATAATTATAAGATAAAGGATAAGATGTGAGGTTTATTAATTTGTGTCAACAATATAGTATTTCCTATGAATAAGATGTAGATGATGAAGCAACAGATATTTTATCTGTTAACCAGAATTTTAAGCAATTTTATTCGTTGCTGAACATGTATTAAAATGAGCTTCAAAACGTAAAATATGTGTGCAATTAAAGTGCAGTAAGGGCTAAAATGTACAAATTATTTACAAACAAATCGATACCATCTATACATACAAATAAAAAAAAGTCGCATTGTGTTAATAATTGATGTTCTCTGTAATGCGTGAACCGATTTTGTTTCTGAAAAGTTCACGTGGAAGGTGACGTCAATACCAAGGTATAGTCATTTTAATGAACACTGCACTCATTCTGAAACATGTATTCTTTTCGTGCATGAACATTTTGCAAATTAAAGTTAATATTTTGAGAAACTGAAATTCAATTCGTCTTTAAATTCATTACAATTCCATATTAGTCACACCAATATTTTAATTTAGCTACTTAGCTATCCCAGATCCCAACTTCGGGGATCAATAAAAAAGAATAACATAAAAACACATCACTAAAAATTTAAATATATAAATACAATTTGTAAAAAGCTTTCTGATATATTAAGCTAACCCATATTTCAAACATTAAATCAAACAGCTAACATATATATTTAATTCTGATTAGACATTTTCTTCAAGGTCGCGAGCTTTTGAGTGCATTCTATGTCAGACATTTCATGATCAGCTTATCTGCCAATTTCTTTAATACACAGCAACAACGGATATTTCAAACATTAAATAAAACTGCTAATATATAAACATATAATACTGTAACGGACTTTTTCCTCAAGGTCGCTAGCTTCTGGGTGCATGCTATGCATGACATTTAATGATCAGCTGATCTATTTATACCATTAATAATCGCATTATTAAACTTATAATTGTGTCTCAATTTTTGAATTTAATTCGTGAGTAAATCAAATTTCAATTGCTTCATATTTAATTGGTGTTGCCACATTTTTGAATACAAAATGTTACGTAAGCACAGTAATTTGGGGCATCAATCACGTTATGCTTTAAATGTTGCGGCATCTAGAGCATCTCAAAGTGACGAGCAGCGCGCTCGAAATGCCATGGCACGTGGTAGGGCTCTGCGAAATCCAGCTCCACGTCCGTATGTGCGACGTACTATGGAGCGCGCTGCAAAAATATACATACATACCATACATGGTTGAGTGACAGATCAATTTTAGCAGCAAAGAACAAAGATGTTAGTGAATTAAATATGGCTATACAATCAAAGATTCCTGGCGAACAAGTCTGTGGATACTGTTACCAATGCATAAGATGTTGGGAATTAGCCAACAGAATTTTTGAATTCGTTGGATTTACCAGGATTGCCTCCGCATTATCTCCAATTGAAAGTTGGAGTCACTTTTATTATGCTTCGCAATATCAATCAATCCCGTTTGTGTAATGACACAAGACTTGCTATTAAAAGGTTGATGGCTTACGTAATTTAAGCTACTATTTTAATTGGAAAATTCAAAGGCAAAGATGTATTTATTCCACGCATCCCAATGACTCCGTCTGATATGCCATTTGAATTCAAACGACTTCATTTCCTGTTCGGCTTGCGTTTGCGGTTACTATTTATAAGGCGCAAGGCCAATCATTAGGAACTTGTGGAGTGAATTTAGAGTATCCAGTTTTCTCACATGGAGAGTTGTAGGTAGCCTGTTCGCGCGTTGGCAAACCATCGGTTTTGTATATTTACACCGATAATGGAAAAACTAGAAATGTTGTGTACCACAGAGCATTACAATAAAAACAATTTATCACTGATTTAAATTTATTCGAATTGATTTCTTATTTTCTTTTTTGCACTACGAAGTGTGCAGGGGGTTCGCTAGTAATTCATAAAAATTTCTAAAACGGATAAATACCTATTTTGTTTCTGCTTCACTGGTCGCACAAGAAAAACCATGCAATTGTATATTTACAGTTTCCCTGATCATAAGTTTGCATGTATGAGTACGCTTTTGTTAGTAGGATATGGCAGGATATCTCAAAAAGCATTACACATAAAATTTAAGGCAGCACATCCCATTGTTTTTTAATGCGATCTCTTTAGACTAAGCTGATACATGTAAAAATTCCTATGTCTTTACTTTTTTTCAAACATCAAAGTTAAGGTATCTAAATAAATACGTTTAATTGCCTCAATGAGGTAGTTTAACGTATTCTTATAATTACCTCAACGCACAGAAAAAATGTTCACCAACATTTTTTCAATTAATTCAATAATGCTGGTTTAAACAATTTTTTTAATTGTTCCAATTAATTTGCCTTAATTGAAAACAAAATTTATAAAGTTTGTGTGTTTATTTGCAAATATGAAAACATACACACAAACTTCAAAATATTTTAAATTCTCAAACAATTTTTTAATTGTTTGAATTAACTGTGTTGACTGAAAAAATATTTTGATTTGTGTTTACGTTTTATATAGCCTCTTTAACTGGTAGTCAAATTTCAATTAAGAAGCCTATTGATTGAAACTGAACAGCAAGAACAGCTCAAACTTACAAATGCTTTAATTGATATGATCAATTTGTTTGCAGGCGGAAAATCAGTAAAGAATTTAATTAATAGAACAAATTTTTAACAACTACGTTAATTGAAGTTGGTAATGTGTGCGAGGTATTGGCATTTTTGGCGAGGTAATTATCCGTGGAATACTGATTTTTTTTTTTTTTATTTTATATTTTAACATCAGTGGCGTTGCCTGATTCGAGCTGACAGCTCAACTTCAGTTCAGTCGTCATCCGAAAGCGACCAATAAGTTAATATTGGTATATAGCTCTTGGGTCTAACGACACCGATACTCTCCGCCAACGCAGATTGGTCCATAAGTTTTACCAAGAATTTTTCTATAACAGCCACAGATTACTAAACAGATTTTTCACGAGACGGAAGATTTTGCTTTTTTCTTGTCTATTTCTTCGAAAGCTGCCCTTTTTGCATCATCTTTTATGCCGCAATATAACACAAATTTATTAAGTTGAGATTTATTTGCAAAACTGTTGTAAAAATTAACTTATAAGTTGACCCCAACACGAGTAAATAATATTTAAGTAAGTAAATAACATTGTAACGACAAAAGTCGCTTCCCTCGTTTTTGCCGACCGTAGTATTTTATTTATAGTCAAGTATTCATGATTAATAAGTTAAATTGTTTCTTTTTATTTTTTTCATTTTTCTTTGTATTCAGTAGTTAGTATTTAAATTGGTTCTTTTATTTGCGTTGTATGTGAAATATATTTGGTGAAAGCCATGGACAGCACCAAAGCAAATTGAACACAACTTTTTGTTTCAGTACGAGAGAAAAAAATCTTTGTACAATAAAAACACCTGTTTCAATGACATTTCATTCAACAGTGCAACATTTTTACAAACAATTTTACAGACCATAATAAGAACAACAAAGTAATGATATTTAAGACGTACCCAAGGCGAATTCATACAAGGTGACCTTGGCTTGCTACGTAAGCAACAGCTGATAACTAACTATATGTCCAAATAATATGCCGTTACTTTTTTGACATTTCTATTTAAATTCAAATTAAATTTCTAGATTTTTTTTTTATAAGTTAAAAATGAAGCACACAAATGCACGCATCCCAGCTAGCATAGGCTATTTGGTAGGCGATTGCATTTAATAGAGTCTTCAGATGATTATCTATGGAATTCTAACCAAGTCCTATAAAAATCATTTAATAATAATTTCAAGAGTACAAAAACTATAATGGTACACTTTAAAATTGCCTTAAAAATTAAACTCCCAAAACAAAATTACACCTAAATTTCATTCGTTTAATTGCCCCAGTACTATTTGATTGACAACAACACAGCAAGTAATGCAACCAAGTTTACATGTTAATAATTTGAAAAATGCACTAAAAATTAAAAAAAAAAAAAACAAAATATGACTTATTTATAAACAAAATATTACACAATTTAATATATAAATAAACTTTATTCTGGGCTCACCAAAATAAAGTTATGCTATGAGGTTAAGATTCATAAAAGAGTTATTATGCTGAATATTATCTATATTCACCAAATATATGAGATATTTTGTCATAAAGGGTTTAAAGAAAAGGTCGTTAAATTTTAAATTATTATGTATTAATTTCTATTAATTAATGTATTAATTTCTTTTATTTTAATTTTTATTGTTAAAATCTTTTATTGTGTGACACATACACAGAAAAAATTATTCCTAAAATATTTTCAAACAAACGCTGGTTTCAAAAATTTTTTAATTTCTACAAATTTTTTTAACTGTTTCAATTAATATTTTTGCTTGATTTTTTATTGTATCTACAAAAATGTTGACAACTGTTAAAACATAATATATACGCTTTATTGGTTTCAAGTTTTCATAATTTTGTATGAAATATTTAACGCTCTTTAATGTAGTCGTTTTTTTGCAATTTTTTATTTGATCGTAAGCCACACTACTTTATGAGAAATATAAGAATAACAACAAAAAACACATACAGTCTATTTTTGGACGCTTTCAAAAGGTAGAACAATAAGAAAGATGATAAAATAGCGTGGAGAGGTTTGTAGTAAAAAAAGAACAAAAACAATATTAGGTAAAAAAACGTTTCACTCTTTTTAAACAACAACAACATTAGAAGAAACAGAATAAATTTTTGGTTGGTTTCAAAGTTGATAAAAAAAAAAGGAAAAACAAAATCCCGTATTCAATTTTTTAAAAATGTTCAGTTAAATACCTACATCAAATGCAAAAATAAAATGATGACGAAAAACATGTCGAGTCGGTCTGCTGCTAAGGAAAGGATACAGCAACAGTGAGTGAAGAAGAAAAACATTGTGTATAAACAAGACTTTGTTCAAAAATTATTCCAACAAAAAAATGTGTCTCAAAGCCAGCCGCGCCGCTCTGCTCTGCTCTGCTCTGCCATCATCTACTTCTACAGTGCTTGCTTGTGTGCGCGTCATTGCTTGTGCAAAAACTTTTTTGTTTGATTCAGCAAAATTATTTGTTTGAAATTTATGTGATTTTCAGTAAACTATTTGTTTGACTCAGCTAAATTATTTGTTTGAAAAAATCAGGGTTTTTTTTCAATAAACGAAATGCAAAATAAATGGTTTGAATATGCAAATTTGTTTGTAGGTCCTGTTTTAAACAAAAAACGTTTTGATCCGGCAAATTTTTTGTTTGAATTGAAAAAATAATTTTTTCTGTGTAAGAAATTGCTACGAATTGTTTATCCTGTACTATAATTATAATACTTTAAGTCCTGTTGTATAGGAATACCAATAAATAAAATAAAAAGGTCGTTACATTTTAATTTATATTAACATTTAAAGGGATAAAATAGCTTGAATATTTTAGGGATTGATATTTAAATATGAGCCAAATTTAATCCTAATACGAACATGATTAAATGGTTTATGGTCATAAAAAAAGAAGTTTGCATGGGGACTATGTGATATTTAAGAACGCTTATCACAATTTACATAGGTTTCGTTCTTTTGACAATTAAAACGTATTTACCAAGTTTCATCAAATTTTCTAAGAACTGCTACTCTATACATCAAAGAAGGTATCTTGTAATTAAATACGTTTAATTGTCTCAACGAGGTAGCTAAGCGTATTCGTTTAAATGTTTCCCCCGCATAATTACCCAAAAATATTGGCATTTTTCACAAGGTAATTATCCGTGGAATACGTATTTAGTTTTTTATTATTTTTGTTAGGTTTTTTAATTTCTTTTTATTCAAAACCTTGAACTTTATAAGACTGTTTTATTGTTAAATGCATTTTCAATACAAAAACTATACTTTTTATGCTAAACTAACTCAATAAACATTTTAAATAAAAAAGTGGTGCCTTTTTCATTAACTGGCGCGTTTTTTCTCCGTTTTAGTGTATTCTGAAATTTTTTAAAGTACAGGAGTTCAATATATAATACATATCGCACTTGATCAACGAATTTTAGGTAGAAGCAAAACTAAATTTAATATTAAAGGCATATGAAAAATAATTTTTAAACCAACCGTTTCATTACCAAAAAGGAGACAAAATAGCACGATATTTTGCAGAGGGTAGATATAAATATTACGCGTTTTATCAAAAAGTAGAAACATACAAATTTTAAGTTATTACGCTCTTGTTAATCAAGTGCGATATTAGTACTAAACATTTAATATTTCAACATTATAATGCCTAAAAAGAAATTTTTCTGCATTTTTACTATGTAGTTTCTTCTTCGGTAAAATTGTCCAGCGGCACTAGATACATAGCTGCTCGTTAGCAACGTTGTTTGGTGGTGCCAAAAGGTTCTATCTGGCCACAGCCTTAAGATCTATAAATGGACTGGATAAAGTTCCATTATTGAAATACATATGTATTTCGAGGAATATTCAGTTAAATAAATTTTTATTTATCTCTTGGACTTCTACATATGGTGCTTTCGTGTTTTAACTATGTAATTTCATCAAAAAGTTCAGTTAAAATTTCGCCTAACACCGAACTTTAACCGAACATCACTTTCTGGCAAGATCCGTAACCGAACCCGAACGTTAGGTCGGAAACTATCAGACACCTGCCCGTTAATTTTCTAAGGAACAGCGATAAGTATTACATATATTTAAGTTTTGGAGATTTGAGTGAGGTTAGATCTCTTCTAAAACGATAATTAATAGTTTCTTAGTGTAGAAGGTTGAGCGCCCCTGGACATTAGTGGAACCTTTTATATAGTCTATGTGTCCGTTAGGTGGTTCTATTCTTTATTTTGTTGAAAACATTTTTTAAATCGTACCGGCAGTTTCAGAAATTACCTGTTACAAACATAGAAACATAGAAACATACAAACTTTTTAGCTTTATAATATTAGTATAGATATAGACAGATATAGATATTCACTTCATTTTAATTTTTACAATATTTAAATGTGTTGCTAATAGCACTTAAGGCCCCCCTCCCCCCCCCAAACGGCAAGGCTGGGTCCGTGCCTGATTACAACTAACTGTTTGCATATTTACACCTTTTTCATGTTCATCTGTGTCGTTTAAGTTTTTTATTCAAAATTGATTTCCTAAAACCATAGAATCGATATTTATTTAAAAAATTTCATACAGCTAATAAATATTTATCATGCTCATTAAACATTGCAGAAAAATTTGGTTTGTGGCAAAACACTTGTGATGTGACAAAGTCTGGATTTATATCAGCAGAAAACTCCACGGCAACAGTGCCATCTTTAGTGTCGTACTGGAATACTATCAATTTACCCATGAAAAAGACCCGAGTCCCATTCGTTTTAAATTTTGAAACGATAAGTACTAAAGCAGAAAAAGTGCAATCTCATTCAATCTTCAATCCAACAAATATTAATAATAAAAATTCTGATCTCAACTTTCAATACAATAATCATACATTGAAAATGGTGGGTTCACAAACTCAGCTACGTCAACAAACTAGTAAGCAGCACCATCATTCTCTGCATATGCAGCAACAGGCAGTTTCTACGCAAAATCAAATTTCATTGCGCTGTGTTCCTCGTGCCATAACAAATGCTGGTAATTCTTCTAAAGAAAAAGTCACAACACAATCCTCATCGTGCGAAGAATGTTGTTCAAGTTTAGTTTGCAATTCAGCATTGTCAGCAACGCATTTATTGGCTACACAGTTGTCTACAAGTAGTTGTTGTAAGGACACAGCAACTTCCACCATTGAAGATTTTGATAACACACAGAAAACGAATTGTTTTCCTCGAAGTAATTCAAATATAAGTAAAAGCTTAAAAAATGATAGCACAAACGACTTATTCAGCAATTTAATGAATTCAACAAATGCAACTAAATCATCGACTGATACTAATGTCAACCCCAAAGAGTTCAGCAAAGATGTAAACGACGGTGACAACTGTTCTCTAAATTCTATGTCACAATCAGGTAAAACCCTAAGTATTGTTGACATTCATGCTTTATTATTATAATTTTTCCGACAAATATTTAGCCTTGTTAACAAATTTTAAAACTTTTTAAAAGTACAGAAAAATCAATTTACAATTGACCGTCAAAAGTGAGCCAATATCGGTAAAAACTTTATATTGTCTCTATTACCATTTTTAATTTCTAACTATTTTAGTAAAAAACGTAATTTATTCCCATTAAACTGTGATTATGCGCCCCAAAAGTTATGAATTATACTTGTAATAACGGGTTTACAAAAGTAAAAACAGTATAAAGTTATTGCTGATGTTGACTCACTTCTAACGTCGCACAGCGGCGCCATTTCAGCTTTTTCGTTGCAAAAATCATAACTTTTGAACCAAATGAGATAATCAAAAAGTTTAAAAGGCGTATGATAGATAACACTGTGCTCGAAATTGACACTTTTTTTAGACAAGCTAAGCACATGGCGTTTAAGCATAATTCGGGTACGCTGAATCCAATGGTGCCCACCGTTGCCCATTGCGGAATTTCGGTTTTTTTTTAGTAATTTCAATAAACTTTACCGTTTTCCAGTTACGCGAATATATGTTGTGCAACCTCCTCCATTTTCGAAAAAACGGTATATCTCGAAAACAAGAGCTAATCTGAATCTGGGCACTATTGGATTCAGCGTACCCGAATTATGCTAAAACGCTATGTGCCCGGCTTGTCTGATTTTGCAACTAGCGCAAAGTGTAATTAATTAACCTATGAAGTTGAATTTCAAAAATCAATTTTATGGCAAGTAAAATAAAATATTTCTTAAAATTTTTGATTTTTAATGTTTCTTTTTAGAGGCTTTTATGATTTAAAATTATTCCAGAAAAGATTTAAATTTTTTTTTTGATAAAGGGTGGTTAAATTTTAAGGGCCGATGTTGATTTTAAATAAAACACAAATTGTTTAGGAAATTATTGTCATTTCTTTTTATTATGATAATATTGGTATGGTTCAATTATGTGTGGCACAAAATATCGGCCAAATGGCCGCCGCGACTTCGGCGGCACACCTCCATCCGATGGTCCAAATTTTCGATGACGCTGAGGCATAATTAAGGTTCTATGCCGTTAATGTGCCGAATTATCTAATCCTTTAGCTCTTATCGACGTACACCTTTTTTTTTTCAAATATATACACAAAGAAAGAAGTGCAACGGTGTCAAATCCCATGATCTTGGCGACCAATTGACATTGCCACCACGTGAGATAACACGGCCATTGAATTTGTCGCGCAAAAGAGCCATTGGTTCCTTAGCTGTGTGGCACCGTCCTGTTGAAACTACATATCGTCCACATCCATATCTTCCAATTCGAGCCATAAAAAGTTCGTTATCATCTCACGATAGCGAACACCATTCACAGTTACTGCCTGACCGGCCTCATTTTGGAAAAAATGCGGTCGCGATGATGCCGCCAGCCCATAAACCTCACCAAACAGTCACTCTTTGTGGGTGCATTGGTTTTCCGACAATCGCTCTTTGATCATCATTCGCCCAAATGCGGCAATTCTGCTTATTGACAAATCCATTGAGGTAAAAATGTGCCTCATAATTGAAGATGTTTTTCTTCGAAAATTGATCATCCACTGTTGCCATTTCTTGCCACCATTCTGACCATTAACGACGTTTGGAATGGTCAAGAGGCTTTAGTTCATGAGTCAATTGCACATTGTAAGGGTGTAAATGCAAGTCTTTATGCATAATTTTCATCAACGACGAGCGTGAGAGGTGCAATTGTTGGGCACGACGACGAGTTGAGCAAACAGCAGCAATATTTTCTGCAGTACGAGCATGCACTGGTGTTTTCACAACTCCTACAGACCCCGGTTTGATCAAATTTTTGCACGATTTATCCGATTGTACGCATATTTGGACGATTAAATTGACCGAAAAAATCACGAAGTGCACGATATGTAGTTTTTATAAAAGTTATGATACTTGTCAGCCCACTTTTTAAGTATTTTGCTTATCACGGGGTTATTTTTAGACGATTTTACAGATTTATATATTTAGATACCGATGTGGACTTTAAAAAAAAATTATATTTCGGTCATATTTTGTTTGTATCTGAACCGATTTTTCCGAGTTTTTTTTAGAAAATATGTTAAACTAGAGATTCCTGACCTTTTGGTATATAAGACGTATCCATTACAGCCCTTAATTTTTTTGTATAAAAATGTTGATGTTTTTTAGCCCATTTTTGTATGAGAAGTGCCACGCCTACTGTTCCGATCGCGCCCACATTTTGTGGGTTGTTGTATGTTGATAGCCGAGATGTTTGTAGCTAAGTTGGGAACTTTAGCTCTTTTCGCTCTCCAGATATACGGAAATTTATAATGTCTTTGATCGGGAAGTGCCACTTTTTCGTTCTCTAAATGGTACTTTTTTAATTAAACTGCAATTTTATTTATTAAGCTGGTACTTTTTTGAATATAATACTTATTGTTGTTCATTAAAAAATATCAGCGTACAGGGGTCGATTCTGGTTCTGGAAAAAATTTCATTTTCGTTTTGATGAGAACTTTTCATATTTTCATTTCACAATTACACAAATTGCGATTCCCGTTCTTTTAATGAAAAAGTGTTTTATTCCATTTTTACCGTAAAACTTTTGTATCTATTGGGGTATTCACAAGGTGTGCTATCATGTTGTATTGTCATAATGTTGTAACATTTTACAATGGTTTAAAAATATTTTTGTTGCTTTGTAAACAAAAAGTGTCTTAAATTATTGCAACTTTGCTGCTATGTTTATTGTGCTGTCGTAATTAATCAGAAGAGACCTGCGCCGCACAGAGGGATTTGTCCATACAATGTTTGACAAAAAATATAAGGAGTGCTCGTAGAATGTTGAAATTTTGCTCTGAGCCTTTACTTAGCTCAATTAAGAAAAATATAAAGTTTCATCAAAATTGGCCACGCCCTCCACCCACCGCCCATAGAACCCAAAATTTTTTTTTTGCCCAAAGTTTTTGAAATTTTGCTCTGAGCCTTTGGTTAGCTCAATTAAGAAAAATATAAAGTTTCATCAAAATCGGCCACGCCCTCTACCCACCGCCCATAGAACCCAAAATTAATTTTTGGCCCAAAGTTTTTGAAATTTGGCACAGAGCCTTTGGTTAGCTTAATTAAGAAAAATATAAAGTTTCATCAAAATTGGCCACGCCCTCTACCCACCGCCCATAGAACCCAAAATTTTTTTTGGCCCAAAGTTTTTGAAATTTGGCACAGAGCCTTTTATTACCTCAATTAAGAATAAAATTAAGTTTCATCAAAATTGGCCACGCCCACTACCCACCGCCCATATAATCCATATTATATTTTTTCCCACAACTTTTTGTTTCATTACCAAAACTAATTATTTTATAAATAAATTTCAATACATGCATTTAAATATAGACTTTTATTCATCATCTATCATTTCTGTAACTATATCATCAAGTTCCATAACCTGTTTACGGGGTTGACATCTAATGCTACTTATAAAAGAATCTGACGATACTAGAAGTCGATGAAAAACATCTGTATTTGTTGCAACTCTATCACATTTTCTGGAGAACCTTAATCTATAATTTCTATAATCTTTATTTCTGGCTTCTTCGGCTTCTTCAGAAAGCATGACAATAGGAAGTATTGCCGCATCCATGATATCCTTTCCGTGTATTAGTATTTTGTGTACTGTTACTGGCATATAATACCAACTATATTTTTCAACAAAAAGTTTTGCTGTATCTTGAGCAAAATTGTTGAACTTCAAGGAATTAACTTTTTTGCCACAAGTTATTATTTGTAGTATAATGCGAAATCGATCAATTAGTTGCTCCTCTATACCAGTCACATCGGCAACAAGTGCGGGGTTAGAAAAGAAACGCCTGGACGTATTTCCATCGTTAGTAGACCCAGTTCCTTGTTGAACTGCATCCACTCGTATACCCATCTGTTCCTTTAAGGCCTTCTGAATTCGAAGTTTGTTTTCCAGTTTAAGACTTTTGTGTTCGTCCTTGAGCGCGGACCATTTTTCAAATGGTTTGTTGTAGGCGATATGAAGTATGCACTCCATAAATTTTATGCGAGCATGTAAGGAGGAAACGCCCATTTTGATTGCTTCACCATCAATAGCTTTGCTTGAAACTAATTTAAGATTATTCATTTCAGTTGGTTTTGCTTTGCAAATGTAACAAACAGCTGCTGAAGATGTACCTGTAACAGTTTGAGCTGTCTTGCCATCTAACATTGTAAACACGAAATTATGCTTGACCGAAAATTGCTTTCCGCATACTACAACTTCGGTATTTTTCAAAGCAGCAATTTCTAAATTAATTTTTTCAACAAGGCTTAGCACTTTTTCTTTTGTTTCTTTGGTAAATTCAAAGGAGATAGGACGGCAGAATCTTGTTGATGACGGACTTTTATTTCGCCAACATTCGTCTTGAGAAATTGTCTGTAGACTTAACGGAACCATACATGCCAGTAACAAAGTTTTATCGCTTATATCAGCTGCTAAACTCTGATTATACTCAACATGTCCAGAGGAACCATCGCAACCCCACTTACATGTAAACTCTAATTTATCCGTCATACCACGAAAAAGTTTGAAATAATCGGCTTAACGTATGATCCATTAAACTTTGCAAGGAAACAGACGCAGCTTTTTCAGATATTTCAATTTCATCTGGATAGCAATGCCTTTTTTCTTCTCTTACGTTTGCATATGGTGGCAAAATATCGTATCCTTCATTTTTGAGAAAACTTTTGATGGCTTCATACTGACTCTTTGTAAGCTCTGCATCCATCATCATTGCTAGTACAGCCGGCGAACGAATATAACACCGAGTTGGTATATTTCCACCCATCACTTTACTTGCCATATTCAAATGTTCTTGTGAATATTTTGAAGCTAATTCAGCTGCCTTGAACCTCTTTGTGCGAACTTGACAATCTTCGAAATCTTTTGCTGGCCTTCCTAGTTTAGTTGAACAACTAGGCTCGCTATTAAGTGATACTTCAAATACATCTAAAAACACAATAGGAAAAATCATTTACACATATAAATTTGTATAACTCTTTAAACGTACTTTTTAACCAATCTTAATTTTTTTTAAAAAAATGGGATTTTAGTTTATACGATTCTTGCCACCGTTTTTTGAAATGACCAAGAAACCTCTTTTGAATTGCTCTTTTCACTATACCGATTTCTTCATCCTGAAGCATTGCATTTTTTGATGTAATGAAATCGGTTATTAATTCCAAACTTGCATTGCAATTAATGAGTTCGTAACTCAGTTCACTATATAACACAGAAAATAAACTCATTTTAATAATATGTTTTCCACTTCGATATTTTCACAAATTGTTTTATTTTTATTGTTGTTAAATCATATTGTTTTGTTTTTAATCTATTCTAAATAAGTTATTGTTGTAACTTAATGCCATTATAACGCACGTGCCTAAAATTAAGCAATATATTTTTGTAATTTTTTAAAATTTAAAATTTAATAAATCGGAAACCAATTTTATGATTTTATAAAAGATTATTAATTATTTAAAATTTTTTTTTTTTAATGATAGTATGGAGTCTTACCTTTCATTTTATTATAGCGAGAGCACCGAGCACGACCGAGCAACCTTTTTTTCCAAGGAAGTTTGTAATCACGGCACATTATAGAACAAATTTTATTCTATCATATCTTTTAAACCATATGAGCGAATTTTATAATTTTTTTTTTAAAATACGCAGAAAAGGCTATATTTGAAGAAAATCACTATTTAAATCAGAGCAATAAAATTATCTTACGTACAAACACTTTAGAAGTGCGTAAACAGTTTTCAATATTTTGGACCAAAATTTACATGTGACTTTACTTCATTATTTCAAAGACAAATAAACGTTTTTTTGGAATACTGTTTATGGATTCTTCATACTGAATCAATTTTCTACAAAACTGCATCATTGCATTTTTAAATTGTATGTGTCGAAAAAATGACTTATTGCACAAAAAATCCCACTGTGCGCCGTAGAGCTGCAAAACTATCGATAGTCGGCCCATCGATAGTTTCGATAGTTTGCTTAAAAACTATCGATACTATCGATAGTATCGAACATTTTCTATGTGCCACTTCTGCGGACACGGTAGTCAATGAAGGTGGTAAAAAATTAAAAAGTTTTAAAACTTCATTTACAGAAAACGTTTTTCAGGTATAAAGACCAGCATATCCACTTTCACTTTCAGTGTCATCTATGGTTTAAAATTAATATATATTAATTGTCATCAGGGTTGTCAGTTTGTTTCACCTTCGACGTCAAAATATTCAACTAAAGTCTACAAATTTAAAACGTTAATTCGTAACCCTTGCGTTGAAAATGTATTCATATAAAATTCTTTGAATTTTAAAAAATTTTTCAAGGAAGTAGAACAAAGTTTTTAAAAAATAATTCCATTAATTTTTTTTAAGACTTTTCGTTAAGAAAAAAAATTACAAACAGGTAAGAAAATAGCCACATTTAGTGACAAAACACCACTTCTAAGAACCCTGGTTGCTCTTTGAATTAATTTAGTTTATATAACATTATTTTAATATTTAAATTAGTACACAATTCTGTGGCAATAACGAAAAAGTGCTTAAGTTAATTTTTTAAGAATTAAAGGTGATTTTTGAAAATTTACTCCTTATCTAATATAATCATAATTTATCTGCGGTTATATTTTTTTAAAGTTTTTATTCCTAAACAATCCTTATGTCACAGATCTGAAGTAAACTTAAGTTTTATTCCAAATATTATTACACATTGAAAAAAGATATGTCCGCAAGGAGTCATTTTTCTATAACTTCCTAAAAAGTCGTACAAAATAATTGAAATTTTAATCATGTGTAACTTTGATTGTGAAGGTCTCAAGGGTGCCAGTGTTTCTAGTTGTTGTTGCATTTGTACTTTTGAATATGATGATCTAAAAAGAAACTTAAATTTGGGTTAAGGCAACTTAATTACTTTTTTCATTTGCTTTTTCCCAAAGAACCAAAAAAGTATATCGTTACTTTAATATAGAAAAGCCCTAACTAACATTCTCCTTACTTTACAGAAGAAGGAGAAGACTTAATAAAAATTGTAGTATCGTAGTTACGATTTGTTTTAAACGCAGTTTTTTATTAAATTGTTTAGAGAGTTTAATAAAAAACTGCATTTAAAAAAAATCGCGACTACAAGACTATAATTTTTAATAAGTTTTTTCCTTCTCCTGTAAAGTAAGGAACATGTTAGTTAGGGCTTTTCTATATTAAAGTAACGATATGTACTGCTCAAAACTAGCATCGAATGAGTTGTTAAAAATGTTTCGTTGACTACATCTAATCAACTTTGCAGCTACTTTTAAAATTTTCCGATAGTATCGATAGTGATAAAAACTATCGATAGTCCGCCAAAAATAAAACTATCGATACTATCGATAGTACTATCGTTTGTTTTGCAGCTCTACTACGCCGAGCAACTGAGCCGAGCGGCTATGATTTTGTAGCCGTCGCCGTTGATGGTATAGTTTTATCCGGCTAACATTCGTATTTAACCTGCGGCTAGCATTTTTTGCAACAAAACACGGCGTCAAATTGGATCGACCTAGGACTCTGATGTTTGGTAAACAAACTAAATAAAATATGTATTTGTGGTTTGCATCTGAAAAATGAAAAATAGTCAGGAAAGATCTAATTTAATTTATCAATTCATTAATTAGAATTAAAAAACATATTGTTTATAGGTAAATATTTATTTTTATTATATTTGTTTTAAATCAGCTGACTTAAATTCAAAATAGCACAATAAATTATGAGGGGTTGTTCACAACAGTCGTATTTTTTCATGTTATTATTTTAAGACATTATGACACCTTGTGAATCCCCCATATGTTAATAAAACGAAAAGTCAAATGCTTATATCGGAGTTAGCAGCTTTTACCGGCGCTAGGCCGCAAAAGAGTTTTTTTTAACTGCCTGAGCGTCATGTATTAATTTTTTTCCGATTTTTTAATTGAAAATATTTAGTATTACATACTAACAATTAGAATGCATACATATACTATACTAAGGCATAGCATTGTTTTTAAAAAAATATTTTTAATCAATGTATAATTTTTTTATATTGTTAAAATTTTCACAACATGAGTATTGTAGTTTTATTTTTCAAATAAATCAAACCATTTATTTTTTTTTTTAATAATAATTTAGTTTTAATTTTTAATAAATATAAATGTACTTTCATTTATTATTGGTGACCCCGACGTTTTTCTCACGCAAAACCTTTACAACCAAAATATATTGCACCTTTCCTAGTTTTACAACGAAATCCTAAAGTATTTTAAATTTTGAAAAATAATATAAGGGAAACCGTATCTATTGATCGTCTTAAACCTGCATTTTTTGTAAATTATAATTAACAAGAACAAAGTTTGAACGTTGAACACGTACGTACTCTTAAACAAGGTCCGAAATATAAAACTTCCTAAATACTTTCAGGTCCATTGAGAGGGGTGTACTTGTAGTTACATTTTATATCCGCTGTACAGAATATACTTTGCTTTTTAAAAATATTTTTAAACAATTGGGGGATTCACAAGGTGTCATAAAATCATATGTCTTAAAATAATAACATGAAAAAATACGACTGTTGTGAACAACCCCTCATAATTTAGTGTGCTATTTTGAATTTAAGTCAGCTGATTTAAAACAAATATAAAAAAAATAAATATTTACCTAAAATCAAAATGTTTTTTAATTCTAATCCATGATTTAATAAATAAAATTAGATCTTTCCTGACTATTTTCCATTTTTCAGACGCAAACCACAAATATTTTATTTTGTTTGTTTACCAAGCATCAGAGTCCTAGGCCGATCCAATTTGACGCCGCAAGTGTTTTGTTGCAAAAAATGCTAGCCGCAGGTTAAATTCGGATGTTAGCCGGATAAAACTATACCATCAACGGCGACGGCTACAAAATCATAGCCGCTCGGCTCAGTTGCTCGGCGCAGGTCTCTTCTGATTAATTACGACAGCACAATAAACATAGCAAGCAAAGTTTTATTAATTTAAGACACTTTTTGTTTACAAAGCAACAACAATCTTTTTAAACCATTGTAAAATGTTAGAACATTATGACAATACAACATGATAGCACACCTTGTGAAAACAACAAATATATAATTTTTTTAATATTAGAAAATTTTGATAAAACGAGTTATTTTATTTTTCAAATCAAGCAAACCAAGTATTTTTTTGTTTAATAAATTTATGTGTTGTTTCCAGGTGACAAGCAATTGAATGTGTAGTAAAATGTGAAAAGTGTTTTTTAGAGTGTCACAGCTTTGAGTTGGGCATCACTGCTTTATTTAAGCACTCATTTACCAGCTGACATTTGCTTTTTGTTTCGTTTGCTTTGAAATTTTATTATGAGAGCAACGCGTGCAAATTGTTTAATTTTATTTTCCGATGAAGCCCATTCCTGGTTGAATGTGTACGTAAATAAGCAGAATTGTCGCATTTGGAGTGAGGAGAATCCACGAGCTTTTGTCAAAACACCATTCCATCCACAGAAAATTACTGTTTGGTGCGCTTTATTTGCTGGCGGAGTCATTGGCCCATATGCGTTCAAAAACGATGATGTCGGAAAAGTTGTTGAAAATTTGTGTTCCAGATTGCGCCTTCTATGCGCCAACCGTGGCGGCCACAGGGTAGAAATCATATTTAAACATTAATTTCATAAAATATTCTTTCCAATAAAGCCCGTTTCATTGATATTAGAAATATATTTCCTTGTTTTATCATTATTTAAACTTGTGTCACTCTATAAAACATACCCTTTAAATGAAAAGTACTCCAAAAACTGAGTGATTTTCATATAAATTTTTCTACACAATCAATATCCTGTCAGCTAAAAAAAGCACATTAATTTTTGCTGTCGAGACTACAATACTTTTTATATAATTTTTTAGAATTTTTTTAACCAATTAACCAATTTTCTGTGCTTATTTTTGGCATAACAACTTAAAGAAATAAAAAAAGCAGAACATAAAATCAAAACAGAATTGTGAAATTGTTTCATTTAATAAATGAATCAACGAAGATGGAGAATAGTTCAGAGTCCCAAAATGTTGCGGCTGACATAGCATTAGCTTCAAATAAAAGATTTAATGCTTTAGAAAAAATTGGAACCTATTGCTTGTCTTCAATTCTTGACCCTCGATACAATGCTCGAATATTTCAAAGACAACCGACTTAAATCGTATCGTATATAAAATTGGTTTAATGAGCTACCTAACATGTCTCTGCATTCCAAAAGGGTTAAAGACACGGTCACCCCTTCAGCAAGTACAAGTTCTGACAAGTCCACAAGAAGCTGTGACGAATCTTAAATACACTTCATCTTAAAATATATTTTCGAACGGGCATAATGCAAAAAAAAAAAAATGATTGCCGACAAGCTGTACCAATCCTTTTTAAATTGAAACAATATTGTTAAAATCGATCAACAAATGAGTTATTTTAAAAAACATTTTGGGACACAACTGCCAAAGTTATGACGTAGTTATTCGATAATAAATTTGTTTTGCGGTCATCTTGCCCTCGCCAATTTCCCCAATCATATTTATGGCAGTAAACATTGAGTAAAGCTGGGATCACACGATTGCCGCAATGCACCAATTTTCATACTTTTTAATACCCCAATCGTGTGACTGCACAACCAATTGGCTCATGTACCAATCAAGGACAATATTGTGCTTACTTTTACCAATCAAATGCAACCCTGGTGCGGCAATCGTGTGACTGTTTTCTATGCAACCGCGCGTCAATAAAAATAACAAAAATGCACCAATATTTATTGTGCTCTTGTGCGGCAATCAAACAACACAATACGCACCAATATTTGCCTTTTTCTTAATAAATTTACTTTTTTGTGTTTCTTTTAGTAGGTAATGAAGATAAATATTTATTTATTTATTATGCATTTAAATTTTTTTTAATTATTGTTGCTACATATTACCAAAATATGTATGTATGTATGTTCACAAGCATATTTAGCTGTTCAGTGCGAATATTTTTATTTAAGTTTCTAAGCGAACCTTAACATACGAAATTGTTGAACAGACTTAATTTTTGGAATTTCTTAAAAAATTTAAATAAAAATATTCAACAAAAATTTGTTTAAGTACACATAGTACATATATGATACATATTTAATTTTATTTAATTAATAACAAACCAACAAGAACTTTCAATTAAATAAAAAAGCTACCACAACAGCTGTTTTCGCAGTTGTCAAGTAAGAACAATCGTGTGACTGTGCTGCGGCAATTGTTGTAACCATTTCGCTTTGTACCAACTAGCGGCAATTAAATTTGTTTAAAACAGGGCAATCGTGTGATTTCAGAATATTTTATTGGTCCAATTTCATTATTGTGCGTCAATAAAGCACAATAAAAATTGTGTCATATTGGTGCATTTGCGGCAATCGTGTGATCCCAGCTTAACACAATAATTTTAGCATAAAAATGACATTTACGACAATAATGTTGTTATTTATTTCCCTATTTTCTTGAGCTTATAGTCGTTTTAAAAAAAATTTGTTTCAATATATTAACAACAAGAATCTATCCTAACGATGATAACAAATTACAAGTGAATGCACATAAGCTCAAAAAAATAGTGAAATATTTACAAATTAAAGGCCAAATAAAGATTTATTTATTAAAATGGTTTGTTATGTTATAAAACATAAAAATATTGAAGGAGGCTCTAAGTTTACTTTAAGGCGCCGCTTTACTTATATTCTGCACGCCGATGGTTATTACATATCTACTTTGTCTTCTGATCAAGTGTCAAACTGTACAAATACACAACAAAAAATAATAAATAAAAAAATGTCAGGATTATTAGTTTTAATTGAATTGTCGCAAGAAATTCGGGATGAGCAAAGGTAAACAACTTTATGAAAGTTTTACCTCAGTATTGTTGTGTAATTATCTAAGATTGGCACTGTATAGGAATATATTAAGAGTTATCACCGTTAAAATGAAAGTGTACAAATATATCATAAATGAAAAGTTTTTGACACTTCTTTGCACTGTTACAAAGAACAAGAATCATATAACTGTGAAATTGTGAAAGCAATTTGTTTCATTCCACTTGTTCTTTTCATATGAAAACATTTGAATTTATTTATCATTGATTCACTAAACAAGAATTAAAAACTCTGAAAATATGAAAAAACTTTCACAGAACCAGAATCGACTCCCAGGTATACGGTACTTTTTTAAAACTTTGTCCTTCAGGGAGTAAATGGGTAAAACCTATATGTTGCAACTTTTTGTCACTCTGTCTATCTTTTAAGCTTATACACATAAGAAAATACTATATAACATGCTTTACTCATTTTAAAAAAATACAAATGCTATTTTGGTACTTTTTCGAATTTTGCACGTTTAAGGGGTCAAAATCGTACCTATTCACTTTTTTCAAAAGATTTTCTTCTCTATATATTTATCTTTCTTCGCACAGCATAATCGTCTAAAGCTTAAAAGTTTAAATTTGGACCGGAGCTTGGTCTCTCGCAAAATAGATCCACTAAGACGTGATTTTTGTGACGTTACTGACTAACTGCCTGACGATTTATCATCGCACAGCCTTTATTTGGACCGGAGGCTGGTCTCTTACGAAATCGATCTTCCAAGACGTGATTTGGAAAATTCAATTGTTTAGGAGGTAAAAGTGCAAAAAACCCAACAAAACACTTTTTACAATTTTTACTAAGGTTAAAGCACGAATAAGAAAGTACTAACACAATAATTTCGTATACAAAGTTAAATGCAAATGAAATATAGTAGGCAACTGTGAAATGATTTATACAGTAATTTTGACTTAGCTGCACAATCTCCTTTGCACGATTTTTTGTGCAGGTAAATGAAAAAAGCAGCTATCTTAAATGTATTTAGCTGCCTAAATGTGCAGGTACGCAATTGTGGTTACCTGCATAAAAGTGCAGCTAAAGTAAAGTGGTTGAAAAAGGAGTATCAACGTTTTCATTAATAAATTGATAATAACAAAGACGTTCAAACAACCTGTCATTTGTTATGCTAAGTTCACACTTAGGTTTTTAAACGCGTGTATAATTGTATAGTTTCCTTGTTGCGATTCACAACAAGGATTTGTTGAACTGATAGAACGGCACTTGTAACCGACTATCACAATTTCTTGAAGGATGAACAAAACAGCACATAAACTGATTGTTCACAAGCAAACATAAATTGAACACGCCAAATGTTGATTATCCAAAGACTAATCATAATTTATTGAAAATAAATGACTTATATACAAAATATTAACAAGTAGAATTTAATTACTAAGCAAAATAACAAAATTAAAAATAAAGTAAAATTAAATAATTGAAAAGTTTGCATTTTATTTCTTTGCCGGTTTAATGATCATTAATTAATCAATCATGCTTGTTCAGGTAAACAAACATAAAGGTGAAAGAACTTATTAAAGAAGATTCAGCGTTTTTGTTTAAATAATGAAACTAAATATGTAAACAAACATATGGGTGAAAGAACTTGTTAAATAAGTTCAGTGCTTTTCTTTAAATATTATGAAAAAATAAAAATAAAGAAATATGAAACTAAACATTCTGCCGGCCTTGAATTTATTAAATTCAAAAGAGAATAGAGCAACTTATGCAAACAAAATTAAAATTTGAATTTATAAAAAAAAATGTGTAATAAATTTTAAGTTAAAGGAAATTTATAAATGAATGGATTTATAAAATAAATGTGTAATAAAATTAAGCTAAAGGTGTACTTCAGGGTTTATGGATAGTCTGGCTGTTGGGGTAGGCTTTGTTGGATCTTCAAGTGTGTTGCTCTCCCTTGTTGACTTCAATTTCCATGCTAGCCATATGATCGTACTAACGATTAACAATAGTGCTGCATAACTTGTTATGTGGTGATGAATATTGTGTTCTTCAACTAGTTGCGGCAATTTGACCAATTTGTCTTCGTTAATGGCCTTTTGTAGTTGCTTTAGCTGTGTCAACTCGTTGCTGAAGTCTAGCGGTGTTCCGTTGAACATGGGTTGCATGATTGGCTTATTTATTGTGTATAGATCTCCAAATGCCACGTGTGACGTATACATGGTTGTGGTATATACTTGATGCGCTTGAATCGTGGCAGTGTTGTGTTTAAGGGTGCAATCATTCTGTAAAGTGAGAAGACTTGCTCCTTGTAATTCAAGAAGTTGGGCTGTCCCATTGCACAAAGCACTGATTTTAGTTGCATGCTTTGTTCCAAAAATCCACTGATTTGTATGTTGTAAAGGACTCCATATTGAATTAGATTTAGTTTCCTGCCACATGCATTTTGTATTGGTTAAGTTCTTAAGCAAGCTAATTTCACATAAATATTCTTGAGCACCTTGGTGATAATTTGTTTGTTTATTTGTACACAGCAGTTGGTTTGCAGTTTCTTTGATAGCTTTGCACTCCTTCAAATCTTCCTTTGATAGCGCGAAATATTGATCATGATGTGGTGTCACCGCAAGAAGATTTGTTTCAGGCTGAATGATAAGCATAGTGTCGTTGATCACGGCTGGAATCGGAATAATGTTGAATAGATTAAATGCTTCGTTGTTAGTTAACGGAATGCGTATGATGAACATTATATGCTCTGGTGAGATTCCAGTTTGTAAGTTCATAAACTTATACATATGAATGACGTCATTTTGGTTAAATGGCAAGCGTAGTGTGTTAGGTAAATGTTCTTTAATTTTTGTTATTTCTTGCTGCAATTGTAGTGGGGAAATCAGTAAAGGGCTGATTTGGCCATGCCTTGCACCAGTTAATGTATCAAATATGTCGGCTTCTATCCTTTCTAAATCTGATGATAGCAAGGCTAGCTGGGTTGACAGCGATGTGTAGGTTTCTAGCAAATTGATTTGTTTTTCAACATTCGTAATTTCCTTCGATATCATATTAGCTTCAGCTTGAAGTTCGTTGAATTTTATTACTATTGTTTGTGTTTCTTTCTTGAGGATGTTGATAGTAGTATCAATGATTGACGTTTGATTTTGAATCATTTTTGACAAAGCAATATCATTGTTGTTGAGTTGCTTAATTACCTTTGAGACGTCGTTAGCGTAATCACTATCCAAAACACCGAATAATTTATTTGCAATATTTCCAATTACATCAAATGCTCCTCTAGTTCTTCGCCTTTTTATTAACTTTGTCTCTTGTAGTTCAAAGTTAATATTTGTAAAATGCTTGACCAGTTCGGTGCACATATTTGATTGTTGAAGAAGTGGGCAGAGTTTTTCGAGAAGTCTTGTTCCATTTTGAAAGATTTGTAATTCGGTTTGAATTGGTGATAAGTTGAAAAACGTAATGATTTTCCATTCTCCAACCACACGATTCACCGTACCAATTCCTTCGAAATAAATTCCAGGTTTATTTGGAAACTGTTGAAGGGTTATTGGTGTTGCCAAGATTAAAGGAAACAATACCAGTAATATTGTTGCTATTGATAGAAGTGATGATGCTGATGACATTTTCTGACGTTTGTTTGGCACTATAACTTCTTTGCGTGGTTCTGATTCTGTAACGTTTGTTCCTGTTGTTGTGTGTTGTTTGTGTTCAATACAGTTGATTGATCCTGCTGTTGGCAATGGAGCTAGTGAATGCACGGGGCGCTTACAAATTCCCCTAGATGTTTTTACGTCTGCAACTCGAATTCGTCCATCATTACCTCTGTAAACCTTGTGAACCCTTCCAATCGGCCAATTCATAGTGGGTAGGTTATCGTCCTTAATAATGACCATATCGTGTTCCTTAAGATTTTCAGATTCGGTTTTCCATTTATGTCGATATTGAAGCTCATTTAGGTATTCATTCGACCATCTTGTCCAAAAGTCATGTTTTATTTTTGATACCAATTCCCAACGTTGTACTATATTTTTTGCATCATTAGTACGATGTGGGTCTGGAATAGCAGTGAGTGGTTCTCCAATGAGAAAATGCCCTGGAGTAATGGCTGTTAAATCATTGGGGTCTGTTGACATAGACGTCAGTGGCCGAGAGTTTAATATTGCCTCTATTTCCACGATGACAGTTTCTAGCTCCTCATACGTTAGCGATACTGTAGACATGCTTCTCACTAGCAAATATTTAGCCGATTTTACCGCTGCCTCCCACAACCCGCCAAAATGTGGTGCTCTAGGAGGGATGAATTGGAAGTGAATTCCTTTATTGCTGCTATTTCGAATGATTTTTTCTTGTGCGTCTTTTGAAAATATGCTGTTATTAAGTTCTTCTAACTGATTTTTTGCGCCCACAAAATTTGTTGCGTTGTCACAATAAATTGTCTGGCAACGACCTCGTCTGCCAGTAAATCGGTTGAGTGCTCCCAAAAATGCGTTGGTTGTTAGATCAGTCACCAATTCAAGATGAACTGCCTTTGTTGAGAAACAGCAAAAAACTGCCACGTAGGCTTTTGTTGGTTTCTTCCCACGAATTTTGTAATGAACCCAAATTGGGCCGCAATAATCAACTCCAGTATTCAAAAATGGCCTTGTCATCATTACTCGAGCAGATGGAAGATTTCCCATGATTTGACCCATTAATTTAGGTTTGGCCTTTGTACATTGGATACAGTTATGGACTGTGTTGCGTGCCATAATTTTACCTTTGATAGGCCAAAAACGTTGTCTTATTGCTGATAATAGTGATTGCGTTCCACAATGTTTATTTTCTTCATGCTTTTGTTTAAATAGCAATTTAACAATGGGATCATTATACGGTAATACCATAGGATGTTTTGAGTCATATGGTAATGTTGAATGTTCCAAACGGCCTCCGACTCTGATAACGCCATCAGTATCGATGAACGGGGCCAATGTGCTTAATTTGCTTGAATGTGCTACAGCTCTGTGGTTTCTTATGTCATTTATTTCTTGTTTGAATTCGGATACCTGAATTGTCCGAACAATCAACAGTAACGAATTTTGGATTTCCAAGGGTGACAATGCCAGATGTTGTGGTTTTGGGCGGATAAAAGGACGTCGTAGATACGCTACAGAATTAAGTAGTAATGTGAATGAGTTTTTGTGATTAATGCTATAAATGAATTTCTCTAAATCATTAGGCTGATGACTTATTGCCACTATTCTCCTGGTTTTCCTTTCAATGTCGTTAGGTATTTCAGCGATTTTAGCTATTGGTTGAATCCAAAATTCTTGTCTTTCATATAGAAATATGGGACCGTAAAACCATGCGGAATTAGTTCTGAGCTTTTTAGGACTGATTCCTCTAGACAGGACATCGGCGGGGTTGTTATTGGACGACACATGGTGCCATTGATCTGCGTTCGTCAACTGTTGAATTGTGCTTATTCTATTTGACACAAAGGAATTTAGAGTTGATGATGGTGACTGGATCCATGACAGTACTATTGTGGAGTCTGACCATAGAAACCTTTGTATGTTTGCGAGTTTTATGTCCGTTTGGACTCGATTTGTGAGTTCCGCCCCCAAAAGTGCTGCACATAATTCCAGTCGAGGAATCGTAAGTTTTTTCATTGGAGCAACTCTGGATTTGGCACATAAAAGCTGTACAGATATCGTTTTATCCTCATTGATGGATCTTATATATACTGCTGCACCGAAGGCTTTCTCTGAAGCATCCACAAAGGTGTGTAACTGTACTTGATTAGGTACTTGCCCACGGAATACATGCCTGCGTGTTTTTAAATTGTTGAGTTCCTGCAAATCGTTGCGAAATTGAGCCCATTGACGTCTTAAACTTGGTGGAAGTTCTTCGTCCCAGTCTACCTTCAACTCCCAGAGTTGTTGCATGAATAATTTTGCCTGTACAGTGACTGGTCCAAACAGTCCAAGTGGATCAAAAATGCGCGCTAAGTCTGATGAAACAGTGCGTTTGGTGATTTTGGAGTGCGTCGAAATATGTGCTCGCCCACACAATTCATCTGATTTGGGTAGCCAGAACAAACCTAAGGTTTTTATGATTTGTTTTGATGACTGATCTAGATCTAAGTTTATTTCCTGATCTTCCATGGGTATATCCGATAGTAAATGTTTACAGTTAGCACTCCATTTTCGTAATTTGAATCCTGCATTCATCAAGAGTGCTGCAGTCTGCTTTTGCATGTGTTGAGCAGTGGTGATGTCATTTGCACCGCTTAAACAATCATCAACATAGAAGTCATCATGCACGACGGCAGCTCCAAGGGGGTATTTACTTTTATTTCTTGTGCTCAGATATTGAAGACATTTTGTTGCCAAATAAGGAGCGGATGTTGTCCCGTATGTTACAGTGTTCAGTTTGTAGTAACTGTAATCCTCAGATTCGTTGCTTCTCCAGACAATTAGTTGATATGCAGAATCCTCATTGTTTATAAGAATTTGCCTATACATTTTTTCAATGTCAGCTGTGAACACGAACTTATGAAGGCGAAAACGCAATAAAATTGAAAACAGATCACTCTGTACGACAGGTCCCTTATGTAAAATGTCATTGAGTGAAATACCGGTTGATGTTTTTGCCGACGCGTCGAAGACAACCCGTAACTTTGTTGTACTGCTGTCGGGCTTCAACACACAGTGATGTGGTATAAAGTAGTTTGAGGCTGGAACATCCTGTTTTTTGATTTTCTTCATATGACCTAATGCCTCATATTCTTCCATAAATTTTCGGTATTCAGCGTGAAGGTTGGGATTTAATTTCAGTTTTCTTTCAATCGCTTGAAAACGTTTTTCAGCTTGAACTTGTGAGTTACCCAATACTGATGGATTGTCAGCGAATGGAAGCCTTACTACGAATCGTCCATCTGGATTTCTTGCGACATTGTTATCAAAGTGTGTTTCACAGAGCTTTTCCTTTGGAGTTACGCATTCGGTGTGGTTCTCTATCTCTTCGAGTTTCCAGAACTTTTCCAATAGATTGGAAACCTTTTCTTCCTCAGCACCATATATAGCACATGTGACTGCTTTTTCACTTAGTATTTCTGTTTTCCCAATTGCAATCCATCCTAATACTGTATTTTGGAGCAATGGTAAGCGGTTTCCCAATGTTATTTGTTCTGGTTTTAAGAAATGGTGATAGTGTTCTGCTCCAATGAGAATATCAATTTTTCCTGGTCTGTAGAAGAAGGGGTCTGCCAATTGTACGTCGTTAGGAATGTTCCAAGTTGATACGTCGATATACCTAGATGGTTGCGGTGAGATGATTTCCGGTAAAACAAATGCTTCAAGTCTTGTTGAGAACCTTTCTGCACAAGACTGGAGGTCCACATTTACTCTTGAGATGGATGTCCCTGTGTGCTGGCCTATTCCTTCAATGAATAGCTTTGTTTTTTTTGTTGATAGCGACAGTTTATTAATAAGTCGCTGCGAGATTAAACTCACTTGTGAGCCGGCATCTAAAACCGCTCGTCCTTCGCATGCTTGGCCATTGTTTGCTACGATTCTGACCCTTGCTGTTGCAAGGAGGACGTAGTTTTGATGTGTTTGATTATTATCTACTGCTTGGTTTGTGGTTGCTACTACGGAATTGGTAGAGGACGATGCTGGTTGTGCACTATTTGTAGCAATGGCTGGTGCTGAAGCTGATGACGTCTGAGTTACACCTTTCTTTTGGATTTGGGGCTTCGGTTTGCAGTCAAAGTGCAAGAGAGAATTGTGTTTTTTTGTGCAATGCTTGCATGTACGTGAAATGCAAGTTTCAGCCTTATGCCCGGGTTTTAGACAGTTTATGCATAATTTCTTGTCTTGCACCCATTGGTACCGCTCCTTTGGTGTCATTTGAATGAAATTTTTGCAATAGTATATCGCATGATCCTTGGCGTCACATCCTTTGCAGGCATTTGATAGTAGTGATGCAGTTGTTGTCATCTTTGGCGAATTTTGATTTTCAGCTTTTTTGGGCCTCTCCTTTTGGCCTAACGACTCCAATGCTTGGAACCGTTGTTCCAAAAACCTTAAAAAATGGTCAATTGTTTGGACTTCTCTTGGAGTTGTTATTGATGATTCATAAAGACTGTGAGTATTTCGATCAAGTTTTTTTATTAGTATTTGTAGTAAGAGGGGATCCCAATCCTGCACTCTTACGTTTAAGTTGGTGAGAGCAGCCAGACTTTCTTGGATGACGTCATGGAGGCCTTTGATCGAGTTCGCTTCAGATGTGATACATTGATGGCCCAAAATTTGCTCAATTATTGTTGAAGTAAGCACCCGTTTGTTGTTGAATCGCTCTTTCAATGTGTTCCAAGCTGTCGTGTAGTTGTATTCGGTAAGAGCTAAATGTCGGATGAGGCGTTCGGCTTCTCCCGTTAAATGGGTTTTCAAATACCACATTTTTTGTACTGCTGAGATAGGTTGCTCGTGTACAACCTTTTGAAACAGATCTGAGAATGTTGGCCATTTTTCGTAATCACCCGCAAATTTTGGTATGATTACTTTCGGTAATGAAATGTTGGTGGGTGTGGCTGGCATATTGTCTGTTGCCTTCGCCAACTTTCTGACCCTCCCTTCCAGCTGGATATACCTTGTTATGTCATAGCCTTGTGTTGTAAGGCTCTCAGACATTTCTGACATCTGGAAATGTATGTCTTCAATTGGTTGCCATAACCTTGTGGCGGCTATAGCATCTGTATGAGCTGATTCGTCCTCCAACATCCTTTCTAAAGATGACATCATGGCAGATTGTCTGCGCATGAGTTTCACAAGCCCGCTGTGATGCACCGTGGCAACTTCTTCGGACTTTTGCATTGAAGGTGAAGGTTCTGATGCTTCACTTACTTCTGGTGGCTGCATGGTTGCTTCCTTTATTCTCTTGATTTGAGAATCTATGTTGTCCAATGCCTCCCGATACTTTGCTCCGAGTAGTTGGTGAAGATTGTTGACAATGTATGGGTCATTGTAACCGAGTGTTTGATCTCTACGGATCACATTCTCCACTCTTTCAAATTCTAACCATAGATTGGATAGTTCTTCGGACCTTTTTTGGTAAAAGTCTAGGCTTCTCCGGTCCAGTGGAGCTTTTTTTACGTTGGCAATAGCCTTCTCAAGCTCTATTGCCTTTTGTTCTTGTAAGCTGATTAACTCTTGTAGATTTGCCATGGTAGTCTATGTACTACGAATGAATGGTTGAATATTTATGCACTTGTGTTTGTATTTGCAAATAATGATCCTGCACCTGAAACAGGATCACGTCGGGGTCACCAAATTTTATGTATAATTGTATAGTTTCCTTGTTGCGATTCACAACAAGGATTTGTTGAACTGATAGAACGGCACTTGTAACCGACTATCACAATTTCTTGAAGGATGAACAAAACAGCACATAAACTGATTGTTCACAAGCAAACATAAATTGAACACGCCAAATGTTGATTATCCAAAGACTAATCATAATTTATTGAAAATAAATGACTTATATACAAAATATTAACAAGTAGAATTTAATTACTAAGCAAAATAACAAAATTAAAAATAAAGTAAAATTAAATAATTGAAAAGTTTGCATTTTATTTCTTTGCCGGTTTAATGATCATTAATTAATCAATCATGCTTGTTCAGGTAAACAAACATAAAGGTGAAAGAACTTATTAAAGAAGATTCAGCGTTTTTGTTTAAATAATGAAACTAAATATGTAAACAAACATATGGGTGAAAGAACTTGTTAAATAAGTTCAGTGCTTTTCTTTAAATATTATGAAAAAATAAAAATAAAGAAATATGAAACTAAACAACGCGTTTAAGCAAAATGTTGATTTAGCTAATCAAAGCCGTTCACATTACATTTGAGATGATTAAGATGACAGATGATTAAGAAAAAAACACAACAAACAAATTTTTTTTTCTTTAAAGTATTAAAACTGGATAAAAACACTTTTATAAAGTTATCAGAAGATTATTTTAATCATTTTAATGATGAAATTGTGAAAATTTATGAATTATTTAAGGAAAAAAATAAAAACACTAAGCAGAAATCTTGGCCGGTTGTACACGATCATGTTAGCGATTCTACATTTGAGGTATGTTCAGTGGATTCTATGTGATTTATGAAGTGATTTAGTTGTAATCATGTCAATTTGAAGTGATTAACAAATCACTTCAATGTATGGGTAATCATCTCGATTTTAAAGTGATTAGAGCTTAATCACGTTCGAACTGCTTAAACGCGTTTAAGAAGCCAAATGTGAACATACTATTATGCATTTTTATAAAGAACGAGATAACCAAATTGTTAACAATAAAGTGTGGGACAGAAAAGTCGCTGTAGTACAACGTTAAGAATAGCGCTGCAAGCTGTCAAAAGTTAAAAACGGCAGTTTCCAAGTAGTGTCAACAGAATAGTAGTTGTAGTTGTCGTTGCCGTTGAAGCGCAAAATTCGAAATTTTGAACTTTGTTGCGCTACAGCGCATTCGTCAGCTTCAAAAACTACTACAACTACTTTGTTCTGTTCCAGACCTAAGATTTGCTATTCCTTTCATATAATCGTGGTAAAGTTGCTGTAACCACAAGTTGTGGTCCACAACCCATATGCATAAATGTAGGTACATGCAAACAAAATAAATGAATTACAATGATACCAACTTGACTTGTTTGCGATTTTTGTTTTTTTAAACACCTAAAATTGGATATTTATGTGAAAAAGTGGCCACCACATTTTGTCATGTGTGCAGCTAACTTTGATGTTTTATATGAAAATATTTTAAAGCTGCCCAAAATTATGAAAAATGTGAAGGTATACAACATGCACGTAAACAAGGAGTTTGAAGAATAATTACAGAAAATATGTTTTTTGGGCAGTTAAGTCAAAGTGCAGCTAACTTTAATTTTTTGTATGAAAATAATTTTAAAATGCCAAAAATTATGGGCACTTATCTTAAATGTGCAGGTAAAAAAAGTGCACTTAAAAAAGGAATTTGTATGGGATTATAAAGAATAATGCCAAAAATGATCAATTTTGTGCAGTTAAGTCAAAAGTGCACGTAAATAAAAGGCAGCTAAGTCAAAACTACTGTATATGTAGGTACAAAGAATAGAGCGCTATCAACAAGAATGGGAGAACATAAAATGGATATTTAGCGAGGGAAAGAAGCAACAGGTTTAGCAAAACATTTAATTACAAACACACATACAGCAGACTTTGAGAGTGTTAAAAATACTTTGAAAAGTTAGAAAGGAAAAGATATATAAAAGAAAGCTTGCGTATTCAAAAAAACATCACGAGAACAATGAACGTAAAGGAAGGCACCAAAAACATTAATGCCAGCTACATAGTTGTCATAAAATAAAAACAATCTGTAATATAAAAGTAATGTTTTTTAAAATTTTAAACTTCATATTTTATGTATTTTCACGTTTTATGTTTAATATAAAATGTCTTCTTTTAATGTTACAACGTAAAATATTGCAAGTTACACATGTTATGAAAATGTCTTTTGTTTAATAAATGTTTGTATTTAATAAATAGACGACCCCTGAAGATGTCGGCATATACTGACGAATTATTTTAATTACAAGGAAAGTTAAGAAGGCCTTTTTAGCTTAAAAATAACGAAATCTGGAATATCACTTGGCCAAACAAATAATTTAAAAAAAATTAATATCTACTTACGTTTTTATTTGGTACTTTTTTTGAAATTCGGGCGTTTTGGGGAGTAAACGGGTAAAACCTGTATTTTGAAACTTTTTTTTGTCACGCCATCTGTCTTTTAAACCAAGAAACATAGAAATAAAAGTTGTATCACATTCGTTACTTATTTAAAAAATACAAATGCAAACTTGGTACTTTTTCGAAATTCTAAAGTTGAAGAGGCAAAAATCGTACAAAAACTTGAAAATATGCCCTGACAATTTTTAAAAATATTCTCCAAAAAATTCAAAAATTGCTAATTTGAAAACAAAATATTCAACCATTTAATAAAAACAATCCTAAAATTGTTATCTGTGAAGCCCAAGAACCATAGTATTAACAGACGAATTTTCGAGATTTTACCGTATTTGGAAACGATGGGCAGTCATCGGCTCACAAAAACAAAGTTATGTAAAGAGGTTAAAATTGATTTTTATTTGTTATTTGTGCCGAATGTTCTCTAGATATTAACATCCATTATTAATTTTTTTGTCTTAAAGGGATGTAAGGGACGGTCGCTAAAATGTTTACTAATGTTAACATTTAAAAGGGAGTTAAAGCTGTTTTTAGATGGGAGCTTTGAGCAAATGTTAACTGATTCGAAAAGAATTTAATTGGCAGTAAAATATTGTTGGGGCGAATTAAATCTAAATGCCAACATATTAAGATGTTTTACGGACACAAAGAATCTAATATGGAAAGAAGTTTTAGTGGGAAATATGTGAAATTATAGGCCCATTCTCATCATTTACATAGTCTTCGTCCTTAGTACAATTAAAATGTATTTACCAAATTTTTGTACTTTGGGCACAATGTTAACATGAACAGACAACCAACCAGGCGGACGGATGGACATCGTTAGACCACTTTAAAAAGTGATTCTGAGTAGATCAGTATACTAAAAGATTGGTCGAAATTTCTATGCATTACACACAAGAAACGTTTATAATTGATTTTTCCCTAATTTTTGTTTATATATAAAATTTTAAAGTTTCGAGTCGAAAGTGAAGCAACACGTTGGGTAAACAGATAAATATTTAAAACAGAAAAGCCAAAATTTCGCAAAAAAAAATTTGCTGTTATTTGCTGTGGAATAGGCACAACAAGTATTTAACATGCATCAAAATATGCCTCAAAAAGGCAAAATATGCGCTATAAATTAAAAAAATGCTGCAAAAAGGCTCTTTTAATTAAATTATGCAAAGAATGCTGCAAGCGGTAAAATATGCAAAAATATGCACTAACAAATCGATGCCAAAATTCTTAAAAGGCTCTAAATCGGATAAATATATTGTTTTTGCCTTTATTGGTCGCACGAGGAAAAACATGCAATTGCATATTTATGGTTTGTAGGGAAAATTTTTCCAACGCATGGGGAATAGTCGGATTACTGGAGCGGCGCACAACCTCTGTTTATTGAACTCCTGGCAGCAACACACCTTCGGTAGTTTTCTTTTAAATTTGGTCTTCTACCTTCACTCTTGGCCTTACAAGCCTTGGCCAATACGTGATCACTTATTTGCACCGTTATCCAGTCTTTACTGGGCGCTGCCTGCAACGAGCAAACTTCACTTGTGCATTCCCTTCTTTCTGGTTTTGACAGCCCTTGGCCTCATATTTACAGCGGTCGTTCATGAACAACCGCTTGTCAACGATTTCCAACTTTTCTATGAGACGACATTTACTCATGATCACAAGCGCGAAGCTGTCCCACACGAGCCTCCTATTTATATCCAACGTCAAGGGGTATTCCCTGATCATCCCAATACATAATTTGTCATCCCATATCTAGACTTATACTATGACAAATCAAAAAGTCTGCGCCAATGATTACTTCTTTAACAATATAAGCCCCAATAAACACATGGTGGGCGCTTTTATTGTCCGTACATAAATTAACTTCTACCTTCCCATAGACAGCTGTTCGTAATAATCAAATGTTATGCCCCAGTGCCCAGTCAAAACCCGTTTTTAGACCGTTTATATAACCACAAGCAGTAAGGTCTCTGTTACTTTGCTGCATTACTGAAATGGAGATTGTGAAGCTAGCTTATGTTCCGCAGTGCTAGTTCTTCTTAGTTAAATGGTGATTCTTCTGGCGCCTGGTGATTAACCAATTGGTTTTTTCTGAGCGGTGCAGCTGACCTTGAACGTGTTCTCGTTGCCGCAATTACAGCATTTGACTTTGTTTTTAGATTGCTTCTCGTCCTTTATTAGCTCGCTTTCGTGCACGCAAGTCAAATCGAGTTTTCGCACCTTGTACGTCTGTTGCTTGGGAATGATCCTTGCGGTTTCCTGGGCTAGGGCAAATTAAACAGTTTCTGCAAAGGTTGTTTTTGTGATGCACACACCGCAAGTTTAGAATCAGCATCTCTAATACCATTTGCAAATGCTTCTGTTTTAAGGTGATCCAACAATAGATGAATAACCAGGATAAGTTAGCTGCACCAAAAGCTCAATCTCCAGTGCGAAGTCCATTTTGTAGATTTCCTTTTTGTTCTTCTTTTTGTCGTCATAATTATTTCAGCAAACTTAGAGTCTAAACACAATGTTTGCGGTGCGGTACGATTTCTCGTTGCGGGAGAGAAAAATAAACATAATACAACGGAAGACGGCGACGGAAATAGTTGTCATTTTTTGTTTAAAATTTATTAATTTATTTGTGCATACATTTTTATCATGTTGTTTGTTTTCAATAATGTTGGGAACATAGCCAATTATTCAAAAACTATGGCAACATCAGAAAGAGAACTTGTATCACAAATTGAGAGACAAGGCGAATTAAATTCGCCTTGTTGAGAGAGAAAGAAAGTCCGCAATGAAAATAAAATAGATTTTAATTTTATGCCGTTCCGCACTGCGGTTTTTTACTTAAAAATCGTATGAAAAATCGCACCGCAGTAAATTATCGTTACATTGTGTTTGGACTCTTATTTGTGCACATTCAACCAAAGCAACTGTATCATACCGGATTTTGGAAACATTGAATGGCGAACTGCCGTCAAAACAAGGGGCTTTTAATATACTCGTGACTCCTGGAACTAAGATGGTTCCCGACTTCGCTTCCATTTTTTCTACAATTTTTATCCATTTTTCTAGAAGTTTTTGCTAGAATACGCTCGAAAATTATTTTATCGTTGCAAAAAAGACGTTTTGAGTGTTTGTAATTCTAATTCACTCTGCAGTTTTATTTACTAATATCTTTGGCTTTTCTAAAATTTTTTGGGAAAATGTTTCCTGATGATCTGCACCCGCATTTCGTAATTCGCTTAGCTAACGCTTAATCTCGATCGCCAAAAAGCCTTTGAAAATACAAAATTTAAACATTTTAGCGATGACATTAAAAGCTAAAACTGCGGCGAATTAAATTTTATTGGCATTGCCAAATTTAGCAATGCACGTCACAAAATTGCATTCGTAGCCAACAATCGCTAAAGCAACTTGATAGATTTTTAGCGATAGATATTTAGCTTTAGCGAATTACAGATTACGGCCACTGGCCTAAGCAACCAGTAAAATGCGCATAAAAACTATCTTATCCTCCAATAGTAAATTTTAGTCTATTTAAGGAGCATGTACACGCCATGTTTTTTACATCTGACTTGTCAACTTTTTAAGTCACATGTAATTGCGCATGCTGTTTACATAAGGTTTATAATATTCGGTCACAAACGTTCACGTTATTTGCTTCTGACATTGTCTCTGTTTTTATCGCATATTTATTGCAGACACAGTTTTCGGTTTCAAAATAGCGTGCTGCCGTACAAAAATTTTTATTTGCGTCTTAAAAGACTTCGGCCATCTTAACATTTTTTTCTTTAAATTCGAAGATACCAATTTAGGATACAGTTGTTTTCGGTTAATTGATCCCCGCTTAATTGGTCGGAGTGTATTTCTATTGGAACTCCTTAAAGGCACATCCAGTTATTCAAAAATACGTCTACAAACGTTCTGGCTTCTTGATTTGGGATGGCATACACCTCTGGCCATTTACTAAAGTATTCAATAACTACATAATAACACATAACGGTTGCCGGCATCACACAGAAAAAGGTCCAGCTATATCCATCCCGATTCGCTCAGATGGGGCACCCGAATTGTACTGTAGTAGCGGTCCCCGACTTCTCTTTGTTGGTCCTTTTACGGCAATGCATTGGGTGCAATTCGATATCTAATCAGCTACAGCTTGTTGGCACCCAAACCAGTAGAAACGTTGTTTTCATTTTTCTAGTGTTTTTGTAACGCCGTTATGGAATTCATTTAAAATTTCATGTTCTTTTGACGACGGCACTACAAACGGTAAAGGCAGCCATTTATCAACTGTAGGCTGCTCCATAAAGCCCAGTATGCTTTTTTTAGAGGACTTTCAGATGATATTTCGTTTCGATTCGGCCTTTTGCCTTCTTCTTTGTCCTTCATAATTTTTTTTTAATATAGGGTTAGCTTTCTGTGCCATTGACCAGTCTTCATCAGCTTCACAGTTGTATTCTTTTCCTTCAGCATTTACACAATGTTTCCAGTTTGTAGGGTCGTCTTGATAGGGCATCCGCGTTTCCATGTTGTCTGGCTTTCCTGTGCTCAATGTTAAAATCAGAACTCTGAAGGCGCTCAATCCAGCGAGCTATCTGTCATCTGTTCTTAACTCAAAATGTTGACCATACAAATGCTTGTGAAAATGTTTTATGCACTCTAGTACTGCCAGGAGCTCCGTTCGCTTCACGCAGTAGTTTCTCTCAGGCTTTGAAATTATTCGGCTGTAATAGCTCAAGACTTGCTCTGTATCCGCTCGCCACTGCATAATTCATGTAGATTTTTGGACGAGGCAAATCCAATACAGCTTTTATTTTATAATCATCCGTTCGAGATGCATTTGGAGGTTACACGATGCCCCAGGTATTTTACTTCCTTCTGGAACACAGAATTTAGATTGATATTCGTTTTATCACCTCTTTCAGGTTTTTGAGGTGTTCGTCAAAAGTTTTTCCTATGACAATTATGTCGTCAAGGTACACCAAACATGTCTTTCGGTGAAGACCTTTTAACGCCTGCTCCATTAAACGCTCGAATGTAGCCGGAGCATTGCAGAGTCCAAATGGCATCACATTAAACTGCCATAAACCTTCACATGCGCAATACGCAGTTTTCTCCTTATCAATTTTCAAAGTTTCCACTGGCCAATTACCGTTCTGCAAGTCCAATGTAGCAAACCATTCCGTTCCCGCCAACGTGTCCGAGGTATCATCAATTCATGGCAATGGATATCTTTATTTTTCCGTGACGTCATTCAGTTTTCCGTAGTTTTCGCAGAATCTGGAGGAATGCTTTTTGGCGGCTGTTTTATTGGCTGAGTTTCGCCTGTGTTGATTTCGTGTTTCACGATTGACGTTCTGCCTTGTTTTTGGCCTTTCAAAACGAATGCAGATGCATATTTTCTTAGTAGTTGTTTGGCCTTATGTTTACAAGGCGGAGTAAGCTTTTTTGTTCATTTTCGCACATGTTTCTCCAGTAATTTTAGTACATACATTGTCCAATCTTGAAGTTCTGCGTAAAAACTGCGTAAAAACTTTTTTACTGCTGGATAAATTTAATACCCTCACGGGAACAAGACTCGATATCTCCTTCAACTTCTGCTGGCTCTACCACCCACAAACTGTTGTCCTCACAATCTCCCTCCATTCCCGCCCATACTAAGATTTTTTATTTGTGTGGCAGTTTTTCACGTTGAAGGGCGATAAGCTGTCTTACATGGGCCCTGGTTTCGTATCCAACTTCAAGGGGTATTTTCACATCTCGCCAATACGTAATTGGCTGACCCATATCCAAATGAATACTCTGTCCAATTATGAAATCTGCGCCAATGATTACCTCGTCTACAATATCCGCCACAATAAATACGTGATGGGCGATTGTATTGGCCATACTTAATTGTTACGTTTTTCCTTTAATAAACGCGGTTGAGTCATTTTAATTGCAAATCCAAATAAATACACACACTTATTCAACTTAACAAATTTTATTACAATTAATTATTATGTTCGCAAAATGTATCCAATATTGTTAGTTTCGAACCGAACCGTTTAATGTATCAAAACAAAAATAAACTAGTTATTCATGAGTCACCCCTTATTGTATTTCATAATTATTTCTAGACTATTTCTGAACCTCCCTGTAATAACAATTTAATATGTTCTAAAACCATTTCTAGAAATGACTGGGAAATTCATGTAGTAATTAGTTTAAAATAAGTGTTAAAATCTAAGTACAATTTTAGGCGGTAATACAGTTGTGTTGAAAACTATACATGACAATTTTAAGTTACTAATATAACATTAAACTAGAACTTATAACTATAACTATAAATAATTCTAAGATAATTTAACTTTCGTAAAAAAAAGAAGAAACCTACTAATATTGAGTTAAAATACACAATAGTTTTTTGTTGAATTTGAAAAATTTTGATAAGGAAAGAAGAGAAATTTTTGAATTTTGCATCAATAAGTTATACATACATAAATGCATTAATAAAATATAAAATAAGGATAAATTTCTTATAGATAAATTAAAATGTAACAAAAATTTTAATAAAACAAGAAAACTAATATGTGAATAATTAAAAACACTAAATTTTTGTACAAAGACATTTTTGCATACGAGGAAAATCTTTTGATGTTTGCGTGGTATTGATTCCCAAGTTCTAAGGACTTAATTATTTCGGAAGGCGGTTCCCATAATTTGTTCGCTGCTCTCGAAAACTGGCTCTGACTCAGCGGAGTGATAAATGTTATCATTAAGCCAAAAGTAACTTTTTTCTTTAATTTTTTTTGTTAACTTTTAATTTAACTTTAATCAAACTTCCTGTTACTGTTTAATTAATGTATTGCAAATGTTGTGTTTGTGTGTATAGAGCAAAAATTTTGATATTCGTTAATAACAACGATCACTCAACTTACCAACTTTAATAATTACAAGATTTTATATGTTTATTGTTTTTTTTATAATTTGTTAAACGAAGTTTTCATTATTATTTAATTGTTAATGAAGTTTTATATCAAAACAATTTTAATCTATAACACCATTATTAAAAAAAATTATTATTACCTGAAATCGAGTGTTGTTACATTTACTCTTAAGTCTTTACTAATATAAAACAAACTCCAACTTTCCATGATCCTGACTTCAGGCCTGCAGTAATCGATGGAACCACATTATGGTGAGTTTAAATACTCTGTATATTATTTATTATAATATCTTAGAGTATAAACAATAATATAATTACGAAGATTTCACATATAAAAAGATTAATGATTTGTTTTACTAAAGAAAATATAAAATATTATAATATATGATTTAATGCACACCTAATTAACATACTTATATTTTAAATAATTACTTACTTTTAAATTTAATTTCAAAAACTATTTTAATACCTCCTTATTATCTGCAAATTTTATTTTTTTCCAACGGTCATAATGTTTGTTATTAAAATTGTTTATAAATAAATAGAATTTTACAATGAAATATTGAGTTTGCTAGTTTTTAAATTTCATGAAAGGTATGGAACGGAAATATTTCAAAAATACTATGTCAATCATCATTAAACATACTAACAACAAATAAAATCGCTATTGCAGATCTTGAAGAGTTTATTATTATAGTTTATTAAATTATTATTATTACAATGACTATCCTTAATAAATTTAACTGCTATGATACAATCCTTTACTTAGTTCTCTTGGACAAAGAACCAGACCCCAGACTGAGCACGGTAGGCACATAGGATGGCAAATATTTCCAAGAGAACAAGACTGTTAGGTGGGATTCGTTACATAAATTTAATGGCGCCCAACATGGGGCCTCAGCATGTTTTTCTGTGCATTATATGCATATAACTTTAAGGAAACTTACCTATGTTTATTATCTAAGTGCTGAGGTTTCATTTTGGCTATTATTGTTTATTTTTGTTTGTTTTTCTTTTGGATGCTTTTTTTTATTCTGCTTTGATTTTTTGTAAATTTCAGACGTGGTTTCGTCACAGTAGAATGGATTTAGTATCCTAAGATTAATCTTTGAATGAGCAAATTTTAATATATTGTTACGTTACTGCCTTTCAATAACGTTTTGGTTTATTTCCTTTATAATACACCGTTTCGAATTCGTTAATTGCAATTCAAATAAAACAAACACAACACTTTTATTCATAACACTTATTTTTTAACAGCTTAGTCACTTAAACAGCTGTAATTTACAGCTTTTATTCACAACTTCAATGTTTATAATTTTCTCCGCGTGATACGTTTTTATCTTCACAAAGTCTGAACTTAGAATAATCTTATGCCATCTTTTGCGGTTCTATTTATACTCTAGCCCAGACTGGCAAATGACTTTAGAACGTTCGAGCTCTGACTTCTAGATGACTCTAGAACGTACGACCCCTAACGTCTATTTTGTTAATTAAACTTATACAACTATAGTTATTTACATTGTGCATTAACTATATGGCTGAATTAAAATTGACTTATTATGCATCATAAACTAAGGTATAGTGTATGGTGTTACAATAAATAAAGTTATCTGTACCGAAAAGTCTAGTATTTACAGTGGGGTTGAAATACAATTATGCATAACCATTTTAAAATTACATCTGTACATTGATTTTTACACTAGAAGTGTGCATAACTAATACAATAACAATTTAAACTAATAAAATAACTAACAAATACTACATAACTAATCAATACAAGATAACTAATAAATTAATCTAATTCTTAACTAAGGTTACTTTCGTAACAATATGTTTGGATACATACGTTATTATACTTAGTGAATATTAATTTGTATTGAGCCCACTGGAGAATTTTGTTATTAAATATATTTGAATTTCATACTCGAGATTTATTACAAAATTTAGTTTTTATTAAATTATTTTTCTTTCTGTTGTTCGGGATCTGTACATTATTTTAGAGCAGGGATTTCCATTTCTTTGCCCAATTGTGCACACCAATACTAACACATATTTTTATGTACATGTGTACATGTCTAGCGAATGCTATGTTATTTTGTTTCAGCTTAACACTCAAAAAATATTGTGCGGTCAAAAATGCATAACATCCAATGCCTTGCGTATAATATTAAATTTTTATGAATTTTTTAAACACAAAAATCTTATTTTTTTTTTACAAATTGTTTGATAAGATATTTGAAACTGATTTAGAGTCAGTTGTGTTATACAACTTATAAAATAACAACTTAAAATATATATTACTAACATTTTTCTGTTGCTGTAAATAAATGCATTCTCTCAATTTTTTTACTCTCTGGCACTCACTTATACACAACCAAAAAGTTTTTGGAAATCCCTGTTTTAGAGCATTGATGTCAAATTTATACAATTTCATAGCACAAATGTGCTAGCCAAAAAATAACATACAATCTTACTCTCTTATTTTGTCGATTTGTCAGCGACGATTACACATGTGTAGCGGTTGTATTGTAACCACCAAAAGAAAAATGATATGCGAAAAGTATATTTTTTTTTTACGATAAAGAGAAAAATCATTTAATTTTCAATATCTTTTTGTCTATAAATTTAAAAAAAAGTTATTACGCCTTAAAGAAAAAATAACTAAATTTTTATTATTTGTTTCTAAAACTTTTTAATTAAACAATTAAGAAAAAAATTTATTTGAGAAAGTTTTATATAATATTTTTATCTATGAAAAAGCTTTGAACAAAATTTTCTTATTCCTTATAGTTTTCGAGATAATTTAAGAAAAATACTCGCACCCATATTTTCAAGATAACGGGCGGTCGCTGGCACCCCCGACCTTGAACGCGACAATTTAAGCCCATGATCACACTTGTAATTAAAAAACAAAAAAATTTTTTTAACAAGCTCATTCTCCAGTTCAGTTATATCTCGCTTAAGGAATGGTTAGTTGGGTAATTCAACTTTCTTTTACTTTTTTGACATCAATGTTGATGACTATCAGTTGTTGAGAAATTTAAACCTACTTAAAGAGTCTGAATATAATTTAGAGCGAAAGACCAGTTTTGTATTTTAAGAGATACTTTGCAACAGAAAATTAAAAAAACTTACGAGAAAAACGAAAGAATGTACAATATGAGACCGAGAAAAAGAGACATTGAAATTGGAGATGAGGTGATTAGGAGCAACTTTGTCCAAAGTTCATTAACATAGCGTTTACATTTGCCAGTACTGGCAAGACAGTAGCAATTACATGCAAACTTTTTTACTAATACATGCACACTTTTCCAACTGTCTTGTCTACTTGCAGACAGTAAAATTGGACAGTGATTTGAAGTTTTGTTCGAAAAAGAAAAAAAATCAAGAAGTAAGAAAAAAATTAACATATTTTGCTTTGATTTTTTATGTTTTATTAGTTAAGTGCTATATTTGTTCACACAATAATGCTATTTTAAGTTAAAAAGTGAACTGTCTTAACTACTGTCTGGACGCCTACGTCACAAAGACAGTTAGTAGTGTCTTTGGCAACTAATATGTATTTTATTACTGTCTTGCCAGTACTGTCAAATGTAAACGCTATGTTAAGAAAAAGTTTGATTCTTAACATGCTGCGAAAGGTGTTAAAGCAAAAGTAATAAGGAAAGTAGGTCAAGTACATTTTGAGTTGGAGGACTGTTATAGTAAAAATAAATCTATATATCATTTAAAGGATATGTGGAAATAGTTTATTTTTTTTTTTTTTTGTAACAATGTTGTTTTAGTTGCCAACATTATAAATCTTCTTTTTCAGATGTAGTTCTTCAGAATCATTGAACTAAATCTGCCTTATGAGGAAGATTTATTTTATATGTTCATCCGTAAATCGAGGATGATTAAAATACGATATATAAATATTGAATTTAAATATAAAAATAGTTTTTTGTTAAATTTGAAAAATTTTAATCAGGAAAGAAGAGACATTTTTGAATCAAATGAGTTATACATACATAAATAAAATTAAAAAAAGGATAAATTTCTTATATGTATAAAATAAAATGTAACGGAAATTGTTAGTTCTTATGATTAATTTATTAAAGCAGCAAAATAAAATTGGTCTCCAATAGAATAAAATTTCTTTTTTTGTTTTCTATTTTTGTTCTCACATTATGGTCAAACAAAGCGTGAGAAATCATACGTCAGCATTATTGATGGCACAAACTTAATAAACAAAATATTAAATGAACAGTATGAAACTCAATATCTTTTGCATTGACCAACGGTAAGAAATAAAATTTGTGCAGCAAAGACTGAATGAGTTCTGACACGCGTAAACTTTTATTTTTCTTTCTTGTCTGTTTTTTATATTATTTGTTTTTTTTTTTTAATTTAATTTTAAGTTTTTTGTGTTTGTAAATAAATTTAGAGTATAAATATGTTAAGTTTTTAATAAAGTACACTATTTTTCGTATAAAGCAGTCAAAGACAACACGTCGTTTATTAATAACCTTCATCCTGGTGTACCACCTTGACGATGATAAATAAGCCAATTATCCTTGTGTAGCACTCGGATAACACCACAACAATCAAAACAGTTATCTTGGTGTACCATCTAGATAACAAATTCTAATACAAAGTGTTACAACCCAAACGAGCCTATGATTATAAATTTGGTGGACAAGTGAATAATTAAAAACACTAAATTTTTTAACAAAGAAATTTTTGCATACGAGGGAAATCTTTTGATGTTTGTGTGGTATTGATTCCCAAGTTCTAAGGACTTAATTATTTCGGAAGGCGGTTCCCATAATTTTTTCGCTGCTCTCGAAAACTGGCTCTGAATCAGTGGAGTGAAAAATGTTATCATTAAGGCAAAAGTAACTTTTTTCTTTAAGAAACCACATTAATTTTTTTTGTTACACGGATGGTTTAACTTTTAATTTAACTTTAATCTAACTTCCTGTTACTGTTTAATTAATGTATTGCAAACGTTGTGTTTGTGTGTATAGAGCAAAAATTTTGATATTCGTTAATAACAAGGATCACTCTACTTACCAACTTGAATAATTACAAGATTTTATATGTTTATTGTTTTTTTTTTTAATTTGTTAAATGAAGTCTTTATTTTTATTCAATTGTTAATTTATTTTTATATCGAAACAAAAAAACTCCAACTTTCCATGATCCTGACTTCAGGCCTGCAGTAATCGATGGAACATTATGGTGAGTTTTAAATATTCTGTTTATCATTTATTATAATATCTTAGAGTATAAACAGTAATATAATTACGAAGAATTCACATACAAAAAGATTATAATTTGTTTTACTAAAGAAAATATACAGCCCAATTATGAATAAAAATTCCCCGGGAGTTTTCATCCTTTTCCTAATTTTCCTACTTAAATTCAATTGTAAGAGTGGGAAAAGTGAAAAAACTCCCGGGGAATTTTTATTCATAATTGCGCTGATAAAATATTAAAAAATTTTATTAAATGCACACCTAATTAACATACTTATATTTTAAATGATTACTTACTTTTAAATTTAATTTTAAAACCTATTTTAACCGTTACAATAACACTTCCCTATTATCTGCAAATTTTATTATTTTTCCAATGGTCATGTTTGTTATTAAAATTGTTTATAAATAAATACAACTTAACAATGAAATATTAAGTTTGTTAGTTTTTAAATTTCGTAAAAGGTATGGAACGGAAATAGGTCAAAAATAGAAATGTGATATTAGTGCCGGTTCACACACGTCAAGTTTGACTCTTCAAGTCTTGAGCTTTTAGGTGAGGAGGAAAAAGAGAATTCCATTTCTCTCCCCCCTCTCCCAAAAACTCAAGACTTGACGTGTGTGAACCAGCGCTTAATATTCCACTATGTCAAGCATCATTAAACATAACAATAATAAAAAAAATCGCTATTGCAGATCTTTAAGAGTTTATTTTTATATTTTATTATATTATTATTTTGACAATGACTATCCTTTATAAATTAAAATTTTATGTTACAATCCTGTACTTAGTTCTCTTGGAAAAAGAACATAGGAGATGAACATAGGATGGCTAATATTTCCAAGAGAACAAGACTGTTAGGTGGGATTCGTTTAAAAATGTTCACCACAAAATTAATCATTTTGCTATTCACTAACACTTTTAAGACAGCAGTTATCTTTAACAAAACAAATTGTGGTTAATTAACACCAACATTTTTGGTGTGGTTAAATCCGCTAAGAAAAAAGTTTATTTTTCGTTTTACCCATAAAGTCGATGAATATTATGGCTTTGGGGTATTTAGCCTAAAATTTATCCACTTCTTGTTACACACCAATTTTCCGTGGAGCTTCTTGTTGACTTATCCTAAAACCAACAATTTAACTCAAATAAAATTAAAAATTTAATTTAATTAAAATTAAATTAATGAAATAATAAAATAAAATAATTAATAAAATAATAAAAATTAGTAATGTTTTACGCACTTTGCACAATATCATTTAAAATCTATAAATTAAAAGGTTTTTGTTTTGTTGTTTTTATTTTCTCTTTGTTATTTTTTCCTATTTTGATGTTTCTCTTGGCAGAGTTGCCACGATATATCATTTTGAATAGAGAGAAATAAAAAACTGTTTACCATTGTTATAAATAAGTTAGTGAATCACATAGTGGTTAGTGCAAACATCAAAATGTGTGGTTTAAGTTAACACTTTTTAAAGTGTTAAAAGTCAGTGAATCGCACTACAGGGCTGTTAGACTTTGGGATTTATCCCTAAAATTTTTGATTAAAGTAATTAAAAATAAAAGGCAATATAATAAAGTTTTGGAAAAAGAATGCTGGGCTTTTGGTTAGTAGATATCGACCCCTTTGCGCGAAATTATCGTGTATGACAATTTTTTTGAAATTGGGTTTTTGATGCAATCTTGTTCTACATTCAAAGAGACGTCACCTGAAAAAATATTGTAGGCGAATTCCACTTACGATAATTTCGCGCAAAGGGGTCGATATGATGCATCGAACTATTTAATAAATGGCGAATACATGTATTTTTATTGTTGATTATAAGGATGACTAAATCCGATTGAACAAGCTCCAAATTCTTAAAAAATTGGCTCAGTCGCCTTCAATAACAGCATATTGTTCTGCTTGTAATTCCTCACCGCTTAAAAAGGATTTAAGAAAACATGCCGAACCCAGAACCTATAAACAAAATAAAATAACTTTTTTTACTAAAAATTTTTATTTGGGGATTTTTGGGGATTTATTATTAAAATTGTTCTTACTATTTATACTATTTTTTAAAAAAATTAACATTTGGTCAGAATAAAAAAACAAAAAAAAAATATTAATTTTTTGAGGTTTTGTTTCTTAATTTGGGGATTTTTGGGGATATTTCTTTAATTTTTGGGGACAATACAGTTACACGCACCCTTACAGAGTGATACATGTTTCAAAATTACAATGGAACAAAATAATATCTACGTTTTACACTCAACACGAATGTGTATTTAGCGTTTAAATATTGAATGCAAAGTTTTTTACTAATAAGCGATATTCACCACTGCTGTGGCGATTTTCAACATTATTTTCTTTGAATTCCAATAAGCATTAACGACACAGATTTTCAACAATTAAAGTCATTAAATAAAAATAAAACAAACGAAAAACAAAGTTTTTATATCCATCACAATATAACCAATAATCACAATATAAAACAAATTGTATGCAAACACAAGAAAAAAGTTAATAAGAAAAATACTTGCTTGCATAAAAAAGAACTTAACGCAGATGCAAAAAAGGGTATTATCTCACTCGCAATCAAAACTGTGGGTAAGATATGGAACAAATTTTCCATTCATTTTGCAATATATTAAGAAAGGAAAACGACAACTTCTCACATTTTTACATATATTTTATTATTAAAACAAAGAACATTATTGTCTGAAAAGAAAACATCATTAAATGCAGAATAATGTAACATCACAGTTTTTGAGAAACAAAAAACGTTGTACAATGGAAAATATTTGGGATACAAAAGCACTTTTAAATATTTAAGATTAAAAAAAAGATAACCAATATATTTTTAAGGAAAAATCTAATTTTTAATGTTGTTTTTATTTAGTTATGCGTGTTACATTATTTTAATTTGTAATTTTCTGAAACAAAAATACGTATCATCAACAAAAGTATGTTAGCATTAAGTAAAACAAACGTTTAAAATATTTAATAATTAAATATTTTTGTTAAATTACTGGTGTTATAGAATATACATGGTTTGAAATACAACACTGCCCTTAAACAATAAATTTAAATGTGTTCAAATGCACCTATAAATATGATAATCACACAATTAATATGTATCATAATTAGGTTGGCGTAAACATGGGGAACCAGTTTGCTTTTCTGATGCAGCGCAGGCATATAGGAATGTGGGGAAATTATATTATTATAGCTATTATATCATTTATTATTTATAATTTTTTATTCATTTTAATTACTAATTAGTAGTGGTTTACACTAAAAAATGTATACATTAAATTGAACTTTAAATTGATTTTAACATAACTTTGCAATTTCTACAATATTGATCTTAGACCCTATAAAGTATATATATTTCGAATCCTTGTAAGAAGGGAACTCCAAATGTGGTTGGGTTTTCCGAAGCCCCTAGATATGATGGTATATATTTATGTCAGGTATGCTTATTATAATTTTGCTATTGAAATTCAACCAGATCGGTCCAAAAATGGCTGAGATATGAGCAAAAAACCACGACTACCTTTAATTTTTTCCAAAAATCTTTTGTTGTTGTTTTTTTTATTTCTCTTTTCTGTATATCTGGAGAACGGCAGAGCAAACGTTTTCTTATTCAGTACAAACATTTAGGTTATCAATACACACCGCCCCACAAAATGTGGGCGGGATTTAAGAAGTGGGCGTGGCACCTCCCGTACAGAAAACAAACAAAATTGTATAAAAACTTGAATTTTTAGGCTGTCACATGACCCTGGATACGCTTTACATTTAAAAAGATCGGAAATCGATAGTAGAACATATATTCTGAAAAACTCGGAAAATCGGTTCAGATACGAAAAAGATATGACCAAAATAATTTTTTTTTTTTTTTTTTTTGAAAAAAATTCATTATCGGTTCGGATACAAAAAAGTTTAATATTTTTTTTAAAAAATACCCATTTTCAGGAACGATGGATCTTTCCGAGTCTAAGTTTTATCCCCACAGTAAAATGTAATTTTTTTAAAGACGTCGGTATATAGATCTGTCAAATCGGTTAAAAAATGGCTGAGTCATAACCAAAATACTTAAACCCCAAAAATTACTCTTTATTTTATTTATTTATTTACTTACAAATCTTAAATAATATGTTACAAGTTTTGAGAATTTACTTAAAAGTACAACAACAATTGAATTCTTAAAAAATGTAATAAAGAGTCTAATATAAATCACAGAATTAAGGAAAAGAGTTCAAAAAAACCTTACATGTACAATAGTTAATTATATGAATTTTCATCATAGAAAACAAACACTACCATACATTTTTCAAAATTTAAAACATTACGAGTGAAAGTTGACCAAATTTCGTATCGAATCATAAGTAGACATTCTGCATTTATCTGTAAATGACAGAGTCAATTCCCTTGCATATATATCAACAAATTTATCATTAAATCTTCTTTGTAACAATTCAGTTGAATATCTAGAAAGGAGGTTATGAATTATTTTAAAAGTTTTATTTTGTATTATTTGAAGCTTTTTCGTATGTGGCTTGTCAGGCTTTTCGAACCATATACCTGGCACAAGTGCTGGGAAACTATCGATAGTAGTATCGATATTATCGATAGTCTTAAAATATCGAAAATATCGATAGTAAAAATAGTGTGTTTGGAAACCTCAAAGTTAATTTTATTAATAATCATCTGTAATTGTTTTGACAAATCGGTCAAATCGATCTCAAGTTATAACAAAATGTATTAGCATAGCCGCCTTATTTCGGGTGAAATATTGCTCTAGCACACGAATTTTTTTTAACATTTATAAAATGTTGTTTCAAATTTTAAATAAATTGAATGGAAACACATTATTTGGTGTACTTTTTGGTGCCACTTTTTTCTAAATATCCCCTTTTTTTGGAACTTTTTGATTCTCACCATTATCAAACCATAAAACGGGCTAATTTCATTTTAATGATATTCAAACAACGTTCCTTAATGGTTCGGTTGTCTAGGGGGTTTGTTAAGGTTAGAAGCTGTGAGTCCTCTGGTTCGAATCTTGGTTTTTTCAAAAAGAAAATTTTTTTTAAATTTTACGTTCTAAAAACGATTTTAAAAAATATTTACCAGTTTTCGCTTTTTAAATTTAATTTTTAATGAAGTTTAATGTATTGTATATATGTATGTATATGTAAAAATTATTTAGTTTTTGTCTAGTTGCTCTGTATTCTGCTCTCAAAATGTAGAAGGGTATATAAGATTCGGCACAGCCGAATATAGCACTCTTACTTATTAAAATTATTTTTGTTCTTTGTCATTGTACCACCATAGTAAATCAACCAAAACGCGACAATCAAAGTGGAATTTTTTGTGTTTCTTGATTGGTTGAATTTTTACTCTTGAAATTCTTTAAAATGTGATCCTCGTTTTTACATTTAAAACAAATGATTTTCTTTTTCTTATTTGCATCGGGTCCCCTAGCAAACTTTTGTCTGCTATACAATGCAGTATCGTTAGATGTCGTTAGATCGACTCAATTATTACAGCTGTAATAATCCTGTTGTAGCTGCCGTTATTACGATATTGCTGCTCTCTACGGCCATAATCATTGGTGTAAAATGTTCCGGTTCGCTAGTTAGTAACAAATTACGCTACAAGAAATGAATGAGCGAAAAGTCACATTTCACGTTGGTGTTAAGAAAATAATAGAAAGAAATGACAGAAAACTTGATTTCGGTCATTCCTTTCTATCATATTCTTAACACTAACGTGAAAAATGTGACTATTCGTTCATTCATTTCTTGTGGGGTACTTACCCATTAATCGCTTGCTAATTTGGTTAATTTCTGTGCTGTATCTATTATTGTATCCATATACTGATTTTCTCACAATTTACTTATTGTGTTGTGGTTAATTTTCTCAACAGGCCGATACCTCAATTCTGTAACTTTTTTATTTTAACTACCGCTATCGTTAGGTAACGAGAAATCTCGGTTACTTTAACGAATTTGTTATTCTCTATTTTAAATAAACAAATATTTTTGTTTAGAAATATTTACGTCAAAGTTAAAATTTTATAAATTAATAAAAAATATAAAATAAAGTTGCTTGTAAAAAATTCATTTTAACAAAACAATCGACCGGGCCAAAACGTGAAATTATGTGCTCACCGAAGTGTTCTCTCAATAAATCCATTGATTGATACGATGTGTGGGAAGTGGCGCCGCACACTTCTTCTTAACCTAGCCGGAAGAAAGTCATAACTCGCTTTTGAAAAGCCGCATTGACATGAAACTTTGCACGTTCATAGATTTTATCAATAAAAACACTCACTAAAAAAATGGGTGCAATAAAAACAAATAATATACCTGTATTTTTGTAAAACATTATTTATTTATTTATCTAAAATTTCGAATTTTGATCACAAATTGTAAAATCTACATTAATAGTAGCAATAGAAAGAAATAATGTTTTCAATTTAATGAAATATGAATAATCCAAATATTCAAAATGTTAAAATGTTAACTGAAAATTATTCAAAAAACAACGGCCTGTGGCGAACAAACACAACAAATCGAAAAAGACAATATGTTTTCTTTAATCTGATTCACTTTCAGAATCGAGCAACGACTCTGGTAGAGAAGCATCTGAAAGTAACGCAATAACTTCTACGCCCAAAGGCTCTGTACTGCGAGAATGAATAGAAGCCTTTGTTGAAAAAGAAGAAATAAGAGGATCTGAAGACAAGAGCAGATAGTGAAAAAGATCATGCATTGTTTTTTCGCGGGACATTTTTCGAGTGTGACTTTCTCGTATATTTCGAAAGTCTTTGTTTAGAGATTCCAATGCTTCTTCCGACAACATTCCTATAGGAAGTGCTGCATATTGGATAATATCTGCACCATGAATGAGGACTTTGTGAATATATAGTTTTGCTGTATCCATGCCATACGCACGAAATGCATTCACGTTAATAGCAAAGCCACATGCCATTGTGTTCAACATTACACCAAATCTCTTTATTAATTCCTCATCAACATTAGTTATTGACGAAGCAAGAGTTGATTGCTGGAAGAATCTTCTAGCTGTATTCCCGTCATTTGTTGTTCCACATCCTGGTTTGGGAATATCAACTAACAAACCCATCTCTTTTCTTAGGCTATCAGTAATTTTTTTCTTGGTTACCTTCGCACAGCTTTATCAAAATCCCTTCGAGCTTGCCATTTTTTTATATCAAGTTTGTAAAGATGCATTCAAAGAACCGTATACATGCATGCAACGTCGATAGGCCAAACTCAAAAAGGCTTTCATTAGTTTGTAACTTTTCAACTGCCTTTAAGTCATTCATTATAGTAGGCGAAGCTCCACATATACCACAACGTTGAGGAGAGGAACCCGCGAGCATTGAGAAGATTTTTCCATCTATCATTGCCAAATAAAAATTATGGATTCTTTTAATTTCTTTGCCATATTCACACATTTGCGTTGGGACTATCGCAGCTATTTGAGTTTTTATCGCATCAATTTCTTTTGTAGCTAGAGAATTGCTTTCTTTTTAAAATATAATTTTGATTGGCCTGCAAAATCTTGTGGAAGATGGGCGTGGATTCTGCCAAATTAGTTTGTTACCTTCTTTAAGCTGCAGAGGTACCAAATAAACTGCAAACAAATGTTCATTCGTTCCATCGGCGTCGTTCTCATTAAAACCTTGCTTATACCGCGAATGCCCACTGCTACCATCGCATCCCCATTTATAGGACAAAATAAGCTCTGTAGGTTTACACTGTTGCAAAACTTCTTTTTGCTGCTTTAAAAGTCTTTTTGCAGTGTGATCTACTGATACAATCATTTGGATAGCATTCCCTTTTTGCAGCCAAAAGTTTATGGTATGAAGGGTAGATATCAGCGTTATGGCTTTTAGCACCTGCACGCAAAAGACTATAAGTGTGTCTTGTGTATCCACCATCGATATACAAAATAAGCGCCTCCTCATTTGTGTATGGTATTGGTACTTTTGGAGAAAAGCTCAATTTTTTTTTCATTTTTGCTGCTCTTGTCGGAGAAGATTCTACGGTTTTGACAATGTCCGCAGCATTTCTTTTTCCAGACCTATAGAGACTTGTTCCAGCAGCAAATGTCAGTTCTTCTGGGGACCAAGTCTACAATAAAGGTGCCACTTTCTTTCGCTTTGCTCTCTCACTTTTATCTGAGAATTCTTTAGATGGCTTAATTGGAATTATAAAATTCCGATCTAGCCAATGTTTATTTGTAGTCTCGAAAACTAGCTTTGTTCGATTGGCTTAGCCAGAAACCATACAAACATTCGAGCAGATTGCTTTACTTGTTTGCATTATTCTGAAGCCCGATCTTATCAAAAACATGTGATACAACAGCATTAAGTTTCTTATTTTGGTTTCAAAAAGATTTTGTTATTCGTGCTTAATTCCCTGTTTTTATTATTGATAAAAACACTTGAAATTTATTGTTGATGGGATAAGCTATTCCTATGCGCATTTCACTGGTTGCTTAGGCCAGATCATCAGGAAACTTCATCCATAAAGATTTTAGAAAAACTAGTTTTTATCAATAATAAAAACTGAGAATTAAGCACGAATAACAAAATCTTTTTGAAATTAAAATTTTGTATTCCCAAAAATTGAAATAACTTTTTGATAATAAACAGGCAAGTGCACGGCCCGTATTTAAAATACGCCTACGACTGTTTGGTAATAGATTAAAGGAAAAAAGTTCATGTTATCTTTATTCTACTACCAAACAGTCGTAGGCGTATTTTAAATACGCCAAACACAATAAGGGTGATTATTACAAGTAGAACTGTTGCTATAAGTCATACGCTTAACAGTTTTATTTGGTTTAATATCTTTAGTTTTTCTAAAATCTTTATGGATGAAGTTTCCTGATGATCTGGCCTAAGCAACCAGTGAAATGCGCATAGGAATAGCTTATCCCATCAACAATAAATTTCAAGTGTTTTTATCAATAATAAAAACTGGGAATTAAGCACGAATAACAAAATCTTTTTGAAATTAAAATTTTGTATTTCAAAAATTGAAATTACTTTCTTATTTTGTTGTTTTTCACTATACCAAGCATCAAATAGTTTCCTCTTAGTAATGGACATTTTAAACTGTAAACCAAATAAAAAGCATTAAGGCAAAAACTGGCAGCTAAATTTGAAAACATTGACAACCTACTATTATACAGATTACAAAACCACAAATAATAGAATTAAAGTCTTATAAATTCCCATTTAAAACTCTAATTGAATTTGGACATTTGAACAAAATGTTAACATATAAGACACACATGTAAAAAACTGCATTTTTTTCTAAACAAAACATTTTATTTGAAATATAAAAATAGTAAAATTTGCTCCTACCTTTGTTAAATTAATTTCAGCAAAAAAATAATTTATAAACTTTGTTCTTATTTTTTCACGACAACTTTAATTTCGGTACTAAATATCAACTGAGCTATAATAGAAAAACAAAACAGCAATTACTTGTGTTTAAAACAAGAAAGCAAACCTGAAACAGAAGTTAAACAAATAAAAAATGTACCGTTGTGCACTGTGGGCACTAGTCAACTTATTATCAAACAAAATATTTAGTTTCGAAATAGTAAAAAAAATACTTTCTTCCGGCTAGATGGAAAATTTGGACCACTGTGCGCCGTCTTGCTGAAACCCAATGTCGCCGAGATCACGAGATTCAATTTCAGGCATCAAATAGTCGGTTATCATGGCACGATAACGGTCGCCATTGACGGTTACGTTCGCACCGGCATTATTTTTAAAGAAATATCGACCGATGTTTCCACCGGCCCACAAACCACACCAGTTCTTGAATCTCTTCAGGTTGCTCTTCGTCCCAAATGCGGCAATTTTGTTTGTTTACATACCCATTGAGCCAGAAATAGGCCTAATCGCTAAACAAAATTTGCCTCCTCATAGAACGTGAATTTTCGTAATAAAGTTGAACGATTTGTAAACGTTGTTCAGGTCCTTCCATCATGAAATGCCAAACGATACTTAACAAAAATAATATGACAGCATGACACGACTCACACGTGATCTGTCAAAAAAAGTCTATTGAAAAAAGTATCTCTACTTGAATCACCCTTTAGTAGTAGATATTTAGATAATATTTGGCACAAAAATCTTATATGTGAATCTTAAACTCACAACATACTCTTTTTTGCGGAAACTTGATCGTCCAAATACTGTAATGTAGGGTCGGGCTTAATCGTCTATACTTTCTTGCTTTTTTTGTGTTAAAAATTGGCTTCTTTTTTATTCTACATTAAATTACATTTATTGTCGTTACTATTTAACAAGAACTTTTTGTGTGTAGCTACCGACATTGTTTGACGATAAAAATTGGTAAAATTTCATTACAGAATAGCTCTAAACGACAATTTTCGTTAACTAACGAATTTTGACTACTTAACAGTGTTGCCACCTCACGTGTAATTACACATATCATGTGTAATATATTTTTTCATGTGTAGCCCATGTGTAATTGACTGCATGTGTAATTCATGTGTAATTTAATATTTTTACGTTGTGTTGCACTGATTTTTGTTATTATTTTTTCACAAGAAGTAAAAAGTTTTATTATTCTTGGCAAAACTTAAAAATTTAATTAAAAGAATGGAAGCGTTAAAAGAGCTGAACTAAAAATGTTTGGATCATTAACTACTAACCATTTGGCATTAGAAAGCTTTTGCCACAATTTATTATAACGACGAAACATCCTGGGTACATTATTCTTTTTTTTTATTTCAAAGAGAGTGGATCATCGACTGCAATAGAAATGTTTGAGCTTCTCAAAAGCACAATTATAGTAAAAGGTATTCCTTTTTGAAAATCTAGTTGGATTTGCATCAGATATAACTAATGTTGTGTTTGGACAGTTTAATTCAGAAGTTAAGTTCCTAAAAGACGAAAAGCCAGTTATTATTTTGATAAAATGCTCGTGCCATTAAATACATTTGGTAACGTTGAAGGCCTGTCTGAACCTTTTAACATATTTGGAAGATTGACTTTGTAATATTAGATCTTGTTTTATTAAAAGTAATGCTCGGAAGATAAAACTTAAGGAGTTTCAAGAATATTTTCGCGACAACATGCATTCTTACATTTTGAAAAATTTTAGCTTCATAGTAATTTGAAGGCAGAATATTATTACACATTTGGAGACATATTATTTCCTACTTTGCAAATATATATTTTTGTTTTAATTTTTTAAATGGTAAAATAAAAATATTATTTTTTTGTATTAAATATAGCAACGATACGATTGTTGTTAACAAAAAGCTAATAAAGAGACATTTAAAAAATATTTTTGTGTTGGATAAGTAAAAAATATAAAAATGTCCGGCATATCCAATGCTGCAGCGATAGAGGAACTGAATTAACATTCCATTGAAAAATTGCGTCGACGTTATTTAAGGGATGCATTAGATCCTTTATCATACCCAAATGAAATGCAAGTAACATATCGTCACCTAAAATGAAAAAGGGCTTAACAACAAAACAAAATTCGAAATAATGGGTTTTGATTGAGTTTTGTTCGTTTTAATTAACTTTATGTTCACAAACAATTTTAGATCAAAAATTGCGACTTTATTAAAGAAATTCAAACGCCAATTACACCTTGTTGTTATTGATTTTGTAAAGTTTTTGGCTTCTCCTAAAAAAAAATAAAAAGAGTTGTTTAGCCCTTTTGCATTTTAGGTGACGATATTTGTTTATTTGTTTGCAAACAGAAATTGAAATTGGTTTACGTTTTCTGAAGAAGCCAAATATGGTTTTAATTCCACTTTTGATCGAAATTTGTTTATGTGACATGCGAAAAAAGATAGCATGTGTAATCCGTATTTTCATGTGTAATTTTGGCATGGTCCATGTGTAATTTACCATTTCGTTGGTGGCAACATTGCTACTTAACGACAATTTTTTGTCGTTAAAAGGTTACAGAATTTCAGTTCAGAGCGTCTTGTCAGACCAGAGTCATCATTAGTTGATCTTAGCATTTCTCACATTTGATTAGGAATATTTACATGCTTGAATGTGTATGTAGAAATTTGGTGAAATGTACAGTACAAGCCTTGGCACCACCTTCCCTGCGCATCGGCAGTTACAACAATCGCCTGCCAGTACCTTTAAAGCCTGAACGCATGCTCTGCAGCAAATCTTCATTTGTGGTAATTGTCTGTCCGTTAACTTTTCAATTTTAATTACTCACTCCATTTTGCCCTCCTGGGCCCAAAATTCAGTATTTGGCCGATTTGTATACCGTCGTGTTTTGCAAGAAATTTGCCATTAACATGGGAAAAAAACTTCGACTCGGGAGGATCTCGAAAATATGTATTTTTAAAATCAAATATAATATTTTGGTCATTATAGTGCATTTACATTACCTCGAAATCTAGTACTTACGAGATTTCGAGCTAAGTCTAGTTGTTTTTACTAGATTTCCCATACAAAACGAATTCTACCTTGTCAGGAAACGAATTTATAAGAAATGCTTGGAAAGCGGAAGAGGAGTCTCTCCTTATGACAATTTTGGGAGACTTAATAGATAATTTGAGAGGGGCCCGAAAAAAGTCACGTACAACAGGACATTTCTAGTGGAATGAAGAGCAACGGCTTTGATTTTAGTCCAGAGGAAGTGAGAGTTAAAATACACAACCTCACAAATAAATACGTAAAAATAGATACATATTTAAACATATATTTACTATGCGGTGTATAATAATCAATTAAATATATACATTTTTAGGGATGTAAAGCGAAAGGTTGGGCCCTCTGATGAATCGCCATCAAATTGGCCTTTTTTTTTGAAAGGATACACGTTATTTTGGGGTCCTTCAAATTAAACTCCATTAAGTTTATAAAGGATGAAAGCTTAGGTAAACGACCACAAAAATATTTTATGTGTATGATTTTTATTAGACATATTATTTATTTTGTCTTTAGCAGACACCCCTAGCACATCAAATAGTGGAGAAATTGAATTCGCAAATGATTCATCACAAAATTCTTTAGATGGTTCATTCGATGCCACTCCCCCAATAAAAAAAGAAAAAACCTTCAAGCCACTGGGGAAAATTTAGAAGTCCAATGACATCATAAGAAAGGAGATAAAAAAAAGAGTGCTGAAGTCGACACAAAAATGTTGAAACTACAGGAGGATTTAGTAGCAATAGAAAGAGAGAGAAATTAAATTTTAAGATCGATTTAAAATAAGTAAATCACTTTACCTACCAAAATTTTGTAAAAGTAGTTTTGAGTTTAAAAACATCAAAACACATTGTAGTAATGCGAAGCCTGACTTCCTGGTTTTAGATGAAATTTGGCTTTAAAATTATCAATAACAAACGACTTTTTCGCTTCTTATCTAATGACAGTCAGTTAGTTGCTTTGTTTTTGCAAATGAAGAAAAGTCGCATCACTACAATGCATTTAGATGTCATGGAACAACGTTTAAAAACAAAAACTTTGAATTGAAATATTTTGGAGATTTGGATTTTTGCAAACAACTGTTTTTGTTTTTAAGCGTTTACTTAGTTTATTGAAATTAATTACTATATATATTATCATTTTTTCAAATGCCAAAAAAACTGAAATTATTTTGTTCAACATTTTTTATTTTTCGAATTTATTCTATGAGCTAAATTTCAGTTATAAAGTATCACAATCCAGTGTGACACAAAGAATGCTGACGAAGGCCGTAGCGGGCCAGAAAATGCATTAATAATAATCTAATAATTGTAAATTTTTCTGTACATACAATATACTTCATTGCTATCCAAAGGATAGCTAAGGTAAAATGTAACAAGAATATACAATATAATAGTCTGGTAATGTATAAAAGTCATTCCTAAAAATTTAAGGAATAGAACTATTACAAAAAAGCTTTATAAAATACATAACTGAAATTTAGCTCATAGAATAAATTCGAAAAATAAAAAAATGTTGAATATAATATAAAGTAACCTACGAAAGGAAATAATTCCCAGTTTCTATTTGTTGAAATTATTTTGTTAATTTCTCTTTTTATTAAAGAATCATTTTTTTTGTTAATAAAATTATTTATTGATTAAAAAGTTTGCAATAGCGTTTCTAATTTCTTCACATTTTTTGTTGTAATGGTAAGCGAAATGTTCACTATTCGGCTGTCCCCTAATTAATTCACAATTGCTTTGCTAGATCTCAATAAATACTTCATTATTGTTATTTAAAAAGTTGTGAAGGATGCAGCAACATTTGATCATTAACATTGTTAATTTTATTGTTTATCCCTTTTCCAAGTCGTCGAAAACGTGCTTTTAAATGGCTAAAAGCGTTTTCAACAACTCTACGGGATTTTGACAAAGTACAATTAAATGTTATTTGTCTTCCTGATGCATATACATGAAATGGATAAGGTTTCATCATGAACGTTCTACCTTTAACTTTTGTCGTAAGGTTTAGATTTGAGATTGCCATATTATATTCACATATTTTTTCTATATGGCAACTCCAATTATACGTATATTTTGTAAATGTAAAAAAGTACGTAGTTGCCAGTTCGTATTTTTATCTTAGCAAAAATAATCGGTATTTTCTTGAGTACTGCCACATTTTCAAAAATGTTAAGTTTATTTTATACAGAAGTTGTGAAAACGAAAAATAGTTGAAGGTAACTTTATTCCTCACTAGTGCTAAAGGTACCGTTAACTATTTCGAACTTTATAGGTAAGTCGTGAAAACGGGCCTAAAGCTGGGATCACACGATTGCCGCAATGCACCAATTTTTACACTTTTTAATACCCCAATCGTGTGACTGCACAACCAAATGGCTCATGTACCAATCGAGGACAATATTGTGCTTACTTTTACCAATCAAATGTAACCCTGGTGCGGCAATCGTGTGACTGTTTGCAATGCAACCGCGCGTCAATAAAAATTACAAAAATGCACCAATATTTATTGTGTTCTTGTGCGGCAATCAAACAACACAATACGCGCCAATATTTGCCTTTTTTAATAAATTTCCTTTATTTTGTTCTTTAAGTAGGTAATGAAAAAAAATATGTATTTATTTATTATGCATTTAAACTTTTTTTTCAGTGTGAATATTTTTATTAAAGATATTTCTATGCAAATCTTATTTTTGAAATATCTTAAAAAGTTTAAATAAAACTATTCAAACAAAATTTGTTTAAGTATATGATACAAATAAAATTTTTTTTAATGAACAAACCAACAAGAACTTTTAAACAAATAAAAAAGCTACCGCAACAGCTGTTTTCGCAGTTAACACAAGTAAGAACAACCGTGCGACTGTGCTGCGGCAATTGTTGTAACCATTTCGCTTTAAGTTTGCTTAAAACAGGGCAATCGTGTGATTTCAAAATATTTGATTGGTGCAATTTCATTATTGTGCGTCAATAAAGCACAATAAAAATTGTGTCATATTGGTGCATTTGCGGCAATCGTGTGATCCCAGCTTAAGTCTCGTTTTGTTTCGTTTATAAAATTTTATGGTATGTAAATGTTTTTTTGAAAGAGTTTTCCAGACCTGTTTACAAAATTCTTTTAATATGAGGGATACACTGATTTGGATACTTTAAACATGTGTGCTATTGACGCATACTCAGAAGTAGACTTGAGACAATAAAGGCCAATACTAATACGTTTTTGTAGTGGGATACATTTTCTTAAGTTTGTAGGACTTTTGTTCAGGGATGTAAGCTTTAAGCATAACAACTGAAAAGAGCATCGGCTCATTCTGAAATTTTCGATGAACATTTTAGAAACATATTTTTCTTTTTAATTTTAGTAAGCTGTTTATATTATAAAAATAAAATCTTGCTAATGTCAAAAAATACAATGTAAACGGTTTTAAGAGATATTTGAATTCAAATCTACTAGATTTCGAGGGAGTGTAAATGCATTATAACTCTTCTATTTCTGGACCGTTCTTTCCAACTTTTTCGGGAAAATAGGTTCTGCAAATATCCGACCTTTAAGATAAAAAAAAGTATCTATGGGTCATTATAGAGCCTTAAAATGTTTTAATAAGCATTTTAATTTTTATTCACATTTTGATGTTTTTGTTTTGTATTGAAGGCCCACTTATCTAATAAGACCTACTTTTTGACGAATTTTGTGTTTTGCCAACCTTGCTATGTGTCCCAAGTTTGTACAATTTTTCATTCTCCAGGTATAAATAAATTAACTTCGTGCCACGTCCACTTCTTTAATGCCGCTTACATTTTTTCTGATGCTGTATATTGATGACCAAGATGGTTTTATCTTATTTGGAAACTTTAACTCTTGCCGTTCTTCAGATGTAAAGAAATCTTTAATGATTGTGTATGGGAAGTGCCTCCCCCACTTCGCCAATGCCGACCACATTTTGTCGGATGTTGTGTATTGATGACCAAGCTGCTTGCACCTAGTGTTGAAACTTTGGCTCTTACCGTTCTCCAAATATATAGAAAAACAGACGGACATCGTTATATCAACTGTGCTGTACATGTACGTATTTTTTATGTGTAGAAAAAGCAAAAAAAGAAAAAAACTTGTTACTTTTGGTGATGGGTATAAAAAAACACAAAGGGATTTTATGGAAAAATTAGAGGTAGTCGTGGTTTTTGCTCATATCCCAGTTAATTATAGACCGATCTGGCTGAATTTAAATATCAAAATTCTACTGAGCATATCTGACTTAAATATGTATTTACTGAGCCCCCATATCTGGGATCTTCGGAAAGCCCATTTCTACGGAAGCACGGACCATGTGTTTAACTGGATTTAAAATTCTCTTCTCATAAGGATCCAGAATTAACCAAAATAATTCAATTAAAACTAAATTTGGTTTTGAAAAGTACCCATTTTCGCTAACCAAAATGGCCGAGTTATTACCAAAATACTGAAATCCTAAAATTTACTCTTTTTTACCAGGTTCAGTGCATGTAGTGATGCAAACATAATAGGCTCATTGCGGAGGCGCTAACCTGATGACAGTGCTGCCACGACCAATAAAATGTTTGCCACTAAAATAATTTCAAAAAATTACCAAATGTGAAAAAATAAAACCAAAATAATAATGCCTTGTTTTAATTCAAAAAAACATTAAAATTTATTTGAAGTTGCATCGTAATACAAACGCAGGTTACATTCGGATGTAGCCGGATAAAATTTTACCATTAACGGCGACGGCTTACAAAAACTAATGCGGCTTGGCTCCGCCGTTCAGCGCAGGTCTCTTCGGATTAATTACGACAGCACAATCAACATAGCAAGCAAAATTCTATTTATTTATTTTACTATGGTTTAATAATATTGTTGTTGCTTTGTAAACTAAAAGTGTCTTAATTTTTTTTTCTTTATTAAGCTTCGTACAGACAGACGGTGGTCAGATCTTACAATGTTGTCATTAAAATTGACTAAAAATGTCTTGCAACTGTGTGAACATTGTACTCTATTTTCATTTGGCAGATGTGTTAATTTAATGCATCTGACAATGGCACCATTGTCAGAAAAATTACAACATTGTAAGATCTAACCATCGTCTGTACGAAGCTTAATAAAGAAAAAAAAAATTAAGACACTTTTAGTTTACAAAGCAACAACAATATTCTTAAACCATAGTTAAATGTTAGAACATTATGACAATATAACATGATAGCACACCTTGTGAATACCCCAAATGTAGTTTTTTTTAGATATTAAAAAATAACAAGAACCTTTAATTTAAACCGTCAAATTTCCATACAAAATGCAATGCGTGTATTGAAAGTTAATAAATTGAATATTTTTCAATTTAAAATAAACGAAATTTGTACTTCACAGTTATAAATAACAAAAAAAAAAGGAAAGAGTATATTGTTTTTCGCTTTTTAGCTGTCAGTCCTTTTGGCTATGGAAATTTACGTTTGGCGATTGTTGAGGCGAAGTTGGAAACGGTTGGCGATATGCAAAGATCATTTTTTTTTTTTGGTTTTGTATTTGCAAAATTTTGTAATAATAATTTTGTAAATTTTGTACTTAATATTCAAACCTGCTAGGTCCCTTTAAGCACATTTTACAGAAGAGACAAAAAAACTTCTTAAATTTCATATTTGCAGCTTGAAAGGAAAACCAAAAATATGGTAAATATTGCATATCTTAAGAACTATTGTATTGAAAATGTTCTAACTTGGTAGGAGTCAATCTTATAGTAAACTTCACCTTTGAAAATAAAAGTTAAGGGAGCAGGCGCAGGTGGGACAATACCCTCATAGGATGCATACATTAAATATCGCGTAACTGAAGAACTATTATACCCAGAGTCTTCAAACGTGGCTAAAGCCAATATTATGGTAAATTATAAGTTTTAAAATAAAAATGGGCGGCGAGACGGAGGAAGAGCAGTACCCACAAGGAACGGAAATATTTAATACCGAATATCTGAAGATAAAAGTTTTCAAGCTTTGTAGGATCTACTCTTATGGTAAACAATACCTTTAAAAAAAAAAAAGAGGAAAGGAGGTAGGTGCAGGGGAAGCAATAAATAATATATTAATGAAAAAGCGTATGGTTGTTTGTTACCTAAAGACTCCTAAACTACTGAAATTTTCACAGTAATTTTCTGATTATCCGACACATAGGCTATTAATATTTTTTAGGAAAGTGTACACTTTGATGGCACCACTAACTGCGAAAAGGGGTCGACCGATTTAAAATTTAAGGGTACTTTAGGGATAGTCTGTATATGTGAACTAAATCGTCCCAGTGGTTTCGGAGATATGGCATTTAGATTTTCTTGTATATTCCCATACAAATATCAACAAAAACCCTCCATTTTCCATACTATGATTTTTTATTGTCACTTGAAAAGTTACCAAACCATGTATCGTAATGTTTTTTGTGCACAATGACATTCGGAATAGATCTTATTGTTTATTTCATATAGCTAGAGGGCGTAAAATAGGGCAAAACGGTTAAAAGCCCCTCTTCTCTTAACTAATCAATTTTTTGAAATTTGGTAGGCAAATAGTGTAACATCTGGAAGGAACTATAGCCTATAATTTTTATTATTTAGGGCGTGAAATAGGTCAAGAGGGGTAAAAGCTCCCTTTTCCCATGGCTTCTTAATTAATAATCCGATGATAGTTTCAAGTCTTGAAGGAAGAAAAGGCTATAAATATTAATATTTAACGCGCAAAATAAAGCAAAAAGGGTAAAGGCACCCCCCTCAAATACTTTTTAGTTAATGAACCGATTCTTTTGAAAAGTTGATGTATTTTTTTAAAAACATTTTCTGCGGTTATTCTACTTCGGTAATGCAATGGTGCATGATTGGACGTTAAAAAAATGATAAAAAACGTTTTCGAAGCTACCATTTTGAATGGTGAATTCCGAGACGAACATTTTTTGCTGCCACGAACTCCGATGATAGCCATAGACGTCGCAAATGAATTCAAACGCGCTTATATTCCTATTAGATTAGCCATTTCAATAACAATCAATAAGTCGCAAGGCCAAACGATGTCTGCTTGCGGCTTAGATTTGGGCACTCCATGTTTTTCACACGGACAATTATACGTGGCATATTCTCGCGTCGATAAGCCATCGAGCTTATTTGTGTTCGCTAAAGACGGACTGACAAAATATATCGTACACGCAATTGCTTTTCATCGCCGATCATGGTATAAAGCGCTTTATTCCTCTTTCTTTCACTAGAAATTAGTTATATGGCAAAACAACGTTTGCCGGGACAGCTAGTACTATATAAATATAAATGTATATATAGATGAACTAAGATATATACAAACTTCTAGAAACTTTTTCCAACAATGGTAAAAGGCATATACGATTCGGCATAGCCGAATATAGCACTTTTATTCGTTTTTACTAAAAACCTTCTTAAAATCCGAACTAGACGATCCCCAACCTATAAACCAAGTTTAAGCTCCGGAAGCATGTGGGTAAATGTTGGTAAAAAAAGATAATAGAGTAAGTACGGGTAATGTGGTACACCTATTGCTTTTAAGATTGCCAAATTTTTAGTTTTTGTCCGATTAAAATGTGATTAGCCCATCTACCTGCTACATATGTTAGGCTTCCACAAAGCCATATGCACATTTTTAGAGATATCTTATAAAATCTTGCAAATACCATTAGACACGATTATAAAAAGTGCGGTAATGTGGAACACAATATGCTTGTAATGTGGAATAGTGAGTAACTTTAACAAATCAGTATTTTCTTTAAAATGAGTGTGTTTTTGACTTTTGCAATTAAATTTAATTGCAATTAAAAAAACAAGATAACAAAAACAATTCATGAAAAAAAAAAACAATTTCATTATTGTTTTATTTGGAAGGTAATGTGGTACATTACATCAATTTAGCTGACTCAACATGCACCTATTGTTTATTTGATAAACGCAGATATTTATTTATTTTAAAATGTTTACTACAGCTCTAGAGCAATTGCATGTACATATTATTTATTAATTTGGTACCATCAATTACTTTAGTATTATTCTTAAGAACTTTGAAATGCACCTTTAAAACCAAAACATATTTTTAAACCGACCCCAAACACCTCGACTACACAGTTACTCGAATTTCTTGCAACTGACACTTAAAACGACTTCCAAAAATTAAACGGATTAAAGCTTTCTAATTTTTTTTGTGAACGGCAAACCAGTTAGATTGGTTTCATTATTCTTGACTTGTAAGTTTAAAGCTACGGTCACACTTGTCAAATATTTGACGAGAAAAACGTGACCAACAGGCAAACTAAAATATAATTCTCTTTAATTTCAATATTTATTTTGATAATAATACCACATCTTACATAAAACAGTATTTTGCTATGTCTAGAAGTATAGTTAGTTTTTATATGTGATGTTAAGACAATGTTAAATCTCACTAAATATTAAAAAAAGTAGTGGTTATGCTTATTTGGTCAAATGTTTAATAAGTGTGACCGTAGCTTAAGAAAAAAGGCACCGTACCACATTATCAGCCTATATAACATAACCCGCACTAACTCTAAACAAAATATGCAGTTAATGAATTTTTGCCATTTACATATGTATATGTAATTTATAAGTAAAATAAAATAACAAAATTTTAATAACAGTCAAAATATATTTTTATTCAATTAGTTGTTTATACATCCAAGTTAGATATATAATATTTAAATTCACTGTTTAAATTACTTTTACAGCCCTCTCATTGCTTTCTGCAAAAAAGATTAAATCATCGTTAGGGGAAACAAACACCAACTCCCCTATTCAGTATAGTAAATCATCTTCATCAGCACAACCTTCATCAATTAAGATGAAAACGTTATCATTAACAAACCCACCACCACAAATAAGCCTAAGTGAAAGTGCTACTTCGAATACATCTGCTATTGCTAATAATTCATTGACAATAAAGAATAGTCGAGTAATTGTCAGCAGCTCTAGTAAGGAATTTTATGATGCTTCAAGTAATGGAAATGTTGTATTCGTACCAATCTCTAAAAACTCAGTGGACGCATTTTCATTTCACCAACAAATTCTAATGTCAGGACAAGAAAAATGCGCTTTATCGGAAAAACCAAAACCATTGGTTGTGTCCCCGCAGCAAGTGATGATATTATATATGCACAAATTAACGCCATACGAAAGAACGGAAATTTTGTCTTATCCCCAAATTTATTTTATTGGAGCCAATGCGAAAAAACGTCCAGGTGTGTTCGGACCTAACAACTCTGATTATGATAATGAACAAGGGGCTTATATACACATTCCCCATGATCACGTAGCATACCGTTACGAAATGCTGAAAGTAATTGGTAAGGGAAGTTTTGGTCAAGTAATTAAGGCTTATGACCATAAAACCCACGAACATGTCGCTCTTAAAATAGTGCGCAACGAAAGACGTTTTCACCGCCAAGCACAAGAAGAGATTAGAATATTGCATCATTTAAGACGACAAGACAAGTACAACACAATGAATATAATACATATGTACGATTATTTTACATTTCGTAATCATATGTGCATCACATTTGAATTGCTTAATATTAATTTATATGAACTAATAAAAAAAAATGGGTTTAAAGGATTTAGTTTGCAGTTGGTGCGGAAATTTGCACATTCTCTTTTACAATGTTTAGATGCACTGTACAAGAATGAAATAATTCATTGTGATATGAAGCCTGAAAATGTCTTACTTAAACAACAAGGACGCTCTGGCATTAAGGTATTAATTTTAAATGATGATTTGAATTCCTGAACGTTTTTTAACTATCAATGTGAATTTAAATTTTTAAACTCAAATTAAAAACTGTTATCAATTTTAGCTAATGTCTTACAAGCCATATTTAATTGGTTTTTATAGGTTATTGATTTTGGATCATCATGTTATGAAAGTCAACGTGTATACACATACATTCAATCAAGATTTTACAGAGCACCTGAAGTTATATTAGGAGCCAAGTATGGTCGTGCAATTGACATATGGTCACTTGGATGTATACTAGCTGAATTATTGTCAGGACATGCGCTATTTCCGGGAGAAAATGAAGCAGATCAGCTCGCTTGCATTATAGAAGTCTTGGGTATGCCTCCAAAAAGCTTGCTGACAAACTCTAAACGCGTCAAGGTTTTTTTCAACCCTGATGGTTATCCCAGGTATTGTACTGTTCGAACTATGGCAGATGGTATGGTCGTGTTAATAGGTGGCCAGTCTCGGCGTGGTAAAGCACGGGGGCCACCCTGTTCGAAAAGTTTTTCAAAGGCCTTAGATGGATGTAAAGATGCACTCTTTTTAAACTTTTTACGAGGATGCTTAGAATTGGATCCTGATAAACGATTAACGCCTGCTGAAGCGCTTAAGCATCCATGGCTACGTAGACGGCTACCTAGAGCTCCAAATAACCAAAGTGGAAGTGGAATGAGTAGTAGCAGTTATGCAGGGAACACAAGTGATAATAAATCTCCAACCAATATAGGTATGAATAAGTTTTTCTTAACTGGATATATATATATATTGTTGAAAAACTACACTAAATATAATTGGTGTGACAAGTTTTTTTTTTTTCAAAAAATATCGCAGGATCTTGAATCAATTTTTTTTTATTTATGTTTTTACAAATAAATAATACCATTTATTATAATTATGTAAAATAAATTAAGTTTATTTCGAAAAAACAAATTTCCAATCTTTAATTGGGAATTGTTGTATCTACTTGCAGTAGTAGATGGAGAACTAGATTTTTTAAATAATTTATTACACGAAATGTAACACATGTATGTAGGGCACAACAGCTGTGTTATTTATCAGCTACTATTGCATTCAAAGAAATTGAATATACAGTATTTTTCGTTTAGCTGCATTTCAATCAACTGCATTTTTCGCCTATCTGCACAAAATACAAAGCATTGTGCATACTGTGGATAGCAGCATTCGAATTTTTGTCAACAATGTTTATTTTTAATACAAAATATTATTTTTAAGTGCCCCATAAAAACAAAAAAAGAAATTATTATATCAATCGATATTTTATGAAAAAGATAGGCAAAAAATTTTACTTTGCTGATAGGGTAACACAAATCGCTGAATTGAAAATTCATTTAATCTGGCAGCTGTTATTCTATGTGCACACATAAACATTAAAAACATACATGTTCTGCTAAAAGCTTGTTATACCCTCCACCACCAATAGTGCAGACCCCATCTGGCTCCTTGAGTAATTCTAAGTCGATTTAGCCATGTCCGTCTGTCTGTACGTCTGTTGAAAACACGCTCACAGCGACTGTTTACACTAAATGAATCAGAAGTAAAAGCAACAGTTTTCTTTTGGCTAATGACAAATGAAGAAGTGGAAGAAAAGACAGTTTTTCAACTTTGACTGCAGTTTTTTAAACGCTTGTAGTTATCCTAGCAAGAAAAAATCAAGCAAACAATTTGTTGATTTTGCACCAGTTGCCAAATTCATTATATAGATTACAAAAAATTGTAAATCGTGAATGATACTTGTAATTTTAATTAAAAAAATGATCAAAAAACTATGCCGTTTCAAGCAATGTGTTAATTGATTTAATTAAGTATAGCTCATGTTTCGACAATTCCCAACAATAACTCTACAAGTTTAAATTATTTTATTTTAAACGGAAAATCAATTATGGTTATTTGGTATTTAAATGACATTATAATTCTTTTGAAAATAATTCAAAAATTTATTTCAAAACAACTAAAATGTTAATTAAATCAAAATTATATTTTTAATTTTCTTTCAACAAAAAAAATAATTGATTCAAATATCACATTAATTAAATTTAAATCATTTTTAAACAATTTTTGAAATTGAAATTCAGCAAAATCGGTTCAGTAGGATCAGAGCTGTGAATCAAAATGTGGAACCACCACCCTAAAAAGATGATAATTTTGTTACAAAAACTAACATAAATGGTGGAATAACGCACGAAATAATATAAGATTTTGCACAAATTCGTTTTTTACGACTGGAAATTGTACTAATAAATTTCATGAAGATCGGTCCATCATTCACCATAGGTTCATATAAAGCCTACTCTGGGAAATTAATCAAATGCGCCTAAAACTGTAGCAGATATATGTAGATATTGCGGTATAATTTGTTTACACTTAGCTTCATGGTCCATAATTTACCTTAGATCGCATATTAAGTAGCCCTCTGAAATTCACTGTAAAATCGAAAACTAATTTCACTGCTGTATTGAAATTTATTCTAATTGATGTTTTTATCACCAGAAATCACTATACATAATTTTGCGATGATTGGTTCATAATTTACCATTCGTCCAATACAAATTCCCCTCATGAAAATCATTTTAGTTCAGTTAAAACTGTTACGAATCATGTTAAGCTTGAGTTAAATAAGATAGTTCAAATTTCTAAGAAAGCATAAAACTTTCTAATTGCCGGTCAATCATTTAATATAGGTCTAAACCGCGACCAATGTTAATGCTGACGCCGTTTTTTTTTTAATTAAATTAATTTTTCTTAATTAATAATATCTAGATATCATATAGAGCGCACTCCTGAAATATTCGAATTGTCGGTGGAGGGTATCAATAATTCGGCACAGCCGATTATAGTTTTTAAATGAATTGTTTTTTATCGGTTGCAAAACCAAAACAATAAAAATAAAACAAACTCCAAAGATGGTGTTATTATTGTAAAAATGCGGTCGTCATACGACAAAAACTTTTTTCTGAAATCACTAGCTAATTTCAGAAAGGCCAATAAAGACTTTTATTTTTGCTTGAAACATATCGGGCAAATAACAAATTTTACGTTAACGAAAATCTAACAGCAACTAATTTTCGAATCTTGCGTGCTGCAATCCTCTTAAGGAAAAATAAATATATATACAGTGCTTCTACTTTACGTGGATTGGTTTACATTAAAATTAATGCCAATGATAATCTTTTGCTTATTGATGAGATAAATCGCTTATACGAGTTATTTCCTGTAGCCCGTTTCTGTATATCTCGCATCGTAAAACTCTTCGCATGAAACGTGTGAATTGCAACAAAAATAGTGTGAAATGAAACAAAAAATGGTTTTTCTCACGCAAGTGTTTCTGTATCTTTTTTTTGCGAGAATTATCTGTCATTTAAATAATTTTCCAGCAATTATTGGAAGGATGCGAGAAAAAGTGTTTCTATAACAATATTTTGCGAAAAGTTTCTTTCAAGAACTGTCAAAATAAGTCACATTTGAAATTGGTGGCGAGAAAAACAAAATGTAGATATTTTGAATTTAAAATATGTTTATATACTATTTTTTTTAAATAAATAAAAAAATAGAAGGAATATAAATGATAAATGCATAATTTACATGATGAAAATAAACAAAAAACAATTGTTATATTTTGTTAGTTTAAATTTTTGTTAGCCTTTTCTTGTTTTGGTTTTAATCAGTGCTGCCAGATAAATTTGTGTCAAAATCGTCAATTTCCTGAGAAAAAAATAAAAAAGATCGTCTTTTTTGTTTTAAAAATCGTGCAATTTAAAATCAATTTTAAACAAATTTGTTTCGACTTTTATTAAAAAATAATCAAACAAAAACATAGTTAAAGTTCATGGGTATTTAATAATTGAGATATAAATCTTTAATTTACCTATTCCTATAATCTTTTTCTTTTTTACCTGAAATAGACTTAGTAGAATACCTTGTAGTTAAAATTAAAAAAATCGGTTCATAAATAAATGGGTTAGAGACCCAGTAAAATCTTCGCCTACAAAATAATATGTTAAGTAATCAGAAACACATAAAAGCACTACATACAATTCTACTGAAAAACTAATGAATTTTACAAGGGTTGTGCCAAAAAGAACAAATTCAAAAGTAAGTCATTTTTTTATCTTAATACATCCAGAAAAAATAAGTTATCGAAGTTCTTATGGAAGAAAGCTACTTAATAACGAGTGAAAGAAGCTATCCATTTTGAAAAAGTTTTTACTGGGAGACAAACAAATTTCTTTCTTGTCGGAATAATGGTTTTGGCACAAAAGTGTAGATATAAGATAAGAATATCAAACATCAATCATATTTTGTATATGTATATAAGAAGTATTAAATGTTCAAAATAAGCCAAGTCGGTCCATTACTTTCTCTCGAAATTTTGCTTTTGCCGATACATTTTTTAGGGAAGAAACAAACAGTTTCGAGAAAAATTTTCACAATAGGGATAAATATAAAAATTTAAGCAGCCTTGTTTCTAAAGATATTTTTTTTTTCTAATAAACAAACATATAAAAATATTTACAATTATCTTATTTCGAAGACTAAGGGGCTTATAGTGTAAAACGCAACGCCAACAATTTCATTAAAAGCAAAAATAAAATCAAAAATATTTTATATATTTGTTGTTGCTTTCTACATACATTCATATTATTTTTTTTTCAATTTTCAACGCCACAAAATAGAAGTGTTTGAAATTTAAAAATTCAAGATGAATTTCTATAGAAAGTAACAACAAAATTATAAAATATTTTTGATTTTGTTTTTGCTTTCGTCACTTTTTTTGAAAAAATCATCAAAACGTCACTTTGTTAATATCGGAACAAAAAATCGTCAAGATGACGATAACTCGTCAAATCTGGCAGCCCTGTTTTTATTATATTTATTTCTTTGGTTGACGTTTCGCTTTTATTTGACACTTAATTACTGGAAATATTCCAGTATAAACAGAATTTGTTGTGCCTGTTTTCGCATTCAAATACAGAAACACTTTTATCTCATAAATCGAGAAACGATGGAATTTTTTGTTTCACACTTCATGTAAGAAATTTTACGATGCGAGAAATACAGAAACGAGCTACTGGTTCCGAAAACTTCCAGGGTGATTCTTATGATCCTCAAACTGCTACTGTTTAAACATGAATTTTTCCATTTTTATTATCATTTAACTTTCCCTTTATTATTTTATTTATTTATTTTTAACAATGTTAATTCAATCATAGAATCGTCAATGTTTATACTTTTTCTTTTTTTGAACTCTGTCCATTTTTGGTGCATTATTTTTGCTTTAATAGAGCTATTTCTAGGGATGGTGCTGCTAATATGATAAGAATCTTAGGCAATCAACGAGTTGGTTTTTAAATATGTCACATTAATGCACAAATCCTTGGAAATAAAATAGATGAACTTAGATACTTATTCGAAACTTCTGAAATTGACATCATTCGCGTATCGGAAACGTGGTTTTACAAGGATATAAGTGATTTATCTGTATGTCTGAATGGTTATAATCTTTGTATGGTTGATAGGGAAAAACATGCTGGTGGTGTTGCAGTGTACGTTAGGAAGGGTATGATGTTTAATGTTGTATGTTGTCCGGCAATGCTGGGGCTGATGACTTTGTTGATAATGAGGATGGAAATGAGAATATTTAAGCTTACTTGGTTGAATATCTATTTGTGGAGGTAATCAGTGAGGGAGGCAAGTTACTTGTGGGTAGCGTTTATAGGCCAAATCCAAATAGTAGAATATGTACTCAACGTTTTTTGAAAAGTCTTGAAACACTTACAGCTTTCTATGATAACATTATAATAGCAGGTGACTTTAATGCAAACCTTTTAACTGAATGCTCTCTTTCCAATAATATGATATCCCTTGGGCTTTCTACGCCAAACACTTGCACGCCTACTCATTTTACATCATTAAATAACTCGTTACTTGATCTGTTTTTTGTCAGTAATCTGTCGGATGTTTTGCTTTATGACCAACTTTCTGCATCTTGTTTTTCCAGGCACGATCTTATATTCATGGCATATGATTTTAGATTACAGGTACCTGAGTAATTGATAACTTACCTTGACTTCAAACATTATAGTTCAAATGTTTGAGAATGAATTTATCAAGATAGATTGCAACAGTTTGCCTAATATGGCTTCAGTTGATGATTAACTTTCCTTTTTTGAGTTAAACCTTAAAAGCATTTTTAATCCATCTTTTGCACTCAGAACGAAAACTATAAGTAAACGGAGAAAACCATGGTTTTCTTCGGATATAAAACGAGCTATACATTATAGGGATTTGTCTTTTTCAAGATGGAAACGTTTCAAAACTGACCAATTTTTTGAAGAATATCGTGTTGACAGAAGAGTAACGAAGAGGGTGATTAAAAATGCTAAATCAGATTTTTTTTCTGCCAAATTCACTTCCGCCTTAGGTTCTAAGAGAACATGGCAAACTATTCGCGAAATTGGTATTGGACAGGAGCCGATTACTGTGGATTGTGGTTGATTCAGTTAATGAAAATTTCCTGAACATACCCATGGTCGGGACAGACTATAACTACTACAATGACTATAATGTTGATCATGAAAGTGACGAATTTGTATTTAAAACTGTGGATCAAGGTGATGCACTTTGTAGTTGTTTGTCTATTAAGTCCAACGCTGTTGGCGATGATGGTATTCATCCAAGATTCATAAAAATCCTTCTTCCCAGTTTACTTCCTTTTATTACATTAATTTTCAATAACATTCTGACTTCCAGCTTATATCCTACAAAAACGAAATCTGAATACCGAACAATCGCGATTCTACCATACCTTTCTAAAGTTTTTGAAAGGCTTTTTCATAAACAAATAAGTAAATTTTGAGACAATAATAATTTGTTAACTAAGCGACAATCCGGCTTTCGTAAAGGATATAGTTGCACAACTGCTTTGGTAGATGTTGCTGAGGAAATTAGAAAGGAGATTGAAAGCAAAAATATCACTTTTTTAGTACTTTTGGATCATTCGAAAGCGTTCGAAACAGTCGATCATAGCATTTTATGCTTTAAATTAAGAAAAATGTTTAATTTTTCTCGAACAGCTACGCAATTAGTCTCAACGTATCTTGGGGGTAGATCACAATATGTTGAGTCATCTAATGCTAAATCAAACTCCCTCCCGGTAAGTCGGGGTGAACCACAAGGGTCGATTCTTGGACCTCTTCTCTTCTCAGTCTATTCAAATGATCTCCCGGATACACTTGAGATTTGTAAATCTAGAATGTATGCGGATGATGTCCAACTTCATGTTAGTTGTAGTAAAGTAAGTCCAATTGATTTATGCGTGAAAAATCTAAATCGTGAACTGCATCGAATTTTTATATGGGCCTCGGCAAATGGTCTTAGCATAAACCCAAGGAAATCAAAATGCCTAGTAATTAGGAACCGGTTAACAGTCATCAATTTTGTACCTGTCATAACTCTTAATGATCAACAAATTGAAATACAAGACTCCGTGAGGAATCTTGGAGTATATTTCAACAACACTCTCAAGTGGTCTGAACATATTAATTATGCTTGTGGTCGGACTTTTTCCATGTTGAGAACACTCTACCTATTTAATACCTACTCTCTTTAATGGGTGTAAAATTTTGGCTAGTTGTGACACTCAAAGTAAAAGAAAACTTAACGTCGTTTTTAATAATATCGCCCGATAAAATTGTATGGCATAAGTTTTGATAGTCTTCTTAAAACTAGAATATTAGTATTCCTACATAATATTATTTACACTAAACAACCACAGCATTTATATGATCGATTGAATTTTTCAAGATCCAATAGGCGAAGAAGATTGATACTCTTTAGACATCATAGTTTGATATCCGAATGGCAATTCTTTTTATACGCTACTCGTCTCTGGAATAAATTTCCATATGACTCTCAAGTTATAAGTTCAAAATAACATTATTTGCTTATTCAAATGAAGAAACTGTATTTTGTTTTTCCTTTTTTATTTGGTTATCTTAAATTAATTATTATATGATTTTATACTTACAATGTTTAATTAATTTTTGTTTATGTTTTAATATTTTTTTGTTTCCTATTTGAAAATATTTTAAATTGATTATAAATATGTAATATTTTTATTTTATTAGTTTTTAAGTTATTAATAACAAAAACAAATTTTACAAAAGCTCAGTTCTGTATTGCAATATGAGACTCTAAGTCTTGTGCATGGAACATCAAATAAAAAAATAAATAAATAATAATAATATCACTTAATAAAACTGCAAAAAAATTAGTTTGCACTCTTTTTTTACCAGCTTTATTCTATAAACACATTCGAGACAGCAGGCTACCGACTTCAATATGTCAAAAATAGAATACATGTGTGTTTATAAAAACTATTATTTTCACCTCGACAAGGATACACGGCTGCAGGTTGTTGTCTGTGCTTAGTTTGTCGTTGTAGTCAAATTAAACTAATTTCTTTTTGTGTCCACTACAAAACAGAAAAAATGGTGCTAATATAAAGAAATATTCAAAGAATAAGTGCAAAAAAATTTCTGTTTTTTTGTTTAACATAAAAGAATCGGCTTGAAACAAGAATATTTACTCGGCTCACCACCAAACTGATATTGATATAACTTTTTAGTATCCCTGAAAGAAGTTCTATAGGAAGATGTTTTTCTTGCCAACGCTTCTAGTTTAGGAGTTGTAGGTCGTACATATCAAAGTGTGTTGCACATGACATTTAAACAATTGAGAGCCAATTTCATGTATTAATACTCAGTGGCTGACTTTTTTCACAAAATTGACTTTCTTTAAATTATGTCGATATAAAAATAATTATCTAACCCTTAAATATTTGCTTAATAAAGTTTTGCTATTTTGTGGGGTTTCGGCGTTGCGGAACACTTATTATTTATGTACATACTACAAAAATGAAATATGTAACAAGTATGTACATAAATTATTACCAGATATATATTTTAACTCAAGCTTTTAAATAAATTAAGTAATTTTTTAGAGCTTAAAAAATTTAAAATTTTATATGATGAAGTTATTAAAAATATGGTATATAAAAGCGTGAAGTGTTCTTCCCTAGACATATTTTGTTTTAATAAATATGTATATACCCAAAATTTTAAGTTTTTTAGAAAAATCTTTCAAGAAATATTTAATTTTGAAATTGGCTCTTAACGGTCTAATAAATCGGAATTTTTAATACTTTATAGGAAAGAAATTTCGAAGTAGTTTCTAAAAATACCAATACTTCTTAGATTCAGTTTTTACCTAAAAAGTTATTGATAAAGGGTACGTTCGTAAATGCCGTTGTTGGGTATCACTTGCGCAGAAGTAAAGTTGAATGTTCGCAAAAGCATCACCTGTAAGAAACTTGGCATCACTCTCATATGTGAAAAGTTTTTATGCAGTGATGCCGCAATTGGCAATTATTGCTTCAGTTAATTTTCTAAAGCAATTACCTTTGACAAAAAATAAATCGTTTAATTTTTATTTTGTGATGCTTTTTCTTGTCATTTATAAGAAACCTGGGCCCAAATCGTCGCAGTCGTGATCGAGTGACTTTGATCGAAATTTTACTTTTTGAGATTATGTCATTCGATAACGAGTAGCCGATCGAATGATTTTACTCGAAATGTCATTCGATAGGTTAAGAGCTTTCGTAAAAACATTTAATTGTTTTTTTACAAACAATTTACACACTTTTTGGGAATAATTATAAGATTTCTTTAACAAATTTCCCCTAATTTAGCAATTTTTACAGAATTTTTTTCTATTCCTTATACTTTTATGGACTTTTAATCAATTTTATGGCTTGTTCGAATTATTAAAAATTTTCGCTATTTTTGCAAAAAAATTTTTTTTGTTAATTGTTGACATTTTGTTTTTTTAACCGATTTGAAATAAATTTTAGGATTTGTTTCCAAGTTTGCGATTATTTGCGAATTTTAGCCATGTTCGCTATAGCAGCAATTTTTTCTGTAAGTTTTCTGATTCTGTACAGCTTTAACAATTTTTAATAAATACTAGACTTTGCTTTCATGCCGCTGTTTGCAAATTTCCGCTAATTTAAAATTTTTAATCGAATTTTTGCCATTCCTTGTAATTTTAGGGACTTTTAATCAATTTAATGGCTTGTTTGATATGTTAAAAACTTTCGCGAATTTTCGCTATTTTTGCAAATTTTCTGAATTTTTAAAATGTTTTCCGAATTTTTGCGTTGCTTTGTTGCTCTTTTTGGCAAGCGCCGCCGCTATAAAAAAGCCACATAAATAAACCGAAGTCACCTATTTTATAGGGCACTATCAACATTGTTGATTTATATGCGGCGAAAAGTGCAATGTCTTATGCCATTAGTATACAAGCACAAAAATCTATTACATTTTTTAAACAAATTTCGATACGAAAGCTTTCGAATGCCGCAATCCCGTTTTTGATACGTCACGAAGTTTAATTCGATACGAAAGTTCATTCGATCACGTGTGCGACGATTTGGGCCCTGTCTCTTTCTGTCAATATTTTCAATAAAATTTGTCATCGTTATTGTAAAAACATTTTTGTTATTATTTAAGGTTTGCTTCTTAAACAACAACAACATTTTGCACCACTGCAGCAGTGATGCATAGTCTTTATGCATTAACGTACGTACCCAAAGTGTTCTGAAACTACATATACGACCTATACCACGAGCGTTGACGGAAACATTTAATCTGCTGTTAAAATTATATTGTTTATTAGTTCCAAAAACAACAATATTAAAAAATTTTAAATGTTTTTTTAATAAATACATTTGTTTTTACGTTTTAAAATGTATTATTAATAAGTATTTATTTATTTATAATCTTAAATTAAGTTTGTATAAATGTCTGCAATTATGCGTTTTTCCATTTTAAAAAAGAAAAAAAAATAGTGGCACCACTGAAATATAAAGACATAGTAAACTGAAACATCTGTTTATATTTTTTCAATTGTAGTTGCCGTCTTCAACATAATTCAGTAGCTGGCTTAACCACTATAATTGCACCTAGCAGCATTTGTAGTCGTGTGTTTGTGGCCTGCTGTGGTGAATTTGTTTGTTCCATTAGTGATGATTGTTATTTTTTAACTACTACTAAAAAAATTGAGTGATATTGCAAATTTTTTCCCTCTCATTTTTCGCAGATCGAATGCAAAAATCTGCACTCAATTCAAATAGTTAAAAATTTGAACTTGCAATCAAAAAGCTGCATACAAATATTGTCTCACTAAAATTTAAAAAATGTTACTTTGTATGTACGTGGTTTTTGATTTCTTTTGAGGATATGCATAAGTAAAAAGCATTAAACAAAATGAAATTTTGTCAATAACGGTATAATTATTGGCTTTTATCATGAAAAAAGATGTCTTTGGTTTGAAATTTAGTGCAACATTTTTAGTTGCACTCAAATGAGTGAAGACAAAAAAAGTTGCAATAAACTGATGATTGCTCTTTTTTAAATCAAGGAATTTTTTTTTTTTGAGTGCAAAATTTTTTAACATCACTATCACTCATGTTTAGTGTGGCTGCAAATTTTCAATTCATCACTTAACTTCAACAATATGATTGCAATATTTTTTCACTATCGCTAAGTGTGAGTTGAAACTGCAAAATGAGTGCAATATTTAAGTACTATTTTTTCTGATTGCTTTTTCCGCCACGCTAAACACAGAGAATTTTATGCAAAATTGACTTAACGAAAAAATGGGTTTTAGTTTCACAAAAATAATTCTCAAAAAATAATTTTTTAAAAAACTGGTTCGAAATTTGGTTTTCAAGTACTTTGAAATATTTGTATTTAAAATAAAATATAGAATTTAGTATATAATTAAAAAATGACTTTTTTATTGCTCCGAAAAACACAATCCAATTCCAAAAATTGCATAAGTTTGATGGAGTATAAAAAAAATTATGTACAATTAAATAATTTTTTTTTTCCTTTTTTTGTTAATTTATATTCGCAATGTATTAGTGTAATTTCTAGTCCTAAAAAGCGGTGAAGTATTAAATTTTATTCTGATAGCATTATTAATGATAGTTTAAGGCGTAGGGTTTATACGGGGCCTAAGGTAAATTATGGGCCAATCTTCACGAAATTTCACAGTGCCATTTCTAGTCTTATAAAACTGTGACTTGCCAAATTTTGTTATGATAGCTTTATTAATTATGGTTTTTGGCGTACTAAACACATTTCCGGGAGTAGGGTATATGGGGCCTATGGTAAATTATTGACCGATCTTCACGAAATTTCACAGTGTCATTTCTAGTCCTATAAAACTGTTACGTGCCAACATTTGTTATGATAGCAATATTTATGACGGTTTTAGGCGTACTATACTGTTTTCCGGGAGTCGTGCTTATATGTTCCTAGGGTAAATTATGGACGGATCTTTATGAAATTTTACAGTGTGATCTACAGTCGAATAAAACGAATTTTTGCAAAATCTTATATCATTCCGTGCATTATTCCATCATTTATGTTAGTTTTTGTAACAAAATTATAAATTTTTTAAGGTAGTGGAACCGATTTTGCTGAATTGCAATCCCAAACTGCTTAGGATAACTACAAGCACTTTTACACCAAGTTTTTAATTTCTTTTGAGTTTTTCGAAAGTGAGCGTGCTTTCAACAGACGGACAGGGCTAAATCGTCTTAGAATTACTCAAGGAGCCAGAATTTATATACTTTATGGGGTCTGAGATGAATAATAAAAAAGTTTCACACAGAATGACAAACTTAGTGTACCCTCTTCACAACTAATTGTGGTGGAGGGTATATAAAAATTAAAGTATACCAAAACCCCGAACGATTTTGAAAATTTAGATCGAGTTCTTTTTCTATGGTCTCCAAATTTTTTCAAAGGCGTTTAAAGTAAGTAAAAAAAATTATTATATATAATTCTGAGCTAAATGAGGTTAACAGATGTTAAATAGAAATTTGATGACGGTTCTTTTCCTAGAACATATTAACCCTCTATCTGCCATTTTAGGGGTCATTTTAGTCCTTTTTCCAAATATCCTCATAGAGGTATACTAGTGACATACGAGCAGGAATGTCGCCAAATGTGCAAAACTATGCTTCTGGTACGGGTGGCAGTACCTGCAAAACAGCACCTTCAAAATAACTAAATTGGTTTGTGTATAACTTTAGTTTTTTGTTAATTAAATGTTAATTTTTTTGTAGTTTAATAAACAATTATACGACAATTATCAGGTGTATAAAAGAAAATATTTTTATAAACGTAACGCGGGAGATAGTTTTCAACATTTTTTGTGATTTCAAGTTCACGTAATTTCGATTTCCAGCATGTGACCGTTAATTAAAAAAATTTGTTGGGTATATATTTAAGACAAAAAATAACTTCAAAAATAGTTTTAAAAATATATATGGGCAAATCCTGCGTGACGAACGCTACATTCGCACGCGTTTTATGATTGATAAATACAATTTTTTGGCCTTTCAAAAGAGATAGCTCCAACTTATATATATAACCCTTTGTGACGCACGCCTCACAACGTACGCTACAGTTTTTTGGTAGTATATAATAAACCCAATTTAAGTTATTTTAACAAAACAAATTATTATATATAAACTAATTTTGTGATTATTAATAAATGTATGAATGAATATCAACCTTTTTTTTAACGAAATTTATATTTTGATGAGTCTGATGTAAGGGCTATTTTAAGCTCAAGCTCAAGCACCTAAAATAATTTTAAATTCATGTAAATCATTAAGAGATCAGGGGTGGGGTAGTATTTGCTAAAAATTATTGTATTAATGATGTTCGAAAGAATTATTTTTTAATATTAAAATTAAATTATACATCTATGGCCATTTTCTCAATGTACCGACAAAGTGTCTGTAACTAAATGTCAACATAAATTTATTAGACCGATAAACTGTCTGTTAACAATTTTGGTATTCTAAATATACCGACAAAAAACATTGTTTTCAGTTGGCAACACCTCTCAAAATACATGTAAAAGATGGGAGTCAGCTGATTGTATTATCTGTATGGCAAAAAAAAAAGGAAAATAAATAATCGGCAGATGAGTGCTGGTTAGTTTTGCGACAGAATAGAAGCAAATGAGACATTGAGAAAACCAAATTTCTTTAATGTGCAGTTTTTCGTTGGGAAATAAGATAATCATGTAATGAGAAAACGGCCACTAGTCTTATATTCCATTAAAAAAATTAATACGAAAAATTTTTGGTTGGTGGACTGTTTTTGGGATTTGCCCATATACAATTTAATAGGGACAAATCCTACTAATATTATAAATGTGAAAGTTTGTGGTTCAATCATTCAAAAACCGTTTAATTGATTTGGATGAAACTTGGTAGACGGATAAGGTGGCATGTCGTAGTCCATGGGCATTATATCGCACCAAAGAACGACATTAAGTCCATGGACGCTATGTCGCTCAGCGATGCGACAAAATGTCCATCAATATAGTGTAATAATGTCCATGGACATTATGTCCTTTTTTGGTGCGACAAAATATCCATAAAAATTGTAAAGCGAATGTTTACTTACCGGTACTTGTTATACCATAAAGGAGAAAATCCTTGCGCCCGGCCGAAGACCTGCTATGCAGAGAAGCTTTAGTTAGCGAAGCCGGTGTTTGTTATACCATAGAGGAGATTTCGTTTTTCGTATTATTTCGTAATTATTATACAAGAAAGAAGCTATATTTTTTTCCATTAATGAATAAAAATTAATTTGTATAAGAAAAAATATATGCACTTACATTTTTCTTTTTGTTATGTGTGGACATTATGACGCCTTCATATTTGACATAATGTCCATATTAAAAACGACTTAATGTCCGCGGGCATTATGACGTTTTCCAAAACGACATAATGTCCATGGGCTTTATGTCCCATCGAAGGGCTTCATAATGTCCATGGACATTATGTCCGTGGACACTATGACATGCCACCGACGGATAACATATGACTTAGATTCGAATATAGGGTTTTAAGAGGTTAAAAGGTAGAGAAATTGTTACTATGATACATTTTCTCTTTTTGATATAAAGATTACATATCCAGATTAATATATAATGTACTTTTTAAGATAAACTTTAATCTAGTTTGCCGACGCAGCTCCAAATAAAAAACAAGTACCTAAGGTGATACAAAATTGAAAAATAAGAAGAAAATATAAAGTGAAAAAGTGGCGCAAATGCATAGTTTTCGAGTTATGGACCTCTTTAATAACATATGTATATGCGATTTTCCACTACATTTCTAAACGAATATGGCCAATACTGGTATCATTCTAAAGCGTTTTAAAAGATATTTCTTGATATAAAAAATTTATTTAAAAATTCTTAAGCAATTAAGAAACGGGTATGCGTTTTGGAAAAAACAAGAGTTTTTAGTAAGCATAATAATGAATATGGCTAGAAGTTTTAGTTAGCGAAGCCGGTGTTTGTTATACCATTGTGGCTGACTGCCACAATTACCCGATTCTGCACCGTAAAGCATGAATAAACAAATCACAAAGGCCACAAGTCGTTTAAATAATTTGTGTAATTTGTGTATCTTTTTAGAAATTTTTTAACTCTAGCGCAGCAGACAAACGGATATCGTTAAATCAACTTCTTTCCTCATAAGGACCCAAAATATATATACTTTATAGGGTCTAAGATCAATTTCTAGAAATTACAAACGGAATGACAAACTTATATATACCCTTTTCCACCTGTGGTGAATGGTATAAAAACGTAGTATAAATAATGCAAAGTGATACAAATACAAATATAATTTATCTCAAGGCTAGGTTGCCATCTCTTCAACATCCCCATCCCCGTGAGCCGATACAATAGGGCACCTCCACATCTAGTACTGCTAGCCTAGAGACTGGTCTTTTCAAGACACCCGTTGCGGTGTTTACGTTGGCTGAGCGCGCAATACTATCCTTTCCTTCAAAAAGATCAATGACTCTACTACGACGCCACTGGGATCTTGGTGCATTAGGGTCGCAAATAAGAACCAGGCTTCCTAAACATAAAGGTTTTGTCGGCAAGCACCACTTACTGCGTCGAGTTAATTCAGGGAGATACTCACGAAGCCATTGTCGCCACCATTCGTTTTTCAAATTTTGGACAATGCGCCATGGCTTACGCAAACAGTTAAGTCTTGGCTCATGAGGCGCTGGGGTCTGTGTCGAATTCGTGTAAGTAGAAAATGATTTGGAGATTGGCTCTGGCTCGTCAGGAGAAACAGGTAGGTGTGTAAGCGGGCGAGAGTTCACTATGTTCTCAGCTTCACAAAGTAGGCAACATAACGTGTCGATACGTGGTGCACTCTCTTTTAACAACGCATAAAGTCCTTTTTATCGATTGAACAAGGCGCTCCCATATGCCCCCTTCACTGGGGTTTTCTGGTGTTAAATGTGCGGTGATACGATCGTGATCAAGAAAATCGTTGCCAACTCCTAATTCTTTGGCTACACCAACAAAATTGGACGCGTTGTCACTGCGGATTTGTATGGGACCCCACGCCTGCTTATAAAATTTCGTAAACATAAGATGAAGGCATCACTCGACATATCTGTTGCTAGTTCTACATTAGTGTGACCGCAAGTTATATGGACAATTTTTTTTTCGTTTTTTCACTTGGGAAACCCCTTAGATTGATTCCAAATTAGAAAAAAACAATATACAGTAGTTTTGACTTAGCTGCACAATCTCCTTTGCACGATTTTTTGTGCAGGTAAATCAAAAATGCAGTTATCTTAAATGCATTTACCTGCCTTAATGTGCAGGTACACAATTGTGGTTATCTGCACAAAAGTGCAGCTAAAGTAAAGCGTTTGATTTAAAAGTAGAATAAAAAAAATTATTTTATTAATACATAAATTCATATTTTATTAAAATTATATTTCAACCAATCGTCTAGGAGTCTACTGGGAATCTTACAAAGAGTTTTTTATAAGCGAAAAACGCTTATATTAATCGTAAAGGGAATCCTTTATGATGTATGTAGAGATTATCTAACGAGTCTTTCAAAAAGCATGCCAAGAGTCGTATGAGACTCATATAGGGATTATTTTACAACTCGTGAATTGCTCTGCCGTATGACTGAGCTACCTAAATAAGGGCTGAGCTACCTTAAGGTCGCGAAATCAACACCATCCTGTCGGAAAATCATTTTTAAAAGATCCTTATTAGCAATAGCATTTTCATACTTCAAAAACGGTCTTATTTAGGTAGCTCAGTAATTGTTATACGACTCTTAAAGAGAGTCCCAAAAGGTTCATTCGAAGATTTAAAGACGAGCGAGTCAAAAATAAATAAAAATATAATAAATATGTATATTTAATATAAAAGAAACATTAACACAAACAATGATAATTCACAGAGAACATAAAAATTTATGGAAAAAAAAAACAATATAATTGCCATTTATATTTTTATAAACAGCTTAAATTGGATATTTATGTGAAAAAGTGGCTGCCATATATTTTTATGTGTGCAGCTAACTTTGATGTTTTGTATAAAAATATTTTAAAGCTGCCCAAAAATAAGAAAAATATGCAGGTATACAAAATGCACGTAAACAAGGATTTTGAAGAATAATTCCAGAAAATATGTATTTTGGGCAGTTAAGTCAAAGTGCAGCTAAGTTAAATTTTTTGTATGAAAATAATTTTAAAATGCCAAAAATTTTGTGCATTTATCTTAAATGTGCAGGTATAGAAAGTGCACTTAAAAAAGGAATTTGTATGGAATTATAAAGAATAATTTCAAAATTATCAATTTTGTGCAGTTAAGTCAAAAGTGCACGTAAAGAAAAGGCAGTTAAGTCAAAACTACTGTATATAAAATTTAAGATCGTTTGCATAGTTATTAGGCGTGCCTTGAGCCCACAAAGTTTGCTATTTTTCTCACTATGGGTGGCTTTAAGTGTTCATAACTTCTGTAATATTTATTTTAGAGAAAAACCTTATTCACAAATATTCTAGGGCTATATCTTATGAACAATGTTGCTCTATATAAGTTTTCTTTAACATTAATATATAATCCAGAAAAAACCAAATTAAAAAATAACACCGAAATTTTCACATATCTTCGCATTCTTTGCCTGGTGATTACACTACGTGACAAATTTTCAACAAAGTCGTGACCAAATGAATCTGGCAACTAATCTTTATGTAAAACTTTCCCCTGAATCCGAATATGAAGTCAGAATTGTCAAAAGTGGAACAGTTTTTGAGATATTCCAAAATAACCGTTATTTGTGTTTTTAAAAAAGATGATGTGACTGAAATGTAAATATCTTTAAAAATTTTAAACGGACTATGTATTTCTTTCTTTTTATTGAGAGGTTATAAAATTACTAAAATAAGAATGGGTTGCTAGAGAAGTTTGGTCAAGAAATGACAGAGTTACAGGGGACAAAAGTTCAAGCTTCATTGAAAATTTTATGATTCTGTTCAATTTTGCTGTTTTCAAGTTTTTCTTTTTAATCTAATGATTTAAAAATCTTAATGTTTTATTGCATGCGACATTAGATTATTTAAATATGAACATTTTTCTCCCAACAAGACATAGATTGGTACAAAAATGACAAAGCTACAGAAGATTTAGTAAATTTACCCACATAGAAATTCAATAGCTTTAAGCTATTTTTAATATGTATTTATTTTACTAAAAATTTAGTTTTGTATATGTATTTGTTGTGTTTTTCTTTGGTTTGATACAAATCGTAAAGTGGGTTAATTCAATTAATCTTCTGTAACCTTGTAATTTTTGCACCGATCTGGATCCTATTGGACACAAATGTTCGAATTGAATAGGCTAATGTCGTAAGTAATAAAACTTAAAAAAATTTTATTTTTTGGTTTAAAAAACAATAATTTGAAAAGAGCAAAATTTAACAAAATCATAAAATTTTAATGAAGTTTGAAGTTTTGTCCACTAGTTAGTTAGTTAGTTAATTGTTCTCTATTTTGAATTCATTTTAAGTAATCAAAATTGAACATACGACTATGACATGACGTCGTCTGTCGGAAAAGGTTGTTATATATATTACAAATATTGTTTTATGTAACATAAAAATTAATAATTAAATTCAGTTACTAATATTTTCCTGTAGCCTATCGCATTTATAATATAGCGGGATAAATATTTAAAATTGTCTTTACCATTAAGAATATTAATCAACTCATTTTCTGTTACGATAGTTTTTTTAAAGTTTTGGAATCTTATTTTTCCTACTATAGGGCATTTGGCTATAAATAGCAGAATGTTTTCGGTTTCGTTTAGATTACATAAGCAGCATATACGGGGTCTGTTTTGCTGAAACCTTGTACCATTCAACTCAATTAATCACATCTAGCTTTGAATATATAACTTAATTCTGTCATATTTGTGATTTCCAAATAGGATTGCGGCTCTATGTACTTTTGTCCACCATAACTCTGTCAGTTAATGACTCATCTTCACAAACGACTCATGGTTATTTAAGAAATTTTATTACCTCTCAATAAAAAGAAAGAAATGCAGAGTCCGTTTAAAATTTTTAAAGATATTGCATTTTAGTCACATCATCTTTTTTAAAAACACAAATAACGGTTATTTGGAATATCTCAAAAACTGTTCCACTTTTGACAATTCTGACTTCATATTCGGATTCAGGGGAAAGTTTTACATAAAGATTAGTTGCCAGATTCATTTGGTCACGACTTTGTTGAAAATTTGTCACGTAGTGTAATCACCAGGCAAAGAATGCGAAAATATGTGAAAATTTCGGTGTTATTTTTTAATTTGGTTTTTTCTGGATTATATATTAATGTTAAAGAAAACTTATATAGAGCAACATTGTTCATAAGATATAGCCCTAGAATATTTGTGAATAAGGTTTTTCTCTAAAATAAATATTACTGAAGTTATGAACACTTAAAGCCACCCATAGTGAGAAAAATAGCATTTTTAGCAAACTTTGTGGGCTCAAGGCACGCCTAATAACTATGCAAACGATCTAAAATTTTATATATATTGTTTTTTTCTAATTTGGAATCAATCTAAGGGGTTTCCCAAGTGAAAATACGAAAAAAAAAATAACGGTCACCCTATTCTACATGCACGGAACGAATGGACAGGCACGTAAACAAAGCAACCCAACGTTTTTCCTGTCAGCGACGAATAGCAACAGTCAGGGGACCAAAAAAGTCTACCCCTGTATACGAGAAGGGCCGGACAAATGCAGTCATCCTATCAGCCGGTAAAACTGCCATTTGTGGCTGGAGCGGTTTGGCTCTTCGTATTTTACAAAGATGGCATTTCGACTCTACACTCTTTAAATCTCACTGTTTGACGGTACCCAAAAATGGCGGATATTTCATTGATTGTCATCCTCTACTGATGTGGCAAAATCGGCGTTGGTAAGAGTCAATTATTAAACGGGTTATTTTGTGTTGTTTTGGCAAAATAATAGGCCTACAAGATTCTATAGATTTGAAGACGGCATTTTGTATGCGACCGCTGTGTCGTATTATGCCCTCAGAATCCATATATGTGTTAAGTGATATCAGCTGACTGGGTTTCGAAATTGTACCTTGTTGCTCCAAAACGTTATATTCATAACGGGAGAGAAACTTTTCAGCATTTTTCTCTTCTTCGGCAGATAGTTCCCCTTTAAGTGGCTCTTCATGTTTTATTCTTCGCTGAAGGTTTGTCATGTATCGTAGGATCCAACTTATAGTGCGTTTGGGCCTACCGTAATTAGAAAATCGATTAATTATTAGTTCAAAACTACTCACTTGGGTGATCAGCAACAAAGTCCGCTTCGATCTGAGCTCATCCGAACAGCTGTCAGAACTTTTGTGCTGAATAGCCTCAGCTGGTCATTCATATTTAGATTTATGCAAAAATGATGGACCTCTCTTCATCGACCATAAGGAGCGTACCGGGGTGGAAATTTACCACGAGTTCCACCAATACCACTGTTTAACGTCACTGCTTTCCAAAATTTCGGCTACCCTATGTATTGTTTGTATTATGTGTGATCACCTCTAATCCATCTTATTGCTATTAATGAGTCACTCCAAAAATAAAAGTCTTTTACTTTAATATTGTGGCACTTGATGATGGTCTCTTTAAGCCGCACTGCCAATGTTGATATAAGCAAAGTGCTTAAAACACTAAAATTGTAAGTTTTCATATATTGGTTAATTGTGTTTCACCATAGTTGTGTGAAATAATTCCAAAACAATTTAATAAATCTACTGTTAACAGATGTCTGCAATAAATTGAATGGCGGTTTTTTTCTTACAATATGTTGACCTTCTATCACTCTTTTTAGGGGTAATTTTAGTCTTTTTTTTATACCCTCCACCACAATTAGTTGTGAAGAGGGTATACTAAGTTTGTCATTCCGTGTGAAACTGTTGAAATATATTGTTTTATTTCCAACTTAAATAATTTACTTTGCATATTTGTACTTTGAATTTTATAATCAAGTTATTCTTTGTGAAATATGTATTTAGAATTAAATAATTTTTCATTCTGTTTTACACCATTGTTCAATAAACTCAAATATCAAATATATCCAGATTATAATTTTAACAGAAACTTTTTTATTATTCATCTTAGACCCCATAAAGCACATATATTCTGGCTCCTTGAGTAATTCTAAGTCTATTAAGCCATGTCCGTCTGTTGAAAACACGCTCACTTTCGAAAAACTCAAAAGAAATGACACCCAGAAATTGCTTTTAGTTATCCTAAGCAGTTTGGGATTGAAATTCAGCAAAATCGGTTCAGTAGGACCAGAGCTATGAATCAAAATGCGGAACCACCGCCTTTTAAAAACTGATCATTTTGTTACAAAAACTAACATAAATGGTGGAAAAATGCACGGAATCATATAAGATTTTGCAAAAAATTGTTTTATTCGACTGGAAATCACGCCGTAAAATTTCGTGAATATCCGTCCATAATTTACCCTATGCCCCATATAAGACCAATTCCCGGAAAACAGTTTAATACGCTTAAAACCGTAAAAACTAACGCTATCATAACAAAAGTTGGCACTTCACAGTTTTATAGGATTTCGTGAAGATCGGTCCATAATTTACCCTAGGCCCCATAGAAATCCTACTACCGACAAACAGCTTAGTACGCCTAAAAACATAATTAATAATGCTATCATAATAGAAATTGGTTCGTCACAGTTTCATAGGACTAGAAATGAAACTGTGAAATTTCGTGAAGATCGGTCCATAATTTACCCAAGATCAAGATTGTCGGTCAATAATTTAATATAGGTCTAAGCCGCAACCAATTTCAATGCTGATGTCTGTTTTTATAAAGATAAATTAATAATAAATGGACATCATATAGATATCAGTTCACAGCTGATCAATATATGTATTAAGGTAAAGAAAAGCGTTTCTTAAAATTTTTTTTTTTTTATTTATTACAAAATTAAATACATAAGTAGGTTTAAATTATTTTAGGTTATATTTTCCGTACAAATTTTTCTAAAAATACATTATAAATACATATAATTTCTAATAAATAAGAACGTAAAAATGTCCATCTAAAGCCTGCTACTCTGTTCAACATTTAATGTGAAATGCTGTCAAAACGCATATAAAAAAAACTTGTGCGGAATATCTATGAACAAATGTTGATAGAGTTGTACTCTGTTCATTTTGTCAAAAAGTTCCAAAATGTTTCTGGCAACATTTTTTTACCACTGAAAAATAATGTAAGCTGCACTTATTTCACATGGAATTTTAAGCAAAATCAAAAAAGTATGAACTGGTTATTAAATACGAAATAAAAAATTAAAATAACACAACCGGTCACAGTTTCTTACCCATATTTACTTTCTTTTTTATTAAATTTTTTAATTAAAAAAAAAATATTTTTAGTAAAATACATGTAGGGTTTGTTTACATACGCAAAACAATGTCGCATACTTTGCAGGAATAAAAACGTCAAATTGTACAAACTCGAAATAATTAATGTTGCTTAACATTTTTCACAAATTTGAACAGAGTACTACTAAAGAAGTTTTATTGAACGTAATTCAATTCTTATATTAGTGATTTATAAATTTTGGGCAAGAAGATTTTAGTTTGGGAGCTATGAAGCTCATATGTCATATGAAATCTTAAGGGTTTTTTATTTTATATTATATATTTTGATTCGATGTAATATAGAAGATATTTGTACTTTTCTTAATTTTTTTTTTTTTTTTTTATTTATTAAATTCAATTCAATTACAAAGGTATGCAAAAGGAAATAGTGCCTCAGCGCCAGTTGGCATTGTTGAGGCTAGTTGGCAATACTTAATTCTAGTTATTATCCTTAATAATATTTTAATTTATATAAAATTAAGAGAAAAAAAAAATTAATTTTATTTAAGAATATATCAGAAGCAGCAGTTTTATAACATATCGTAAATATTTGATTTAAGAAATTCTTTTAACAATTTTTTGAATTTGGAAAGAGAAGGGCACATTTAAATAGATTGAGGTAAGTTGTTAAATTCTTTACTTCCAGAGTATTCAATACGTTGTTTAGTTGTTTCTGTACGGCAAAAAGCTACTCTTAATTGTTGACTATGTCGTGTATTGTATGAACTCTGATCTCTAGCGAAACATGTTGTATGATGGCCTACGCTATAGAGACATTTGTATACATATAAAATAGTTTGTAACTTATAAGTTCCACATATTGGCAATATAGACGGAAAATATTCAGTATATAAGGAATTTGTTGAATGTCTCATTGGCAAGTTTGCAACAGCTTTTAATGCTCTATTTTGAAATCGTTGCAGGGAACGTAGTTCAACACTCTTCTTGTGTGCATATATTAGAGCTAAATAGTTAATATGACTTTGAATTAGACATTGGTAAATCAATAACTTCGTGTTTTGGTCAAATTTGTATTTAAACTTATATAATAGCCCAATAGCAGGTGATATTTTTGACTTAAGGTGTCTTATATGTTGATCCCATGCAAGATTAGATTGCAAATTTAGTCCCAAATACTTAACTGAGGATACCTCTTGAATTTGTTTCCCATCTATATATAAACTGAAATTACTGTTGAAACGGACATGTGGTCTAAATCGCATTAATTTAGTTTTTTCTGAATTAATAAAAAGTTTGTTTATCCGCATATACTCAATTATAAGAGATGCATCACGCTCCATGTAGGGTTTGAGTGCGGTCTCATACTTATATGGATAAAAAAGAGATACATATGTCATCAGCATAGATAAACATCTTTCCCGTTAGCCCCAATTTTTGGATGTCATTCATATATATAACAAAAAGCAGGGGTCCCACTACGCTTCCCTGGGGCACTCCATACTTAACTTGACCTAAGCTGCTCTTATGTTCATTAACTTGTACAAACTGCATCCTTTTTCCTAAGTATGACTGAAATAGCAACAGATCATAATATTGAAGTTTTTGAATCAAGATCCTGTGGTCAATCATTTCAAAAGCTTTCGATAAGTCAAAGAAGATTCCAGTAACTCCACTATTACCTTCATCTAGCATTTTACATATGCAATTTTGGACACATATTAATGCTTCCTCTGTACCACATCCTTTTCGAAAGCCATACTGACAGTCATTAAGCAAATTGTTTTGTTCAAAATACGCTGATAGTTGGCTATGTATTATTTTTTCAAAAATGTTATTTATTATTGGTAATACCGATATTGGACGAAATTGATCAATCATAGTACAATTTATACCTTTTGGTATTGCTATTACTTTATGTATTTTTAAAACATCGGGATACGTTTTTGTAGCTATAATATTATTAAAAATATTAACCAAATGAGGAACAATAATTCTGCTGCAATGTTTCAATACTTTAGGCGTTATTTTATCATGCCCACAGCTTTTATTAGGCGATAGGCTACGTATAGCATTTTCAACTTCGTTGGAAGTTGTAAGATTAAACGAAAAAAGATTATTACAACGACGCAAGGTTCTTAGAGAATTGCAGTTATCTGCTGGATTTTCAATAATTGCCTGCTTCAAATCTCGTACTGATTTTAGAAAATTAATGTTCAAAGTTTCAGCCTTCATAGCATCATCCAGAATGGTATTACCATTGCAGTCTATTATATTAATTTCCTTTTTAGAATTTCTGCCAAGGTTATCGTTAAGAAATTTCCAGGTCTTTCTAGGATCATTCTGTAAATTTGTCAAATTATTGGCGTAGTAGTTATTAAGGGAATCCTTATGTGCTTTTTTAACTATTTGGCTTATCCTCTTAAGTTGATTTTTAATACACTTATTTTCAGGATATAATTTCGTCAGTTTTAACAATTTTTTCTTAAAAGCAATTATTCTATACAAATGACCATTAATCCAAGGTGTTATTTTACGTTGTAATACGATATCCTTGTTCTTCAAAACAGTTGAATCTTCTATTGCATTGCTTATACATGTTAATAAATTATTTGTGTCAACTGACGGATCATGAGAATATATTAGTGATGTTAGCTGCTCTCGTACACAAATTCGTAATGGAATAGTTATGCACATATATATACATACTTTGTTAAAAATGATCATAAATATGGAAGCTGGAATTTTCAAACTACCTTTTGGTACTAAATACTTAATTTTTTGTTCTTTAATATATGAAACTTTATAGTAATATGGGTTTTCTTTTCACAAATAATTTTTTTCATCAATATTCTCAAAATTAACAACCGCTAATCTAAGATGTTTTCTTTAATATTTTGTATGCCGAGAAATAATGATGCAATTTTTTGTATTCTTGACACTGGGTGCAAAAGTGTACAAGATCAATAAACAACAAGCTGATTCAAAACTTCATTGTTTTAAAAATTTACTGTTTAAATAAAATTGTGTATTTTGTACAAACAAACTTAAAGTAAATTATATTTTCTAAAAATAAAAAATCATCGTTTGAGAAAAAAATCTTTAAATGGTATTTATTTTATAATCATCATTCTGGCAACGCTGTTTATATAATATATTCAAGCAAAAGAAAACAAAACCTTGTCAAATTAAACTTTGTGTGTCTAAACACCAAACAAAGTTTAAAAGAGAATTCAACAAACTTTGTCAAAGTAAACTTTGCCTGACTAAAAGGGGACTAACTGTATTCTAGTAGAGCTAATACGACTATATATATAAATTTTTGGAAATGCGAGAGAATTTTTATTTCTAGTAAAATATATTGCAAACGAAACTGATACAAATTGAATTGCCTTTAACATGAGCTAGTGTGTCAAAATACTAACGGGTACATCTCTATTTGTAATGTAAACAAGGCTTAAAAAATAACTTCATTAATGTGTTTTTCATTGAACGGTCCCAATTGATATATTAGCCAATTTCCACCAATTTAAAAGAAACATCTAAAGGTATTTGTGTGTTGATTTGCACCATATAATTTTTTTTCTTCTAAATTTTTAGGATTAAAGTGGTTAAAAGCGTTTTAATTTATCTTGCACACGTACACACATGTATTAACGTTGGTTTTTTTACAGTAAGTGTCAAGTGGTCGAATTTCGGCCACGGGGCGAACCTGGTATAAATAAAAATGCTTCCTTCATTATAAGATATGCTTTTTCATGATTTTTTTAATGACGTTAATATTGCTAGTTTTCCTCTTTAATTTTTCTCATTTATGTTATCTTTCAAATACCCTTATATTTTTATTTTTGCAAAAGTATTTAAAGCGTTTTTAAGCCATTTTTAATTCTACCCAAATTTGGCACAAATATTAATTTACATTCCAAACTTTATCACGATCGGACAATATTTGTAGGAGTAATAGCGTTTTTAAGAAAAAGGATATGTGGCAGAACCTTGAGTCCTTGCACCGATTTAAATGAAAATTTACACACACGTTGCTAGTTGTATCTGTATCAGCATAAAATTTTGTAGGCATTATTGCAGCTAAAATTACAATTTTTAAATTTCAGGACACATGGGAGGTAGGCGTGTCCTTGGACGGATTTTTCCAAAAATTCATATTTTTCTTAAGTAAACTATTTTAGGCTTGTGTACGAATTTCGAAAAGACCTGACAACTCCTTCTTTTTTCCCTTCGTTATATGGGAACAAAGCATAGTGCGCTGGTACCATCGAGTTCAGTCGAAGTCAGTGAGTTTCTTTACGGAAGAAGTTTCGTTTCAGTCCAAAACTGACTGCATCCACATTTGTTGTTGTAAATATTAGAATTTTGTTTTTGCTTAAAAAGAAATAGAGCTTAAATAATAATAAACATTCTTTATATTAAAAAAGGTCAAATAAAACTAAATATAAAATACATAATCTTATATTCATAAATTAAAATAAATAATTGTTATGTATTAATTTAAATATTGCTGATACTCATTTATTATTTTAAAATGTTTCAAGGTAGCGAAAGTGGAAACAGTCGAGGCGCTGACGCTGAAAGCACAAATATAATTAATGATCTCAGCACCGATGGAAATATTGATGACTGCCTTACCAATACTGAGTCTGCAACTGCAATAGCAATATTACCATCACCCATAACATCAAACGTAACTTCAGATCAATTGTGGCACTCTCAATCTACAAATTTAGCTGAAAACAAAAATAACAGTAATTTCAATAGTAAACTGTCATTATCTTCTGATATAGTATCGAGCGAACATGTGAAAGATGCAAAGGCCACATCTGCTCCTGCAAATGCTTCCAACATACTATATACATCTTCGATTTCTCTGCTATCAAATGCTGCCCATAGATGCGGAAGTGAGTATGCGTCGAAACTGTCATCTACTATGCGAAAAGATAAATAGTTTTAAAATAATAATATTTTATATACATGTGTTTCAGTGCATGTGTTGTTCATTTTGTTACAAAATTTTATAAACACTTATGAAATTCGAATGTTTTGAAATAATGTCCCAAACAAAATTTCCAATGTTAACTAGACAAAAAACAAATAATAATAAACATAAAACGTAATAATAATTTTAAAGAACGGCTGCTATTTTCATAAAAACGAAATACTACGATTAAATTATTTAAAATTTTTTTTGACTTGACCAGACCAATGAAATATATTTTGTGCTTAAAAGTTGTTCATTTGGTTTCTTAGGAGTTGTTTAGTTGTTTTATATTTTTACAAAACCGTTTTTTTTTTTTTTAATTTAACTAAATTAACATGTTTAACAGAATTCATCCGAGTTGTTAATTGTGTATCTGGAATCGACATTAAATCGGTAGTTACAGGGGTCCTCACCTGACAATTTTTTGTATACCAAACGTCAAAGTTTGTATAAAATACTCTAAAATTTTTGTCAGCGGTTTTTTTTATATGAAGTTTGACGTATATTATGACAAAAAAATTGTCAGGTAAAGGCCCCATGTTAAATCATCTTGACAGACAATTGTTATTTGTCAAAGCAATTTTATCGACTAGTTATCAATAATCTGACCAAATGAATATCATTTACTAACATTTTTTTAACAAAAGTACAAATTTGTTTAACACTCTTACCACCAATTTTACCAACTTCTTTTAGAATTAACTATCAGTTATAACTGTCAAAACATATTGTTAATTGGAAGTTAAAGTAATAGTTAATTTTAACTGAACTTGGTTAAATTGGGGGTTAGTCATAAAATACAGTCATCGACTTAGGCCCGTTTTCACGACTTACCTTTAAAGTTCGATATAGTTAACGCTACCTTTAGCACTAGTGAGGAATAAAGTTACCTTCAACTATTTTTCGTTTTCACAACTTCTGTATAAAATAAACTTAACATTTTTAAAAAAGTGGCAATACTAAAGAAAATACCGATTATTTTTGCCAAAATAAAAATACGAACTGGCAACTACGTACTTTTTTTACATTTACAAAATATACGTATAATTGGAGTTGCCATATATAAACAATATGTGAATATAATATGGCAATCTCAAAACTAAACCTTACGACAAAAGTTAAAGGTAGAACGTTCCTCTATTTAGCTTATTCTTCACTTTAAGGTTAAAGAAAACTTGTGATAATTAAAAACTCATTATCTGTTCGATAACTTCCTACATTTAGCTATCGTGAAGTCGTGAAAACGGGCCTTAGAAATAGGACGCATGTATGTGATAGATCAAATTTCTAAGACAGTAAAATTGGACATTGATTTGATGACAGTTATTTGAAGTTTTGTTTGCAAAAGAAAAAAAATCAAAAATGGAAAAACAATAAATATATTTTGCTTGGATTTTTTATGTTTTAGTTTAGTGTTAAATATGTTCTCACAATAAAGTGTTTTTTTTTTTTGGTTTATTTTTTAATTTGTTTAGTTTATATAAAACACATTTAGCAGCAACTTGCACTGCAACGTTTAGGTTTGACATTTTTTTAAAGTGAACTGTCTTAGTTACATTCTGAACGCCTTCATCACGAGGGTAGTTAGTAGTGTTTTTCACAATTAATATGTATTTTCTTACTGTCTTGCCAGTACAGCCAAGTGTTAACGCTGTGTAAAGGCTGGTCAAATAAATTGGGCACTAGTATAAATTCAACAAAAAAAATTGCTATTTCCTAAATGTGTCCCCCTTTACCACAGGTGAAAATGGTATATGTTCATATATAAGCTTGTTATTCCGTTTGTAATTTCTGATAGACATAAGACACTATAACGTATATATTCTGGGCCCTTATGATAAGCGAAGTTGATTTAACGATGTCCGTCTGTTGGTTGAAATGAGTTTTTGGAAGATCACAAATATGATGGCGACCAGATTGTTATATATTTATATCACATAGTTCTAGGGTAGCCAGACTTTACATTCGAAAAAACATTACATTTATTAAAAACAATTATATATTATTTATATATATATTAAAATACAATCAAGAAAAAAACAGTACATTTTTTTTTTTGACGAAAGCATAACTATTTATTAGATATTTTAAACTCTTGATCGACAATAATATAAAAAAAAATACACTTAAAAGGCATAACGTCAAAGGATAGCTTTACATACATATAATGGTATTTCATATTCGAAATAACACGATTTGCGTATTTCATATTCGAAATAACACGATTTGCGTTAAATAAAATTTTAAAATATTTTTATTGGTTTTTGTCCTTCTCAGGTGTGTTCAATTCATGCAGAATTAATATCCTGATATATGGAAATACTATTGGGGGATTTCAACGGTAGTCGTCCGTCTTAAAATAATAACACGAAAAAATATGACTGCTGTGAGCAACCCCTCATAACTTAGATTTCTTCTGTGTTTTAGGACAAAACAATAAACGCATCACAAAAACTCTAATTATTTTAGAACTTTTTTGTTTAGAACACAACAATTTCTTTAAACTATATATTGTAAAATATTAGGATATTATGACAATATGACTTGATAGCATACCGTTAAACATTCCCAAATGTGTTTTACTTTAACAGCGTTTTTCTTAATATCCTTGTTAACCAAAAAATCAGTACAAAGTGTCAAGAACAGTACATTTGCGTACTGTTTTGGGTGTTTTGCATTAAACAATACAATTGACAAAAATCAGTACATGTACTGCTAAGAACAATACGTCTGGCACCCCTAAATTAATCCAAAACAAAATGTGAATAAATATTGATTACCCTACAAGAAGAGAATGAGCGACTTGTCACTTTTTCACGTTGGTGAAAAAAGTGACTTATTTAACATGTTTGTGAAGCATTTACGGTGAGCGTCAAAATAAAGTAAACAGCTTTATTTCCAATATAAAAGTTTAATCTTAGTTATAAAAAGTTAAATTTCTACTTTGCCAAATTTGATTAGACTTTAAGCTTGCTGTTATCTGTGAAAAATACGTTGCTCCAAAATTTGACGAAAGCAAGTTGGACAAAAAAAAAAAAAACGTGATAAAAGGTAGAAATAAGAAATTCAACGGAAAACATACAGTATCTATAGTGAAGCGTGATAGGGTTGGCTTTTGGAAAGCATCCTAAAACAGCTGGATCAGCCCAATAGTCGCTCGATATCAACTCAACTAAGCATCTGGGAGCATTTGGACAGACAAATAAAAAAAAACATAAGAAGCAAGCACTCTCTGAAGAAAATTCTGCAGGAAGATTGGCCAAAAATGTCTACTGAGCTAACTTTAAAATGGGTGGAATCGATGCCAAAGAGACTAGAAGCCGTCCTAAAAGCAAAAAGAAATCAATCAAAATATAATACACTTCACTTTTCTTAGTATTTTAAAACTGTACATTTTTTTTTTGACGTGTTAAAAACGGATTAAATTTGTTTTTTATTGCACTGTTTTTGTTGTTTTTAAGGTATTTAAAATTACAAAATTTTATATTCTACCTAGCTTAACCCGGTCCGCTTCGCTACACTGTTTTAACCACGTTTGAAGACTCTCCCTTTAATAGTTCATCAGTTGAGCTATATCTAATATATGCATCCTACGTTATGTATTTCCCCCCCTGCGCCTACCCGCTTTATTTTTATTTACAAAAGTGAAGTATACCATAAGAGTGACTTCTACAAAGTTTGAACATTCTTTCTATAACAGTTCTTAAGATATGCGATATTAAACATTGGCGTTATATTGCAGGTTTTTGTTGTTTTTGAAGTATTTAAAATTTTTTAATTTTATATTGTAATACCATGGTCCAAAGTTTTGTGAATAATAATAAACTTCTAAAAATTTTAATTCTTTTTTACTAAACACTTTTTTTTATTGGAAAACAAGCTGTTTACTTTATTTTGACGCTCACAGTATATGGATAAATACCAAGTTAACTTTTCAGAGTATGTACTAAAAGTGTGAAGTATTTGGGTACTTAGAACTGCACTTGTTTTTTAAGTAATCAATAAGAAATAAAATATTAATGTTCTTTTGAATAAATTAACCCAGACACAAATTAGCAAAATCAGATAAAATAAAAAAATCATAACTATATCAAAGATAACATATAATAATTTGTTTGTATTTTTCTGAACTGTTCGTGTTATAAAAAGTATTTTATCGAATACCGATTAGAAAACGAGTTAAGTAGTCAATAGTGTGAAAATGTTTCAACACTAGATTTTTTTGCCATCAGCTGTTCCCTATATTTTACCAGTTTTTACAAATTTTTTGTTCGCTTACTTACACCCAATTAACAACGAGGGCTGTCAGATGTGGCGATTTCTCGCCAAACGTGGCGACATGGCCCTAATTATATAAAACGCAACGCCAAAAAATTACATTGAAAGCAAAAACAAAGTCATAAATATTTTGAAATTTTGTTGTTGCTTTCTACAGAAATGCATGTACCGTTTTAAAATTGTCGATGCCACAAGTTATGAGGCATTTGAAATTTTAAAATGAATTTCTGTAGAAGCAACAACAAAATTGCAAATAAATTTATGACTTTGTTTTTGCTTTCAATGTAATTCATGGCGTTGCGTTTTACGGACGCGCATTTGTGTATTGCTAAAAAAATCGAAACTTTTGTTCGAAAGAATCCATAATGTTTTGTAGGCATTTGTGTTGCTGCAATACATCAGAATCAATGAAAAAAGCCGATTTTTAATTTTTGGTTAGTTAGGGCATTTTGCGTTTTAGGTAACGATATAAATATGGATGCGCTTCAAATGACAAATGATGAAAAATGTAGAATGCGTTGCATCAGCGCAGAATTTCCTTATGATAGCACTCATTAAAATAGTGACGATGAAATTGAAATTCCAAAAATGGTAAAAATTAAAATAATGTTCTTATTGATAATGACTGATCCGGAGGAAGAATCTGAAATTAGCGTTAGAGTCAGTTCATGACTCGTTTTTCGCATTTAAAAACGACGATAATCTGTTCTTAAGCCCAATACATTTTCCTGTAGCTGCACGCTCAGTACATGCTAAGTCTAGTACCCTTCTGTCTCCTGACCACGTACAATTTTGTACTTCTAACACCCAAGCACCAAATTTAAGAAGGGGTTCCTTCATCTTATACCCTTATGCCAGAAATCATTTTTTATCGAATCCTACTGCTTCCAGTGCCTCAACTGCGAGCTTACAAGAGTCGGCAGCTAATCAGTGCGCAACTCACTCACAGGACTTACCATTAAGTCCAACGTAATTTGATTTACTTTCCTCAAAATTTTATAATGTATCCTTCGATCCAAAACTTCTGTATTTGAAAAAGATATCGTGAAACAGGGTAATATGCAATTCTTCGGCCAGGAAGCAGAGTTTAAGGGCGACAACTCTCTGCCTGATGGTATCAAATCATTGGTACAGTAGTTTTGACTTAGCTGCCTTTTATTTACGTGCACTTTTGACTTAACTGCACAAAATTGATAATTTTTGGCATTATTCTTTATAATCCCATACAAATTCCTTTTTTAAGTGCACTTTCTTTACCTGCACATTTAAGATAAGTGCCCAAAATTTTTGGCATTTTAAAATTATTATCATAAAAAAAATTTAAGTTAGCTGCACTTTGACTTAACTGCCCAAATTACATATTTTCTGTAATTATTCTTCAAAATCTTTCTTTACGTGCATTTTGTATACCTGCACATTTTTCATATTTTTGGGCAGCATTAAAATATTTTCATATAAAACATCAAAGTTAGCTGCACACATGAAAAAATATGGTGGCCACTTTTTTACATAAATATCCAATTTAAGCTGTTTATAAAAACAAAAATCGCAAACAAATCAAGTTGTTTGCATGTACCTACATTTATGCATATGGGTTGTGGTAACAGCAACTTTACCATAAATATATGAAAGGAATAGCAAATCTTAGGTCTGGAACAGAATAAAGTAGTTGTAGTAGTATTTGAAGCGGACAAATGCTCTCTAGCTCAACAAATTTCAAAATATCGATTTTTGCGCTTCAACGGCAACGACTTCTTATTCTATTGACACTACTTTAAAACTGCCGTTTTTAATTTTTGACAGCTTGCAGTAACGTTGTACTACAGCGACTTTTCTGTCCCACACTTTATTGTTACCAATTTGGCTATCTCGTTCCGTCTAAAAATGCACAAGAAATGACTACGGTTGTTTGAACGTAATTGTTATTATCAATTTATTAATAAAAACGTTGTTACTCCTCTTTCAAACACTTTACTTTAGCTGCACTTTTATGCAGGTAACCACAATTGCGTACCTGCACATTAAGGCAGCTAAATACATTTAAGATAGCTGCATTTTTGATTTACCTGCACAAAAAATCGTGCAAAGGAGATTGTGCAGCTAAGTCAAAATTACTGTAACTCCGTATCAAGCTTGGCGTTAAATTATATAGTTGAGGAAACTTTGCGATATGCTGGAGTTTATGAAAGATTTTCCTTCAATGTTTTAGAATTGCAAAAATGAATCGGTATTTTACATAAAATGACTTATTTCAACCTACTTAACTCGAGAGACTTTTGGTCAAATAATAATGATAGGTCAGTGGAAGTTCAGATTAACTCTTAGATATCAGATTTATTTAGAACTAGCGGATATTCGGGGTTTACCTTCCGCCCTTCTTGTAGTCCCATTTTTTAAAACATTAATAGCTTATGTGCGTATCTAAAAAGGGATCTGTCTGTTTTAAATTTCATTCGAATCTGTTATAGTTTTGGAGAGGCAGATATTTCCCTCTACCTTTCTCGTGATACTATTTCTTAAGAAATGTATGCCTAATGTGTACATATAAGTAAGGATATATCTATCTATTGGCTAGTTTCGGAGAGGCAGAAATTCCCCCTAACTCCCCTCGTGATCCTGGTTTTAAAAATGGTTTGGAGCACATCGGTTTCAGAGTCTATAACTGGCATAGGTAAAAGCGTTTGTATTATATATAAATATATATAAATTAAAAATAAAATAATTAAATTAATAAAAATAAAATAAATAGAAAAAAATATAAAAACCCAATTTTATTAATTTTTATTTAACTAACCGAATTTGAATTATATTGAATACAATCGCAGTAATTTTTCATTTGTTTCCTATTAAAAATAAATTTCACTTTAAAAATTCTCTGATTGCTTGTCGACTATGACGACCATAATCATCCCGTGTTGCCCGAAAAGGGTCCACGTTTCAACCAGCACTTTTGTAGTAAGTTTTAACTATTTTTACGCGTTTTGCGGTTGTTAAACGATCCCTATTCGTAAATGGCAAACCTTTCACTAAATAAATGACACTTTAGATGACAGATATTTAACAGCTGCAAAGAAGCCTTGCCATACCGGCGGTTTTGGAACCACTTAATGGATAACCCTGTAGAATTAAGTTTTAATTTAATTTCAAAATTGCATTAACATATTACGAAATATGCAATAGTTAATTTTTAATATACAAATAATGTATTTTACTGTAAAAGGTGCAAATTTGTTTGCTTTTATTGTATTGTTTACAAGATTATTTTGAAGTTTATTTTACAGATATCGCGCGAACTACTTGAGGAATAAGTTATTAATGAAGTACATGCAATGTGATTTTTGAATAAGTTAATATATTATGCGCTATTTTATAATTATTCAATTTGTTTTGTGAATCAATGTTATAATATATATATATATATATATATACCTTATGTACAATTACTTTTATTTTCTAAGTCATTCTAGTATATTTATTATTTTTACGTCCGAAAAACGCATCTGTTATACAAAAATTTATTAGATGTCGGATAAAATCATAATTTTCTACAAAGATTGTTAGTATTGTCTAAGTCATATTTTTTAAATTTTGAACGAAATCCAAGCATTTTTGTTTTCAAAGCACATACTGTAATTAATCACTGCTCAAGTTTTTTAGATTAACTCGAGAAAAACTTAAAATGCAAAATCAAAAGTCAAACAAAATTATCTCTACAAATTTTGGTAATTTAAAGTAAAAAAAGATAATAAAAACATTAATGAGGTTTGTTTATTTTTTAATTGCAGTTTTGGATTAAAAAAATTTTACATTATTAATTGACATTCATCCGGATTTTGTGATACATATATAAAATAAATTCAAACATGTTGTCCGCTAAATGAAGCTTTGTTTTTAAATAGATTAGCATTTAGATATGTATAAAGAAAATCTAAATTGTAAAGAATGCATTGTAGTATATTTCAATTTAGAAATTTTGAGCTTGTTCTTACAATATTAAAAAAACGCTATGCAAAAAGTGGTTTGTTTGCAAATAATTTTTTATTTCACTATTTCAGTTTATAAAAATTACCTTCCAATGTAAGAGTTTTGACAAAAAAAAAAAAATGGCCCATATACACAAAAATTGTTTTAATAAAATAGTACCAATGGTAAGTTTTTAAAAAAATTTTTACATAAAGAGTATTTTAAGATATCATTTAGTTTTAAAAATCTTTTAATTACATTGTGCTAGAATTTGACACTTTTTTTAGACAAGCCGGCCACCTGGCGTTTTGACATAATTCGAGTACGCTGAATCCATTGGTGCTAACCGGTTTTTGGGTTAGCTCCTGTTTTGGAGTTATACCGTTATTTCGAAAATGGAGGAGGTTGTACAACATATATTCGCGTAACTCAAAAACGATTTAGTTTATTGAAATAACTAAAAAACTCCGCAATAAAATTATCTTTAAGTAAAGGTTAACTTTTTTCTAAGATGCGTAGTCGTTTTAGAAACATTTTTTTTTTGTGGCAAAAAAAATTAATTTTTTTAGCAACATTTTAAAATTTTTGTTAATAAAAATTCATCAAAAATTGAAAAATCCAGCCAGCTATGCTTCTAATTTTTTCTAGACATGTAAAAAACAAAACATGCCATAAATGATCAAAATATTTTTGTATGGGAGCCCTCTAAGAAGTGGTGATAAGGGGCAAGTATGTCTCGAGAAAATGTTAAGGATAAAAAACTAATTGAGGTCGGTCATACATTATATCCCACTAGGGGCGACTCCTGGTCATTTATGGGACTGTTTCTTCAATATATTTCTAGTCTGCAGGGGTAGGTATGTTAGAAATAATAATTGATGAGCTATATTTGTTAGAGCATTTTTTGCTTATTTTGGGAACATCGGTTTTTTGTTATTATTTTTGCCATATCAGCTTTTTTACTTATTTTGCCATTTTTAGATAATTTTTCATTTTTATACCCTCCACCACAATTAGTTGTGAAGAGGGTATACTAAGTTTGTCATTCCGTGTGAAACTTTTTTATTATTCATCTCAGACCCTATAAAGTATATATATTCTGGCTGCTTGAGTAATTCTAAGTCGATTTAGCCATGTCCGTCTGTCTGTCCCTCTGTCCGTCTGTCCGTCTGTTGAAAACACGCTCACTTTCGAAAAACTCAAAAGAAATAAACAAACTAGGTGTCAAATTGCTTGTAGTTATCCTAAGCAGTTTGGGATTGAATTTCAGCAAAATCGGTTCAGTAGGACCAGAGCTATGAATCAAAATGTGGAACCACCACCTTCAAAAACTTGATAATTTTGTTACAAAAACTAACATAAATAATGCAAAAATGCACGGAATGACATAAGATTTTGCACAAGTCCGTTTTATTCGACTAGAAATTACACTGTAAAATTTCGCGAAGGTCGGTCCATAATTTACCCTAAGCCCCATATAAACACTACTCCCGGAAAACAGTTTAGTACGCCTAAAACCGTAAAAAATAATGCAATCATACCAATTTTGGCTCGTCACAATTTTATAGGACTATAAATGATACTGTGAAGATCGGTACATAATTTACCCTAGGCCCCATATATGCCCTACTCCCGGAAAACAGTATAGTCTCCTAAAACCATAATTAATAACAAATCGTCACAGTTTAAGATAATAATAATAAAAAGACATCATACAGATATTACTCCTTAAATATTCGAACTGTCGGTGGAGGGTATCAAAGATTCGGCACAGCCGAATATAGCACTCTAACTTGTTTCATACAAAAAAGTACTAATTTAATAAATTTTTCCAAAAATCGTTATTTTTTTTTGATGTGACAACTTTTTTTTATAAATATTAAAAAAGTTAACCCTTTTTGTGCTGTAACTAACAACTCTGGTTAAAAAAAAACACACAAGGCACAAGGGCGAAACGGTCCATAATTTCATATAGCACCCATACAAACTGCTTTCCAGAATAGGGTCTTTGTGCATACTATCAAACCAATTTTAATAAAATTTAAAACATAAGTAGACCGATCCATATTCATATGGACACATAAGGTATGCATTTTTTAAAAAATAGGACCACGAGGGGAGATAGGGGCAATTTCTGCCTATCAGCAACTATCAAACCGATTTTAATGAAATTTAAATCATATAGCCAGACACTCTCGAAAATTTGTTTTTAAATACTGTGGTGTTGGGCTTGACCGACCATACTTTCTTACTTGACTTTTATGTTACTCTGTCTTAGCAGTACTGTAACGCACTTTTTATATTGTTGTATATATTTTTTATGTGTTTAAGTTTTTAGTACTAAGCCTTTTTATCAACGTATTTTATTATTTTCTTGTTTAAGTTCCTTTCTCTCGAAAATTCTTTAGCTTTTTTCTAACGAACAAATTCCTCAGTCACACAGTCACTTCATACAATAATACTCTTTCTGTAACGTCTTTTTACCATCATAGTTTGTAAAGTTTTTGTATAAAGTAAATTCTGTTAGTTCCCCTTCTCTCTGTTTTTTTTTTTTTTTTGCTTTTTAATATATTTTTAGCTATTAAGGCCCCTATTACGGTTTACAACTCAACTCAGTTGAGTTGTAATTTCTTAATTTTTGTATTATGGTTTACAACTTTGCTATTTTGCGGTGAACAAAAACATTACAAAAATTACAACTGATCACAACCAGTTGTCTTAATAACCATAATAGGGGCCTAAGAATTTCTCAGTATATATTGGAATGAAAGTGATTTGCGTATCCAAATGTTGTTCATTTCTGCAAATTTTGGGTTTTTACACGAAGTTATAACAAAATTGGAAGCAAAAAATCTATAATTGGTTTCCCAAGTGAATATAGTTATGGGCACCGTAAGAAAAATGTCCGGTGTTCCAGGGGAAATAGGAGACAAAGTTAATAAAAAATTTAAATCAGTGTTATTAAAAAATTAAGGATTTTCGGTACTAAAAGATATTCGGGATATTTTGGGGGGCAAGCGGAAATTTGTGTTCAATCGTACAATATACTTCAGAGCAAATACTCAATTTATAAATGCTCCCTTGACATCTGTAGAAGTAGAAAGAACTTTTTCTATGTACAAGAACGTGCTGACTCCAAATAGACAAAGTTTCAAAATTTATGGCATCAATTTATATTCTACTGTAACAACGTATTAAACAAATAAAATGGAAAATAAACATATAAACAGGGCTGTCAGACTTGGGGATTTATCCCCAAAGTTGGGGATATCATGTGAGCAAAAAGGACAAAGAAAGTCATTTGGGGATTGGGGATTTTAAAAAAAATTTCGGGGATTTTTTGGGGATTTTACACTTTTTTTCTTTGTTTCGTATATAAAATATGAAAAAAAAAATAGCAAAACTTTTATCTTACTCTTATATAGTGTGAAGGGTCCTAATTAAGATTAAAAATTTGTTAGGTGTGTAAAAGATACTTTATAAACTTGTTATTTTTCTTGAGTGAGTATTAAAAAAAAAAAAAGAATTTAAAAATAGAATCTAAAACCGTTGACAACACATAAAATTTTTGATTTTTTAAAGACAATTTTGAAGCAAATATGTATGTATTCCCGAAAAATAAGTAAATATGAAAAACAATATAATAAAGATTGGGAAAAAATGCTAGGCTATTGGTTAGCAGTTATGATGCATCGAATTTCTTAATAAATGACGGATATATGTATTTTTATTGTTGATTATAAGGATGGCTTAAACCGATTGAACAAGTCCAAATTGTTATAAATTGGCTCATTCGTCTCCAATAACAGCATATTGTTGTGCTTGTTATTCCTTACTGGAATCGCATAAAAAGGAATTAAAAAAACATGCCGAAACCAGTCGCTACAAACAAAATAAAATGATTTTTTTGACTAAAAATTTTTATTTGGGGATTTTTGGGGATTTCTTATTAAAATTTTTCTAACTATTTTTTAAAAAAAATTAAAAATTTGGTCAGAAAACAAACAAACAAAAAATATTAATTTTTTGAGGTTTTGTTTTTTGAGGATTTGGGGATTTTTGGGGATATTTTTTTAATTTTTTGGGGACAAGGAAATAAAGTACCTGGCAGCCCTGCATATAAAATCAAAAAAACTTCATCTTCAAGATCAAAATTGCAAAAAAAACTTTTAAAAGTTCGATTTTCTTTTGGCTTTTTTCGCCTGTTCAGGCCCATAGGTTGCAAACCGTTCAAAATTCAAGGAAACAATCAACTACAAAAATGTACATAAGATCTCAGTAAACAACTTTCTGGAACATATAAACTTCCTAGAAATGAAAGTGAAATATTTCCCGAAAATTGTTGCACTGTGTAATTAACCTAGCGTTTCCACATGCAAGTACAAGTTCGAAAAACTCAATACACTCACACTTTTTTACTAACACCATCACATTTTTCGTACTTGCAGCTCAACTTGCAACAGAATTTGCTTGCAAGTAAATTTTTGACACTTGTCGCAAGTAAAATGACAAATGAAGAAACAGTGTTGCCGTGCATGACTTTTGTATCAATCTTCTAGTACTTAGTAAAATAAAAGTTATGTTTATAGCGGATTTTCTGTGTATTTATAAAAAATAACTAATAAAAAAAAAGCACAACTATACAACAACGCATCTAAATGGTAATTTTAATCATGAATTTTAAGCATTTTGAAAAAAAAAATTGTTAATCAAAATATTTTCTCTGTAACATTATGATATCGCCACTACGGCAATACTGTAGTCACATATTTTATAAAATAAACATCATTTTTTCATCAAGATGGACAGAAAACAGAAACCCAAAACCTTCTTTTCCACATTTTTTTCACATTCGCTTTTTAATTCGTTTAATACGGCAATTTTTGCTAGAAGTTTACTTGTTGACGACATTTTAAAAATGAACTTGCACTGTGCTGTGTAGCCACTCAAAAAATTGTTGTGTTTTTTTTTTGACATTTCTTCTGATTTTCGATATTAATACGTATACACTACCCAACAAACCAAAACGATTTAGAAAGAACTTGTAGCAAGCTTACTTACAAAAGCCTTAAGCTTAGAAAAGTGTAGTGATTACTATTATAAAAGGCTTATTAACAATTGTTTAATAATGAAAACTGAACCCTTGCGATAATGTTTCTAGTCTATAATATAATGTAAGCTAAGAATTCTAACTATAGAATAAGCTTAGAGAAAAATACTTTTTCTAATCATGTTAATTAACAATGAACACTGAACTACAGTAGTGATTTTATTTATTAGAATTAGTTGTTCTATTATTATACATAATATATTTAGTAATATTTTTAGTAATTATTTTTGTTTTGTTTACCCACATATTTCTTACGGGACTCTTGTCTGTTTTTGGCAAACTGAAAGAAAGATTTTGTGCTTTTTACAAATTCGTCCTCTCCTACTCCAATAGAAATTGCAGAATCTGTAAAAATTAAAAAGTAAATGAATATGTTAATGCATACAATATATGAAATACTTTACTTCTTATAGCTCTAGCTACACTCAGGTTACGCGCACTATTGTTTTCAGCCTGTTCCCTTCCAGCATAAATGCTCTGCCAGCTCAGCTGTCAATAATTTGCGCCAACACTTTTTGATATAATTTGGGTTTTTTGCTACCGTAAGCAGCTCAAAATCTTCATCATTTGAAGAACCAATCTCAATAGAGCTGGCTGCAAATTCACTTGCATTGCTTCTCTTTCTTTTATTAGTATTTAAAAGTAATTCAACAACTTCTTTCGATTCTTTACGAACACTCTGTTTAAATTTATATGGCATATTAACAAAATGCTTTTTTAATTATATATTATTTAATTACTTTTTTTTAAATTGGGCACTGTTTAAAACACTTTAAATCACTTCACTCTTTAAGCAAAACACAAAGACTGAAAACTTTAACTTATTATACAAAATGTATGCACGCATCAAATAACGGGGCATCATTCTCAAAAACACTTACAAAACTATAGCGAGAATAAGTCATTTGCAATCATATTGGTTTTCACGATGTAGGAAATCTCTTATGATAAACTTATTCTACAACTTATTTAAATTTTGCTCTGTTTTGGTCTGTTGGGTACTTGCAAGTAATTACTTGCATGTGGAAACGTGGGGTAAAAAATCTAAGTTCTAAATACAGTCTAGCAAATAATAATTCAAACTAATACGACATTTATTATAATTAAAAAGAAAACTTATAACTAAAGTTATAAATAGTTCTTATATTATTCTAATTTCGTAACAATATGTATGCAAATACAAATTTATTAATTCTAGGGTATATTCGCCCTTTGTTTACTTGAGTATACTTTTGGTTGTTTTACAATGGTAAGTTAAATATTTAGAACAAATATGGTCAAAATGGTAAGTTAAGTATTTAAATTTAAACTGTTCGTTCTGTTGCTTTGGGCAAAGTGTCTACCGTCTTCGGTTTGCGGAAAACCGAAGACCGTTGGAATAATTCCATCATTTTCCGTGTTAACAAACTAAAGAAATACTTCTAATTAGCTATAAATTCCCAACGCCCTCTACACTTCATTATTCTTAAATTGTTATGTTATTAATTAGGGTGGTGCATAACACAATAATTCCAATACGATAATAATTCAATATAATTATAACTTAAATATAATAAAATTCAAATATAATAATACTTTAAATATAATAAAATAATACTACAAATAATTCTAATAATAAGATAATATTGTCTAAATGGGCTTAGACAATTGGTACTCCTAGACAACAGGAATAAAGTTCTATAATTATAGTACAGGATAAACAATTTGTAGCAATTTTATATTTATTTTTATTTTAAAATTTTCTTTGCTAACTCCCTTGAGTTATATTGCCAGGGTATCACACAACTTTTGGAGCTCCAACCACAAGTACTCGTTCGACCTAAACCTTCGTATAGGAAGGCGAGAGCTTACATAATCCGCTCCAGAGTATTTTTGTCTCCACAAGTAAACGTCTGAGTTATTTACTTGGTACTCCACCAGAAAATCGTCCGAGTTATATATGGTTCTCCACCAGTCACATTAAAAATTTAAGGTTAAAAACGATTGCATATAGTTAATGCTGAACAACCGCAAAAACTGTAACTCGGTACAGTTATAAGACGCCGAACCATTAACCAATGCGGGGTGACAACGCAAAACGCACGAAAAGCAGACAAACAAGAACGACCTGTTTGTCCTTAAGAAATAATGACAAAAATCGCGAGCTGCTTCTCCACTCAGAGCAGTTTTACGAGTGGCAATTTTATATGCGTTACACAATAAAAGATATTAACACTAAGCATGGTACTCTGTTCAACATTTCACGTGAAATTCTGTCAAAACGCATATAGCCTGTTACTCTGTTCAGTATTTCGTATTACCGTGTAAACTAGCCTTTAGTGATAGTGAAAAAATTTGCAATACCATTTATTTTTTTTAGTGCTAGTGAAAAAAAAACCAATCATCACATTATGTGTATTTGTCATGTGGAATGTCACTTTTCTACCCACATGTGATTTCATGTGTAAAAGATTTATAATTTACATTTTCACATGTTGGTATGTAATGTACATTTGACATAACCCATCAAAAATAAAAACAAACATTTTTAATAATTAATTTGTGTATTTCTTATTTATTTATTATTTATTTACTATTATAATTTATATGTATTAAAATTTCAATTAATTTTTGCCGCTACAAACAATTTTGTTAATAAAAAACAGCTGATGTCAGATGCTTTGCCACTTGAAAATGGAACTCGTTCTAAACAAAAATGTCATGTGTACTGTACACAGAGAAATAACACATGATATGGTTTGAAGTGGTTCAGACGATATGTATAAATTTAAAATGTGAAAAAGTGGCAATCCATATGACAAATACACATAATGTGAGCATAGCTTAAAGCTGGTAAAAAATAGTAAAAACTAATTTTTTGCAGTTTTATTTAGTGAGAGTGCAATGTTGATTTAAATCAATATTTAGTGCACTACCCCCAACTATGGTTTTTGTTTACCTTCGCAAAATAATCGTGGCTATTCTGAAATACGCGTCGAATAAGTGAACATTTACATGAAAACAGAAACAAAACAAAATTTACGAAAATTGTTTTTGTTATCTATACACTTCTAAAATCAAATTAACGCGAGAGGTATAACGTGTTTCTTTGTCTTTTAAAAACTGTAAATTTTGTAAGATAAACAAAAATAATTTTTGTCAATTTGGTTTTGTTTCTATGTTTATACGAACCAAATCCCTTGTTGTCAAAAATAAAATTATCAAAAAAATTTTAATTCATTTCATGTTATAAATTCCTTCCTTCACAAAAATAATTTAATGGAAATGAAATCTGATGAACTAACTTAAGCCTACCCAAAACGATTTATAAAGAACTTGTAACAAGGTTACTTACATAAGCCTTAAGCTTAGAAAAGTGTTGTGATTTTTGACGCTGAGGGCTTGTGCTCTATAAAGTAAGAGGATTCAGGGAAATTTTGTTCTCCTGCCCCTATCGAAAAAACAAGTAGTCTATTTTCTTTTCGAGGCTCACTTGATGCTACTGTACTTCAGGAAAATCAATTCAGTAGTTTAGGAGTCTATAAGCCAACAAACAAACATACAACCAAACAAACATTTTTCATTTTTAAAGATGGCTTTTATGTTATACAATACAAAAAATACTCAATTTTTTGCTATAAATTTCATATACATATTCCAAAAAAAAATCTTACTCAAATTAAGGCTGATTATTCTTAAGAAAATAACTATCAATTTTCTAGACATCATAACTACATTCTGCCACACCCTAATATAAAAACTAATATACCAAAATAACGGTAAATAACTCTCCTTTCAAACAAAAAAACCGCATTAAAAAATTCCGACTCTGTCAAAAGTTATGGACTCTTGGCCGCTATTTTTAAATTTGCCACACTGTGCGGCGGCTACCAATATTTAATCGGCGGCTAGCTTATCTGTTTATAAGCCGCTTCGGCACAGGGCTCTGGTGTGAACAGCATGTTTGGTATCTAGTTTCATACTATGTTCATGCGATGTTATGAACCACTTGTTTCGCTCTCTGAAACTAGATTGCCAAACATGCTTTTTATACGCTATTATCTAATACGTTTGTTAATGAAATTAATTTATAATTATTATTTTATCGAACTGATAATATTTACTTTATTTTGATTTTCTTTTGAGAGGTAGTTCAGATAAACTAGCGATAATTTGTTATTAAAACTGGAGTACATTTTTCCTGTTTCGCAACATGTTTCAAATGAAACGACATGTCTCCCTCTTAAAATTTTATATGGCAAAACATGGTTTTTTAGTCCTGACATTTACACATGCCAGTGCAAGTTCGAAAAACTCAATACACCCACACTTTTTCACTAACACCACCACATTTTTCGTACTTGCAAACAACTTGTAAGACTTTTATAAAGACAGTGATTTTTTGTGCCGGTTCACACACGTCAAGTTTGCCTCTTCAAATCTTGATATTTTAGGAGAAAAGGGAAAAGAGAATGTCATTTCTTTTCCCTTCTCCAAAAACTCAAGACTTTACGAGTCAAAGTTTACGTGTGTGAACTGGCACTCTGACACTTGCAGCAAGTTAATGTCAAATACATAAACAGTGTTATCAAATTGATTTTATTTGGAAACAATAATCCTAGTTTAAACTCTTTTCCCATTCAAGTATACATAAAAATATATTTTTTTTGTATATATGAAAAGGGGACTATTGATTAAAATTTTAAAACATAAATCTCATTAGAAAAAGTAGTAATAAATATTTATTCCAGCTGTTTATTTAGAAATGAAGCTCTGTTTCGCACTTGGTAGCTCTGATTTATGAGAAACTTCCGCTTGACTGTGTAAACATTCATGCAACTTGTATGGCATTCGACTACTTCGGCGACATTTTCGATGTTAATAATACCATGCTCACGCGGACAGCAATATTCGTGTTTCGCTCTCTTATTCCTTTTTCCACCCCAAACATGATTGAAACGACTTGTTTCCCATACAAAATTTTGAGATCGAAACAGGTCGTTTCATTTTGAAACAGGCTGCGAAACAGGAAAAATGTACTATCAATTCCAATTTTGATAGCATTTATCGTTAGTTTATCTGAACTAACTCTAAAAAAAATCAAAACAAAGAAAAAAACAAACAAAAAATTGATGTTTAATAAAATAAAGTATTAATTATAACATAATAATATTAATAAAAGTATTAAATAATATATTTTTAAGTTTTATTTAATTTTTTATCTATTTAAAAAAAAATCACACTTACAACACAAAAAAAATGTCAAAATGAAACAAGAATGAATCGTATGAACAGCATGTTTGGCAAACTAGTTTCAGAGAGCGAAACGAGTGGTTTATATCGTCGTATGAACAAAGCATAAGTCTAATCAACTTGCAAGTAATTAATTGCTTTTGTAACGGCAGTGATAGTCGCGGAACATGAGTAGGAGACCGAAACACTAATATTGTTGTCCATGTGAACATACCCTACAAGAAATGGCCAAAAAAAAAAAAAATGGTTCTAACACACTTGCAACAATTTTAAATTAGTGTTTCTTCTCTAACACACATGTTAGAGTAGACCAACTAAAAACACTTTCTAAAAAATGCCAGATTTTCAATATATTTTTGTCATACGCTTGTTAAAATTTGTGAATTGATTTAATTTAATATTTACCATTGGTGGTAGAGAAAAAAAATTATATAATTTGTAACTAGATTGCATATTAAAGTAGAGAGCTAAAAAAATGTCTTGAAGAAAAAGTGGCACCGCCAAGCAGCGGTAATCAGAATGCGAGAGGTAAAGGATTACGTACTAATGGCGGCTTCAGAGGACGCGGTGGTGGATTCTCTGGGAACAACAGAGGTCATTTTCGAAGCGGTCGTTTTGAAAGGAGTGGTCATCCAACAGATAGCGGTCGTTCTGGTGGTGGTTTTGGCCAAGACAATCGTTTAAGATTTGTTAGTGGTAAAAAAGGAACAAATCATATCAAATCCTGATGACTTTTAGTCACAAGCTGTTAACAAAATAAAATATCTTTTTAAGATCTACAATAAATTAATTGGTCACACGTACGTTTACCTCCATTTCCACACCCACGCAAGAAGTGGAACGTTATCAAGCAGCCACAGAAATAAAGGTACGTGGTACTTACTTTTCTGAAGTTGGATTATAATTTTTCCAATAAAAAAAATTTAATGAAATAAAAGATAATTTGGTTTTTATTTTTATTTTATGATCCAAGACCTTTAGCCGAAGCAAATAAATAATCTCACATAAAAGATAATTTTTAAAATATTTAACTTTTTTTTTTACAAAAGAACTATACAAACATTAATTTTGACAGCTGATAAAGAGACTCGAGCACACACAGTACAATCGAATTGAAAGACTTAGTAGTCAACTTGAAAAAATCAAAATCTGTTGATTTTTCTTCAACCAACTCGACAACCGTCAAACTAATCAATTGACAAAGCCATGCACGCTTTGATTTGGACAACAACCGACTTAGTTGACAATTGAATTGAATCGTGAATGGTCGCTTTAATAAGCTAATAGAAACTTTAATCAATATAACGGTCAACACTACCATTCATATAACTAGTAAAATGACCGGTAGTCTTCTTGTAGGGTAGTATCAGAGAACGAAACAAGTGTTACATATCGTCGTGTGCACATAGTAAAATTATAATCTACTACCAGTTATTTTACTAGTTATATGACTGGTAATGGTGACCGATATATTGGGTAAGGTTTCTTGTAGGGATATATTTGTATGTCTCGTGTAGACACACGCGACACTCGTTGCGTTGCCAATCACCAACCATAATTGTTATCGAAAATGTACCATCCGAATGTTATCACGAAATTAAATTTTTGTGTTCTGCTTTTGTTTTATCGGTATTAAAAGAAAACGAAATATTTTTAGTATATGAAGGATTGATTCTATTTTTTGTTCCAAAATACTAATAAGTGCGTGTAAAAAATAGATTTCTTTGTGCGCCGCTTATTGAAATAATTACAAATGTAGTTTATAGCAGAAAAATACGAAGAAAAGAGGTATGGGGCTCCCATAATTTTAACAAATGAACATGTATGACAATGTGTAAGATTGTGTATATATTGATATTTTTATATGCTTTAAATTTATAATTACAATTATTTTAAACTGAAGATATACACATACAATTTGAATTTTTGGCTTAAATCTTGTTTACCGACGCAGCTCGAAAAAAATAAAAAGTGCCTAGGGTGAGAAAATTGAAAAAAAAATATGGAACAAATCTAGTTTACCGACGCAGCTCCAAATAAGATAGAAAATTGAAAAATATTAAGTGAAAAAAGTGGCGCAAACGCATCCTTTTCGAATTATGGACCTCTAAAGTTTTCATATAAGTATGCGATGTTTCACTGAACGTACATATATGGCCAATATTGATATCATGTTAAAGCTTTTGACTAGATCTTTTTTAATATACAAAATGTATATCAACATTTTTAACTTCTATTACAAAATTTTCGTATTGTATTCGCATATTATTTTCCGCTCTAGGTTTATTTGAGTATATTTTTGGTGCAGAAAAGCTTTAGTTAGCGAAGCCGGTGTTTGTTATACCATAGAGGAGAAAATCCTTGCGCCCGGCCGAAGTCCGGCTATACAGAGAAACTTGAGTTAGCGAAGCAGGTATTTGTTATACCATAGAGGAGAAAAACCTTGCGCCCGGCCGAAGGCCGGTTATGCAGAGAAGCTTTAGTTAGCGAAGCCTGTCATTGTTACACCATAGAGCAGAAAATCCACAGAAAAGAGTTCAGCACATCGGAAATAGGATATTAGTTACAAAAAAATTAAAAAAAAAAAAATCGAGCATAAAACATTTAAAAATACAAAATAAAACAAATTATTTGCCATCGTGAGCAAATTACCTTTAATATGACTACCTACACAAAGATATGAGTGGATGGGTTCACTTTTTTTTTTGACCCAGAGGGCTTCAAAAGTCCCGCCCGCCCGGCGGTTTTTTGGATCCAGGGGGGACCACGAGCTTCAGTCCCCTTAAATTTAATTTTTTTTTTTTTTTAATTCCAGAGGGGGTTCAAATTTTTTTTTCGTACGCCCCGTAAACTGCACTATTGCCTTATCTGTTTAGCCGGTCGCAAAAGTTGTCTCTTTTATTGTATAACAAACACTGGCTTCGCTAACTAAAGCTCCTTTGCATAGCGGCCTTCGGCCGGCGCAAGGATTTTCTCCTCTATGGCATAACAAACACCGGCTTGTTAACTAAAACTTCTCTCCATAGTTATTGTTAAGCTTACTAAAAACTCTTGTACTATCGCAAACTGATCCCCGCCTCTCAATGGGTTAAGAATTTTTAAAAAAATTTTGAATATGAAGAAATTTCTATTCAAAAGCTAAAAAATTATACCAATATTGGCCCTATAATTTCAGTAATGTAGTGGAAAATCGAAATATGAAAACTTTAGAGGTCCATAACTCGAAAACTATGCGTTTGCGCCACTTCTTTCACTTAATATATTCTTCTTATTTTTCAATTTTCTATCACCCTAGGTACCTGTTTTTTTTCAAGCCCGATTTTCCACTACATTTCGGAACGTATAGAGCCAATATTGAAGATGCAAAATTCATATCAAAATGTTTAACTCCCATTCAAGTTTGTACAAAATTTTACATTAAAATAATTCTTATCACCCTAGGTACATTTTTATTTTATTTGGAGCTGCGTCGGTAAACTAGATTTGTTCCGAATTTTTTTTTAAATTTAAATATATTTTGCGATTTACAATAATTTTTACAAATCATGAAATCAATGTTGCAAAATATGCATACGTATGCATGTACATATGTGTATATGCATCTTCCCGTTTGGTATGATTAAGCTCCATAATAAATTTTGATCAAATAAGGCTTAAATCTTGTTTATAAAAAAACAAGTACCTAGGATAATAGAAAATTTAAAAACAAGAAGAAAGTATGAAGTGAAAAAAGTGGCGCAACGCATAGTACTCGAGTTTTGGACCTCATAAGTTTTCATATGCATATGCGATAAGCTGGTGTTTGTTATTTAATAAATTTGAATAAACTACACAAGTATTTATCTAGTGCATTTACGTAACATATTGATGTAAAATTTTGTAAAAACTGTAATGGGAGTTAAAAATGTTGATATAAATTTTGTATACTCAGAACAATCTTTTCACACGCTTTAAAATGATACCAATATTTGCCGTTTATGTATATGTTTGAAAAAAAGAAATTCAAAATAGAATCTAAAACCGTTGACAACACATACAATTTTTTTTATTTTTTGAAGCAAATATGCATGTCTTCCCCAAAAATAAGTAAATATGTAAAACAATATAATAAAGATTGGGGAAAAAATGCTAGGCTATTGGTTAGTAGCTATGATGCATCGAAGTACTAAATAAATGACGGATATATGAATTTTTTTTGTTGATTATAAGGATGGCTTAAACCGAATGAACAAGCTCCAAATTCTTATAAATTGGATCATTCGTCTTCAATAACTGCATATTGTTCTGCTTGTTATTCCTTACTGGAATCGCATAGAAAGGATTTTAAAAAACATGCCGAGCCCAGTTGCTACAAACAAAATAAAATGATTTTTTTTTTGACTAAAAATTTTTATTTGGGTATTTTTGAGGATTTCTTATTAACATTTTTCTAACTATTTAAAAAAAAAATTAAATTTTGGTCAGAAAAAAAACAAATATAAACTTTTTAAGGTTTTGTTTTTGGGGATATTTTTTTAATTTTTTGGGGACAAAGAAAAAAGTGCCTGGCAGCCCTGCTTACACAAATGTTTCTGTATCGTTACTTTACGAGAATTATCTATCATTATAATAATTTTCCAGCAATAATCGGAAGGATGTGAGAAAGTGTTTCTGTAACAATATTTTGCGAAAAGCATCTTACAAGAACTGTCAAAATAAGTCACATTTAAAACTGATGCGAGCAAAATAAAATTTCAAAAAATGTTATCCGAAATTATAATTACTAGTGTTCGCCTAATTCAAATTTCGTCAAATTTCGACCATAAATTTTATATGAGCATATATGTTTCGAGCATTTATTTTTTCGTCTTAGTGGATCGATTTGGCGAGGAACCAACCTCCGGTTCATATTTTTTCTTCCACGTGAGTTTATATAATTTTGCAAGTTCAATATAAAAAATATCAGAAAATATCAGAAAATATCAATTGAAAAACACAAAAGTATCAAAAAATCTCCTTTATAGATTGTCATCCACTCAGAACATTGCATGTTTAATTTTATTTTTCTATGTCTACCAAAAAGCTCCCCTTACATATTCTTATTCACTTAGGACCATGTATGTTTCATTTTATCTTTGTAGGTCCCCTTTTAGACAGGCAAAGTTTACTTTGACAAAGTTTGTTGAATTCTCTTTGAAACTTTGTTTGGTGTTTAGACACGCAAAGTTTAATTTGACAAAGTTTTGTTTTCTTTTGTTTGAATACATCATATAAACAGCGTTGCCATAATAATAATCATATTTTTGATTATTTTTTGTCAAAAAAACCATTTAAAGATTTTTTCTCAAATGAAGATTTTTTTGGAAACTATGATTTACTTTAAGTTTGTTTTTACAAAATACACAATTTTATTAAAACAGTAAATTTTTTAAACAAAGAAGTTTTGAATCAGCTTGTTGTTTATTGATCTTGAAACTTAAGAAGCTTTTAGTTTGAAAATTCCACCCTCCATATTTATTATAATTTTTAAACAAAGTATGTATATATAACTGCTTAACTATTCCATTAAGAATTAATTTAAAAAAATACATATTTTTTTAAATAAAATTTTGATTTCATATGACGTATGCGCTTCATAGCTCCCAAACTAAAATCTTCTTGCCCAAAACTTTTAAATCACTAATATTATAATTTAATTACTTTCAATGAAAATATAACCGAACCGAAGTCATGCAAAAAATGTAATAAATGCATGGGTTCATAGGATAATGCACAGGTTCTCATTAGGCGAAACATAAAAGACTTTAACATTAGCGTGTCATTGAGAATGGGTTCGCATTAGTTATACTGCTCTTCATTAAAAGTTCAGGGATTAATAAGGATTTTCATTGATATTAAATATTTATTTGAATGAGTGCGAACTTAAACCAATGAAGTTCAATGATTCTAATCCGTATTTTCATTAGTGCTCAATTTTAATTTTAATATGCATTATTATTTGTATTATAAATTAATTAAAAAAAAATTAAAAAACTAAGGCATTTTTTACATTTTTTATTAACTTTCCCTTTTTAAAAAAATTAATATATTAATCCTAATGTTATATTTTTATTAAACAAATAGCTTCAAATATTAAAAGATATTGAAAACAATTTTTAAATGATATATTGATACAAAATTATACATAATGAACAAATCAAAAATTGAATAGTTATACAGGTTTTATTTAAATTTCTTCGTATAATTTACAAACAGCAAATGCGTATTCTTAAGCGGCTCATACACTTGTCCAAATCCAAATCCTTTTGATTTTTATTGCACAACGCAAAGAAGTGCAATATACTGTGAAATGTGTTGGCAACAATACACGATGTTGGCATGCTTTAAAGGTCATGTTTTTTTTAATAAGAGTTGCGCCATATTTAAATTGAATAATATAGAGAAATAAAGAAATAACATGGCAAATAACATAAACAATAATATTGTAAATGGATGGGGCGCTTTAAATCCACTAAGTTGTCAAACCTTTTTTCGCCTTCCTTTTTTTAAGAAACTATAAAGTATTAAAATTAAATGTATAAATTAAATAAATCTAACTCAATTATTAATTTTAACTGCATAAAATATTCGACATATACATACCAAATTATAGTGAAATATTGCAATTCATACATAAGAGTTGAATGGGAATATTGCATGTAATTTTACATGCGTTCAGTTATGAAAAATTTATTATAAGGTATGTATTTTAAATTCATTTAAATAAATAAGTACTAAAGAAATCATGAAAACATTCCCTCTTCTTGAAGAACTTCAAAATTTTTTTGCTGGGAAGAAGTATTTTTTAAATAAAATTAATAAGTTTTACTTTTTTTGCCATTGTTATAAACAAATTGATTAAAAAAAAAAATTGTAGATTTTTCTCTTACAGAAAATCATATTTTAGCCAAATGATGATTTTTTTTACCAAACTTTCTGGCAACGCTATATATTAATATAAAGTTGCAACCAACTTCAGTTATGAAATACGAACGAAAAACAAAAGGAATTTGCGAGTACAGCAAGACTTTGCAAAGTAAACTTTGCCTGTCTAAAAGGGGACTAGGTTGAATATTAACAAAAATTAAAAAAGTACCAGGTGGACAACAAAAACTACCAACATTTTTCCTCTTATAGGTTTTCATTCACCTATAATATTATGTTTCTAAGTTAAATATTACGGAAAATTTTAAACTTTTCACATGCAGCACGGAAAAGTAAAAGAAATAAATATAATTTCCCGTATTTATATAGTCGAAATATTCTAAAACCGGTTTCTAAAAAATGTCGAAAAATCGACCACTATACTTTTTATTATTTGATAATTGAAAAAAAATGTTGTACTTATGTCTCTTGCATATGTGTTAGTAGCAAATAACTCTGAAAATATTGAACAGATTTTAATAAAATATAAATTGTGCACTTCTGTAAGTAAATACCTTTCAAATGGTGTATATTTTGCTCAAATCGTTTGACATACAGAGGAGGAAGGTGTTCTTCATTGTTTTGCCTTTGCCGATTTATATATAGATAGGTACACAAGAATGAGTATTATTTTTTTTTATTTGAATAGAAAAAATAATTTAAATGATCATACTTAAATACAATTGTTATATTTTGTTATTTAAATTTTTTTTAGCCTTTCCTCGTTTTGGTTTTATTTAGAGCTGCCATATAAATTTGTGTAAAAATCGTGAATTTCGTGAAAAACAAATAAAAAGATCGTCTTTGTTTGTTTGAAAAAATCTTACAATTTAAAATAAATTTTAAACAAATTTCGTTAGATTTTTATTAAAACCTAATCAAACAAAAATATGGTTAAAGTTAATGAGTATTTTGTACATACAAACATTTATATAAAATGTCTATTGTTCGACCTTAATATTTTCAAAATAATATTTCTTATATTTATTATTAGCTTAAAGCTTAGTCTTGACGATATGTTGAATCAGCAAATGTATGCTTACACTTATATGCTTAAAAATAATAACAAAAGCGTCTATCTGCTTATTTAATATGTAAGGTGTCTACACGATATGCTGAAAATACCGAATTTTTCAGATTCATCATATGCCAGCAAATGATATTTCAACATACATACATACAAGTTAGCATACAATTTTTGTGGCTACACGATATGTTGAATTTTTTTATGTTGATTAATGAGAACATTTGTTTTAAAATTACAAATAAATTTGACGATTCTCTTTTTTTTATTATTTCATTTAAAATGTTTATAAATGATCGCTTTTTGTTAAAAAAATATATATTTATAGTGTATAATTATACTGAATAAGTTAGAGTTCTATATTTGGCTGGGCCTAACAGTTTTATAATTTGTTGCAGTTTTAGACTTATGGTAAATTATGGGCCGACCAGCAGTAGTACAGGTTACAGTTTTGATTGTGATTAAAAATTGTGAGGATCGGTCCAAAACTGCATATAGTGTTGTTAATACGAGGTTTTATTGAAAAGTAAGAGTACAAAGTTCATTAAGTTAAAGGCGGGATATTTACATAGTTGCATTATAAAGTAATTCAAGAAATAAGTATGCATTTACATTTCAATGTTATAACATAAATTATGTCAACACCCCTTCTCAATATTATAAATATTGTTCATAAGTAAATTCATTAATATAATACAATGTAAGTTAAAAAAAAATAAAAGAAAAATAATTTAATAAGTTAATCCATTCAATCCAATGAGCTCCCGAATTTTACACATTCGTATTCTTTGTAGTGGTTTGGTAAGAATGTCAGCCAACATCAGTTCTGTGTTGCAATATTCATATGTAACTTTTCTTGTCCTTAGCAAGTCGCGAACAAAAATGTATTTTACGTCTATGTGTTTAGTTCTAGGAGATATTTTTTCATCCTGCAGCATTTTTAAGCAGCTTTGGTTGTCCTCAAAAATTACAGGATCTCTAACATCAACTTTGAACTCCTTTAATAGTTGGCAAATCCATAAAAATTCTTGAGATGCCTCGGCAAGGGAAACAAATTCAGCCTAAGTAGAAGACAACGTTACGTTTACTTGCTTTCGGCTGGCATAACTGATAACCGCCTCACCAAGCATAAAAATAAATCCACTGGTAGATTTACGGCCATTTAACTCTCCTGCCCAGTCAGCATCAGCATATCCTCTTAGGTCAAGGTTTGATTTAGATCCTACGCACAGCTTTAAATTCTTGGTGCCCTTAAGGTATTTGATAACTCGTTTTAACTCGTTCCAATCATAATTATTCGGTTTCCTGATTTTTCGAGACAAAATTGAAACTGCCACAGCAATATCAGGACGTGTATTGTTTGAGACATACAACAGCGCACCAATAGCCTTTCGATATAAATTGTTGTTGTCAAGAAGGTCTTCAGAATTCAATTTAAGATACCCTGGATCCATTGGTATTGGAGAAGCTTTTGCATCTTGAAGGTTAAAGTCATTCAGCATTTTATCAATATATCTCGTTTGAGACAAATAAAATACACTATCTTCAACCGCAATCTCAATACCCAGATAAAGGTTCAGATCACCCAAAACAGTCAATTCAAAATTAGATTTCAAGACAGAAATAATATTATCAATTTCCATATCATGCTTCGATGCGATAATTATGTCATCAACATAAATCAGGATATAAATGATTGAGTCACTATCTCCTTTGACATACAGACAGGGTTCAGTTATTCCCCTTCTGAAACCTGAATCAATTAAAGTTTTGTTGATTCGGAGATTCCAACACCTGGCTGATTGTTTGAGCCCATATATGCTATTGTCCAACCTACATGCATAATTTTCTTTTCCAGACATAATATAACCCTCTGGTTGTTGCATGAAAATTTCCGTGTCCAGTTTACCATAAAGGAATGCTGTTTTAATATCGACGTGCTTAACCTTCATTTTTCTAAAGCTTGCAATAGCCAATAAACTTCTAAACGTGGCTTGTTTTACAACGGGTGCAAAGACCTCATCATAGTTTTCCCCATACTTCTGTGAAAAACCTTTTGCTACTAATCTAGCCCTGTATTTACTTTCACCGTTGATTCAATGTTTGATTTTAAATACCCATTTGCAACCAATCAGTTTGGTACCCTTTGGTAACTCCACCAAATCCCACGCATTATTTTCTTGAAGTGCCTTAATTTCATCTTCCATTGCCTTTAACGAAAAACCATTGTTGGATCTAGATACTGCATCTTCGTAGCTTATTGGATCATCTTCTTCATATATTTTGTATCCAAACTTTTTAGGAGGTAACCCCTTAGTGACCCTAGATGATTTCCTAGAAGTATCGTCATTTTTATTTATAGAATGTGATACTAATTCCTCTGCAGATTCAAAACCATGAAAATCATCAGTACTTATTTCGTCAATTTCGCCAGCATTGGTGAATTAGAATCTAAGTTCTGTGAACTCTGAATTGACAATTTTTCCTCACTCCCATTGTTAGCATCACTTTTAAAAGATTCGATTGGTGGCACAACGTTTAGATTATCATCAATATACTCATTGTTTCTTATTACGATTTCTTCAGTAGGTTTGTTACCAACACTACCCTTCGACGGTTTATTTTCATCAGCACAGTCTCCAGATTCTAAAAACTTTACATCGCGACTTATTATTATTTTGTTTGTTTCGGTATTTAACAGACGAAACGCTTTCGACTCATCTGAGTAGCCCACCAAATGGCATTTGATAGCGACTTCATCTAATTTTCTTCTTTTCTGTTTATTAACATGTGCATATGCAACAGTACCAAATATTCGAACATGATTCAATTTTGGAGGTTTACCATACCACAATAGGAATGGTGTCAAATTTACTGCAGTAGACATAGTACGGTTTTGAATATAGTTAGCGTTATTTACTGCTTCGGCCCAAAATTTAATTTCCATATTTGCATCAAATAACATACATCTCGCCATTTCCATCAAACTTCTATTTTTTCGTTCGGCAACTCCATTCTGCTCAGGAGTATAGGGTGCCGTAAGCTGATGTATAACGCCTTAACTCTTGAAATAGTTTTTCATTTCCTTGTTCACAAACTCACAACCTCGATCTGTTCTCAAAATTCTAAGTCGCTTCTTAAATTGATTTTCTGTTTCTTCCATAAACTGTCTTATTTTTCATATGCCATATCCTTAGATGCAAGAAAAAATATTGTGCAATACCTACTATAATCATCTATCATCGTCAAAAAATATCTATTGCCATTGGGTGTTGTATTTTGCTTTGGACCGCAAAGATCACAGTGTACCAAATCTAAAATTTCTTTTGATTTTGTTTGTGACTCCTTAAGGAAGTTATTTCTAGTAAGCTTTTCCTTTAAACAAACTTCGCAATTTGATGAACACTTGCATTTTGCTATTTTTATTCCGAGCACTTACTCTTTAGATACAGACATATTTATTGCAGGTATATTCTTGTGACCAAATCTACGATGCCAGACATGAACACAATCAGTCTTACATTCTGACACATTAAACGCCTTTTGTTGATGATTTAAAACGAACAAATTATTTCTTAAGAAGCTTGTAGCATATATTTTACCATTCTTCGAAATCTTGCAACTATTGCCGTTAAAAGAAACATTGAAACCAATGTTTGTTAAACGACGAACAGACAAAAGATTGCAGTCTAATTTAGGGATAAACAAAACGTCTTTAATACAAATCTCAATATTGTTACAAAATAATTTGCAATCATCCTTGCCACATACGTTTACCTCAGTACCATTTGCCATGTATACAGTATCCTCTAGTCTTTTCAAATTTTAAAAATATTTTTCTTCGCAGCACATGTGGTTTGTCGCTGCAGAATCTACATACCATTCGCAATTTGTTCTTTGTTGCGTTACGCCAAAACAAACATCACTTGTATCATTTTTTACAATATGTGCACGATTGTTGTTTTTCTTCTTTTCAGTACAGTTTCTTTTTATGTGGCCTGACTTACCACATGAGTAACATTTTGGCAAAAATTTCTTCTTTTGCACCTTAAAAGCAGCTTCATTTTCTTGTTCATGACCGCATTTACGTTTGTGCTCCTGTAGTAATTTTTCTTTGACGAAATCTATTGTGAGATCGACTTCCGGACGCATTTCTAATGACGAAATTAAATTGTTGTAATCATCCGGCAATGTGCCCAGCAAAAATGCCACAGTTTTGTGTTCCTCCAAATTTTCACCTAAATCTCTCAGACGATCCACAATAGATAAAAATTCATTAATATGATCTTCCATACTTTGACCGCTAACCAACCTTTTTGAAGACATTAATCTCAGGAGACTTACTTTATTGGTTATGTTAGATTTTTGATGGTGCTTCTTTAACGTGTCCCAAAATTCCTTTGCTGTACTTAGTTGTTTTATTAAAATCTTTTGAGACTCCTCGACAGCCAAACCTATTGTTGCTCTTGCCTTACCATCACGGCTTAAATATTTTTCATCCTGTTGTGCAGGGGCATTATTCATTACAACGTCCCACAACTCCCTCTCCAGTAACAAAAGCTCCATGTTGAACTTCCACACATAATAGTTGCTGTTTGATAACTTTGGGAATTGAGCCATTGACGTATTCATCTTTATACAGTCTTATATTAAAATAATCTTTTAATTATTAAAACTTCCAAGAAAAAATGTTTCGTTTTTAAAAAACGCGTGTTAGCCCATAACCTGTTGTTAATACGAGGTTTTATTGATAAGTACAAAGTTTATTAAGTTAAAGGCGGGATATTTACATAGTTTCATTATAAAGTAATTCAAGAAATAAGTATGCATTTACATTTCAATGTTATAACATAAATTATGTCAACATATAGGTCCCATACAAACTTCTTTCCGGATTATAATCTTTACCGATAAACCATATTATTATGTTGGTATTAAGACTAAATTTGTACAAAAAACATGTTATTACAACTTTAATCATCTGGTCTAATTTAACCAGAATCGGTCTTTATTAAACCATAGCTCCCATTCAACTACCAATCCCAAAAATATTACCAGTGCCATGATTTCCTTAACATCTTTTATATTGTCTACTTTGTTATTGCAATCTTTTGTAATTAAGTCCAGAATTTCATAACCAGATAACATAATTTTGTTTTACCTTGTCCAGGAGTTCCAATTAAGGTACACTCTGAAATATTTGTCTGTACGTATTTTCATGTGGAGTAAAGTGTTAGTTAACGGGTTTCTGAAATAAACAATTCAATTAAAGTTAATTAGTTAAATAATTAAAAAAACACTAAAATAATTTTTTTTTTGGAATTAATAAAATTGCAAAATTAATTTTTTTTAATATACATTTTTTCTTTATTATTTAAATTTATATTAATTTTTTTAAGCTTGAGGCCTTTTTTATATAAGAATATAAATTTTATTTTAACAAAAAAAAAATATGTTTAATAAAATTAACCTAACCTAACCTAGAGTGCTATATTCGGCTATACCGAATCTTTGATACCCTCCACCGACAGTTCGAATATTTCAGGAGTGGGATCTATATGATATCTATTTATTATTAATTTATCTTTATAGCAATTTTAACTAGCTTGAGTAAAATTTCATGATTCGTACCAGTTTAAGCCGAACTTAAACGATTTCCAGGGGGCAATTTCTATTGCAGAGTGATTTCTGGTATTAGAAAACATAAATTTGAATAAATATTAATACAGCGGTGAAATTAATTTGAGTGTTTACAGAGAATTTCAGAAGGCTGCTAAATGTAGGATCAAAGGTAAATTATGGACCGTATATCACAAAATTGCATGATATTTTTTCTGGCCATATGAAGCTAAGTTGGAAGCAATTGTACCGCAATTTACCAGAGTCGACTTTATATGGGGCCTATAGTAAATTATGAACCGATCATTACGAAATTTTTTAGTGTGTTATAGTCCTAAAAAATTGTGAAGTATAACGTTTTATTCTGACAGCATTATTAATAACGTTTTTAGACGTTCTAAACGGTTTTCCGAGAGTAGGATTTATATGGAGCCTAGGGTAAATTATGGACCGATCTTCACGAAATTTCACTCCCGGAAAACAGTTAAGTACGCCTAAAACCGTAAAAAATAATGCTATCATAACAAAATTTGGTACATCACAGCTTTATAGGACTAGAAATATCACTGTAAAATTTCGTGAAGATCGCTCCATAATTTACCATAAGCCCCATATAAACCCTACTCCCGGAAAACAGTTTAGTAAGCCTAAAACCGTTAAAATAATGCTATCTTTACAAAATTTCGTGCAGATCGGTCCATAATTTACCATAGGCCCCATATAAACCTAACTACCGGAAAAGAGTTTAATACGCCTAAAACAGTAATGGACAATGCTGTCATAACAAATTTTGGCACGTCACATTTTTATAGGACAAGAAATGACACTGTAGAATTTCGTGAAGATCGGTCCATAATTTAATGCTATCATAACAAAATTTGGTACATCACACGGCAGGCGCCAACGTTTTCAAACTAAGCACAAACATTTGGGTTATCAATACACAGCATCCAACAAAAAGTGAGCCCGTACAGAACATATAAAAAATTGTATAAAAACCTGAGTTTTTGGGCTGTCTTATGACCTATGGATACGCCTTATGGATACGCCTTAGCGATCAGGCTGGGGGGTGGCCACAAACCAGATGATAAATTTCCACGAAATGAATTAACTCTAACTCAATATTAGAGTTTATGTTTTTTTATGTGTTTTGTGGAGTTTGTGACGTCAGAGATAGTATGACGCTTATTCGCGTCGCCGGTTTATGGAACGAAATTCGTTGTATAAACCGCAGGTCGCACATATGCGTCACTAAAATAGTGTAAACTAAATAAAACTAAACGAAAAGAAATGTTGTCAGCATATAAATTTATCAAATCGTCTAAAAAATGGCTGAGTTATAACCAAAATACTGAAATCCCGAAAATAACTCTTTTTGTACCCTTCACTTAAGGTAAAAGGGTATATATCGGGTGATTTTTTAGCTATTATCTTTTTGGCAACACTGGTTTAAACAGCTGACGCACGTTTCGTGTTTTGCTTCACTGTCAAACATCTTCAGTTTGGTCTATAATTTAACCATGAATCGTCTTACAAACGAACAACGCTTGCAAATTATTGAATTTTATTATCAAAATGCGATCCACTTTTTTATCAAACAATTGTGTTTAGCGACGAAGCTCATTTTTGGTTCAATGGGTACTTAATAAGCAGAATTGTCGATTTTGGAGTGAAGATCAGCCAAGAGCTTCCAATGCATCCAGACAAGTCACAGTTTGGTGCGGTTTATGGGCTGGTGGCATCATTGGACCGTACTTCTTCAAAGATGATGCGAATTGTAACGTAACTGTGAATGGTGAGCGCTACCGTGAGATGATATCCAACTTTTTTTTGCCCAAAATGCAAGAGCTTGACTTGCATGACATGTGGTTTCAACAAGACGGTGCCACATGCCACACAGCACGCTTAACAATGGACTTATTGAGAGGCGAGTACGGTGAACATTTTATTTCACATTCGGGACCGGTCAATTGGCCGCCTAGATCGTGCGATTTAACGCCTTTAGACTATTTTTTGTGGGGCTATGTTAAAGCTCATGTCTATACACACACTTGCCCGCTTTAATTGACGCATTGGAAGACAACATTGAAGCATTTATTCATGAGATACCGGCCGAAATGTTGGAAAGAGTATGCCAAAATTTGACTAAGCGGATGGACCATTTGAGGCGCAGTCACGGTCAACATTTGCATGAAATAATCTTCAAACATTAAATTATATGGACCGTACTATCGATTTAAATAAAGATTTCATGCATTTCTCTGAATTTTATGTGTTTTGTTTTTAAACTTTCCTATAGCTCTTAAAAAATCCCCTATTATCAGCCGTGTCACAGATTCCGTTCGGAATGCTGTCAATTCCGTATTTGCCATTCCGTTCGAAATCATTTTTGGTGCTTTGGATTCCAATCGTTTTCATCAATCCGAAAAATTTTGTTTAAGCGATTTTTATGTTACCCATTTGGCAACATCAGTATTTATTACAATTTAATATGGCAACAAATTCACTTAGCAAGACAAAAAACAGCTGTTAACAAAATTTTTGTAGAAAAAATTTTACATTTGAGTTTTTATTTATGTGTAAAAAAGTAATCAACTTTAAAATTTGTGAAATTTAAAAAGTAAATATGCCGGGCGTATTTAATTTTTAAATTAAAATGCGGGAAATGCAGGCTAAAAAAAAGTTTAACAAATGTAATTGTTTCCAATTTTGCTTTGTTCTTTTCAGTTTTGTTTTGTTTTGTGTGTTGCCGGTATGTAAATTTTGGCAAAATATGACAACAAAAGAGATATGGCAATGCTTCATAAATCCATTACGAAAATTTTGTTTTCTTGTTAAAGATTTTAGAAAGAGTTTTAAATATTTGTAAAATAAATTGCTAAAAATTATTTAAAATATACTTCTTTTGAAAAATATATAAAGAAAACATATTTGTTTACTGATAGAAAGTATATTTTGATAATTATTTGCCGTTTAAGATACAGAAAACTCCCATTCCGTTCATGAAAATAGAAATGGTTTCATTCCGAAAAATTTTTTCGTAATTAATTTTCTGAAGCACCAAAATACGGAATGAATTCCGTTTCCGAACGGAATTGTGTTCTGTGACATGGCTGTATAACTTTGTCATTCCGTTTGTAATTTTTACAATATTGATCTTAGACCCTATAAGGTGTTTTTATTCTGGATCCTTATGAGAAGGGAAGTTCAAATCTGGTTGTCCGTCTGTACGTCTGTTGAAGTGGGTTTTCCGAAGCCCCCAGATATAAATGTATGTCAGGTATGGTCATTGTAATTTTGCTATTGAAATTCATATACATATATTTAGATATAAGTATATATAAACTTATGTTCTTTCCCAACCATGGTGAAGGGTATATAAAATTCGGCTGTGGCTTAGTTTATATTGTTACAACCAAGAAGATGAATTTGAAGACAAAAATTGGAACACAAAACAGACATAAATAATCTAGTAATACAAGGCAAGGCGAATTCATTTTCAGGTGGCGTTGAAAGCACACCTGTACTACTTTTGTTTCGTATTTATTGAGAGGAATGTTAAAAGTTGCTTGTGTTTTTGACATACCGACCAACGAATGCAACAACTAAAATACAATGTTGTGTTTTTTGTGTTGTACTTATTGTAGTATCGCCACCACCGTTTATATGAACTCGTCTTGAGATAAGGTAAATAACGAGAAGAAAATATATACAACCGAAAGCTTAAGAATTCAACAGAAGATAAACGGAAACATGAATAAAAAAGAAGTTCTGACAATTTAAGCGCCTGTTATAGAGTTGTTATTAAAAACAGTAGACGAAGTCACTAGCTTTGGCTTTTAGTATTAAAAAAATTAATGTAATACAATTTTGCGTTTTTTCACTGTAAGTTCGATAAATTCATAGTTATTGTATTATTATTAAATGTTGATGTTTTTATTTTATATTAACAGACGCATTCCCCCTGAAGAAGTGAACACAAAGTTCACGAAACTTCTTGAAAACATGAAATAAAAAAATTTTAATTTTTATTTACATAAACGGAGTTACCCCTCACCAGCTAAATATATAGAAAAATGTATATAAGCATAAACAAAAGAAAGTGGTAATAATAAAGAGAAAGAAATATGCCAGATCGTTTAAAAGAAGTTTTACAAACGTCGCAATGGAAGAGCCACTCGACACTAAAACGGAAACAAATTATTTTTTAAAATAAATATACATATCTATATTCCAATTTCGAATACTTTTTTATACCCTTCACCACAGGTATATATAAGTTTGTCATTCCGTTTGTAATTTCTACAATATTGATCTAAGGCCCTGTAAAGTATGTATATTTTGGGTCCTTATGAGGAGAGAAGTTGATTTAACGATATCCGTCCGTCTGTCCGTCTTACGTTTGATATGTGTTTTCCGGAGACTCCAGACATGATAGCGGCTAGGTTGTTTTACATTTATGTCACATATAGTCCACCATTTCTTGCTATTGAAATTCAGCCAGATTGGTCCAACAATGGCTGAAATATGACCAAAAAACCACGACTGCCTCTAATTTTTCCAAAAAATCCCTTGTGGTTGTTGTATTTTTATAACTTTTTTCTGTATATCTGGAGAACGGCAAGAGCCAAAGTTTTCAAATTTGGTACAAACATTAAGGTTATAAAAACACACCATTCCACAAATGTGGGCGGGATTGGAGAAGTGGGCGTGGTACCTTCCATACAAAAAGTATTAAAAATTGTATAAAAACCTGAATTTTTTTACTGTTATATGACCTATGGTTACGCCTTATATATCAAAAGATCGGAAATTTAATTAATAAAAAATATTTTCTGAAAAACTCGGGAAAATCGGTTCAGATACGAAAAAGTTATGACCAAAATATTAATTTTTTTTTTTTAAAATACCCATTTTCGGGAACCATAGATCTTCCCGAGTCCAAGTCTTACAACCAAAATAAATGGCAAATTTTTTCTTTAACACGTCGGTATATAAATCTTTCAAATCGGTTCAGAAATAGCAGAGTTATGACCAATATACTGAAATCCCAAAAATTACTCTTTTTTGTAATTAAGTTTTTTTTTATACCCTTCACCGAAGGTCCTGCACCCTATAAAGTATATATATTCTGGGTCCTTATGAAAAGCGAAGTTCAAATCCGGTTGTCGTCTCATCTCTCCCCCCTTCGCATTTGTTTACATATACTAGCATAATGCCCAATATGATTTTCGTTTATTATTTCATCTATTTAACGAAATAATTTTAACAAATAGAAACTAGGAATTTTTGTGTTTTTTTGCTACTTAAAAACTCGCCAAAAGAGATAAAAAATGACAACAGTGCCTTTACAAAAAGAAAACAAACAAAAAACTGTGTTGAGTTGTAAACAGTAAACGGTCTAATATTTCATTTTAATGATATTTAAACAGCGTTCCTTCATGGTAGGGGGTGTGTTAAGTTACAAACTGTGAGTTCCCTGGTTCGAATCCTGGTTTTTTAAAAAGAATATTTTTTTAATATTGTTATGTTCCAAAACAATTTTAAAAAAATATTTACCAGTTTTCGCTTTTTAAATTTCATTTATAATGAAGTTTTAAGTATTGTAAATATGTATCTATATGTAAAAATTATTTAATTGCTCTGTATTCTGCTCGCACAATGGTGAAGGGTATATAAGATTCGGCACAGCCGAATATAGCACTCTTACTTGTTTTTGTTTTAATTTGTTCCATTTATGTTTTAAGTGATGAATTTCTTTTAATTTTTACTTTGAGACCTAATTTTGTATGAACTACACCTTTTTATTCCTTAATACCACGTTTAAATTTGTTTTTTATTAAATAAAACGCTTATCTTTTTTCAATAATGATTTTATAAACTTTTTTGTCTATTTCGAATTGTTTTTTTTACAACTGTATCAACAGTTTAAATTTTGTACAATTCTCGAGATTTTTCGAAATATCTAATAAAATAACTGCAGAAAAACACGATTTTCCCGAATTTCTCGAAAACGATACTTAAGAAAAATAAATGAATGCTATATTCGTGTTTAGCATCCCCAATTTAGCCTCAAAAACATCTTCAGCCGTATTCATAACTTAATGTTAGCCACAGAACTTTTCTCCATCTGCTAACTTTTAATAAATCCACTCTGAATTTTAATGATGCCACATTATCTTACTCAAAAATGCAACACGTTTTGCATTAATCATCGCTGGTTTTGTAATTTTTTTCTTTTTACCTCCACATATAACAATTTTAAAAAGATTTTAAAATTCAAATTTAATAAGAAAAGATAGTAAATTAAAAACCAAACAATAAATAAATAAAAAAAAAAACAAAATTTTTTTACATTATACAGCTGTTTTTCAAAAGTTGGCAAACGCTTGGCAGCTCGTTAACAAGAGTTTAGAAAATCGTTAGCCAGAGCTTGGTAAGTGTATTATGAATAAAGTTTGTGCTAACGTCATTCCAAATTTTCGTTATGAATACGGCTGCTTATTTTTTTGTGGCATAAACCGTTTCTTAAAAAAAATTTTTCATGTGATTTCTAGTCATATAAAACTATGATATGCTTTTGTAGCATTCGTTACAGTTTTAGGTGTACTAAAACTTTTTCTAAAAGAAGCTTTATATGTGGCCTATGGTAAATTATGGAGTGATCATCACGACTTCGAAAAACTCTTGGATCCATAATACACTTTATGGGGTCTTTGATGAATATTAAAAAAGTTACCACGGAATGACAAACTTAGTTTAACCTCTTAACAACTAGTTGTGGAGAGTATAAAAAGGTTGGATGTCTGATAATGCCATCTAGTAAAGTCAATATAAGTTTGTGATCAGTTGATATAAAAGCTAGAAATTGCTATTTGATAAAAACGATTAATTATGGTCAGCCGAATTTAGTTAGGTACTCCATTGTTATTAATTGGCTTTTGATAAAATCAATCTTCATTAGTAATTTGTGAGTTTAAGTCGTGAATTTCAAAATATATTTTTTCTTTTCGTAAAACTACATATTTCTTATTAAATGGTTTCTTATGAAAGCATAAATTTCTTTCGTTATAGCTATTAAAATATACAAATAATATTATTTGAACAATAAGCAAAAAAATGGATAAAAAGGCTTCAACTTCTTCGCATCCACGTATTCTGAAGAAAAAACACTTTCGGGTCAAACATCAAAAGGTTAAACTTTTTCGTGCAAATGAACCAATACTCAGCGTATTTATGTGGGGAATAAATCATACTGTAAGTACATATAAAACCCAATCATACGTTTCAAAATATTGTTGTCATATTCATTATCATATACATTCATCATTGCTTTCTTTTAAGATTAATGAACTGAGTCATGTAAATATACCTGTGATGCTTTTGCCCGATGATTTTCGAGCATATTCCAAAATAAAAGTCGATAATCATTTATTTAATAAGTAAGTTTAGTCATAATTTGTTTATAAGAAATTTTAATGTTAATTTTAACACATATATGTATAACTATTTTTTTTTGTTTTTTTTTTTTTTTTGTTTTTAGAGAAAATATGCCCTCACACTTCAAAGTTAAAGAATATTGTCCTTTAGTATTTCGTAATTTGCGTGAACGCTTTGGAGTCGATGATGTGGATTACCGAGAATCACTAACACGTTCACAGCCAGTGCACATCGAATCTTCTGGCAAATCAGCAGCACAGTTTTATGAAAGTTACAATAAATTTTTCATTATAAAAAGTCTAACTTCGGAAGAGATTGAGCGAATGCATGCATTTTTAAAACAGTATCATCCCGTAAGTTTTATATATGCTTTAATTATTATTATTTTTTAATTATATTAATCTTTTCGCTATTGGACGATTTATAAATTGAATTTTAAGTACTTATAGAGTTATTAAAGCAGGAAGCAAATTTCCATTAAATTAGAATCCATAAAATATCCAGCGTATGGTTTACGGTTTTATGGCGTTTTAAATATTTATTTATTAATATTCATAGCTTGTTAAATTATGTTGTAAATTATTAATTTGCCTTATTTGAACGATTGCGTTGAAAAAGTTTGTTATACAGAACATACACTTAATAAACACACATCTATTAACATTACAGTCGTTCATAAAAAACATTGGATTATGTTATGGGCCAATCTGACCCAAATGTTCTCATGGAAATTGACAATCTGCATATAAAAAAAACTCATAACTTTAAAAAAATTTTGAATTTTTGCAGCCGTCTAGCTTAAATTAAATTTGTAACTTGCGTGAGAGACAAATTTACTCTTAACACCCTTAAATGCGCACCAAGCTACCCGGTTACCTGTACGTGTTTTATATGGTAATGTGGTCAATATACGCTACCGACCCTAACCCTTATTTTTTCAGTGTGAATTTTATTAGTTGTACTAAATTACCCGTAAATAAGAGAATTGAGAGCATATTTTTTAATATACTTGAAAGAGATTTATTTTAAAATTAATCGGCTTTAATACATACATACTTCAATAAAAATCTTAAAATATACACATGTATACTAACTAAAAAAATGGTTTTAATGTTGCTCAACATAAAATGTTTTTTTTTTACATTTAAACGGGTATGTTCTGAATATCGAAATGAAGTGGATTTAAAATCGAACAAATTTTGAGAACTGCATAATTTAAGTACCAATTATATATAAAAGAACAACTCTTAAAAACAGGAAAAACTACAGTTATTTTGTAAATAATTGAAGATAAAATCTCGTTCGATTTCAATTCCACTTCATTTCGACTTGTAGAACATATTTTATTAAAAAAGATTGTTGGAGCAAAGTTAATTTAGTAGAATTTGAGTATTTTTGTCTATAAACTTTCGTCAACGGAACTGAATACTGGCTTCGCTGTTCATTGTTGTTATGTTGTGTAATATATTTTATGACCTATAATTTTCAACTCCAAATCTCACCCTATTCAATAACTTTTCGTGACTTCGAAAATATTAAATACGCCACATTGGAATTAGAACTTCTTAGAATTGATTGGAATGCAATCTATTATATGGTTTCAATAGAGGATAAACTAGCCTTTCTTGAACGTAATATATTATATTTGTTTGATCAAGCTGTTCCATTAAAAACTAAAGTAGTGGGTCAAACAAAAAGACCATGGTTTTCATCAAATATTAAACAAGCTATTAATCAAAGAGACCTTGCATTTTCACGTTGGAAGCGGTTTAGAACCTGTTGAATATTGTTTGGCGAGAAAAACAGTACACAGAATCATTAAACAGGAAAAATCTAAATTTTACACTAAAAAGTTCTCCTTGGCTCTGGGATCAAAAAAAACATGGAAGGCTGTAAGGGAAATCGGTATCGGTAAATCTGGAAATAATGACCCTGTTATTATTGATCCAGACGTTATAAATGAAAAATTTGTGAATATTCCTATGGTAGAAGCAGATATTGATTTTTACAATCACAACCATGACAATCGTCAACCCCATTATAACTTCTCTTTTGATTGCGTAGACCAGTTTGACGTTATAAGAAGCTGTATGTCAATTAAATCAAATGCAGTTGGCGTGGACGAAATCCACCCAAGATTTTTTAAATTAATTCTCCCAAGAATATTGCCCTTTGTTACACATGTATTTAACACCATAATTACCACCAGTCATTTTCCCTCAAATTGGAAAAAATCTAAAATAATACCAATACCCAAAACTAAAACAGAATATAGGCCAATTGCCATTTTACCCTTTATGTCGAAAATATTTGAGAGGATAATTCACAATCAGATATCGCTTTACGTAAATGATCATAATCTGCTTAATGATAAACAATCTGGGTTTCGGAAAAACCACAGTTGTATAACTGCACTTGTAGATGTTGCGGAAGATATAAGAAGTGGTATAGATGAACGAAAAACAAATATCTTAGTACTTTTGGACCATTCAAAAGCCTTCGATACAGTCGATCATAACGTCCTATGTTACAAACTACAACACATGTTTATGTTTTCTACAGCTGCTACACGTCTGATATCAACATATCTTACCAACAGGCATCAGTATGTTCAAAGTGGTAACAACAAATCAAAACTTCTACCTGTAGCGAGGGGTGTACCGCAGGGGTCAATTATTGGGCCCCTTCTTTTTTCGCTTTATGCTGATGACCTTCCGAGTCAACTTACACACTGCAAAGTCAGAATGTATGCTGACGATGTTCAGATTTACATCAGCTGTGATACATCTGAAATTGAACAATGTGTCTTAACTCTGAATACTGAGTTAAAACAAATTTATGAATGGGCTACTGCTAATGGTCTTAGTATAAACCCAAAAAAATCTAAATATCTTGTTATCCAAAAACGAACTACTATAACCGATCATATACCTGATATTTTTCTTAGTAATGAACGTATTGAAAGGGTAAATACAGCAAAAAATCTTGGTATTATTTTTAATAAGAACCTGACATGGTGCAACCATATTAATTATGCATGTGGCCGTACGTATTCCATGCTTAGAACTCTCTGGCAAACGCAGTATTGTACACCTATCAAAATAAGAATACTTCTTGCAAAAACCTATTTATTGCCAATTCTGATGTATGGATGCGAATTATTTGCCAAATGTGATGCCGCAAGTGAAAGAAAATTAAACTCAGTCTTTAAATGTATTGTACGATACGTATATGGCGTAAAAAGGTTTAATTCTGTTTCTCCTTTTACGGTAAAACTTTATGGTATTCAGTTTGATGACCTTCTCAAAACAAGAGTACTGATATTAATGCACAAAATCGTGTTTACTCAACAACCACAACATCTGTATAGCCGCCTTACCATATCTAGCTCTAATAGAGGTAAAAGAATTTTATTGTTTAGACACCAAAGTTTAACATCTGATTGGCAATTTTTCCTTAATGCAATCCGTCTTTGGAATCTACTCCCGCATAATATACAAATAATTAGTAACGCACTGAGCTTTAAAAAAAGCATTCTAAATTTTTTTGCGTGTTAAATTTTTTTTTTTTTTTTTTTTTTTTGTGTTATGATTTTTAATATTATCATTTTGTTAATTTTCAATTTAATTTATTATTTAATAATTTTTGTTCTCTTTTAAAATTTTTTCTTTTGTTTTAAAATTTTATCATTTACAAATAACAATTTTTATTTTATTTTTATTTTTAATGTTTCTGCTAAAACAATGTTCTATACTGCAATAAGAGGCTTTAAGTCTTGTGTATAGAATTGGAATAAATAAATAAACTAAACTAAACTAAACTATATTCCTTTATCAGTGCTACTCATCGTTTTGCTTTATCGTTAACAACTCTCATAAAACGAACTTTGTCTCTACCAATTAAGTAACCCTCATATTCCGCCCAATCTTTAACACTTTTTCATGATATTGGATGAAAGGCCGGATATGCTAAAAAATCTACGTATTTTTAGAAACGAAGTCTACTAATTGCTTGCTTTTTATTAGACTGGCATCTAATAATATTCGTTTTAAAGGATTTTCCGGCCCTTAAACATCTAAAGCGGCCACCATCTTGTTTTTGTATGAACAGAAATTTGGTCGTCAAATAAGGCGAATGCTAAATGTTCTTTTGATAAGTACCAAAGATGACCAATAAATTTTGTTAATGGATTCCAATCAACTCATTTACTTCTTCATATATCTTCTATCAATGTTCCATCCCAGTGAATAGTAGGTGGAACGTCAGGCTTAAACTTAGTTCCTAATATATTATATTTTTTCGAAAGTCAAGTGGTTGTCGACTATTGGAAAAAGTGCTTTAAATATATTTTGAAGGATAGTCCCCAATGTGTTTAACTGCTTCTCTCAAAACAATCTCTTTCTTTGACAGCACCGCACCTTGCGGGGTGCCCCTGTGCACCAATCTACAAACATTGGTATCACCAATTGTGGATTCAATGATCCTGTTGCCGAGTAGATTTCCAATAAAGCTACAATTAACATCGTCAACACCTAATTCCAAGATGGAGTCATATGTCAGATGATTGAAAGCTCCATCAATGCCCAGAAAGGCTACAAGCGAGTATTCCCGAAATTCAAGGGATTTCTCAATATAGCCAACTAGTGAGTGATGCGCCGTGTCCACAGTCTTGCCCTTGGTGTAGGCAAGCTAAGAGGTAGAGAGCAAGTGTCTAGGAATAGACATGCTGAGACGAATACCAACGACCCTATCAAAGGTTTTTAAAAGAAATTACGATAGACTGATTGGCCTGTAGTCCTTTGACTTAGTGTGGTATTTTTTCTCTCACTTTGGAATGAAAACCATCCTGCACGTAACCCATCGAGTAACAACGTACGAGAATCCGTGTAAATAGCGGACAGCGGCGGAATTAGCAGGCCCGCGTTTTTCCGAAGGTCGGCCGGGACGATACCGTCCAGACCAGGTAGCCTGAAGGAGTCGAAACTCCTTATCGCCGAATTGAGCCTATCTAAGCATAGATAGATGGACACAGGTTATGTCTGACAAGCAATTGATCTCCCGTGGAGATGGAAGAGAGTTACAGGGAAATTGTGTGTCAATTAACACCTCCCAGTTTGTCGGTCAGTGCTCGTTGATAACAGACGTGTTTTCTTAACTCCGCATACGGTTATTTTTAACATAAATAAGGTTTTATAATATCAATTAACAAGAGAATGGACAAAAAATACAAGAAATAGAAAAAATATATGGAATTACATACACATTCTGCGCAAAAATATTTTTTTGTTTTAATTTTCGGTGTTGTTGTAAAATAATAAACAATAAGAAAAGCACAGGTTAAGAGTAAAGTAAAACACTCTATTTTGAGTTTAAATAATGAAAAGAGAATAAGACAGAATGAAAGAAATGCTTATATGATAGTGAATATTATCGAAAGCAATGCAGAAATCAAGAAGGAACTGATGACAGTAAATACCTAACGGCTTAACCTCTTACTAGCAAGCGTTCCGTCTCACCCTCTGTGATTACAAATACGGTTGATTGCAGCGGCAAGTGTTAAAACAATTTTCCCAAAAACAGACGCAATGGAAAACTCAGTAACACAAGTAAAAAGTTGTTAAAAGCCTCAAGTACAAGTTGGTATTGGTAGGTATATAACAGTGCTTTAACGGGGTCGCAGCCCTACCTCTTCAGCAGTTGCTTCGGCCCCAAAAGTATTAAAAATTGTTGAAACTGATAGAGTAAGTTCCTAAAATAGTTTTGCAATTCCGGATGATGAATCCTCTAAAGCACCAAATGCCATCAAATCGTCTAAGCCGATATATCTTACCTAGCGTTTCCACATGCAAGTACAAGTTCGAAAAACTCAATACACTCACACTTTTTTACTAACACCATCACATTTTTCGTACTTGCAGCTCAACTTGCAACAGAATTTGCTTGCAAGTAAATTTTTGACACTTGTCGCAAGTAAAATGACAAATGAAGAAACAGTGTTGCCGTGGATGACTTTTGTATCATTCTTCTAGTACTTAGTAAAATAAAAGTTATGTTTATAGCGGATTTTCTGTGTATTTATAAAAAATAACTAATAAAAAAAAGCACAACTATACAACAACGCATCTAAATGGTAATTTTAATCATGAATTTTAAGCATTTTGAAAAAAAAATTGTTAATCAAAATATTTTCTCTGTTACATTATGATATCGTCACTACGGCAATACTGTAGTCACATATTTTATAAAATAAACATAATTTTTTCATCAAGATGGACAGAAAACAGAAACCCAAAACCTTCTTTTTCCACATTTTTTTTTTCACATTCGCTTTTTAATTTTTTTTATTCGTTTAATACGGCAATTTTTGCTAGAAGTTTACTTGTTGACGACATTTTAAAAATGAACTTGCACTGTGCTGTGTAGCCACTCAAAAAATTGTTGTGTTTTTTTTGACATTTCTTCTGATTTTCGATATTAATACGTATACACTACTTGCAAGTAATTACTTGCATGTGGAAACGTGGGGTTAGAGAGCAAAACTCAAATAAGTTAATTAGTTGTGTGCCCCTGTAGCCTAGCTGGTAGTGAGCTAGTCTATCAGCGCCGGGGTTGCGGGTTCGATTCCCGCCACAGACACTGGTTTCTTTCCTGCAGACAAGCGAAGAGCTTCGCGGGATAAGCTTAGGAAATAAAATAAAAAAAAAAAAAAAAAAAAAAATAAAGAGCTTGATCTCGGTGACAGGTGATATTTATTTTTATGTAGCTGCAATAAAGCGTGGTAGTATAAATGATACAAAAATACAGGATAATCATGAGGATGATATTCGTAAACTTTTATACATACCAACTAAAGAGCAGTAAAGGGGTTCAGGTAGTGATTAAGGGCATTGACTCATGAGTGGACCCAGATATAAAAGATGTAACAAAAATAGAGCAAAAATCCGCAACCAATATTTCGAGTAGAGTAAGAAAACGACGAAGCCTAAAAAAACAAAACGCATAACGATGCCGCACAAAAGAAATTGTCTCGTTCAATGTTAAACCTGCCAAGAATTTGGTAATACTAAGGCATACTGCTATTTAACCCCTGTTTGCGTCGAATGTGGAGAATTACAATTCGGTTGGACCGAAACCTCATCGCCCACAAATGGAGGAAACAATTCAATAAACACTAATGACATTCAGGGCCTAGTAATAATAGAACCTCCTATGCTAACGTCTTAAAATCGAACCATATGCCAATGCAAAGTGCTTTACCAAATAATAATGAAACTCCCGCTTCTAATTTAAGTCACCTAGAAAAAAACTATGCAAAAATTGGTGCAAACATCAAACAATTTTATGAATAAAATGGGTAACATGATGCAGGAAATGTTGAGAATAAAATCAATTTTATTGCAAACTGTTCCTTAACCCTCCGTTACTATCGTATATTTTACTTACTTCGGTACTATCATTGGGTGTAATCCACTAATGCCTTTAAGTGTCTGCATTTCTTAACTGTCAAATTCAAATATACAAATAATGTCATTTTTTTAAATAATGAGCACTTAAATACCGAACACATTTAGTTTTATTCGTATATCTATTATTTTATTTCAAATTATATGTGTGTTGTTTATTTACATTTCATTAAAAAAAAATAAAAAATAATATTAAATGGATTATGTTACTGATTTGGCGAGTTACTGATTTGGCAAGTTGAAAGGATATAGAAAAAAAAGTTATTTAATAACATTTTTCTAAACAGAGTAAACATTTTTTTTTTTCAACAAAGTAAAATTGTGCTTAAAAATTGAGATAAGTACCAACAAAATTTAGTAACACATTAAATCCATCAAACATATCATCATGGTTTTCGTAATTTTTTGCCAATGCTGAGATTGTAGATTGATAGCAACTATAGTACTATAGTACACAGTAGGTTTCTGTGACTTTTGAAAAAAAAATTTCGCATTTGCACAAAATGTAATCGCTACAAAGATGTACATTGTTACTATCGATGGGTATAAAACACCCAAAAACATTAAACGCTATTACTATCGCGGGTGTAAAACACCCAAGCTCTTTTTAAAACAAATTTTATGTAAATTTAATCTCAAATTAATGTAGTAGAATGTACTTCTTAACATAAAAAACTATTCAAAGATATATCACATTATACTAAAAGAACGATTTTAATGAAAAATAATATAGTTTTCTTTAAAGTTAAGGCGTTTGGGTGGAATCCACCCAGACGATAGTAACGCAGGGTTAAAAGGTATGAACTAAACATAAACATTATTTTTAGAACGCAACTGACCAACATTATAAATATATAAATTATTAGGACCCTGTTTTCTGGCCGCTGGCGGTTATAACGCTAAACATACCTTTTTGGGGTCAGGACTTGTATCACCAAAGGGTCGTGTTTTGTTTAAAGCTGGGATTACACGATTGCCGCAAATGCACCAATATGCCACAATTTTGATTGTGCTTTATTGCACCAATCACACGATGGTTCGTACTTGTGCCAACTGCGAAAACAGCTGTTGTGGTAGATTTTTATACCCTTCACCGAAGGTAAAAGGGTATATATAAGTTTGTCATTCCGTTTGTAATTTCTACAATATTGATACTACACCCTATAAAGTATATATATTCTGGGTCCTTATGAAAAGCGAAGTTGATTTAACGATATCCGTCCGTCTGTCCGTCTGTCCGTCTTACGTTTGATATGTGTTTTCCGGAGACTCCAGACATGATAGCGGCTAGGTTGTTTCACACTTATGTCACATATAGTCCACCATTTCTTGCTATTGAAATTCAGCCACATCGGTCCAAAAATGGCTGAGATATGAGCAAAAAACCACGACTACCTCTAATTTTTTCCAAAAATCCCTTGTTGTTGTTGTATTTTTATTACTTTTTTGTGTATATCTGGAGAACGGCAAGAGCCAAAGTTTCCAAATTAGGTACACACATTAAGGTTATCAATATACAGCATTCCACAAAATGTGGGCGGGATTGAACAAGTGGGCGTGGTACCTCCCGTGCAAAAAATATCAAAAATTGTATAAAAACCTGCTTTTTTGGACTGTCATATGACCTATGGTTACGCGTTATATATCAAAAGATCGGAAATCTTTAGTAGAAAATATTTTCTGAAAATTTCGGAAAAATCGGTTCAGATACAAAAAAGTTATGACCAAAATATAATTTTTTTTTTGGAAAATACCCATTTTCGGACACAATAGATCTTCCCGAGTCCAAGGTTTATAACTCAAGCAAATGGTAAATTTCTTTAACACGTCAGTATATAAATCTGTCAAATCGGTTAAAAAATGGCTGAGTTATAACCGAAATACTGAATTCCCAAAAATTACTCTTTTTATACCCTTCACCGAAGGTAAAAGGGTATATATAAGTTTGTCATTCCGTTTGTAATTTCTACAATATTGATACTACACCCTATAAAGTATATATATTCTGGGTCCTTATGAAAAGCGAAGTTGATTTAAACGATATCCGTCTCTTCCCCCCCCCCCCCCCTTTGCATTTGTTAACATATACTAGCATAATGCCCAATATGATTTTCGTTACCACCCTTCTTTAATTTTTCATCTATTTAAGGAAATAATTTTAACAAATAGAAACGGGGAATTTTTGATTATTTTTGCCACTTAAAAACTAGCCAAAAAAGATAAATCTACGGTATGACAACAGTGCCTATACAAAAATAAACCAAACAAACACACATACATGGTACAAACTATTTTGGTGATTATAGGCCACCTTTGCTTTATTGTGGTGAACTAAAACATCAAAAATAATTACAACTCAACTGTGTTGAGTTGTGAACTGTAAACTGATCATATTTACTTTTAATGATATTCATGAAACGTTCCTTCATGGTCCAGTTGTCTAGGGGGTTTGCTTAGGTTAGAAACTGTGAGTCCCTGGTTCGAATCGTGTTTTTTCAAAAAGAAAATTTTTTTTAAATTTTTTTATGTTCTGAAACGATTTAAAAAAATATTTACCAGTTTTAACTTTTTAAATTTAATTTATAATGAAGTTTTATGTATTGTATATATGTATGTTTATGTAGAAATTATTTAGGTTTTGTCTAGTTGCTCTGTATTCTGCTCGCACAATGGTGAAGGGTATATAAGATTCGGCACAGCCGAATATAGCACTCTTACTTGTTTATTTGTTTGGAATTTCTAGTTGGTTTGTTCATTAAAAAAAAGAAAATTTTATCATATATTTGAACAAATTTTTGTTGAATAGTTTTGTTTGAAATTTTTTAAGAAAAATATATGAAATTCTAAAAACCAAACAAAGTAAAATTCTATTTTAAAATATCAGGTTACACGCACCCTTACAAAGTGATACATTTTTTTTACATTACAATGGACCAAAATAATATCTACGTTTTACACTTTACATTTATGTGTATTGATCGTGTTAAATACTGAATGCTAAATTTGTACTAATAAGCGATATTCACCACGGTTGTAGCCATTTTTAACATTAAATTTTCTTTAAATTTCAATAATTTTAAATTTTTTAATAATTAAAGTCAGCTGTTGTTAAAAATTTGCACAAAAAAAAAAAAAAAAAAAATATTAAACAAACGAAAAACAAAAAGATTTTATATCCATCACAATATAACATAAATTGTACGCAAACACAAGAAAGAAGTTAATAAAAAATGCTTGCATAAAAAAGTACTTAACGCAGATGCCAAAGCAGGTATTATCTCACACTCAATTATAATTGGGGGTAAGAAATGGAACAAACTTGCCATTTATTTTTACAACATATTTAGTAAGGAAAACGAAAACTTTTCACACTTTTTCATATATTTTTAGAATGGAACAAAAAACAGGCGCGAATGGTAGCATAGATGGAACATTATTTTCAGAAAAGAAAACAGCATAACAGTTTGTATATTATGCAACATTGTTAATTGTCAAAACAGGAGGTAGGTTTTTCAAGACAAATAGAAGAACAATTTCTCATACTAACTAATTTTTTTTCTCCTGTAAAATTTTCAAAATGTTAGATAGGGCATTTTGAGCTTTAGGTGACGATTAAGAAAGGCTCGAATTGCATCGGAATCCATTAGAAGAGCGCTAAACTTCTACATATGTGAACAGAAATCGTGAAATGAAACATTTTCGTCCGACACTGACAAAGGATGTGATTTATAACACTGTGCTAGTTGCAAAATTAGACAAGCCGGGCACATGGCGTTTTAGCATAATTCGGGTACGCTGAATCCTATTTTTTTGGTTAGCTCTTGTTTTCGAGATATACCGTTATTTCGAAAATGGAGGGGTTGCACAACATATATTCGCGTTACTCAAAAAAGGTTCAGTTTATTGAAATTACTAAAAAAAACCGAAACTCCGCAATATAAAAATTTCCTTTAAGAAAAATAAAACTTTTTTTTTTAATATGAGCAGTCGTTTTAGAAACGTAATTTTTTTTTGGGAAAAATAATAATTAGAAACTGGGAATTATCTACTTTCGTAGGTTACTTTATATTATATTCCCAGTTTCTATTTGTTAAAAATAGTTGAGTTAAATACATTCAATTTATAAAAAAAGTATCACTATCCAGTGTGACACAAAGATTGCTGACGAAGGCCGTAGCGGGCCAGAAAATGCATTACATTCTGCTGGTGTCTAATATTTGTAAATTTTTCTGTACATACAATATACTTCATTGCTATCCAATGGATAGCTGAGGTAAAATGTAACAAGAAAATACAATATAATAGTCTGGTAGTGTATAAAAGTCATTCCTAAAAATTTAAGGAATAGAACTATTACAAAAAAGCTTTATAAAATACATAACTGAAATGTAACTCATAGAATAAATTCGAAAAATAAGAAATGTTGAATAGAAAAATAATAATTTTATTATCAAAACTTGGAAATTTTTGTTTTTTAAAAATTCATAACAAACGAAGCTGCAAACAAAACATGCCATAAATGATTAAAATCCGTTTACAAATTTTGATTTTATTCACAAAAGTCGACAATTTTAAATTAATTTAAGAATTTCATAAAGCGCAATATTTGTATTGGAGCCCCCATAAGAAGTGGAGATAAGGGGAAAGTATGTCTTGAGAAAATGTAAAAGACAAAAAACTAAATGAGGTCGGTCATATATTTTATCCCACTTAGGGCAACTCCTGGGCATTTATGGGACTTTTTCTTCAATATATCTCTAGACTGCATTGAACATTTTGTATGCGAGCCCCCTTAAGGAATGGAGATAGCACATAGGTATATTAGAAATAAATGATTGAGATGAAAAATAAAGTGAGGTTGGTCATACATTTGATTCATCTAGGGGCATCCTAGGCGCTGCAGGGGCAAAATTTAAGAATTTCATTAAACGGCCATATTTGTATGGGAGCCCCCCTAAGGGGTGGAGATATATGGCAAGTATGTTTTAAGAAAATGTTAAGAACGAAAAACTAAATGAGGTCGGTCATACATTTTATCCCACTAGGGGCAACTCCTGGGCATTTATGGGACTTTCTTCAATATATTTCTAGTCTGCATTGAACATTTTGTATGGGAGCCCTCTTAAAGAATGTAGATAGCGGGTAGGTATGTTAGGAATAAATGATTGAGATGAAAAATAAAGTAAGGTTGGTTGTGCATTTGACCCATCTAGAAGCATCCTAGGCACTGCTGGGTCCAAATTTAAGAATTTTATAAAACCGCCATATGCGTATGTTTAAAATTCTTAAATTTAGCCGGTACAGCGCGTTGGCTGCTCCTAGATGGGTCAAATGTATGACCTAGCTGCATTTTCCAATTTATGAATTTTTAAACAACAAAAATTTCGAAATTTTGATAAAATTATTTTTTTCCCCAAAAAAAAAAAAATTATGTTTCTAAAACGGCTGCTTATATTTAAAAAAAAGTTTTATTTTTCTTAAAGGAATTTTTTTTGCTGAATTTCGGATTTTTTACTAATTTCATTAAACTGAACCGTTTTTGAGGTCTGCGAATATATGTTGTGCAACCTCCTCCATTTTCGAAATAACGGTATATCTCAAAAACAAAAGCTAACCTAAAAAAAAAACGGTGAGCACCACTGGATTCAGCGCACCCGAATTATGCAATAAATAGTCACCTCCAACGTCTTCTGACTATTCGTAGTCTAGCTTTCTGAATATAGCTTGGGACGGCCGGGCAACAAGCCATTATTTTACGTAACCGGTATGTCTTCGAAGAGCCTTCCACGCCGCTAGATAAGTTTCTCCAGGCATTCCGTTTCGCTGATCCTAGTTAGTTCTTAAACCTATTCAATGCTGACTTGTATTCCGTCCAGTTTTTTAGACGCTTAGCCATAATGAATAACAGTCTTTAAGAGACTGCAACCTCAGGTCTCAAACATGGTGGCTTACCCCTGCTTCCTAACTACTTTCTTGCAGGCCAGTGGCGTTGCTTGTAGAAGTGGCTCCGATATGAAATCCACCGCCACTAATGACAGAGACTGAGCAAAGAGAAGTAGCAGCAGAGCAGCCTGATAGCACCACATCGTTCTTCTGCTATTCAGAATAGTACACGTCCCCAAGGGGCGTAAATCTAATTGAAACTCCACATATCTGTGGTCCGAAAAGGAACAGTCATCAGATACCGTCCAGTTACTTGTCAGAGTGTCCCGAGCTAACCAAAGTCACATCGAATGCCTCCTGCCTACTGGCTTCAATGAACGCGTTTTTAAATTACTATTACAGATGAAAGCAAATAGCGACTCACCTGTAGTATTGGTGTCGGAGCTGCCCACATGATGTGGTGTACCCATGGAGCTTTGGCTACTAAGCCACGGAAATCAGAAAGAAGGAAGACATCTAACGTGTCGTTTTCCAAAATGCAATACATATCTAATTTTACCTGTTCCTTTGATATATAACAAGTTGTAGCACTTAATGTCTATTCCGCAAACCCGATCCTTGTGGAGGAGCAATGTAGCGGATGCTGCCTTAGAGTGGTGAAGAATTATCTGTGTCACCTTCACCATGCTCAGTGCAAAAATTTTCGACCATCGTGACGTTGACGTCCTCCTTTCTGATTCCAGGTGGGCGTCCTCATCAGCCAATTAATCCATGCGTTCAAAGAAGTCATACACCATTTCAGGGACTGATGTCTCCTTTGTCGCATGAATGAAAGTAAACGTCATCTGCCATACAGTCTACAGACTGCGTAGGTTCCGCAACCGTCGAAGCGGGATCGACCTTGATGTCGCTTTGGTAGACAATGGGCAGGATAGTACTAAAACCATAGTATATCTTGCTCTGTTTCTCCCTCAGTGACTTCAAGGAGTCATGATTCAAAACTACGATCGCCTTTCTTGAAGATCCTCCATTACTTTCCAGTCATGAGAAGAAGTTGGGGATTGCAGCACTGAATTATCTTCAGGATCTCTTCTGGTGCAGAAGTTTAAACTGGGATGGTAGCTATGGATAGGTATCTCACTCCCTAAAACCTAGCACGTTCCCATAATTCGCCAATCGATCCGATGGTCAGTTACAATAGAAATGCTGAGTGCTCGCCTACACACGCCATCAACTTAAGGTAATCCTGGTACCAACCTGCTTCGTTAAATTGTGGAGGTGCTCCTGGATTATCGCTCAGGATCTTCCAGAAGACAACAGTCGTTCCTCGCTTCACCAAGTCCCACTTAGAATGGGGAATGGATCCGTCAGCTACACCTCAGTCAATAACCGCCCTCACAAGGTGCTCTTTGGCCACCTCGTTGTAGGACCTGTTAGTTGCTTTCGGTGTATGTTTGGGATGTTTGTCCGTGGTTTCTGTCTATCGGCTGACGCTTTCTCCCTAACGTTGCCGCTTAAGCATTGCCAACACAGCACAGACTTAAGCTACCAAATCGTTTCAAGATCGTTATCCATGATGGTCTTATAATGATATTTTTAATATTACTTAAATATCTTTTTAAAATTTATATATTTTTTACATTATTTACAAGAACTGGCTTCGAAAATGACTCTTAATGAGTTTTTGTATCGACATCTACGCTACTTTAGTAGTGCGATTCACTAACTTTTATAACGATAATCCAATTGCTTAAATAAATATTACGAAAATTTATCGAATATGCTATTCAGTAAATTTTTAACGATATTCGCTGTCGTTTAAAATCAGCTGTTACTTTAAGGAATTTTTTTGTCGTTATTTTAGCGACAATAATTTAGGTTGTGTTTATTTAATCGATAAAATGTATTTTATGTTTAAAATAACTTACATACATGCAAAGATATATTTATATGTATATGTATGAACAAAAACTAAATCCTAAATGTAAAATTTACAAAAAAGCATTTTAAGAACAAAACCCAAATTCTAAATGTAAAATTCACAAAAAAAATATAAAAACCATAAATTAACCCTTCGTCTTACTCATGAGTCTGGCCAGACCTTTTTCAATGCATTTTGAATGCAAAAACATTTGTAACACAGGGGGTTAAGAATAATTTCATTTGTTTTTATTTTATTCTCTGTTGTGCTTTTCTTTTTTTTTAACATTTTTAAGACAGAGATGTTACAAAAATACAGCTGTTTACTATCGTTAAAAAAAGTTACAAAATCACACTATCGTTACTGCAAGCGAATATATATGTCGACAAATATAACGATTGTCGGTTCGTTAAAAGTTAGTGAATCGCACCACAGGTAATGGTCGAAAATGTTGATTTAAAAAAATTATTAGTTTTTTGATTGTATATTTTTATTTAAACCGTTTATTTAATATACTATATATATTTTTATTTAAGCTCTAGTTGTTATATATATATATATATATAGAAAAGTCGAATTCTTTTGCTCCCTTTACGTCAACACCACATTGGATCTAAATTCATTCGAAAGATATTTTTAGGCAGACTACGGAAATATATATTTTATTAAAATCGGTTCAGTATTTTAGGAGTTACAGCCTTTAGAAAGTGATACTAACAAATAGAAACAACTCATATACTTGTGAGCAAATTTTAACAAATACAACAAAACAGTTCTATACCATTTGTGTATCAAAAGTTGAAAAGAACAACAGCATACAAAGTTCTCTCCCATGCCCTAAATTGGAAAACTATAGAAAATAAGAAATAATAAAGAGACAACTTTAAATAAAGCGTGGTCCAACCAAAACGCACGATGTTAACTGGAAATAAAACAAAAAGTTTTAAGAGAATTATCTTAATATTTTTTATTATTATAGAGAGTTCTATGACAATTATGTTTGATACAAAATATAGGCCAAATGCTCGCCACGGCTTCCATATTTTCCATATTTTCAATGACTCAGACATAATTGAGGTTCAACGTCGTTAATGTGCCGATTTTTCTCATCCTTTAGCTCTTGAATTATTCTTGGCTTATTGACGTACTTTTTTTCTTTTAAATATCCCCCAAAAAAAAGTGCAACGGTGTCAAAACTCATGATCGTGACAGCCTATAACCATCGCCACGATGTAAAATAACACGGCCATTGAATTTTTTGTGCAAAAGAGCCGTTGTTTCGGTGGCTGTGTACAAGTGACACCATCCTGTTGGAACCACATATCGTCTAGGTCTTCATCCTCAATTTCTGGCTAGAAGAAGTCCTCTATCATCTCGCGATAGGGAACACCATTCCTGGTAACTGCTTGGTCGACCTCATTTTCGAACAAGTACGGCCCGATGACGCCGCCAGCACATAAAGAACTGGGCGAGCATGCACAGGTGTTTTCACATTTCCTACAGATCCGGTTTGCTGAAATTTGCGCACAATTCTCCCGAATGTGGACACGGTCGATTATTATCACCAAATAAATTACGAACTGCACGAAATATATTTTGATTTGAACGCCCATTTTCGTAAAAGGTGCTGCTCAATTGTGGAACAAGATAATAGTTATTCCAAATAGTACAGGAATCAGAATTTAATGAAGATAGTGAAAGAACAAAACGAAGAAAAAGTTCATAAAATAAATAAAGGATATAACAGGATCTTCAAAAAAGCAAAAATTTGCAAACGATTGTTAACAACGTCTGAGGTTCACCCTGTAAACAAACTCTCAGCGGAGGGAGCTTTAGTATTCTTTTTAAATGCAGAACTCACATAAAACCAATATGGAATTTTATACAATACCAACAAACATTTGTATCCATGTTACTCATTACAAAAAAAAGCAAACAGCAATGTTAACGGTTAAGGCACCCGAAGGTGCCTTAACCGTTACTGACACATTAGTGACATAAAACTGCATTCTCTCCTTGAACACACAGCAACGCGATTATGTATAAACTTTGATGAGGCTTTACAGCAATTGGATCGTGAAGCACTCAATTTTCTGAAACATATAACGCAATGGTGCTGTAATGGGCCGCCCCAATCATCATTTAAGCAGAAATTCAAAAACTATAGTGACCGTAATATATTCTAAAGCAGCTGTGTGCCGCTTATCTTAATAAAAAAACGATATAGCGAAATCAAACACCATCCTCTACTAGGCTGTGTAGACCAATCCGCATTGGATTTGTGAACGAAACTACGGATATCACGAAGCAAGAAATATAAAACAGTAGGTAGGTAGAAAGGCTAGTGTGAAGTCTCCTTCACACCTTCATCCAGAGATCAAAAGGGTCCATTGTGATGCCTAATTTAGGTAAAGATTTACAAAGATGGAAAGTAGGTAAAACAAAGTGCGAAAGCATAGACAAGATAAAAAGATGGATAAGAAAAGAAAGTATTGAACCAAACCCGAGAGAAATCATACTCAACACAAATTCGGCATACGTGAGGCCAGCACCCAGTCTCCTGCCGCGTAGCCAGGCCACCCACATTACGAATCCTATTAGACTCTCAAGAGTAGCCCGATACATCCTATAATTCGTCTAGGAACCTACAGCCCAGCCACCTCAGCCTGCTGCCCTGTAGACTGGGACAGTGGCACAGAATGTGCTCAACTGCCTCTAACTCCTCCGGGTCTCCACACAACCCGCACATATCCTACAAGTTGGATCCCATCCTTACCGCCATCCTACCTATCATGCAGTGGCTTGTGATAATTCCTACCATGGTCCTAACGCAGACCTTACTCCTGCCCAGCAGCGGCTCCGAAACAGACTTCCTTAGCACCGGCAACAGCACCCGCGATACCCGGCAGTCCGTTCCGCCTCCATACAGCTAAGATCCTGCATTTTTGAGCCCTGTCTCGCTTACTCATCAGCCACCACATTGCCGTTTTTGTCACAGTGACCCGGCACCCAGCACAACCTTAACGCATACACCCTTAAGACTCCCTCCAGAGCCCTCCTACAATCATCAACTAGCTTTGAGTTCACATAACAGCACCTTACGGCCATAAGAGCCGCCTTGCTGTCCACATATAGTGACCTCTGAGCCCCTAGTAATGTTGTTCCTCATCAGTTCCACGGTACTCAAGACCCCCAGAACCTCCGCCTGATAAACACTGCAGTCGTCAGGAAGCCTATTTTTTTTTTTTTTTTTTAATTTATTTACAAATTAATTCATTTTCAATTGTTGGTCTCAGCGCCTTAAAGGCATTGTTGAGACAAGTTGGCATAATATCATTTTCCATAAAAATTATATGTTAAATACAGAAAAAAACATGTATTTTAAAAAGTTAATTAAATTAATTTGAGATCGATATAATTATGTAAAAAGTTCATTTATATGTTGCCGAATGTGTTGCTTAAGAAGTCTTCTAAAGGCGGAAATTCTATTTTCATTTTTTTAAAATTAGGGGTTATTTATTAAATTCACGACTACGCATAAATTCCACGCACTGTTTGGTTGTTTCCAACCTACACCAGGCAATTCTTAAGTCTTCATTATTCCTTGTATTTATTGCATGATTATTCCTCGTGAAATGTATAGTGTGATGTCCAATATTGTGCAAACACTTGAATACGTATGTTAGAAGTTGCATCCTGTAAATACAATAAATGGGCAAAGCTGTTTGACATTTATCAATATATAACGATGTAGTTGAGTATGTTATTGGCAGATTGTAGACAGTCTTTAGAGCTTTATTTTACATACGTTGAAGGGCTTTAAAGTCATTACTCTTTTTATAACCAAAACAAATGGTTAAATAACTGAAATGGCTTTGAATTAGGGCCTTATAGACTGAAAGATTAGTATCTTAATCAAACTTATTTTTGAATTTATACAAAATACCAACAGCTTGAGCTGTTTTTTTTTCTTAAAAATTGCAGGTGTTCATTCCAAGCGAGATTGCTTTGTAAAATTATACCCAACTATTTTACGCTACTGGTTTCAAAAATTTCTCTACCATCAACAAACATTGAAAAGGTGTTAATTTGACGGGTCGGCCTAAATCTTAGTAACTGCGTTTTATCTGCGTTTAAAACAAGTTTGTTTATCCGTGCAAACTCAGATATCAAAGCTGCATCACGTTCCATGTAAGCTTTTACTACCGTCTCGTGTTTTTATGGATAAAATAAGCAAATATCATCCGCATACATAAATATGTTACCAGTAAGGTTATGTAAGTCATTGAGAAAAATGGTAAACAACAAGGGTCCGAGTACACTACCCTCCACATGAAACTGCATGTAATGAGCTTTTTACTTCACCAATTTGTACAAACTGCTGCCGTTTAGTCAAATAACTCTGCAATAAGAGCAAGTCCGTCCCGTAAATACATTTTATAATAAATAAATTTTAGTTTTTTAAGCAAAATACTATGATCAATGAGGCCAAAAGCTTTTCTACAATCATAAAAAATGCCAGCTACGCCGCTTTGTCCTTCATCCAAACTTTTACAAATGAAATTAACAACGTTAACGACCGCTTCTTCTGTTCCGCATCGTTTTCTGAACCTATATTGAAAGTTGTTAAGTAAATAATTGCTCTACATATACGATGAAATTTGGTTATATAAAATTCTTTCAAAAACGTTGTTTATTATGGAGAGTACTTGTACCTCAATTCTGTAACTTGTTGAATTTTACTACCGATATCGTTAAGTAACGTGAAATCTCGGTTACTTTAACGAATATTTCATTCTCTATTTTAAATAAACAAATATTTTTGTTAATAAATATTAACGACAAATATCAGTAAAAATATAAGAACGTCAAAGTTAAAATTTTTTAAAATTAATAAAAAATATAAAATAAATTTGCTTGTAAAAAATTTATTTTAACAAAACATGAATGAAAACGTGTAAATATTGATTATATTTCTAAACATATATGTTAGTTTCAAATCTTTTCATATATAGGGAAAAAGTTCGAGGTGCCTGAGCCACTTCAGCACAACATTCTGCTCTTACTTTTTATACCTATTCTATTGTATGTGAAGAGTATATTATGTGTTTGTGCAAATGTGTGTAACACATTTAAATATAGGTTCAAGACCCACCTTTTAGTATACCGATTGACTCAGAATCAATTTCAGAATCCATCTAACGAGGTCCGTCCTTCTATCAGGCTGGCTGGTTGTCTGTCCAAGATAACTTTGTGCGCAAATTACAGGTCGAATTTCGGAAATAATTTTATAAAATTTGGCACATATGCGTTTATTGCCACAAGGTCGAAGCTTTTTAAAAAAGCGGAGAAGCCGTTATTTATTTTTCATATCCCACATGCAAACTTCTTTCCGGAATAGGGTTTTTTGCCCATTAACCATCTTGTTTTATAGACATTTTGGTTTAATTAGGTCCAAAAATATTTTGTTACAACCTACATAAATCAGCAATATTAGAATCCATCCATATTTGACCACAGCTCCCATACGAATACACTTATAATAAGTTACCTTAATAATAGCTACTATGTTATCTCATAGTAGTTATAGGGTAAAAACATATGAAATCAACCAATGAGTTGACCGCACCGATTTCGAATTGGATGAAATTTGGTACGAAGGGAAAGTTAAACATAATAATAGCGTTTGCCAACTTTCAGTGTCTTAGCTCTCCTACTTTTAGAATTATGGCCATTCCAAGTTGGAAGAAATCAATAAAAATGCACTCAGATGCCTTAACACAATTTTTAATATCTCGAAAAGTATTTATTGTACGTTAATAATAAAGGGCTCATTTTACAGACAAAAACATGCGCCATTCCAAAAAATTTTTTTTTTAATTTTCGATCAAGGATAATGTAAATAAAAAAAGGACTAAAATTTCCAAAGGATATATCTCGAAAATCAATATTTTTAAAAATTTCAAAAAAATATATGTTAATTCTTATTTTGTTTTGTACAAATCTGCCAAATTTCAATGTGGAGTCTTTATTACAACATGAGTTATTAAGAAAAAAGCAGGCGAAGGTTTATGTATTTCATGAAATGTACCAAAATACAAAAAGGTGACAAATTACAAAAAGAAGGACAAATCAAATGTAACGGAACTTTTTCGACTTTATGACCTAGGCGAAATATTTATTGCCTGTTCACAAAAAAATGTACAAATATTTTATGACCTGTGGCCGGCTTACTGGCAGCACAGAAAAACATTTTTGCGCCAGTAAAAGAATTAATCAAAAATAAAATCAATTTTAAATAAATATTTAATCAGGTGAATTAAACTTTTAATCAAGTGAATTAAACGTTTAATTGAAATATTGTCAACGTTTAATTGAAATATTGTCAATTATACATTTAATACACTTGATTAAGAGTTTAATTCAACTGATTAAATATTTAATTAAAACTGATTTTATTTTTTATTAATTCTTTTACTGGCGAAAAATTTTTTTCTGTGAGTAGCAAATTCAGTCCCTATTTAAAAAACATTTTATGACCCGTAGTTCACGCAAATTTTCCAATTCAAGAAAAGCAAGGCGTTTATTTTTTTACCTGAAATCTATTTTTTTGTACAAAAAAAAAAAAAACAGTATAAATAGTTCAGAGACTCTAAGTCAAACTTCAGTTGAATACTAGATTTCATAAGTGCTAAACGTCAAAGTGACTTGATCGTTTGAAAAGACAAAAAAAGAGATTAAATATTTAAATAAATTATAATTATTGTCAATACAAAAAAGTCGTGCACAATTCATTCGGTTGTGGTATTTAAATAAAAAATATGCCATTCAATTCAACATTTTGCTGTAATCCTTTTAAAAAATCCGGTCACACTGGGTGCAATAAAAGTTTTAGACAAGTCCAAGAATGGATGCTACAGTATACTAAGGATAAAAACATTACGATCTCAAATAAAATTTGTGGGACATGTAGAATAAAATTTTCGCATGTGAAGAAATCTAATTTGGAAGAAGGTCCAGACATAAACGAAAATGAAGATACTTTCGATGACACTGCGTCAGGCACGGAAGAAGATGACATTGCGTCAGGCACGGAAGAAGTTGCTATTTAAAAATTAAACCAATCTTTACCGTATCTGGAACAATCTCCGATAAAGAAGAAGTCACATGAAAAACGGTACAGAGATGCAAAATTCAGGAAAATAAGTGATTCGATTCAAGACAATACATAAAATTGAGGAAGAATTCCTGGTTACAAACTATATCGCGCGAAAAGTTAAGCATTTGGTTGAAACAAAGGGTGTGATGAGTACTCCTAACGCAAAACTGGGAAGTCAAATTTCACCAGTGACAAGCAGTTTAGTAAAATCATTTTATGATTCCGATGACGTCAGCAGGTGTATGCCTGGACAGAAAGATTTCGTGTCTGTTTTTGAAAATGGTACAAAAGTCAGGAAAAATTAAAGACTTTTGCTTGGAAACTTAAGAGAAATGTACGCCTTATTCAAGGAACGACATGATGGAATAAAAATAGGTATTTCCAAGTTTTGCCAACTTCGTCCGAGGAATCTAATTCTAGCAAATGCGAGTGGATCTCATAACGTGTGTGTTTGTACTAAGCATCAAAATGTGAAGCTGATGATTGATGCTATAAATGTAAAAAAATTAACTGCTGGTGTTCCGAATTATCAGCTTGAATGTTACAAAGATTGTTTGAAACAAATGACATGCATTCCATCTTCTTCAAAGTGTCACCTACGTAAATGTAACAAGTGTCCAGGAATTGAAAATTTAAAAGCAAAACTAATTCAATTACTAGAGCAAAATTATATAGATGAAATAACATATAAACAATGGGTTAGTGTAGATAGGGATAATTTGGAGACAATGATTGGCCAAGCCGACGTTTTTGTGGATTCCCTGTGTGAAAAGCTTCAAATTCTATTACCTCATTAATTTATTGCAAAACAGCAGGCAGCATATCTGAGCGAAAGAAAATCAAATTTGAAAGAAAATGAGTATATAGCAGTTTGCGATTTTTCAGAAAAGGCTTCTTTTACTATTCAGGATGCAGTCCAGGAATTTCACTGGAACAACTCTCAGGCCACTTTATACCCAATTGCTATTTATTTTAAATCAGATGGAAAAACACAACATACAAACTTAATAATACTATCTGATTGTCTTGTACACGATCCTGTAGCTGTTCACCTGTTCCATCGCCACCTGAATGTATTTTTGAGAAAAAAGTTTAAAACAACCATGAAGAAAATCACGTATTTTTCAGACGGTAGTGCTGCCCAGTTTAAAAATAAAAAGAACTTTATCAATTTATGTTATCATATGGAAGATTTTGGATGTAATGCTGAGTGGCATTTTTTTGCAACAAGCCATGGAAAAGGCCCAAGTGACGGTCTTGGAGGTACCGTAAAGAGAGAGGCACGTCGAGCTAGTTTACAGCGTCCATTACAAGGTCAAATAACTACTCCAAAACAATTATATGAATGGTGCCTGCAAAATTTTTTGAACTGTAATTTCGAGTTTTTAACTCCAAAAGACCACGAAGAAGAAGCACGGTTCCTTCAAATTCGTTTTAAAGATTTGCGTACTATTCCTGGAACTCAAAAGCTGCATTCTATTGAACCTGTAGATAAAAAAAAAATAAAGTCAAGCGTTACTCGGCAGATGCAGATTTTTTAATAGGAATCCTTCAGAAATAAATAAATATGCTGTAATAAAGTGTTTAATAATGATAATACATTATGTTGTACTTTTTATTAAAGGTTTAGCAATGGAGAAAAATAGTTTAAGCAAAGAAAAGTCGAAAAAGTTCCGTTACACTTAAATTGTCCTTCTTTTTGTAATTTGTCACCTTTTTGTATTTTGGTACATTTCATGAAATACATAAACCTTCGCCTGCTTTTTTCTAAATAACTCATGTTGTAATAAAGACTCCACATTGAAATTTGGCAGACTTGTACAAAACATAATAAGAATTAACATATATTTTTTTGAAATTTTTAAAAATATTGATTTTCGAGATATATCCTTTGGAAATTTTAGTCCTTTTTTTATTTACATTATCCTTTATCGAAAATTAAAAAAAAAATTTTTGGAATGGCGCATGTTTTTGTCTGTAAAATGAGCCCTTTATTATTAACGTACAATGAATACTTTTCGAGATATTAAAAATTGTGTTAAGGCATCTGAGTGCATTTTTATTGATTTTTGCCAACTTGCAATGGCCATAATTCTGAAAGTTGGAAGGCTATATGTCTGAAAGTTGGCAAATATTATTGTGCCGATCCATAGATCATGTGTACAAAATCTTATCAAATTTGGAGGTGCTGAGGTCAGAAATGTTATTATTTTCGGTTGATTTCATATGTTTTTACCCTATAGTAGTAGATATTTAGATAATATTTGGCACAAAAATCTCTTATTTGAATATTAACCTCAAACATACACAGAAAAAATTCTTTAGGCCAGTAAAAGAATTAATCAAAAATAAAATCAGTTTTTATAAAATATTTAATCAGGTGAATTAAACTTTTAATCAAGTGAATTAAACTTTTAATTGAAATATTGTCAATTAAACATTTTATACACTTGATTAAAAAGTTTAATTCACCTTATTAAATATTTAATTAAAACTGATTTTATTTTTGATTAATTCTTTTACTGGCCTAAAAAATTTTTTCTGTGTACTCTTTTTGCGGAAACATGATTGCTCAAATACTGTTATGTACGTTCGGGCTTTATCGACTTTTTTCCTTTTTTTGTGTAAAAAATTGGCTTCTTTACTCTATATTTTTAATCTTTTAACAGAATATATATTATCGTTATTATTTAACAAGAACTTTTATTGTATCGTTAGCTACCGACATTGTTTGTCGAAAAAAATTGTTAAAATTTCATTACAGAATAGCTTTTAAAGACAATTATCGTTAGCTTACGAATTTTGACTACTTAACGACAAGTTTTTGTCGTTAAAAAGTTACAGCATTTCAGTACTGACTGCTATTGGTCTATACATACTTGCTGCTATTGGATTTTTAACCTTAGGTACAGGAGCAACTTAATGAATTTTTAGGGCATTCGGGTAGGTGCTTGTGCTTATAATACTATTACAAACATTCACAAGGTATTTTTGTTGAAATATTGTCGTAACCACAACTTTTATTCGGTGTCAATTGTAATATAACACTTTCCATCTCAACTAGTGTTGTAAAATTAAATGCAAACCTTGTTGAACATCGAGTAAGTGTTCTAAGTGAATTTATATGACATTCTGATGTCAAGATCCTTAATGTAGACCCCCGCACCCTTGCCCCTCATCTTCGAGCCATCAGTGAAAATAGCAAATCCACTATATAATCTGCCCCTAGAAGCATTATTACCTCCGGCAACCGACCAAAACCCACACTAGTGCCCACATAATAATTAGAGCCCGGTGATCCCAGGCTATAGCCACCAGCTTCAATCTCACCCAGGATCCGCTAGTGACCCTGCGTGACGTTCCCCATCAATCCTAACTCCCTCAGTCTAAGAATGCTCCTGGCTGCCATTCCCATCGCATACTGCTCAATTGGCAGAAAATGTAGAATGACGTCCAGGGCCGCTTAAAGATTACTTCTCGTGGCACCTGTCATGTTGATTGAAGCACACCTCTGAGAATTAGACAGAAGGTTCCTTCGACTAGCCAATCTCAATGACTCTCACCAAATACAGCATCCATACGTAAGAATGATTATAATAGTGTACAGCCATCCCACCACTGACAGCCGGAGTGCCCAGCTCCTACCTATAGATGATCTGCAAGCGTAGTAAGCATTGAGACCCCTCTTAAGTCTCTCCTGAGTATTCCTTCCCCATGGCAGCTTGCTGTCCAGAAAAACTCCCAGATACTTAGCAATATCATAGCCTAAGCTCTGCTCCTCCTAGCACTGGCATCCTAAAATTCTCCACCTTGTACCTCCTAGTAAAAAGGACCAACTCCGTCTTCTCCGGATTAACTCCAATGTATTACAATTTTACTTAAAAATTATTAAAAAAAAAATTATTCATAGAATGGAAAATTTTACCATTTTTGCACTTAGGTAGCAATTAGGTGCATTAAATCTGTATACATAGTGGTTATTCAAACCTTTTTTTGCTGTTGACCTGTGTTATTATAGAATAAGTGAACATAATGTGAAAAGTCTAATCGATATATATAAAAATGGTGTAAAAAATGTATAGTAATTCATAAAATGAGAACGGCTGGTCCGATTTCTGTAAAATTTTTCGTATTTTCGAGGAGAAGGTTTTTACGGAAGAAAATTTTGGAAAACCCCTCCGGAAAAGTCAGAAAATTTTAAATATTATTTGAAATTATTCCTTAATAGCTTTCCAAATTTTGTGTGAAATTATTCCTTAATAGCTTTCCAAATTTTGGTGAAATTATTCCTTAATAGCTTTCCAAATCAAACAATAGAAAGTTCTTATTGTAAATCATGGAAAATGGCGAAATGCGGAAATTTTGAAAATCTCTCCTAAAAAGTCGGAAAATTGGAAAAATCGAAAATTGATTTTTTGTACGAAATTTTGTGTAAAATTATTCCTTAATGGCTTTCCAAATGAAAAAATAGAAAGTTCTTATTGTAAATCATGGAAAATTGCGAAAAATGCGAAATGCGGAAAATTGGAAAATCTCTCCGCAAAAGTCGGAAAATTGATTTTTTGTACGAAATTTTGTGTGAAATTATTCCTTAATGGCTTTCCAAATGAAAAAATAGAAAGTTCTCAGCCAAAATCCGATAGGTGGCGTTATACTGTGACTACGACTTTGCGCAATCTGACAGGTGTAATTTTGGCATTGTAATTTTCTACAGTAAATGTGCTATTTTTCTTGCTGCAATTTATACGAGTTTTGTTTTGTGTATTGTTAAACTGATTCCGGATTGTCGAAAAACCCGACGGAATTTTTGAACTCGCTTGATCGACCAGGAACTCCACCGCATAATTTACAGCTGAAGGTGGATCGATCATCTCCAACATTGTGCAACGGTACGCGATTGTCCGTCAAAAAGCTAATGAACAATGTGATTCAGGTGGCAATCATCAAGGGCAAATTGAAAGGAGAGGAAGTCCTTATTCCACGAATTCCCATTATTCCAACTGACCTTCCATTCCAATTCAAGCGGATTCAGTTCCCCGTTCGATTGGCATTTGCGATGACAATCAATAAATCGCAAGGCCAATCACTAGAAGTCTGTGGGATTAATCTCGAATTTCCCTTTTTTCGCACGGTCAGCTGTACGTTGCATCTTCGCGTGTTGGGAAACCGTCTTTGTTATTTGTTTTTGCGCAGGAAAACAAATCGAAAAACATTGTTCATCAAATCGCTCTCTACTGATTTGATTCAAATAAATCACATTGAAAATTTAAATATTTGTGTTGTATTATTACTCTAAAGTTTGTCTAAAAGCTTAAAATTTGGGCGAGGCGAAGTTCGCCGGGTCCGCTAGTTTTAAACTAAAACAACAATAAACTAAAAAAAGAGTAAAAACGACACAAGTTGACTGTACGAGATTCAGTCAATTAGAAAATCCTTTACGATTAACTTAAATACTTGTTCCTCTATCAAATAAAGGGTGGTTAAATTGTAAGGGCCGATGTTGAATGTGAACCACACCTAAACGCCAAGTTTTTTTCCGAATTTTATTTGACATTTCTCTATTTCAGACTTACTCAATTTGAACCATGGAGAGATACACAATCCAAGAACGTGTTAAAGTTATCCAGACTTATTATGAAAATGGATTATAAATTTCGAAGAAAATCATCTTCAGTGATGAGGCACATTTTCACCTCAGTGGATTTGTCGATAAGCAGAATTTCCGCATTTGGGTAAATAATAATCCAAGAGTGATTGTCGAAAAACCAATGCACCCACAAAGAGTGACTGTTTGGTGCGGTTTATGGGCTGGCGGCATCATCGGGCCGTATTTTTTCCAAAATGAGGCCGGTCAGGCAGTTACTGTGAATGGTGTTCGCTATCGTGAGATGATAACGAACTTTTTATGGCCCGAATTGGAAGATATGGATGTGGACGATATGTGGTTTCAGCAGGACGGTGCCACTTGCCACACAGCTAACGAAACAATGGCTCTTTTGCGCAACAAATTCAATGGTCGTGTTATCTCACGTAATGGCGATGTCAATTGGCCGCCAAGATCATGTGATTTGACACCGTTGGACTTTTTTCTTTGGGGTTATTTGAAAGAAAAGGTGTACGTCGATAAGCCAGCAACATTTCAAGAGCTAAAGGATGAGATAATTCGACACATTAACGGCATAGAACCTCCATTATGCCTCAGGGTCATCGAAAATTTGGACCATCGGATGGAGGTGTGCCGCCGTGGTCGCGGCGCCCATTTGGCCGATATTTTGTTCCATACATAATTGAGTAATACCAATATATCATAATAAAATAAAATTACAATAATTTCCTAAATAGTTTGTGTTTTATTCAAAATCAACATCGGCCCTTGAAATTTAACCACCCTTTATTAAGATTAACATAAAGAAATTTGTTCTCTTATTTTGCCGACTTTCTCTCAGATATTATATCAGATTTAATCGCAGTTGTAACAGAGTATGAGAAAAGCAAAAAATATTTTAGTAATATGAAAAATTAAAAAAGTCAAACCTAGGTTAAACGTATACAGAATAGCGAAAGGGTTAACTTTCTAAAAATCTTTATTTAATGTGCTAATAATTTCTTTTAATATTTTAATAACTTTGTAGTAATATTTCATTTTTATTTGTTTTACAGTATGTCGTTGAACGTCATGGCAATACGCTCCTACCACAATATTTAGGCATGTACAGAATTACTGTAGAAAGCGTTCAATATTATTTTGTGGTAATGCGTAACGTTTTTAGTTCTCATTTAACCATTCACAAGTAAGTAAATATAATATGACGTGTTTCAGTTTATACAAATATGTAATTTATAAACTTCGTTTACAGATAATGTGTAATATTTAACTTTAGGCCCCTATTACGGTTCACAACTCAACACAGTTGAGTTGTAATTTTTTAATTTTTGTATTATGGTTTACAACTTTACTTTATTGCGGCGAACAAAAACATCAAAAAATTACAACTCAAAACAATCAGTCGTCTTATTTACAACTCAACTGAGTTGAGTTGTGAACCATAATAGGGGCCTTATTATTTTGACTATGTCAGATTCTTAACTTTCTTGTGTCGCACCAATAATCAATTCTTTTTTTTTAAAGCCTTAATTATTTTGATAAAGAACCTACACTGAAAAGAAAAATTAATCCGTCCGTATTTAAATCAATTCGATGCGGTATCAATTGTACGGTAATACGGATTTTCTTAAATCAAGTACAGAAAGATTGATTCAAGTACGGATTATTCAAGTGCGAAATACTTAACTTTAACTTATATAATCTAGAATTCGTATTGAAATAATCCGAAAATGAGATTGATTGAAGAAAAACTAAGATTGAATCAATTTCAAAATACGCTTGATTCAAGTCTAATTAGGATGAATTAATACCGAATTCGTACTTGAATTAATACGAAAAGGAGATTGATTTAAGTAAAACTAAGATTGAATCAATCTCAAAATAGGCTTGATTCAAGTATTATTACGTTAATTTAATCCCGAATTAGTCCCTGAAATGATCCGAAAGTGAAATAAGATTGATTCTAATCTAAAACACTTATTCCAGAGACAGAAGGAGAATATCATTACGTTTGATTTACTTACCCGTTTTACCTTACAGCGTAATTTCCGACATGTTTTCTACCCTTAAAATTTTATGTACATTTTTAACTAAAAATATAAACTAAATAGGAACGTTAGCTGTTGATTTTACTTTTAAAAGATTGAAATAATGTATGTATTTTTTCTCGTTCTGTTGTTTTGTTGTTCCAACTCGGTTTTACCTACTTGTGTGGTGTTGTTGTACGCAGAAAATAAAATTTCAATTAAAAAAATTGTGGTATTTATTAAAAAATTATTTAATGCTAAGTTCACACTTAGGTTTTTAAACACGTTTAAGCAAAATGTTGATTTAGCTAATCAAAGCCGTTCACATTACATTTGAGATGATTAAGATGACAGATGATTAAGGAAAAAACACACAACAAACACACAAAATAATAACAAACAAATTTATATTTCTTTAAAGTATTAAAAATGGATAAAAACACTTTAATAAAGTTATTAGAAGTTTATTTTAATCATTTTAATGATGAAATTGTGAAAATTTATGAATTATTTAAGGAAAAAAATAAAAACATTAAGCAGAAATCTTGGCCGGTTGTACACGATCATGTTGGCGATTCTACATTTGAGGTATGTTCAGTGGATTCTATGTGATTTATGAAGTGATTTAGTTGTAATAATGTCAATTTGAAGTGATTAACAATTCACTTCAATGTATGGGTAATCATCTCGATTTTGAAGTGATTAGAGCTTAATCACGTTCGAACTGCTTAAACGCGTTTAAGAAGCCAAATGTGAACATACTATAAGTTTGCACCAGTAAACAAATTAATAGTATCAATTAAACGTTGAATTCACTTGCTTAAACGTTTAAGTCACTTGATTAAACGTTTAATTAACTTGATTACATTTTCATTTAAAAGTGATTATATTTTTGATTAATGTATACAATGTATTTAAGAAATTTTTCGCAAAGGTTCAAAGAATATTTTTAGCAAAAAAAAAAGTTTATTATAGCTTAGAGTTTTGTAATCGAATGGACTATACTAAAAATTTATTAAAGTTTCCTAAAGTCTTAGGTTTGATTCCCTATAACTCAGGCACTTTTTATCCGATTTAAGAAACAAGATATAACTCATATTAATTGATCCAGCGTTTGACTGTGAATGGCGGCTGAACGGGAAGTATACATCGAAAGCCACAAATTACCATTATGTAGTAACTGTGACGAATTAAAAAATTTAATTTTTTCCACAATTTATATTAGAATGTGGCAAAAACTAGTATCATTTTGTAAAATTTTACATGCTAGCATTGTTGTAAATTTTGTTGTTTTTTTTAACTCTAAAAATTCCGAAAATAGTGTGTTTTACGCTGGGTCTCCACGTAGCAATTTTTATTGCTAAGTACAAGAAAAAAGTCGGCAGAACAATGGAGCAATAACACTATGGAACATTTTTGGGATTATTGTCTGGGGGGTGAGAAATTCCAAGTCAGGGTGATGGTACTAGGTCAGTATAGTAAAACCCTCAAAGGGTTTGGCGTTCGTATGTGTCAGTTTTTTTTATGACCTTTTAAATTTTTTCCTTATCTTGATGTTTTTTCGCTTAGTTGTAACATTTTGGCAAAAACGTAGTTTAACATAACTCGAGAACCACTTGTCCGATTTTGATGAAACAAATTTAGAAAAATTTGTTTCTATACCGTTTTCCTATATGTGCAACACTTTCGAAGTTAAAAATGAATGTATGAAGGGAAAAAAGTATTTTTTGCCTAAAAATTTAAATATTTTTTTTTTAAATTCATAAAAAATCCAAAATGGAAAAAAGTGCCAAAACTAATTACTTTCGCGTAAAGTGCAAAAAAAGGCATAGATCATGAAAATCGATGCACGCGTTTCTCATTTATTCACAATTAGGTAAATGTATGAATTTCAAAAATTTGCTCCAGATATGCACAACATTATTTGGAGAAAACATTGACACTCACAAGCCGAACTCTCTCATATTTTTCTACTGTACTAAAAGAGAAATATTGATGTGGCAACACTGGTTCTGTAATGTTCACATAAAACATGCATTGTCATTATACTTCTTCTCTTTCTCACACTGGTTCTGTGATTTTTGTCATTCAACAAGTGCCGACGAACGCGAACAGTAAAAGTGATTTTTCTCCAGTTTTTTAAAAGTGAACAAAAGAGAACAGAATATGGAACTGTGCAAGGCAGATATAAATAGCTTTTGCTACTGCTGTGGTCAATATGTCTCAACACATAAAAAAAGGGGAAATTTCAGTACTGATTTTGTTCAAACATACGAGATGCACTTCAACCAAAATGTTATAGTGAACGAAAATTGGGTACCAAATATAGTGTGTAAAAGCTGCTACAACCGTCTAATGGATTGGAAAAATAGAAGACGTGAAAGTATGCCATTCGGTATCCCAATGACTTGGACTAATCCTGGCGAAAGTCGCAATCCATTGAATTGCTATGCATGTGCGAATAAAGGAGCCGCAAAAAGGATAAGAAAATCGTATAATTACGTTGGTATTGCAAGTGCCGCAACACCATTGCCTCATTCGGACCAAATTCCTGTGCCAAAAGCTTCTAGCCCAGATATTTTCTCTTCTACGACTGCTCCGACATATCATGCACGTGATGATCCCCCATATGAGCCATCAGTATCCAATGAGCCAATTTTAATAAATTTAATTGTTGCCAAGTTGGAATTAACACAGCATAAATCGGAAGAGCTGGCTTTCATTTTGAAATCAAACAATTTGTTGGCACCAGTAGCCCGTTTCTGTATTTCTCGCATCGTAAAATTTTCCGACTGAAACCAGTGAATCGGGACAGAAACAGTGAAAAATGAAACAAAAAGTGGTTTTTCTCACACAAGTGTTTCTGTATCTTTTTTTTGCGAGAATTATCTGTCATTTAAATAATTTTCCAGCAATTATTGGAAGGATGCGAGAAAAAGTGTTTCTATAACAATATTTTGCGAAAAGTTTCTTTCAAGAACTGTCAAAATAAGTCACATTTGAAATTGGTGGCGAGAAAAACAAAATGTAGATATTTTGAATTTAAAATATGCTTATATACTATTTTTTTTAATAAATAAAAAAATAGAAGGAATATAAATGATAAATGCATAATTTATATGATGAAAACAAACAAAAAACAATTGTTTTATTTTATTAGTTTAAATTTTTGTTAGCCTTTTCTTGTTTTGGTTTTAATCAGTGCTGCCAGATAAATTTGTGTCAAAATCGTCAATTTCCTGAGAAAAAAATAAAAAAGATCGTCTTTTTTGTTTTGAAAATCGTGCAATTTAAAATCAATTTTAAACAAATTTGTTTCGACTTTTATTAAAAAATAATCAAACAAAAACATAGTTAAAGTTCATGGGTATTTAATAATTATTATTTAATAATTGAGATATAAATCTTTAATTTACCTATTCCTATAATCTTTTTCTTTTTTACCTGAAAAAATCGGTTCATATATAAACGGGTTAAAGACCCAGTAAAATCTTCGCCTACAAAATAATATGTTAAGTAATTAGAAACACATTTAAGCACTACATACAATTCTACTGAAAAACTAATGAATTTTACAAGGTCTGTGCCAAAAAGAACAAATTCAAAAGTAAGTCATTTTTTTATCTTAATACATCCAGAAAAAAGTAGTTATCGAAGTTCTTAAGGAAGAAAGCTACTTAATAACGAGTGAAAGAAGCTATCCATTTTGAAAAAGTTTTTACTGGAAGATAAACAAATTTCTTTTTTGCCGGAATAATGGTTTTGGCACAAAAGTGTACATATGTATAAGATAAGAATATCAATCATATTTTGTATATGTATAAGATAAGAATATCAATCATATTTTGTATATGTATATAAGAAGTATTAAATGTTCAAAATAAGCCAAGTCGGTCCATTACTTTCCCTCGAAATTTTGCTTTTGCCGATACATTTTTTTGGGAAGAAACAAACAATTTCGAGGACAATTTTCACAATAGGGATAAATATAAAAATTTAAGCAGCCTTGTTTCTAAAGATATCTCTTTTTCTAATAAACAAACATATAAAAATATTAACAATTATCTTATTTCGAAGACTAATGCCCGTAATTCCTACAGATAGATATCTAGTGGTGTTCATACCTAACAGTTATCCTTACCTATCCGGTATCACTATTGTGGTAACTTCAACGTTAATTTTGCCTACGTGAATTAACTACCGAAAATCGATGGGGTAAAATACATTACACTTTAACCCGTAGGTTAGAAATACGTTTTAAAATTATGAAAACCATAGATACCTATACACAGCTAGATACCTATTTGTAGAAATTACGGGCATAAGGGGCTTATAGTGTAAAACGCAACCCAAATTAAATCAAAAATATTTTATAAATTTGTTGTTGCTTTCTACAGACATTCATATTATTTTTTTTTTTCAATTTTCAACGCCAAAAAATAGAAGTGTTTGAAATTTAAAAATTCAAGATGAATTTCTATAGAAAGCAACAACAAAATTATAAAATATTTTTGATTTTGTTTTTGCTTTCGTCACTTTTTTAAAAAAAATCATCAAAACGTCACTTTGTTGATATCGGAACAAAAAATTGTCAAGATGACGATAACTCGTCAAATCTGGCAGCCCTGTTTTTATTATATTTATTTCTTTTGTTGACGTTTCGCTTTAATTTGACACTTAATTACTGGAAATATTCCAGTATAAACAGAATTTGTTGTGTCTGTTTTCGCATTCAAATACAGAAACACTTTTATCTCATAAATCGAGAAACGATGGAATTTTTTGTTTCACACTTCATGTAAGAAATTTTACGATGCGAGAAATACAGAAACGAGCTACAGGTGTGAAAGTCACAGCTTATCGAAGTCGTCAGGCAACACTCCAAAGTTTATTCCTTGTGAATGATGAAAAAACTTCAGCATATTGCCCGGATGTAGGAAAATTGATGGACGCAATGGAAATAAAATATGAAGCAGATGACTGGAGATTATTTATTGACAGTTCAAAACTCAGCTTGAAGGCGGTTTTACTGCATAAGACCAATAAAAAACCTTCAGTTCCAATCGCCTATAGTACAGAAACGAAAGAAACATATGATGCACTGGAAAATATTTTAAAAATGGTTAACTACGCCAAACATATGTGGCGCATATGCTGCGATTTAAAAGTTGTAGCAATGCTTTGCGGTCTTCAAAGCGGCTATATAAAATATGTACTTTTTGTGCGATTGGGACACACGATTTTCCGGTGACCAATATGCATGCCTCTATTCGCACATGCATAGCAATTCAATGGATTGTGACCTTCGCCAGGATTAGTCCAAGTCATTGGGATACCGAATGGCATACTTTCACGTCTTCTATTTTTCCAATCCATTAGACGGTTGTAGCAGCTTTTACACACTATATTTGGTACCCAATTTTCGTTCACTATAACATTTTGGTTGAAGTGCATCTCGTATGTTTGAACAAAATCAGTACTGAAATTTCCCCTTTTTTTATGTGTTGAGACATATTGACCACAGCAGTAGCAAAAGCTATTTATATCTGCCTTGCACAGTTCCATATTCTGTTCTCTTTTGTTCACTTTTAAAAAACTGGAGAAAAATCACTTTTACTGTTCGCGTTCGTCGGCACTTGTTGAATGACAAAAATCACAGAACCAGTGTGAGAAAGAGAAGAAGTATAATGACAATGCATGTTTTATGTGAACATTACAGAACCAGTGTTGCCACATCAATATTTCTCTTTTAGTACAGTAGAAAAATATGAGAGAGTTCGGCTTGTGAGTGTCAATGTTTTCTCCAAATAATGTTGTGCATATCTGTAGCAAATTTTTGAAATTCATACATTTACCTAATCGTGAATTAATGAGAAACGCGTGCATCGATTTTCATGATCTATGCCTTTTTTTGCTCATGAGTTATGTGACTTTACGCGAAAGTAATTAGTTTTGGCACTTTTTCCATTTTGGATTTTTTATGAATTTTAAAAAAAAAAAATATTTAAATTTTTAGGCAAAAAATACTTTTTTCTCTTCATACATTCATTTTTAACTTCGAAAGTGTTGCACATATAGAAAAACGGTATAGAAACAAATTAGAGAAATTGTAATTCTTAATTTTTCTAAATTTGTTTCATCAAAATCGGACAAGTGGTTCTCGAGTTATGTTAAACTACGTTTTTGCCAAAATGTTACAACTAAGCGAAAAAACATCAAGATAAGGAAAAAATTCAAAAGATCATAAAAAAAACTGACACATACGAACGCCAAACCCTTTGAGGGTTTTACTATACTGACCTAGTACCATCACCCTGACTTGGAATTTCTCACCCCCCAGATTGGCTGTTGTACTGTGTAATTGCTGATTATATTGCTGGAGGGAGAACACTTAAAATTGCTTTGCCATAAATTTGCAATTTTCACCGCGAGCCGTTGTATAGCTTTGTGGCTGTATTTATAACAAATGTTTTATGTTGTGTTTTGAAGTGGTTGTTAATTTTTTTTTTAAATTAATAAAATAATTAATTGTAATTGTCGTAGCTGTGTTTTGTATTACTTTTTTGTTAATTTGCGTTTGAAAAAAAATCTAGAAAAAATAAAAATATACAAAAAAACAAATTCGCCGTTTGCTTTTGTTGATATTGACGTTTATTTAAAAATATAATACATAGTATATAATAATATATTTAAAAATATAAAGTATCTACATATGTATACATACTGTTTTTTGTTGAAGGATTTTTTCACTTGGCGGCTTTTTCTTGATTGCTTTTTTAATAAATAAAAACACAAATAAATAAACAACCGTACAGAGAAATGAAATGACAACTGATTTGACAGCAGATTGCTAAGCAATAATTGCTCAAGCAATCAGAAGAGCAATCATTGCGCAATGGATTGCCACTCATGGCAATATGCGGTCTATACGTCGCAAATTTAATGGAGCAATCAAATTTGACGTTTGCCACAATAAATATTGCTACGTGGAGACCCGGGGTTAGTTTAACTGTAAATTTTGTTTCATTCGGTGCATCTATATCATATACCCTTTTTTTTCAAAAACTAACTCAACTTTAGTTCTGTCATCATCCGTAATAGACACATAAGGCTGATGTCAGAGTAGCCGCTAGAAGCTATAATATAAGCTGTCGCTAGAAACCACTGCTTATGTTTTTGTGCAATTGCTCATACGATGTCAGAGAGAAAGCGAAACATAATGCGATTTTGTGCTTCAAAGCAAGTTGTGTAATGGTTTCTAGAACGTTGTAGTTTCTTTTGTTTTGTATTTGTTTTCTGTCATGGCTTTTTTCTTCTTTTTTCTTTTGTGCATTTAAAGACGGTTTTGACATTTCTGTTCTTTGTGAATTTTTGATCATTTGGTAAAATGTAGTGTGTTAAATTAAAGAAAATAAACAAAATAAAAAAAAACTTGGGTGTAAATAAGAAAGTTTTGAAGTAATAGAAATCGACACCTGTAGTCCTTATTCACAAAAAAAATATTGAAAGCATTAAATGAAATGAAAAACTTAGTGTCAAAATATACAGGGGTGTTCTGGAAATCGAAAACGCAAAATGTAAGAATTTTAAACGTCGTTTTTTAATAAGATTTCTGTGATAAACTAATTTTTTGACAAATATTTTACAAATGTTTCTCTGTTAAACAGAATTTCACACCAAAAATTAAAAAAATTGGATTAAAAGTGTATTAAAAACAATTTCCAAATTCTTGCGTTTTGCGTTTTCGATTTCCAGAACACCCCTGATAGATTTCATACAAAAGCACTTACATATAAATCACTAAAAAATTTAATATAAACAAAAGAAAAATACTTTAAGATAAAATTGTGCATATTGTTTGTTCATGCTATTTTGTTTACAGAAAATTCGATTTAAAAGGGAGTACAGTGGATCGTGAAGCTTCTGAAAAGGAATTAGAAAAGCATTTACCCACTTTTAAGGATAACGACTTTATGAAACAAAAAGTCCGGATCGAAATCGGGGAGGGAGCAAAAACCAAACTTATGGATGTATTAACCAATGATGTAGAACTTCTTACAAAACTCCATATAATGGATTATTCGTTACTGGTGGGTATACACGATTGCGTACGGGCTGAAGAAGAAGCTTTACAGGGAGAAAACTGTCTAAGCGGAGGTCCTGGACGAAGCGAAAACAGCGAAAGTGAAGAGTGTGATAGCGGCGAAAGGTATTTTTACTCTTCATTACACTTTTACATGCACACTTTTACATTTTTCAAATTTAGACCGTTTTACCGTTAACCAGATTTGAAGCAATTATAAAAATATTATTTCGAAATTCTGTGTAGAACTTAATCACTTTCGAAAAACTCCAAAGAAACGAACAAACTTGGTATAGAATTGCTTGTAATTATCCTAAGCAATTTGGTATTGAAATCCAGCAAAATCGGTTCAGTAGGATCAGAGCTATGAATCAGAATGTGGAACCACCACCTTAAAAAATTGATAATATTGTTACAAAAACTAACATAAATGGTGGAACAATGCACGGAATGATATAAGATTTTGCAAAAGTTCGTTTTATTTGACTGGAAATCAGCCCTGAATATTAGTTTTACAACGAAGGCTAATTTCGGTAAAAATAGAATCAAAAATTAGGTGGAAGTAAGAAAAATTTCAATATAAACTCGTTCTTTCCTGTCTTTTACGGTACAAAAATGTAATAACCACATGTACGAGTGCAAAGAAATTTGCATACCTTAAAAACTAATAGAGGTCCCATAATAAAACTTTAACAATATGATAAGGACACTAAAGGCCAATTTAGATTAAAAAAAAAAATTAGAACTAAGTTAGAAAAATTTAATTTTTTTTTTATTTAAAGATCAATCGAATTTCTGTGAGAATCACCTAAAATTTTTTTTCGTTTGATTAGTTTTAGCTTGAAATAATAATTTTATATCTACTAGAACTATAGTTATGCCAAATATAAAGGCATTCCAACAAAATATTTTTATATGGTTGTTGCTTCACATATACATACATATTTGTTAATTTTTTTATGTAATGTTTAAAGATTCGGCACAGCCGAATATAGCACTCTAACTTGTTTTGTATTAAAAAGTATTTATTTTTATTTCGTTGGTTCGAAAAGAGTGCTTTTAAATTAAGAATTGAATATATTAGTTATTTATTCATTAAATATAATACAACTTTTCTAATTTTAAATTCTTTATTTTTTTTATTTCGTTTTGTTCGAAAAGGGCGTATATAAAGAAGAATGTATTTCTTTTAGTGATTTTAATAAGTACAGTACTAATACAGATAATTTAATTTAATACAGAACAATTAAAGATTTTCCACTATTAAATAATTGACACAAAACAAAGCTATAAAATACATTTTTCATTGTACAAAATATGGTGCAAATGAATTTATTCCCTAATTGCATACGTTGCTAAAACTATTTCATAATTTAAATAGTAAATAATAATTTGAATTATAATTTGAATTATGGAAATTAAAAAATATATACATATGTACATATGCAATTTAAAAAATTTCTTAAACTAGCTGCCACGTTCTAACAACTGCATGATTTGGAATCGCAAAACGCCAGATTTATTTTATAGCGCTCTGAAACTCGTGCTTGCGATCTGCCATAGTTTCTTAAAAATATTCTAGTTTCCTTGAGCATACTTTTGAAGTCACCAAACATCATGCGACTGTGATTTAAAAATCACCTTTTATGCGATTTCAAGTCAAAATCGCAAATCTTAAGCGTTTTGCGGTTGTCAGAACATGCCCGTAGAAGAATTTGACTAAAAAGAATCCCATAGTTTTGTAGAATTTCAAAAGTCTAGAATTAATTTGTTTGTATTAGTTTTAATTAGGGCCCGAACTTTTATGCAGTTAAAGTCACGTTCTTTGCGCATAAAAAATGCACTAAAATTAGAAATATATGCCCTTAAAATTGAAAAAATATGCACTTGAAATTTTTTTTAATACATTTATTTGTGATAAATAAAAAAATAAACCAACCAGAAAAAGCAAAAATAACATGGAAAACGTAAAAATTCAGCCGTAAACGTAATAACCACAAAAGTAGAAGTTAAATATAAAGAAAAACCAAAAGTAAAAGAATTATGTAAATAAAGTCACTTATTAGATAGATATTTTAACCGACATATAAAATGAGTTAATAACATAATTTTTTTTAATATTTTCAAAAGTAAAGTTTACTGCCTTTTTTTCAAAACAAATTAAAACGGAAGTGATTAATGCATGACTAAATGCAACCCTACTACTGTTTTCGTTAAAAATTCAAATTAAATATGTCAGCAGTTTGTTCTCTAATTTAACAATAGTACCCATAATTTTAAGACAAAAACATTATCTGAGCTTTTTTAAAATTAAACTTTTTTTAGTCAGTTGGTAAAAGTTTTCAGCAGAATTCATAACTGCTTTCAAGCACGTTACCCACCTGGTTGTTATAGGCTGTGGAGGAAGGCAGAAATCAGGATACTTCTCTTTATATTCGGCAACACGCGAAGGTGCTTTTCAAACATTTTTTCCATAAAAAATCATTAAAAAAAATATCATCGAAGTTGTCATTTATCTCTTCTGCAACCATGGTGCATGGCAAAATAAAGCAATTAAAACAACAAACATATGCAATATGAGCAATATATGCAACAACATGCACTAGCCAATCGATGCCATTTTACTGCAAATTTCATGAGTCACAAAGAATATCGTAATCTCAGACTGACGACAACAAATATGCCTTTGCATAAAAATCCGGGCCTTGCTTATAATATATTGTTACGTTTTTCCTTTAATAAACACGTTTGAGTTCTTTTAATTGCAAATCCGAATAAAAACACACATTTATTTAAATTAACAAACTTTATTGATATTAATTATTTTGTTCACAATTATTAGTTACGAACAGAACCGTTTCTCAAAACAAACTCAACTAATTATACATGAGTCACCCCTTTTTATATTTCATAATTATTTCTAGATTTTCCTGAACCTTCCCGTAATAACTATTTATTATGTTCTAAATGACTGGGAAGTTCATATAGAAATTATTTTAAAATAACAGTTGTGTCGAAAATTATACATGACAATTTTAAGTAACTAATATGACATAAAACTATAACTTACAAGATAACTTATAACTATGACTAAAAATAATTCTTAGATAATTTAACTTTCGTAACAATATCTTTCGTAAAATGAAGCATGGATTTTTTTACTAAAGTATAATATATATTCTACTTTTTAATATTTTTCTATAGATGGACTTATAACACACCTCCCGATTCCCCAAGAGGTGCCCAGTATAAGGAAGTTGTCTATGAGGTTGATATGTATGCCATTCCGAGTATTGAAGGTAAATAAGAAATACAGTTAGTTCACTTTTTAACAGTTATAAAGAAACATAATTATTTCTAAAAATTAGAAAGACGAGAAATATATTTTATTGCAATAATCGATGTTCTTACTCAATATGGTGTTAAAAAACAGGTATGTCAGTTGAACCACAATTATCGATTTGTATTTTTTATTCTTTGCTTTTTAACGAAATGTTGTCCATGCAAAACATGTATGTATACGTATGCACATTTTTCATATATGTACATTTATTTATTTTTTAACTTATTTAATTCGGCAATGAAACTTATATATCCTATTGATTAGTAAGCTTAAAAATAAATTATTCTCAAGTAGTACTTCAGAGGTTATTCCGAATGCTAATAGGTTCAGAGCCATCAATATACGAATAAGATCCAAATTGGCTTCATTTGACTGAAAGTATTGAAGTCTTAGGTGAACATAATATCTGGAAGTGCGTATTGGAACTAAAAACTTAATTTTACGAACTCTAAAACTCGCTTTTTAGTCATTTTTATTTAACAAAACAATTGGGTCCTTAAAATATCGCTTTAAATTGCCACTTGTGTAAATGGGCAAACTTGTGAGACTTGTTTCATAAGCCCCTTTTTAACTTTTGTAAAATTTTTAGCATTGAATGCCAGTTTGTAAGAAACGTCAATACAAAATTTCTATATGAGATTTTAGGATGGGACAACATTTTTTCTCGACATAGAAGACATATTTTCGCCAATTTGCAATTTTCGCAAAATTATAACATTAAAAGCTATTTTCGTGAGTAGTATTTGTATGGTCAAATTGGACAGATTCCAATAAAATTTGGTAAGATGATTTGGGTTGCAATAAAATAAGTTTGGACCAATTTTAGTCCAAGTACCAACCTTATTCCGGAAAATATTTTGTATGGGGACTATTTGAAATTATGGAGCGATTCACCCCAATTTCAATAGTACAACAAATTTCATTAAATTATCTCTGAAATTGCAACCTGTACTTTGGGCACTAGGTTTAGATGGACAGCCAGCGTTAATTTGACTCAGGAAGTGAATTTAAGTCGATTGGTATACTTAAAGGTCTAGAAGGTTTTAAGGTGATGCAAACATCAGCACAAATGCATAATACCCTCTCCACTATTGTGGTGAGGTTATAAAAATATTTTTACTTCCTAATGTATTTTACCAAAATGGCTCTAATCTTAACAACAACATGGGTGTTATTTTACCCTATGGTAATAATAGGCCTGCAATAATTTGTTTTATTGCCGGTCTTCGACTGGGAGAAGGGGTCCTTAATTTTATAGTATGTCAAACACCGGCGTCGTTCAGCTGAGTTAATTTTCCTCATTTAAACCAAAAGCCTTCCTCCTTCGTTTTACCAATTTCTTTTGCCAAATTCAACGTAATTATTCTTTTAATTTCTCATTGCTCTGCACAATCAAATCAACTGAAAAAGGGTTATGAATCCAAAAAACTACCATAAAAAATTTATATTTTTGTTCCAAAAACTAACAAAAATTGATGACGGAATAAACCGATTGCTATTTAATTTTGCAAGAGCTCGTTTTCTATGAATAGATGTCACACTACTAAATTTCGTGATGATTAATCTATAATAGGGCCCAAATAAAACCCATTCTCAGAAAATAATTTAGTACGCCTAAAACGTAACGAATATCGAGATTGCAAAATTGACAGTAAAATTTGTTCTGCCATAGGTTCATAAAACTAGATTCACGCAACTAAATTTGGTGAAAATCATAGGCTCCATTTATAAACCACTATGAAAAATCATAAAAATATGCCTAAAACCGTAACAAATATAGATATTACGGTTAACTTTTATCCAATTTGGCTTTAAATGTGAGTGCTGAGTTTATCAGCGCCGGGGTTGCGGATTGGATTCCCGCTCGAGACTCTGGTTTCTTTCCTGTGGACAAGCGAAGAGCTTTGCGGGATTAGATTAGGGTATTAAAAATGGCTAAAATTAAGACGAAGCAATTCGGTCTAAAATCCATCATAGGTCCCGTAAAAAGCAGCAAAAAACGCTGAAAAAAGTTGTATTACTTTATGTTTTTTTAATATTATAAATTATTCAACCGAATGTTGTGATAATTTATCCGAAAATCCCTATAATACGGCTAAAGGGTGAGGAATAAAAATATTTTGAAATTCCTCACCCATGAGGACTGAGCAAACAAAAAAATTATATGTGAATTTGTCAGATTCGAAAAATTTAAATTAATTCACATTAAAATTCTTCATAAGGGGGGGAAAAAATGATTTGCCCAGCCATTCCCAGCGGGAAAATGAAGTAATAAAGAGGCCTTATAAAAGGCTCTTTTGCAGACATAAGGTCTCACAGCCACATTCCAACTTTATTTGGAGACCAAATTTTTGCCTTCATGTATCTATTTTAAAGGCTTTTGGAAGGGCTTCTTTAAATAATTAAGAATAAAGCTTAATCCAAGTTTAATTGTTGCTGATAATAATGCAAAGTGATTTAATTAGTAAGTAAACTTCCTACACATTCCCACATTTCTACTAATAAAACGATTTCGACAGGCCTTGTCTTATGGTGTTTTCTTTTCTACAAACAGACACCAAATTGCATTTTTTTTTAAATAAAATGTCACATTTTTTTTGTAGAAAAGAAAACACCATTAGAATAGAAATTTGAAAATGTAAAATATTAAATATAAAACATTGTAAAACACCTTTTCAAAAAGGCTGAGTGGAATAAGTAAAAGTGTACAATTGCAGACGTTTTTAAAGGCCTGAAAAGTAGAAGCTCTTGCAACTTTCCCCGCTGGGCAGCACGATTAGCCATACATAATATGCATGGACAGAAAAAATTCAAAAAAAGTAAAAATTAAAATAATTTTACATTCAATATATGTATATTTGACTTGAGTTGACTGAATTGAATGTGTTTTAGCTTGTTTTGTCTTTGGTTATTCTCAGATTTGTTTCGTTATTATTGGGTGCTCGACACATTGTAGTTAAAAAACCAATGAGAGTGTTGAAATTGTTGTTTATTAATTGTTGCAGACCTCTAGTTGGTCGCTTCTGCGAAGCTTTTTTTATTTAAAACATTGTGTATGTGAAAGAAAACACACACAACGCACAATGGCAGATTTTAAAAAAAATTTTAATAATTCTATATTTTGTAAACGGTTAGTCCAATTGGGATAAAATTTCAGGTGGCAATTAAGGACATGTATTCGAGTATAAGTTTTGGATTTGGTCTATATACATTTCAGGAGGGCCACCATTGATTGCCAAAGTACAATTTATAATTTTATAATTTTAGCCTGATTATAAACATTTATAAATGAAATCTTCTAGTCGAGTTATGCAAACCAGTTAGAGGCTCCATAGTTTATCCAAATAAGTTTGCTATTTTTGACCCTCCTTGATCTAGTATATTGCAAATAAAACTTGCTACTCTAATTCCATTTTTTTAAATAAAATGTCAAATTTGTTTTTTGAGAAGAACCCACAATAAGTTATTCAATAAATAAAAAATAACAAATATGTAGTAAGTATATGAGTTATGTTTGCTATTAGGGAAATTGTATTTTAATTTGTACTTTAATATCAAAAATCTAGTTTAGAAGTCGTAAAAAATCTTTTAACACAACCTTTTTACGAATACTTATTACTTTTTAGGAATGTGCGTTTAATATTTTGGTATTAAATCTTATTTCGAAAAAATTGGTTTAGTACTAACGTTCAGCAGTGCTGACAAAAAAAAAAAAAAACAAAATGTGAGTGCTATTTCCAAAAAGGGTCAAAAAGTGGCACAAAATAGGTAAAAATGATACAAAATGATAATTTAAAAACAGGGTCATAAAAGGTATCAAGACCGTCGAAAAGGGTCAAATTGATACTTTAGTATCACAACGGTAACGTTGATATCAGACTCCATAAAGTTTGGGCCTGTTCGGAAATGCATCACTGCGCTGCATCAGTGATTTCAAATGATAGAATATATATCAGTAAAGTACATGTGAACCAAAAAATTGTCAAATACTCTACAAAAATAATAGTCACAAAAAAAAATTTAAATTATTTTTTATCGGCAATAAAAAAAGTTTGCTTTTCTGATGCAGCGCAGTGATGCATTTCCGAAAAGGCCATATGTATGTATATAGTTCTATTCTGCCTCGTTGAGTAATTCTTAGTCGATTCAGCCATGTCCGTCTGTTGAAAACACGTTCACTTTAGAAAAACTTAAAAGACAAAAATAATGTGTCAAATTGCTTCTAGTTATCCTTAACAGATTGGGATTGAAATCCAGAAAAATCGGTTAAGTAGAATAAGAGTTATTAACTCAAATGTGAAACTAGCACTCCCAAAAAGTTGATAACTTTGTTACAAAAAATAACATAAATGGTGCTATAATGCAGGGATTGATAATTGATTTTCTTTATGCCTAGAAATCATGCTGTTAAATTTCGTGAAGATCGGCGCGTAATTTTTCATAGGCTTCATTAAAGCCTTCTCTCGAAAAACAGTTTATTACGCATAAAACCGTAATAAATGATGCTTTGGTACGTCACAGTTGTATAGGATAAGAAATCGCACTGTCAAATTTCGTGAAGATCGGTCCATAATTTACCATAGGCCCCATATAAAGCCTTCTCTCGGAAAACGTCTAAAACCGCAACGGATAATGTTTTTGTGGCTTTAGCATTACATGGCCAGAAATAATGCCACTACTATATCGAGATTTGTTCTAATTTAGGTTATTTAATACCAGAAAATACTCTACAGAAGTACCATGGGTCCAATATAAATTCCCCTTTCCAAAATAATTTTAGTTCGGCGTATCTGTTACAAATCATGATATTACTCAAATTTGTTTAAATTAAGTTTTTTTATGATTAGAAATAAAAGCATCGAGGTTTCTGAATGTCGGTCAATAATTTAACATATGCAGGTCTTAACCGCGACGAATTTCAATATTGACGTCCGTTTTTATAATGATTAATTAATAATTTATAGATCCCAAATAGGGCTCACGTCTGAAATATTCTAACTGTCGGTGGAGAGTATCAAAGATTGGGCACAGCCGAATAAAGCACTCTTACTGGCTTTTTTTTATAGACAAGAAAATGAAAATAAAATTGCGTTACAAAAAATTAAATTTGTTTCGCTTCGAAGCAGGTGCACGTTGAAATGCCCAGTAATTTCACTGAACACTTAACACTACGGTGTATTTATTTGTTGTAACTACAATGGTTTCATTGCTCTGTTGTTGCTTTCTCTTGCTTGTTCTCTTTATATGCTTAACACTTAATTTCAACTACCACTACAATCACTATTCGCGGTAAAAAAAATGCAACATTGCATACTTTTCAGCAAAATAATTAATTGTCCTAGCAATTTGGGACTTACGTCATTCTGGTTCTTCATGACGTCCCGAGGATCTTCATGGCATCCCGAAGATTAATATAATTGTCGGCTCGCATTTACGATTTGTTGTGACGTATGTACAACAGACGTTTATTTTAAATTTTTGCGTACATATCAACAAATTGATGGTGAAATAAATCGATCAATTTATGATATTGTTAAATTTTTTTAGACAAATCCGGGCCGCTTGAGGCGCACTTCTAATGGCCCCTGTCATTCCGATCGAAGCACACCTCTGAGCCTTAGACAGAAGGTCCCTTCGACTAGCAAGTCTCAATGTCTTCCTCCAAACGCAACATCCATACGAAAGAATGGGTCTAGCCACCAAAGTGCAAAGCCATTCCACCACTGACGGCCGGAGTCCCCAGCTCCTACCTAACGATGATCTGCCAGCATAGTAAGCAATGAGACTCCTCCTTAGTCTCTTCTGAGTATTCCTCTTCCAATACAGCATACTGTCTAGAAAAACTCGTAGATACTTTGCACTATCAGATAGCCTAAACTCTACTCCCCCTAGTACCGGCAGCCTAAAACTCTCCACCTTGTGCCCCCTAGTAAATTGTTGGCAAGGAATATTTCTAGAAAATCTGATACAAATCATTGTGGCGTATCGAGGTAATGATTCTGTTGTTGGGGCTCTTGTTCATAGTTATCCGATTCTTCTTCTTCGCCTGGAATTGGCAATAATGATCCCATTCAATGACAAATTTGTCCTTGGATTCTAAAAGTTGGCATACATTTTCCCAAATTATATAAGAAGCACCACACGACGTCATTTGAAAACCTTAATTATATTTTCGTATTTAACTTACGTATTTGAATCCCAAAATTATTTTTTTTTTAAATAATTTTTAATAGCCTTTTTAGCGATTAATATAATATGATAATTACCGGTTACTAACGAAAACAATGGTTCAGGTATAATGTTTCCATTTGAACAGCACATTCTAGGTGGTTCATGTTTGTACATACACTCATTGCAATAATGACAAGATTTGGGGAGCATTTTCATGGTATGGCGTAGGACCTTTACACCAGATCACTGAAATCATGAATAAAGAAATCTACTGCGATATTTTAAAGGATGTGATGCTTCCATATGCAGAAAACCATATGCCACCAAATTGGTACATCCAACAGGACAATGATCCTAAACACTCGTCAAAATTGGTTAAATCTTGGCTGAGTGAACACGAAGTATCCTCTTTGGAATGGCGCTCTCAGTCCCCTGATCTCAACCCGATTGAGAACTTGTGGATGGAGCTAAAGAGAAGCTTGGAGGGAAAAGTGTTTACGAATAAATCTCAACTTTGGGAAACTGTGAAAAGCAGTTGGGAAGGCATTCCCATTGAAAAATGTCGAAAATTAATAGAGTCAATGCCCAAGCGAATTCGAGCTGTGCTAGATAACAATGGTGGTCACTCTGGTTACTAAAATAGCTAAAAATAATTAGTCTTAAATATTATATTACATACTTTTAATTTAATACTTTACTCTAATGAAAAAACCGTTAGACCTCTTACGATAATTAAAATAAGTCTATTATTTTGAGCAGCAAAAAAGTGAATTATTTCTTTTTTATGTTAATAAAGATATTAAAAAGAAAAAAATGTTGCTTTAATTTTAGTATTTAGATTGTGTATTTAAAGTAAACTAGAAATAAAATTAATTCCTTTAGCAATTTCGAAAAAATTAAAATAAAATAAAAAGGCCTATTTTTTGATCAGCAATGTATATATATACTGTGAGCGCCAAATGAAAGTAAACACCAAATTTTGATTTAAAGAAATATGTATTATATTTAAACAAACAATGATATAAAAAAAATAATTTAACATAATTCATTAGTAATAAAAATAAAATTAAATGCATAAAAACAAATTACTAAAATAAAGGCACATAGGAAAAAATTCAGTTTTTATTTATATTACACTTATTTGACGCGTCAAATGAAAGTAAACAAAAGTGTTTACGTTATATAAAACATTATTTTTAAAACTTTGTTTGGCGTCCTTTTGACTTAATTACAGCTTCTAACCGTCTGGGCATTGATTCAACTAATTTTTTTGTATATTCAGGTGGAATTTTTCCCCATTCATCCTGCAGCGCCGCCTTAAGGTCGTTTTTGGAAGAAATATTCCTTTCTCTCACTTTTTTGTCCACATATTCCCACAAATGCTCAATAGGATTGAGGTCTGGGGATTGTGGTGGATGGTCAAGTGTTTTAGGCGTACGGTAGAGTAACCATTCCTTTACAATTTTGGACGAATGTTTTGGATCATTGTCCTGTTGAAATATCCAGTTCCTTGGTAAGCCTAATTTTTCTACACTGGGGGCAACATTCTGTTGTAGAATGCGCAGGTAATCCTCTTTCTTCATCGTAGATTCTATAAATACAAGGTTTCCAGCCCCCGATGCCGCCATGCATCCCCAGACCATTACTGAGCCTCCACCATGTTTAACGGTTTTAATCACGTTCCTGTCGTTAAACGCTTCATTCGCACTTCGCCATATTTTTGGCGGTTTCTTTACACCAAATATTTCATACTTACTCTCATCCGTAAAAAGAATATTTTCCCAAAATGCTAATGGCTGATTTTTATATTTTTTTGCGAAATTCATTCGTTTGATTTGATTTGCTTTCGAAATATAAGGCTTTTTACGTGGTACTCTACCATGTAAGCCATTGCACACAAGCACTTGAAACTGACACTTATTGTCGTTGGTCAGTTCAACACAAGTAACTAATGTGCAGCGTCGGCACTTTTGCAAACATGCATTGTTCATGCGGCCTACTGTAAATATTTATTTTGCATGGGAACCACTTATTATACACGGATCATATTGCGTTAAAGGTTCCCATGCGTTAGTTAATAAGTATTCGTAAAATTAGGCTAATCATTATTCTCATAATTAGTATATAAGCATAAATGATTGTAAAACAAATAACAAGAATAAAATCACACTTGCTCGAGCAACACCACGGGTTGCTCGCAATAAAAACAAACATTTATTTGGTTAAATACTACAGGTGCAACGATCTTCTAATTGTGCTAGCACTTACTGACTTTCCAGAATTTTGTGACATATTTTCAGCTATTTTAACTGCACTAGAAGTCGGATTTGTTTTCACTTCCCTAACTATAGTTCTTACTTGCTTATCCGTAAGACGCTTGGGTGGTCTTCCTCGAGGCAAATTTTCCAGTTTTTGGTATTTTGCGTATTTGTCTATAATTTTTTTTATGGTACAATGGTTCCTGCCCACAATTTTACTTATTTCACGAAGTGATTTTCCCTTTTTACTCAAATCTATTATGATTTGACGAACATCAATTGAAGTTTGCTTTCCCATCGTTTATTTTGTGTCTAAATAGTTTCTTATTTGACATAACCTTTAAAAGTGTAGAATATTTATAACGGTACTTTCCGTTTATACTTACAAACAAAAATATTTTAAAAAGTTGCCACTATTCTTGTATTTCAGCATATTTTTTCTAACGTGGATGCCACTGTTTACTTTCATTTGACGCGTAAATTTAGTGTAATAATAATAAAAACTGAATTTTTTTCCTACGTGCCTTAATTTTAGTATTTTGTTTTTATGCATTTAATTTTATTTTTATTACTAATGAATTATGTTGAATTATTTTTTTATATCATTGTTTGTTTAAATATAATACATATTTTTGTTAATCAACATACTGTGTATACTTTCATTTGGCGCTCACAGTATGTATATACTAGCTGTTTAACCTGTCCTAGTCGGGCAGGAAGAAAAACTACACAGAAAAAATTATTTTTCCAATTCAAACAAAAAATTTGTAGAATCAAACAATTTTTTGTCTGAAATCGGTCCTACAAACAAATTTGCATATTCAAACAATTTATTTGCATTTTGTTTACTGAAAAAAAACACTAATTTTTTCAAACAAATAATTTAACTGAATCAAACAAAAAGTTTACTGAAATTCAAAATCAAAAAAAAAAAAAAGTTTTTGCACAAGCAATGACGCGCACACAAGTAAGCACTGTATGAGAAGGTGACGGCAAAGCAGAGCCGCCGACTGGCTTTGAAACACATTTTTTTGTTGGAATAATTTTTGAACGAAGTCTTATTTATACACACAACACAATGTTTTTCTTTATCACTCTCTGTTGCTGTATCCTTTCCTTTGCTAAAGAAGAAATGTAACCAAAAACGGCAGCAGACCGACTCGATATGTTTTTCGTCATCATTCTATTTTTGTATTTGATGTATTTAACCAAACAGTTTTAAAAAATTGAATACGGGATTGTGTTTCTTATAATGTCGTGTCTGCTATTGTTTTTCTTATAGTTGCACTTTTTTAAAGCGTCCAAAAATAGACTGTGTGTGTTTTTTGTTGTTGTTCTTATATTTCACATAAAGAAGTGTTGCTTACGATCAAATAAAAAAATGCAAAAAGACGACAACATTAAAGAGCGTTAAATATTTCATACAAAATTATGAAAACTTGACACCAATAACGCGTTTATTTTATTTTTGAAGAGTTGTCCACATTTTTGTTGGTTAAATAAAAATCAAACAAAAATATTGATTGAATCAGTAAAAATATTTATAGAAATTAAAAAAATTTTCAAACAAGCGGTTGTTTGAAAATAATTCGGCAATAATTTTTTCTGTGTACTTTAAGGTAAGCCCCAACATCAGTACCATATGCTTGACAATTATTAATTTGATTGGTCTTTAGGGGCTTCCAAATTATCTGAAATTTAAAACAACACAACTTTGCTACACGGGCTCATTCGTCGGCGTGTGTAGTGCGTTTAAAAACTATAGCGCATGAAAAATTGCAAGTTACACAACCCACTTTATTAAAGCCATAACTGTCAGCTGCTTTTTATTTGTTTACTTTTATGTACATTGAAAACGGGTTAGAAAATATATCAAGATTTTTTTATTTTATTGAATCTGCTCTTTTTACATATATTGTATGTTTTTTAACCTCTTCAATAAGTTTTTCCTTCATGATTCACGAATTTGTTAAATTATTCGATTTTATCGTCAGCTGTTTACTTGTCAAAAGTACACAACACGTTAAAAAGTGCAAAGTTAACCAACCTTCTGGAGCAAACGCGTCAAAATATTTAGCATGTAACTAGTTCTAACTTTTTTTTGACAATAGTCTACTTCTTCATTTAGGGTTTGGGCTCTGAATAGACAAAAAGGGGGAACACACATATCAGGAGGTTATATGTATGTATGTATATAAGTATACAGTCGTGGCGTATTGTGACATAAATATATAACAATCTAGGCCGCATAATTTCTGGGGTCTTCGGAAACCCCAATTCAACACACACGGACAGACGCAGAGACGAACATCGTTGAATCAACTGATAAGCATCCAGAATATATGTATGTACATACATATATGCTTTATAGAGTCTAACATTTATATTGTATAAATTACAAACGGAATGACAAACTTATATACAAATAACTTTTTACACCTATGGTGAAGGGTATAAAAAATCAAACAAATTGCCTATCGTGAAAAAATATTTTAATATTATTATAAATTTTATTTTATTCATAAATTTTATCTAAATAATTTATTTATTTTATTATATTTTTTTTTATTTTTCTAGGCTGCCAAAGCTGCAAAAACGGTAAAGTATGGCAGTAATGTGGATGGAATTTCAACCTGTGATCCTGAACAGTATGCCAAAAGATTTCTTGAATTCATGGATAAAGCCATAGAATAAATAAAAATATTAACCTAATTGTCAATATTTATAACTCTTAACTTTATAATAAACATACAAAATACATACATGCTAAAAACACTGTCAACCTCTTTAATTTCTAACAAATAGAATCCTAACAAACACGAAGGTTTGTGTAAATTTGGTTCACTACAGTGATGGAAATTGAAAAATTGAGATGGTACTGACCACCAAAAAAGAGTACTTTATTCAATATGTTTTGGTACTTTCCATAAAACATATTTTTTATTGAAAAATGTACTAAAAAGAAACCAATATATAAAAAAATAAAAAATTAATTAATTTTAATATAAAAAATATAAGGTTTAGGTTAACAAACTAAAAATTAATTCATTTTAATAAAAATGTACATGCGTATGTACATACACTTTCTAGAAATGTAATAATTTTTCCCCATTGGTAGCAGCTTCCATTTTTTGCAAAGTTTCAAAGCATCTTTTTATTTTCGTTCTTTATTCCCGAACAAAAAGTTTATTATATATTTTCTAGTGTTGTTTAAAATATGTATGTTTGTCAACTATTGGTGTGTAAAACTAGTAAATAAATGTGTACTATGTTATACTCCTATCGAAACCATGTTGTTAAAATTACGTTGGTACTTAAAGCATATCTAAATTTTTAAATAAAAGAAAAATATAACAAAAAACTGTATGTGCACTCTGTATGTTATTGGCACGTAGGAAATGTTGGCAAAGTTTAAAAAATATCAACGCAGGATTTTTTTACATGGAAACATGACAAGAAAAGAGTACTAAAACTGTCGTGGGGGTACTGTGGTATTTATAAAAAGAAAAAATGGTGAAAATTGCACCATAGTACTGAATATTCCATCACTGGTTGGAAGCCAGTTATAAAAATATTAGGAAAGTGCGATTTTCGCATGCAAGAAAAATGGCTAGACAAAATACAAATATTAATTAATATTAATTTGTTATTTACGTCAGATCCAGAAATTTCATCATTTAGCAAAAAAAAAAAAAATGAATTTAAAAAAATTTCAAAAGACTATAATTAATAACAAGTAAGATAAATTGTATAAATTATTTAGAAAATTTATACAAAATCCGTTATTAGTTTATAGTGTTGATTATAAATATTTGTAAAATTTAGTTCTTGAAAAAGGACATATCGAAGATAGTCATTTCATTACTGCAAATGAAATTGAGCTAAGAGGCATTATTTACGAAAAAGTTAAAATCTTAAATGCAGGTAAAAGTTAGTTTTTGTAACGACTTTATTTAGGGGTATACTCAGCCTTGTCCAGGTCAGTTACAAGAAAATATGACACGTGTTGCGTTTTATTCAGTTTTTATTTAATAATAAATTCAATAATTTTATTAGTATTATTATGATTATATTTTACAAGCTATGAAAAATAATTATGTTGCGTTGTGTTCCGCTTATGTCGCCTCAGCACTTCTTCCGTGTTATGTCCTCTCTTGTTTTGTTGCTGTAGACACTTGGCCGTTTAAGCTGGTATAAATTCCAGTGTTTGAAGCTTTGTTGTGCGGCTTATTACGGGGAACTCTGGGGAAAACACTTATGGGGTTGTCACTACGGGATTCTTCGGGTTGTACTAAAATCTTACTTTCGTGAAATGCTCTACCGGTTATTTTCTTGTTGTTAGAAAGACACGAGGGGAAAATTGTCTACTGGGTATTTTGTTGGTTTGCTGAACTTCACTCTGTGTTAGAAAACCACTCGGTGAAATTGTCTACTGGGTTGTTTTACTAGAATTTCACTCCGTGTTAGAAAACCACTCGGTGAAATTGTCTACTGGGTTGTTTTACTAGGATTTCACTCCGTGTTAGAAAACCACTCGGGTAAATTGTCTATTGGGTTGTTTTACCAGAATTTCACTCCGTGTTAGGAAACCACTCGGTGAAATTGTCTACTGGGCTGTTTTACTAGAATTTCACTCCGTGTTAGAAAACCACTCGGTGAAATTGTCTACTGGGTTGTTCTACTAGAATTTCACTCCGTGTTAGAAAACCACTCGGTGAAATTGTCTACTGGGTTGCTTTACTAGAATTTCACTCCGTGTTAGAAAACCACTCGGTGAAATTGTCTACTGGGTTGCTTTACTAGAATTTCACTCCGTGTTAGAAAACCACTCGGTGAAATTGTCTACTGGGTGTTTTACTAGAATTTGACTCCGTGTTAGAAAACCACTCGGTGAAATTGTCTACTGGGTTGTTTTACTAGAATTTCACTCCGTGTTAGAAAACCACTCGGTGAAATTGTCTACTGGGTTGTTTTACTAGAATTTCACTCCGTGTTAGAAAACCACTCGGTGAAATTGTCTACTGGGTTGTTTTACTAGAATTTCACTCCGTGTTAGAAAACCACTCGGTGAAATTGTCTACTGGGTTGTTTTACTTCGCTTACCTGATGTGTTCTTGAGCTCGGCTGGATAACAAGTGATCTCTTCTACGTTTATGTTGCCCTTTTTATACTAAAATTGGGATTATGTTTGCACTTACAACAATCAGTACCCGTGGTTGTTATTGTTATGTCTCTTTACTTGTCTTATTTATATTTTGTTGCTTGTTGTTTACATGTTTAAAATTGCTTGCTTTGTTATTGTTACTTGTTTTGCTATGTGTGTTGTTAGTGTTATTTGTTTAATTGTTTGTCGCGATTGTATGTTTTGTTGTTGGTTGTTATTTTACCATTCGCATTCCTGCCCGTTAGGTACAGTGTGGTACAAAAGTTTACGACAAACGGTAGTGATCATAGTGTGAGGCAAAGTACAGTTGATTCAAAGGGGGAAAAAAACCTAGGAAGCCTAACAGGGTGTGACCGAGTTTTGTCCCACCAAACTTGTCGTCACAAAGGGTATATGAAAGATGCACCGAATGACACAAAATTTACAGTAAAACTAAAACTCATTATTTTCGGAACTTTTAGTGCATTCTAATCATAACTTTAGATAAAATTAAGTTTAAAAAATGGATATATGGGAGGAAGGCATGTCCTTGCACCGTATACAACAACGCTAGCATGTAAAATTTTACAAAAAGCTACTAATTTTTGCCACATGCTGATATAAATTGTATAAAATTTATTCGCCTCATTTTTTTCTTTTTTAATTCTCTAAGCTAATCCCGCGAAGCTCTACGCTTGTCTGAATGATAGAAACCAGAGAATCAAACCCGCAACCCCGGCGCTGATAGACTAGCTCACTACCAGCTAGCCTATCGGGGCACACAATAACGGTACATTTGTGGTTTTCGATGTATACTTCCCGATCAGCCGCTATTCATAGTTAAATGCTAGATCAATTAAAATAATTTATATATTGTTTCAATGACTACTTAATTAAGTGTCGATTTTCTTTAATCGGATAAAAAGTGCCTGAGTTATAGTGAATCAAACGTAAGTTGCTATCGCTTTGGCACATCTTTTGTACCACAATTAGCAACAAAATTGTGAGTATTACAATTTTATAGTCCATTCGATTAAAAAATTTTAAGGTCAGTTCTCCACGGATAATTACCTCGCCAAAAATGCCAATATATTTGGGTAATTATGCGGGGTAAGCATTTAAACTAATACGCTTAACTACCTCGTTGGGGTAATTAAGCGAATACGTTTTTATACCTCAGTGAGGTAATTAAACGTATTTATTTACAAGATACCTCAACTTTGATGTATGGAAAAATGTTAAGACATAAGAATTTTTACAGGTATGTAGGTATCAGCTAAATCTAAAGAGATAGTAATAAAAAACAATACGATTTGTTGTCTTTAATTTTATTTTTTCTATTAACAAAAGCGTACTCATATGTACATACATACAAACTTATGATCATGGAAACCGTAAATATGCAATTACATTGTTTTTTTTTTGTGCGACCAATGAAGGCAGAAACGATATATTTACCCGTTTTAGAGCTTTTTATCAATTTTGGTATCGATTTATTTGTGAATAATATGCATATTTTAGCTATTGCTGCATTTTTAGTTTCTTTAATTACGCCATCTACATTTATTTTTCAATCTACAATTGCAAGCCAAAGCTAAGTCTAACAGTGCAGCCACACGATCAAGATTTTCTTGATAGTCTTTTACATATACTATTTGTCAAAATTAACAAAATTTGAAAGTTGTGACGAAGGCTGCATTAAATTTTTGAGCAATTTACATTCAAGATGTCATCAAGAAAACAATTTATAAAGGCATACGAAAAATTTGCTCACTAACCTTGAAATCAGCTGTTTTCTTGAACGTAAATTGAAGCACTCTCTGGAAAGAGAATTTTAAAGGCATGTTCGTTTCAATTTTTAAAAGTATGAGTGTATTTGTAGAAAAGTGTGAGAGTTTTAAAACTTGATAGGCAAAACTTGATCGTGTAACCCTCAAGTAAGATAAATTTTATTCTAAACTGTAAAGCTTTATATAAATGCAAAAATTATGGAAAAAGCAATTATGTAAATTTGTGCTGGTACATAGAAAACTGGACGCATCGTTTAGTAAACCGATCGAATCCGGAAAACTTGTTAATATGATCTTTTCATGTTCGTCCGTCCATCTGGCTGGTAAAAACGTTCTAAATGTCAAAGGAACGAAACCTATGTAAATTGTGAGAATCGGTCTATAATATAATACAGTCACCATGCAAACTTATTTTTTATGTTCATAAACCATTTAATCATGTTCGTATAAAGATAAACAAAACATCTTACTGCAAATTAAATATGGTTGGATCGGTTCACATTTAAACAAACAGCTTCTATTCAAATATCAATCCCTAAAATATTCAAGCTATTTTATCCTTCTAAATATAATTTCAAATTTAGCGAATTTTTCTTGCATTCTAGATACTATTCAGCACAAATAACCCTTATATGAATCTTGACCTCATAACATAACTTTATTTTGGTGAGTCCAGAATAAAGTTTATTTTAATGCATATAATTAATTGTGTAATATTTTGCTTATGAATAAGCCATATTTTGTTTTTTTGTTTTTTTTTTAATTTTTAGTGCATATTTTAAAATTATTAACATGTAAACTTTTTCTGCAAGTTTCATTTATTGCAAGAAATTTTCATCTTTTACAATATTTCCGTATTTGCGGACCAATAAAGATACCTGTTGATTTTGTTGTGCATGCGTTCATAATTTATTTTAATTTTCTGCCGCCCGTTATTCGTGGAAAAACGTGGTTAAGGTATTTAAATGCTGGTCCATTTTTATAAAGTGCTTTCAGGAATTGTTGTATCACGCCCAACTTTATGTGTAACGGTGGTAAAATAATATCTGTTGGATTGACTAATGAGATATTTCTGCTATTTGTCTAACAACAACATCTGCTGTTCGCGGATTCCAATATCTCATACATACATATGTATATAAAAAGGTGAATTTACTTTTAGGTAGCGTTGAAAACACAGCTGAGCTACTTTTTCATTATAATGCTATAAACACAATCAAAGGCTACCGACCATCGACTACTACAAAAATAGCCAAGTCGCCAGCTACTTAATTCTTTTAACGACTACCGACCACTAACTACAAAAAATAAACATCTGTTTTGACATACATATGTATTAAAGTTAACCAAAACAAAACAAACTTGATTTTTTTAAGTGAATTTGTGTGAAAAAAAAACATTTTCAAATGTCTCAAGAAAATTTAATTAACTTTATAAGTACTATTGCTAAAATAGTGGAAACAACGACTTTAGTGTATGAAGTGTATAAAAAACATCAGAACAAAAGTAACCGAAGATGGTGGGTCCGGCCAGTAAATATAACGCGAGATGAAGAAGGATTTTATCGAACTTGTGTCCTTCAAATAAAAAGTAAATGAAAAATGTAAACAAATGAACAGAAGATTTTTATTTTTCAATGGTGCCACTATAATAGTTTTTCGCGTTTTTAATACCGATATTTAATGTATTGCGTTTTTAAAACCACCATTTCATGCATTTATTGTACTGGCAGCACTTATCCGTTTTTTGTAGCCAAGAAAAATAGAAATTAGCCTAAGTTGGATACGGGCTACAAAAGTAGCCGTGTAGTCGATAGTCGTGTAGCGGCTAAAAGAATTATTCTCATAAGCACGCATGTATTCTATTTTTGACATCTTGTAGTCGATGGTCGGTGGACTTGATTGTGTTTATAGCATAAGAGAGAGAAATGTCAAAACTTTACATGGCTTGCATTTAGTTAGACTGTCAAACGTATTTTCACCATTAGCCGTTTGGAAAGATTTCCATAAGATTTAGGACAGATGAGTGATGAGCAAGGAGAAGATTTCACCATGAAATATTTAGGATTGAACAGCGTTATATAGGAAAAAATAAAATCAGTATGCTTTCTTACCATTGCTGTTCCTTAGAGCGCGATACTGACAGCGAAGTTTATAAAAAGCAGAGAAAAACATGTAATTTCTAAACGAGAAACAAAAAAAAAAACAAAACACAAAACATAGCATCATTATTTTATTTTTAAGCAGATTCGATTGTAGTTACCCATTTTGCAAATTTTCCTTAGTGTTCTTTTTTCACAATAATAAATATATTTATTGTTTGATATCCCATAAGCAAGTTAGAGCCGCAGGAAGAATTTTTTTTTTGACAAATGTGTTTTTTCACACTTCAACTACTACAAATTAGCCATTTATTAATCGATTTTCAAAAGCATGCCTTGTTTGAAAAATCATGTCTTTCCAACAGAAAAAAATAAAAATCCGTTGGGAAACAAAGAAGTTATGACTCTTTGAATTTAAGACTCTAAAAACACGTTTTTCACTGCATTTACCGATATAAAATAACTTTACTATTTTCGGTTTCTATGGACAACAACAAAACTAATTTGATACATATGTAAGAACTCTTGAATAATTTTGGTATACAAATTGTTTACACCACAAAGTCTTATAAAGGGTGGTTAAATTGTAAGGGCCGATGTTGAATGTGAACCACACCTAAACGCCAAGTTTTTTTCCGAATTTTATTTGACATTTCTCTATTTCAGACTTACTCAATTTGAACCATGGAGAGATACACAATCCAAGAACGTGTTAAAGTTATCCAGACTTATTATGAAAATGGATTATAAATTTCGAAGAAAATCATCTTCAGTGATGAGGCACATTTTCACCTCAGTGGATTTGTCGATAAGCAGAATTTCCGCATTTGGGTAAATAATAATCCAAGAGTGATTGTCGAAAAACCAATGCACCCACAAAGAGTGACTGTTTGGTGCGGTTTATGGGCTGGCGGCATCATCGGGCCGTATTTTTTCCAAAATGAGGCCGGTCAGGCAGTTACTGTGAATGGTGTTCGCTATCGTGAGATGATAACGAACTTTTTATGGCCCGAATTGGAAGATATGGATGTGGACGATATGTGGTTTCAGCAGGACGGTGCCACTTGCCACACAGCTAACGAAACAATGGCTCTTTTGCGCAACAAATTCAATGGTCGTGTTATCTCACGTAATGGCGATGTCAATTGGCCGCCAAGATCATGTGATTTGACACCGTTGGACTTTTTTCTTTGGGGTTATTTGAAAGAAAAGGTGTACGTCGATAAGCCAGCAACATTTCAAGAGCTAAAGGATGAGATAATTCGACACATTAACGGCATAGAACCTCCATTATGCCTCAGGGTCATCGAAAATTTGGACCATCGGATGGAGGTGTGCCGCCGTGGTCGCGGCGCCCATTTGGCCGATATTTTGTTCCATACATAATTGAGTAATACCAATATATCATAATAAAATAAAATTACAATAATTTCCTAAATAGTTTGTGTTTTATTCAAAATCAACATCGGCCCTTGAAATTTAACCACCCTTTATATGTACATTAGCGTGGCCGTTAGTTGTATGGAGAACTTTTTTTTTTTGATTTCTTATACTCTCCCCCTCCAAATCAGTTCAGTTTTATGTAAAAAAAAATACAAAAAAATTTCGTAGCGATAAGTTGTGTTTTAGGGAGGGCGTCCGCCCCTCAAAGTTTGCCATCAAGCCATTTATTCAAATGTAATTTGTTTGCGTATCTTTTAAAAATATTTTTTTGTTTTTTTTAAAAAATTTTTTAATTTTTTTTTTTTAAATTTAAAACTTTTTTTTTTATTTTTTTTAGCCAAGTGTTAAATTTAAAAAAAAAAAATTTAAAAAATTTTTTAAAAAAACAAAAAAAAATTTTTAAAAAGTTTGATCAAAAAGCTATCTAAGCTACTGGGAAATAAAAAATTCCTCATAAAAGCTATTTATACTTTGAAATTTAGTTTTCTATTCTCTAAAAATTAGCATCTGTGGATGGGTTGTGGATTAGATCAATTGCAAGAAGTGAGTACATGTATTTAAATCAATGTCTCCTGATGCAATAAATCTACTAAAAGCAGAATAGGCAGTGCAACAGTTGATAATTACTACATTTAGTGAAGTGAAGAGTTAATAAAGTACATTAATTCAAAATAAGATGCAGGCAGTAAAGTTTCATTGTCCATGAACAAGTCTTAAAAATAGGGGATACCTAAACATATCGCTCCTTTATTGCAACATAGTCATATCTACAAAAACAAACGATCTTGGCAAAATGCGATTAAAGTTTTCAAAATGTACCGATTTAAAGATATATTTTGTTATAACTTCGGTTCAGTTTAAGATATAATACGAGAATGTATGAAGGAAAACTTTGCTAAAGTTACTTAAAATTTTGAGATATGACTACGATGCAATGAAGGAGCGATATGTTTATTAGGTGCTAAACACAAATTTTCAATTTCAATTTGTGTTGATTTATATACCCGTGAAGTGCGGGGAAACCGAAATAAAATAACATTTTTGAAACTCGTGAAAGATACTACAACATACAACTTGAAAAACACATTGTCCTAAAGATTACAAATGGACCTATTGAAATGAAAAGGTTTTTAAGAAGCAGTTCGGTTGATGCTATTTTTGCATCAACCTTGACATACATTTGACTGATATAGACGTTGCTTATAAAAAAGAAAAAATTGCTTCTGATTGTGAATCCGAAGCATGCTACAACGGTGCACTTTTAACTATTTGTCCAACCTCGGTAAAAAATGAACGAAATTTTTCGTAAACATGATAATTAGTAAATTAAATCTAGAATATACTTTTTGACGACTTACCAAGCGCTTTGAGTGTGTCAGAAAGTTATTTCCTAAGCCATTAAAAAATGTTATATATTTCTTTAAAGTATTTTATCTATTTTATTAATTAACTTTTTGATCTTATATCTTGAGTACCTCAATTTTTATTTTGTTTTTATTATTTTTTTATGAATTAAATTGTTATGTTTATGTTATATTTTTATCTTGTATCCAGAGCATAATAATACTGAATAAAAGCATAATAATAGGGAATAAAGGCGTGAGTTCCCTTACGTTTTTTTATAAAAGTTTTTTTCATTAATTAATAACAAAATTTACTTTGTATTATTTATATGGAGCGGGATCCCGGGATCCCGGGAAATTTGAAAAAATTTCCCGCTTTCCCGGGAATCGAAAAAGTCCGGGAAAAAAAAAATCTAGTAATAAGTTACATGGAAGAGCTATATTGCCATATATCATATTCTTGTAAAATGTTGTTTTTAGAAGATAGTCATACGCAAACAAATTACATTTGAATAAATGGCTTGATGGCAAACTTTAAGGGACGGACGCCCCCCCTAAAACACAACTTATCGCTACGAAATTTTTTTGTATTTTTTTTTACATAAAACTGAACCGATTTAGGGGGGGGGAGAATATAAGAAATCAAAATAAAAAAAATAACGGCCACCCTAATGTACATACATGTGTATATAACATTTTTAAATTGGATTAGTGATTTAATTCAAATTATTGAGTATGTATTATATAAAAAAATACGTTTGTGACCTGTGCTTATATGTTTTAGTGCTTTAAAGAGGCAAAAAAAAAATTGTACTTTGTTGTAGAGGTTTAAGTTATGTTACCCAATTTTCAGTGGAACAAAAGTTAGTTCGATACGACCGGTTTCGGTCCAGTTTTAGATTTTTTAGTAAATGTAAATTATTTTTTATGTCAAATAGTAAAATAGACTGCAGGTTTCTGATTTTTTTTAGTTTCAATGTCGGTTTCAAAGCGCACCCTTTTTTTAATATCACACAGTGAACCAGCACCAGGGATGTTAGATGTGACGATTTTTTGTCATTGTGCGATTTTTTTTTAAGAAAATACACTAAAATGACGGTTGACGATTTTTAATAAAGGTTATGGTGTTATCCCAACAAACACGAAGGTATGATTTCAAATTGAAAATGATTTGATATCAAACGTTTGAAAATCATAGCATTCTCAACAAAAAGGGGAAATTATTTTAAAAGTAAATCTTAAATGTTTTTCAAATGCGGATTATAATACAATTCGTTATTTATTTAAATTAACTCTGAAATAAACATTTAGCACCATAGCTAAAAGTTAAAATAATGTTCTTTCAGTCCTCTAATTCCTAGAAATACGAGGAAGCCAAGTATCCTTTTATTTTGAGGATTGTAGCACCGCGATCATACAACAAACTTATAATTTCTTCATTTTCCCGTTTTTTTTATTTTATTAATTCATATTCTTAATTATTGTAAATACTCACAAATAATTTTTATTTTTCATAAGAAATAAATCGTTCACTTGTTAAACACATTTAACCAAGAAGTAAAAATTTAACTAATCGCCATTTTTAATGTTTACATTTATTTTTCGCTTTAGTATTGCCAAGTTTAGTTTGTCCCAATTTCCACAATGCAAGTCTTATTAATAAACTTATCACATTTTCTTCTTTGAATCAGCTTCGGTGTTTCCACGAATCAAGTCTTATTATTTATCTGTTATTCCATTTGTATGAATGTATATGTGCGTTTTGACATTTCGCTTAAAACATATTTCTTATTAAAATATATTTAAATTCAAATTCGTGTTAATTTTTAATATTTATTAAATATGTATGTATATTTCTTTTGTTTTGTTAAAATAAAAAATATTCAAAAAATTTTACACACAAAAAATCACACACGCTACGAAATTAACTTTGTACAACGAAATTAAATATGAAAGATAATTGTCAAAATAGACCTGCTGAAAATTACGAATGAGAAAACAAAGCGCATATGACGAGTACAGCAAGCTGAGTACTCGTTTCTCTTCCCCTCGTCACTCTCGCCTACAAAGTAGCAAGCTGATCAATAAGACTTGCATTGTGGAAATTGGGACTTTTGGATTGAATTTAACATTTGATACTGATTTGACGTCAAATTGATAAAACATTTGAAGTCAAATTTTTATTTTTAAATCATTATCAATTTGAATTTAAATGTTAAAATCAAACAATTGAAAAACGTTTGAGAATTGTTTTTGATGTCAAATTATAAAGTAATTTCTTATCAAAAGTTTGACTTCGTGTTTGTTGGGATGACGATTTTCTGGCATCAATATGCGTGCTTACAACTTCTCTCATGATTAGAAACACTAACAAGAAATATTTACAATTATATTGGGAACAGTCCAAAACGTAACAATCAATTTATCGAAATACAAAAATTATTGGAAATTAAACCAAAAAAAGTTCTCCCCCATCACAAAGCAGTGCCAATGTTCTGTAACTCTCGCGTCGAGAAACTTTTCGATTGAAATGTGTGAAATGAAACAAAAATGCCATATGGGCTAATCCTGCGTGACGAACGCTACATTCGTACGCGTTCTCTGATTGATATATAAACATTTTTTGGTCTTTCAAAAGAGATAGATTCAACTTATGTATAGTATTTAGTGGCATTAATATGTACTTACGAATAGCATATATCATAATTTCTTAGCAAGTATTTGTTGCGAAATAATCTATCACAAAGTTTTGTGACGCACGCTACAAAAAGTGGAAGTAACTTCAAAGTTTGAAGTGTGTTTTCCTAATTTTTGGCGAATTTTGCATAATAAGGAATACAAAATCTAATTCCTAAAACAAAGATGACTATAAGAGAATTCTAAATGCACTTATTCGCAGCCAAAAAATGTTGTGATTTTCTCACAAAAGCCGTGAACCCTTTGTGACGCACGCTACATAATGCTTTCTTTGGGAGAACTTGGGGTTTTAGTCCAAGTATGGTAAGGTGGCTATACTTTATGATGGTCAGACCTATAATAACCTACGGATCATTGGTATGGTGGCCTAAGATTCGGCAGGAGACTGCAAGGAGGAAGTGCAACAGGCTGCAGCGGATGGTGTGTCTTGCCCTGACGGGGGTTATGCGCACATGTCCCACAGCAGCACTTGAGGTTATAGTGGGCATATTGCCACTACACATCCATATAAGGAAGACTGCCATGTCCGGTCTCCTTAGGATTAAGCTAACATCGGGACTTGCTGAGGTCCAGGGGCATGCTAGCTTGATGGACATGGCTCCGGGTCTATCTGTCTGTACGAGGGCAGACATAATGACCACGGAACTGGTCTTCAACAGAAGGTTCAGGGCAATCGTTCCGGACGAAAGGTCCTGGAGTGATGGGAATCCATGTCGGGGAAACCATGAATTGCACTGGTATACTGACGGGTCAAAATCGGAGCACGGAGTTGGTGCAGGGGTTTTTGGACCTAATACACGACTCTCGATGGCAATGGGCGAATCGCCGAGTGTTTTTCAGGCCGAGATTTGCGCCATTGATGTGTGTTGCGGCAACATTCTGGATAGGGGAATGGTTGGCGGCAGTAATGTGATTTTCACTGATAGCCAAGCGGCCATTAAAGCACTCTCTTCTTGGAGAATGTCCTCGAGGCTGGTGGCGGAGTGCCGTGAAAAGCTACAGGAGCTGGGAACAAGGAGCAGATTGACGCTCTGCTGGGTGCCAGGGCACTCAGGGATCCCGGGTAACAAAATGGCTGATGAGCTGGCCAGGGCTGGTTCTAACGCGCGGATGATAGGTCCCGAGCCCTTCTGTGGACTAAGTTGGGCAGGGGTCCAGTCCGTCATGGAGGACTGGGCTCTGGACGAACATAGGGGATACTGGGTATCGCTTCCGGGAATGCGTCAGGCAAGGAGATTTATCTCCCCCGGGAATGTAATGAGGACGAATGGTCTCGGCAGACGGGATCTGCGACTGCTGGTGGCCTATTTGACTGGTCACCACACGATCAAATACCACCTTTATCGGATGGGCCTGGCTGAGGATCAGGAATGCAGACTATGTCTAGACGGGGACGAGACGACGGAGCATGTACTGTGTGACTGCCCGGCGCTGGCATGGGCCAGAAGAAGGCACTTGGGGCATGGGACAATGTGTGCGTCCCGAATCGGTAATATATCGGCAAGGGCCCTAGTTGGGTTCCTATGGGAAGCGGAGGGACTTTTGGCCAGCTAAGGGGAGTGGGTACAATAGACCTGACCTGGTCGCGGTACCTGTCACTGTGGGGAAACCTCCCCGCTTTATTGTGGAAAAAAAAAAAAAAAAAAAAAAATAATGCACGCTACAGTTTTTCCAGTAGTATTTTATTGTTATATTTTATTTATTTTAACAAAACAAATTATATTTTTATGAATTGCATTTCTTAAACTAATTTCTTAACTAATGAATATCAACTTTTATTTTAACGAAATTTATATTTTGATGAGTCTGCTGTAAGTGCTATTTTAAGCACAAAAATCACCTAAAATAATGCTAAATTCACGTATAACATTAATAAATCAGGGGTGGGGTAGTATTTGGTAAAAATTATTGTATTAATGATCATCAAAATACATATTTTTTAATATAAAAATGAAATTAAACATCTAGTTTTATATTCCATAAAAAAAAATTCATTTGAAAAATTTTTGGTTGGTGGACTGTTTCTGGGATTTGCCCATATATGTACATATATTTAAACAAACAGCTGTTTTTCTCACTAAACTGTGTCTGTAACTTTTTTTTGGCGAGTACTAGCTTTCACGTAAGGAAATTACTCGCCAATTTACAGAAAAAGTGTGTCTTTATCATTTTTGTGAGAAAAGTTCCCGCTATGAACTGTCGAAAAAACTCACGAATAAAAATGGGGCACTATTTGAACACTAAAAAACAATTAAAAATGCAAAATACAAATTATTCATTGTTTTATTATTTTGCTTTTAACTTTTTTATAAGATATAGGAATTTTTTAAAGCTCGTTTGCAAACAACAAACATTGAAGTCGCACTTTACATTATTTGTTATAGCCGACGGTTGTATTTTCGCCGCCGTCGTTTTTTACTAAGGAAGAGGTTTACCTTGGAGTTTAGTAGGTTAAAGAAATAATTTTTCAATTTGCAATTAATATTGAAGCTCTTAATTAATTCGTTGATAATTGTGTGGAATTCTATGTTGAAAATGCATTCAAATAAAAAATGATTTCAGTTTATCAATAGTATGAAATGGGAATGTAGCACATTTAAACGAAACCTTGTTAATAAAATGATTTGATTTCGAAAATTCTGTTACAAATAATCTAAAATTTATAACTCCATCTATTTTTTAACAGAAATACTTCTTTATTTCCTTTGCTAAAAAGCTTTCCAATTTTTTTTTTTCTAAAAAAAGAGAGATTCGAGTCAATAGAAAAGGTGAAAAATTTTGACGAAAAAGATTTTGATATCAATATCTTTTGGAAAAAAATCAAATCAATGAAGTTGTTAAATAAAAATAATGCATTCCCTAACTTACATAAGTATGTAATTTTATTAATGACTTAATGGTTTTACCAAATTCGTCAGCTAACGTTGAACGAATTTTTATTCAAATCAGTTTAAATAATAAAAGTAAGCAAAAGCAAAACAAAAAAAAAGTCAGTGGCTTCAGATGCTTTGGAAAGAACAATAGGATTTAAATATAATATTTCGAAATTTTGAACCTTATCGTTTTGATGCACTAGTACACATCGGGAAAAAAGAAAGCAATTTGGATATTTGTAACTGTAAAGTATGTCTTTTCGTATGGTCACCCTAACTTACTTCTCATATCTTTATTACTTTTTCCGTTTCTCTTTTACTTATTTCCTATACTTGCAATTAATTACGATATGTTCGATAATTCTCAATTATAAACCGTTAATATTATATACATAAATATACATTTAATAATCTTGAAATAAAGAAATAAAGACAGTTTCTGAATTATATCTTAAAGAAACCACACGTGTTTTAAATACGGTTAAGTAACCAAAATGTTACTGATCGCTGACTAAAATATACATTTCTTGGTAAAAGAAGTTTTTGGTGGGTTTGCTGTTACATATATTTTGTAGAGTAAAAATTTTAATACGTAACAATAATTTCTGCAAACTAATTTAAATAACAGAGGTACGATCCCTTTAATTATTTCCGACCAGGCAGATTGGAAAGTGTCTCATTTAAAGACATGGGTAGCATATAAGCGCTAAATGATATATACCGAGGAGATACATAGCTTGTACGAATAGGATTAGTCTACAACTATGTTGATTAAACATAATTATACATGTTATCTACATATATATGAATTGCTAAGTACAGAAAGGACACTACTGACATTTTTTGTCGAAATGAATTCATATAGATTCAAATACGTTCTATTTATTGAGTGCAATAAGAAATTGATGCGAAAATTATTTGTTTAATTATTATTAATTCCAAAAGTTTAAAATTTTCCATTAAGTGCAAAAAGGGAACATCTTCAGCAGTGGATCCATTTCTGCACTTAATCGATAATTTCTTAAATTTTATATACTATTCAGTTTCGGTATATTGTTAAACAGATTTTATAATATTTCCAAATCTTACCGGGTTTTACATCATCTACTAGACAACCATCATACTCGGGTATCCATACAGTTTTCTTTATTATTAAACACAATTTTCATTGAAAATGCTATCGATACAGATAAAATAGCAATTAACGAAAGAACATTAAAGATGTGAATAAAGCTAAGCAATTCCCGATGAACACGATTACTTTTATAAGGATCTGCTTGAATGGGGGGACGATTCTTATGAATAGTATTATATTTAAGCCAAATCTAATCAACAAAATCATTAAAATCATAAAAAGACAATTTTGTTAATGTAATAACGAATCTTGTAGCGAAAGGGGGTTTCTTCATGTACTATATTAGAATATTGCTAAGAAACTAGTGTAAAAATTTTGATCTAACAGGGGTGTGCTGGAAATCGTAAACGTAAAAGGCCAGAATTTGGAAGTTGTTTTTAATACACTTTTAACCTAATGTTTCTAATTTTTGTTATAAGATTCTGTTTAACAGAGAAATATTTGTATAATATTTTTCATAAAAATCTTTTATTACAGAAATCTTATTTAAAAAAAAAAATTTTTAAAATTCTTGCCTTTTACGTTTCCAATTTCTAGCACACACACCCCTGTAAGACAACTTCAAATAAAAGTCTATTCGCCCTATACGAGATCAGGGGCCTAATTATATTTATTTCAAATTCTTTCAGCCGATACTGAACGAATCGAAATTATTTTTTCAGTATTGTGAATTGTTCAGTATTGAATGAAATTATTAGATATTAAATTGCTTTCGAATCGAGAAAGTACTCGATCACGACTGCCAGAATCAGGCCCCTGAATATGTAAACATTTGCTTCCCATTTGTCTTGTGTTTCGGTTACGACCATAAAATTGGATTTTACTTTGTTTAAAGTTAATGTAAAATTACTAATACAGTCAGGAATAGTTGATTTGCATTTTCTTCTAGCTTTTAAGAAATTATGTACTAATTGGTTACATTTAAGATTGATTGTAATATTAAATATAAGAATATGATGATCGAAAAATAAAGTTAGTCTTACCAACTAAGAGCCGAATCTTATATACCCTTCACCATGATGAGATAAGAACAAAAAGTTATATACATAAATAACGTTCTTTAGATAGGTATAAATAAATATTAATTAAGCCACGCCAACTTTTCATTTCGCCATGCCGAAGAATATAAAAAAACAAAAAATTTATATATGTTCCTAAGCCCGTTTCCTCTTTTGCCAAAATCGTTTTTAGAACACAAAAATTAAATAAAAAAAAATCAAAATATTCTTTTTGGGATTCGAACTGGCAATATCATAAGTCTCAGGAGAGAACTTAACAACTCGGCTACGAATGCTTTTACTGAAGAAGCGTTAAATTAAAATATATTGAGTTTATGAGTTTGTTTCTTTATTTGAGCGGCATATCATGTACATGCATTAATGTGTATGTGTATGCGTAAAATTCAACACATTACAAATAAAATCCACCACTTGTAGCGAAGGGTATAAAAAACAACAAAAATAACCACATTACCAACACTGTATTACCATAGCCACTGTATGACCGTAGAAACCAAAATTGAATTGGTTTGTATGGTATGTTTATGTCGTTTTGGTAATACAGTGTTGGTATGGTAATGTCAAGTCTAATTGGACCTTAAAAGGAAAAAAATTTAGGCAGTCGTGGTTTTTTACTCATATCTCAGCCATTTGTGGACCGATCTTGCTGAATTTCAATAGCAAACAATTCCGGACCATATGTGTCATAAATGTATAATAACCTGGCCCCCATTATATATGGGGTCTTCGGAAAATCCATTTCAACGGACAGACGGACATCGTTAAATCAACTTCGCTCCTCATAAGGACCCAGAATGTATATACTTTATAGGGTCTAACATCAATATTATAGAAATTACAAACGGAATGACAAACTTATATATACCCTATTCACCACCTGTGGTGAAGGGTATGAAAATAAAACTCATGAAGTGTATAGATGCGAGGTACAGCGAACTGTGTCCGCGATGGATTTTATTTGAAATGGATTTAGCAGAAGAAAATGGAATCAAAAGACACTTTTATCAGTTAACAAGTTTCCCTGGCGTAATCGATTGCATAGATGGGACACACGTCTGAATTATACCACCCTTTATTGAAGATCGATTCAAATACCTAAACCAAAAAGGATTTAATTCGCTTAACGTCATGCTGGTAAGTTTAAAATTTATTTATTTAAAAAAATTAAACATTTTAGGTTTGTGATCATAGACTTTGTATTAGGTACATTCTCGCTAATATGGAACGTAAGTGAGTTAAAAAACCATTTGAAACAAAAATATGAAAATGGAAAAAGAAACACATGGCTGTTAGGTACGTAAATAAATTTGTGCATATAAATAATCATTTATTTTTTTTTTTATTTTATGTTATTGTACAAGAGTTAATAAATTTTTCATATGCAGGCTATCCGTATAACTAGTCATTCCACTTTTTTAATTCTTCGAGTTAAATTTTTCTTTTAATTTCAAGTTCAGCTTTCCGTATTTCTAAAATAGCTTTTCTGTGTTCATCTTCTTTTTAAGTTCTGCTTTATGACTGCACAACCTAATGGCTCATGTACTAATGGAGGACAATATTGTGCTTACTTTTGCCAAAAATGCAACCCTGGTGCGGCAATCGTCAAACTGTTTGCTTTGCAATCGCGGGTCAATAAAAATAACAAAAATGCACCAATATTTTTTGTGTTCTTGTTCGGCAACCAAACAACACATTACGCGCCAATATTTACCTTTTTTTTAAATAAATTTACGTTTTTGTGTTTCTTTTAGTAGGCAATAAAGATAAATATGTATTCATCTATTATGCATTTTAATTTTTTTAAATTATTGCTATTAAACAAATATGTATGTATGTTCACAAGCATATGTAGCTGTTCTTTGCGAGCATTTTTATTTTCTTTAAGAGATATTTGTCGTTAATATTTCTTAAAGAAAATATATGTTAACTTTAAAACGAGAATTACAATCATAATAACATTTGAGTGATATTTTCTTGAACATTTCGTCACCTGAAATGCAAAAGGGCGTAACAACAAATGGCACTTTATTAAAGAAATTCAAACGTCAAGTACGCCTTGTTGTTATTGAATTTGTAAAGTTTTTTTGCTTTTACTTTAAAAGAAAATGTTGTTACGCCCTTTTGCATTTTAGGTGACGAAATTATCAAGATTCGCTCCTTTTAAATACTTTTCACAAGATTTGCACTAATTGCACTAAAAAATTAAACAATAAGGGAAATCACGATGAGAAGTGCAAAGTATGCAAACGATGCAAATGCGTGCAAAAATACACACATTGGCACAACACAACAACAATATGTAAGTATTTGCAATTTGCTTTATTTATTTTGTTTGTACTAAAAAAACCATGAGCAAAATTAGAAGTGCATATTTGCTCAGTTGTAAACATATGTAAACAATAATATTTGACATATTAAGCGCCATATTGTTTTTTAATGAAACTTATTAATTGAACATTTTTGTGGGTTTTAATATAAAATAGAGAATTAAATTTAAATAATTTAAAAAGAAAACATTTTTTTTAATTTGCTTGTGTTTAATTGTAAACAAATGCAGATTTTTTACAGTGCTGCCAGAGTTTCTTGTGTTGCCAGAATAAATTTTTAGAAAAATAGCACATTTGCACAAAAATAAAAGTGGTATGCTCACGATCAATCTTAATATTCACTGCAATTTGCAAATTGCAAATTTGCACAATTACCATCTTGATTACCCTTAATATAATGATTGTATCTTATAATTGTTTTATATGTATGTGTGTATTTTTGACAGCTCATCTTGAAATTTCTCATAACAACTGTCTCATAACATTAATAATAATACTAACACCAATCAATTGATAGTCCACACGTAAGATCGAATTTGACGTTTGCTAATATAAAAATTTTATATCTTACCTCAGGTGGAGACCCGATGTGAGATATATGATTTAAATATCTGCAAACGTCAAAATCAATCTGAGAGAGTATTATCTTACGTATGTTCTCTCAAATAGTGTTATTATTAACAATATTTGTGAAATAAAAGAGTAATTGACAGAGTAATTTTTTTCATTTCCTGTACAAATTTGCACGAACTATTTCTTTGGGTAAGTTTGGACAAGAATTAAACAATAAGATGTTTTTTTTTACATATGAAACTGATAAATTACTTAGAAAATTTGCAAGGTAAAATAATTTTTTTTCAATTACTACACATCTTAAAAAGCAAAATGGAAGGTTTTAATGGAGAGTTAAAGTGGTAAATACAGTAATGCAAACATATTTCCCTTCTTTTTTATATAAAAATATAAAATAAAAAAGATTACAATGATGTAAATGTTTTGTTTTTATAATGTTATGATTTTAAGCGTCCAAAAACACTTGAATAGACTTTAATTTAAAAAGTAAGCTGCACTAGTATTTGAAGAAGTGCAAAAATAGTTTTTTGCGTTCCAACAATTTTGGGTAACTTTGCAAATTAAGGGAGTAATTTTCATTTTAACGAACTTGCCCGTAATCTTGCGGAACACAACTATTATAATAAATGCTATGAGAAATCTCATAACAACTATCTTATAAGATGATCTTTCGAAAATACACATACATACAAACATATAAAATAATAATAAGAACCCACCATTAAAATGTTTAATTTATTAGTGCAAATCTTGTGAAAAGTGTTTAGAAAACAATATGTATTTAAAACTAAAAAAAGAAAAAAAAAACGACACAAGTTCAATTATTTAATCTTCTAAGATTAACATAAATACATACATGTTCCCCTTGTTTCAGATTAAGAGTACCATGCATAAATTTGTTCTCTCATTCTGTCGCCGTTCTCTACGATATTTTATCAGATATTCAGGTCTGCCACAGAAATCAATTCCGATCGAAAGTGATTTCGTTTTATGTAAAGCAAGATACGAAATCACTTCCACCTTCGATCGGAATTGATTTCTGTGACAGGTTTGATTATCTCAGTTGTAGACCCATTGTAGGCAATAAAGGCCATGTCAGATAAAACTTCATCGCTTTGCGTGACACTTCTAACTTTGACAGAAAAGCATAACGCAAAAGATGTATGTCACAATAAAAACTTTGACAACACTCACACATTGTGTGTTAAAAAGAAAATAAATAAAAAAAATTATACTAGCAGATTGTCAAAGCGCGAAAAAAGATGAGAGTTCCCCAACTTTTCGCTTCGCTTTGCGTTAAAAGTTCTTTATGTGACATGTTTCGTATAAGTATGAATATTTCATCTTAGATGTCAAAGCGAATCTCTAACGCAACGCGAAGCAAAAGTTTTATCTGACATGGCCTTAATAGTAAGTTTATACATAACAAATATTTGACGAAAAAATCCAAAATAAAACGTGACAAGAAAATTGATCCAACTCTAGCTGTATTTTTAATAATTTTTATTGATTTACTTAACTTTATTTGTAAGAAGATAATTGTATAATGTAATTAATAAGCTGTTACATGATGTTTAATCTAGCAAACGTGTTGCAAAAGCAAAAAATTTTTTTATAAAACTAGTGATTACTTGTTATGCCTTGTTCGCACGGTGCTTTGGATTACATCGCTCTCCGTTTTAATAACTTATTTGAATTACCATGTTCGCACGGCATATTCCTATTCTGTTTTGACAGTTTTTATTCGCCTTCTTTTTATAAATTTTGTTTATTGCCAAATTTTATTGTTTTTTTGCTGTAACTTGTATTAAGAATTAAAAGAAAAAGTAAGTAAAAATATTATTTCAAAGAAATACATACATTTATTTATTTTCCCAGTAAATATAATATTTTGTTTGTTTTTTTTAGTGCTTTGACAGCTGGTGATGGAAAAAACCCGATAAAAATTAGAGATCACATTGATTTTAAAGTAATCCACAGGGTAATAAAAATTGAATTACGTACAAATGAGATAATCCGCTCTCAAAATTTTGTATGACGAATTATGTAATTTGGACCATAATTAGGCTGTGAATTACGAATGAGAGAGCGAATTACGAAAAAACGCTGTCGTGCGAACATGGTATTATGCCATGTTTCCACGGTACGTGATTCGCTCTCTATTCATGCTTCGCATGCCAATCATGAACAAAGCAACTGCTTCGCCATACAAAATTTTGAGAGCGAAACGCACCGAGTTGACAACTCTGAAACAATCGATTTTTACAGCTAGTTCAGATAAACTTGCGATAAAAATTGGAGAAGAGAGTAATTTTTCGTGCTTCGCAAGTAGATTCAATATGAATCTACTTGCGAATCTACTTGCGAAGCACGAAAAATTACTCTCTTCTCCAATTTTTATCGCAAGTTTATCTGAACTAGCTGTAAAAATCGATTGTTTCAGAGTTGTCAACTCGGTGCGTTTCGCACCATTTTTGGTGCTTTTTTAAATTATTTCTGCGATAACAATAATGATGAAAATATTAACTTTATTAATTTGGAGTTATTATAATAAATTTTTGATCTCTTTTTAAAATGTTTTACGCAGAATTTATTAAATTAATTTACAAAAATGTATCATCTCGTTCAAATGAATGCAAACATAAATACTATCTCACATATTCATAAAAAATATTTTTGATTAATAAAAGGTTTATTATACGAATTTTCTATGAAAAGTTGTTTAATAAACCTGTCATAAGTCCAAAATATTTTTTGTGAATATGGGGGTTTGTATTTATGTAGAAATTTGTTTAATTTTTTTATAAAGTTTTTGGTTTTTCTTTTTTAACTATGTAAAATACGATAAATTTTGAACTATTGTTAATTTTGAATCCTTAAGCTTCGTACAGACGATGGTCAGATCTTACAATGTTGTCATTAAATTTGCCTAAAATGTCTTGCAACTGCTTGAACATTGTAAGCTCATTTTCATATGGCAGATGTGTAAAATTAATGCATCTGACAATGGTGCCATTGAAAAATGACAACATTGTAATATCTGACCACCGTCTGTACGAAGCTTTACTAGATATTTATGTATAGTTGATCTCTTTATAAAAAAAATTTGTATATATTTAATGTAATTAAATAATATGTATCTACATAGTACATATGAATACCGAGTCGAATTCAACAAGGTAAACTCGTCGCTACAACAATTACAACTCTAACAAAAACAACAGAAGTATACATACTTTGTAATCAATTTTAATAAAAGTTTCACACAAAATGAGTTGTTTCGCAAATAATTTTAAGTCTGAGTTCATACGGCTCATGTCTTATTGACAAGATTCTTCCTTTTTCTTCTTTGAACATGAATTGGCGTTCAAATGATTCATGTCGATGACATGTTTTTTTTTGTATAGTCGTGCGTTTGCATGTGTGCCTTTTTGATATTGAAGACAATAACAAAATATACAACGAATGAAAAAGCAAAACGTAAAGACAGTACATGCATCTGTGTACTCGTTTCTTTTCCCCTCGCCCTCTCGCCTATAAAGTAGCAATCATGTCAATAAGACATGAGCCGTATGAACACAGACTAACTTCGACAATTTAATGTACATAATTAAAACAAAAAAAAATATAAAGAAGAACATTTTTTGACAAATTGGACTTAACACCTTACGAGCAGTTGCTCTAAAGAGTACCTTGTTGAATTCGCCTTGATTGAATAGAAACAAATTTGTGTAGTTTTTTTATGTTTGTTAAATTTTATTTTTTTCCTAAAAACTCTGAACTGTAAAGACTATTTAATAGTTTTACAGTAGAATCGTGAAAAAGTAAACCGAAATATTCCAAGGGGTTAACTTTTTCGAACTATTAAATTTTCTAAGCGGTATTTAATTGTAAAAAATGCAATAATAAACACATTCTGCTGTATTTTCAATATAAAAATAAATATTTTAAATAAAAAAGAAATTCTAAACTTGCTGCGTTTTTTTTCTCCATTTTGGTGCGTTTTGAAAATGCAAAGTTAACATTACTGATTTGTTTATTAAAGACAACTGTCAATTCGAAGCAAGTAGATACGTCGTGTAAACACCATGATTCATTAACATGATTCAGAGGGCGAAGCAGGTGATTCAAATCGTCGTGGAAACATGGCATTAGACATCAAAATTTTGATAGGTGTGAACATAGCTCAAGGCACTTTTACACGATATGTAAAAAGCAGTGAATTTGTCAAATTTCCTACTGCCAAATGCATACATGTCGTGTTACAGAACAAAAAATGGCTTCTGTAACCCTGCAGCTACACGTTCAAGAAATCACTTTCAAGTTGTTCACACAAACTGCTTGTCAAAACTTGTTTGAATTGACAGCTGTGGCACAGGCTACACTCAATTAAATAATGATTTTTTTTTTAATGCCCTCGACGAAGAAACAACTCAAAAAAGTGACTAAGTATTTTGTAAAAAAGCAAAAGAATTTTTATAAATCAATTTTTTTTAATAAAACACATTTTTTTTTGAAGATATACTTATAGTTTTTATTTAGGAAGCGACAAAACGAAATTGTGATCAGCTGTTAAATTGAACGTAAAATTGCCAAACAAATTGAAATGTAAAACTGAAAGCAATCTCGTGGTCAATTTAATAAATGTGAGTGTGTTAATAAAAAAAGTGAGAGTGTGTTGCAAATTGAAAAGCAAAATTTAATTGTGTGGCCTTCAAGTAAGTGTCAGCTCGAATTTGCAGTGTAACATTTTTCAATTACAGCGTGTTCTGATTTGAACTGGCAAACCATCTGACATAAACGGTTTTGCAAGTCATTGGTTTGTGGTGGCATAGATACATTTTTTATTTATGAATTTACACATATTCCTTAAAAAATTAGCTGCATGACAATTAAAAGTGAATAGAAATAGAAATCAGTATATAATATGCTGTTTACTATGAACGATTTAAGATTATGTCAAATGAAAATAAAAACGCACATGTGTGAAAGCAAAAATTATAAACCTTCTGTACTTGTTAATTTTGAAAAAAATGTGCACTTAAGGCGCATATAGACGACATGTTTTTGTCATCTGACATGTCAAATTTTCAAATCACATGTAATTGTGCATGTCTGTCAAAATCGCTGTTTTACAAAAGCTTTATAATATTCGGTCACAAACGTACATGTAATTTGCTTCTGACATTGTCTCTGTTTTTTTCGCATTGTTATTGCAGAAACCAAAGTAGTGCTCGGTTTCAAAATAACTTGCTGCCGCCATGAAAAGTTTTATTTGCGCCGTAAAATAGTTTAGCCATCTTAACATTTTTTTCTTTTAATTCAAAGATACCAATTTAGGATTTTATAATAAAACGGTTTATATATATATATATATATATATATATTCACATAAATTCTAATCAATGGTAAGATGATCAAACATATCTCGGTATTGAAAAAAATTAACTTCAGCCGGCTAATGATTCCGTCAATAGTGGACGCCGCTGCCGGTTTCTTCCCGGCATAGCTTTCTGATGTCAGATGGTTTGTCAGAAGAAAATAGAACACGCTCTAATTGAAATTTTGTCAGATGACTTTGCGTCTGACTTTTACAGAAGCAAAGTTAAAAAGGTAACACACGACATGTATGTGTTTTGCAGTGGGAAATTTGACATGTCAGATGACAAAAACATGTCGTGTACGGGCGCCTTTACATATGGATTTTACATCTGACAAACCAACTGCAAAATACATATCGTGTAAAAGTGCCTTAAACACACACTATATTATAGCATATTATTCTAGAATGTCAAAAAAAAAAAAAAATTTTGAAAATCGTCCAGTATATTATATGAAATGTAATTTTTATTTATTTCAGATTCAATTAAAAATCATGTATACAGAAATTAATTTTTAACAAAAACGTACATAATTTAACACTTTAAAGTCAAACATTATATTATTTTAAAAATACTATTTAAAAGAATTTGATTTTGTAGTAAACAGAAAAAAACAATTGTGATGAACTGACTCTCCTGATTTTTAGTGCTTTTACGAGATCGGCGGTAGTGGCGTGTGCGTTCGTTTCTAAAGCACATAGAAAATAAATTTTAAAACATTATAAAAAACTAAAATTCTATTGTTTACAGAGCTATATATTTTAAAATTTAATTAGTCGTTTATTGGTAAAACTGAGAAAAAAAATTAATATATCAGCAACGAAAACTTGTATTATTCATTGTATTTGATTTAATTATTTTATTTATTTTTCACATATTTAAGTGCAAATGAGAAACAGTTCTGTGTCAAAAAGTTTTATAGTAAACGGTTGTAAATTTAATATTTTTCTAAACATTTCATAAGGCAATGTTTGAAAAATTTAATAAATAGGTGAGTATATTGGACGCTTCCGTTAACATTTTCCTGTATTCCGCAATTGAAGAGTTCCTTTAACGGTTAGAAGACTAAATAACAAATGTTACAATGATTTAATTTGAATAAACAAACTTCTATAAGTGTAGTAAAATTTAACATTTATTACATAAACTAGCTAGCTATTAGAACCCCCAAAACACTCTACAACAGGCATATAATTAGTCGAGCATGTTTTTGTTTTTAAAATAAACAAACGATTAATTTTTTATTTAGAGTCGGTCAATATTTGTATTCACCATTAATATGTACCCACATGCATATTTCGTTTGTAAGAGTTTGAAATAAACTTGACATCGAAGACGTTAAGTTCTGTGTTATTTAACAAAATTCTGCTGTCTGTATATCTATATGGCAGTACGATATGTCCAAAAAGTTGCAATTGTAAAGACACCCCCTATTCCAGCAGAGGCCATTATTTAGACAACCTAAGAAAGAAAATACTTCTTTGCATTATTTTTTACTAGTTTTTAAAATTTGTCGATGTCCTCCTGTAAAAAAACATCTCATGATTATGATTTTGGTAGAAATTCAAAATTATTTTGTTTTGATTTAGTTTGTTATACGTAAAGGCAGATTTTGAGAAAATTTTTGGTGGGGTATATAAATTCGTTTTACTATTTACAATGTTCTTAAATTGGTTTCTTTTTTTTCCATAAGAATTTTTCTTGTAATGTTGCATAGTTGAGTCATTGTGTATTTTTTTTTTTTTTATTTTTTTATTATGAACTCTGTTTTGTATTTAAACAAATTTAATAATAAAGCGTATGGTAGTCCACATTTTCCGGCAAATCATCTGCCTGCCACAGTGTGTAAAATGATCTATATTTAGAAATTTGTGCTTGCCTGGTTAGTGTTTTCTAAGAAAAAGCGAGCCGAAAACATATTTTTATTATTTTAAGATTTAAAGTTTATATGTACACTGTAAAAACTGTATCTGCACAAATATTCCTCACAAAGTTACAATTTTCTGTTTATTTAAATTTGCTTATAATTAACACCACAATAGTGGGGAGGGTATTTTGCATTTGTACTGATGTTTATAACACCTAAAAAATGTTAATCATGGAGATAATTTGATGAAATTTGGTACAAAGGTTTTAATTGTTACTAGGTCCAAGCCTATTGAATAATTTCACATGGCCCCAAAGCAAGCTTCTTTTTGGAAGAGAGCCTTTGTGCACATAAACCATTTTATTATGTTGTTATTTAGATTTAATTTGGTAAGAAAATATTTTACAGTATTTATCGCTTATATGTACACCGGTTATAAGCTTTTAACGCTTATTGACGCCACTACATAAACAATTTTCCCTTCGTATTTAAAATACCCGACAAATTTGTGTGTATATGCATTAGGGTTGTTCGAAAAAAAGTTGAGCCAGTCACCCCCTAGGATTAAAGATAAGTTGAAAAGGATTCCAGAAATTTTTTTTAAATATTTTTCCACCCCTCTGCATACCGCCCTTTTAGTTTTTTGTATACTGCGTCGCCACTTAAAGTCCGATCATACGATTTTGCATATCGTTATTCATGGCTCGTCTATGGATTCATTTTTGCCTTTGGCATATTTTAGTCCGACATCAGATTCTGGGCACCACTTATGCCATCTCAGAACATACTACCCTAATGTCCAATTTTACTCACATCGCAAGAAAACTTAGTACTTCTAGTTTTTAATGTACTCACTTTTATGCCACGCCCCAAAATTAGGCCCACTTTTCTTTACTTATATATATAACATTGAACTTTTTGTTTTTTTGTATAGCGCCGCCGTTTAAAGTCCAATTTAATTGCATCACATATCAGTATTAATGGCCTCACTATAGCTTCATTTTGGGCGCCACTTATAACAACTCGGATCCTTCCCCCTTATGTCAAATTTTTTGCACGTGGCAAGAAAGCCCTTCTAATACTTTGTATGCCTTGGTTTTTATTTGCTCACTTTTATGCCACGCCCCAAAAGTACGCCCCATTTTTTCTTTTGCACATAAATATTATATTAAACCAGGTAGATCAACATACATAAACAAGAGAATTGCAGTCAGAATGAAATTTTATATTGATAAAGTATCTATCATTATTTTTATTTATTATAAAGAAGAGTTTTTGCCACGCCCCAAAATGCAGTACCTTTTGTTTTTTATATAAACCTATTATTGTTCGCATATTGTTGTTTATGGCTTGAATGTTACTTAATTCTTGCTTCTTCTGCAAACTAAGTGACATTCAGCGTTAAAGTTTATGCACCTTTCTGGTATCCGGTTAACTGCAGTCCATACACGGAAGCCGCTATGTTTTTAAGTTTGTACTTTCGATTCGATAATTACCATTGTATATCTTTAGCCTTACCAGTACCCACCCGGGTGACCACTTCGGTTTTATTTCTTTACCTACTTTCTTTAATTTGCTACAGTTAAAAGGAAATTCTTACTCACTGAACAAATTGTTTTCTTTAAAAAAAACTGGAAAATAATTTGTATGATGAAATTTTTCTTAAAAAAAAACTAAAAAAAATGTGTATGACAAAAACTGGTTTTCGTTGCTTATAAACCTGCAGTAATACCCGGGTGGGTATTGGCAAACGATGTACATAAAAATATTTGGTAAAGAGAAGGTTACTATTTACACCCTAAAACTATACTACTGGCAATGAAAACGCATCCTAATCCTTCAGTACGATTTCACGGTTACGAAATTGTAAGAACTGTTCGGAAAGACCCAGCCGCAAAAATTAAGGTTTCGTGCTCGAAAATGTGAAATAAATTTTGAATGCAATGCATACACAGAAATTATAAAATGGGACAATTTACTAATAACGGAGCCTCGATGTCTGCATTTCCACACTGATGACCAATTTTTTTTTATTGCACCAGCAAAATTATTAATCAGAAAATAAATTTAATTAATTAAAATTTCTTTAACGATTAACTTTAACGCTGAATGTCACTTAATTTCGCAGAATTATTGCAGAAGCAAAAATTAGGCAACATTCAAGACATAAACAACAATATGCGATATAAAGTCCCTATATGTTTATATAAAAAACAAAAAGTACTGCATTATGGGGGTGGCAAGAACTCTTCTTTATAATAATTAAAAATAATTATTATAGATACTTTATCAATATAAAATTTCATTCTGACTGCAATTCTCTTGTTTATGTATGTTGATCTACCTGGTTTAATATAATATTTATGTGCAAAAGAAAAAATGGGGCGTACTTTTGGGGCGTGGCATAAAAGTGAGCAAATAAAAACCAAGACATACAAAGTATTAGAAGGGCTTTCTTGCCACGTGCAAAAAATTTGACATTAGGGGAAAGGATCCTACTTGTTATAAGTGGCGCCCAGAATTCGATGTCGGATTAAGAAATCACCAAACACAAAAATGAAGCTATAGCGAGGGCATTAATACTGATATGCGATGCAATTAAATTGGACTTTAAACGGCGGCGCTATAAATAAAAAACAAAAGTTCAATGTTGTATATATAAGTTAAGAAGAGATTACATTAAAAGCTTGAAGGACTAAGTTTTAGAAGGGCTTTCCTGCCGCGTGAAAACAATTGGACATTAGGGTGGTACGTTCCGAGATGGCCTAAGTGGCGCCCAGAATATGATGTCCGATTAAAATGTACCAAAGGCAAAAATAAATCCATAGACGAGCCATGAATAAAGATATGCAAAATGCTATAATCGTTATAATTAAATGGCGACGCAGTATACAAAAAACTAAAAGGGCGGTATCCAGAGGCGTGGCAAAAAATTAAAAAAATTTTTTTGGAATCCTTTTCAACTAATCTTTAATCCTATGGGGTGACTGTCTCAACTTTTTTTCTGTATGGGGACCGAACCACTCTAATATGCATCGTAATAAAATATTTTTTTTTTAAATTGTACGTAAAAAATTCTTATATGTACATATATTCACAGTTTAAAATTTTTTATCAAAATTAAAAATGTGTACTCATCCGCTTGTATCTGAAAGAACATAGGTTCAAATTTTATGCAAAATTATTTTGAAAAAAACGTGCTAACAAAAAGTTTCCAAAAGTACGAATTTCTTTTTTCTTTAACCTTCGTGAAACAATTATGTTCGAACAAACCCAAGAAGTATTTTATTTGGTCAAGACCAGAGTGGCCGGGATAGGGGGGTTTTCCCCCAGATTTACGGGGTTTCATTTCATTTAGGGGCAAATTTAAGGGATACTGGGGGCGTAAGTTTATATGTAGGGTAGTTTAATATTTTCTCGTCTGTTCAAAACAATAACTAAGTATAACTTTATTTTACAGCTTGTTTTTGGTTGAGCAAAAATCGCTAGATTCCCGCTGTACGCGTCTAAAAATAGCTTAATTACCATCTGTGAATAAAAAGTACCATATTTTAGAACTGCTCAAGATTGCCCTCGAGGTAGATAATTTCGTATCAACATTTTAACATGCTTATTCAAGTACTAGTTTTTCTTAGTTTCGTGGAATTTTTTTTTTGAAAATACATTAAAACAAAGCATTTTAAGGGCGAAGTATCCATTAAATAATACGTCTCACAACCTTAATTCAACGCCTGAAATGCTCAAAATTTTAAATTGCGATAATATATTTACTCTGCAAAGTGTCAAACCGTTAATTTAGGATTTCTCCCTACTTATAAATAAAAAAAAGCAGAAACCAATCCAATTTATATAAACTGCAGGAATTGCGACTAAGAATAATAAATATTTTTAAAGAAAATTAATTCCAATATTTTTAAAAAAACTGATTTATACTATCTCTACTTTACATATATAATTTATAAAAGTACTTATGGATGTGTCAGAAGCTAAAAGGCCTAACTTAACTCTTCGAAAATTTTTCGGTTTTGTTATATTACTATCTAATTAGTTGTGTACTCTTTGAAAATTTGGTTTTTTTGTTATTTAAATATTGTCCATTAAACAAATATGAAAACCGGTATAAGATTCAAACTTATTCGTTTATTTCTTCAGAAGCTAAGCCAGATAATAATATAATATATAATATATTTCTGTAATATGAAATATACGCTTCATGTTTTCGGTAGCTTCCTTTTTCAAGTATCTTAAATCTTGGAAATCAATTTTTGAAACATCACTAATTTACCCTAGTTTTTATTTTGAAAAGGTAGGCCTTAAGCTTCGAACACATCCAACTTAAGATACATATATTATTAAAACTATTCAAGGAACTTTAAAAAAAAATATTTTTGGGTGAATTTCAGTTAAATTTAAGAAATTTTGGTTTTTTTGCTTTATTTAGGGAACAATATAAGTACGTAAATTAAAATTGAGCCAAGTTAAATTAATTGAAATTAAATTATTATCTAAACTGCTACATTTAAAAATACGTTAAATTTAAGGGATTTTGAAAATGTTTGGGGTAAGAAAAAAATTACCTGGCAGCACTGGCCAAGACTTTTCAAGTTGTAAGCAGTCGAACCGACCACGATTTAATAATATATATTTACATACATATATAAGAGCGAGTCGATTTGTAATGACAAACATTTGTCGATATTGTGCCATTGATTTTTCGATGGCTTTTCGCATGAGGAAAAAAAAAATCCACTACGACATACAGTACTTTACGGATAAGTGCATCACGCTTAAATAATTCTAAATATAATGAAACATTTTCCTTGATCCATTAAATTTGTGTACATATTTTTCTCTTAATTGCACCCCGCTTAACTGCGTTATACTTATAAATGGTTATATATATTTCGTAAAAAATTAAAATATAAAAGAAAATTTCACGGTTAATTGCGCAAACGAATTTTTTGATTTTTTTTTGTGTTTTGCTTGTAACTTTTAAGGAATTTTATTTTTCTTTGTGTTTTAAAATAATCAGGCAATTGGCAAAGTGTTCTATTGTATCGAATGCCATTTTTTGCCCTCTATTCTTCAGGTCCCGCTGCTACAGCAACAATATTGGGTTAAGCTTTTCCAAAAAACGGTTACTGAACAATTTTATATGTTTTGTTTATTTAAAAATAACCAAAATAAATTAAAAAAAGGCTTTTATTATCGTATGGTCTTTAAACGTTGACCAAGTTAAAAAACAACGAATGTTTATTTTAATAAAAGCGAAACCGATGAACTCTATGTGAACTGATATTATTAAAGTAGGGGCTAGTTATATCGACTTGATGTTGAACGTATATTTTTGTAATTTCATTTTAATGTCACAGTTTATTTTTCTAGGCTTAAACTTGTTTAAATTCTTGCATTTAACCCGCTACTTTGTAATCGAGCTTTTTCTTTCATGAACATATTTATATGCCAAAGAATATGTATCTATGTTTTAGCAAAAAAGTTTCAAAATTTTTTATCTCATAGGTTGATATCCACACAGGACTTTCCACCTATTATTTTGTGTTTCTAAGTTCAAAAGCAAATGAAAAAAAGTTAATTTCCCGTATTATCCTTTTTGATACTTTTTTCACTCCATATATGTATCACTGTAACTTTACAATTTTATATTATATACTAGATAGATGAAGAAAAATGTTGTAAAAAAAGTAACAAAATTAGGAACGATTTTCACACCTCAAACGTTTGAATTTCAAAAAAGGTGCAAATCTGTTTTGTAATTTTTGGATAAGCTACGAATGTAATATAATTTTTAAATGCCCTTTTACACCCTAAAAAGGCCGTACCTCAAAAAAGTACCAGACACCTGTTGGTTTATTATTTAAATGAACAATAATAAGTATTAAATTTTTTGTATCTCTTTTAGTTTAGATATATGAAGATAGCGGATTTTTCTAATGAACAACAATAATGTTAATGTTTTTAACTCTTTTAGTTTAGGAGGTATGAGGTAAGCAGGATTAATTTGGCGAGAGGCCAGCGGTCCAAATGTCAACCTTTTTGCTTCATACGTTTAGGCTTTGCGATGAAAGATAAAAAGATGGAGAAAAAATCTTTTGAAAAAAGTAACAAACATATGTACAATTTTCACCCCTTAAACGTTCGAATTCCGAAAAAGTGCCAAATATGCATTTGTATTTTTTTAGAGAGGTATCAAATGTTATATAATTTTTATTTGTATGTGTATTGGTTTAAAAGCTAGATGGTCGACAAAAAAAGTTCCAAAACACAGGTTTTAACCGTTTACTTCCTTAAACGGCCGAATTTCGTAAAAGTACCAGACACCTATTTGCTTTTTTTATTCAATACACAAAAACATATATTAAATTAAAAAAAAGTACCAGTTAGGGAACGAAAAAGTACCAAAAATCCCTCTTACATATTCTAATTCACTTAGGAACTTGCATGTTTAGTTTTATGTTTCTAGATCCAATAAATACGGAAATTGAAAAGGTACCAGTTAAAGAACAAAATAGTACCAAAAACCCTCTAACAAATTCTCATTCACTCAGGACCTTGCATGTTTAATTTTATCTTTCTAGGTCCAATACTAACGGAAATTCAAAAAAGAACCAGTTAATTAATAAAAAAAAGTGCCAAAAAGTTCCCTCTTATAGATTCTCATCCACTTAGGACATTGCATGTTGAATTTTATGATGCTAGGTACAATATTAACGGAAATTCAAAAAGTACCAGCTTAAGAATAAAAAAAAGTATCAAAAAGCCCTCTTACAAATTCTTATTCACTCAGGACCTTGCATGCTTAATTTTATGTTTCTAGGTCCAATACTAACGGAAATTCTAAAAGTACCAGTTAAAGAACGAAAAAGTACCCAAAGCTTTCCCTCTTATAGATTCTTATCCACTCAGGGCATTGCATCTTGAATTTTATGTTTCTAAGTCCATAGGTAACGGATATGGGCATTTCCATTTTGACGTGTCGTGATATTTGTACCACAAAATGTAAAAAAATTAAATGAAAAAGCGAAATTTGTAAAAAGGGTTTTTATATATTCAAAGTAATAAAGTAGGACTATATTCATACAAAAAATTACTACAATCGACGCTTAGGATTTGAAGATATAATAAAAATATGCGCTGATGGGACGTTAAAAAAACGGAAGTGGATTTTGACTTGCATTACAAAACTGAATAAAACTGCGAATTAAGCGAGACGTTTTGTATAAAACCTTTTTAGTAAGCTTTGGACTTATATAGATATATTTTTCAAACTAGCAAATTTAAAAATGTTTGCTCGTTTAAGGGTACATATCGGCATTTTCAGCGAAAAGTCTACTTTTTTTTAATGTAACGCCAGAATGCAAAGAAGGTTGTACTTTAGGACCATATTGTTCAACCGTTATCCCTTTTGTTACTTAAAGTAGATCTAGTAAAAAAGTAAACTATACATATAAAATTTTTTAAGAAACACTTTAAATTAATTCTGGCGTTACGATACAAAAAGTAGACTTTTCGCTGGAACTGCCCATATTCAAAAAGTATCAGTTTAAGAACTAAAAAGTACCAATAAGCGCTTTTAGAGATTCTCATTCTCTCAGGACCTTGCAGGTGTGATTTTATGTTCATAAGACTAATATTAGCAAAAATTTCAAAAAAGTACCAGTTAAAAAACGAAAAAGTACCAAAAGGATCCCTCTTATAGATTCCTATTCACTCAGGACATTGCATCTTGAATTTTATGTTTTTAGGTCTAATACTAACGGAAATTCAAAAAGTACCAGTAAAAGAACAAAAAAGTACTAAAAAGTTCCGTTATAGATTATTATTCTCTCAGGACATTGCATGTTGAATCTTATGTTTTAAGGTCCAACATTAACGATAATTAAAAAAATACCAGTTGTAGAACCAAAAAGCTAAAGTAAAATATTTCCCGTATTTCCCCTTTATGGTACTATTCCAATTTGGCGCCTTTGAATTTTTTCGATATTAGAGGCCGAGGCAGTGCCCCATAGTTGACTACCGTAGCACCAGATAGGCTTTAAGATAGAGTTGTAAAGTAGAAGCTTGCAATCGAGACTTAGGACAGAAATTCTTCCAATAAGCCAATGAATTTGAATGGCTTTTAGTTTCATTTGAGTTAATTTTGCCTCTATGTGGCATTTCCACGTTAATTCCCGATCCAGATGTATACCGAGATATTTTACATGCGAGTGTTGAGGAATTGTTTGATTATTGATTTTAAAGGGGGGCATGAGTCCCGACGCATTTTTGCTCATTGACCATTATCCTCCATTGTCTTAACCATATTTCTAGCTGAAATATATGATGCTGTAAGTAGCGAGATGCTTCATAACGGCAAGTGTTGAAGTTTGGGTGTGGTTGTTTGTAGAGGGCCCAGGATGCTGCCTTATGGGACTTCAGCGCCAATTGGCTGAGGTGAACTAAAAAAATTTCTTTCTTTAATAATAAATTGACGACCGACTAAGTAGCTTTCTAACAGCTTGTGTGTGTTTGCTGGTAAATTTTGTTTCAATTTATGTACTAAGCCTTCATGCCAGACTTTATCAAAAGCTTGCGAAACATCGATGAAGAGTGCTGAGCATTGATGGTTTGGAATACATCTATTTTCACTTAAAATCGGTGTTAGTTTTGAAACTAGTAATTTCTCAAACAGCTTTGACATTTTTGATAATAAGCTAATAGGCCTATATGATCTTTACCTGGCTTAGGTATTATGGTAACTAAGGAAACCTTCCATTTTTGAGAATAGTCTTCAAGGCGTAAAATAGCATTAAAAATAACAAAAATAATTTTCTTTTCTATGCGAGGTAGCTCTAAAAGCATTTAATTACTGATTTTATCAACACCAGGTGCCTTCTTAGTGTTTAAGTCACAAATAGCCTTTTCGATTTCTCTTATCTCAAATCTGAGGGGAATAGCTGCTCTAGCAGCAACAGGTGGTAAATCTACCGCAATATCGTGAGATACATTTGGTGTAAATACGTTTTTCAAGTGACTAACAAACAGATTTCGTTTTTCAATATTGTTTCTAGCCCAACTACCATTCACGTTTCTTAATGGTGGCTTAGATATAACTGGCCTTTTTAGATTTCCAGCTGCACGCCTTCATGAGTAGTCAGATTGCGGAGTTGCATCAAGTTCCTTAAGATATTTTTCTACAGAAGCCGTTTTCTGAGTCTGCAGTAACTTTCTTAGCCTTTTTGTGTACTCTTTTAATAAATTCTTAAGTTGCGGGGATCTGTACAGTTGCCACTCTCTTCGAACTCTCCTTTTTTCAGTCAAGAGCCGCTCGACATCTGAGAATATATTTTATTATTTTTAATTTTTTTGGGGGCAACGCTGGAATGTTGAACAGCTAGTGTAAAATAACTGTCAAAGTTAACAATAGAGAGATCCACATTCTCCGGTGTGCTAAGCGGAATATTTTCTGTGCAATGGGCACTGAGAAATTTTTTATATTTTAACAAATTTATTTGTGTGGCTGACGTCGCACAGTGGCGCCATTTGAGTTTTTTCGTTGCAAAAATCATATCTTTTGAACCGAATAAGATAATTGAACAGTTTAAACAGCATATGATATAAATATAACTGTTTAGCCTATGAAATGAGCGTTTGGAAAGGGTGCTACGCTTTGTAGGGGCCTACTTATGGGTTATCAAAGTTAAAATTAGTAGAAAAATCAATTTTATGGTAACTAAAAAAATTAGTTTTACATTTTTAGATTGTTTTTATTTTTTTTCTTTAGGGTTTTATGTTTTAAATTATCACCCAACAAATTAAAAAAAAAATATTTTTTTTTTAAAATATATTTTTTCAATTTTCCCATGAGATCCTGCAGATTGGCTTTCGCAGAGACTTCCGTAAACTCCGTATGCAGTGGGCGTGAATTTATTTTGGCTTGCGTAATATGCTTGTATCCGGGTAAAACGTCAGCGCCGTGTCGCGTTAAAGATGCCCGTAGTTTCTCATATTTCTCTTTGGAAAGTTCTAAGTCCATAAACAAGGCCAAGGTATCTTCGGAACCATACTTTTTAATGTGTGCGTTTGTGGATCGTGGGAATGCGACCTAACTCTTTCACTATCCTTTGTATATTTAATAGACAGCGCGTCCGATAATTGCTTCGTGGTCAAGTCATTGGTGGCATCTGCAAGTTTCCTCTTTCTTGTGAAAATTGAACACTCCTCAATACTTTTTTTGGCCTTCCTTTTGCTCCTCTGGTTGATGTGGTGGGTTTATCTACTGCCAATATATCCAGGATGGTGTCTTCATTAAGCCAGTCCTCGTATTTGGAGTTGAAGTTCTGGATGGTTCGATTAGATTTCACCCATTTTGCCTTAATATTTGCATATATCGGATAAAAATTATTTTTTATAATTTCGCTTCTCTCAATATTTCCGTATAAGCTATCAAGTTCTTCTAAAGCAGCTTCCGTGAAAAACTTTGGTGAGGTTGACTTTCTAAACAGTTCAAATAATTTTAAATTGTTCAACGCCATGTTTTCAGTACTTAAATTTTTTAATGGTTTCAGTAATTGTTGCGCCAACTTTCAGTCGTAGACTAATCCAGGCATTATGCTTATTTTGCAATATATAGGCTTATGCTACCATGCCTAAAAATTTACCTGTTCCCTGCATACATATGGATTTAGGCTGAATAATGCAATTTTGATATTATGTACGTGTCCAAATAAGATTTGTGCCTACCTGTAGGGACCATAAGTCAATATTGTTCTTGACCAATTGTACGCCAAAGTATTGTTTAAGTGAGGTACGTACCTGCTAATTTCAATGAGTAGTTTTTTTCAAACTATTAGATCAAACTACTGTCAGTCAAAACATATAAGGGATGGACGCCATACAATTTCTGCAACCATGTCTTTTTAAGCTTTTTTACCTCTAGAAGCAAAACGGGCACGTACGGGCAGATAAAACCTTTTGAATTATGTGAAGAAATAATCAAAGAACAGGTTTTGCAAATATGGCAAATATAGAAAAATGTAGATTTTTTTTATATTTCGTCAAAGTTGAAAAATAGTAAAAAAACGGATAGTGTTGAAATAGTGATTTACCAGGAGAAACACAAAGCAAACAGTTTATTTTTTTTTATCATTACACATTTAATAAATACATCAATTAATACAAACAAAAAATAAGGCGATTCGTTACCTATTTTTCGTGATATTACACCTGAAATCGCAACAAATTGACTAAAAATTGTGTGTTTTTTTGAAAACCGAAAGTCAATCAACTTTGAACGGTTATATCTTCTAAACTAAAAATGTGATATTATAAAGAGTGGCATATTTGAAATCGTTGAAAAGTTTCCTATAACATGGGTTTATTCAAAACTTCGTCGGCTCTCATGCAAATTTTGATTTTTGCAACCTCGTTTGCACTGTGCGTCGCTAAGTAACATGACGGAGATACAATTCTATTTGGGTTCGATATAGTAACAATTGTAGGTGTGTGGTCGGATGATAATTCTAATGAAGCTTCAACATGAATCGTTTCTGTGGGCATGTTTTTAACCACGCCAAAGTCGATAACATCTGGAATTTTTTGCTGATCAGTAGGCCAATATGTTGGTTGTCCGCTCGCGACCACAATTAAACCCATTTTAGAGATTGTGTTAAACAAAATACGACCTTTTGGTGTTATAAGTCTTGACCCCCAGAAGGTATGTTAACCGTTATAATCGCCAGCGGCCAGGAAACAAGGTCCTAATGATTTATAATATTGGCATTCTGATATGGAAAATCTAGGTGGAGAGTATAAAGAAGAAATTACTAAGTTTCGATTTAGCTCTTCAACACAAATAGTCGTTGCTTGCAGATAATCTTCACAATGATCAAACATTAAGTAGTGTTTTATTCGGGCTTTTATCAAAATGGCAGAGCCTCCATAAGCTCTATCTCGAGGGTCCTTAGTATCATATAGTATATAACCATTGATTTTAAACGTATTTCTTGAGGTCAAGTGAGTTCCAGAAACCAACATGACATCAATTTGTTTATTTTTTTAGAAACTATTCTAATTCATTTTTATGTTGGCGGATGCCGTTTGCGTTCCAAAAACAGATTTTGAAACAGTTCATGGCTTGTTAAGTACAGCTTGCAATAACATCGATTGCATTCTTAGACTTTCCTGCATTATATTACCCATTGTGTTCGTAAAATTATTAACTGTTTGCACTAATGTTTCCATGGTTTTTTCAAGACGACTTAAATTAGAAACGAGTTGCATTGGTACATGGTTTGAGTTTAGGACGTTAGCGTAAGAGGTTCTGTTATTACTTGGCTGCGGAGCCTGAATGACATTAGTGTTTGCATGATTTGTTACCTGCATTTGAGGGGGATTAGTTTTCGGTCCAACCGACTGCTTGACGATAGTATATACAGGGCATCCTTTATAATTGACAGTGTGATTACCGCCACAGTTGTTACATTTTTTTACGTTAGGGTCGGTACCGTGTAGTTCACCACATACTACGCAAACAGGGGGTAAATAGCAGTATGCCTTGGTATGACCAAATTCTTGGCAGTTTAAACATTGAACGGGACCATTTCTTTTGTGTGGCTCTTCTATAGTTATTCTTCTATACAGAATATATTTAAGATTGTAAATAGGATGCGTTTCGTTTTTTTAAGCCTTACGTCGCCGGGTTCTTACTCCACTCGAAGTAGTGGTTGAGGATTTTTTCCTTTTTTTAATATTCACGACATGTTTCACTTTGAAGCCTTTTTCTTCCAAGAACGTTTTAATTTCTTCTGGGTCCACACATGAGTCAATTCCCTTAATCACTACCTGAAGACCTTTACTGCTCTTCAGTTGGTATGAATAAAAACTTTTTTTAGCAGTTTCAAATTGGTTATTTATTTTGCGAAAATCATTCTCATGATTTACTTGTATTTTAGTCTCGTTTATACTACCACGCTTGACTGCAGCTACGTAAAACGAATTTTCACCTATCACCGAGATCAAACTCTTTATTAGCTCGTTTGAGTTTTGCTCCCTAAGATATATCGGGGGAATCTTGGCCGATTTCATCACGTTTGGTGCTTCTGAGGATTCATCCTCAAGAATTGCAAAACGATTTTGAGAGTTTATTTTATCAAAAGATGGTACCTTTGAGGACGAAGTAACTGCTGCAGAGGTAGGGCTACGACCCCGTTTAAGCACTGTTATATATCTATCAATGCCAACTTGTAATGGAGGCTTTTGAGAAATCATCACTTATTAAAGTAGTTTTTGGCACCGCGGCAACACTTGCAGTTAATAGATTTGTTATTGTATTACGATCGACCGTATTTGTAAACAAAGAGGGTGAGAGGGAACGAGTTTGAATAATAGGCTTAGCCGTTAAGTAATTGCTACCATCGATTCTTTGTTTTGTTTCTACAGTTGCATTTCTTTCATTATGTTTTATTGTTTTTGCATTATACGCATTCGTAAGAGTTTTTTTTAATATTATTTTACTGTTTTTTTAATTGTGCTCTTCTTTTTATTTGTTGTTTAAAAACCCCGAGAATAAAAAAAAGAATATGTATATAAAAACAAGAAATGTATGCCGAGTTAAAAAAAAAACACGTCTGCATTCAACGAGCACGAAACCAAACAATGTTTGAACTTACAAAAGAAAAATACAAGTATCTAATGCATTGGTTACAAACTGAAGAGCATAACATACTTGTACCATATAAAGAACTCACGAAAGAAAAAACTAACAGTTATCCTCAAGGAATATCTATTACTAAAAGTTTAGGCAGTGTACCTCTGCAAAATCTGTTGGGCCATACCGCGAAAAGAATCCTAAAGATCAAGCCAGTAAAGAAAATAAACAAAATTGAAAGCGGAAATCTAACAATATACCGCCAATGTGGCTGTGATGGGGCATCTAGTCAAAGCGACTTCCAACAGAGGTTATCAGATGGTCAAATTTCTGACTCCTATTTATAAATGACATCAATTGTACCACTTAAATTATCATTAAAGCATTTCACATTTTGTGTATGTGTCAAGTTGAATGTCAATTTTTTACATGTAAAATTTGTACACATCGTCTGAACCCCTCCAAACAATAGCATGTGTTATTTCTCTGTGTTCAGTACACATGACATTTTTGATTTTGAACGAGTTCTATTTTCAAGTGACCAAGCATCTGACTTCAGCTATTTTCTATTAACAAAATTGTTTGTGGCGACAAAAATTAATTGAAATTTTAATATATATAAATTATAATAGTAAAAAATACATAAATTATTAAATTAAAAATATCAATTTGACCCCAAAAATTTAATGCAGAAATTGTTCAACAATGGTGTTTATTATATTTTTATTTATTTAAAAAAGTCACAAATACAATTACAAATTATATTCTAATTTAATTAATAGTAACGTATAGTGAAACAGACCAGAATCTCTGGCGGGAATCGAACCCGCAACCCTCGCAATGACAGACTAGCTCACTACCAACCAGGGTTGTCAGATGTGGCGATTTTTCGCCAAACTTGGCGATTTTCAAACTTGTTTGGCGACCTAATTTTTGGTTTGGCGACATGGCGACTTAAAAAAATAGTTGGCGATTTTGTTCGCTATTTTTGATGAGCTTTGGATTTGTTTTAAAATTCGTTATATTCAATAAGAAGAAAAAATATTACTTTTATTCTAGTATTTTAAAGTATGAAATTTGAGGCATTCATATGTATGGTCAGTATTTGAAAGTATGTTTGTTCAAATGGCTGACGAAGATAATAAAAATCTTCGAGTAAATTGTATTTCGTTTTCAAAGAGCTCTTGAAATTCCTTGGACCATGAATATACCTATTTAAAGTCTATGAACATTTTTCCATTATACTATGTATGTATGTGGCAATTTATTATTATAGATAAAAACGTTGTTGTTAAAGATTTTTATGAATCCTAACGTACCTTTTGATGTTTGCGAAACACACTTGAAAAAATTAGCGTTTGTTAATTGTAACGAGGGTTTTAATCATGATATTTCATCTTATTTATAAAGGTTAAGCCCAGAATTTTATAGCTACATGAGATGGGATGCCAAAAAAGTACCAAAATTCAGGTTTTACCCATTTGCTCCCTAATAGGACCGAATTTTAAAAAAGGACAAGACACCTGTCCGCTTATTTTTCTATAGAACAACGAGTATTACGTTTTAGTGGATCGATTTCGGTAGTCACCTATCTCTGGTCCAAATTTCAAGTATTTAGCTACAGGCGTTTAGGCTGTGCGATGATGAATCAGTGAGTCAGTCAGTCAGTAACGTGACAATTGGAGATGGAGTAAAATGTTGTGAAAAAAGTAACAAAATTTGTAACCATTTTCAAACCTTAAACATTTGAATTTCAAAAAAGGTCCAAATCCGTTTTGTATTTTTTAAGATAAGGTACGAATGTGATATAATTTGTATTTACCCTTTTACTCCACAGAAAGGCTATACTTCAAAAAAGTACCAAACACCAGTCTGTTAATTTTTTTAATGAACAATAATAAGTATTTAATTTTTTGTATCTCTTTTAGTTTAGGAGATATGAGGTTAGCGAGTTTTTCTAATGAACAATAATAAATGTTAATGTTTTTCTTTAGCTTAGGAGGTATGAGGCTAGCAGGATCGATTTAACGAGAGGACAGACCTCGGTCCTAATGTCAACCTTTTAGCTTTAGACGTTTAGGGTCTGCGAGATGGAGATGGAGAAAAATATTTTGAAAAATGTAACAAACATATGTTGGTACAATTTTGACCCCTTAAACGTTCGAATTTCAATAAAGTAGCAAATATGCATCTGTATTTTTTAGATAAGTTACAAATGTTATATAATTTTTATTTCTATGTGTATTGATTTAAAAGCTAGATCGTGGAAAAAATACCCAAAATACAGGTTTTACCCGTTTACTACCTAAAACGGCCGATTTTCGTAAAATTAACAAAAATTAATATTAAATTAAATAAAAGTACCAGTTTATTTAAAACAATTACCAGTTAGAGAACGAAAAAGAACCAAAAAGAACCAACGAAAAGAACCAATAATCCTTTTTAAAGATTTTCATTCACTCAGGAACTTGCATGTTTAATTTTATGTTCCAAGGTCCAACAAATACGGAAATTGAAAAGGTACTAGTTAAAGAACAAAATAGTTCCAAAAACCCTTGGGGTGTGTCTAATCTCTGGTACAAATTTCAAGTGCTTAGCTTCAGGCGTTTAGGCTGTGCGATGATGAATCAGTGAGTCAGTGAGTCAGTAAAGTTACATTTTTATATATATATATATATAGATTGTACCTCTTTTGTGTTCACTAAGTATTTTTAATGTGTTCTAAATAAATATTTAACAAAACATATATTATGGCGACTTTTTTAATTTTTGGCGTATTTTAGCGATACTAAACATATTTATATTTTAGAATTTATAAAAAATATTTTTAATAATTCTAAAAATATGTATTTTATTATCAAAAACTGAAAAGTTGACAACGCTGGTTTGTTTATAAAAGACAACTGTCAAAACGAAGCAAGTAGATAATTCGTGTAAACACCATAATTCATAAACATGATTGAGAAAGCGACGCAGGTGATTCAAATCGTAGTGTAAACATAGTTTATTCATCTATGATGAACAAACCCCTCGCAATGGCTTGATATGAGCATAGTATATACTGTGACCGTCCGTTCTGTAATATACAGATCAGTAATGTATTCAGATAATTGTTTTATTAAATGTTCTTTATTTGAACTGGAATAGAATTTCTTTCTCATTACTAGAAACTTGTTCAATTGTTCTTTCTGGCTAATTACAATACATTAATGATTTTTGATTTAATGATAAGCGATGCTTATAAGAGAATTTTTTGTTAACGATGCATAAATATATAAGAATTTTTTGCCAAGGCAAGTTTTAAAAATGTCATTAAATTGTGATGCATAAGTGCATATATATATATATATATATATATATATATATATATATATATATATATATATATATATATTATATTTAAGTTAAAAAACTTAATTATAAAAAAGAGTACTTTTTAGGTTTTCATATATACTGCATATTGGTTGTGACTCGGGTATTTTTTCAATGATTCGACAGATTTAAATACCTACGACACAGGGTAATGGCCAAAGGACACTCAAATGGAGTGGGCCTGGTGGAGAGAACAGATGGTTCCTTCACGACAAATCGCAGAGAAACTTTGGAAACCTTGCTACAGGTACACTTTCCTGGCTCGACTATTGGGGCTAGTACCGGGCACATGGACGTCGAGGCCCATTCGGCCTTTTTTTGTTCTTTAAGGGCAAGCTTCGCCTGGGGATATATTCCGACCGATTGGCGTATGGTCAGAGTTGTAGTTATTCCCAAAGCTGGCAACAGACCGCTGGAGAAGCCGAAATCCTATCAGCCTTACTTCATTTCTGCTCAAGACCGTTGCGCGGCTACTGGCCCTGCACATAAGAGAAAAACTGCAGGCTTCCACACCGATACACCGACCACAGTTTGCCTACCAGAAGGGTAAGTCGACTGAGGCGGTATTGCACCATTTGCTTGCGCAGATAAAAAAGGCACTACGTAATTAGGAAATTGCATTGTGTGCATTTCTTGACGTGGAGGGTGCCTTTGATAACACGAGCTACGATTCTATTACGGATGGTCTGACGCGGAAACGGATAGACGACGAACAGGGGGCGGGGCTATCCCCTCTATTATGGTGCCTGGAATTGATGATCTGCTGGTCAAGCTCGAGGGACATGGCCTTCGGGCCATTGGCTATGCAGACGACCTGGCCATAGTGGTGACTAGGAAGTTCGAGAGCACAATCACTGAGGTGATGCAGGGTGCTCTTGACAAGGTTCTCGGGTGGTGCCATGAAAGGGGGCTGAATATCAACCCAAACAAGGAGGTCGTGATACCGTTTACGAGAAGGTATAACTACAGGCTTGAGAGGCTGGTGGTTGACGGAACGGAGGTTGAGTACTCTAATGAGGTCAAGTATCTGGGAATTGTTCTGGACAAACGTCTTAATTTAAACTCGCACTTGGATCAGACCCTCAGGAAAGCGGTTAGGGCCTTTTGTGTGTGTGTTTTAGGCCGGGATTTGTGCCATTGATGTGTTTTGCAGCAACATTCTTGACAGGGGAATGGTTTCCGGCAGTATTGTGATCTTGAGTGATAGCCAAGCGGCCATTCTTCCTGGAGAATGTCCTCGAAGTTGTTGGCGGAGCTGGGAACAATAAACAGTGTAACGCTCCGATTGGTACCTGGGCACTCGGATGTCCCGGATAATAGTGGGGCTGATGAGCTGGCCAGGGCTGGCTCAAACGCCCGGATGATGGGTCACGAACCCTTCTGTGGGTTGAGTTGGGCCAGGGTCCAGTCCCTCATTGGAGACTGCGCTCTGAGGAAACATAGGAGATACTGGGTATCTCTTCTGGGAATGCGCCAGGCAAAGGAATCAATTTCTCCCGAAAATGTAATGAGGACGAATGGTCTCGGCAGACGGGATCTGCGATTGTTGGCGGCTTATCTGACTGATCACCACACGATCAAGTACCACCTGTATCGTATGGGCCTGGCAGAAGATAAGGAATGTATGCTGTGTCTAGAGGAAGACGAGTCGACGAAGGACATACTGTGTGACTGCCCGGCGCTGGCATGGGCCAGGAGGAGGCATTTCGGGCATAGCACAGTGGGTGCGTCCCAAATCGGTGCTATATCGGCAAAGGACCTGGTTGGATTTCTTTGGGAAGCAGAGGGTCTTTTGGCCAACTAAAGGGGAGTAGGTACAATAGACCTAACCTGGTCGCGGTACCCGTCGCTATTGGGGGAAACCTCCCCGCTTTGTCGAGGAACAAAAAATTCATACTTGGACTCGAGAAGAAATATGGTTCCTGAAAATGGGTATTTAAAAAAAATATAATTTGGTCATAATTTTTTGTATCTGAACCGATTTTTTCGAGGTATTTTAAAAATATGTTCTACTAAAGATTTTAAACATATAAGACGTATTCATAGGTAACACAATAGCCCTTAAATTTAATTTATTAAGTTTCTAATTTTGATGTTTTCAAGACCAGTATTGTAGTAGTTTGGTCATAACACGGCTATTTTTAACCGATTTGACAGATTTATTTATCGACGTGCACTTCACCTTTCCCGCCCACATTTTATAGGATATTGTGTATTGATAACCAAGATGCTTGTACCACATTTGGAAACTTTGGCTCTTTCCGTTCTCCAGATACACAGAAATCTATAATGTCTTTGTACGGGAGGTACCACCCACTTTTACAATCCCGCCCACATTTTATCGGATGTCGCGTAGTGATAACCAAGATGCTTGTACCTAATTTATTTATTTTATACGCAGCGTGCACAACAAGATTAAATCTTAATTTGCAGTACAACAAGTTACATTTATAATTAAAACAATATTTTTTACATACATAATTACAAATTGTGGTATGTATAACAAATACAAATATGTTAAAAATGTTATGACAAATTAAAAATATAAATATTAGTTAGTTAATTTATTTATTAGCGGCCAATTTTTAGGTTTGATATCATACATACATATTTAAAATCGTTTTAAATACAAATTTGTGTTCTGTACTTATCACTTTAATGTAACTTAGTTCACCAAGCTGGTACATTTAGAGGCCGTCAACATTTGCAGAAAAATGTGTTAGTCCCCTTTTACAATGTGGCAAGTGAAAGGCAGACAGACGAAGTTTGTAGGCGAGAGAGGAAAAACTAAGGTGTGTCACGCATACAGCGTCGCCCCCTTACCAACAAACTTCGTCTGTTTGACTTTCATTTGGCACATTGCAGAAGGGGACTTACTATTTATGTTTTAGTTTTTAACACAGACGATGAGGAAACACCAGTATTTTTGAATATTCTACTACAAAAAAATTTTTTTTTTGTTATTATGCCTATCACATTTTAATGTCTCATAAATTTGAAAAATTCTTATATTCAATTATAATTGTTTTCCAATTCTTATAATTTGTAATTGTTGCCATATTCCGATTTCATTTCACATAACTTTTTTCTCCGAGAGTTGCAAAAGCCCCTCACTCAACAACTGCTCTCAACAAAATGAGAAAGAAAAAACAGTCAACGAGGAAACATTGTGTTTGGAAACATAAAATATTAAAAAATTTGGATATTTGAGAAACCAAAAAGGTCACACGAATTTCAAGCAGAAACATTACCACACACATAGCAACATTTAGTGAAACATCCCCATGTTTCGACAAATGTTGCTTCGTCTGTGGGTAACCTAAAATCTTAGCAAGGTGGTCTTTATTGCACAACAATACAACAACAATAGGTAAATCAAAAACAGAAATTGGTTTTCTTTTTAATGATATTTTTTTTTTGTATTTAGTAGTGCTATCATACTTTTATCTTAATTAAATAAGACTTTTCAAATTAAACTCAAAAAATCAATCTGTATTTAAATTAACTTAATATAGATTTAAATACTATCTTGAAAATTGGGCATACAATTTTCGAGTGTAACACCAAAACTTTGGGTTTTGCCGTTCTCGAGATTTAAAAAATGTATAATGTATTTGTATGAGAAATGCCACGCCCAGTTCTCCAATCACGCCCACATTTTGTAAGATGCTGTGTAATGAAAACAGAGATGTTTGTACCTAATTTGAAAGCTTAGGCTCTTGCCGTTCTACAGATATACAAAAAAAGAAATAAAAACAAAGGGATTTATGGGAGAAATTAGAGCATTAATGAAGCGACTGATCTTGCTGCATTTCAACAGCAAAATTCTGATGAGCAAATCTGACATAAATATATACCAACCAAGTTCCCATTATATTTGGGGTCTTCGGAAAATCCATTTTAACCGACGGTCAACTCTTCTCAAGTCGAACTTCTGTAAGTCGAAAATTCTTAAAGTCGAAGGGAATATCTTGGCAATAGCGGTAGACAGGCCAATTCATATGATTTTTTTTCTATAACTTGAACTCTTTAACTTCTATATCTTGAATTTTTCTATAACTCAAAGTAAAGTAAGTCGAATTTTTTTCCAAAAATGTTTTGCCATCTTAAATTTTTGTTTTCTTTAAAACTAATTAGCATTTTAAATATGACATTTATCTTTAGTTAAATAAAATTTGATAAATCTAAATTCAATAATTCGATGTTTTTCAAATTTTGCATGTAAACACTTATCAAATCACACAATATTTTATTAAATGAAATCTTTACATATGTACATCTGTACTTATACGAAACAAAATTAAAATAACATGAATGCCGAACGAATTTAATTTTTTGTTGTGCATTTATTACAAAATTCTCTAACTTGAAGTTTCTGTAATCCGAACTTTTTTGTCGGGATAATGGAGTTTCGAGTTATACAAGTTCAACTGTATACTATATGGGGTCTAGGATCAATATTGTGGAATTTACAAAAGAATGACAAACTTATATATACCCATTTACCTGTGGTGAAGGGTATAAAGAAATGTTTAATGGTGTTTTCTTTTTAACATAAAAATGTGATATTTTCATAAAAAATGCAATTTTGTGTTCGTTTTTAAAAAATGTTTTGCTCTCTAAAAGGGAAGCATGTTTTATTTTAAAACATTCACCCTTACTTATTACATAAGGCATTGCACTTTTCGCCCCGAATAAAACGAGAGTGTTCTTAGTGTCCTGTAAAAAAAAAGTGATAAATGATGTTTATATATGGGGTTTTTTTTATAACGGCGACGCACAGAGGGTTGAGATGTACCAAAAGTGAGGATTAATTCAAAAGCTGAACTTCCTACACATTCGTACTGGGTGAAAGGTAATTAAATTCTACATCACTATTTGCCAAAAACTTTTGTTCTGAGTAAATTACTCTATCTACTGTGAGCTGTCAAAGTCAAATAATTTTTCAAAATTTTTCGTGCCGTGCCTAAAACTGAAAATTGAGATATTTTGGGTGCTGATAATTCTTATTAAGCGTTCTAAAAGTAATTTTTATTAAAATGGAACCATCAACTTCAGGTATTTGGCTACATAATTGCATTAATGTTTTTTAGATAAAAGTTTTGCAAATATTTTTAATATTTTTTTAAAAAGTGCTCCATATTTGGGGTATTTTCGATAAATACACAGAGTTTCAACAAATTTCTTGTTGGGATCCAGCAAATTTTATTAAGTGATATTTTAATATAGTATTTTAGCTTATATATTCCACACCAAACTTTTGCAGAGGTACCGCGTTTTCTTACTTATTAAAATTTTTGTGAAAGAACTCCAGTTGCTAAATACTTAATCTAAAAAAACAAACAACAAATCAACTTGTTTGTTTTTAACTCTCTTTTGTCTTTATTTTCAATATTAAAGTTATTGTTATAAATGAGTTTGGTTTCTATCAGAGATGGTTGCGTGAGTTAATTTTGACTCACGCTCACTTACAAAAAATAATTTCTGTTTTAATAATTAGTATTGTGGTTATTTTGTTGAACTATTTATGGTTTTTAATCCAAATTTTTAATATTCTCAATTAGGCTCAAGTTCATTAAATTTAATTTTCATTAAATTATTTTTACAAAGAAAGGAAGTTTACAACATGAAAGTTAATTAAAATTGTTTTTGATAATCTTTCATTTTTGACCGTGGCTGGGGCTCGAACCCAGGCCGGCAGGTTACCATGACATGTTTAGATCGCATCCACTCGATCTCCTCAGATGGATTTGCCGTTTTACACTCGCAGCCATCGACGACTGCTGACGTCAATAGTCAAACATCAATCCTTAAACCAAATTGTATTTTAACCTTTGGTAGATCGAAGTTTGCTTTTTTCTTGAATGATTATTAATTTTAATTACTTTTACATGTTTTTCCTTTCCTCCGTTTTCTCGTACCTTTGTCAAGAATTTTTCTTGAAGTCCAAGTACATTTTTTTGTTTTCCATATTTGTCTTTCTTTTTCCCGTTGACCTTTTTTCAGCACAACTTGAAGGACAAATGAACACATAGAGCTCGTGCCTTAGCTTTAACAATAATTAGTATTGTGGTTATTTTGTTGAACTATTTATGGTTTTTAATCCAAATTTTTAATATTCTCAATTAGGCTCAAGTTCATTAAATTTAATTCGAGCCCCAGCCACGGTCAAAAATGAAAGATTATCAAAAACAATTTTAATTAACTTTCATGTTGTAAACTTCCTTTCTTTGTAAAAATAATTTAATGAAAATTAAATTTAATGAACTTGAGCCTAATTGAGAATATTAAAAATTTGGATTGAATTTCTGTTTTATTTACACCGAATTCTAATTTTTGCATACGTTCGTGCTTTTATTACATTTAAAATTAAATGTTAGGGAAGTAAACAGTGATACTTTGGAGTTTGGGCTTTCAATACTTCACGGGTGGATACGATTTTTTGAGTGTCTCCTCCACTTATCCTATAAAATACCAATAACAAAGTGGCAAGCAAGGTCGGATGAGGATAAGAAAATAGTTGCAGAACCAAAATCACGAATTCAAAAAGAATTTCTGGAAAGAACTGGATTAATTGTGGATCAGCCAAAGCCAGGTTCCGGAAATTTTAACGACGGAAATACAGCAAGACGTTTTTTTAAAAATACAGAAATATCAGCAGAAATAACGAAAGTTGATTTGGCCTTAATAAAAAAATGCGCACAATATAAGTTGTTATTTCCTGTGGTCACGAAATCCACCTAGAGAATTTTCGAAATTTTGCTCATAACACTGCAAAGTACTTTGTTGAAAAACATCCATGGTTTTGTATGAAGCCTAGTACTCTGTTCGAACTTGCGAAAAATGTTGAGCAACATTGATTATTTCACACGAAAATTTTGTCATGTATCAATATTGTCTATAGTAGTGCGGTAAATATTGATTTAAATTACCATTCACTCTCACTAAATAAAACTGCAAAAAAATAGTTTTTACTATTTTTTACCAGCTTTAGTGAGGATTCGTATTTTTTCACTAGCACTAAAAAAATTAATTGGCATTGCAAATTTTTTCACTATCACTAATTGTGTGCATAAAATCTGCACTCAATTCAAATGTGTAGTTCAAAATTTGAACTTGCAATCAAAGAGCTAAACAAAAACATAATATTAATTAAATTTAATTTTGTATGTGCATGGTTTTCTGATGATATGCATAAGCAAAGGAAATTTAACTAAATGAAATTCTGTCAATAACGGAATAATTCTTGGATTTAATCCTGAAAACACAATTTTAAATTGTGTGCAAAATTTTTAATCAAATAAGTGAAGAAAAAAATATTGCAATATACTGATGATTGCTTTTTTTTAATCAAACCATTTTTTTGCGAAAAATATTTTAGCATTACAATCACCTATGTGTAGTTAGATTGCCTTTTTTCCATTCATCACTCAACATCAACAATATTATTGCAATCATTTTGAACTAGTGCACTACCCCCATCTATGACAAAAACCATGTGTTTTGATAATTGTCATTAAAAAAAGTAAAACAATTTTATTTAAATAATTTTCTAAAGTAAAAAAACAAAAAAATTTAATTAAATTATTAATTTTTGTACATTTCTACATTTTTCTTTTAAAAACGCTTGTTATAAACCCCACCTCACATAAAAATAAAAAATTACAAAAAATGAGAAGCTGTTGCTTAAAATTCCGTGCGAAATAATATGAGCTGCACTTGTTTCGCACGGAAAAAAATGGTGCTAGAAACATTTCGCATGTTTTTCGTAATATAAATAGAGTACAACTCTATCAACATTTTTTCGTTTGTATTTCACAGAATTTTTTTTTATATTGATTTTTAAAACATTTCGCACGAAATACTGAACAGAGTACCAGGCTTTAGACTGTTATGAATGGCAAAAATTCGTTAAAAATTGCTAAATTAGGGGAAATTCGCAAAAATTTGCTAACAGCGGCATGATAGCAAAGTATTTATTATAAATCATTAAAGGTCTAAAAAATCATTAAACTTACAGTTAAAATCGCGCCTATCGCGAAGATGGATAAAACTACGTGATAAAAGATCAAAAAAAAAAGACCCGTGTCTCCCAGTTTTGCCCAAAGTCATCCACTTTTTTTTATGGGCCCCCAAAATTTTTGCAAAAAAGTGATACTTTTCTCAGGCTCATATCTTGCAAACCGGAATTTTGATTTACCATCTGAGACAAAGTTGTAGCTCTTGTCATAAAGAACAATTTTTAAATTTTGCGGCTACCTAAACGGTGCTAAGGATCATTCCTAGGAAGTTCATATGTTCTAAAAAGTTGTTAACTGAGATCTTAGGTATATTTTTGTAGTTGATCGTTTCCTTGAATTTTTAACGGTTTGCTACCTATGGACCTGAACAGGGGAAAAAAGGTAAACAAAAATCGAATTTTTTAAAGTTTTTTTTGCGATTTTGATCTTGAAGATGAAGTTTTTATCTTTGTAGAGTTGTCTGTATATGGGTGTTTTTCCATGACTTAAAAAATTACACACAGTGTAATTGAGAATTTTTACACAACATTTAGGTGGCGTATAAGCGAAAATGGACTATAGCGCAAATGTACTGTATAAAAAATGTTGTGCATTTTTTCTTATTTATATATGGCAGAAAATTGAACATTCTCAAATATATCGCTAATTCCACTATTAGGCTTATAAATGAATAGCACGATATACGATAAAGAATTAATAAAAAACCTTTAAGTTGAATTAAATTTGAAAAATTTAGTTTTTACACTTTGGTTATAAAAATGTCTTATAAACTAAGCTTTATGAAACATTTATTAGAAAAAGTATAGGTAAACATTTAACCTGCTTTTGCAGCTACATAATTTTACTTACAGCTTTTGTTAAGCAAGCGGTACGGTAACATACAGCATCGAACAATAAATAAGGGCTTAATTTTTATAAATTTTAATAACACATTGGAATATAAAATACTAAGTAGTGGAATAACTTCCATGTAAAACCTTGACAAACAGAAATGGTACAAAACTTAAACAATACTTTTAATGCACACTGTCAACACTGATTGTAACGGCAATTTTTCTTTAAAGAATAAAAAATAACACGTTTCTGGCAACCTTGTATACTACACTCCTTGGCTGATGTCATGTTTATAAAGAGAGAGACATAGAAATGAAACATCCCTTATTTTGTGGTCCCTTTTTTATTGCCAAGGGATAACATTCTGTAAGGATTCGTCTGTTAATTATTTTTCCTCCTACTCCTCTTACTTAACATGCTTTTGACACGTGTGTTTGTGTGTGTGTAAATTTTAGAACTAATAGCGTATATGACGATTTAAAAATGTTACAAAACACAGTGTGTGTTTAGCTTTAAAACGGATAAAACAAAATTGATTCTCAAAAATATAAAAAAAATAATAGTAGCATTGGCATTAGGAAAAAAATTAAGTGGACCGAAAAATAGAAAGATAATAATATATTGTACATGAGTAAATATGAGAAAAAGTGGTGGCGAAAATGATTCCGAAGAACAACAAAATCAACAAACTATGTTAGGAACTTCAACACCTCATCAACGTAAAACGAACCATCTTCCAGCAACAATAAATTCCTTAGAGGCCAAAAATAAAAACATTTCCAGACAAAAACCTTATGTTAACGATGATAATGACGACAGTTGTCATGCGAATAAACAGGAAGCACGGTGTAATGAAAAAAAGCAACAGCAACGTCATAAAAAACGCCAATTACAAAAACTAAAAGCGACATGTGAAAAATACGATTATGATATTTTTAAATCACAAACATCTATTACAGATATTGCATGTATTTCAGTTAACATGCCATCTGCTCCAATCATAACATCCGTTTCATATTCTTCAACATCAACGCCGATGTCATCAGCATCATCACTGTCATCGGAATCATTATCTTCCAATACCACTACCTTCATAAAAAACTGTTCAAAGAAAGATAAAAAGACTAGTGTAATTAACAACAATTGCAATAATCAAACGACTTTTTCACAACAACATGCAAAAGTCAGTCATCAACAAACTCCCTCTGAAAACTTTCACAAGAGAGAGCAACAAATGCCAAATTTTGAAACCATTTCGCAATTAGACGAGAACTCCAAAACAGACACATCAACAAAAGTGAAACAAATTCCAACATCACACATTCAACAACGGCAAATGCATTACAATCAACAAGTGAAATGTTATCATGGAAATGAGTGTACCACTACTAATACTAAAAGGGATTTGTAAGTTGTCGAAAATAAAATAGAAATGAACCCATTTGCAATTCCATTGCAATTAAAACTACTTCATTCGAGTGCAAGTAAAAGGAATGATTTTTTTAACTTATTTACTTAAATTCCGGAAAAACTACCGCCATTTTTAAACAATTAAATTTTTTTAATCCTAGCGAAGCTTTCTATTTAAATTTATACCTTGTGTAATAACCTGTTTGATTAAGGTGTGGCAATTGGATATCACTATTAACAAGTACGAACTCGGTATTCGGCTATGCCGTATCATATATACATTAGCGTGGCCGTTAGTTGTATGGATAACTTTTTTTTTTTGATTTCTTATACTCTCCCCCTCCAAATCGGTTCAGTTTTATGTAAAAAAAATACAAAAAAATTTCGTAGCGATAAGTTGTGTTTTAGGGAGGGCGTCCGCCCCTCAAAGTTTGCCATCAAGCCATTTATTCAAATGTAATTTGTTTGCGTATGACTATCTTCTAAAAACAACATTTTACAAGAATATGATATATGGCAATATTTTAGCTCTTCTAGTCAACAACATAAGCCTCCAACAAAGTTTTTTGCTAAGACTAATATCTTAGAAAATAATTAAGAAAATAACAACAAAATACCAAACATTTTATATACGCTTTATATATATAACAAGTTAGAGTGCTATATTCGGCTGTGCCGAATCTTTGATACCCTCCACCGACAGTTCGAATGTTTAAGGAGTAATATCTGTATGATGTCTTTTTATTATTATTATCTTAAACCAGAGTAGGTAAATGAATTTCTTTTTTCTTTCTTTCTCGCGAAGGTTTTTTTGTACAAAACTTTTCGATTATCATTATCGCGAGAAAGAAGAAAATATTGTTGTTGTTTCCTTCTTTTGTGTTTGCCGAAGCAAACACAAATGCTTCTCTTCGTTTAGCAGAACGAAGAGGAATGATATAGAAGGAAACAAACTGAAGGAGAATAAAATTAGAAAAGAAAAATGAAATCGAAATATCGAATGGAAGGAAGGAAAAAATAAAGAATTCTTTTTCTGTTTTTTATTGAAATTATATTGTTATGAAGTAAAATTAAAAGCAAAGACTTGATTCGTTTTTGAAAAATTCCCTAATAATTTACCAAAACGAAATCAATTTATTACATAGACATTCATTAAAACAAATTTCAATGAACAAAGTTTTTTCCTTCTTTTATTTCCCTCTATTTTTTTCCTTCGATTTAGAAAGAAGAAACAATTTTGTTTGCTTCTTCTCTCCATTTCGTTTCCTTCTTTTTCAGCCAAACGAATGGTTTTTTATTTCAGCACAAATATCAACGAAAGAAAACACAGCAGTTTCTCGCCTTCGTTTATAGAAACGAAACAAAAACAACAAATCTCTTCTTTTCGCGAAACGAAGAGGGAAAGATAAAAAAAAAAGAATTCTTTGCGAGGAAATACCTACCCTGTCTTAAACTGTGACGATTTGTTATTAATTTTGGTTTTAGGAGACTAAACTGTTTTCCGGGAGTAGGGCATATATGGTGCCTAGGGTAAATTATGTACCGATCTTCACGAAATTTCACAGTATCATTTATAGTCCTATAAAATTGTGAAGAGCCAAAATTTGTTATGATTGCATTATTTTTTACGGTTTTAGGCGTACTGAACTGTTTTCCGGGAGTAGTGTTTATATGGGGCTTAGGGTAAATTATGGACCGACCTTCGCGAAATTTTACAGTGTAATTTCTAGTCGAATAAAACGGACTTGGGCAAAATCTTATGTCATTCCGTGCATTTTTGCATCATTTATGTTAGTTTTTGTAACAAAATTATCAAGTTTTTGAAGGTGGTGGTTCCACATTTTGATTCATAGCTCTGGTCCTACTGAACCGATTTTGCTGAAATTCAATCCCAAACTGCTTAGGATAACTACAAGCAATTTGACACCTAGTTTGTTTATTTCTTTTGAGTTTTTCGAAAGTGAGCGTGTTTTCAACAGACGGACAGACAGACGGACATGGCTAAATCGACTTAGAATTACTCAAGCAGCCAGAATATATATACTTTATGGGGTCTGAGATGAATAATAAAAAAGTTTCACACGGAATGACAAACTTAGTATACCCTCTTCACAACTAATTGTGGTGGAGGGTATAAAAAGTCGATTTAATGTCAAGTGACACAATTTTGAAATCGATGTCTTCCAATTTGGATGAAATTTACACCAAGGTTAGTCCTATTAGATAGTAGTTTACACACAAATTTTCAACAAGATCGGTCAAAAAGTTTCAGTGGTAGAGGGGGTCAAAGTTTGCCGTACAGGTGTTCTTTCTCATCCATGTAATTTATTATCTATTGGTGTTAGCAAAATTTGTCCCAAGTAGCTTAGATAGCTATAAAAAAAAAAATTTAAAAATTTTTTAAAAAAACAAAAACAATTTTTTTAAAAAGTTTGATCAAAAAGCTATCTAAACTACTTGGGTAGGTTATGTAAATACCACTTCTCCAACCCCGCCCAAATTATGTCGGATGCTGTGTATTTTTTTGCTTTTGTCGTTCTCCAGACATACAGAGATCTATAATGTCTTTCAATAGACATGCCACGCCCCCTTATCCAATCCCGCCCACATACTGGCGGATGTAGTGTTTTGAAAAGCAAGATGCTTTTACGTAATTAAAACTTTGGCTCTTGCCTTTCTTCAGATATACATAAAAAAAAAGACAAACAGCAGAGGATTTATGGGTAAATTTAGTGGCGGTTGTGGTTTTTTGCTCATATCTCTTGCAAAAGCAAACGATTCCGGACTTTATGAGAAATATAACGCCCTCGTCCGCACCTGGGGTTGGACACACGGACATCGGTAAATAAACTTCGCTCCTCATAATGCCCCAATATATGCATATATTCTTTATTGGGTCTCAGATCAATATACAGTACTTTTCGCTTATAGTCCACAACTATAGTTGCACAACTTTCGTGGACTACAACCGATTTTTTTATGTCATTTTATTAATAATAAGAAGAAACCTAGTATAATCCACATTTTGGACTTTATAAATATTATTTTCTTCAATAAAACCACTCTTTTTAAACAAAAGAACAATTTATTTAAAACATAACCAAATAATGATTTAATTTAAATAAATAGTTAAAACAAAAGTCTTTTTTATTAATTAATTCAAATGCTTTAAAATCTTACAATAAAAACAAAAATGTAAATAATTTCAATGCTTCACAAGCCCTAAGGCCTAACCATAATATGCATAGCCTTGCTTAACCTACTGTGCGGAATGTGCGATTAGATTCGCACCTTGCATAAGCAAATGATAGTTTCATTAAACTTAGCAAAAAGTTTCCTTAAGTTCAATATGGTTTGTCTCATATAATTAACATGCACATTGGCTTAAGCCAACTTAAGCACATTATGGTTGGGCCTTTAAGTATGAGATTCATTTTAATTCTTTGGATGACGAAATCAAACACAACATAAATATCAATTTCATTGGCTCTTTATGAAATATAAATTGCGAAATTTGGCATTCATAATAGTTGCCAGAAAGGTAAATAAAAACATGTTGCCAGTTGATTAACACAATATAAAAAACAGAGTGGACTGCAAGTCTGTGTTCATACGACTCATGTTTTAATGACATGATTGCTACTTTATAGGCGAGAGGGACGAGGGGAAAAGAAACGAGTACACAAATGCATGTACTGTCATTACGCTTTGCTTTTTTATTCGTTGTTTAATTTTGTTCTTGTTTTCAATATCAAAAAAGCACACATGCATACGCACGACTATACAAAATAAAAAAACATGTCGTCAACATGACATGAATCATTTGAACGCCAATTCATGTTCAAAGAAGAAAAAGGAAAAATCATGCCAATAGAACAATTAGATCAAATAATTTGTATGAAATTCGAAAAATCTGCAAGTGAATATGACAGTTTAGGCTTAGATCCGTTTTTGGTCTTTAAGCGGAATGGACTACAAGCGAAAAGTACTGCAGTAGAAATTACAAACGGAACGACAAACTTTTATATACCCTTAAGAATATTATATTCCGGTTTTTATATTTTGTTACAATAATTTACATTTATATGTATATATAACAAGTAAGAGTGCTATATTCGGCTGTGCCGAATCTTATATACCCTTCACCATTGTGCGAGCAGAATACAGAGCAACTAGACAAAACCTAAATAATTTCTACATAAACATACATATATACAAAACATAAAACTCCATTATAAATTAAATTTAAAAAGTTAAAACTGGTAAATATTTTTTAGATCGTTTCAGAACATAAAAAAATTAAAAAAATTTTCTTTTTGAAAAAACAAGATTCGAACCAGGGACTCACAGTTTCTAACCTAGGCAAACCCCCTAGACAACTGGACCATGAAGGAACGTTTCATGAATATCATTAAAAGTAAATATGATCAGTTGACAAAGTTATATATACCCTCTTACCTTCGGTGAAGGGTATAAAAATACAAATTTTTTGGATTTCAGTACTTTGGACATAACTCAGCCATTTATTAACCGATTTGACAGATTTATATACCGATTTCTTAAGGAATAAATTTACCATTTACTTTGGTGATAAAACTTGGACTCAGAAAGACCTATGAGTTCCGAAAATGTGTATTTAAAAAAAAAAAAATTTAATTTTGGTCATAACTTTTTCGTATCTGAACCGATTTTCCCGAGTTTTTCAGAAAATATTTTCTATTAAAAATTTCCGATCTTTTGATATATAAGGCGTAACCATAGGTCATACGACAGTCCAAAAAATCCGGTTTTTATACAATTTTTGATATTTTTTGTGCGGGAGGTACCACGCCCACTTGTTCAATCCCGCCCACATTTTGTAGGATGCTGTGTATTGATAACGTTAATGTGTGTACCTCATTTGGAAACTTTGGCTCTTGCCGTTCTCAAGATATACAGAAATAAAAAACTACAACAACAACAAGGGATTTTTGTGCAAAATCAGAGGCAGTTGTGGTTTTTTGCTCATATCTCCGTCATTTTTAGACCGATCTGGCTGAATTTCAATAGCAAACTTAAACGGAGTATATGTGACATAAATATACATCAACCTAGTCCACATCATTTCTGGGGTTTTCGGAAAACCCATTTCAACATACAGACGGACAGACGGACATCGTTAAATCAACTTCGCTTTTCATAAGGACCCAGAATTTATATACTTTATAGGGTGTAGGATCAATATTTTGGAACATACAAACGGAATGACAAAGTTATATATACCCTCTTACCTTCGGTGAAGGGTATAAAAATACAAATTTTTTGGATTTCAGTACTTTGGACATAACTCAGCCATTTATTAACCGATTTGACAGATTTATATACCGATTTCTTAAGGAATAAATTTACCATTTACTTTGGTGATAAAACTTGGACTCAGAAAGACCTATGAGTTCCGAAAATGTGTATTTAAAAAAAAAAAAATTTAATTTTGGTCATAACTTTTTCGTATCTGAACCGATTTTCCCGAGTTTTTCAGAAAATATTTTCTATTAAAAATTTCCGATCTTTTGATATATAAGGCGTAACCATAGGTCATACGACAGTCCAAAAAATCCGGTTTTTATACAATTTTTGATATTTTTTGTGCGGGAGGTACCACGCCACGCCCACTTGTTCAATCCCGCCCACATTTTGTAGGATGCTGTGTATTGATAACGTTAATGTGTGTACCTCATTTGGAAACTTTGGCTCTTGCCGTTCTCAAGATATACAGAAATAAAAAACTACAACAACAACAAGGGATTTTTGTGCAAAATCAGAGGCAGTTGTGGTTTTTTGCTCATATCTACGTCATTTTTGGACCGATCTGGCTGAATTTCAATAGCAAACTTAAACGGAGTATATGTGACATAAATATACATCAACCTAGTCCACATCATTTCTGGGGTTTTCGGAAAACCCATTTCAACATACAGACGGACAGACGGACATCGTTAAATCAACTTCGCTTTTCATAAGGACCCAGAATATATATACTTTATAGGGTGTAGGATCAATATTTTGGAACATACAAACGGAATGACAAAGTTATATATACCCTCTTACCTTCGGTGAAGGGTATAAAAATACAAATTTTTTGGATTTCAGTACTTTGGACATAACTCAGCCATTTATTAACCGATTTGACAGATTTATATACCGATGTCTTAAGGAATAAATTTACCATTTACTTTGGCGATAAAACTTGGACTCAGAAAGACCTATGAGTTCCGAAAATGTGTATTTAAAAAAAAAAAAATTTAATTTTGGTCATAACTTTTTCGTATCTGAACCGATTTTCCCGAGTTTTTCAGAAAATATTTTCTATTAAAAATTTCCGATCTTTTGATATATAAGGCGTAACCATAGGTCATACGACAGTCCAAAAAATCCGGTTTTTATACAATTTTTGATATTTTTTGTGCGGGAGGTACCACGCCCACTTGTTCAATCCCGCCCACATTTTGTAGGATGCTGTGTATTGATAACGTTAATGTGTGTACCTCATTTGGAAACTTTGGCTCTTGCCGTTCTCAAGATATACAGAAATAAAAAACTACAACAACAACAAGGGATTTTTGTGCAAAATCAGAGGCAGTTGTGGTTTTTTGCTCATATCTACGTCATTTTTGGACCGATCTGGCTGAATTTCAATAGCAAACTTAAACGGAGTATATGTGACATAAATATACATCAACCTAGTCCACATCATTTCTGGGGTTTTCGGAAAACCCATTTCAACATACAGACGGACAGACGGACATCGTTAAATCAACTTCGCTTTTCATAAGGACCCAGAATATATATACTTTATAGGGTGTAGGATCAATATTTTGGAACATACAAACGGAATGACAAAGTTATATATACCCTCTTACCTTCGGTGAAGGGTATAAAAATACAAATTTTTTGGATTTCAGTACTTTGGACATAACTCAGCCATTTATTAACCGATTTGACAGATTTATATACCGATGTCTTAAGGAATAAATTTACCATTTACTTTGGTGATAAAACTTGGACTCAGAAAGACCTATGAGTTCCGAAAATGTGTATTTAAAAAAAAAAAAATTTAATTTTGGTCATAACTTTTTCGTATCTGAACCGATTTTCCCGAGTTTTTCAGAAAATATTTTCTATTAAAAATTTCCGATCTTTTGATATATAAGGCGTAACCATAGGTCATACGACAGTCCAAAAAATCCGGTTTTTATACAATTTTTGATATTTTTTGTGCGGGAGGTACCACGCCCACTTGTTCAATCCCGCCCACATTTTGTAGGATGCTGTGTATTGATAACGTTAATGTGTGTACCTCATTTGGAAACTTTGGCTCTTGCCGTTCTCAAGATATACAGAAATAAAAAACTACAACAACAACAAGGGATTTTTGTGCAAAATCAGAGGCAGTTGTGGTTTTTTGCTCATATCTACGTCATTTTTGGACCGATCTGGCTGAATTTCAATAGCAAACTTAAACGGAGTATATGTGACATAAATATACATCAACCTAGTCCACATCATTTCTGGGGTTTTCGGAAAACCCATTTCAACATACAGACGGACAGACGGACATCGTTAAATCAACTTCGCTTTTCATAAGGACCCAGAATATATATACTTTATAAGGTGTAGGATCAATATTTTGGAACATACAAACGGAATGACAAAGTTATATATACCCTCTTACCTTCGGTGAAGGGTATACAAATACAAATTTTTTGGATTTCAGTACTTTGGACATAACTCAGCCATTTATTAACCGATTTGACAGATTTATATACCGATGTCTTAAGGAATAAATTTACCATTTTTTGGTGATAAAACTTGGACTCAGAAAGACCTATGAGTTCCGAAAATGTGTATTTAAAAAAAAAAAATTTAATTTTGGTCATAACTTTTTCGTATCTGAACCGATTTTCCCGAGTTTTTCAGAAAATATTTTCTATTAAAAATTTCCGATCTTTTGATATATAAGGCGTAACCATAGGTCATACGACAGTCCAAAAAATCCGGTTTTTATACAATTTTTGATATTTTTTGTGCGGGAGGTACCACGCCCACTTGTTCAATCCCGCCCACATTTTGTAGGATGCTGTGTATTGATAACGTTAATGTGTGTACCTCATTTGGAAACTTTGGCTCTTGCCGTTCTCAAGATATACAGAAATAAAAAACTACAACAACAACAAGGGATTTTTGTGCAAAATCAGAGGCAGTTGTGGTTTTTTGCTCATATCTACGTCATTTTTGGACCGATCTGGCTGAATTTCAATAGCAAACTTAAACGGAGTATATGTGACATAAATATACATCAACCTAGTCCACATCATTTCTGGGGTTTTCGGAAAACCCATTTCAACATACAGACGGACAGACGGACATCGTTAAATCAACTTCGCTTTTCATAAGGACCCAGAATATATATACTTTATAGGGTGTAGGATCAATATTTTGGAACATACAAACGGAATGACAAAGTTATATATACCCTCTTACCTTCGGTGAAGGGTATAAAAATACAAATTTTTTGGATTTCAGTACTTTGGACATAACTCAGCCATTTATTAACCGATTTGACAGATTTATATACCGATGTCTTAAGGAATAAATTTACCATTTACTTTGGTGATAAAACTTGGACTCAGAAAGACCTATGAGTTCCGAAAATGTGTATTTAAAAAAAAAAAAATTTAATTTTGGTCATAACTTTTTCGTATCTGAACCGATTTTCCCGAGTTTTTCAGAAAATATTTTCTATTAAAAATTTCCGATCTTTTGATATATAAGGCGTAACCATAGGTCATACGACAGTCCAAAAAATCCGGTTTTTATACAATTTTTGATATTTTTTGTGCGGGAGGTACCACGCCCACTTGTTCAATCCCGCCCACATTTTGTAGGATGCTGTGTATTGATAACGTTAATGTGTGTACCTCATTTGGAAACTTTGGCTCTTGCCGTTCTCAAGATATACAGAAATAAAAAACTACAACAACAACAAGGGATTTTTGTGCAAAATCAGAGGCAGTTGTGGTTTTTTGCTCATATCTACGTCATTTTTGGACCGATCTGGCTGAATTTCAATAGCAAACTTAAACGGAGTATATGTGACATAAATATACATCAACCTAGTCCACATCATTTCTGGGGTTTTCGGAAAACCCATTTCAACATACAGACGGACAGACGGACATCGTTAAATCAACTTCGCTTTTCATAAGGACCCAGAATATATATACTTTATAGGGTGTAGGATCAATATTTTGAAACATACAAACGGAATGACAAAGTTATATATACCCTCTTACCTTCGGTGAAGGGTATAAAAATACAAATTTTTTGGATTTCAGTACTTTGGACATAACTCAGCCATTTATTAACCGATTTGACAGATTTATATACCGATGTCTTAAGGAATAAATTTACCATTTACTTTGGTGATAAAACTTGGACTCAGAAAGACCTATGAGTTCCGAAAATGTGTATTTAAAAAAAAAAAAATTTAATTTTGGTCATAACTTTTTCGTATCTGAACCGATTTTCCCGAGTTTTTCAGAAAATATTTTCTATTAAAAATTTCCGATCTTTTGATATATAAGGCGTAACCATAGGTCATACGACAGTCCAAAAAATCCGGTTTTTATACAATTTTTGATATTTTTTGTGCGGGAGGTACCACGCCCACTTGTTCAATCCCGCCCACATTTTGTAGGATGCTGTGTATTGATAACGTTAATGTGTGTACCTCATTTGGAAACTTTGGCTCTTGCCGTTCTCAAGATATACAGAAATAAAAAACTACAACAACAACAAGGGATTTTTGTGCAAAATCAGAGGCAGTTGTGGTTTTTTGCTCATATCTACGTCATTTTTGGACCGATCTGGCTGAATTTCAATAGCAAACTTAAACGGAGTATATGTGACATAAATATACATCAACCTAGTCCACATCATTTCTGGGGTTTTCGGAAAACCCATTTCAACATACAGACGGACAGACGGACATCGTTAAATCAACTTCGCTTTTCATAAGGACCCAGAATATATATACTTTATAGGGTGTAGGATCAATATTTTGGAACATACAAACGGAATGACAAAGTTATATATACCCTCTTACCTTCGGTGAAGGGTATAAAAATACAAATTTTTTGGATTTCAGTACTTTGGACATAACTCAGCCATTTATTAACCGATTTGACAGATTTATATACCGATGTCTTAAGGAATAAATTTACCATTTACTTTGGTGATAAAACTTGGACTCAGAAAGACCTATGAGTTCCGAAAATGTGTATTTAAAAAAAAAAAAATTTAATTTTGGTCATAACTTTTTCGTATCTGAACCGATTTTCCCGAGTTTTTCAGAAAATATTTTCTATTAAAAATTTCCGATCTTTTGATATATAAGGCGTAACCATAGGTCATACGACAGTCCAAAAAATCCGGTTTTTATACAATTTTTGATATTTTTTGTGCGGGAGGTACCACGCCCACTTGTTCAATCCCGCCCACATTTTGTAGGATGCTGTGTATTGATAACGTTAATGTGTGTACCTCATTTGGAAACTTTGGCTCTTGCCGTTCTCAAGATATACAGAAATAAAAAACTACAACAACAACAAGGGATTTTTGTGCAAAATCAGAGGCAGTTGTGGTTTTTTGCTCATATCTACGTCATTTTTGGACCGATCTGGCTGAATTTCAATAGCAAACTTAAACGGAGTATATGTGACATAAATATACATCAACCTAGTCCACATCATTTCTGGGGTTTTCGGAAAACCCATTTCAACATACAGACGGACAGACGGACATCGTTAAATCAACTTCGCTTTTCATAAGGACCCAGAATATATATACTTTATAGGGTGTAGGATCAATATTTTGGAACATACAAACGGAATGACAAAGTTATATATACCCTCTTACCTTCGGTGAAGGGTATAAAAATACAAATTTTTTGGATTTCAGTACTTTGGACATAACTCAGCCATTTATTAACCGATTTGACAGATTTATATACCGATGTCTTAAGGAATAAATTTACCATTTACTTTGGTGATAAAACTTGGACTCAGAAAGACCTATGAGTTCCGAAAATGTGTATTTAAAAAAAAAAAAATTTAATTTTGGTCATAACTTTTTCGTATCTGAACCGATTTTCCCGAGTTTTTCAGAAAATATTTTCTATTAAACATTTCCGATCTTTTGATATATAAGGCGTAACCATAGGTCATACGACAGTCCAAAAAATCCGGTTTTTATACAATTTTTGATATTTTTTGTGCGGGAGGTACCACGCCCACTTGTTCAATCCCGCCCACATTTTGTAGGATGCTGTGTATTGATAACGTTAATGTGTGTACCTCATTTGGAAACTTTGGCTCTTGCCGTTCTCAAGATATACAGAAATAAAAAACTACAACAACAACAAGGGATTTTTGTGCAAAATCAGAGGCAGTTGTGGTTTTTTGCTCATATCTACGTCATTTTTGGACCGATCTGGCTGAATTTCAATAGCAAACTTAAACGGAGTATATGTGACATAAATATACATCAACCTAGTCCACATCATTTCTGGGGTTTTCGGAAAACCCATTTCAACATACAGACGGACAGACGGACATCGTTAAATCAACTTCGCTTTTCATAAGGACCCAGAATATATATACTTTATAGGGTGTAGGATCAATATTTTGGAACATACAAACGGAATGACAAAGTTATATATACCCTCTTACCTTCGGTGAAGGGTATAAAAATACAAATTTTTTGGATTTCAGTACTTTGGACATAACTCAGCCATTTATTAACCGATTTGACAGATTTATATACCGATGTCTTAAGGAATAAATTTACCATTTACTTTGGTGATAAAACTTGGACTCAGAAAGACCTATGAGTTCCGAAAATGTGTATTTAAAAAAAAAAAAATTTAATTTTGGTCATAACTTTTTCGTATCTGAACCGATTTTCCCGAGTTTTTCAGAAAATATTTTCTATTAAAAATTTCCGATCTTTTGATATATAAGGCGTAACCATAGGTCATACGACAGTCCAAAAAATCCGGTTTTTATACAATTTTTGATATTTTTTGTGCGGGAGGTACCACGCCCACTTGTTCAATCCCGCCCACATTTTGTAGGATGCTGTGTATTGATAACGTTAATGTGTGTACCTCATTTGGAAACTTTGGCTCTTGCCGTTCTCAAGATATACAGAAATAAAAAACTACAACAACAACAAGGGATTTTTGTGCAAAATCAGAGGCAGTTGTGGTTTTTTGCTCATATCTACGTCATTTTTGGACCGATCTGGCTGAATTTCAATAGCAAACTTAAACGGAGTATATGTGACATAAATATACATCAACCTAGTCCACATCATTTCTGGGGTTTTCGGAAAACCCATTTCAACATACAGACGGACAGACGGACATCGTTAAATCAACTTCGCTTTTCATAAGGACCCAGAATATATATACTTTATAGGGTGTAGGACCAATATTTTGGAACATACAAACGGAATGACAAAGTTATATATACCCTCTTACCTTCGGTGAAGGGTATAAAAATACAAATTTTTTGGATTTCAGTACTTTGGACATATCTCAGCCATTTATTAACCGATTTGACAGATTTATATACCGATGTCTTAAGGAATAAATTTACCATTTACTTTGGTGATAAAACTTGGACTCAGAAAGACCTATGAGTTCCGAAAATGTGTATTTAAAAAAAAAAAAATTTAATTTTGGTCATAACTTTTTCGTATCTGAACCGATTTTCCCGAGTTTTTCAGAAAATATTTTCTATTAAAAATTTCCGATCTTTTGATATATAAGGCGTAACCATAGGTCATACGACAGTCCAAAAAATCCGGTTTTTATACAATTTTTGATATTTTTTGTGCGGGAGGTACCACGCCCACTTGTTCAATCCCGCCCACATTTTGTAGGATGCTGTGTATTGATAACGTTAATGTGTGTACCTCATTTGGAAACTTTGGCTCTTGCCGTTCTCAAGATATACAGAAATAAAAAACTACAACAACAACAAGGGATTTTTGTGCAAAATCAGAGGCAGTTGTGGTTTTTTGCTCATATCTCCGTCATTTTTGGACCGATCTGGCTGAATTTCAATAGCAAACTTAAACGGAGTATATGTGACATAAATATACATCAACCTAGTCCACATCATTTCTGGGGTTTTCGGAAAACCCATTTCAACATACAGACGGACATCGTTAAATCAACTTCGCTTTTCATAAGGACCCAGAATATATATACTTTATAGGGTGTAGGATCAATATTTTGGAACATACAAACGGAATGACAAAGTTATATATCGTTACCTAAAACGCAAAACGCCCTATCTAACATTTTGAAAATTTTACAGGAGAAGCAAATTACTATTCAAAATGTTAATTGATAAATTGCCTAAAACTGCTTATAATTTATTTTCCTTCTATTTTTCTTGTAAAACCTACCAGTGGTTTTGACAATTGACAATGTTGCATATTATGCAAACTGTTAGTAAGGTCTTTTAGCGTGTATCCATATAATCTTTTGTAGATAGGGCCGTTTGTTTTTTGTTAATAAAAGCGCTAATTTTGGTTGAAAGACTCCAAAATTTATTGTGGACATTAGTGTTGATGCAATTCATCAGATTTCATGAAAAAGTCGATTTTTTATTTTTTGTTAGTTAGGGCCTTTTGCGTTTAAGGTAACGATATACCCTCTTACCTTCGGTGAAGGGTATAAAAATACAAATTTTTTGGATTACAGTACTTTGGACATAACTCAGCCATTTATTAACCGATTTGACAGATTTATATACCGATGTCTTAAGGAATAAATTTACCATTTACTTTGGTGATAAAACTTGGACTCAGAAAGACCTATGAGTTCCGAAAATGTGTATTTAAAAAAAAAAAATTTAATTTTGGTCATAACTTTTTCGTATCTGAACCGATTTTCCCGAGTTTTTCAGAAAATATTTTCTATTAAAAATTTCCGATCTTTTGATATATAAGGCGTAACCATAGGTCATACGACAGTCCAAAAAATCCGGTTTTTATACAATTTTTGATATTTTTTGTGCGGGAGGTACCACGCCCACTTGTTCAATCCCGCCCACATTTTGTAGGATGCTGTGTATTGATAGCGTTAATGTGTGTACCTCATTTGGAAACTTTGGCTCTTGCCGTTCTCAAGATATACAGAAATAAAAAACTACAACAACAACAAGGGATTTTTGTGCAAAATCAGAGGCAGTTGTGGTTTTTTGCTCATATCTACGTCATTTTTGGACCGATCTGGCTGAATTTCAATAGCAAACTTAAACGGAGTATATGTGACATAAATATACATCAACCTAGTCCACATCATTTCTGGGGTTTTCGGAAAACCCATTTCAACATACAGACGGACAGACGGACATCGTTAAATCAACTTCGCTTTTCATAAGGACCCAGAATATATATACTTTATAGGGTGTAGGATCAATATTTTGGAACATACAAACGGAATGACAAAGTTATATATACCCTCTTACCTTCGGTGAAGGGTATAAAAATACAAATTTTTTGGATTTCAGTACTTTGGACATAACTCAGCCATTTATTAACCGATTTGACAGATTTATATACCGATGTCTTAAGGAATAAATTTACCATTTACTTTGGTGATAAAACTTGGACTCAGAAAGACCTATGAGTTCCGAAAATGTGTATTTAAAAAAAAAAAAATTTAATTTTGGTCATAACTTTTTCGTATCTGAACCGATTTTCCCGAGTTTTTCAGAAAATATTTTCTATTAAAAATTTCCGATCTTTTGATATATAAGGCGTAACCATAGGTCATACGACAGTCCAAAAAATCCGGTTTTTATACAATTTTTGATATTTTTTGTGCGGGAGGTACCACGCCCACTTGTTCAATCCCGCCCACATTTTGTAGGATGCTGTGTATTGATAACGTTAATGTGTGTACCTCATTTGGAAACTTTGGCTCTTGCCGTTCTCAAGATATACAGAAATAAAAAACTACAACAACAACAAGGGATTTTTGTGCAAAATCAGAGGCAGTTGTGGTTTTTTGCTCATATCTACGTCATTTTTGGACCGATCTGGCTGAATTTCAATAGCAAACTTAAACGGAGTATATGTGACATAAATATACATCAACCTAGTCCACATCATTTCTGGGGTTTTCGGAAAACCCATTTCAACATACAGACGGACAGACGGACATCTTTAAATCAACTTCGCTTTTCATAAGGACCCAGAATATATATACTTTATAGGGTGTAGGATCAATATTTTGGAACATACAAACGGAATGACAAAGTTATATATACCCTCTTACCTTCGGTGAAGGGTATAAAAATACAAATTTTTTGGATTTCAGTACTTTGGACATAACTCAGCCATTTATTAACCGATTTGACAGATTTATATACCGATGTCTTAAGGAATAAATTTACCATTTACTTTGGTGATAAAACTTGGACTCAGAAAGACCTATGAGTACCGAAAATGTGTATTTAAAAAAAAAAAATTTAATTTTGGTCATAACTTTTTCGTATCTGAACCGATTTTCCCGAGTTTTTCAGAAAATATTTTCTATTAAAAATTTCCGATCTTTTGATATATAAGGCGTAACCATAGGTCATACGACAGTCCAAAAAATCCGGTTTTTATACAATTTTTGATATTTTTTGTGCGGGAGGTACCACGCCCACTTGTTCAATCCCGCCCACATTTTGTAGGATGCTGTGTATTGATAACGTTAATGTGTGTACCTCATTTGGAAACTTTGGCTCTTGCCGTTCTCAAGATATACAGAAATAAGAAACTACAACAACAACAAGGGATTTTTGTGCAAAATCAGAGGCAGTTGTGGTTTTTTGCTCATATCTACGTCATTTTTGGACCGATCTGGCTGAATTTCAATAGCAAACTTAAACGGAGTATATGTGACATAAATATACATCAACCTAGTCCACATCATTTCTGGGGTTTTCGGAAAACCCATTTCAACATACAGACGGACAGACGGACATCGTTAAATCAACTTCGCTTTTCATAAGGACCCAGAATATATATACTTTATAGAGTGTAGGATCAATATTTTGGAACATACAAACGGAATGACAAAGTTATATATACCCTCTTACCTTCGGTGAAGGGTATAAAAATACAAATTTTTTGGATTTCAGTACTTTGGACATAACTCAGCCATTTATTAACCGATTTGACAGATTTATATACCGATGTCTTAAGGAATAAATTTACCATTTACTTTGGTGATAAAACTTGGACTCAGAAAGACCTATGAGTTCCGAAAATGTGTATTTAAAAAAAAAAAATTTAATTTTGGTCATAACTTTTTCGTATCTGAACCGATTTTCCCGAGTTTTTCAGAAAATATTTTCTATTAAAAATTTCCGATCTTTTGATATATAAGGCGTAACCATAGGTCATACGACAGTCCAAAAAATCCGGTTTTTATACAATTTTTGATATTTTTTGTGCGGGAGGTACCACGCCCACTTGTTCAATCCCGCCCACATTTTGTAGGATGCTGTGTATTGATAACGTTAATGTGTGTACCTCATTTGGAAACTTTGGCTCTTGCCGTTCTCAAGATATACAGAAATAAAAAACTACAACAACAACAAGGGATTTTTGTGCAAAATCAGAGGCAGTTGTGGTTTTTTGCTCATATCTACGTCATTTTTGGACCGATCTGGCTGAATTTCAATAGCAAACTTAAACGGAGTATATGTGACATAAATATACATCAACCTAGTCCACATCATTTCTGGGGTTTTCGGAAAACCCATTTCAACATACAGACGGACAGACGGACATCGTTAAATCAACTTCGCTTTTCATAAGGACCCAGAATATATATACTTTATAGGGTGTAGGATCAATATTTTGGAACATACAAACGGAATGACAAAGTTATATATACCCTCTTACCTTCGGTGAAGGGTATAAAAATACAAATTTTTTGGATTTCAGTACTTTGGACATAACTCAGCCATTTATTAACCGATTTGACAGATTTATATACCGATGTCTTAAGGAATAAATTTACCATTTACTTTGGTGATAAAACTTGGACTCAGAAAGACCTATGAGTTCCGAAAATGTGTATTTAAAAAAAAAAAAATTTAATTTTGGTCATAACTTTTTCGTATCTGAACCGATTTTCCCGAGTTTTTCAGAAAATATTTTCTATTAAAAATTTCCGATCTTTTGATATATAAGGCGTAACCATAGGTCATACGACAGTCCAAAAAATCCGGTTTTTATACAATTTTTGATATTTTTTGTGCGGGAGGTACCACGCCCACTTGTTCAATCCCGCCCACATTTTGTAGGATGCTGTGTATTGATAACGTTAATGTGTGTACCTCATTTGGAAACTTTGGCTCTTGCCGTTCTCAAGATATACAGAAATAAAAAACTACAACAACAACAAGGGATTTTTGTGCAAAATCAGAGGCAGTTGTGGTTTTTTGCTCATATCTACGTCATTTTTGGACCGATCTGGCTGAATTTCAATAGCAAACTTAAACGGAGTATATGTGACATAAATATACATCAACCTAGTCCACATCATTTCTGGGGTTTTCGGAAAACCCATTTCAACATACAGACGGACAGACGGACATCGTTAAATCAACTTCGCTTTTCATAAGGACCCAGAATATATATACTTTATAGGGTGTAGGATCAATATTTTGGAACATACAAACGGAATGACAAAGTTATATATACCCTCTTACCTTCGGTGAAGGGTATAAAAATACAAATTTTTTGGATTTCAGTACTTTGGACATAACTCAGCCATTTATTAACCGATTTGACAGATTTATATACCGATGTCTTAAGGAATAAATTTACCATTTACTTTGGTGATAAAACTTGGACTCAGAAAGACCTATGAGTTCCGAAAATGTGTATTTAAAAAAAAAAAAATTTAATTTTGGTCATAACTTTTTCGTATCTGAACCGATTTTCCCGAGTTTTTCAGAAAATATTTTCTATTAAAAATTTCCGATCTTTTGATATATAAGGCGTAACCATAGTTCATACGACAGTCCAAAAAATCCGGTTTTTATACAATTTTTGATATTTTTTGTGCGGGAGGTACCACGCCCACTTGTTCAATCCCGCCCACATTTTGTAGGATGCTGTGTATTGATAACGTTAATGTGTGTACCTCATTTGGAAACTTTGGCTCTTGCCGTTCTCAAGATATACAGAAATAAAAAACTACAACAACAACAAGGGATTTTTGTGCAAAATCAGAGGCAGTTGTGGTTTTTTGCTCATATCTACGTCATTTTTGGACCGATCTGGCTGAATTTCAATAGCAAACTTAAACGGAGTATATGTGACATAAATATACATCAACCTAGTCCACATCATTTCTGGGGTTTTCGGAAAACCCATTTCAACATACAGACGGACAGACGGACATCGTTAAATCAACTTCGCTTTTCATAAGGACCCAGAATATATATACTTTATAGGGTGTAGGATCAATATTTTGGAACATACAAACGGAATGACAAAGTTATATATACCCTCTTACCTTCGGTGAAGGGTATAAAAATACAAATTTTTTGGATTTCAGTACTTTGGACATAACTCAGCCATTTATTAACCGATTTGACAGATTTATATACCGATGTCTTAAGGAATAAATTTACCATTTACTTTGGTGATAAAACTTGGACTCAGAAAGACCTATGAGTTCCGAAAATGTGTATTTAAAAAAAAAAAAATTTAATTTTGGTCATAACTTTTTCGTATCTGAACCGATTTTCCCGAGTTTTTCAGAAAATATTTTCTATTAAAAATTTCCGATCTTTTGATATATAAGGCGTAACCATAGGTCATACGACAGTCCAAAAAATCCGGTTTTTATACAATTTTTGATATTTTTTGTGCGGGAGGTACCACGCCCACTTGTTCAATCCCGCCCACATTTTGTAGGATGCTGTGTATTGATAACGTTAATGTGTGTACCTCATTTGGAAACTTTGGCTCTTGCCGTTCTCAAGATATACAGAAATAAAAAACTACAACAACAACAAGGGATTTTTGTGCAAAATCAGAGGCAGTTGTGGTTTTTTGCTCATATCTACGTCATTTTTGGACCGATCTGGCTGAATTTCAATAGCAAACTTAAACGGAGTATATGTGACATAAATATACATCAACCTAGTCCACATCATTTCTGGGGTTTTCGGAAAACCCATTTCAACATACAGACGGACAGACGGACATCGTTAAATCAACTTCGCTTTTCATAAGGACCCAGAATATATATACTTTATAGGGTGTAGGATCAATATTTTGGAACATACAAACGGAATGACAAAGTTATATATACCCTCTTACCTTCGGTGAAGGGTATAAAAATACAAATTTTTTGGATTTCAGTACTTTGGACATAACTCAGCCATTTATTAACCGATTTGACAGATTTATATACCGATGTCTTAAGGAATAAATTTACCATTTACTTTGGTGATAAAACTTGGACTCAGAAAGACCTATGAGTTCCGAAAATGTGTATTTAAAAAAAAAAAATTTAATTTTGGTCATAACTTTTTCGTATCTGAACCGATTTTCCCGAGTTTTTCAGAAAATATTTTCTATTAAAAATTTCCGATCTTTTGATATATAAGGCGTAACCATAGGTCATACGACAGTCCAAAAAATCCGGTTTTTATACAATTTTTGATATTTTTTGTGCGGGAGGTACCACGCCCACTTGTTCAATCCCGCCCACATTTTGTAGGATGCTGTGTATTGATAACGTTAATGTGTGTACCTCATTTGGAAACTTTGGCTCTTGCCGTTCTCAAGATATACAGAAATAAAAAACTACAACAACAACAAGGGATTTTTGTGCAAAATCAGAGGCAGTTGTGGTTTTTTGCTCATATCTACGTCATTTTTGGACCGATCTGGCTGAATTTCAATAGCAAACTTAAACGGAGTATATGTGACATAAATATACATCAACCTAGTCCACATCATTTCTGGGGTTTTCGGAAAACCCATTTCAACATACAGACGGACAGACGGACATCGTTAAATCAACTTCGCTTTTCATAAGGACCCAGAATATATATACTTTATAGGGTGTAGGATTTATATTTTGGAACATACAAACGGAATGACAAAGTTATATATACCCTCTTACCTTCGGTGAAGGGTATAAAAATACAAATTTTTTGGATTTCAGTACTTTGGACATAACTCAGCCATTTATTAACCGATTTGACAGATTTATATACCGATGTCTTAAGGAATAAATTTACCATTTACTTTGGTGATAAAACTTGGACTCAGAAAGACCTATGAGTTCCGAAAATGTGTATTTAAAAAAAAAAAAATTTAATTTTGGTCATAACTTTTTCGTATCTGAACCGATTTTCCCGAGTTTTTCAGAAAATATTTTCTATTAAAAATTTCCGATCTTTTGATATATAAGGCGTAACCATAGGTCATACGACAGTCCAAAAAATCCGGTTTTTATACAATTTTTGATATTTTTTGTGCGGGAGGTACCACGCCCACTTGTTCAATCCCGCCCACATTTTGTAGGATGCTGTGTATTGATAACGTTAATGTGTGTACCTCATTTGGAAACTTTGGCTCTTGCCGTTCTCAAGATATACAGAAATAAAAAACTACAACAACAACAAGGGATTTTTGTGCAAAATCAGAGGCAGTTGTGGTTTTTTGCTCATATCTCCGTCATTTTTGGACCGATCTGGCTGAATTTCAATAGCAAACTTAAACGGAGTATATGTGACATAAATATACATCAACCTAGTCCACATCATTTCTGGGGTTTTCGGAAAACCCATTTCAACATACAGACGGACATCGTTAAATCAACTTCGCTTTTCATAAGGACCCAGAATATATATACTTTATAGGGTGTAGGATCAATATTTTGGAACATACAAACGGAATGACAAAGTTATATATACCCTCTTACCTTCGGTGAAGGGTATAAAAATACAAATTTTTTGGATTTCAGTACTTTGGACATAACTCAGCCATTTATTAACCGATTTGACAGATTTATATACCGATGTCTTAAGGAATAAATTTACCATTTACTTTGGTGATAAAACTTGGACTCAGAAAGACCTATGAGTTCCGAAAATGTGTATTTAAAAAAAAAAAAATTTAATTTTGGTCATAACTTTTTCGTATCTGAACCGATTTTCCCGAGTTTTTCAGAAAATATTTTCTATTAAAAATTTCCGATCTTTTGATATATAAGGCGTAACCATAGGTCATACGACAGTCCAAAAAATCCGGTTTTTATACAATTTTTGATATTTTTTGTGCGGGAGGTACCACGCCCACTTGTTCAATCCCGCCCACATTTTGTAGGATGCTGTGTATTGATAACGTTAATGTGTGTACCTCATTTGGAAACTTTGGCTCTTGCCGTTCTCAAGATATACAGAAATAAAAAACTACAACAACAACAAGGGATTTTTGTGCAAAATCAGAGGCAGTTGTGGTTTTTTGCTCATATCTACGTCATTTTTGGACCGATCTGGCTGAATTTCAATAGCAAACTTAAACGGAGTATATGTGACATAAATATACATCAACCTAGTCCACATCATTTCTGGGGTTTTCGGAAAACCCATTTCAACATACAGACGGACAGACGGACATCGTTAAATCAACTTCGCTTTTCATAAGGACCCAGAATATATATACTTTATAGGGTGTAGGATCAATATTTTGGAACATACAAACGGAATGACAAAGTTATATATACCCTCTTACCTTCGGTGAAGGGTATAAAAATACAAATTTTTTGGATTTCAGTACTTTGGACATAACTCAGCCATTTATTAACCGATTTGACAGATTTATATACCGATGTCTTAAGGAATAAATTTACCATTTTTTGGTGATAAAACTTGGACTCAGAAAGACCTATGAGTTCCGAAAATGTGTATTTAAAAAAAAAAAATTTAATTTTGGTCATAACTTTTTCGTATCTGAACCGATTTTCCCGAGTTTTTCAGAAAATATTTTCTATTAAAAATTTCCGATCTTTTGATATATAAGGCGTAACCATAGGTCATACGACAGTCCAAAAAATCCGGTTTTTATACAATTTTTGATATTTTTTGTGCGGGAGGTACCACGCCCACTTGTTCAATCCCGCCCACATTTTGTAGGATGCTGTGTATTGATAACGTTAATGTGTGTACCTCATTTGGAAACTTTGGCTCTTGCCGTTCTCAAGATATACAGAAATAAAAAACTACAACAACAACAAGGGATTTTTGTGCAAAATCAGAGGCAGTTGTGGTTTTTTGCTCATATCTACGTCATTTTTGGACCGATCTGGCTGAATTTCAATAGCAAACTTAAACGGAGTATATGTGACATAAATATACATCAACCTAGTCCACATCATTTCTGGGGTTTTCGGAAAACCCATTTCAACATACAGACGGACAGACGGACATCGTTAAATCAACTTCGCTTTTCATAAGGACCCAGAATATATATACTTTATAGGGTGTAGGATCAATATTTTGGAACATACAAACGGAATGACAAAGTTATATATACCCTCTTACCTTCGGTGAAAGGTATAAAAATACAAATTTTTTGGATTTCAGTACTTTGGACATAACTCAGCCATTTATTAACCGATTTGACAGATTTATATACCGATGTCTTAAGGAATAAATTTACCATTTACTTTGGTGATAAAACTTGGACTCAGAAAGACCTATGAGTTCCGAAAATGTGTATTTAAAAAAAAAAAAATTTAATTTTGGTCATAACTTTTTCGTATCTGAACCGATTTTCCCGAGTTTTTCAGAAAATATTTTCTATTAAAAATTTCCGATCTTTTGATATATAAGGCGTAACCATAGGTCATACGACAGTCCAAAAAATCCGGTTTTTATACAATTTTTGATATTTTTTGTGCGGGAGGTACCACGCCCACTTGTTCAATCCCGCCCACATTTTGTAGGATGCTGTGTATTGATAACGTTAATGTGTGTACCTCATTTGGAAACTTTGGCTCTTGCCGTTCTCAAGATATACAGAAATAAAAAACTACAACAACAACAAGGGATTTTTGTGCAAAATCAGAGGCAGTTGTGGTTTTTTGCTCATATCTACGTCATTTTTGGACCGATCTGGCTGAATTTCAATAGCAAACTTAAACGGAGTATATGTGACATAAATATACATCAACCTAGTCCACATCATTTCTGGGGTTTTCGGAAAACCCATTTCAACATACAGACGGACAGACGGACATCGTTAAATCAACTTCGCTTTTCATAAGGACCCAGAATATATATACTTTATAGGGTGTAGGATCAATATTTTGGAACATACAAACGGAATGACAAAGTTATATATACCCTCTTACCTTCGGTGAAGGGTATAAAAATACAAATTTTTTGGATTTCAGTACTTTGGACATAACTCAGCCATTTATTAACCGATTTGACAGATTTATATACCGATGTCTTAAGGAATAAATTTACCATTTTTTGGTGATAAAACTTGGACTCAGAAAGACCTATGAGTTCCGAAAATGTGTATTTAAAAAAAAAAAATTTAATTTTGGTCATAACTTTTTCGTATCTGAACCGATTTTCCCGAGTTTTTCAGAAAATATTTTCTATTAAAAATTTCCGATCTTTTGATATATAAGGCGTAACCATAGGTCATACGACAGTCCAAAAAATCCGGTTTTTATACAATTTTTGATATTTTTTGTGCGGGAGGTACCACGCCCACTTGTTCAATCCCGCCCACATTTTGTAGGATGCTGTGTATTGATAACGTTAATGTGTGTACCTCATTTGGAAACTTTGGCTCTTGCCGTTCTCAAGATATACAGAAATAAAAAACTACAACAACAACAAGGGATTTTTGTGCAAAATCAGAGGCAGTTGTGGTTTTTTGCTCATATCTACGTCATTTTTGGACCGATCTGGCTGAATTTCAATAGCAAACTTAAACGGAGTATATGTGACATAAATATACATCAACCTAGTCCACATCATTTCTGGGGTTTTCGGAAAACCCATTTCAACATACAGACGGACAGACGGACATCGTTAAATCAACTTCGCTTTTCATAAGGACCCAGAATATATATACTTTATAGGGTGTAGGATCAATATTTTGGAACATACAAACGGAATGACAAAGTTATATATACCCTCTTACCTTCGGTGAAGGGTATAAAAATACAAATTTTTTGGATTTCAGTACTTTGGACATAACTCAGCCATTTATTAACCGATTTGACAGATTTATATACCGATGTCTTAAGGAATAAATTTACCATTTACTTTGGTGATAAAACTTGGACTCAGAAAGACCTATGAGTTCCGAAAATGTGTATTTAAAAAAAAAAAAATTTAATTTTGGTCATAACTTTTTCGTATCTGAACCGATTTTCCCGAGTTTTTCAGAAAATATTTTCTATTAAAAATTTCCGATCTTTTGATATATAAGGCGTAACCATAGGTCATACGACAGTCCAAAAAATCCGGTTTTTATACAATTTTTGATATTTTTTGTGCGGGAGGTACCACGCCCACTTGTTCAATCCCGCCCACATTTTGTAGGATGCTGTGTATTGATAACGTTAATGTGTGTACCTCATTTGGAAACTTTGGCTCTTGCCGTTCTCAAGATATACAGAAATAAAAAACTACAACAACAACAAGGGATTTTTGTGCAAAATCAGAGGCAGTTGTGGTTTTTTGCTCATATCTACGTCATTTTTGGACCGATCTGGCTGAATTTCAATAGCAAACTTAAACGGAGTATATGTGACATAAATATACATCAACCTAGTCCACATCATTTCTGGGGTTTTCGGAAAACCCATTTCAACATACAGACGGACAGACGGACATCGTTAAATCAACTTCGCTTTTCATAAGGACCCAGAATATATATACTTTATAGGGTGTAGGATCAATATTTTGGAACATACAAACGGAATGACAAAGTTATATATACCCTCTTACCTTCGGTGAAGGGTATAAAAATACAAATTTTTTGGATTTCAGTACTTTGGACATAACTCAGCCATTTATTAACCGATTTGACAGATTTATATACCGATGTCTTAAGGAATAAATTTACCATTTACTTTGGTGATAAAACTTGGACTCAGAAAGACCTATGAGTTCCGAAAATGTGTATTTAAAAAAAAAAAAATTTAATTTTGGTCATAACTTTTTCGTATCTGAACCGATTTTCCCGAGTTTTTCAGAAAATATTTTCTATTAAAAATTTCCGATCTTTTGATATATAAGGCGTAACCATAGGTCATACGACAGTCCAAAAAATCCGGTTTTTATACAATTTTTGATATTTTTTGTGCGGGAGGTACCACGCCCACTTGTTCAATCCCGCCCACATTTTGTAGGATGCTGTGTATTGATAACGTTAATGTGTGTACCTCATTTGGAAACTTTGGCTCTTGCCGTTCTCAAGATATACAGAAATAAAAAACTACAACAACAACAAGGGATTTTTGTGCAAAATCAGAGGCAGTTGTGGTTTTTTGCTCATATCTACGTCATTTTTGGACCGATCTGGCTGAATTTCAATAGCAAACTTAAACGGAGTATATGTGACATAAATATACATCAACCTAGTCCACATCATTTCTGGGGTTTTCGGAAAACCCATTTCAACATACAGACGGACAGACGGACATCGTTAAATCAACTTCGCTTTTCATAAGGACCCAGAATATATATACTTTATAGGGTGTAGGATCAATATTTTGGAACATACAAACGGAATGACAAAGTTATATATACCCTCTTACCTTCGGTGAAGGGTATAAAAATACAAATTTTTTGGATTTCAGTACTTTGGACATAACTCAGCCATTTATTAACCGATTTGACAGATTTATATACCGATGTCTTAAGGAATAAATTTACCATTTACTTTGGTGATAAAACTTGGACTCAGAAAGACCTATGAGTTCCGAAAATGTGTATTTAAAAAAAAAAAAATTTAATTTTGGTCATAACTTTTTCGTATCTGAACCGATTTTCCCGAGTTTTTCAGAAAATATTTTCTATTAAAAATTTCCGATCTTTTGATATATAAGGCGTAACCATAGGTCATACGACAGTCCAAAAAATCCGGTTTTTATACAATTTTTGATATTTTTTGTGCGGGAGGTACCACGCCCACTTGTTCAATCCCGCCCACATTTTGTAGGATGCTGTGTATTGATAACGTTAATGTGTGTACCTCATTTGGAAACTTTGGCTCTTGCCGTTCTCAAGATATACAGAAATAAAAAACTACAACAACAACAAGGGATTTTTGTGCAAAATCAGAGGCAGTTGTGGTTTTTTGCTCATATCTACGTCATTTTTGGACCGATCTGGCTGAATTTCAATAGCAAACTTAAACGGAGTATATGTGACATAAATATACATCAACCTAGTCCACATCATTTCTGGGGTTTTCGGAAAACCCATTTCAACATACAGACGGACAGACGGACATCGTTAAATCAACTTCGCTTTTCATAAGGACCCAGAATATATATACTTTATAGGGTGTAGGATCAATATTTTGGAACATACAAACGGAATGACAAAGTTATATATACCCTCTTACCTTCGGTGAAGGGTATAAAAATACAAATTTTTTGGATTTCAGTACTTTGGACATAACTCAGCCATTTATTAACCGATTTGACAGATTTATATACCGATGTCTTAAGGAATAAATTTACCATTTACTTTGGTGATAAAACTTGGACTCAGAAAGACCTATAAGTTCCGAAAATGTGTATTTAAAAAAAAAAAATTTAATTTTGGTCATAACTTTTTCGTATCTGAACCGATTTTCCCGAGTTTTTCAGAAAATATTTTCTATTAAAAATTTCCGATCTTTTGATATATAAGGCGTAACCATAGGTCATACGACAGTCCAAAAAATCCGGTTTTTATACAATTTTTGATATTTTTTGTGCGGGAGGTACCACGCCCACTTGTTCAATCCCGCCCACATTTTGTAGGATGCTGTGTATTGATAACGTTAATGTGTGTACCTCATTTGGAAACTTTGGCTCTTGCCGTTCTCAAGATATACAGAAATAAAAAACTACAACAACAACAAGGGATTTTTGTGCAAAATCAGAGGCAGTTGTGGTTTTTTGCTCATATCTCCGTCATTTTTGGACCGATCTGGCTGAGTATATGTGACATAAATATACATCAACCTAGTCCACATCATTTCTGGGGTTTTCGGAAAACCCATTTCAACATACAGACGGACATCGTTAAATCAACTTCGCTTTTCATAAGGACCCAGAATATATATACTTTATAGGGTGTAGGATCAATATTTTGGAACATACAAACGGAATGACAAAGTTATATATACCCTCTTACCTTCGGTGAAGGGTATAAAAATACAAATTTTTTGGATTTCAGTACTTTGGACATAACTCAGCCATTTATTAACCGATTTGACAGATTTATATACCGATGTCTTAAGGAATAAATTTACCATTTACTTTGGTGATAAAACTTGGACTCAGAAAGACCTATGAGTTCCGAAAATGTGTATTTAAAAAAAAAAAAATTTAATTTTGGTCATAACTTTTTCGTATCTGAACCGATTTTCCCGAGTTTTTCAGAAAATATTTTCTATTAAAAATTTCCGATCTTTTGATATATAAGGCGTAACCATAGGTCATACGACAGTCCAAAAAATCCGGTTTTTATACAATTTTTGATATTTTTTGTGCGGGAGGTACCACGCCCACTTGTTCAATCCCGCCCACATTTTGTAGGATGCTGTGTATTGATAACGTTAATGTGTGTACCTCATTTGGAAACTTTGGCTCTTGCCGTTCTCAAGATATACAGAAATAAAAAACTACAACAACAACAAGGGATTTTTGTGCAAAATCAGAGGCAGTTGTGGTTTTTTGCTCATATCTACGTCATTTTTGGACCGATCTGGCTGAATTTCAATAGCAAACTTAAACGGAGTATATGTGACATAAATATACATCAACCTAGTCCACATCATTTCTGGGGTTTTCGGAAAACCCATTTCAACATACAGACGGACAGACGGACATCGTTAAATCAACTTCGCTTTTCATAAGGACCCAGAATATATATACTTTATAGGGTGTAGGATCAATATTTTGGAACATACAAACGGAATGACAAAGTTATATATACCCTCTTACCTTCGGTGAAGGGTATAAAAATACAAATTTTTTGGATTTCAGTACTTTGGACATAACTCAGCCATTTATTAACCGATTTGACAGATTTATATACCGATGTCTTAAGGAATAAATTTACCATTTACTTTGGTGATAAAACTTGGACTCAGAAAGACCTATGAGTTCCGAAAATGTGTATTTAAAAAAAAAAAATTTAATTTTGGTCATAACTTTTTCGTATCTGAACCGATTTTCCCGAGTTTTTCAGAAAATATTTTCTATTAAAAATTTCCGATCTTTTGATATATAAGGCGTAACCATAGGTCATACGACAGTCCAAAAAATCCGGTTTTTATACAATTTTTGATATTTTTTGTGCGGGAGGTACCACGCCCACTTGTTCAATCCCGCCCACATTTTGTAGGATGCTGTGTATTGATAACGTTAATGTGTGTACCTCATTTGGAAGCTTTGGCTCTTGCCGTTCTCAAGATATACAGAAATAAAAAACTACAACAACAACAAGGGATTTTTGTGCAAAATCAGAGGCAGTTGTGGTTTTTTGCTCATATCTACGTCATTTTTGGACCAATCTGGCTGAATTTCAATAGCAAACTTAAACGGAGTATATGTGACAATAATATACATCAACCTAGTCCACATCATTTCTGGGGTTTTCGGAAAACCCATTTCAACATACAGACGGACAGACGGACATCGTTAAATCAACTTCGCTTTTCATAAGGACCCAGAATATATATACTTTATAGGGTGTAGGATCAATATTTTGGAACATACAAACGGAATGACAAAGTTATATATACCCTCTTACCTTCGGTGAAGGGTATAAAAATACAAATTTTTTGGATTTCAGTACTTTGGACATAACTCAGCCATTTATTAACCGATTTGACAGATTTATATACCGATGTCTTAAGGAATAAATTTACCATTTACTTTGGTGATAAAACTTGGACTCAGAAAGACCTATGAGTTCCGAAAATGTGTATTTAAAAAAAAAAAATTTAATTTTGGTCATAACTTTTTCGTATCTGAACCGATTTTCCCGAGTTTTTCAGAAAATATTTTCTATTAAAAATTTCCGATCTTTTGATATATAAGGCGTAACCATAGGTCATACGACAGTCCAAAAAATCCGGTTTTTATACAATTTTTGATATTTTTTGTGCGGGAGGTACCACGCCCACTTGTTCAATCCCGCCCACATTTTGTAGGATGCTGTGTATTGATAACGTTAATGTGTGTACCTCATTTGGAAACTTTGGCTCTTGCCGTTCTCAAGATATACAGAAATAAAAAACTACAACAACAACAAGGGATTTTTGTGCAAAATCAGAGGCAGTTGTGGTTTTTTGCTCATATCTCCGTCATTTTTGGACCGATCTGGCTGAATTTCAATAGCAAACTTAAACGGAGTATATGTGACATAAATATACATCAACCTAGTCCACATCATTTCTGGGGTTTTCGGAAAACCCATTTCAACATACAGACGGACATCGTTAAATCAACTTCGCTTTTCATAAGGACCCAGAATATATATACTTTATAGGGTGTAGGATCAATATTTTGGAACATACAAACGGAATGACAAAGTTATATATACCCTCTTACCTTCGGTGAAGGGTATAAAAATACAAATTTTTTGGATTTCAGTACTTTGGACATAACTCAGCCATTTATTAACCGATTTGACAGATTTATATACCGATGTCTTAAGGAATAAATTTACCATTTACTTTGGTGATAAAACTTGGACTCAGAAAGACCTATGAGTTCCGAAAATGTGTATTTAAAAAAAAAAAAATTTAATTTTGGTCATAACTTTTTCGTATCTGAACCGATTTTCCCGAGTTTTTCAGAAAATATTTTCTATTAAAAATTTCCGATCTTTTGATATATAAGGCGTAACCATAGGTCATACGACAGTCCAAAAAATCCGGTTTTTATACAATTTTTGATATTTTTTGTGCGGGAGGTACCACGCCCACTTGTTCAATCCCGCCCACATTTTGTAGGATGCTGTGTATTGATAACGTTAATGTGTGTACCTCATTTGGAAACTTTGGCTCTTGCCGTTCTCAAGATATACAGAAATAAAAAACTACAACAACAACAAGGGATTTTTGTGCAAAATCAGAGGCAGTTGTGGTTTTTTGCTCATATCTACGTCATTTTTGGACCGATCTGGCTGAATTTCAATAGCAAACTTAAACGGAGTATATGTGACATAAATATACATCAACCTAGTCCACATCATTTCTGGGGTTTTCGGAAAACCCATTTCAACATACAGACGGACAGACGGACATCGTTAAATCAACTTTGATATATAAGGCGTAACCATAGGTCATACGACAGTCCAAAAAATCCGGTTTTTATACAATTTTTGATATTTTTTGTGCGGGAGGTACCACGCCCACTTGTTCAATCCCGCCCACATTTTGTAGGATGCTGTGTATTGATAACGTTAATGTGTGTACCTCATTTGGAAACTTTGGCTCTTGCCGTTCTCAAGATATACAGAAATAAAAAACTACAACAACAACAAGGGATTTTTGTGCAAAATCAGAGGCAGTTGTGGTTTTTTGCTCATATCTACGTCATTTTTGGACCGATCTGGCTGAATTTCAATAGCAAACTTAAACGGAGTATATGTGACATAAATATACATCAACCTAGTCCACATCATTTCTGGGGTTTTCGGAAAACCCATTTCAACATACAGACGGACATCGTTAAATCAACTTCGCTTTTCATAAGGACCCAGAATATATATACTTTATAGGGTGTAGGATCAATATTTTGGAACATACAAACGGAATGACAAAGTTATATATACCCTCTTACCTTCGGTGAAGGGTATAAAAATGAAAAGGTCCATGTAGGTAATCGCATCACGCGAGAACGGCTGGAGCGATTTATCTGATTTTTTTCTATTCGATCCGAAATTTTCAGAAGATGGTTTGTTAAGAAAAATAAATTTTAAAATTCGGAAATTTTAAGTTTTTAATATATTGCCTCCTTTTTATTTCTCATGTTTATTAATAAGTGACCATTCAGTACAAACTCGAAGAACTCTTCTTCTATCTTACATTTTTAATGAAACTATTGAACATCTGATAAAATAATAAATTTTTATTAATATGGGCATTTCCGTCAAAAGTTATAAAATTCTGATTATTTTACGATATTGTTATAGAGAAATATTAAGATTAAACTAATTTTATAAATTCCCCCATAAATTTGTTCACTTAGATGAACAATCAGACTGCAAAGTTGTGCAAACGTAATTTCTTATTTGTGAGAATGTTTAATTGCATGGTTTCTTTAATATTATCTTCCTTAAAAGAGGTGATATTTGATAAGATTATTCCAAAAAAATTTCTTACATGGTCTGTAATCTAAGGAAGAGTTCGAAGAGAAATATGTTATTCGATTTAACGGTAAATTTAATTTTGTATTAATCATTATTCAGTTAAATTATTATGGAATAAATTTTACGTTCGAAATGTCACGTATCAAACCAGATTTTGGCTTAAAAAAAAAAAAAAAAAAAAAAAAAAAATACAGAAGATTTTGGAACCAAAGACATTTTAATGTTACATTGCTACGTAAAATTCTGAAAGTAGTTTGACTAGAAAATTGTACCAGGTTTCGCTGAATTACGCCTTTTTATATACATGGCCACAAAAACTACTTCTTTTTTTCACGTTCGAACCGCTACTTCTTTTGCCATTATCTTTGACCTAGAATCGCGCCCCCCATAAACTTTAGCACAGATAATAGTGCTTTTTTAGTGCTAAAATTTAAGGGTTAAAAGAACGTAAAAATTTCTGTTGTTTAAAATGTTATTGCATTTTTGATGCGTACGACTGCCACGTTAACACTTAGGTATTGCCCATATGTATTATCTTTTTTCAAAAATTTTTAGAAACATGTAAGTAGCGTTTAAAATTAGACAATATAGCATCAACATCTCAAAATCGGAAAAATGGACAAACGCGGTTGCCCATGTAAACCACAGATATATGAATGCCTCAAAAATACTAGAACAAAAGTAATATTTTTTTCTTCTTATTGAACATTACGAGTTTTAAAACAAATTCATAGATCTTCAAAAATAGCCAACAATTTTTTTAAATCGCCAAAATGTCGCCAAATCAAAAATTAGGTGGCCAAACAAGTTTGAAAATCGCCACGTTTGGCGAGAAATCGCCACATCTGACAACCCTGGTCATAAATCTTAAAATAATAACATGAAAAAATACGACTTTTGTGAACATCCCCTCATAATTTAGTGTGCTATTTTGAATTTAAATCACCTGATTTAATACAAATATAAAAAACTAGCGGATCCGGCGAACTTCGCCTCGCCCCAATTTTAAGCCTTTAGACAAACTTAAGAGTAATAATAAAACACAAATATTTACATTTTCAATGTGATTTATTTGAATGAAATCAGTAGAGAGCGATTTGATAAACAATGTTTTTCGATTTGATTTCCGGCGCAAAAACAAATAACGAAGACGGTTTCCCAACACGCGAACATGCAACGTACAGCTGACCGTGCGAAAAACAGGGAAATTCGAGATTAATCCCACAGACTTCTAGTGATTGGCCTTGCGATTTATTGATTGTCATCGCAAATGCCAATCGAACGGGGAACTGAATCCGCTTGAATTCGAATGGAAGATCAGTTTGAATAATGAGAATTCGTGGGATAAGGACTTCCTCTTCTTTGAATTTGTCCTTGATGATTGTCGACATTCCGACTTTTGCGGAGAGATTTTCCAATTTTCCGCATATCCCATTTTCCGCAATTGTCCATGATTTACACTAAGAACTATCTATGGTTTGATTTGGAAAGCCATTAAGGAATAATTTCACACAAAATTTCATACAAAAACTCGATTTTCGATTTTTCCAATTTTCCGAGTTTTCCGAAGGGATTTTCCAAAATTTTCTTCCGTAAAAACCTTCTCCTCGAAAATACGAACAACTGCCAAAAAATTTTACAGAAATTGGCCCAGCCGTTCTCATTTTATGAATTACTATACATTTCTTAAACCATTTTTATACCCTCCACCACAATAAGTTGTGAACAGGGTATACTAAGGTTGTCATTCCGTGTGAAACTTTTTTATTATTCATCTCAGACCCCACAAAGTATATATATTCTGGCTCCTTGAGTAATTCTAAGTCGATTTAGCCATGTCCTTCTGTCTGTCCGTCTGTTGAAAACACGCTCACTTTCGAAAAAACTCAAAAGAAAAGAACAAACTTGATATCAAATTGCTTGTTGTTATCCTAAGCAGTTAGGGATTGAAATCCAGCCAAATCGGTTCAGTAGGATCAGAGCTATGAATCAAAATGTGGAACCACCACTTTAAAAATTGATAATTTTGTTACAAAAACTAACATAAATTATTGAAAAATGCACGAAATGATATGAAATTTTGCAAATATTCGTCTTATTCGACTAGAAATCCATAATTTACCCTAGGCCCCATATACACCCTACTCCCGGAAAACAGTTTAGTACGCCTAAAACCGTAATTATTAATGCTATCGTAATAAAATTTTTCACTTCACAGTTTTTTAGGACTAGAAATGACGCTGTAAATTTCATAAAGATCGGTCTATAATCTATCCGAGGCCCCATATAAACCCTACTCCCGGAAACAATTTAGTACGCCTAAAACCGTAATTAATAACGCTATCATAACAAAATTTGGCACTTCACAGTTTTTTTAGGACTATAAATTACACTAAAAAATTTCGGATCGGTCCATAATTTACCCTAGGCCCCATATAAACCCTACTCCCGGAAAACAGTTTAGTGCGCCTGAAACCGTAATTATTAATGCTATCATAACAAAATTTGACACGTCACAGTTTTTTAGGACTAGAAATGACGCTGTAAATTTCATTAAGATCGGTCTATAATTTATCGTAGGCCCCATATAAGCCCTACTCCCGGAAACAATTTAGTACGCCTAAAACCGTAATAAATAATGCTATCATAATAGCATTTGTCGGTCAATAATTTAATATAGGGTAAGCCGCAACCAATTTTAATGCTGATGTCTGTTTTTATAAAGATAAATTAATAATAAATAAACATTATATAGATATCACTCCTGAAATATTCAAATTGTCGGTGGAGGGTATCAAAGATTCGGCACAGCCGAATATAACACTCTAACTTGTTATACATATATATACATATATAGATAAATATTTATCTAACATCAAAAAATGTTTTATTCTAATCCATGAATTTATAAATTAAATTAGATCTTATCTGACTATTTTCCATTTTTTAGACGCAAGTTACAAATAAATTTTATTTTGTTTGTTTACCAACCATCAGAGTCCTAAGCCGATATAATTTGACGCCGCAAGTGTTTTGTTGCAAAAATTGCTAGCCGCAGGTTAAATTCGGATATTAGCCGGATAAAACTATACCGTCAACGGCGACGGCTACAAAAACTATTGCGGCTCGGCTCAGCCGCTAAAGCTGAAGGTCCACACCATGCGTTCATGTGTAGATGCGTATTATACTTTTTGTGCCTTTTATGCGTCTCTAAATTCTAGTTACATGCAATGCGTTTTATGCGACAATTTGTGTTTTATCAGCTGTTGAGAGAATATTTTTATTAAATAAAAACAATTTTGGCAAAAATGGAGAGTGCTATTGATATTTTAATAGGATTTATTTAAAAGGATTCAAAGAGGAGTAAGTTTTTATTGTACAAATATTCGTGATTTTTCACGGTATCATAATTTTCCAGTTCATGGCATTTGTTAAAAAAAAAAAAAAAATAATAAACACAACAAAGATGACACTCAGAACATAAAAGTAGTCGAGAATGGCAAACTTTGTTCGTGGTAAAATTGTGCTAAAAATTATTTTAATGTATTTTATTCTTTAAAGTTTATGTAATCTTTACTACGAAAGCTTTAATCAAAAATATTTTTTAATGCAAAAAAATAGCAAAAAGTAATCCACCACACAAACATATTTATCGATAACATTGAAAATAAAATATGATATGTCATCCATGGCCTTCAATAACAGCTGACTTTATTTCACCACACATGCGAAATACGTGTATGCATTCTATGCATTTTGGTGTGTAACTTGTCACATACAATTACGCTGATTCTACTTTTTTGTCAGATGCATAAAAAGAACAGACGCATAAACTCATGGTGTGGACCTTCAACTTAATAAGCACAGGTCTCTTCTGATTAACTACGACAGCACCAGTGTGACCACAACTAAAAAAAAATTGGAGGCTAAATGGGACTTCAAACAAGGTTAAAAATGCTTAAAAATATTAAAAATTTCCGATCTTTTGATATATAAGGCGTAACCATAGGTCATACGACAGTCCAAAAAATCCGGTTTTTATACAATTTTTGATATTTTTTGTGCGGGAGGTACCACGCCCACTTGTTCAATCCCGCCCACATTTTGTAGGATGCTGTGTATTGATAACGTTAATGTGTGTACCTCATTTGGAAACTTTGGCTCTTGCCGTTCTCAAGATATACAGAAATAAAAAACTACAACAACAACAAGGGATTTTTGTGCAAAATCAGAGGCAGTTGTGGTTTTTTGCTCATATCTCCGTCATTTTTGGACCGATCTGGCTGAATTTCAATAGCAAACTTAAACGGAGTATATGTGACATAAATATACATCAACCTAGTCCACATCATTTCTGGGGTTTTCGGAAAACCCATTTCAACATACAGACGGACATCGTTAAATCAACTTCGCTTTTCATAAGGACCCAGAATATATATACTTTATAGGGTGTAGGATCAATATTTTGGAACATACAAACGGAATGACAAAGTTATATATACCCTCTTACCTTCGGTGAAGGGTATAAAAATACAAATTTTTTGGATTTCAGTACTTTGGACATAACTCAGCCATTTATTAACCGATTTGACAGATTTATATACCGATGTCTTAAGGAATAAATTTACCATTTACTTTGGTGATAAAACTTGGACTCAGAAAGACCTATGAGTTCCGAAAATGTGTATTTAAAAAAAAAAAAATTTAATTTTGGTCATAACTTTTTCGTATCTGAACCGATTTTCCCGAGTTTTTCAGAAAATATTTTCTATTAAAAATTTCCGATCTTTTGATATATAAGGCGTAACCATAGGTCATACGACAGTCCAAAAAATCCGGTTTTTATACAATTTTTGATATTTTTTGTGCGGGAGGTACCACGCCCACTTGTTCAATCCCGCCCACATTTTGTAGGATGCTGTGTATTGATAACGTTAATGTGTGTACCTCATTTGGAAACTTTGGCTCTTGCCGTTCTCAAGATATACAGAAATAAAAAACTACAACAACAACAAGGGATTTTTGTGCAAAATCAGAGGCAGTTGTGGTTTTTTGCTCATATCTACGTCATTTTTGGACCGATCTGGCTGAATTTCAATAGCAAACTTAAACGGAGTATATGTGACATAAATATACATCAACCTAGTCCACATCATTTCTGGGGTTTTCGGAAAACCCATTTCAACATACAGACGGACAGACGGACATCGTTAAATCAACTTTGATATATAAGGCGTAACCATAGGTCATACGACAGTCCAAAAAATCCGGTTTTTATACAATTTTTGATATTTTTTGTGCGGGAGGTACCACGCCCACTTGTTCAATCCCGCCCACATTTTGTAGGATGCTGTGTATTGATAACGTTAATGTGTGTACCTCATTTGGAAACTTTGGCTCTTGCCGTTCTCAAGATATACAGAAATAAAAAACTACAACAACAACAAGGGATTTTTGTGCAAAATCAGAGGCAGTTGTGGTTTTTTGCTCATATCTACGTCATTTTTGGACCGATCTGGCTGAATTTCAATAGCAAACTTAAACGGAGTATATGTGACATAAATATACATCAACCTAGTCCACATCATTTCTGGGGTTTTCGGAAAACCCATTTCAACATACAGACGGACATCGTTAAATCAACTTCGCTTTTCATAAGGACCCAGAATATATATACTTTATAGGGTGTAGGATCAATATTTTGGAACATACAAACGGAATGACAAAGTTATATATACCCTCTTACCTTCGGTGAAGGGTATAAAAATGAAAAGGTCCATGTAGGTAATCGCATCACGCGAGAACGGCTGGAGCGATTTATCTGATTTTTTTCTATTCGATCCGAAATTTTCAGAAGATGGTTTGTTAAGAAAAATAAATTTTAAAATTCGGAAATTTTAAGTTTTTAATATATTGCCTCCTTTTTATTTCTCATGTTTATTAATAAGTGACCATTCAGTACAAACTCGAAGAACTCTTCTTCTATCTTACATTTTTAATGAAACTATTGAACATCTGATAAAATAATAAATTTTTATTAATATGGGCATTTCCGTCAAAAGTTATAAAATTCTGATTATTTTACGATATTGTTATAGAGAAATATTAAGATTAAACTAATTTTATAAATTCCCCCATAAATTTGTTCACTTAGATGAACAATCAGACTGCAAAGTTGTGCAAACGTAATTTCTTATTTGTGAGAATGTTTAATTGCATGGTTTCTTTAATATTATCTTCCTTAAAAGAGGTGATATTTGATAAGATTATTCCAAAAAAATTTCTTACATGGTCTGTAATCTAAGGAAGAGTTCGAAGAGAAATATGTTATTCGATTTAACGGTAAATTTAATTTTGTATTAATCATTATTCAGTTAAATTATTATGGAATAAATTTTACGTTCGAAATGTCACGTATCAAACCAGATTTTGGCTTAAAAAAAAAAAAAAAAAAAAAAAAAAAATACAGAAGATTTTGGAACCAAAGACATTTTAATGTTACATTGCTACGTAAAATTCTGAAAGTAGTTTGACTAGAAAATTGTACCAGGTTTCGCTGAATTACGCCTTTTTATATACATGGCCACAAAAACTACTTCTTTTTTTCACGTTCGAACCGCTACTTCTTTTGCCATTATCTTTGACCTAGAATCGCGCCCCCCATAAACTTTAGCACAGATAATAGTGCTTTTTTAGTGCTAAAATTTAAGGGTTAAAAGAACGTAAAAATTTCTGTTGTTTAAAATGTTATTGCATTTTTGATGCGTACGACTGCCACGTTAACACTTAGGTATTGCCCATATGTATTATCTTTTTTCAAAAATTTTTAGAAACATGTAAGTAGCGTTTAAAATTAGACAATATAGCATCAACATCTCAAAATCGGAAAAATGGACAAACGCGGTTGCCCATGTAAACCACAGATATATGAATGCCTCAAAAATACTAGAACAAAAGTAATATTTTTTTCTTCTTATTGAACATTACGAGTTTTAAAACAAATTCATAGATCTTCAAAAATAGCCAACAATTTTTTTAAATCGCCAAAATGTCGCCAAATCAAAAATTAGGTGGCCAAACAAGTTTGAAAATCGCCACGTTTGGCGAGAAATCGCCACATCTGACAACCCTGGTCATAAATCTTAAAATAATAACATGAAAAAATACGACTTTTGTGAACATCCCCTCATAATTTAGTGTGCTATTTTGAATTTAAATCACCTGATTTAATACAAATATAAAAAACTAGCGGATCCGGCGAACTTCGCCTCGCCCCAATTTTAAGCCTTTAGACAAACTTAAGAGTAATAATAAAACACAAATATTTACATTTTCAATGTGATTTATTTGAATGAAATCAGTAGAGAGCGATTTGATAAACAATGTTTTTCGATTTGATTTCCGGCGCAAAAACAAATAACGAAGACGGTTTCCCAACACGCGAACATGCAACGTACAGCTGACCGTGCGAAAAACAGGGAAATTCGAGATTAATCCCACAGACTTCTAGTGATTGGCCTTGCGATTTATTGATTGTCATCGCAAATGCCAATCGAACGGGGAACTGAATCCGCTTGAATTCGAATGGAAGATCAGTTTGAATAATGAGAATTCGTGGGATAAGGACTTCCTCTTCTTTGAATTTGTCCTTGATGATTGTCGACATTCCGACTTTTGCGGAGAGATTTTCCAATTTTCCGCATATCCCATTTTCCGCAATTGTCCATGATTTACACTAAGAACTATCTATGGTTTGATTTGGAAAGCCATTAAGGAATAATTTCACACAAAATTTCATACAAAAACTCGATTTTCGATTTTTCCAATTTTCCGAGTTTTCCGAAGGGATTTTCCAAAATTTTCTTCCGTAAAAACCTTCTCCTCGAAAATACGAACAACTGCCAAAAAATTTTACAGAAATTGGCCCAGCCGTTCTCATTTTATGAATTACTATACATTTCTTAAACCATTTTTATACCCTCCACCACAATAAGTTGTGAACAGGGTATACTAAGGTTGTCATTCCGTGTGAAACTTTTTTATTATTCATCTCAGACCCCACAAAGTATATATATTCTGGCTCCTTGAGTAATTCTAAGTCGATTTAGCCATGTCCTTCTGTCTGTCCGTCTGTTGAAAACACGCTCACTTTCGAAAAAACTCAAAAGAAAAGAACAAACTTGATATCAAATTGCTTGTTGTTATCCTAAGCAGTTAGGGATTGAAATCCAGCCAAATCGGTTCAGTAGGATCAGAGCTATGAATCAAAATGTGGAACCACCACTTTAAAAATTGATAATTTTGTTACAAAAACTAACATAAATTATTGAAAAATGCACGAAATGATATGAAATTTTGCAAATATTCGTCTTATTCGACTAGAAATCCATAATTTACCCTAGGCCCCATATACACCCTACTCCCGGAAAACAGTTTAGTACGCCTAAAACCGTAATTATTAATGCTATCGTAATAAAATTTTTCACTTCACAGTTTTTTAGGACTAGAAATGACGCTGTAAATTTCATAAAGATCGGTCTATAATCTATCCGAGGCCCCATATAAACCCTACTCCCGGAAACAATTTAGTACGCCTAAAACCGTAATTAATAACGCTATCATAACAAAATTTGGCACTTCACAGTTTTTTTAGGACTATAAATTACACTAAAAAATTTCGGATCGGTCCATAATTTACCCTAGGCCCCATATAAACCCTACTCCCGGAAAACAGTTTAGTGCGCCTGAAACCGTAATTATTAATGCTATCATAACAAAATTTGACACGTCACAGTTTTTTAGGACTAGAAATGACGCTGTAAATTTCATTAAGATCGGTCTATAATTTATCGTAGGCCCCATATAAGCCCTACTCCCGGAAACAATTTAGTACGCCTAAAACCGTAATAAATAATGCTATCATAATAGCATTTGTCGGTCAATAATTTAATATAGGGTAAGCCGCAACCAATTTTAATGCTGATGTCTGTTTTTATAAAGATAAATTAATAATAAATAAACATTATATAGATATCACTCCTGAAATATTCAAATTGTCGGTGGAGGGTATCAAAGATTCGGCACAGCCGAATATAACACTCTAACTTGTTATACATATATATACATATATAGATAAATATTTATCTAACATCAAAAAATGTTTTATTCTAATCCATGAATTTATAAATTAAATTAGATCTTATCTGACTATTTTCCATTTTTTAGACGCAAGTTACAAATAAATTTTATTTTGTTTGTTTACCAACCATCAGAGTCCTAAGCCGATATAATTTGACGCCGCAAGTGTTTTGTTGCAAAAATTGCTAGCCGCAGGTTAAATTCGGATATTAGCCGGATAAAACTATACCGTCAACGGCGACGGCTACAAAAACTATTGCGGCTCGGCTCAGCCGCTAAAGCTGAAGGTCCACACCATGCGTTCATGTGTAGATGCGTATTATACTTTTTGTGCCTTTTATGCGTCTCTAAATTCTAGTTACATGCAATGCGTTTTATGCGACAATTTGTGTTTTATCAGCTGTTGAGAGAATATTTTTATTAAATAAAAACAATTTTGGCAAAAATGGAGAGTGCTATTGATATTTTAATAGGATTTATTTAAAAGGATTCAAAGAGGAGTAAGTTTTTATTGTACAAATATTCGTGATTTTTCACGGTATCATAATTTTCCAGTTCATGGCATTTGTTAAAAAAAAAAAAAAATAATAAACACAACAAAGATGACACTCAGAACATAAAAGTAGTCGAGAATGGCAAACTTTGTTCGTGGTAAAATTGTGCTAAAAATTATTTTAATGTATTTTATTCTTTAAAGTTTATGTAATCTTTACTACGAAAGCTTTAATCAAAAATATTTTTTAATGCAAAAAAATAGCAAAAAGTAATCCACCACACAAACATATTTATCGATAACATTGAAAATAAAATATGATATGTCATCCATGGCCTTCAATAACAGCTGACTTTATTTCACCACACATGCGAAATACGTGTATGCATTCTATGCATTTTGGTGTGTAACTTGTCACATACAATTACGCTGATTCTACTTTTTTGTCAGATGCATAAAAAGAACAGACGCATAAACTCATGGTGTGGACCTTCAACTTAATAAGCACAGGTCTCTTCTGATTAACTACGACAGCACCAGTGTGACCACAACTAAAAAAAAATTGGAGGCTAAATGGGACTTCAAACAAGGTTAAAAATGCTTAAAAATAAATTTTGAAAATGCTAAATTTTCTAAAATAATTGTATCATTATAATAAATGAATTATATATTAATTTACCTGAAAATATTTTATTTCTTTTAAATATAACGAAGTTGATATAAAAAATTTATATACATACATAGATTAATTTAATAAAAACAATTCAGGAACAAAGTAAATTAAATACATATTTAGTAAATATGTATTTAATTTAAATATTATTTACATACACGTAAATTATTGTATTTGCATAAAATATGTAATATTTCTTCCAGTCTTATACAAATGCATAGTGCAAATTGATAGTGCATACAAAATAATTCTGGAAAATATTAAAGGAATAAGACTATAAAAGTATCGAAGCTTTATAAATTGTAATATGACTTAGAACACACATCCGAATTAATTTGAAAATGTATGGTACGTGAAATATGTAAAAAAAATTACCAAAAATTAAAAATCGACTTTTTCATTGATTCTTATGTATTGCATCAGCTCAAAAGTTCACAAAAAATTTTGGAATAGTTTGACAAAAGTTAGCGATTTTTTAACAAAAAAAAAAAAACCAAATTCCCTATCTACAAAATATTACATGATAAACGCTTAAAGCCCTTACCTACAGTTTGCAAAATATGCAACATTGTCAACTGTCAAAACAACTGGTAGGTTTTACAAGAATAGTAGAAGAAAAATCAATTATAAACCGTTTTAGGTGATTAATAAATTTAGCATTTTAAATAGTTTTTTGCCTCTTCAGTAAAATTTTCAAAATATTAGATAGGGCTTTTTGCGTTTTAGGTAGCGATAAATAAATAAAAAAAATATGAATAAAAACAAAAATTGTCATTGAAAACATAAAAGGCTATTCAACAGCATTTTCAATAAATTTAATTGTTGTTTCAACAATAAATTTCAGTGTATTTATCAAATGTGAAAAATTCATACAGAAATCTTATTAATAGTTAAATATTTAATATTCAAAGAATTGCATATGTAACAATTGATATTAAAGATGTTTTAATCGTTTGCTGGGATATACGCTGATACGTTCACGCTTGTTTGCGTTTCATCTTTTTTGTTTTATAGATTACTACCAAGAGTGAATACCGCTTATATAAAACTTCTGCTACGGAAAACGAACTTAAGATATAAACTTTGGCAAAACAGAAAACGGACTTATCACAATTTTTGATTTTGTGATATACTTCGGCACGACGAAATAAAATGTGGGCATTGCTCAAAATATATTTCTTTATATGTATCTAAAGAACGCTATTTATAAATCTTTTTGTTCTAATCGCACCATGGTGAAGGGTATATACGATTCGGCATAGCCGACAATAGCACTCTTACTTGTTCTTTTATAGGTAAATATTAAAGTTTTAAGCTACACTCTTTCTCAATAGTAAATTTTATGTCCAGATGAAATGAGTTAAAAGCTGTCAAAACATTATTTTGTTATTCTTTTTAGTAAAAAAATTTAAATCCATTAAAAGGGTCCTGAATGATTTAGAAAACACCTTGAAAACACATTTTATATTGTTTACTACATGTTTTTAAGGTGCTGTAGACGACATATTTTTTACATCTGACTTGTTAACTTTTTAAGTCACATGTAATTGTGCATGTCTGTCAAAATTGCTTTTTTACAGAAGGTTTATAATATTCAGTCACAAACGTGCATGTCATCTGCTTCTGACATAGTTATTGCAGAAACTAAAGTAGTTCTAGGTTTCAAAATAGCTTGCCGCCTTGTTTTTTATTCTGGGTCCCTGAATAATTCTAATTCGATTTAGCCATGTCCGCTCACCACCGCGCGACTCAATAAAAATAACAAAAAGTGTCAAGTTGTTTCTAGTTCGCCTAAACAGTTTGGTATTGAAAACCAGCACAATCGGTTCAGTTGGAAAAAAGTTATGAACCCAAATGTAAAACAACGACATAAAAATTGATAATTATTTTTACAAGAAGTAGCATAAACTGGTGGCAGAATGCACCGATTGTTATTAAATTTTTCCTATACTTGTTTCGTACGACTAGAAATTATAATAGTCAATTTTGTAAAGAGATCGGCCCATAATTTACAATAGGCCACATATAAAGCCTACTCTCGGAAAACGCGTTAGTTAGCTCTTAAGTTGAAACAAGTAATAATACATATTGTTAAAGAATTCGGTATGTCATAGTTTTATAAGTGTAGAAATCACACAGCCGAATTTTGTGAAGATCGGTCCACAATTTACCAAAGGTCCGTTATAAATTTTACTTTTGGAATAAAATTCAGTATTTATAAAGATTGTCCCATAGTTTTTAGATCCCATGTAAAGCCTTCTTTTGAAATATTCTTACTTTCGGTGGAGGGTATCAAAGATTCGGCACAGTCAAATATAGCACTTTAACTTGTTTAATACAGAAACCCCTATAATTATACCGGTATTTTACGCAAAAAAAAAATAATTTTGGTATCGGTATCAATACCGGTATTTAATTTAAACGGTATCGGTATCCAACTTTGGTTTAAATGTAATTAAACTGAACTAGTATAAACATATAACCAAATAATTTTTTTTCTTTTTTTTTTAAGGAATCACTTGCGAAAACGGAAATTATTTGTGGACCGCAAAGCTGATAACTCATTGCAAACAGAGGAACCACATTGTACCACGAATTCTCAGCATCCAGAGAGGAAAATTCTTGTCGATGAAGCTGTTTCGTATGATATAACGTGTGTGTCCCAACAACCCGATTCTACGTTTTTAGATGACTCAATATTTACAACTGAATTAAGTAATAAATTCCTGACACAAGAACCACCTGCTGCAACAGCAAATACCATAAATTTAAGTAAAAATGTTAAATGCCAAATTTTAAACAATTCGTTGAATAGAACTGCTGCAACACAAACTCAAATACCAAACAATAACAATAACAAGAAACGCCATTTCGTAATATTAAACGACAACAAACATAATTTAAGACAACAACAAACATATAAAGAAGAAGACTCATCTTACGAATCCCACGTTAATGTTAGCTTAAATTATTCTACTGCATGCGATTTAAAACCTCTTAATAGTTCTGAGAGGGCCGGCTTTAACACAAGTCGTTGTGACGAATTCGAATCACACGAATCAAGTGAATACCATAAAAGGCTAAAATCAATTCGAAGGAATTCCACTAGGAAATCCTCTACTGGTGGCAACGGTGCCACTAATTCCTCACCTAAACATTCGAAGTGCAAACCACACTCACCAATCCAGAGCTCTGAGGTCGTCGATTCGATAGTTGAGTCTAATAAAAAACGGTTCAGTTACTGTAGCAGTTGCAGCAGCAGTAACAGTTGTAACTGTGACATAACAGGCGAAAACAGCAATACTCTCTATGAGGGGTTTGGCATTGGGGTCGTTGTAGGTAGCAGTTACACTGAAGACTGTGGGACTGGCAGTGGTGGGACAGTCAGTTCCGCTAGCGTGGGTCAGGCTCCGGTATCTTCGTTCAGGGGACCTAATAGTGACAACTCGTATGGTTTACAAAGACATGGAGTTGAATATTCTGAACATTTCGATGGCAATGAAGACAACGATCAGACAGCTAACGCCTCTGACAATTTCAGCGATTTTGATGAGATCTGTAGCGAACCGCCGTCTCTGATAGAAGATTTGCCTCGAGTTGAAACGGAAAATAAAATTTTGAGCAATAATTTAAAAAATTATTCGACATTTCACGAAAAACTTTATATAAAACCACAACAACAGCATCGCCTCTCGCAACATACCGGTCAATGTGACCAACCGATTTACAGTGATTTTGAAACACATACTAGTTTTCAAATACAAAACTGTTTTTACCGTGACAAATCACTATACCATAAAGACTCTTTAGAACACAATATAGTTTTAAGCAACAGTAATAATAACGTTAATTTTAACATGATGAATTTTGATGCCGGTAATAAAAACGATGCCCAGACTGAGGTTCTAACTCGTTCTGGTGTTGGTGCAAGCAGTGGAGGAGTTGGAGTACTTAGTGGTGGAGGAGGTGAAGATGGGGTTCAAAACGAACTTAATAATATATATGGTAAGAAAAATTTAATTTAAGTTGTAAAAAAGTTAGGGTGCCAAATTCGGCTATGCCGAATCTTTGATATCCTCCACCTACAGTTTGAATATTTCCAGTGTGGATTTGATATGGGATCTATGGAAAATTATTAACCGATCTTCACGAAATTTGACAAAGTGAGTTATAGTTTTATAAACCTACCTACCAAATTTTATTACCAAACGCTATGGTAAATTATGAACTGATCTTCAGGAAAGTTGCCAATGTGATTTTTAGTCTTATAAAGCTATGTCCGACCAAACTTTATTATTTAACCTAATTTTGTTTAAGTTTCCTGCATCACTGCGATCGACCCAAAATTACGTTCTGAATCGATTTAACACTTTTCGTTGATCAGGCTAGATGGTGGGCTTGTTTGTCTATGTCTTATATACGAAGTACTTGGGGGAATGCCGCGTATTTTGAGTTCGATAATTTGTACTTTGTATTACGATTTTCGTACTATTTGTTTCGAATAAACGGAAGGTTTTTATATTTGATCGAAGACCAAAAATCTCTTCAACAACAGGGACTCTCTATTACGAACAATGATTTTTCATTAAATTTCCAATTTGCTTGTAAACAAAACGTAGAAATCGTTGTGATCGTAATACACAGTAAAAATGGTTCAAACTCGTAAATTATTTAAGTAAAGTTAAATGAAACGGTTCAGCCTTTAAATTAATATCTTTTCAAAATAAGAGCTCTTCCGATTTATGCTGTGTTAATTCCAACTTGGCAACAATTGAATCAAGCTTATTTTGATATATTAAAATTGGCTCATTGGATACTGATGGCTCATATGGGGGATCATCACGTGCATGATATGTCGGAGCAGTCGTAGAAGAGAAAATATCTGGGCTAGAAGCTTTTGACGCAGGAATGTGGTCCGAATGAGGCAATGGTGTTGCGGCACTTGCAACACCAACGTAATTATACGATTTTCTTATAAGTTTTGCGGCTCCTTTATTCGCACATGCATAGCAATTCAATGGATTGTGACCTTCGCCAGGATTAGTCCAAGTCATTGCGATACCGAATGGCATACTTTCACGTCTTCTATTTTTCCAATCCATTAGACGGTTGTAGCAGCTTTTACACACTATATTTGGTACCCAATTTTCGTTCACTTTAACATTTTGGTTGAAGTACATCTCGTATGTTTGAACAAAATCAGTACTGAAATTTCCCCTTTTTTTATGTGTTGAGACATATTGCCCACAGCAGTAGCAAAAGCTATTTATATCTGCCTTGCACAGTTCCATATCCTGTTCTCTTTTGTTCACTTTTAAAAAAACTGGAGAAAAATCACTTTTACTGTTCGCGTTCGTCGGCACTTGTTGAATGACAAAAATCACAGAACCAGTGTGAGAAAGAGAAGAAGTATAATGACAATGCATGTTTTATGTGAACACTAGCATTTAACCCGCTACTTCGTTAGCGTCTCCTTTTATTCGTGGACATATTTTTATGTCAAAATTTACTTTTCCAGGCTTAAACTTGTTTAAATTTAAGCATTTAACCCGCTACTTCTTAATCGGGCTTTTTCTTTTATGAACATATTTATATGCCAAAAAAGTTCCAAAATTTGTATCTCATAGGTTGATATTTACACAGGACTTTGCACCTATTATTTTGTGTTTCTAAGTTCAATATTATAGAAAATTCAAAAAGTACCACTCGTATAACACAAAAGCAAATGAAAGTAAGTTAATTTCCCGTATTATCCGTTTTGATACTTGTTTCACCCCATTTGTGTATGAAACATTTCAGTGTTGTGGTGGGAGCCCATAATTAAGTACGAATATGCCAATGAATGGAGACAAATATTTTGTAAAAAAGGACCACATGACCTTCCATGTTGAATTTTATGTTTCTAGGTCCAATACTAACGGAAATTCAAAAAGTACCGATTAATGAACAAAAAAGTACCTATAAGCCCTCTTTCAGGTTCTTATCCACTCAGGACCTTGCATGTTTAATTTTATGTTTCTGGGTCAAATATTAACGGAAATTAAAAAAGTACCGATTAAAGAATAAAAAAGTACCAAAAAGTTCCCTAAAAAAATATCAGTTGCAGAAACAAAAAGCTAAAGAAAAACATAAATTTCCCGTATCTTTCCTTTTTGGTACTATTTTTCCCCCCCATTTAGTTATCAAAAATTTCAGTATTGTAGTGAGAGCTCATAATTAAGTACAAATATGTCAAATATGTTTTTGATAAGTTTCGAATGTTGTATATACCTTGTTCCTATGTTGATTGGTTCAAAAGAAAGATGGGGTGCCAAAAAAGTACCAAAATTAAGGTTTTACCCGTTTGCTTCCTAATAGGACCAAATTTTAAAAAAATACCAGACACCTGTCCGCTTATTTTTCTAAAGAACAACGATAAGTATTACGTTTTTACCCTTTTTTACCCCTAAACATTCGAATTTCCAAAAATCCCGTCTTAGTGGATCGATTTGGGGAGTCACCTATCTCTGCTCCAAATGTCAAGTTTTTATCTAGAGGAGTTTAGGCTGTGCGATGATGAATAAGTGAGTCAGTCATTCAGTAACGTTACAATTTTATATATATATATAGATAGATGGATGAAGAAAAATTTTGTGAAAAAATAACAAAATTTGGAACGATTTTCACACCTTAAACATTTGAATTCAAAAAAAATCCAAATCTGTTTTGTATTTTTTAAGATAAGGTACGAATGTGATATAATTTGTATTTACCCTTTTACTCCACAAAAAGACCATACTTCAAAAAAGTACCAAACACCAGTCTGTTAATTTTTTTAATTTTGAATCTCTTTTAGTTTAGGAGATATGAGGTTAGCGAATTTTTCTAATGAACAACAATAAATGTTAATGTTTTCCTTTAGCTTAGGAGGTATGAGGTTAGCAGGATCAATTGGGCGAGAGGAGAGCCTTCGGTCCAAATGTCAACCTTTTAGCTTCAGACGTTTAGGCTCTGCGATGAAAGATAAATAGATGGAGAAAAATTCTTTTGTTAAAAGTAACAAACATATGTTGGTACAATTTTGACCCCTTAAACGTTCGAATTTTCATAAAGTACCAAATATACATTTGTATTTTTTAGATAAGTTACAAATGTTATATAATTTTTATTTCTATGTGTATTGATTTAAAAGCTAGATGGTGGAAAAAAGACCCAAAATACAGGTTTTACCCGTTTGCTACCTAAAAGGGCTGAATTTCGTAAAAGTACCAGACGGCTATTAGCTTTTTTTTATTTAATGCACAAAAATTAATATTAAATTAAATAAAAGTACCAGTTTATTTAAAACAATTTCCAGTTAGAGAACGAAAAAGAACCAAAATATCCTTTTTACAGATTTTCATTCACTCAGGAACTTGCATGTTTAATTTTATGTTTCTAGGTCCAACAAATACGGAAATTGAAAAGGTACCAGTTAAAGAACAAAATAGTTCCAAAAACCCTCTTGCAGATTCTCATTCACTCAGAACCTTGCATGTTTAATTTTTTCTTTCTAGGTCCAATACTAACGAAAATTCAAAAAGTACCAGTTAGTTAATAAAAAAGTACCAAAAATTTCCCTCCTATAGATTCTCAACCACTCAGGACATTGCATGTTGAATTTAATTATTCTAGGTTCAATATTAACGTAAATTCCAAAAATTCCAGTTAATGAACAAAAAACAGTACCACAAAGCCCTCTTACAGATTCTTATTCACTCAGGATCTTGCATGTTTAATTTTATGTTTCTAAGTCCAATAAAAACGGACATTCAAAAAGTACCAGTTAAAGAACAACAAAGTACTAAAAAGCCTATCTTACAGATTCTCATTCACTCAGGACCTTGCATGTTTAATTTTATCTTTCTAAGTCCAATACTAACGGAAATTTAAAAAGTACCAGTAAATAAATAAAAAAAAGTACCAAAAAGTTCCCTCTTATAGATTCTTATCCACTCAGGACATTGCATGTTGAACTTTATGATTCTAGGTGCAATATTAACGGCAATTCAAAAATTACCGGTTAAAGAACAACAAATGCCAAAAAGCCCTCTTACAGATTCAAATTCTCTCCGGACCTTTTATGTTTAATACTATGTTTCTAGGTCCAATACTAACGGAAATTCAAAAAGTACCAGTTAATGAACAAAAAAGTACCAAAAATCCCTCTTACAGATTCTCATTCACTCAGTACCTTGCATGTTTAATTTTATGTTTCTAGGTCCAATATTAACGGAAATTAAAAAAGTACCAGCCAAAGAACAAAAAAGTACCAAAAACTTCCCTCTTTTGATTCCTATCCACTCATTACACATATTGAATTTTATATTTCTAGGTCCAATAATAACGGAAATTCAAAAAGTACCAGTTAATGAACAAAAAAGTTCAAAAAACTTCCCTCTTATAGATTCTTAACCACTCAGGACATTGTATCTTGAATTTTATGTTTCTAGGTCTCAGTATTGGACGGGAATTATACCAAAAATACCAGTTGTAGAACCAAAAATCTAAAGAAAAATATCAAATTTCCCGTATTTCCTCTTTTTAGTACTATTTTCCCCAATTAAAGTATAAAAAATTTCAGTATTGCAGTGGGAGTCAATAATTAAGTACGAATATGTCAATGAATGGAGAAAAATATTTTGTAAAAAAGGACCACATGACCTTGCATGTTGAATTTTATGTTTCTAGGTCCAATACTAACGGAAATTCAAAAAGTACCAACTAATGAACATAAAAGTACCTTAAAGCTCTCTTACAGGTTCTTATCCACTTAGGACCTTGCATGTTTAATTTTATGTTTCTGGGTCCAATATTAACGGAAATTAAAAAAGCACCAGCTAAAGAACAAAAAAGTACCAAAAACTTCCCTCTTATAGATTCCTATCCACTCATTACATTGCATATTAAATTTTATGTTTCTAGTTCCAATAATAACGGAAATTCAAAAAGTACCAGTTAAAGAACAAAAAAGTACCAAAAAGCGATTTTACAGATTCTCATTCACTCATCTTTCTCATCTTTCTAGGTCTAATAACAACGGAAATTAAGAAAGTACCAGTCAAAGAATAAAAAAGTAACAAAAAGTTATCTCTTATTGATTTTCATCCTAGGTGCAATACTAACGGAAATTCAAAAAGTACCAATTGAAGAACAAAAAAGTACCAAAAAGTTCCATCATAGATTCTTATCCACTCAGCACATTACATGTTGAATTTAATGTTTCTAGGTCCAATAATGACGGAAATTCAAAAAGTACCAGTTAAAGAACAAAAAAGTACCACAAAGCCCTCTTACAGATTCTTATTCACTCAGGACCTTGCATGTTTAATTTTATCTCTCTAGGTCCAATACCAACTGAAATTCAAAAAGTACCAGTCAAAAAATAAAAAAGTACCAAAAAGATCACTCTTACAGATTCTCGTTCACTCAGGACATTACATTTTAAATTTTATGTTTCTAGGTCCAATATTAACGGAAATTCAAAAAGTACCAGTTATAGAACAAAAAAAGTACCAAAAAGTTCCGCAATAGATTCGTATCCCCTCAGGACGTTGCATGTTGAATCTTATGTTTTTGGGTCCAATATTAACGATAATTAAAAAAATACCAGTTGTAGAACCAAAAAGCTAAAGAAAAATATCAAATTTCCCGTATTTCCTTTTTTTGGTACTATTTGTTCCCCCCATTAAAGTTTCAAAAATTTCAGTATTGTAGTGTGAGGCCATAATTTGGTACGAATATCTCAATGAATGTAGAAAAATGTTTTGTAAAAAAAAGTACCAAAAATAGTTACGATTTTTACCCCTTAAATGTTCGAATTTCGAAAAAGTACCAAATTTATATTCGTATTTTTTTGGTAACTTTCGAATGTGGTATAAACTTTGTTTCTATGTTAATTGGATCAAAAGATAGATGGGGTGTCAAGAAAGTACCAAAATTCAGGTTTTACCCGTTTACTCCCTAAAAGGGCCGAATTTCAAAAAAGTACCAGACACCTGTCCGCTAATTTTTTTAAAGAACACCGATAAGTATTACATTTTTTTTGTATCTCTTTTAGTTTTGGAGATATAAGATTACCGAATTTTCCCGTTTTTACCCTTTTTTACCCCCTTAGCATTCGAATTTCCAAAAATCCCGTCTTAGTGGATCGATTTGGGGTGTGACCAATCTCTGGTCCAAATTTCAAGTGTTTAGCTTCAGGCGTTTAGGCTGTGCGATGATGAATCAGTGAGTCAGTCAGTCAGTCAGTCAGTAACGTTACGATTTTATATATATAGATTACAGAAACAGTGTTGCCACATCAATATTTCTCTTTTAGTACAGTAGAAAAATATGAGAGAGTTCGGCCTGTGAGTGTCAATGTTTTCTCCAAATAATGTTGTGCATATCTGGAGCAAATTTTTTGAAATTCATACATTTACTTAATTGTGAATAAATGAGAAACGCGTGCATCGATTTTCATGATCTATGCCTTTTTTTGCTCATGAGTTATGTGACTTTACGCGAAAGTAATTAGTATTGGCACTTTTTTCCATTTTGGATTTTTTATGAATTTAAAAAAAAAATATATTTAAATTTTTAGGCAACATACATTCATTTTTAACTTCGAAAGTGTTGCACATATAGGAAAACGGTAAAGAAACAGATTAGAGAAATTGTAATTCTTAATTTTTCTAAATTTGTTTCATCAAGATCGGACAAGTGGTTCTCGAGTTATGTTAAACTACGTTTTTGCTAAAATGTTACAACTAAGCGAAAAAACATCAAGATAAGGAAAAAATTTAAAAGAAAGAGAAGTATACAGCGAAAATCACAAATTTGCTGGTATCTGATAAATGTGGCGTGGTTGGAGAAAACTGAGTTCATATTCGGCTTTAGCATGCCAAAAATATAAGAATCAATTGGATTGGTAAAAAAAGTTTTTCAATGTCGACCTGTGTTATTATTATGTAGGTATTTAAAAGAAATTTCGATGCAAGATCATGTTAGCAAATTAATTATATATTTGACCATAGATCCCATACACTGTCATACCTTATAACTATATTAAAATTCAACATGGCAATAAAGGCGGCTTAAGACGACATGTATTTTGCAGTGGATTCTTTAGATGTTAAATTTATATGTAATTGCGCATGTCTGTCAAAATTGACAAACACAGAAGGTTTTTAACTTTCGCTTTCACACGTTCGCTTTTGGTTTCATCTGACATAAATTATACACTGATTTATATCTTGATGCACTTTTAATTGTATTTCAGTTAATTAAAAAAATTGTATTTTTTAAGAATGTGCTTAAATAAATAGATTTTAATTGCCGCCACAATTTGCTTGCAAAACAGCTGATTTTATGTCAGTTTAAAATAGAACACTTTCTCATTAAAAAATTTTAACGTGAGCCAAGATAGCGTCGACGAAATAGCGTCGAATTTGGGAATTTAAGAACCGGGAAAACAAAATACCCAAATTATGGTGATTTGCAGAATAAAAACAAAAAGTTAGCGTCGAATTTAGGAATTTTAAAAGGGGAAGTAAAAATAACTAATATTTTTAATAAAAATACAAAAAATAGTTAACACAAATAAAAAAAAAAAATCACTCTTAGGAACAAAATGAGCGATGCGTGCAAAAAATCGTTCGGTCTGTTCCCGAGATATATGGGTGCTGGAACACAGGCTTTTGCAAAATAACCATTATAAAACAATTAAAAAGCAAAAATCCAACAAAAACATAAAATTATTTAAAACGATAGCAGTTTTATTATTAATAAACCAATAAAAGTAATAACTCAGAAGTGACGTCAACACAAGTTTAGGCAAAAACATAAAGTAATCAAGATATACATTTATACATCCATACATATAAACAAGTAAGAGTGCTATATTCGGCTATGCCGAATCTTATATACCCTTCACCATAGGGGTGAAGAAGAGACGACAACCGGACTTGAACTTCGCTTTTCATAAGGACCCAGAATATATATACTTTATATCCGGTGAAGGGTATAAAAAACAAACTTAATTATAAAAAAAGAGTAATTTTTGGGATTTCAGTATTTTGGTCATTACTCTGCTATTTCTTAACCGATTTGACATATTTATATACCGACGTGTTAAAGAAGAAATTTGCTATTTTGGTTATAAAACCTGTACTCGCGAAGATCTATGGTTCCCGAAAATGGGTATTTTTAAAAAAAAAAATTAATATTTTGGTCATAACTTTTTCGTATCTGAACCGATTTTCCCGAGTTTTTCAGAAAATATTTTCTATGAAAACTTTCCGATCTTTTGATATATAAGGCGTAACCATAGGTCATATTACAGTCAAAAAATTCAGGTTTTAATAAAATTTTTAATACTTTTTGTATGGGAGGTACCACGCCCACTTTTCCAATCCCGCCCACATTTTGTGGGATGGTGTGTATTTATAACCTAAATGTTTGTACCTAATTTAAAAACTTTGGCTCTTGCCGTTCTCCAGGTATACAGAAAAAAGTAATAAAAATACAACAACCACAAGGGCAGTCGTGGTTTTTTGGTCATATCTCAGCCATTGTTGGACCGATCTGGCTGAATTTCAATAGCAAGAAATGGTGGACTATATGTGACATAAATGTAAAACAACAAATCAACTTTGTACACAAACTCAAGATCCGGTTTATGTGCATCTGCCTATAAAAAAATAACAATAAAATTAAAATTACTAAAATGTTTAAAAGAAGTGAATCTTCTGCTAAGAGGTCGAGGCGAGAGTCAAAATCAAACAATGTTGCGCGGGTAACTGAAGCTACTGATGTGTCGTCAGTAAGCTCTGAAATATCTGAAATATTTTTCTCAAACTCAAGCGATCCAGCAATGCGTACACGAATGTGGAATTGGTTAGATACAAAGTTTATAAAACAAAATTAGTATATTAAAGAACACTCAGACTTAATAAAAACATTAATTGAAAAGAATAAGAGTTGCCTAATACTTGAATTTGAAAAAAGTTCAGTGATCTTAAAGATGAGATATTAAGTGACTAGAAATGAAATAAGTCAATTATATGAAAGAATTAATAAATTGGAGGCTGCCACCAATGAAATTGACGGATTAATAGATGATGCACGAAATTTAAATTTAAAAATACTGTTGTTGCATCTGACCTCAGAATAACTGGCATACCGTTCCATGAGCATGAGGATTTGCCTCGCATATTCGAAAATGTTTGTGGTACACTAAATATAAGAATACCTCCTTACAATGCAATTTTTAGGGTAAGCATTTTAAAGATGTGAGTGACACACCAATAATAATTAAAACTAACTCTCCTTATGAGAAAAACATGTTCATAAAATATGCTGCTGGCTTTCGGCGTAAATGGAAGCTCCCACTTCGCTTAAGTAATGCAGGTTTAGATCGTAATGAGAACTTAACTCCACATAACGACGGTATCTTTTAAACTGCACTAGGCTTAGAAAGGCTAATTGCTTGAATGCTGCTTACACACAACGTGGGATTGTTTATATAAAGAAAGAGGATAAAAATGATCCTATTAGAATTGATTTTCCCGATCAATTAAAGCCATTTTTCAGACATAACGTCAAAATAATGGACTTATACCATCATTATTTAACAGTATACCTTTATTATTTATCTATGCACTTTTTTACTTTGCATTAATTTTTAACTCGTTTGCTATTTTATGTCAATTTATATTTATTATGTTCTTATATATATATCATACGTATTGTTTCATAAGAAAGTTTTTTTTTGCGTTTCTATTACGGGTTTTTATTTTGCCGCTGATTGTGATTTTGGATAATGTTCTCAATGTACGAAGCAGCTCCACAGACACGACAATGAACATGGTGAGGATTTTAGCCAATTACAGTAAGGGTCTTAAGATTACTCATATTAATGCCCAAAGTCTGAATAATAAAGCCGATGAGTTTAGATATGTTTTTGAAAGTTCAAACATTGATATCGTGTGTGTTTCTGAAACATGGCTCTTTTCCACGTGGGTACAAGGTATATAGGGAAGACAGAAATGGTAATGCTGGTGGGGTAGCTATCTTTGTAAAGGGAAACATATCCTGCAGAGTTTGCTTAAAATCATCGACTAATATTTCACATAAAGAGGATAAGGTTGAATACATTTTTATAGAAGTAGTTTCTGATGGTAGAAAATGTTGGTAGGGTGCGTTTACAGGCCTAATTAAATAATTTGTTTGTCTTATTTTTTTCTTAACCCTTGAAACGCTGGTCACTGCAAATGATAATGGTGTTGTTTCAGGCGATTTTAATTAGAATATTCTAATGGAATCAATATTAAATGATAATATGTTGTCTCTTGGATTAACTCCCACTAATACTACTAACGCAACGCATCACACAGCTACCAGTAGAACCTTGCTTGATATTTTTTTTGTTGCAGATACTGCAAACGTAATATTATATGACCAAATATCTGCCCCGTGTTTCTCAAAGCATGATTTAATTTTTTTAATATATCATTTTAAGATTTCTCCATCACAATGTACAGTCTACTATCGTGACTTCAAAAACGTAAATTGCAACAATCAAAATTCTTCTCTTATCGAATGGTACTACATTCCCTCAGTTGATGAGCAAGTATCTTTTCTTGAAAGTAATATACAGCGTCTATATGACGATACGGTACCTATTAAATCTAAAACAATATGCCCTAAAACAAACCCTGGTTTTCTGCCAACATAAAATTTTTAATTTGCAAGAGAGAGATTGCGTATTCTAGGTGGAAACGTTTCAGAACCTCAGAGTTGGAAGTAGAATTTAAGGCTGCTAGAAGAAATGTGAATAATAGGATCAGAATTGCTAAAACAGATTACTATTCAAGGCATTTTAGTTCTGCTGTCGATTCTAGGCAGGCATGGAAATGCATTCGTGAGATTGGAGTTGGTAGGACAGGAAATGCAAGCAACTGCCAATTGGATGTGGAAGAGCTTAACAAAACTTTCACAAATGTACCTCTGGTATCAATTGATAACAGTTTTTACGACCTGCCAAATTAAGGCCCCAATAGTCCTGTAATCAACTGTAATCGCTTTCAATTCGCTTGTGTAACGCAGTCTGAAGTCACTCTATGTTTTAATTTAATTAATTCTAATGCAGTGGGCTGTGATAACATGCATCCAAAATTAGTAAAGATGCTGCTGCCAGTACTTTTGCCATATATAACCCATTTATTCAACAGTATCATTATGACTAGCACCTTTCCGTTGAAATGGAAATATGCAAAAATAGTGTCAATACCAAAAACTGATTCTGAATTTAGGTACTGGAGAAAATTCTTGATCTTCAAATGACATCACATATCAGTGCCTGGACTACTGGATGCGTCTGAAAATATACGGCGTGAACTAGATGATGGCAAGGTAAATTTCATAGTTCTTCTTGATCATTCAAAAGCCTTTGACACGGTTGACCACAGTATGCTTTCCATGAAACTTGTGCACTTTTTTAACTTTTCAGAAACATTAACACGGCTTTTATTTTCCTACCTCTCAATCGTTCGCAATATGTCCAATCAAACAATGTGCAATCTTCTTCATTACGTTAATCTAGAGGTGTACCTCAAGGGTTAATTCTCGGACCATTGCTTTTAAACTTTATATAAATGACTTGCCAAAACATCTTGTTCACTGCAATATATCTACATTTGTACGCAGATGATGTGCAGTTGTACTTAAGTAGCCCAGTACAATCTGTTTCGCAAAGCATCATGAGACCAGGGCTGTGGAGTCGTCCGAAAAAAGTACTAACTCCGACTCCGACTCCAAACGCTGAAATTTTTTAAGTGCGACTCCGACTCCTATCAATCAAAATGTAGAACCACCACCCTTAAATATTTACAATTTTGTTAAAAAAACTTACGTAAAAGGTGCCATAATGTACTTCTAAAACCCTAATAAATATTGCTATCATATTAAAATGTGTTTTCGTAAATATTGGTCCATAATATACCATACGCCCAACATAAAGCCTACTCCCGGAAAACAGTTTAGTATGCATAAAAACGTAATAAATACCGCTATCATAATAAAATTTGGTACGTCAAAGTTTTATTAGACACTGCAAAATTTCGTAAAGATCGGTCCATAATTAACCCTAATCCCCATATAAAGCCTACCCTCGGAAAACAGTTTAGTTCGTTTAATAACGTAAAAACTTATGCTATTGTAATGCAATTTGGCACTATCACGCTATACAATTTCTAGAAGATTGGTCCATAATTTTCTATATAATGCCCCTTATAATGCTCACTCTAGGAAATTAGTTAAATACACCTAAAAACGTAGCAGCTGTAGATAGATCCCATATTAAGCAGCTTTCAGTTTAAGCGCTAAAACAAATTTCACTACTGCATTGAAATCTGTTCCATTTATATTTTTAATAACGGAAATCACTATACAGGATTTCGTGATGATCAATCCATAATTTATTTTTTAAAAACACCCATTTCTGAAAAAAAACTTTTTTTTACCAAATTGCCAACATTTTTTAAAGAAAAAACAAAAACATGTTGTAAGGCTTTTTATATTACTGTTAAAGGCTAATTGTTATATATTTTTAAATAAAATTAATTCTATATACTTTTTTTCATTTAACTATTTAAGGCCGTTATACACTATCCCACAAAATCTTACGTATTTTTCAAAAATGCTTTCCTGATCTAATTTTTCTTTGAACAATTCTAAAAAACAATAACAACTTATCATGACAGGGTTGCATTTTCATAAATTACTAAAGACTTTGTGGGATAGTGTATAACGGCCTTAAATAGTTTAATGAAAAAAAGTATATAGAACTAATTTTATTTAAAAATATATAACAATTAGTTCTAAAAATGTTTTTATTTTGAATACGCCCTCGCGAACATTTTCAATATTTTGCTCTTTCTATTAATTATGTTACTAAAATTAAAGCTCAAGCTATTCATTATTAACTTCTTCAATATCACTTAAATAGACTAAATTTGCCACAATAGCACATAATTTAGAAATACTCAATTGGTTACCGCTTATTTAGGGTTTTTTCCCGGGATTTCCCGTTTAATTATTTTATTTCCCGTTTTCCCGGGATTTTTCTTGCGGGATCCCGGGAAATAAAAAATTCCTCATAAAAGCTATTTATACTTTGAAATTTAGTTTTCTATTCTCTAAAAATTAGCATCTGTGGATGGGTTGTGGACTAGATCAATTACAAGAAGTGAGTACATGTATTTAAATCAATGTCTCCTGATGCAATAAATCTACTAAAAGCAGAATGGGCAGTGCAACAGTTGATAATTATTACATTGAGTGAAGTGAAGAGTTAATAAAGTACATTAATTCAAAATAAGATGCAGGCAGTAAAGTTTCATTGTCCATGAACAAGTCTTAAAAATAGGAGATACCTAAACATATCGCTCATTAATTGCAACAAAGTCATATCTACAAAAACAAACGATCTTGGCAAAATGCGATTAAAGTTTTCAAAATGTACCGATTTAAAGATATATTTTGCTATAACTTCGGTTCAGTTTGAGATATAATACGAGAAGGTATGAAGGAAAACTTTGCTAAAGTTACTTAAAATTTTGAGATATGACTATGATGCAATGAAGGAGCGATATGTTTATTAGGTGATAAACACAAATTCCCAATTTCAATTTCAATTTGTGTTGGTTTATATACCCGTGAAATGCGGGGAAACCGAAATAAAATAACATTTTGGAAACTCGTGTAAGATACTACAACATACGACTTGAAAAAGACATTGTCCTAAAGATTACAAATGGACCTATTGAAATGAAAAGGTTTGTAAGAAGCAGTCCGGTTGATGCTATTTTTGCATCAACCTTGACATACATTCGACTGATATAAACGTTGTTTATAAAAAAAGAAAAAATTGCTTCTGATTGTGAGTCCGAAGCATGCTACAACTATTTAACTATTTGTCCAACCTCGGTAAAAAATGAACGAAATTTTTCGGAAACATGGTATTAGTAAATAAAATCAAGAATATACTTTTTACCGACTTACAAAGCGCTTTGAGTGTGTCAGAAAGTTATTTTCTAAGCCATTAAAAATTTTTATATATTTCTTTAAAGTATTTTATCTATTTTATTAATTAACTTTTTGATCTTATATCTTGAGTACCTCAATTTTTATTTTGTTTTTATTATTGTTTTATGAATTAAATTGTTATGTTTATGTTATCTTTTTATCTTGTATAAAAAAAAGCATAATAATAGGGAATAAAGGCGTGAGTTCCCTTACGTTTATTTATAAAAGTTTTTTTCATTAATCAATAACAAAATTTACTTTGTATTATTTATATGGAGCGGGATCCCGGGATCCCGGGAAATTTGAAAAAATTTCCCGCTTTCCCGGGAATCGAAAAAGTCCGGGGAAAAAAAAACTCTACTCTTATTACATAAAAGGGTGCAAGATCTTTGACGTGTTTAAGAAAGTCGTTATCAAAATCGAACTTTTTTAACAGACCATTAAAAAGTGCAACATAAAACTTTAAAGAATAAACTCTAAGGTCTATTACATCAACTTCAGACAACGTATATGAATCTTGTGCTAAAGATATTTCAGAATCTAAAAAGTTTGGGATTTTTGCGAAGAAGTAAACACAGTTAAAATAATAAAGAACAGAGAAAATATAAGACCATTTAATAACATGAAAACATCACTTAATATTTGTATCCAATATACTGCAAATTTTAAATTGTGTGTTTATAAAAATCTTGAAAAAACTTTATTTAAATTTAAAATTTTTTTGCATCTCAAAAAACTTGCAAAAAGGGAAAACTTGATAAATGGCAAGGCTGCCATGGGATAATGTAAATATCCCTCCAAAAAATCATTTTAGTTCGGCATAAACTGTTACGAATCATGATATATTATTCAAGTTAGTTCAAATTGCTAGAAATAAAAGCACAACACTTTCTTTTTTAATGCATTAGCTTTTAAATGGTTAAATATAGCATAAAAATAATTCTTAAAAATTTCAAATCGATATTTGAAATATTGCATCGTTAATTTTGAATAAATTTTATTTTAAAATTTTTTCTAAATTTTTTATGCCGAAAAACTTTGGACTTCGGCAAAAAACTTCAACTCCGACTCCACAGCCCTGCATGAGACTCAATGAGAATCTTAATAAAATTTATCGTTGGGCTACGTCTAACGGACTTTGTTTAAACGCTAATAAATCGATCTTGATATTATCGGTCTTGATATTTTAATTAATGGGGAAAAAATCAATATTGTGAATGCGACCAAAAACCTTGGGCTAATTTTCAATGATAGTCTTACCTGGACAAATCATATCAAATCATATATATTTATTACGGTTTTTGAAATCGATTAATCGAACGTCAAAATCGATTTTAAAATCGATTTCAAAATCGTTTAAGACTAATTTGCAATCTTATACATTATATCACAAAGGGGGATACACCAGCATTTTTTTGGCAAACTACTAGAGAAATTGAACTGAGATTTTTACAGTGGGTAGATATGACTACTTTTTACAATTCTCCTGTAAAAAGTGAAAATGTGTAAATTTTGAGATGTCCTTTAGAAGAACAAGTGCATGTACATTGCACATATATATTCAAATTGTATTCTTGTGTAGTCAATCAGGCCTGTCACATAAATTGATTCCGATCGAAAGTGGAAGTGATTTTGTATCTTGCTTCATATAAAACGAAATCACTTTTGATGGGAATTGATATATGTGACAAACCTGAATGTATGTTTAGTATTTCAAAGGATTATGACAAAAGTTCCTGCTCGGTGGCGACAGTTTTTTTGCTAACTTACTATTAAGTTAGTTTTAGAAAACAAAAGTTTGCATATCATTGATGTCAGAAAGATGCAGAGATACTTTCCTGTAATTTCGTATTTCATAGGATAAATTACACACCTTTTGTTTTTTCACTCTGTTTATAACAAGATTTAAATATCGCTCACACACTGGTCTGTTTGCATATAAGCATATTTCCACAGGAAGGCCATGGCTGACTTTCAGTGTTTGGTTCGATACGATATGTTAAGTACTGTTTTGTTCACTGTCCATTGATGACTTTAATTTCTGAAGAACAAGAGACCTTATATTAAAGTTGGAAGTTGGAAGTATACCAAGATAAATACGTAAGACTACAACTTTAAACTTGGAAAACTGCATAAGCATACCTACAGACGTTGTGCATGCCCATAATTTATCGATTTAATTAAGATTACAATTAAAAATTGCCAAAATTTTGATATAAATAGATTTTAAAAGCCCAATAATCGATTTCAGTATAAAATCGCATACGTCAATTCGATTGCAAAAAATCGATTTTTTTTACCAAAAAATCGATTTTCGATTGGAATCGAAATCGATTTACCATTCCCTAATGTGAACTTTTTGCAAATTGCGATTCCATTAGCAGAAGGAAGCTAAATGTCTTATATAATAATATTGGAAGATATGTGTGGTGGCCTTGGTAGATATGATCATGTGTCACATGCCTCTTCAAAACTATACGGCGTTTCATTTGACAATCTTTTAAATATTTGTGTACTCTTACTATTACATAAACTTATCTATTCGGAGACTCCACGATATCTTAGCGATAGCATTAGGTTTGCAAGATGACTTAGGGGTAAAAGAATTATAATTCCCTTGCATAGCCTTCTTGTATCTGAACAGAATTTTTTTATACATGCGTCACGTCTATGGAATTGTCTTCCTAAAGTTCAGCAGCGCAAGTAGCTTTAAGAACTTCTTATTAAAATACTTTGCACCGCAGTAGATAACTGTTATCATATTATATAAATAATTTATAGTTTGATTTAATTTAATTTCATTTAATTCAATTGTATGTGATGATCCCTTAACCCTTAAATGCATGAGGTCAGCACCCAGAGTGGAGACTAAGTTACTCTAACGTAGAAATGGTCGCTAATTACGAATCCGTCCTTCATTTTTTCGGAAAATGTATAGTTTTTCTGGAAAATCGGAGAAACACCAATTTCCGTTGTGTACCATATATGGTACACTATGCATTTGTAATAAAAAAAAATTTGGTTTTTATTATTATTTATAAAAACTCATATATTAATCATAAAAAGTGCATAAAAGTATATTTAAATGAAAAATTTTAAGTTTTCAATTTATTTAGTGTGATAGCCTGCAAAACAATAACGTTCAAGCAGAGGTGAACGTTACATTTTTGACACTTAAAAATTGAACGATTACTTAAATTTTTGTCTTCAAGACATTTTTGGTTTTTACATCGAGCTCTTCCGTCAACAATTGGAAGGTGATCGAAACCATCATACCGCAAATTGTGAGACGGTTGATGTTCATTTTGGACACGTGTACATAGTAAATCATGCCCACTTACTTTCTTTTTTTTGTGTGCCATATTTCTTAGTACATGTGATACTTCCAAACGAAAAGCCTTTTGGGTAATCGAAACTGATGGATTTGCCCTTTTGAAAAGTAACCAAGCATTTACCATGGAAATTTCAAGTAAATGATAAAATGATATACCATTTACGGCTTTTTAGCCAGATTTTAAGGCGACCCAAAGAAAAGTCCATCAGGTCTACAACGCCCATATGTAGGTTGTATTATTTAATAATTTGGGGGCAAGTAATCGTTTCTACTCTGTGGTCTTTCTGATTCCAACGGTCAACAGTGGGGATGTCAGTATCAACACTATGTTCCGAAAGAAACAGTTTTGTACAAATAACGATACATTCTCTTTAAATGGGGATAATATGAATGATGTAAACATGAAGTTTATACACAATATAAAGAAAAACAAAGTGACTAAATCTGCTTTACTAACTCTAAAACTTCATTCCAGTAATGCCTTACACAAGGAACTTTGAAATAGGACATATACTTTATCATGCCAATGTATTTTTCGAGTTCCATTGCGTCGAAAGAAAAAAATTGATTATTTTTTGGTTTATGTACGGTCTCATTAATTATTTTTGTCGTTAGATTGTCTGTAAAAAAATTTTTCAAGAATAAGGAGTTTCGAAATTATTTTCTGGCTGTGGTTCCAGTTTAGACTTGCCAATAAAATATATATCTTCGTGCAACTGTAGAATGCTTTTTTCCAAAGCAATCTCCCAAATCCTTGGAAGCTGTCATTGCAATCGATGAAAGGATTTTCATTAGCCTCCGAGAAAACAAAATTCATGGGTCGCACATAAGTTGAAGAAATCAACATTTCAGATCTTCGTGAATAAAAGAGAGTCGTGCCTCACTATAAACAAATCGACTGACATTAATTCATTTATATCGGGTATAGGAATTCCAGAAGCCTCAGGAATGGGAACATCCATTTCGTCAATGCTAAGAATCCTCCTTTATCCGAAAGAGCGTAACTGGTTTCGTCTCGATTTCTTACAAAATTCGCACGCGTATTTGTGTTTTTGTTGAAATCATCTTCATATCAGCTACCTCATAAGCGTTATATTTTTTTCCATCTGTATTATGGTTATCCATATCTTAAAAAAGCAGAAGCAATCACGTACAGTAACAGCAACATAGTCAAAGAGTAACGTACGTTATAAACACGGTGTCTAAATGCATGGCGTACCATATATGGTTCATAGAAAAAAAGGCGAAAAAACTATTCTACGGTACAAAACTTGATAAAAACTCACCTAAATTAACTAAAACAAAGTCCAATATATTTACTTATGTTTACCCCTAAGGGTAAGGGTTAATGTAATTTCTGAAACTGCTTTCCTGTACTTTAAATATAAGATTAAATCTTGTTAAATCGAAGAGCTAAATCGAAGCATAGTAATTTCATCTCTATATTCACCACCTAGATTTGCAATATCAGAAAGCCAATATTACAAATATTATAAGTCACTGGGGCCCTGTTTCCTGGCTGCTGGCGATTACAACGCAAAACATACCTTCTGGGGGTCACGACTTATAACACCAAAGGGTCGTGTTTTGTTTAATACAATCTCTAAAATGAATTTAAATGTTGTCGCGAGCGGCCAACCAACATATTGGCCTGCTGATCCGCAAAAAATTCCAGATGTCATCGATTTTGGCGTGGTTAAAAACATCCCCACAGAAACGATTTACGTTGAAGCTTCCATAGAATTATCCTCTGATCACACACCTACAATTGTTACTATAAAAAACACCAATAGAATTGAATCTCCCTCTGGTCACATAGCGACGTCAGCTACACATATAAATTGGTTAAAATATAAAAAATATCTCAGTACCCATTGCACAGAAAATATTCCGCTTAGCACACCGGAGTATATAGATCGCTCTATTGTCAATTTTGACAGTTTTCTAAAACTAGCTGTTCAACATTCCAGTATTGCCCCCAAAAAAATCAAAAATAATAAAATATATTCCTCAGATGTCGAGCGTCTCTTGTCTGAAAAAAGGAGAGCTCGTAGATAGTGGCAATTGCACAGATCCCCTCATCTAAAGAACTTACTAAAAGACTGTACAAAAAGGCTGAGAAAGTTACTGCAGACTCAGAAAACGGCTTCTCTGGAAAAATATCTTAAGGAACTTGATGCAACTCCACAATCAGACTACTCATTATGGCGTGCAGCTAGAAATCTCAAAAGGCCAGTTGTCGCTAATCCGCCATTAAGAAACTTGAATGGAAGTTGGGCTAGAAATGATGTTGAAAAAGGAAATCTGTTTGTTAATCATTTAAAACACGTATTTACCCCAAACATATCTCACGATATGGCGGTCGAGTTACCACCTGTTGCTGCTAGAGCAGCTGTTCCCCTAAGATTTGAGATAAGAGAAATCGAAAACGCTATTTGTGATTTAAACCCCAAGAAGGCTCCTGGTTTTGATAAGATCAGCAACAAAATGCTTTTGGAGCTACCCAGCATAGCAAGGAGAATTATTCTTTTAATTTTTAATGCTATTTTACGCCTGGAATACTATCCTCAAAAGTGGAAGGTTTCCTTAGTCATCATGATACCTAAACCAGGAAAGGATCACACAAAAGTTGAGTCATATAGGCCTATAAGTTTACTTTCAAATATATCAAAGCTGTTTGAGAAGCTGTTAGCGTCAAAATTAACCCCAATTCTAAATGAAAACAGTTGTATTCCTAACCACCAATTCGGCTTTAAAAGAGAACACAGCACAATTGAGCAAACCCATCGTATAGTAAACGCAATAAGAAAAGCCTCTGAAGAAAGAAAATATTGTTCCGCTCTCTTCATCGATGTTTCTCAAGCTTTTGACAAAGTCTGGCATGAAGGCTTATTACATAAATTGAAGCTAAACTTACCAGTAAACACACACAAGCTGTTAGAAAGCTACTTAGTCGGTCGAAAGTTTATTATTAAAGAAGGTGATTATTTAAGCTCTCCTCAGCCAATTGAAGCTGGAGTCCCTCAGGGAAGCATTCTGGGCCCACTTTTATACTTAATATATACTTCGGATATGCCAATAAACAACTACACCCAAACTTCAACATTTGCTGATGACACAGCTTTTCTAAGCGTGCACGAAAACAGTCAAGAAGCATCTCGATACCTACAGGATCATATATTTCAACTCGAACTGTGGCTAAAGCAATGGAGGATAAAGGTCAATGAGCAAAAATGCGTACAAGTAACATTTACCTTGCGTCGGGAAACATGCCCCCCTATTAAAATCAATAATCATTTAGTGCCTCAAAATTCGCATGTAAAATACCTCGGTATTCATCTAGATCGCCGTTTAACGTGGAAAAGCCATATAGAGGCAAAATTATCTCAAATGAAACTAAAAGCCATCCAAATTCATTGGCTTATTGGAAGAAACTCTGTCCTAAGTCTCGACTGCAAACTTTTACTTTACAACTCCATCTTAAAGCCAATCTGGTGCTACGGTATTCAACTATGGGGCACTGCCTCGGCCTCTAATATCGAAAAAATTCAAAGGCGCCAAAATAAACTTCTTCGAATAATCACAGCTGCCCCTTGGTATGTTAAAAACATAAATATTCACAAGGATCTCAATGTTCCATTAGTAAAAACTATGATTACAAAATATGCAGTAAAATATTTAAAAAGGCTTGAACAACACCCAAATCCACTAGCTCGAAATATTTTAAACCATGGCGGCCACACTCGCTTAAGAAGAAGAGACACTGCAGCACTTACCCAATTAGATGAGCGATAAACACCTAGATAAGTGAACAGAACCCGTGATGAAGAAAATTTTTGTCTGGCACTGGCAGGACATAAAATAACGTATTAGGTTAAGATTTTATTAATTATTGTTAGTTCATATTTAATATATGAAGATTCAATAAAAAATAATGAGAAAAAAAAAAAATAAATAATAAATAAATATATACAGTTTATACCGGGAACAGACCGAACGATTTTTTGCACTCATCGCTCATTTTGTTCCTAAAAGTGTATTTTTTAATTTGTGTTAACCTATTTTTTTTTTTATTTTTATTAAAAATATTAGTTATTTTTACTTCCCCTTTTAAAATTCCTAAATTCGGCGCTAACTTTTTGTTGTTATTCTTCAAATCACCATAATTTGGGTATTTTGTTTTCCCGGTTCTTAAATTCCCAAATTCGACGCTATTTCGTCGACGCTATCTTGGCTCACGTAAATTTTTAAACTGCAAATTCGAACAGACATTATGTGCGTTCGTTTACTTTTCCAGTAAAATCCAGTAGCTGAGTAATATGAAAATTTAACAAATTTATGTGTACGCGAACGCAATTCAGTAAAATCCAGTACAAATTTGTACAAATTTTGGGGCAAACGAACGCAGCTATTTACAGAAGCAGATTGTTTTTTTTCTTTTACGCGACATGTATGCATTTTGCAGTGGAGAATTTGACAAGCCCACTTCAAAACACATGTCGTCTAAAACCACCTTATATAAGTTGAAAACAGTAAGTTCATCATATAGAATATCATATAGAATTTTTTTAATGTATCGAGCCCTAACCGCGAAAATAACTTAAGCGCCAAAAATAAAATTTTACAGGATACTATTTTACCTTATGTGACCATGATATTTAAGGAGATGATGCAAGTGTTGCCATTAAAGTAATTTATTAAAAAAAAACGAAAATTGAAAATGATGTCCCTTACGTTATTTTCGCGGTTAGGGCTCGATATCAACATCTACGTATATGACAAATAAGTCTCGTATTGATGTTGATATGTAGATAAAATTCTTTACCCCTATAGAACTTTGTTTAAGTAGGTCATTATTGCCCATAAGTTCCAAAAAGGGTCCAACTCTTTCTTAATTGTTTCAAAAGTTATCTAATTTGTTTTGTAATTTTACTTTAGCTACTGGAGGTGGTATTCCAAACATTCCTGAAACTATGAATGGTACTACAATATGTGGAGCTATTCCTTCTGCCGGAGCAAACCAACAAAAGACATCAGGTGGTACCACCCAAAAAAGGCCACAACGACGAGGTGGCAAACAACAGCCAGATCGACCAGAGAGGGCACTTTATTGTTTAACTTTAAAAAATCCTGTGCGTGCGTTTTGTATAAGAATCGTAGACTCAAAGCATCCTTTTTTAAAACATTTGTTATTTTTTTGCAATATATTTTAAATGACTACAAGTTTTCATAGCATATATGTTTTTAAATCAGTATAAAATCCAAAATTACTTTTTGCACGCTATATTTTATTGTGGCTGATACATAATAACAAAGGTGGCAACCTTATTTACATTTCATCAGGGGTGTGCTGGAAATCGAAAACGTAAAACGCAAGAATTTTAAAAGTCGTTTTATAATTCGATTTTTGTAATAATAGAATTTTATGTCAAATATTATACAAATATTTCTCTATTAAACAGAATTTTATAACAAAATTATAAAAATTAGATTAAAAGTGTATTAAAAACAACTTCCAAATTCTTGCGTTTTACGTTTGCGATTTCCAGCACACCCCTGCATAACTCTTAAATTATGGGATCACTTTTATTAAAAATAATAGAAAAGCTCGTCAAAACTTCGCTTTTCCAGTTTTAATTGTATATACCTTAATGTAATTGTTGTCAAATTTTTAAAACTAAAAGTATGTATATCTTAAAGTAAATCTAACAAATCGGAAAAAACACCCTAGGAAGGGAAATGCGGGGATGAAATGTTCTACAAAAATTTTGGACATAAATTTTACTGCATATGGCAGAACACATGAAAGCCAAACCGTAACACAAACAACCGAATTCAAGGTTGATTAAACTACGTTTATATATATTTAAACTAAAGTTCCACTACGTGAATAATATCATCCAGAATGGATAAATTATTTTGATTATTTGTTTTACAAACGTATACTTTTAGTCAATGTTGCCATTTTGATGCATTTCCGAAATTTTAAGCGGATTTTTTGGTCTCGTTATTTTATCTTCTTCGAGTTAAAAAAGAGTGTTTTGGACGTAATTTTAATTTTTTTTTGTGAAATCTTTCTTCATTAAAAAAATGGCAGCAGTGCCTTCAGCTCGTTGTAGAAAAACATATAGGTATTAAAACGGCAACCGTCACACTGATAGACAAGCTCATCAGTATACCGTTGCCCCGGACTTAAAATAATTTTTTTTATTCCTTCTAGGGCTATTCCTTTAAGGTAATTGACGAAGATGTAAGCAACCATGCTCACAAAAAGTGTTTTTTTTACATACAAATTTTTTTGGTTTTCTTAACTTTGCCACTTTCGTCTATCATCTATCTAAAAACAGAATCTTTGATTACTTTATTTTGTTAACAATATTTGCTAATTGTGTGGCCTTAGCTGTATATACGCCTTATCCTTCTGGTGATTCAAATGTTACAAATCAAACATTGGTAAGTTCAATTTAACCTTTTCTTTCAGATAGAGAGAGAGAGAGAGAAAGAGCTTGAGACAAAATAATAATAATGTTTTTAAACATTCCGTTTTGTGGCGATATCTTTTCTGAGAAATATGTTGCATAAATGCTACATGTTCTACATCTTTCCGTTTCTTTGTGCAAAAAAAAAAAAAAAAACTGTGGGAAACATTTTCGATTTCTTTTGTGAATATGTTGCATGAAAAACATGTAAACAAGTTGCATATTTATACCCTTCTTCACACGTGGGAAACGTTGCATTCTGTTCGTAATTTCTACAATATTGATCTAATATCCTATAAAGTATATATTTGGGGGTTTCATCATGTTTTGTATTCAATTGTAAGCATATGTACTATCCTAAATTTTTTCCTATTTATGTGTAAATATTTCTTAAACCTTAAAAATAAAACTTGTACTGAGAAACTAGAGAAATTAACCTTTTCGACGGTATGTTACATACCTTACTAAAATGTCATACCCTCGATACTGTAATACCCACATGTTAACCAATGGTATAAAATCCTTTTTTTTAAGAAATGTAGACAAATTGAGTTTTTTATAATAACTAAATTAATATATAATAATAATAACATACAAAATCTTGTTAATTGAATAATAATAATAATAACAATTATAGTAATAATAATAAAATTAATAATAATAAAATTTAATATTAATTACATAAGATCCATTTATATCATAACTATTTTTATATTTTGTTTATTGTATCTGATGAAGTTTTTAAGTTTTGTACATTTTCAAATATCCGGTCTTTCATCTTCCTTGTTTATCGCCTTTATTTGCTGCTTTTTGCCATTCCTTTCTTGGCGTTACTACACGGAAAGAATTATTTACTAAGTTTTGCTTGATTCTCGTCCAAGCCATACATTTCTAAATTTTAAATCATTTTGTTCTTGTTTAGTAAAATTTTCTAAAATTTAGAAACATTTTGCTTAAACCAAGTCACACATATATTTAGAATGATTAATTTTTAGCTTGGACAAGAATTATACAAAATGTTCTTGGTTTAAGCCATATTTAGTAAATTGTTCTTTACGTGTAGGTGCAGCTGATGATTTCACTGCTGGTTTCTTGTTTGGCTTTGGAAAGAAATAACATTGAGTAGAGGCAGACAACTTTTCGAATTGAGTCTGCCATCTACAAGCGGTATAAAAACCATACATAGGCATACTGCATTACTTTTTTACTGCATTACGCGTTTCAGTAATCAGTAAAAAGTACTGATTACTGAAAAAAAATCAGTATTCAGTAAATTTTACTGGTTATTGAAAAAAAAAACAGCATTCAGTAAAAAGTACTGATTACTGAAAAAAAAAATCAGTATTCAGTAAAAAGTACTGATTACTGAAAAAAAAAATCAGTATTCAGTAAAAAGTAGGAGCTTTCGCAGAAAATAATTTTTTTTTTTTTCGAAATTCTGTTACTCTAATTTCGCCATCTACATTTAATTTTTACTCTAAAATTGTAAGACAAAGCAGGTTTACATTAACATAGCGTTTACATTTGACAGTACTGGCAAGACAGTAAGAAAATACATATCAGTTGCCAAAAACACTGCTAACTGTCTTTGTGACGTAGGCGTCCAGACAGTAGTTAAGACAGTTCACTTTGAAATATATGTAAAACATGAATGTTGCAGAGAAAGTTCAGCTAAACGTGTTTTATATGAACTAAATAAACTTAAAAACAGCCTAAAATAACTATATATTGTAAAAAAAACATAACACTTAACTAAAACATAAAAAATCAAAGCAAAGTATATTTATTTTTTTACGATTTTTTCCTTTTGCTAATAAAACTTCAGATTACTATTAGAAAATGACAAATCACTGTCCAATTTTACTGTCTGCAAAATTTGCTAGACAGTAGACAAGACAGTTGGAAAAGCATATATTAGTAAAAAAGTTTGCATGTATTGCTACTGTCATGCCAGTACTGGCAAATGTAAACGTTAGGTAAGGATAAATGTTATGCGATGTGTATAATACAAAGAAATGTAGACCAATCTTTTAGTATGCCGATCGACTCAAAATAACTTTTTGAAGTGATCTAACGATGTCCATCCGTCCGTCTGGCTGGTTGTCTGCCCATGTTAATCTTGTGCACAAAGTAAAAATTCCAATTTTGTAGATAATTTGATCAAATATGGCCGAGGTCTGTGTAAATGGTGAGAATCGTTCTATAATTTCACATTTTCCCCATAAAAACTTATTTCCAAATAAGACTCTTTGTGTCAGAAAGCATCTAATTACGATGGTATTTAAATTAAATTCGCCCCAAAAATATTTTACTGCAAATTAAATTATTTTCCAATCGTTTCACATTTGCCTACAGCTCCCTTTCTTAAGCTTTTACTTAATTTAAATGTTAACATTTGTTAACAATTTAGCCACCGTACCTAAAATCCCTTTAAATTTAAAATGCCATATGGATGTTAATATCTAGATAATATTCGGCGCAAACATATCTGATATGAATTAAACCTAATATGGGTTTAAGCGATCATATTTTAAGGTTGTTTATTTTTCAAATTTTGTTATTAAATTTTTGAATATTTTGTCTTCAAATTAGCAAATTTTTAATTTTTTAGAACATATTTTTAGCATTTTTCAGGGCATATTTTCCAGTTTTTACTGCATATTTAATGCGCATGAAACGTGATTTTTAGAGCATATTTCTGGTTTCTCTGGTAATAAAAAATATAAGCATATTTTATAACCTTCACCATTAAATGATTTAATAATCTATCTAACTATACCTAATATTTAAATGAAAACCGGTGTTGTGAAAAATTAGTCTTTATTTTTATACCCTTCACCGAAGGTAAAAGGGTATATATAAGTTTGTCATTCCGTTTGTAATTTCTACAATATTGATACTACACCCTATAAAGTATATATATTCTGGGTCCTTATGAAAAGCGAAGTTGATTTAACGATATCCGTCCGTCTGTCCGTCTGTCCGTCCGTCTGTCCGTCTTACGTTTGATATGTGTTTTCCGGAGACTCCAGACATGATAGCGGCTAGGTTGTTTCACACTTATGTCACATATAGTCCACCATTTCTTGCTATTGAAATTCAGCCACATCGGTCCAAAAATGGCTGAGATATGAGCAAAAAACCACGACTACCTCTAATTTTTTCCAAAAATCCCTTGTTGTTGTTGTATTTTTATTACTTTTTTGTGTATATCTGGAGACCGGCAAGAGCCAAAGTTTCCAAATTAGGTACACACATTAAGGTTATCAATATACAGCATTCCACAAAATGTGGGCGGGATTGAACAAGTGGGCGTGGTACCTCCCGTGCAAAAAATATCAAAAATTGTATAAAAACCTGCTTTTTTGGACTGTCATACGACCTATGGTTACGCGTTATATATCAAAAGAACGGAAATCTTTAGTAGAAAATATTTTCTGAAAATTTCGGAAAAATCCGTTCAGATACAAAAAAGTTATGACCAAAATATAATTTTTTTTTTGGAAAATACCCATTTTCGGACACAATAGATCTTTCCGAGTCCAAGGTTTATAACTCAAGTAAATGGTAAATTTCTTCTTTAACACGTCAGTATATAAATTTGTCAAATCGGTTAAAAAATGGCTGAGTTATAACCGAAATACTGAATTCCCAAAAATTACTCTTTTTATACCCTTCACCGAAGGTAAAAGGGTATATATAAGTTTGTCATTCCGTTTGTAATTTCTACAATATTGATACTACACCCTATAAAGTATATATATTCTGGGTCCTTATGAAAAGCGAAGTTGATTTAACGATATCCGTCTCTTTCCAACAAACACACATATATGGTACAGACCATTTTGGTGAATATAGGCCACTATTACGGTTCACAACTCAAATAAGTTGATTCGGTTTACAACTTTGCTGAGTTGAGTTGACACAACTGAGTTGAGTTGTGAACGGTAAAAGGAGCCATATTTAATTTTAATGATGTTCAAACAACGTTCGTTCATGGTTCAGGCGTCTAGGGGGTTGAGTTTAGAAACTGTGAGTCCTCTGGTTCGAATCTTGGTTTTTCAAAGAGAAATTTTTTTTTTACTTTTATGTTCTAAAAACGATTTTAAAAAAATATTTACCAGTTTTCGATTTTAAAATTTAATTTATAATGAAGCTTTTAGTATTGTAAATACATATGTATGTATATGTAAAAATTATTTTGTTTTTGTCTAGTTGCTCTGGTATCTGCTCGCACAATGGTGAAGGGTATATAAGATTCGGCACAGCCGAATATAGCACTCTTACTTGTTTTTAATTTAATTACATATTTTTATAACTACATATTAATTTGTTTTTTTTTATATCGCTGTATCTACATCGTTTGCGTTTAAAAATTTAAAAAATTATATATGACTAGCATTTAACCCGCTACTTCGTTAGCGTCTCCTTTTATTCGTGGACATATTTTTATGTCAAAATTTACTTTTCCAGGCTTAAACTTGTTTAAATTTAAGCATTTAACCCGCTACTTCTTAATCGGGCTTTTTCTTTTATGAACATATTTATATGCCAAAAAAGTTCCAAAATTTGTATCTCATAGGTTGATATTTACACAGGACTTTGCACCTATTATTTTGTGTTTCTAAGTTCAATATTATAGAAAATTCAAAAAGTACCACTCGTATAACACAAAAGCAAATGAAAGTAAGTTAATTTCCCGTATTATCCGTTTTGATACTTGTTTCACCCCATTTGTGTATGAAACATTTCAGTGTTGTGGTGGGAGCCCATAATTAAGTACGAATATGCCAATGAATGGAGACAAATATTTTGTAAAAAAGGACCACATGACCTTCCATGTTGAATTTTATGTTTCTAGGTCCAATACTAACGGAAATTCAAAAAGTACCGATTAATGAACAAAAAAGTACCTATAAGCCCTCTTTCAGGTTCTTATCCACTCAGGACCTTGCATGTTTAATTTTATATTTCTGGGTCAAATATTAACGGAAATTAAAAAAGTACCGATTAAAGAATAAAAAAGTACCAAAAAGTTCCCTAAAAAAATATCAGTTGCAGAAACAAAAAGCTAAAGAAAAACATAAATTTCCCGTATCTTCCCTTTTTGGTACTATTTTTCCCCCCCATTTAGTTATCAAAAATTTCAGTATTGTAGTGAGAGCTCATAATTAAGTACAAATATGTCAAATATGTTTTTGATAAGTGTCGAATGTTGTATATACCTTGTTCCTATGTTGATTGGTTCAAAAGAAAGATGGGGTGCCAAAAAAGTACCAAAATTAAGGTTTTACCCGTTTGCTTCCTAATAGGACCAAATTTTAAAAAAATACCAGACACCTGTCCGCTTATTTTTCTAAAGAACAACGATAAGTATTACGTTTTTACCCTTTTTTACCCCTAAACATTCGAATTTCCAAAAATCCCGTCTTAGTGGATCGATTTGGGGAGTCACCTATCTCTGCTCCAAATGTCAAGTTTTTATCTAGAGGAGTTTAGGCTGTGCGATGATGAATAAGTGAGTCAGTCATTCAGTAACGTTACAATTTTATATATATATATAGATAGATGGATGAAGAAAAATTTTGTGAAAAAATAACAAAATTTGGAACGATTTTCACACCTTAAACATTTGAATTCAAAAAAAATCCAAATCTGTTTTGTATTTTTTAAGATAAGGTACGAATGTGATATAATTTGTATTTACCCTTTTACTCCACAAAAAGACCATACTTCAAAAAAGTACCAAACACCAGTCTGTTAATTTTTTTAATTTTGAATCTCTTTTAGTTTAGGAGATATGAGGTTAGCGAATTTTTCTAATGAACAACAATAAATGTTAATGTTTTCCTTTAGCTTAGGAGGTATGAGGTTAGCAGGATCAATTGGGCGAGAGGAGAGCCTTCGGTCCAAATGTCAACCTTTTAGCTTCAGACGTTTAGGCTCTGCGATGAAAGATAAATAGATGGAGAAAAATTCTTTTGTTAAAAGTAACAAACATATGTTGGTACAATTTTGACCCCTTAAACGTTCGAATTTTCATAAAGTACCAAATATACATTTGTATTTTTTAGATAAGTTACAAATGTTATATAATTTTTATTTCTATGTGTATTGATTTAAAAGCTAGATGGTGGAAAAAAGACCCAAAATACAGGTTTTACCCGTTTGCTACCTAAAAGGGCCGAATTTCGTAAAAGTACCAGACGGCTATTAGCTTTTTTTTATTTAATGCACAAAAATTAATATTAAATTAAATAAAAGTACCAGTTTATTTAAAACAATTTCCAGTTAGAGAACGAAAAAGAACCAAAATATCCTTTTTACAGATTTTCATTCACTCAGGAACTTGCATGTTTAATTTTATGTTTCTAGGTCCAACAAATACGGAAATTGAAAAGGTACCAGTTAAAGAACAAAATAGTTCCAAAAACCCTCTTGCAGATTCTTATTCACTCAGAACCTTGCATGTTTAATTTTTTCTTTCTAGGTCCAATACTAACGAAAATTCAAAAAGTACCAGTTAGTTAATAAAAAAGTACCAAAAATTTCCCTCCTATAGATTCTCAACCACTCAGGACATTGCATGTTGAATTTAATTATTCTAGGTTCAATATTAACGTAAATTCCAAAAATTCCAGTTAATGAACAAAAAACAGTACCACAAAGCCCTCTTACAGATTCTTATTCACTCAGGATCTTGCATGTTTAATTTTATGTTTCTAAGTCCAATAAAAACGGACATTCAAAAAGTACCAGTTAAAGAACAACAAAGTACTAAAAAGCCTATCTTACAGATTCTCATTCACTCAGGACCTTGCATGTTTAATTTTATCTTTCTAAGTCCAATACTAACGGAAATTTAAAAAGTACCAGTAAATAAATAAAAAAAAGTACCAAAAAGTTCCCTCTTATAGATTCTTATCCACTCAGGACATTGCATGTTGAACTTTATGATTCTAGGTGCAATATTAACGGCAATTCAAAAATTACCGGTTAAAGAACAACAAATGCCAAAAAGCCCTCTTACAGATTCAAATTCTCTCCGGACCTTTTATGTTTAATACTATGTTTCTAGGTCCAATACTAACGGAAATTCAAAAAGTACCAGTTAATGAACAAAAAAGTACCAAAAATCCCTCTTACAGATTCTCATTCACTCAGTACCTTGCATGTTTAATTTTATGTTTCTAGGTCCAATATTAACGGAAATTAAAAAAGTACCAGCCAAAGAACAAAAAAGTACCAAAAACTTCCCTCTTTTGATTCCTATCCACTCATTACACATATTGAATTTTATATTTCTAGGTCCAATAATAACGGAAATTCAAAAAGTACCAGTTAATGAACAAAAAAGTTCAAAAAACTTCCCTCTTATAGATTCTTAACCACTCAGGACATTGTATCTTGAATTTTATGTTTCTAGGTCTCAGTATTGGACGGGAATTATACCAAAAATACCAGTTGTAGAACCAAAAATCTAAAGAAAAATATCAAATTTCCCGTATTTCCTCTTTTTAGTACTATTTTCCCCAATTAAAGTATAAAAAATTTCAGTATTGCAGTGGGAGTCAATAATTAAGTACGAATATGTCAATGAATGGAGAAAAATATTTTGTAAAAAAGGACCACATGACCTTGCATGTTGAATTTTATGTTTCTAGGTCCAATACTAACGGAAATTCAAAAAGTACCAACTAATGAACATAAAAGTACCTTAAAGCTCTCTTACAGGTTCTTATCCACTTAGGACCTTGCATGTTTAATTTTATGTTTCTGGGTCCAATATTAACGGAAATTAAAAAAGCACCAGCTAAAGAACAAAAAAGTACCAAAAACTTCCCTCTTATAGATTCCTATCCACTCATTACATTGCATATTAAATTTTATGTTTCTAGTTCCAATAATAACGGAAATTCAAAAAGTACCAGTTAAAGAACAAAAAAGTACCAAAAAGCGATTTTACAGATTCTCATTCACTCATCTTTCTCATCTTTCTAGGTCTAATAACAACGGAAATTAAGAAAGTACCAGTCAAAGAATAAAAAAGTAACAAAAAGTTATCTCTTATTGATTTTCATCCTAGGTGCAATACTAACGGAAATTCAAAAAGTACCAAAAAGTTCCATCATAGATTCTTATCCACTCAGCACATTACATGTTGAATTTAATGTTTCTAGGTCCAATAATGACGGAAATTCAAAAAGTACCAGTTAAAGAACAAAAAAGTACCACAAAGCCCTCTTACAGATTCTTATTCACTCAGGACCTTGCATGTTTAATTTTATCTCTCTAGGTCCAATACCAACTGAAATTCAAAAAGTACCAGTCAAAAAATAAAAAAGTACCAAAAAGATCACTCTTACAGATTCTCGTTCACTCAGGACATTACATTTTAAATTTTATGTTTCTAGGTCCAATATTAACGGAAATTCAAAAAGTACCAGTTATAGAACAAAAAAAGTACCAAAAAGTTCCGCAATAGATTCGTATCCCCTCAGGACGTTGCATGTTGAATCTTATGTTTTTGGGTCCAATATTAACGATAATTAAAAAAATACCAGTTGTAGAACCAAAAAGCTAAAGAAAAATATCAAATTTCCCGTATTTCCTTTTTTTGGTACTATTTGTTCCCCCCATTAAAGTTTCAAAAATTTCAGTATTGTGGTGTGAGGCCATAATTTGGTACGAATATCTCAATGAATGTAGAAAAATGTTTTGTAAAAAAAAGTACCAAAAATAGTTACGATTTTTACCCCTTAAATGTTCGAATTTCGAAAAAGTACCAAATTTATATTCGTATTTTTTTGGTAACTTTCGAATGTGGTATAAACTTTGTTTCTATGTTAATTGGATCAAAAGATAGATGGGGTGTCAAGAAAGTACCAAAATTCAGGTTTTACCCGTTTACTCCCTAAAAGGGCCGAATTTCAAAAAAGTACCAGACACCTGTCCGCTAATTTTTTTAAAGAACACCGATAAGTATTACATTTTTTTTGTATCTCTTTTAGTTTTGGAGATATAAGATTACCGAATTTTCCCGTTTTTACCCTTTTTTACCCCCTCAGCATTCGAATTTCCAAAAATCCCGTCTTAGTGGATCGATTTGGGGTGTGACCAATCTCTGGTCCAAATTTCAAGTGTTTAGCTTCAGGCGTTTAGGCTGTGCGATGATGAATCAGTGAGTCAGTCAGTCAGTCAGTCAGTAACGCTACGATTTTATATATATAGATTCGGTATAGCCGAATATAGCACTCTCACTTGTAATTTATTGATTGTCAATTTTAATAAGATGGACAAAACTCCTCACCAACGGAAAATGGGTGGCTTAATTGCTGTTTGCCAAGTGGGTGTGTGTGTGTGAGCTCCAATTTTATTAAAAATTTAAAAAAAGAACATCCACAAAAACTTGGATATTTAAAAGCAAGAAAGCAGGAGAACAGGAGGATTAGAGTTCGCAAAGGCTCCTTTGTTGAGGGCATTTTGAATTTTATATGCTCTACTGCCTCTCTATTGTCTATAATTGATGACAAGAGTTTTAAAAACTTATTTCCCGGCAAAAAAATTCCAAGCAGACGTACAATAACAAGGTTGCTTTTAGATACGCAAAACAAATTTATAAAAGACATTATAATTATCTTAGAAAAAGTTGTTATTGATCATGATATGCTAATAGACAACCAGAAAAATTCAATTGTTTCATCAGCTTAAAATCTAGGAATGACATTTAACAGCAACTTGGCATGGTCAGATCGTCTCAAAAAGATTTTCGCCCAGACGTATGTAAAGCTTCGTTCTATGTGGTATACTCAGTCATTTACACCACTAAGAATAAGAGTGCTACTGGCCAGGACTTATATATTTCCAGCTATGCGATATGGATGTGAACTTTTTGCTAAACACGCTGGCTTAATGTGGCATAACAACAACACAGTAAAATATGTCTACGGTCCTAGAAGGTTCAGCCATATATCAAATTTCTCAAGAAATATTTTTGGCTTTGCACTCGAGAATTTTATGACTATAAGAACTATTGTATTTCGTCACAAAATTATCTATAATGGCAGCCCTGGTTATCTTTTTGAAAAAATTCGGTTAATAACTCCAATGCATCGTCTCACTGGTTCAGAGCATCATTTTTTATCAACGCGATTAGTCTCTGAAACCAAATACCACATACTATCCAAGCAACGCAGTTTAAAAAATTATTATATATATATTTGACTTAATTAATTAACTAATTTTTATTTTTAATTTATCATACCACTTTTAACATATTTGTATTTGTCATAACTCTATTTGTAAGTATATTTGTAACGTTTATTAAAAATACTAACTGTTATATTTGTTGTTGAATTAATGCCTGTACTGTAAATTGTAAGATTTAATCAGGTTTTGCATGCCGCGTATAAAATAAAATGATATATAAAAAAATAACAGCTACTTAAAGACAATATTATTTCAAGTTAAATAGCGTTTCTTGTAATAAATTTAGATAACCTGTTCCTAAGTTATGATAAAATCGGTGAAACTGCATCTTCAAAAACCCCAAATTTAAGAAAGAAAAATATATATCCATAGAATTTATAATTTCTACTGTTTTTGTAGGGAGGAGACCATAAAATATCAAAAAAATATATTGGTCATCAAAGGTTGTTGCATAATGTAACATTAAAAAGTGTTACATTTATATAATGTAACATATTTTTCTAAGAAAAGAAATCGCCTTTAGTTTTCTCAAATCATGAGCTGGTATATTTTATAACATTAATGAGTGATGGGTGTTAAAAGTTCCAAATAATTGTTCTTTTATTTTTTAGGAAAAAGTTGAATATATATTCTTAGTAATTTTTACTTCAGAATGTGTTATGAAAATTATAGCTTACGGATTTGTTCTCCACACTGGGTCGTATTTAAGAAACGGCTGGAACTTTTTGGATTTTTTTATAGTTGTAATAGGGTATGTATGAGTTCAAATTTAATATAAGTTTTTTTTTTCTATAACATATATATTTTTTTAGTATGATATCAACAGCTTTGTCAAATTTAGTTAAAGAAGGCTTTGATGTAAAAGCACTAAGAGCATTTCGTGTTTTGCGACCGCTGCGTTTGGTGTCGGGCGTGCCAAGTAAGATAAATAGGAAATATGTTCCTTTGGCAATAAAGTAACTGAGTACTTTCTATTTAAGGTTTACAGGTTGTTTTAAATTCGATTTTGAAAGCCATGATACCATTGTTGCATATTGCACTACTAGTACTATTTGTAATTATAATTTATGCTATAATAGGTCTTGAGTTATTTTCGGGTAAATTGCATAAAACGTGTAGGAATCCCACAACCGGTGAATATTTAGGTGATTTAGATGAATTGCATCCTTGTGGTGTGGGTTTTCCGTGTCCTGAAAAATTTGTATGCTTTGATGAATGGGTTGGCCCTAATTGGGGCATTACAAATTTTGATAATTTTGGCTTATCGATGTTAACAGTGTTTCAATGTGTCACGCTGGAAGGTTGGACGGATGTGCTGTATAATGTAAGTGCTATTATATAACTGTATATCTAAATACTATATTTTTCTAACTCATTCACTGTAAATTTCTATTAACAATTTTTGTGGATTTTGTTTAACAAAAAAATCAAATATGTATTTTTAGATACAAGATGCCATGGGTTCTAGCTGGGAGTGGATTTATTTTGTTTCTATGGTGATATTGGGTGCATTTTTCGTTATGAATCTTATTCTTGGTGTTTTGTCTGGTGAATTTTCCAAAGAACGTACGAAAGCCAAAAATCGTGGCGATTTTCAAAAGTTACGGGAGAAACAACAAATTGAAGATGATTTGCGTGGTTATTTAGATTGGATAACACAGGCCGAAGATATTGAACCTGACACTGATGGCCAGTTAATATCGGATGGTAAAGCGAAGGCCGTTAATGAAATCGAATCTCAGAATCAAATGGGAGAGCATGAGCACGGCTATGAAGTTCAACAGACTGAGTCATGGTTTCGGAAAAAGAAAAAAGACTTGGACCGCGTAAATCGCCGTATGAGAAGATCGTGTCGCAAGGCGGTCAAATCGCAAGCATTCTATTGGTTAATTATTGTGTTGGTATTCTTGAATACAGGAGTACTAGCCACTGAGCATTATAAGCAGCCATCCTGGTTAGACCAATTCCAAGGCAAGCATTTTATTAAAATGACTTCTCATATATAAAATTTTTTAAAAAAATGTTTTAAAATTTTTAGAATATACAAATATATTTTTTATTGCTCTCTTCACATGTGAGATGATACTGAAAATGTACAGTCTTGGGTTTGAAGGCTATTTCGTATCGTTATTTAATCGTTTCGATTGTTTCGTGGTCATTGGCAGCATTACAGAAATGATATTGACTGGTAGTGAGTTAATGCCTCCTTTAGGTGTTTCCGTGTTACGTTGTGTGCGTTTGTTACGTGTCTTCAAAGTTACAAAGTAAGTGAAAATTAGTTAATAAATGATGCCGAAACTCACTATGTAATACAACAAATTGTGACATTTAACAAAAAAAAAAAAAAAAACTTAAACTTCCACCACTAGTGGTGAATGAGGGTATAGTTTTTTTTGTTGATTTGTTAGTGCATATTTTTACATATATTACACTTTGCAGCATTGTTTATAGAATTAAGCCAAACGAGAAGTTTTGCCACTTTTTAAGATTATAGCGCACATATTGCTTTTTTGAAACTTATTTGATACACGTTCTATTTTTTTAGATGCCTTCGCAGCGATTAAAAATTTTTTTTCTTAATTCGGGTTAACAGATGTCTTTCTGTTTTGAATTCCTATCTGTATACCCAACGCGACGCTACAATTTCGCCATCAACATCAAATCGCTCTATAACTGTAAAGCCTATAGTACACGGAATGTAAAAAGCCACATTCATATGTGGTTCTGACGTTATTTTGTCGTCATCACACATCACGAACTTGCTATTGTGGTTTTGTAGTGACGTCAAAATTACGTCAGAACCACATGCGCATGTGGCTTTTTACATTCCGTTTTTTAAGGTTATTTAAGACGCTGAATTCAAATCTGCACTTAGTTTTTCTATCAGCTCGACTTTTCGAGATATACCGTTATGGCCAAAATCAAGGCACTTCAGCTACATATATTGGAATAACTTGCAAATGGGTCTCCACATTCAGTTCAAACAAAATTCAAAATTCGTCAGCAATATTATCTTAAAGCCGTGCTTACATTGGTTTTAAATTTGACCAGTAGGTTTAGAAATATCGTTGCAGTTAAAAAAATAATATTTAAAATAAATAATTTTGTTTTTTAAAAATTCTTAAAAAATAAAAATTCAGCGTCACACATATTCAATTCAACAACATTCAATTATTAATCAACACAAAAAAATTTAAATTTTGTGCTGCTGTGTAATCACTGATACTACTTATGTTGATTTGTGTTTTTTGTATATTTAAAATGCTTAAAACGTTTTAAATATTCCAAGAACGGTCGTCCGGGTCTTGATGGTCCTTCCTCCAAGTCTTCTTCCAAAAAACTTGACGAGGCTTTGCTGGGAAAGAATCTTTCATCATCCAACCAATATTTAAAGATTGAAACATTCTTTGTTCTGTGTGCATGCATCCACTTCTTCGATAGTTTGCTAAGAAAATTTTGAGCTAATTGCTTTACTTCATCCTTATGGTCATCCTCTTCATCATTTTCTTTACCACTTTTCATGAAAATGTAATGTATGACAGCGTTATTGGTTTTTCTTCTGGTCTTTTTCAGAGTACCAAACATTGAACAAATCCCTTTTAGTGATAGACATTGCAACCTAAAGATACGATAGAAAGTGTTTAGGCAAAAATAGGCAGCTAAATTCTTAAAAATTTAACAATGCACATGTTACAGATGATAAAAACACAAAAATAGCAGCGACAGCTGGTGAAAGTCACATTTAAAGTCTATCACAATCAGTGTTGCCAAAAGTAGGGGAAAATCCCTACATGTAGGTATTTTTAACACTTAAATAGAAGCGTAGGGAAAATCGGACAGATTTTTTGTTGTCACCAAAGTGTAGGGATTTTTCGTCATATCGCATTATTTATAAAATATATACAGAAAAAACGTTTTGTTAGTGATATTTTCTTGTCCAAATCGGTTGAAAATTTTTCTTTTCACTAAAATCGCTTAAAAATATATTCCCAGAGTTGTTTATGGTTTAGAAAGTGGGCGACACTAATATGTATGTGTATGTTTTTTCTAGGATATCACTTAATTGAATTTTTAAAAGTACATACATACCGCACCTATTCAACAATACTGTATTATGTATTCAAATTTGTATTGCTGGATTAATTATAAATTTACTTCGTGCTTTTGTGTTGCCTCTCCTTAATCCTTATAAATAAAAAGACTTTATTATATTTCCTTGATCTATATATTTCGAACTAGCAGTTCATCTTCAGGATCTTCTTTATATATAATCATTTCTCAATTATATATAAAGAAGATCCTGAAGATGAACTGCTAGTTCGAAATATATAGATCAAGGAAATATAATAAAGTCTTTTTATTTATAAGGATTAAGGAGAGGCAACACAAAAGCACGAAGTAAATACTGTATTAACTCAAAATTTTTGGTTTTTCACTTTTTGGAAATAATCGACAGGTATTATTCATATATACCCACTGTAAAAATATCAAGCTATGTGTCTACCTTTTGGAAAAGAAACGGTTGGTTTAAAAATACTTTTTAATATGCCATTCATATTAAATTAAAAATTAAAATTTGTTTTGCTTCTACTGAAATTTTTAAAATTTTGAGTATAAATTTTTTTTAAGCTTTGTACTTGTTTTTTGTCACATATACATATTTGAACAAAATTAATTTTTTTATTACTAATGTTTTTTCTTTTATTTTAATGACAATTATGCGTAGGGATTTTTGTAGGGGAAATTTATTTTACGTGTAGGGAAAAATAGGATTTTTTTTAGCATGTGTAGGTATTATTTCGAAAACTCCACTGGCAACACTGATCACAATTTACAATACATATTAAGTTCCACAATTAATGAATACATTTTAATTTGCATACATACTTTTCTAAACGGAAGGCTAAATCAGCGGAACATTTCAAATTTAAAAAAATATATACATACCTCTATTGTATAAATAAAACCAATAAATATTACAGAAAACGTTTTCACTTTATTTTATAAGCTCTCGAAACCACATACAATTATCAACTAATCTGTTATTACAAATTAAGCTTAGCAATTACTGATGTTTAAATCAATGCAGCAGCGATAAAATTGCAAATATTCCAAAAAAATATTGAACATAATATTGTCTTGTCATTAAAAAATCAGCTAAATTTTTTACTGTGGCACCATTCGAAAAAACGATTTTTTTCGCTCTTAATTTGTCATTGGGACCACTGTGGCGGCCGAATATAATATTCTTGCTTTTTTACATGGATTTCTAAACTAAATTTTTCTTTTTTATACAGATATTGGCGCTCATTGTCAAACTTGGTTGCTTCCTTATTAAATTCCATACAATCAATTGCATCGCTTTTGCTCCTGCTGTTTCTTTTCATTGTAATATTTGGTCTATTGGGAATGCAAGTGTTTGGTGGCCGCTTTACATTTAAGCCGGAAGAAGAGAAGCCAAGATGGAATTTCGATAGTTTTTATCAAAGCCTTCTTACGGTGTTTCAGGTACGTACATACATATACACATGCTTTTGATTTCCCAGTAAGCACGTATTTGAACTTTTTGTAGTAAATATTGAAAATAATGAGAAAAATAATTTTGTTAGATATTGACGGGTGAAGATTGGAATGCTGTTATGTACGATGGTATTAGGGCTTATGGCGGTGTTTTTTCGTTTGGCATTTTAGCCTGTATATATTTTATAATTCTTTTCATATGTGGCAATTATATATTGCTAAATGTTTTCTTGGCTATTGCTGTGGACAATTTAGCTGATGCCGATTCATTAACTGCAATTGATAAGGAAGAAGAAGAGCAGCAACAGCAATTGGACGAAGGCAAAAAATCTCGGAGTCCAACACCCACTATTGAAGATGTTGACGAAGATGAACATATTAATATGGATATGGATATTGACCATGAAATAAATGAACATAAAATGTAAGTACACAGCCAACTACATTATATATATGCATCTAGTGTTTGGAGATCTAGTGCCGAGATGGTAATCATGATACAATTGCAATATTTTTTTGTACATTTTTTACTTTGGTGGTACTACTGCATCTTATTTGGCACAACTTAAAGTTTTGAATTTGTATGGAAAGCAACTCGTTTGTTAAAGAAAATTCTCGAAAATTTTGTACTCAATTTAAAATATTTGAGATCAAAAGTGCACTTTATTATAATCAGGGAAACCGTAAATATGCAATTGCATATTTTTCCTTGTGCAACCAACGAAGGCAGAAACAAAATATTTATCCTTTTCGAGTTTTTTTTTTCTTGCATATTTTACCCCTTGCAGCATTTTTTAAGTTTATAGCGCATATTTCACATTCATTAAGCATATTTTGATACATGTTAAATTTTATTTAGATGCCTACGAGAGCTTTCGCAGCGATTAATTTTTTTAAATTCTTGTTAACAGATCGCTTTTCTGTTTTACCCAACATGTTGCTTCAAGTTCGCCATCTATTTTTAAATTTCACTCTTATGTGCCACAGCAGGTTGTCATTAAAGATAAACGTTATTTTAAACTATCAAATTTTATATATGTATAAGCAAAAATTATGGAAATGCAATTTTTTACGTTTGTGCTTACGTGTGTAAAACGATGTCCATCCGTCTTCCGGCTGGTTTTTTGTACTTGTAAACTTTGTGCGATTTTGTATATAATTTGATAAAACTTGGTAAACACGTTTTAATTGTTCATAGGACGAATCCTATGTAAACGGTTAGAATCGTTCTATAATTTCACATAGTTCGCATACAAACTTCTTTCCGAAAGAGACTCTTTGTGTCTCTTATACAGATGATGTATCTAGATAGTCAGCAGCGTTACGTTCAATACTTTTAAAACGGGGCACAATAAGGGGATTTTCAAAAAAGTTGTGAAAAAAGGGAGTTCTAAGACAAACAAAAAAAATTTCAAAAATAAATAAACTTCTTATATGTATATTAAAAATACATAATAATTGTTTGGAAAAAACATATCGCACTTGTTTTTAGTATAAGCAATTTTTAATTTAGTATTGTGCTGGGTACACACTATGCAATGCATTTACGCAATCTAGCAAATCAAATTCATTTTCATTCATTCCAGGTTGCCTCAACATCAAAACGCCTTGATATTTTGAGCTTGGATTGAAGAAGATTGCATGTAGATTGCACTGTCTGTACCCAGCATTAAAAGCATATGAAAATAATTTTTAAATCAACCGTTTTATTTACAAAAAGTTGATAAATAACACGATATTTTTACAGCGGTTAGATATGAACATTACATGTCGAATTTTTCAAGAAGTAAAAAAATAACAGAATGATAAAAAAGGGGATTTAAAACAAATAAAAGAAGAAAGTGGCAAGGCAGTTAAGAAAGGTGCAAATTTAGTATCATAACGGTGACGCTGATTGTAAGCCTTATTAGGAAAGTCGTTGTCGAGGTCGTTTGAAATGTTTATCGTTAAAAATTCATCGACAATGTGACAGCAATGTAAGACATGTAAACACTGTGGTGTTTGGGCTTCACCGATTATAAATTTTGTTTTTTTTTATTAAATAAATAGTTTAATATTTTAGTTTTAAAAAAGCTATTTATATTTATCAAAAACAAAACAGAAAATGCGTTTCATAAAGTGTTAAAACATTGCATTACTATGAAATTATACAAAAGCCTCATGGTGGTTGTACTAGAGGATGTGATAAATAATTAAGTGTAATATTTCTTGTTAGTAGTTGAAAGTTACACTGATTATTAATGGGATATGTTACAAGATATGTTGCAATAAACGCTTATTTTCACAAATTCTCAGTAAAGGCGCAAACTGCGTCCTTTCTAAAATCTGCAATATAAAAACTAAATAAAAACTATAAGCAATTTAAAATAATTAGTACTCTCAAGGTCTAAAAGATTATTTTGTTTTTGAAAATTGTTACAAACTCAAGAAAGTTATTTTCCATTCCCGATCTAAAGGTTTTCTTTAGCCAAGAATCTGGGATTAATCCGGAACCTATTCTTCTGAGGTGTTTTCTGAACAAACAACATTTTAGAATTATTTTTTTTTGTTTGTTTGACAGGGATGGAGAAGTAATATCGGAGGAAGATATGTATGGCGAGGAAAGGGAAATGTGTGAAGAGGAACAAGAAGGTAAGTTGTTTCATTCTGGTGATTTTTAAGGACGCCCAGCAAGTTAAAACTGCACATAAGTATGTAAAAACAAATGTTTCTAGTTCTTTTAATATGTATACATATGTCTATGTGTAATCCATACGAAATTAAATATTCCTATTACTAATATTCAATCACTCTTATCCCTTCATGTCGCTTACTCACAAACAACACACATCCATATACACTATCTCAACAACAACATATCAATTGGCAAAAAAGCATCTAGATGTGATCTTTCAACAAGAGTAACTGCACGACCCCGTCGTCTTTCCGAAATGAGTATTAAGAAGGCCAAAAAATCCATGCCACGTGAGAGCTCCTTCTTCATATTTAGTCATACTAACAGGTAAAAATTTTCCCTAACAATACAAAACCAACTAATATTCATTACATAACATAGTTTAATTGTCGACACGATTGTCTATTTCTTTTATTAGGAAGGAAAAAACTATGCACCAAAATATTTTAATAGTAGGATTTTAAAGTAGTCAGTTCCAAAATATGCCCAAAAGATTTTTTTAGTAAGATTTTAAAGAAGTTTGCTTAGAGTTGTCAACCGATTAAGAATAATTCGATTAATCGATCAAACAAAAACAAACTATTGTTCGAATAATTTTAAAATGGCGATTTTCGAATAACGAATAAATCGATTAAATTATGTCGATTAATCGAACAATTTTTTTATTAAAAAATAAATTAATAATAAAGGACTAATAAGAAATAAAAGCTTAAAATATTTACGGCCTTATTCATAAAAAATAAAACAGGTTATTAAAAGTTTTATGAAACGAATTTTGTATGAAAATCGGTTTAATAAACCTTCTATTAACCTGTTTTATTTATTATGAATAAGGGGGTTAAGCTATAGCACTGATTGTAATTAATCTCAATGATTAAGTAAGCGAAAACTGAGTTGAGTATTTAAAGTATTTCAAAAATGTATTTTGTGTTCTTATAAAAAAAATCTTTGACAAACAATTGTAGCAGCTGTTTTCTTTTTGAATCAAACGTTAAACAATTTTCAAGAAATGGGATCTTTCACTCTCGAGTGAAAAACTTAGAAATAAACAAAAAGCTAAAAAATAAAAAATTGATTTATACAAATTATATCATGAAAGTAGAAAATATTGGTATTATATTTATATATATATATTTTTAAATTATATATATCTTTGCCATTTGCGTAAGCAAAATGTCGATTAACTTAATTAGAGCCTTTCACATTACATTTGAGATGACAGTTGATTAACTGCCTGTTTTTAGAAAACGTCAACAAGTGAGTGAGTGAGAAATTATATTGAAAACAACAATAAAAAACGAAAATTTGTTTTTTTTTCAATAAAATTTCTCACTCACTCACTGGTTTACGTTTTTTAAAAACGGGCAGTAAGAAAGAAAAAACACAACAAACAAATTTATATTCTTTAAAGTATTAAAAATGGATAAAAAATACTTTAAGAAAGTTATCCGAAGATTTAAACATATAAATGATAGAATTGTGAAAATTTATGAATTATTTAAGGAAAAATAAAAATATTAAGAAGAAATCGTGGTCGGTTGTACACGTGAGGGGTACGTTCATGGTGACCGATTCTATATTATACTCAGTTCAAGATATGTTCAGAGGATTGGAACTGATTAATGAAGTGATTTATATGTAATCATGTCAATTTAAAGTGATTAACAAATCACTTCAATATATGGTTAATCATCTCGATTTTGATGTGGTTACAGCTAAGTCAAGTGTGAACATAGTATAAGTGTCATAAAAAAAATGCTGAACTGGTTCCAATGGAAAAATAAATAAAGAGAGACAGCGGTTGCTCTATAGAAGAAATTGTACGCAGAAGTTTGGCTGAAGATGGAAGTTCTGCAAGCGCCTGTTGAAAATCCAAAGTTGTATCGGATTATTTTATAATTACGGATTTTACTATTTCTTTAAGTAATACAACGATATGGAGTTAAGATAAAAAGTTGTACGCCTCAAAAAAAAAAGAAGAAGAAGAAGTCATAGTGGATTTGAGAAAAATTAAGAAGAAAATGGAAGATTTTCCATAGTTGTAAATAAATGGGCGGATGTTTCTTATTTATAAGTTTTTTAAAAATAATTTTTTTATTCGTTATTCTCATCGATAAATCGAATAATTTTTCAGATTTAATCGTTTGATCGAACGAACAAAAACAATTATTTGAATTATTCGAACAAAACTGAAAGGCGAATAATTGACAACTCTTAGTATGTTCCAATTTTTTCACAGAGCCACATTTTGTGAGTGAGTTTTGGAAACGAATGCTTGCTTATTTTATTTATTTCCGGGACAAATATTTTTTCGGAATTTCGTCGCAAAGTAATTTTGTTGCAAACTGCCAGCTTGCCAATCTCGAATTGAATTGACAACCCGAGCAAATGATAACGCATTTTTTCATTCCATTCGAACGAACCAAGGCGAATTCAACTACAGATGGTGCCGGAACTATAACAATAAAAAAAAAAAAAAAACCAGAAACAATATAGGGTTTTTTGCATTGCATTGCATTGTTAGTGCTTATAGCTCCAAATGTCAATCATTCTTAGCAAAACACTAACAAATCAAAACAAATAAGCTCGAGCTTTGCCATTCGGTAACATTTTAAACAACACTTGTTTTTGCAAACTCAGCTGTTTGTATTAAGTTAACAACAACCATTTAAGTGTTGTTTATTTATTGTTTAATATCGAAAAAAAAATATTTTGTTACCTATAAAGAAAAAAATATTACTTGAAAATGGCCATTAAATATTTTGCATTTAAAAAAGTTAAATGTTTTACTTAACTTCTTAAAAAAGCCAAAAAATTAAAAAAAATTGCTTAGTTTTAATAATTTGATTTGTTATTTTTTTGTATTCCTCTTTGTGGTTTCTGACATTTTTTGACAGTGATGCCACTTGACGCTAGTTTTTATCTATGTTTAAACAATTTAAAGAATCGCATAATCGATAGTGCAATCAGCAAAACATGTTGACAATTGTTACAACTGTTGTTATTAGGTCTGTCTGCGTACTTTTCCAGTAGCAAATACTCAGTAAATTTTTTTGGGAGAGTAAGACCAATTTTACTCTGTCGGCTGAAAATATCTCAAAAAGTACGCAGACAGAATCCAGTGAAATCTTGCAAGAAAACAGCTGATCGGTGTGTAGGCAATTGAAATGACAAAGCAAAATTTAGCAAAATAGCGACTTTTGGGAATTTAAAAACCGGGAAACAAAAATACTCAAATAATTGGATTTACCGAATGAAATCAAAAAGTTAGCGTCGAATTTAGGAATTTAAATGAGGAAGTATAAATATTTAATATTTTTAACAAAAATACAAAAAATAGTTTAAAAAAAATTAACTTTTTGGAACAAAATGAGCGATGCGTGCAAAAAATCGTTCGTTCCGTTCCCGAGATTTCTGGGTTCGATTTTTTGCAGAATATATACAGTTTGGCTGAGTTCCAAAACATCAATTTACTTTGCAGCACAAGTCAAAAATGTATATTCAAGTTTAATAATGCACAGCTTTTGTATTATGTTCTCATTAAATACTTTTTTGGTGCACATTGGGACAAATAGAATTGTAATAACCTACACGGTTGCATTGTAGTATGCATTTAAAAAAGATAGTTGCTTTGCAACCGACGTTTTGGAACTCAGCCTTTATACCGTGCAAAAGCTTGTGTTCCAAGGGATAAATCAGTAAAGCTTTGTACTGACCATTTTGGATGCACCCAAATATCTCGGGAACTAACCGAACGATTTTTTGCACGCATTGCTTATTTTGTTCCTAAATGTGTATTTTTTTATTTGTGCTAACTATTTTTTGTATTTTTATTAAAAATATTAGTAATTTTTACTTCCCCATTTTAAATTCCCAAATTCGACGCTAACTTTTTTTACTTTTGGAAATCCCCCTAAATTCCTAAATTCGACGCTAACTTTTTGTTGTTATTCTGCAAAAGACCATAATTTGGGTATTTTGTTTTCCCGGTTTTTATATTCCCAAATTTGACGCTATTTCGTCGACGCTATCTTGGCACACGTAATAAAAACAGCTGTTCAAACTAGTTGCAAAATCTTGCAAGAGGAAATTTCTCCAGTAACATTTTGTAAGTTCTCTAACTTCCAACTGTCAACAAATTCTCTTTTTGGCTCTCTCGCTGCAAGAGATTTGGAGTACACAGACAACATTTTGTAATATTTTGCAACATTTTTCACAAAATGATGCAAAATATGTGTACGCAGACAGACCTATTGTTAAAAGTTACAGAATCCCACTACTGAAGTGATAAAGCTAATTCCAAGGAACATTATTCTGCTTGCATACTTAAACTTATGCTAAGTTCACACTTGGGTTTTAAAGCAAAATGTGATTTAGCCAATCAAAGCCGTTCACATTACATTTAAGATGATTAACATGACAGATGATTAAGAAAAAAAACACAACAAACAAATTAATATTTCTTTAAAGTATTAAAAATGGATAAAAACACTTTTATAAAGTTATCAGAAGATCATGTTAATCATTTTAATGATGAAATTGTCAAAATTTATGAATTATTTAAGAAAAAAAAAAAAAATATAAAAACATTAAGCAGAAATCGTGGCCGGTTGTACACGATCATGTTGGCGATTCTACATTTGAGGTATGTTCAGTGGATTCTATGTGATTTATGAAGTGATTTAGTTGTACTCATGTAAATATGAAGCGATTAACAAATCACTTCAATGTATGGGGTGATCATCATCTCGATTTTGAAGTGATGAGAGCTTAATCACGTTCGAACTGCTAAAAAGCGTTTAAGAAGCCAAATGTGAACATAGCATCACACTTTCAGAATTCGTTTTTCTGACTCTTTTTGCGCTTTTACTTATTGCTAATATAATGGGTGTTTTTTCAGTGGTATAGAACTTCGAATTGAAATAAAACACAAGAAAATCGTTTTAATGACCATCAATTTGGCTTTATTGGAAGGATAATTTTATGCCATTAATGTTTAAATATGATTTCAGGCATGTGGCCACCGCGGCTGGCTCGAATAAAGCCAATTCTACAGGTCCAATTTTCAACCACTTTTTCGAGCATATGGGGCCGTATGTCGGCAATAACGCCACGAATGTTGGCTTAAAATTCCCCTAACGTTTCTGGTTTGTTGGCGTAGACGAGCGACTTCACATATCCCCAAAGAAAATAATCCAATGGTGTCAAATCACACGATCTTGGTGGCCAATTGACAGGTCCATTCCGCGAAATTATGCGCTCATCGAATGTTTCCTTCAATAAATCGATTGTGGCGTGCGCTGTGTGGCATGTAGCGCCGTCTTGTTGGAACCACAACTCATCCACATTCATGCCATCCAATTCGGGAACAAAATAGTCGGTTATCATGGTCTCCATTAACGGTAACTGCCTCTCCAGCATTATTTCGGAAGAAGTATGGCCCAATGACTCCACCAGCCCATAGAGCACACCAAACAGTCAGTTTTTGTGGATGTAATGGCGTCTCAAGGGTCTCATGTGGATTCTCTTCACTCCAAATGCGGCAATTTTGCTTGTTGACGTAGCCATTCAACCAAAAATGAGCCTCATCACTGAACAAAATTTTGCGATGAAAATCAGCATCGAGATCAATCTCATTTTCGGCCCATACACCAAAATCACGACGCATTGCATGGTCTCGCGGCTTTCATTCTTGCACAAGCTGGATCTTGTAAGGTCGCAAGCCAAGATCTTTGCGCAAAATCTTCCATAAAGTTGATGGACAAAGCTCCAATTGCTGTGCACGGTGGCGAATCGATTCATTCGGGTCCTTTTCAACACTTTGCTCTACAGCGGCAATTGTTTCTTCGGTGCGCACTGTTCGACGTCTCTGCGGATGCGTATTATCACATAGAGTAAACGTAGTGCGAAAACGATCCATGGTTAACCGAATTAATTGCTCTGATGGACGATTATGTCGACCATAAAATGGACGGAGCTTGCGGTAAACTTCGCGAACTGAACCGTTATTTTCGAAATAAATTTGCACGATTTGCAAGCGTTGTTCTTTTGTCAACCTGTTCATGATGAAATGGCAAACCAAACTGAACATAAATGACATTAGAGTTGCCAGATTTGACCACAAAATGCCAGTTTTATCTCTATTCGAAAAACAAACCTGTAAAAAAAACACCCTATATAAGTGCAAGTCAAACTCTCTTTTTGGTTTAAAATGTGTTCATACCAGCAAATCTTCACAAGGTGCAATTGAGTCAAGAACTAAAGCCTCTTGACCATTCCAAACGTTAGAATGGTGGCAAGAAATGGCAACAGTGGATGATAAATTTTCGAAGAAAATCATGTTCAGTGATAAGGCACATTTTCGCCTCAGAAGATTCGTCAATAAGCAGAATTGCCGCATTTGGAGTGATTGTCAAAAAACCAATGCACCCACAAAGAGTGACTGTTTGGTGCGGTTTATGGGCTGGCGGCATCATCGGGCCGTATTTTTTCCAAAATGAGTCCGGTCAGGCAGTTACTGTGAATGGTGTTCGCTATCGTGAGATGATAACGAACTTTTTATGGCTTGAATTGAAAGATATGGATGTGGACGATATGTGGTTTCAACAGGACGGTGCCACTTGCCACACAGCTAACGAAACAGTGGCTCTTTTGAGCGACAAATTCAATGGCCGTGTTATCTTACGTGGTGGCGATGTCAATTGGTCGCCGCCAAGATCATGGGAATTGACACCGTTGCACTTCTTTCTTTGGGGTTATTTGAAAAAAAAGGTGTACGTCGATAAGCCAGCAACAATTCAAGAGCTAAAGGATGAGATAATTCGGCATATTAACGGCATAGAACCTCATTTATGCCTCAGCGTCATCGAAAATTTGGACCATCGGATGGAGGTTGTTCCATACATATATTATCATAATACCAATATCATCATAATAAAAAGAAATTACAATAATTTCCTAAATAATTTGTTTTTTATTCAAATTCAATATCGGCCCTTAAAATTTAACCACCCTTTATAACGAGTTTTCGAAAGTTCATTCACTACACGAAACATATAAAACATAAAAACTGTTTAATTGTTTACATATTTACAAAAGTTTCGAAAGTAGTTATATATACGTTATCACACATAATTTTTTTGCGGCATGAAATAAACACCCATAAATTAACCACAAAAAAAATTATCAGGCATGTCACAAATTCCGATCGGAATGGTTTTAATTCCGTATGTTCAATTCCGATCGATTTAGTTTTAGCTTCTTCAGATTCCGATCGATTTTGCTAAAAGTGTTTTTTTATAACAACTCTGGTTTTACAATTGAATATGGCAACTTTACATAAAAACCATATGATTTTTGTGTTAAGTATGGCAATGCTCAGAAAAAAGTGGTTTGTGAGGAAAAAAAGGTGGAAACGCAACGGTAAAGAATTTATTATGTTTTTAATAAAATCAATACAAAGTAAAATAAATAAATCAAAAGTGTGTTATTTCTTCAAGCTATATCATAAAAAAACATTTATTTATCCATAAAAAATAGTTTTAAGTAGTTTTCCACTTAGAAAACCAAAAGTGGTTTCATTCCGATAAAATTTTTCGTTTTTCGTTTTCTGAAGATGCAAAATACGGAATTAAAGCCACTTTCGATCGGAATGGAATTATATGACAGGCCTGTATATAACCCCCCAAAAATTTGTACAGAGAACAACAACAACGATTTTTGGGGGGTTATTTCATTTTTTTGATGTCAAATAAAACAATCGCACAAAAAAATCGTTATGAATTAAAGCCCCAATATATTCTTTGAGGGACTATTTCATTTTACTCTCTACTCTATGATTTTTATACCATAGATGAGAAAATCCTTTCGCCCGCTCGAAGGCCTACCATGCAGAGAAGCTTTGGTTAGCGAAGCCGGTATTTGTTATATCATAGTTGGGCCGTACTCCCAACCATGCGCGCGATTCTTAAAACTAGAAATTGGGGTCTTATTTCATATAAAATAAGCCCCCAATAATAAAATTATTTCAATTCCTTAGGGGTTTACAAAATAGGGTTTTTATTGCATATGAAAAAAGGCCTGAAGGGTTATTTTTTGTGGGCATATAATATAACTCATAATTCTTCAATATCGTACACATAATCAAACGTCTTAGTAATCTTCAAAAAAAAAAATGTTTGCCTATTTTGGAATCGACTTTGGGATATTTATGTGATTTTTACTCATGGGGACATGATAAAATCAAGTATCCTTGAGAGAACAATACGGACTTTAAATACCATATACAATATGATACACATTGTCGTTTCACTGATAAAAAAAAATCACGCATCGGAAATCCTAGTTCTAGTGTTCCAGAATATAAGATGTTAAGAAAATACACAATAGGTTGCATTTATTTCGTTAGTATCAAAAATAGTATTCGCTAGCTCGGAATGCTAATCAGAAAGATTGTACAAGTTTAAAAGAGATAGATAATCACCTCAACAATAAACCATAATGCATACATTTGCTCATTTGTCATTTTCATAGCTTTGTAAAATTAACAAATACCCAATTCGAATTTGCAAGTGCTTAACATAGTTTGATAATGATTATTGTAAAAGATAAGTTTAAAATCGTTGGATTCTTAAAGCTTATAAAAATGTATAATGTAAGTAGATATTATATAAGTAGAGTGTTTATCGCTAAAAAGCATTTCACGTTAAAAATACGCACAATCAATTAAAAAAATCTTTACTTGCATCAAAAGTGCGTGTATACATTCGAAAATTAATAAAAAAAACATGTTAAGCTATGTTTACATTGTGTGTATTTGTCATGTGGATTGTCACTTTTTCACATGTTAAATTTGTACATATCGTCTGAACCCCTCCAAACAATATCATGGGTTATTTCTCTTTGTACAGTACATATGATTTACATGTACATGTTTGATTAGAACGAGTTCTGTTTTCAAGTGACAAAGCATCTGATATCATCTGTTTTTTGTTAACAAAATTGTTTGTCGCGGCAAAACTACTCCATGTTCATACATACTCCCAGTGGATTAGTTTTAAAACTACTCCATGGTATACTCCAGAGGATTAGTTTTCACTTCGTTAAAAAACGAAAACATGTCGTTTAACTACAACCTCTTTTTTAATAATGACATTTTCCATGCTTGCATTACATTGGACCAGTCCAGTAGCTCGTTTCTGTATTTCTCGCATCGTAAAATTTCTTGCATGAAGTGTGAAACAAAAAATTCCATCGTTTCTCGATTTATGAGATAAAAGTGTTTCTGTATTTGAATGCGAAAACAGACACAACAAATTCTGTTTATACTGGAATATTTCCAGTACTTAAGTGTCAAATAAAAGCAAAACGTCAACAAAAGAAATAAATATAATAAAAACAGGGCTGCCAGATTTGACGAGTTATCGTCATCTTGACGATTTTTTGTTCCGATATTAACAAAGTGACGTTTTGATGATTTTTTCTAAAAAAGTGACGAAAGCAAAAACAAAATCAAAAATATTTTATAATTTTGTTGTTACTTTCTATAGAAATTCATCTTGAATTTTTAAATTTCAAACACTTCTATTTTGTGGCGTTGAAAATTGAAAAAAAAAAAAAATAATATGAATGTCTGTAGAAAGCAAAAACAAATTTATAATATATTTTTGATTTTATTTTTGCTTTTAAAGAAATTGTTGGCGTTGCGTTTTACACTATAAGCCCCTTAGTCTTCCAAATAAGATAATTGTAAATATTTTTATATGTTTGTTTATTAGAAAAAAAGATATCTTTAGAAACAAGGCTGCTTAAATTTTTATATTTATCCCTATTGTGAAAATTGTCCTCGAAAATTGTTTGTTTCTTCCCTAAAAAATGTATCGGCAAAAGCAAAATTTCGAGGGAAAGTAATGGACCGACTTAGCTTATTTTGAACATTTAATACTTTTTATATACATATACAAAATATGATTGATATTTGATATTCTTATCTTATATGTACACTTTTGTGCCAAAACCATTATTCCGGCAAGAAAGAAATTTGTTTGTCTCCCAGTAAAAATTTTTTCAAAATGGATAGCTTCTTTCACTCGTTATTAAGTAGTTTTCTTCCATAAGAACTTCGATAACTACTTTTTTCTGGATGTATTAAGATAAAACAAATGACTTACTTTTGAATTTGTTCTTTTTGGCACAACCCTTGTAAAATTCATTAGTTTTTCAATAGAATTGTATGTAGTGCTTTTATGTGTTTCTGATTACTTAACATATTATTTTGTAGGCGCAGATTTTACTGGGTCTTTAACCCGTTTATTTATGAACCGATTTTTTTTAATTTTAACTACAAGGTATTCTACTAAGTCTATTTCAGGTAAAAAAGAAAAAGATTATAGGAATAGGTAAATTCAAGATTTATATCTCAATTATTAAATAATAATTATTAAATACCCATGAACTTTAACTATGTTTTTGTTTGATTATTTTTTAATAAAAGTCGAAACAAATTTGTTTAAAATTGATTTTAAATTGCACGATTTTTAAAACAAAAAAGACGATCTTTTTTATTTTTTTCTCAGGAAATTGACGATTTTGACACAAATTTATCTGGCAGCACTGATTAAAACCAAAACAAGAAAAGGCTAACAAAAATTTAAACTAACAAAATATACCAATTGTTTTTTGTTTATTTTCATCATATAAATTATGCATTTATCATTTATATTCCTTCTATTTTTTTATTTATTTAAAAAAAATAGTATATAAACATATTTTAAATTCAAAATATCTACATTTTGTTTTTTTCGCCACCAATTTCAAATGTGACTTATTTTGACAGTTCTTGAAAGAAACTTTTCGCAAAATATTGTTATAGAAACACTTTTTCTCGCATCCTTCCAATAATTGCTGGAAAATTATTTAAATGACAGATAATTCTCGCAAAAGAAAGATACAGAAACACTTGTGTGAGAAAAACCATTTTTTGTTTCATTTCACACTATTTTTGTTGCAATTCACACGTTTCATGCGAAGAGTTTTACGATGCGAGATATACAGAAACGGGCTACAGGGAGTAGTCCATTTGTCTAAAATGGGGCCTGGGCAAAATTAAAATAACCGGCTAAAACCGGTCGAATAATAACCGTGTGATCTCCCTACCCGTTACACATGTTTGTTTTACTTTTGTTGTACTGATCCCTTTGTTTACAGAAGAACTCTCAATTATAAGACACCAGCAGCATGACCGATATGGTTTTCGCAAGCCTTTTACTTTAAAATTTGATTGGGGGATTCACAAGGTAGTCGTAAAGTTCTAAAGTCATATGTCTTAAAATAATTACAAAAAGTTGCTGTGGGCAACCGATTATAATTTAGATTTTTACTGTACAGTTAGGACGAATCAATGCACAGCATTTACATTTTTATTTTGTTTAAAACACAACAATATTTTTTTTAAGCAATTGTAAAATATTATTTAGCACATTATGACGATATGACTTAATAGCACACCTTGTGAATTCTCCATATATATTTAACTAAATAATTTGAACAAATAGAGTATGGTAATTTTCTACACAACACAAGCAAATAGTTTTTTAGTTTTTGCCAAAATAGATAACTTAAAATTCGCTTTTGGTAGTTAAATTGTATAAAATAATTAAAAATTCATTTGTTTATACGGAATCCGCGGTTGAATTTTTGACAGTAAAAATTAAATGAAGTTTTCGTTAAAAATAAATGCAAAATAAGTAGATCGGTTTTAAATTAAATTTTCATTTAATTTTACACACAGAATACTTTGACTTACATAACGGACAGTATTAAATGCAATCGAAGATCCGAATTAATGTGCCCTTAGTTTTTGAATAAATGTTAGAATCAGTTTAAAATCAATTTGCTTGGAATTTTAAATGTTTATTTATTAAAAAACTACTGAACGGAATAACTCCTACCTAAATAAACTACAGTATGTTACAGTAATAATTTTGTAAGTGAAGGTATGAAAATTTTTTTAAAATTGTGATGCAGTATTGCGGCATGGGTAAAAGGAGAGATTTCAAATTTCAAAATTAAATTTGCACAAATATATATAAACGTCAAATGCCAATAACGCGTGTGAATACAAGCGATAAATACTCTATTTCTTAACATAAGATAGTTAAATCGAAAAATTATGTTGGATATATAGAAAACATCTACTATCATCGGATATTGACTTTTACATAATTTTTTCGACGATCTGTCTGATGTATATTTTTCAAAAAAATTTTAACAAATAGTTTATTGCTACGAATAAAACCTTAATTTTGCACAATGGGATCAATTGACAAACAATTGACATACACTTGATTGGTTTAGATTGATGGAAAATGTTTTAGCAAGCAGAAAACTACATTTTTTATATGTTATGACTTACTAGATGCAATGGATCTCACTGTGTAAAATTAAAGTATACTTTTTATTTTAAAAATACCGCGTTCGGATGCAGCTGAAGCAAAATTTAGTTTTTAAACAGAAATATAAATTCAAAATTACTCTGATTAAGCCTACCGTACACGACATGTGTTTCTACATCTGACTTGTCAAACATCCCACTGCAAAATATATACATTAGGGTTTTTTTTTTTTTTTGCCCACCAAGCGTATAGCAAAATCGTTATTTACGGAAAATTCTAATAACTTTTCCTAAAGAAACCATGGTTCTTAAAACAAAATCGAGCTTCCGGTTTTTGACTTGAAATTTGGTGCTCAGGAAAATTGAAAAATAATACTTTTTGGATATATTTATTACAATTGGTGAATAGTTGGCCTATATCGCGGAAAGAGAGCCTGTTTAAAAGGAAATTTTCTCTGGTTTCTATATCTGTGCTCATTTTTAGAAAATTCTGTGCATCAATAATTGGTTAAGAGGTTTTTGTCAAAATAATCATAGTCAAGCTGGTAAAAAACCTAAAACTGTTACAATTTTGGTACCCAAAAGTTAAATAAAATAATTTAACTAAATTTTAATTCAAAATTGATCAACGCCAAAGAGTTACATTGAAAGCAAAAACAAAGTCATAAATATTTTGTAATATTGTTGCTTTCTAAAGAAATTCTTATTGCGTTTTAAATTTTCAAACGCCTCATAGCTTGTGGCGTTGCAAATTTTGAAACGGTACACGAATTTCTGTAGAAAGCAACAACAAAATTCAAAAATATTTATGAGTTTGTTTTTGCTTTCAATGTAATTCTTTGGCGTTGCGCTGCGATTTATATAATAAGAGCCATAATTTGAAAGCAAAAAATAAGTAGGTAATGAGAAATTTATAAAGTTTGTAATTCTATCGCTGTATCACAGAATTAACCTTTAAAATTCTCACGTTTATTCCTTTTTAGAAATGTATGGTAAACAAAAATAATGTTTTCAATTTTTTTTTAGTTTTAATATAAATTTTCACTTTTTCGACGCGTTTTCAAGAATAGGCAGCAATATTTAAAATTGTACAAAAACTCCTACTAAGCACATAAGTTTATAAGTGCTGTTGTGGCTTAGTGGTTATGTTGTGCCTTGCGACCCAAACGTAATGGTTTAATTTTCTGTTTGGCCAGTATTTTTTCATTTAAATACATTTTTATTGAAATTGTTAATTTTATTTTATTTTTTCATTCAGTTTCTTTTTTTGAAAAGGTAGTGAATTTTTGATATAGAATATTGAGTTTTAATAAAAAATAAAATAATTATAAAAGTTATTTACGGGAATACAAAATGTATCATTAATACGATTTCTGTTTTTTTATTTTACCAGCTTGACTATGAATATTTTGACAAAAATCTCTTAACCAATTATTAATGTACAGAATTTTCTAAAAATGAGCACAGATATAGAAAGCAGAGAAAATTTCCTTTTAAACAGGCCCTCTTTCAGCGATATAGGCCAACTATTCACGAATTGTAATAACTATATCCAAAACAGTATAATTTTTTTCAGATTTCCTGAACACCAAATTTTCAAGTCAAAAACCGGAAGCTCGGTTTTGATTTTAGAACCATGGTTTCTTTGGGAAAAGTTTTTAGAATTTTCCGTAGATAACGATTTTGCTATACGCTTTGTCACTTTTTTTGGGCCCGAACAAATTGACCATCCCTAATATACATATCGTGTGTATCCTTTACAACATTTCTTCTCTAAAAGTCAGACGCAAAATCATCTGATAAAATTTCGATTAGAACGTGCAAACCATCTGACATACGCTGTTTTTATTATTAAAATAGCAACTGTGAACATACATATATAAATAACATGTAGTATGTTAGGATAGGTCACTGATGTATGAGAGTATATTAAAGTTCTCGAATCATATTCTAATAGCAATATTATTTTGTCTTACGTTAAAACAAATAAAAATTGCAAAAAAAAGTCCTCAGAATTTTGTATTTTTTGGAAAAAAGTCCATTTCTTAAATTTTAATATTTAATTTACTTTGTATTATTATTTGTTAAAATTGAAAACATTTTAAAATGAAAAAAAATAAAACTTTGGTCAAAGTTATTTACGGGAATACAAAATTTATCATTAATACGATTAATACGGTTCTTATACAACATTCAACAATAAAATCATTGTTTGGTCATAAAATCATGTTTACTGTGAAATCTGGACATCTCTCGTCTTGTTTTAAGTTTCGTCTATATAAAACCATCTCTTGATTTTCTGACACTATTTGCTCGAACTTAAAAGTCGTAAGAATATAGTAATATCCATGCGGGAAATTTGTGTCAATTGGTCCAACGGACTGGTCCTGGGATTTGTGAAAATAGAACAGGTACAAAAAGAAAGAACTCATGACCAGTGAAAGGAGAACCAATCATGTAACTGGTTTATGAAGAACAAAAATGAAGAAAAAGTAATGAATTACAGTACTGTCTTCACCGGTGGGGTGACACATTTTTTGGGACTTTCTAAAACTTGGTTCTTGAATTTAATTCTAGGACTTGTTTTTTTTTGAAATAATACTGCATTGTATTGAACTAATACGACATTGTAGTAACTGTTACTAAACACGTCCTTTGAAAATAGATGTGTGACTGGTCATATGGTGTCAATTGACCCCCACCAATGACAAACCCATGTAAAAGTGACAGGTATTATCCATAGAAAGTGTTAAAACTAGAACCGGTCTCTACCACCAAAGATCTATCACGGGACTACTTTGGTGTCAGTTCGCTTCCCTCTAGGGATGTTCTTCTGCCATACAATACTATTGTTATTATATTAAATATAAAAATAAATTAATAATATTCAACAGGGGTCTAATGCAGACAAAAACAATTTTGTTGACCTTTTTCGCATTTAAAGATTTACCCCCTTGTGCAAAAAAAGTTCAAGTTCACATTAGTTAACCATCATATTAAACCCAGCATATGTTTAGTGGCTTAACTTAACTTTTTTTGCATAAGGGGAAAAATATTAAAGATGGTGACAGAATTCTATTTTAAAACCGAGATCGACTTTCGTATCTGCAAAAACTAGGCAAAATAGGTCAAAAGCAATTTGAATGAATGTTTGCGACCGACAGTTATAAACCTTCTGTAAAACAAAAATTTTGAAACACATGCAGAAATTCATGTGAGTTGAATTCATCGGGCAGCCACCGAGAAGACAGCTCACTTGGGTCCTTCAGTGGTTTCCTTGTGATACCCAGCTCTAATGCACATCCTCAAGAGCAGCTACTCAACCTTAGCTTTATCCTAAATAGATCATCCAAACAGGCACATAACGGTTATCCGAGGTATCGCTCCCAAATGTCCTGAATTCCAGGACACTGGCACAGAAAATTAAGCACAGTTTCTTCTTCCGCTTGAGTCCCCACCGGCCACTGCCCAGTTATCACTGAGACCACTGTTCTAATCTGGTCCCTATTGAACTCAAGTAGAGAGCTGGATATATATCCAGTATGTGGATTCGCGAGTCCACCTAAACTGTGCAAATCTACAAGACTCGCGTTTGATGAGTGACTTACAGTAAAACATTGGAAACCCAAAAAATTGATTAATGAATCTGTCATCCAGACGCACATCTCGTTTGGCAAGCTCATCTGCTATCTTGTTATCTTTGCAGTTCGCATTTCCTGGTATCCACATAAATGCTTCGCAATGTCATTCAAAGAAATCTGAAATTTTGCAGCTTATCTTGATGTTTGATATACATCCGCAAGGGATGCAATTTCAGCCTTGCTCACAGTAAATATACATATATATATCCATCGATACTCGAAAATTAGCCAATTAGCCACCCACCTTATAGCTGAGATTTCCGCCGGCAGGACACTACAGTCATTCGGCAGATGAACGGGAACCTTTATATCCAGTCCCTACTTCCTTTCCACGAACTGTCAGTATTGACTATTAGGGTCGATTCACGGAAAGGCATGAAAAGTTGACAAGTCAGATGTTAATACATGTCGTGTATAAGAGGCTTTAGTGTATTAATATAAAAAAAATACTCGATTGATTTTTGTATCTTTACTACAAAAGCTGGTCCGTACATGGTAAAATTTCCATGTAATATTTATTAAGAAATTAAATATTAAATTTTTTTTATCATATAGAATATGATGACAACGGCATAGCCACTGCCAGGCCCAGACGCATGTCTGAGGTTAACACCGCCAAAAAAATTCAGCCCATTCCAGAGGGTTCATCATTCTTCTTGTTTTCCCAAACTAGCAGGTTTTTGTTTAACATTATTAAAAATGCCTTTGTGGTTGATTGTTTAATATTAGTGAAGCTGTTATATAAGGAATAGTTAATTAATTAACAATTTTACTTTTTCAAATGAATCAAATTTCAATTTATACAGCTTTCTTGCAATAGTCCTATTCCCTCAATATTTCACATACTTTTTTAATTAAACCAACCTTGTAACATTGCAGCTATAGATAGGTATGAACATTTACTTTGGAATGATTGCACAGACTACCAGACTATCATGTATCTACATGTTACAAGTTTTGCAAGAACAATTTTAATAAGTGATGAAACGGTCAACACAAAAACAGACGTAATGGAAAACTCTGTAAAACAAGTAAAAAGCTGGTATTAGTAGGTATATAACAGTGCTTAAACGGGGTATCAGCCTTACCTCTTCAGCTCTGACTTCGGCCGCAAAAGTATCAGCTGTGACTTCGGCCGCAACAGTATTAAGATGGTACAACTGATAGAAAAAGTTCCCAAAATCGTTTTGAAGCACCAAATGCCATAAAATCGTCTAATCCACCCCTAATACATTTTGGAGAGCAAAACTCAGATGAGTAAATAAAGAGTTTAATTTCGTTGATAGGTAGCTGCAATGAGGTGAGGTAGTATAAACGAGACAAAAATTTTGGTAAATCAAGAGAACGATTTTCGCAAAGTAATAACAAAATTTTAAGCTCTTAATAAACACTTTTATACATATCAACAGAGCAGCAGTAAAGGTCTTAAGGTAGTGATAAAGGGCATTGACTCATGCGTGGACCCAGAGAAATAAAAATATTTTTAGAAGAGAAGGGTTTTAAAATAAATAAACGTAACAAATATTAAAAATTGGGAAAAAATTCACAACCACTATTTCGAGCGGAGTTATAACCCGAGGACGTTAGTTTGATATATATTCTATATAGAAGAATCACGATAGAGGAGCCGCACAAAGATATGGTCCCGTTCAATATTTAAACTGTCAAGAATTTGGTCATACTAAGGCATACTGCTACTTACCCCCTGTTTGCGTAGTATGTGGTGAATTACATGGTACAGTTCTTTGCAATAAGTCTAAAAACGACCCAAACGTAAAAAAATTAAGCAACTGTGGCGGTAATCGCACCGCCAATTATAGAGGATGCCCTGTATATACTATCGTCAAGCAGTCGGTTGGACCGAAAACGAATCCCTCACAAGTGCAGGTAACAAAGCGAGTAAACACTAATGACATGTGCCAATGCAAGGTGCTTCGCCAATTATTAATGAAACTCCAGTTTCCGGAAAAACCCATGGAAACATTAGTGCAAACAGTAAATAATTTTGCGAACACAATGGGTAATATGATGCAATAACATGTTAACAATGCCATCGATGTTATTGCAAGCTGTACTCAACAAGCCATGAACTATTAAAAATTCTGTTTTTGGAACGCAAAAGTCATCAGCCTAAACAAATTGATGTAATGATGGTTACTGAAACTCATTTGACCTCAAGAAATACTTTCTAAATTAATGGTTATACACAATATGATACCAAGGACCCTCGAGAAAGAGCTTGTGGAGGTTCTGCCATTTTGATAAAAGTCTGAATCAAACACTACTTAGTCTGTGATCTTTATCTTTTTATCTGCAAACAACAAACTTTTGTGTTGAAGATCTTAATCAAAATATAGAAATTTCATCTTTATACTTATAATAAATATGGTCTTAAATCGACTTAAATATGGTCAAGAGCGGAGAGCCAACATATTGACCAACTGATCAGCAAAAATTCCAGATGTCATCGATTTTGGCGTGGTTAAAACATCCTCACGGAAACGATTCATGTTGAAGCTTCCTTAGAAACCCAAGAAAGGCCCTGGTTTTGATAAGATCAGTAACAAAATGCTGTTGGAGCTACCTTGCATAGCAAAGAAAATTTTTCTTTTTATCTTTAATGCTATTTTACGCCTTCAATACTACCCCCAAAAATGGAAGGTTTTCTTTAGTAACCTTGATACCAAAGCAGGGAAAAGATCATAGAAAAGTTGAAAAATATCAAAGCTATTTGAGAAATTATTTGTGTCAAAATTAACACCGATATTAAATGAAAATAGTTATATTCCAAACCATCAATTCGGTTTTAAAAGAAAACACAGGACAATTGAACAAACTCATCGAAAAGTAAATAGAAAATATTGCTTGGCAGTATTTATCGATGTTTCGCAAGCTTTTGATAAAGTCTGCCATGAAGGCTTATTACATAAATTGAAGCAAAACATACCAGCAAACACACACATGCTGTTAGAATGCTACTTAGTCGGTCGTCAATTTATTTTTTAAGATGGCAATTTCCCCTCAGCCAATTGGCGCTGGAGTCACACATGCCAGCATCCTGGGCCCTATATTATACTTAACTTATACTTTCGACATGCCACCAAACAACTACATCCATACTTCAATATTTGCGGACGAAACAGCTTTTCTTAGCGTGCACGAAAGCCTTCATGAAGCATCTCGTTACTTACGGGATCATATATTTCAACTAGAAATATGGTTAAAACAATGGAAGATAATAATCAATAAGCAAAAATGCGTACATATAACATTCACCCTGCGGCGGGAATCATGCCTCCCCTATTAAAATTAATAATCAAATAATACCTCAACAGTCGCATGTAAAATATCACGGTATACATTATAGACCTGCATGAATACGATTTTAACAGAAAAATGTGCATTCATTCCCTTATTGAATCGTGCTTGTTAACTCTCTTGTGTTGGTGAATGAAGTAACATGTGCGTCCCTCTATGTTTTTTTTCCACGATAGAGCGGGGAGGTTTCCCTACAGTGACAGGTACCGCGACCAGGTCAGGTCTATTGTACCCACTCCCCTTAGCTGGCCGAAAGTCCCTCCGCTTCCCATAGGAACCCAACCAGGGCCTTTGCCGATATATTACCGATTCGGGATGCACACATTATACCATGCCCCAAGTGCCTCCTCCTGGCCCATGCCAGCGCCGGGCAGTCACACAGTACATGCTCCGTCGTTTCGTCCCCGCCAGGCCCATCCGATAAAGGTGGTATTTGATCGTGTGGTGACCAGTCAAATAGGCCACCAGCAGTCGCAGATCCCGTCTGCCGAGACCATTCGTCCTCATTACATTCCCAGGAGAGATAAATCTCCTTGCCTGACGCATTCCCGGAAGCGATACCCAGTATCCCCTATGTTCGTCCAGTGCCCAGTCCTCCATGACGGACTGGACCCCTGCCCAACTTAGTCCACAGAAGGGCTCGGGACCTATCATCCGCGCGTTAGAACCAGCCCTGGCCAGCTCATCAGCCATTTTGTTACCCGGGATCCCTGAGTGCCCTGGCACCCAATCTGTCCCTTGTTCCCAGCTCCTGTAGCTTTCCACGACACTCCGCCACCAGCCTCGAGGACATTCTCCAAGAAGAGAGTGCTTTAATGGCCGCTTGGCTATCAGTGAAAATCACATTACTGCCGCCAACCATTCCCCTATCCAGAATGTTACCGCAACACACATCAATGGCGCAAATCTCGGCCTGAAAAACACTCGGCGATTCGCCCATTGCCATTGAGAGTCGTGTATTAGGTCCAAAAACCCCTGCACCCACTCCGTGCTCCGATTTTGACCCGTCAGTATACCAGTGCAATTCATGGTTTCCCCGACATGGATTCCCATCACTCCAGGACCTTTCGTCCGGAACGATTGCCCTGAACCTTCTGTTGAAGACCAGTTCCGTGGTCATTATGTCTGCCCTCGTACAGACAGATAGAACCGGAGCCATGTCCATCAAGCTAGCATGCCCCTGGACCTCAGCAAGTCCCGATGTTAGCTTGATCCTAAGGAGACCGGACATAGCAGTCTTCCTTATATGGATGTGTAGTGGCAATATGCCCACTATAACCTCAAGTGCTGCCGTGGGACATGTGCGCATTACCCCCGTCAGGGCAAGACACACCATCCGCTGCAGCCTGTTGCACTTCCTCATTGCAGTCTCCTGCCGAATCTTAGGCCCCATACCAATGTTAAACTCCGTTTGTTTTTCTATTCATCTCTATATGCATTAATTTAAATGGTGGTTGAATAATACCCTGCAAATAATGCGACTAGTCCATACACGCATGTAAAGTGTAGCCCATAAGGGACTAGGACTAGTCCAAAGATAACCCAAATGTATGGGAAAAACATTGTCTATTTAACATTACGACGTGCTAGGGCAGGACCATATAACCCAGTTTTGGATAACAAAGGAGATGTTTTTAAACTACTCCATGGTATACTCAAGAGGATTAGTTTTGAAATCGTTAAAAAACGAAAACATGTCGTTTTACTACAAACTCCTTTTAACGCTGGGTCTTCACGTAGCAATTTTTATTGCTAAGTACAAGCAAAAACGTCGGCAGAGTAATGACAGAACAATGGAGCAATAATTGCTGGTTATATTGCTGGAGAACACTTGAAATTGCTTTGCCATAAATTCGCAATTTTCACCGCGAGTAGTTGTATAAAGTTTTGTGGCTGTATTTATAACAAATGTCTTATGTTGTGTCTTGAAGTGGTTGTTAAATTTTCTTTTTTAAATTAATAAAATAATTAATTGTAATTGTTGTGGCTGTGTTTTGTATTACTTTTTTGTTAATTTGCGTTTGAAAAAAAACCTAGAACTTGTATTGTTCTATTGAAAAAATAAAAATATACAAAAAAACAAATTCGCCGTTTGCTTTTGTTGATATTGACGTTTATTTAAAAATATAATACATATATAATAAGATAGTTAAAAATATAAAGTATAAATACTGTTTTTTGTTAAAGGTTTTTTCACTTGGCGGCTTTTTCTTGATTGCTTTTAAACAGAGTAGGTAAATGAATTTCTTTTTTGCTTTCTTTCTCGCGAAGGTTTTTTTGTACAAAACTTTTCGATTATCATTATCGCGAGAAAGAAGAAAATATTGTTGTTGTTTCCTTCTTTTGTGTTTGCTGAAGCAAACACAAATGCTTCTCTTCGTTTAGCAGAACGAAGAGGAATGATATAGAAGGAAACAAACTGAAGGAGAATAAAATTAGAAAAGAAAAATGAAATCGAAATATCGAATGGAAGGAAGGAAAAAATAAAGAATTCTTTTTCTGTTTTTTATTGAAATTATATTGTTATGAAGTAAAATTAAAAGCAAAGACTTGGTTTAGTAAATACAGAAATAAGAAAAAATATTTAAATATCAATCAATTTATTACATAGACATTCATTAAAACAAATTTCAATGAACAAAGTTTTTTCCTTCTTTTATTTCCCTCTATTTTTTTCCTTCGATTTAGAAAGAAGAAACAATTTTGTTTGCTTCTTCTCTCCATTTCGTTTCCTTCTTTTTCAGCCAAACGAATGGTTTTTTATTTCAGCACAAATATCAACGAAAGAAAACACAGCAGTTTCTCGCCTTCGTTTATAGAAACGAAACAAAAACAACAAATCTCTTCTTTTCGCGAAACGAAGAGGGAAAGATAAAAAAAAAAGAATTCTTTGCGAGGAAATACCTACCCTGCTTTTAAATAAATAAACACACAAATAAATAAACAACCGTACAGAGAAATGAAATGTCAGATAAATGACAACTGATTTGACAGCAGATTGCTAAGCAATAATTGCTCAAGCAATCAGAAGAGCAATCATTGCGCAATGGATTGCCACTCATGGCAATATGCGGTCTGGTCTATATAAATTTTGCTACGTGGAGACCCGGGGTAAAAATGACATGGTCCATGGTTGCATTACATTGGACCAGTCCAGAGAGTAGTCCGTTTCATCAAAATGGATCACGTAGTCCAATATTATTTGCAGGGTATGAACTAACAAAAATGACTCAAACCAGCAATGAATAATTCGCACCCCACAGTATGATTCACTGTTAATTTTTGTTTGCTTTAACATTGATATCAGCGTTACCGTTTTGGTTTTATTTTTCTGTGTATGTCTTTTGTTGTAGGCAATAAAACGAATATAATTCTGAACCTTTTTTTATTAAAACTATTTATTTATTGTTAAAAACTAAGAAAGAAAAAACAAATATAAAATGTATATAAAAGTGCAAAGCACTAAAACCGAATTTTACTTAAGACGTGTATAGAAAGTACTCAAGTTCTCCATTGAAGTGCCCAGTGGTATTAAAAGTAGCAATCGCCACCAATGACAGGCAAAATAGTTAACACTTTTACTCAATTTGTACTATGGACTACTGATGTGGCATTCAAATCTTTCTCTAGACACCAATATCTAGTGTTAACATTTTAAAATAGGTACATACTTTTCGGTAGCTTATTCTATAGCTACAAGTAATGCAGAAAACTATTTTTTTCAACGACAACACAAAAAAATGTGTATCCGAAATAGATCACGTTATTGGAACAACAACAAAATCGCTTGCTTTTTGCTAGCACGCTTTGAAGATATAAGTAACTAACCCTTATGGTAGGTAGAGACTATGCAGAGAGGGGTCCATCGCCACCTCGTAGGACAACCTCGTGTTTAATTCGCCACTCAAAAGCATGTAAGGTAGATTGTAGTGGGACTAGCGGTAGTTTTTAATGAGCAAGCGAATATACACGTACAGAGCTAATACACCATACCACTGGGTACATTTAAAGTTGTATGTATTTAAATTTATTTAATTTAAAATAAAGCTGTTTTTCAAAAATTCATCATAAACAAGATGATATCGTGATAACTATTTTACATTAAATTAATTTTTTAAATAATTTTTACAGGCATGTAATATCAATTAAACATATGCATTGAACTTAAATAATGATGTTCATGAAACCTTTATTATAATTTTGTATTATGTTTGTATGTAAGATGTGTAACAGAGAGCTGCAAGGAGTATGATCGAGCCAACTCAATCACTGCATCTAAAAATTCAGTATAAATCAAAAAAGTATTCTACAGTTTTGTTCTCGTTCAAACGTCATCACGAACCAAAAAATTCAGAAGAAGTACGAATCGATCGCAAAATTATGCTTGGATTTGTTTATTTAAAAGCGATGCATCTGTTTATGAACAACAGCTAACTTGTACTCGGCTTTCGGCTCTGTGATTCGAACATGATTTTATTGTGATCAGTAGCAACGACTACTCCAATTTTATGATTCAATATTTTTTGTCCAACATCAAGAAATGATTTTAATCTAAAGAGCTCATTTCAAACAATCAGTTTAAATTCTTGTACTCGCAACGAACATGAATGTAAATATTTCTTTGGTACGATAGTAGAAAAATTCATGTTATAGGCTCGAGCCACTTGTTTTTTGTGTATTATTTATGTATGTATGTAGGCATATAAGTAATTTCATGTTCATTCTTTGTATTCGTTGTTTCTTCTGAACAAAATTAATATTTTTAAATAGGTACCTAGTTAGAATTTAAAAAATCCCAAAAATGTGTGTTTTTTAATATACATATGTACTTAACATACCAAAGTCGGGGCGAAAAATTTAGAGTAAATTTTAATATATTTCGCGGGTTAGAAAAATTATAGGCTAAAGCTAAAATTTTCATACAAAAAAGTCGAATTCGGAAGACATTGGTCCTAATAAATGTCTCAAAATTTCTTCGAATTTATTTTTATGCCTAAACAATAAGATACATATGTAAGTACATACAAATTTTATTTTCAAATAAATTTTGGGTTGTGACTGTTTTAACAGTTTTTTCTCTCTATACATATTCATATTGCCTAACAATTCATGCTTACCCAGTGGTATAAAAAGAAGCAATCGCCACTAATGACAGGCGAAATAGTTAGCACTTTTACTCAATTTTTACTAGTGACTACTGATGTGGCATTCAAATCATACCTATATCTTTCCCTGGTCACCAATATCTAGTGTTGACATGTTAAAATAGGTACCCACGTTTCGCTAGCTAATTCTATAGCTCCAAGTAATGCAGAAAACAATTTTTTTTTCAACGACAAGACAAAAAATGTGTATCCGAAATGGATCCCGTTACTGAAACAACAACAAAATCGCTTGCTTTTTGCTATCATTTTGTAGATATAAGTAGCTAACCCTTATGGTAGGTAGAGGTTATGCAGAGAGGGGTCAATTGCCATCTTCGTAGGACATTGCCATGTTAAATTCCACAGTTAAAAGCATGTAGAGTAGATTGTGATTGCACTAGTGGTAGTTCTTTTAGAGCTAGTGAATATACATACGCGGAACTAGTCCCGTAAACCACTGGGTACAATGAAAGAAACAACAAAGGTTTACATACATGCAAACATTTGCATGTTTTAATCAATGCAGTTGCGACAGATACATATAGATGTATGATGCTCAAACGAGAACAAAACTGTAGAATACAAGACTGGTTCATACTTAAATTTTCGCGTAAATGATTGAAACAACTCCATCATACATGCTGCAGCTAAATCAACATTATATCGCATTTGAAAACGAATTTTGCAAGAATGATGCGAACACCGCTTCGTTTCCTTGCGGTGATCTGTTGTCATACCAGAAAAAACATTTACAAACATTCATGTTCGTTGCGATTACAAGAATTCAAACTGATTGTTTGAAATGAGCTTGTTACTCAAAAATCATTTTTGTTCATGAACAAAAACGGTTTGAATCATAACAATTCAGAGTAAATGATTAAAAATACTCCAAATTTCAGTATTCGTTGCAGTTCTCTGGTGTGTATGCTTAAGAGCACGGTTGTTAGGCTTTTTTCGTAAAAAATCGTCAAAAGTTTTAACAAAATTCGTCAAAATCGTCACGAACATTTAACAAAATCGTTAACAAATCGTCAAATATTTCAATTTTACAAATCAAAGACAGTGATTTGTTCAAAAATATAAATTTTTAGCAAGAAATTCTATTTATGATAAAGAAAGTAATATGGTTAAGTTTTATTCTATTTATTTCAGCAAGTGGTTTAAAAAAAAAAATATTTATCATTTGAAATACATAAGAAAAAATATTTTTTTTATAAAAATTTATTTATTTCATTTATTCATATTGATAAAACATTGAATAAAAAATAAAATCCAGTTTGCTATTACCTTGAGCTATCATTAAATGATAAATATTTAGCGCTTTCACTTGTTTTTACTGTTAAAGTTGCTAAACCAATGGTTCTGTCTATGTCAACAGCCTTTTCACCCGACATAAAATGTTTAATTACGTCCAATTTTAGTTTTAGTTTTAGTTTTAGTTTTTTTCTCTTTGCACTCATTTTTCTACACAGCTTCTTATTAAGAACTAACTTCTTACTTCTTAACACACAACTATGCTGAGAATAACTTACCTAGCAGAACTAAATGGGAATTCGCGTTTTTACACGCAAATAGAAAAAGTCTTCACATGTGATTATGACTTCAGTGAAAAAATCCAATCGAAATCATAAAAACAAATCGCAAATCGAAATCATAAAAACGCAAAGCGGATTTAACCAATTTTTAAAAAGCGACGCAAATCGGGGCTCTAGTGTATATTTTTTGCAGTATCGATGACATTTAAATACATAATTGTAGAATTCGAATTACTAATGCTTCTAATGAAAGCCACCTGGCTTGTGATGGGGAGAGAATTTTTTTTGTTTAGTTTCCAATCATTTTTGTATTTCGAAATATTGATTTTTACGTTTTGGACTGTTCCCAATATAATTCTAAATATTTCTTGTAAGTGTTTTATTGATGCCAGAAAATCGTCATAACACTATTACTTTTAGTAAAAAAATCGTCAATCGCCATTTTACTGTATTCTCTTAAAAAAATCGTCAAAATGACGAAAAATCGTCACATCTAACAACACTGCTTAAGAGGCAGATGCTCAAAATATGGTTTTTGTGTGAGAGCATGGTTTTGTATGAATCGTGGGTTTTGGAGTGAATGAATGGACTATTTTGGTGTTCCACTTTTAATTTTTAATGCTTTGCTGTAAATTGAATGTTTGATCTTGAGTTTGTGCTAAAGTGGTAATGTGATGTTGTGAATGGTCGTGTGTTGGCATTCATTTAATTTGTCGGCGAGTGAGTGCTAGCACATTGGGTCGAGTGAAAAAAAGGTAGTTTATGCTACATAGTACTAAGTACTAGCACTAGCTTTTACTTTTCAGTACTAGCTATGCTGAAAAGTTTAAACTACAAAAAGTGCGCTAGATAGCGAATGCTTAAAAGAGGAAGCAAACGCTGGAAATGCGACTATTAAATTAAATTAATTACAAATTGCAAAAATGTCAAAAATTAAAATTTTTTTAAAATTATTTTAAAAATTATAAATGTTTAAAACAGAATATAAGAAAAAAATTTTTATTTCCTTTTTTATGTCTTGAATCGTTAAACAATTGATATTAAAAAAAAAAACACCTGTAAAAGTTTTAGTTTGTATGCGAACATAAATAAATATTTATTTGTATGTTTATCTTTTTTTTATAATTTTTTTTTTCAAGTTTTTATTTTATTTAAAAAAATGCAACACAGACTTTCTATGGCAAAAGTCTGTACCGACCTTAATAAAAAAACTTAGTGGCAACGTCAATGATTATTATTTATTATTGTTTAGCTTGTTTGACTTAGAATACACATTCGAAGAATATGAAAATTTGTTTAACAAAATGTATAAAATATTTTAAAAATTAAGTAAAATTGCTTTAGTAAACTGTAACATATGTACATATTTCAATGTATTTGTTACATTTACAGAGATTTTACCATTTTAGGTATTTTTTCGAAAAATATACAATTTGAAATAATCTTCAGGATGTTCATAAGATTAAACATACATAATAATAAATATATAAAAAAAATTATTTTTTTTTAAATATTTAAGCAAAACACAAACTTCAAGCACCCCAATCATAAGCTAAAAAAATTAAGCAAAAACTAGTCTTTTTAAGCATTCACTCGTTTTTATTCACACATATTTTGAGTCAACGCTCGAAGAACTAGTTGCTACTAGTCAGTTTAAAGTACTAGCTTTAACTCAAATTTTTATTCACCTCAAAGCTAGTTTAAACTTCAAAATTTCAAGTATTAGCTATAGCTATCTTTTTATTCACGCAGCCCATTGTGAATATAAACTCACTGTTATACTATTCAAAGTTTGTACATTAGCGTGGCCGTTAGTTGTATGGAGAACTTTTTTTTTGATTTCTAATACTCTCCCCCCCCCCCAAAATTGGTTCAGTTTTATGTAAAAAAAAATACAAAAAAATGTCGTAGCGGTAAGTTGTGTTTTACGGGAGGCGTGCGCGCCTCAAAGACTGCCCTTAAGCCATTTATTCAAATGTAATTTGTTTGCATATGACTATCTCTTAAAAACAACATTTTACAAGAATATGATATATGGCAATATTATAGCTCTTCTTGTCAGCAACATAAGCCTCGAAGAATGTTTTTTGCTAAAATAATTATTTTTGAAAATAATTAAGAAAATAACTTTATGTCAAGTGACCCAATTTTGAAATCGATGTCTTCCGATTTGGATGAAATTTACACGAAGGTTAGTCCTATTTGATAGTAGCTTAGACACCCCCTCTAACTCAGAAACTTTTTGACCGATGTTGTTAAAAATTTGTGTCTAAGCTACTATCCAATAGGACTAACCTTGTTTTAAATGTCGTCCAAATCGAAAGACATCGATTTCAAAATTGGGTCACTTGACATTTTATGTATATAAAACGTATATAAAATGTTTGGTATTTTGCTGTTATTTTCTAAAATATTATTATATTAATTTTAGCAAAAAACTTTCTTTGAGGCTAATGTTGTTGACAAGAAGAGCTAAAATATTGCCATGTATCATATTCCCCCCCCCCCCCCCTTAAAAATACAACTTATCGCTACGAAATTTTTTTGTATTTTTTTTTACATAAAACTGAATCGATTTTGGGGGGGGGAGAATTTAATGGCGATTTCTATTCTGAGAAAAAAATGCTACAGTATATGCATGTAACACTTTTTCATGTTACCTATAATCACTCGAAGTGTTACATGTTGTACAACTTCAATCGAACAGAATTAGCTGCCTTTATTTACAACTATTACACTTTTATTATTAATGTAGTTCATTAGCGATTTTTAAAACTATTCGACTATTTGCTGCACACTTACTTTACGGTTTGGAAACAGACATTGACATCACTTATTGCTTGAACAAATTTAAAACGATAATAAGTACATAGAATTTTCCACAAAAATAAAAAAAAAACGATTTAATTCAAAATGGAGTATGCCGTCAAAGAATATTTAGATGTAGAATTCTTTTGACAAAACTTTTAAAATATTATGACAAACAAAATAAAATATTGGTTGTACAAACAAAGTAGTAAGTACCAAAGTTGTAAAACAGGGCAGTATGAACCCTTAAGTAAAAGTAAGGGTAAAACATGTAACATGTTTTGCATGTTTTTCATCAACATTTTCACAAAAGAACTTGAACATTTTTCCCACAGTTGTATTTTTTGTACAAACGAACACAAAATGTAGAACATGTAACATTAATGCAACACTTTTCTCAGAAAAGAAATCGCCATAAGAAATCAAAAACAAACAAAAAAAAAAACGGCCACCCTAATGTATTGTTACGAAAGTAACTTTAGTTAAGAATTGTAATTATTAGTTAAGAATTAGTTGTATTTATTAGTTGTCTTGTATTCATAAGTAATTTTACTAGTTTACATTGTTATTAAAAATTGTTATAATTTAGTACACTTCAATCCCAATGTGCAGAAAGCCCTGTATAAGTGGTAAAATTATGTAAACATAAGTGCCGCCATAAATCAAATAGACGTAAAGAGTGGTGAATAGTAAAGCCTCGAACCTTCGAAAAACATTTCGAATGTTCTAAATGGCCGAATGGCAGTATAAATACTTGCGGCGGCTAGCATAGTAAGATCATTCTAAGTTCAGACTTTGTCAATAACGTATAACGTGGAGAAAATTACAGTTGGTTTTGAATAAAAGCTATAAATAAGTGTAATAAATTGTAAACAGTGTTTGAAGCGTTGTGTTTTATTTATTTTATTAAAGTTGCAATAAAGAACTCGAAACGGTTTATTATAAAGGAAATAAACCAAAACGTTATTGAAAGGCAGTAACGTAACAGTATATATCTCTAGCTTCAATGTTAACCAAAGGTTGGCAAAAAATTATGTGTAATATTGAGGTAATTGGACTATTGCATGAAAGCTTTATGAATTGAAATTTGATTTATTAAAAACATTTGAAAAATAAAAATGGTTAATATAATAAAAATAACTTTTAAGAGAAATTGTTATCAAATTCTTTAGTAAATTAATCTTAAAAAGTGAGTTTTGGTCATTTACCAGCCTTTAAGACTAACGGCCTTATTTATAAGTACTAAAACATGTTAATAAAAGCTTTATGAAATGGATTTTCTACAAAAATTTGTTTAATAAACACTTTATAAACCTGTTTAAATTTTTATAGATAAGGCGTTAATTCTGGTAGACTACCATGTCCTGAATTACGTAAACACTTTAGGGCAAATCACCTACATATTGATCACTTATCATTATTAGCATCAACTTATTTAAATGCATCTATTTAAAAGTGTATAGCAATTCAAATAATATTTTGCCTGATTTGTTACTAGATTTCGCGTTTTTTGCCACAAGCTGTGTAATCACAGCAATTTTGACAATTTTATATTGTGCTGCATCATGTTTTCATCGGCCATGTTAGCTGCGGAAAATCCCTTAAAAGCTGACGCAAGTAGGAATCTTGTAAGTATTTAATTGCGATCATTGTTTCCGTGCTATAAATTGATTTACATTTATAATTTGTATTTTTAGGTTTTAAACAAGTTTGATTACTTTTTTACGGCTGTCTTCACAATAGAACTGTTGCTTAAATTGATTTCATATGGTTTCGTCTTACATGACGGAGCATTCTGCCGATCAGCCTTCAATTTATTGGACTTGCTGGTCGTTTGCGTTTCGCTTATATCAATTGGTTTCAGGTAATTATTTAAAAGTTAACTTTTTCTAAAAGGTGTGACAATATTTAGCAGTTCAAAAGTTTTGCAATTTATTGAAGTAAAGCCTCAAATAACGTTGTAAGTGACAAAATAACAATTTTTCCGGAGAGCAAAGAAATAACTTTTTTTTAAAAAGCAAAAAAAAATTTATATGACCTATTGATGAGTGTAACGCATTTAAGCATAATGCAATTAAGAGAATAATAAAACAAATTAAATGGGTCAAGGAAAATGTTTAATTTTAGAATTATTTAAGCGTGAAACTTATGTAAGCGTGATGCATTTATCCGTGAAGTATTGTACTTAAAAGTTAAGCACCCCATAGACTTTTCAATCCAATTGGCATCTGAGTCGGTTGTTGTCCAAATCAAGGCGTGTATGGCTCTGTCAATTGCTTAGCTTAGCAGTTGTCGAGTTGGTTGACGAAAATCTAAAGATTTTGATTTTTTTTAAGTTGGCTAGTAAAGGGCCAAATACACTTGTCAAATGCTTGTCCAGCCGGCGAATTCAACGTGCACGTGTGATTGACGTAATATTCGCCGTCATATCTAAATTATTTGATTTTCCATCCAGCATCGTCCGTGTGACACATACAAACACATTTTCACTAATACTACCACAATGCTTGATGAGTAGTGTATTTGGGCCTCAAGTTGACTACCCTACAGATAATATTGGACTACGTGGTCCATTGTGGCTTAAATGGACTACTTACAACATGGTCCAATCTACTGTAATATGGACCATGTTATAAGAAATATGCATGCAGTGCTGCCAATAACTGCATGATGTATACTTTTCTATAGTTTACAGTGTTACACATTGGTAGTCCTGCTGGTGTCCATTATTAATTGTTTATTTAAAAGTGAAAGTTTGTGAAATTTGTGAAAAAAGGTAAAAAAAAATAAAAATACCAAGTAAATATATTTAATAATAGCAATAATAGACTACAGGGCACGCCATAAAAGGCGATTAGTAAAAAATGAAAAATGCTTAAACTACCGCTTTAGTGTACTCCATACTGTAGTGACATGGAGTACTTTTAAAACTAACCCACTTTAGTACTCCATGGAGTAGTGTAGGGACTACTTCGGTGGGTTATATGGTCCCCTCCTAGGACATCGTTATGTTTAATGGACCACCTTTTACCCATATATTTGGAGTAGTTTTGGAGTACTCCTACTCCTTTATGGACTACTATTTACATGCATGTTTGGACTAGTCTCGTTATCTGCAGGGTACTAAGTCTTTCAATTCGATTGTGCTGTGTGCAGCGTGGCCATTTTGGCATTTTTGCAGCTAGATTTAGCATTTTTTTTGTCTGATTTAGCTGCACATTTTTCATTTAGTAGTTAGCATTTTTTTTAGCATTTTTCAACTACATATTTAGCATTTTTTAGCATTATTTAATTAAAGAATAATCTTTTTTTGAAAATCTACCACACTTTTTTGTTGAATGCACATACAAATCCCTACTCTTTTGCTATAGAAACTGTACAATCTTTTAAAAGATCTTTCATATTAAATTGTTTTAAAAGTTGATCAGTTTGATCCATTAAATCCATCTTAAGCTGATTTTTTCCCTCAATTACGATTTTAAAAAATTTTGGTAACAAAAAGAGATACCATAACTTTTGAAATAGAAAAACAAATATGAATTACATGCCAAAATTTTATAGCTCAATTAAAATGTCAACTTTGACAACGATTGGCAAAAAATGTTTATAACATAACAAACAAGGCGAATTCATTTTTCAGGTGGCGTTGAAAGCACAGCTGTGCTACTTTTTTTTCTTAATTAGAGAGAGAAATGTCAAAAGTTCCTAGTGATTTTGACATATGGATCAACGAAAGCAACAAAAAAATACATTGATGTGTTTTTGGTGTTGTTACTTGTTGTAGTATCGACACCACCGTTTACATGAATTCGCCTTGATAACAAATAACTTTTTTTGTGTAGAAAACAGTTTAAAGCAAGGCGAATTCTTAAAGGTGACCAAATCATGAGATAGAGTTATGTTAGCTATCCCTTTTTATTGAAAAGTACTATGTATTTTGTTTTTGTAAAAGGTGAGAGTGAATGTCAAAAATTTTTGAAAATATAAAAAAGGAAATTTTTTTGTTTATAAAATATCTACAATTGTTTTAGTAAGTAAATCTTGTTCCTCAACTGCAAATTAATTGTGGCTCCACTTATTCCTTACGCATTTTTAGTTTCTTGTGTTTATAATTTAACATTCACTTTTTTTATTTTATAAAATTTAAATGTTTTTTTTCCAAGTATTAAAATTTTTATTGAATTTTAAATTTGAATTAATTTTTTCACAAAATGTAAACAAAGCTTGACATTCAGTATACAAAAAAAAAAAAAAAATAAACAATAAACAGATGACTCAAAAATGTCACCTGTATGAATTCGCCTTGGTTTAAAGTCTAATAAATGCAAATTAAGCGAACATTTTAAAGAAGAAATGATTAATTTCACTGTAAAAGAAATTACAACTTTGGAACATCAGTTGCAGAAACTAAATTCATATGAATTGTTAAATAAGAACTCTACAGTTGTTTTCTGGAAAAATGTAATGGAAGAATTTTGTAAAATAAATCATATATAAAGGTATATTAACTAAAATAACAAAAAATAATACAATTTAAATTTAAGCATTATTTTTTGGCAGTTTAGGATTTTTTTTAGCATTATTTTAAAGGCGATTTAGCTGTAAAATATTTTTGGATATGGCCACACGGGCTGTGTGTGTTCGAATCTCTTGATCAGCTATCAAAACTTATGTCTGTTGTTTTCTTTTACAAAGAAAAAGTTAAGTGTTTTTAAAATTATATAATATAAACATTACATTTTATAAAAAAAAATATAAATTTGACAGTTGAATAAAAATCGTTCGATTCAGTTTATGCAGTGTGGCCAATAATCAATTAAATTGAGAGACTCAATTGGCAATTGAATTGAAACGTACATATATATATTGGGTGCTTTATTGATTATATGCTTAAAGGTCTCTAAGTTTGTTTTCGACGAAATAAAATAAAAATTTGTGCAAAATCAAAAATTTTTTAGTACACGAAAATCGATAAACATGTGGTTATTTTTTTTTTTATAATGAAGTGAAGTTACATGAAATCTGCAAAAATTGCGAATTGTATATATTTAGCTTAAAAAAAATTTACAAAGTGAAATAAATGACACTGGTCTGTAGCAAAAATTGCCTTTAAATAAAAATATGTGGACCCTAGAGATTTCAACACGCTAAATCAGGGCTGCCAGACTTGGTGATTTATCCCCAAAGTTGGGGATTTTTACATTACATTTTTAATATAATTTTCCATTCTTTTATTGTTTACGCTTATTTTTCTTTGTTCCGTATATAAAATATGAAAAAAGTAGCAAAACTTCTTACCAACAACTAATACAGTGTAAAGGGTCTTAATTAAGATTACCATTTTGGTTAATTGTTTAAAAGGTACTTAATAAACTTATGTTATTATTCTAGAGTGAATGTTTTAAAAAGGAAGAATTTAAAAAAAGAACTAAAACCGTTGACAACACGTACAATTTTTGATTTTTTAAAGACAATTTTCAAGCAAATATGTTTTTTCCCAAAAATAAGTAAATCGTTACCTGAAACGTAAAAAGCCCTAACTAACGAAAAATTAAAAATCAACGTTATCATTGATTCCAATGTATTGCATCAACACAAATGTCCACAAAATGTTGGAATCTTTCGACTGAAATTTACGATTTTATTATCAAAAAACAAAAGGCCCTATCTACAAAAGATTATATGGTAAACGCTGAAAGGCCTACCTGACAGTTTGCATAATATGCAACATTGTCAATTGTCAAAACAACTAGAAGGTTTTACAAGAGAAATAGGAAAATAAATAAAAATTAAACAGTTTAAGGCGATTTATTAATTTATCATTTTAATTAGTTTTTGTTTCTACTGTGAAATTTTTAAAATGTTAGATAGGGCTTTTTGCGTTTTAGGTGACGAAATATGAAAGAGAATATAATATAGTTTGGGAAAAAGAATGTTGGGCTATTGGTTAGTACTTATTGAAAACATTCGTATAATGTATAAACATGTTTAAAGCAAAATAATTAAACAATAAAAAATGTGCCAAGAACAAAATATTATTACAGTAGTTCCCGCTTAAATGCTCCCCTCTTAAAATGCACAAAATTTGCTGGCACGCAAAATTTTCACATAATATAATAACTTGAAAAAAATCCCGCTTAAATGCGTTCCCCGTTTTAATGATTCATTATTTTTGTCCGAAATTACATAAATTTGAACAAAATAAATCGCTTAAATGCGTAACCAAAAAACTTGGGTTTTTTTAAATAGCCGGCAGGGCATTTATAAAGTAAGTAAAAGTATTTTTGTACTTACATGTATTAGGAATGGGCAAAAATATCGATATATCAAAATATCGATATTTAAAACACCGATACATCGATATCGAAATACGACTATCGAATTCGATATTTTTTTAATTAAAGTTTTAGCCGTTTTTCAAACAATATGTTTTTTTTAATAATTGGCATTTATAAAAAGCAGTGCCGGATACAAGAAGCAGATTGACAGGAAAGCACATAAAACAGAGAGTGCTCCTAATGTCCATATCTGATGATTACTGGTTTATCTAAAACAATCAAAAACATTTCTAGTTAAAGTTGGTACTTTTGGGGTGCAATTCAAATTTAAAGGTAAGTTGGTACTTCCATGACTTATTTACTTCTATTTAAAATTTTCGTATTATACTTTTTTTTTGGTTTCATATGGTTTTTTTGTATTGTTCCCTTTTGTTTTTGTTATAACTGAATTTTTGTTTTGATTGAATTTTTTGAAATAAAAAGTAACAATGTAATTACATATATTATGTTTGTTCATAAATATGTATGTATGTACAAAGGTATACTAAATTTTTTAATTTGTTAACAGTTTCAGCAAAAAACCTTCGATATATCAATATTTTTTAAATAATAAATATCGATACTCTTAAAAAATATCGATTCGATATATATCGATTTAATTTTTCAATTTGCCCATCCCTAACATGTATGTATGGCAACTCAAATATTTAAAACGGCTGTTGAAGTAAAAAAGTAAATTTCTCTTGAATTTCGAAAATCATAGAGAATAATTTTAAAGAGTTATCGAAATCTTCCGATGATGAAAAAGAGGAAATAATTGAAGCTCCAACTAACAGTGCAGCCACACGATCAAGATTTTCTTGATAGTCTTTTACATATACTATTTGTCAAAATTAACAAAAATTTAAAGTTGTGACGTAGACTGCATTAAATTTTTGAACAATTTACATTCAAGATGTCATCAAGAAACAATTTATAAAGGCAAACGAAAAATTGGCTCACTAACCTTGAAGCTGAAATCAGCTTCTTGAACGTAAATTGAAGCACTCTCTGGAAAGAGAATTTTAAAGGCAAGTTCGTTTCAATTTTTAAAAGTATGAGTGTATTGGTAGAAAAGTGTGAGAGTATTAAAACTTGATAGGCAAAACTTGATCGTGTAACCCTCAAGTAAGTGCCATTAGTTTTATCCGTTGATACTTTGTGCAACAAAATACATGCACTAATGAAATTGAAACCATGGAAGGAAGACATAATAAATGGTTTTAATAATATTAACACGGCGTGGCGTTAACATTTGCAGAAATATTGGTACGAATAAACATTTACAGGTAAAAAAAAGACCTAAAGCTCGACAATTTATTAATACTTCAAAATAATAAAGGTCGATTAAAATAAATATTACATACAAAACATAATTATATTTTTAATAAATATGTATGTGCATATGAATTTATTTAAGAATGTTTATTGAATTAGTTTTAGCTTAAATATTATATTATACTATACTTCGCCTCGCCCCAATTTGAATTTTTTCATTTGGAAAGCCATTAAGGAATAATTTCACACAAAATTTCATACAAAAACTCGATTTTCCAATTTTCCAACTTTTCCGGAGGGATTTTCTAAAATTTTCTTCCGTAAAAACCTTCTTCTCGAAAATACGAACAACTGACAAAAAATTTTACAGAAATCGGCCCAGCCGTTCTCATTTTAGGAATATAGATTTGGTATTATAAATTTTATTTTCCAATAATTAGTATTGTGGTTATTATTATTATTTATTTGGTATTATAAAGGCCCCAACACAGTTAGGTTATATAGGCCAATTAATTTCACATAAGACTTTATATTCTAATAAACATACATATTTACATTATTTTAGATTTAAATCGACTTATAAATATTTATTTCAGTCAAAAAATTTTTTATGTTTTTAAATTCATTTTCTTTTTGAAGGATATTAATGTTATTTATTTTATATTTTAAACGTTTGTTATGCAGAAGACTGCATTCATTAAATATGTGAGAGATGGTTAGTGTTTGCCCGCATTCACAAACTGGGGGCTGTGTCTTTTCAATAATATGTTTATGTGAGAAAAAACAATGACCTATTTTGAGTCTATTTAACTTAATAAAATCTGTTTTGGATATATTGGGTACTTTTAATTTGTGCGATATGTTTTTTTGAATTTTAAATAGTTTAGTTTCGTTATTATCCTTCCATAGATCATTCCAGGTGTCAAAAATGTATTTTCCAATGTATTGCCAATAATCTGAATATTGAAAGGTATATTCGGTAGATATCCTGCTTTTTAAAGTATTGTGGTTATTTTTTTGAACAATTTATGGTTTTTAGTTCAAATTTTTAATATTTTAATTAGGCTTAAGTTCATCAAATTTAATTTTCATTAAATTATTTTTATGAAGAAAGGAATTTTACAACATGAAAATGAATTAAAATTGCTATTGATAATCTTTCATTCTTGACCGTGGCCGGCAGGTTACCATGACATGTTTCGATCGCAACCACTCGATCTCCTCAGATGGATTTGCCGTTTTACACTCGCAGCCATCGACGACTGCTGACGTCAATAGTCAAACATCAATCCTTAAACCAAATTTTATTTTAACCTTTGGTAGATCGAAATTTGCTTTTTTGAATGATTATCCATTTTAATTGATTTTACATCTTGAAGTCCAAAGTACATTTTTTTTCGCCTGCAGTTAAAATGAATTGTCGGAAAGAATTTGTATCCTAAAGAATAGTTGAAGAAAGATTGTCAGAGTCTTATTTGTTTTTCATTTCTTACATAATCAATTAATTTTATGTTTCAATTTTAGCTTTAGAAATCAATTTCGGATTTAGATATATTTTACGAAATATCTGAGCAAAATTAAGTTCTCCTAACTCATTTTTAATGGGCGTAACTGTACGAAAACCATGCTTTTTGGTAGAATAATGTAGTTATTTGTCTATAAATAGTTCATTTAAAGAATGATTTTGTTTTTTTTTTATTATTATTTATTTATTTATTTGAAAATCCTAGCACAACAAGGTTATTTTCACTACCAGTATTCTACCAAGTTTATTTTATGTGAAGTTCTTAAAGATTTATGTGTAGAAATAAGAGACACTAATAATTTGTTGCTGATATCTCAGCTATTTGTGTACCGATCTGGTCGAATTTCAATTTCGGACTATGCGCGATATAAATATCTTCCTTAGAACACCAATTTTAACATACACACGGACAGACAAACCAACGGACGGATAGAGACGGACTTCGTTAAATCAGCTTCGCTACGTATTACATCAGTAGTGCGGTTCACTTACTTTTAACACTTTAAAAAAGAGTGTTAACTCAAACCACACATTTTGATGTTTGCACTAACCACTATGTGATTCACTAACTTATTTATAACCATGGTAAACAGTTTTATATATCACTCTATTCAAATTGTTATATCGTGGCAACTCTGCCCAGAGAAACATCAAAATAGGATAAAATAACAAAGAGATAATAAAAAAAAAAACAAAAACCTTTTTATTATAGATTTTAAATGATATTGTGCAAAGTGCGTAAAACATTACTAATTTTTATTATTTTATTAATTATTTTATTTTATTAATTTAATTTTAATTAAATTAAATTTTTATTTTATTTGAGTCAAATAGTTGGTTTTAGGATAAATAAATAAGAAGCTCCACGGAAAATTGGTGTGTGACAAGAAGTGGATAACTTTTAGGCTAAATACCCCAAGCCATAATATTCATCGACTTTATAGGTAAAACGAAAAATAAACTTTTTTTCTTAGCGGATTTAACCACACCAAAAATGTTGGTGTTAACTCCCAGTCTACAACTGACATGAAATGCTTAACATTAACAGTAATATGATGTTACTGTTAAGTATAGACTCATCATGTTATAGGTTTTCTCATGTTATAACACGGTTGTTAATGCAAATGTTTTAACAACGCTTTTATAACATCGTGTTATAACAGCAAATCATGTTAGTTGTAGACGTGGAGTAATAAACCACAATTTGTTTTGCTAAAAATAACAGCTGTCTGAAACAGCTGGCTTTTAACAACAGCAGATGTCGTTAAAAGTGTTAGTAAATAGCAAAATGGTTAATTTTGTGGTTAACATTTTTAAACGAAAAAATTTTGTCGCTTAAAAAGCATTGTGAATCGCACTACAGTATTGTAAAAATAACAAACTGAACAACAATATTAATTTGTTTGATCATTAAACTGAATTTTTTATTGTCAAGAAAAATCAAGCCTTTTCTTTTGAATGTCAAGCTTTTTGCCGGTTTCTATCTGGCAAGCCTAGGTGTAATTTAGTTTGTGTGTTTGTTTGTTTGTTTGCTATAGCAAAATTGCTATACGTTATATTTTTTCCGGAATAGGCCTAACTGGAACCGGTTTTTTAAGTAACCCTTCAGGGGAAGGGGAATTGAAAGTTTATTTTGATTTGCCTCATTTACACTGCAAAATTTTAAGGGTTTCTTTATTTGTGGCTTTCGGGTACTTTCCAATTAAGCTCATTTAGACTGATATATTTTTAAATAATTAGTTTTACTCTTAAACCATTACCGATGATACAGATTTAAAAAATTTTTACTCTTAGGGCAAAACAGGGTAAAAATTTGTACTTTATACAAATAGTTTTTTTTTCAAAGAAAAGTGAATTAATAAAAGTTAAGGTTGTAAAATGTTTGAATTTTAACGCAAAATTTTAAAAATTTTTCATGTTTTTATTTCCGAAATTAACAAATATTAACTTTATGGCAACACTAATACGTATGAACGAATAAGAAGCAATCATCAATTTAATGTCGAAAAGTCCCCAAACTTTTACGACCAAAAAGTCTTGATGTAAATGTGCCCACGCAGAAGGGGCTTCTAAAGAAAACTTAAGCAAAAAAATCATGTAAGCGGTTACATGATTTTTCGTCCACGTAACTGGTAAAAAGTTATCAGTCTTTGGATGGTAGCAAAACCAACATTTGTTACAAGCAGTTTGCGATCACAGAAAAAAAACATACACATCTGCAAAAAGCGAGTTTTGCAAAATGTGTCTTTAACAACGTTATTCGCAGCTTTGCTTCACTTAAAAATTTATGTTTTTAAAAAAGATGTTTACCTTTAAGCACTACTAATTCAATTTTTTTCTTTCATTCCTCACAGTTCGAATGCGATTTCAGTCGTGAAAATTTTGCGTGTATTGAGAGTTTTAAGACCTCTTAGGGCTATAAATCGCGCTAAAGGCCTCAAGGTATGTTTCTAGATATAGTAAATTTCTAACTTTTTTTACTTTGTTTTTTTTTTTTTTAATTTGAGTGTATGTATCGCTTTATGTTAATACTATTAACCAAAAATTAAAATACTGTAATAATTAAACTGTGGCTTTAAATAACGTAATAATATCTTTAAAGCTTTGTTCACAATGACAGCAAAATTTTCACTTGTTGGTCACAATAAAACTAAAATTTTTTTTCACAAAATTTACCCACAATAATAATGCATATTTATTATTATTTCTTTTTAAGATATTGTTAAAATTTTCATTCAGAACTAAATTATATTATTATATATAATAATTTCATGAACATTTTGGCTAAAGTAGAAGTTTTCTTAACTTTTGAAAATGTAGTTACATTTTTGTTCGAAATATGAAAGAAAAATACATATATGAAATACTTTGAAAAGAAATAATATAGAAGATAAAACGAAATTGTTGCTATCACTGTGAACAAAGCTTAGAGGTTTTAAAATTAAATAAATGAGGAGCAAATTTTCCGAAAGAACTTCATTTAGTTCAAAGGGAGTACAACAATGATTTTGTAATTTTTTTCTGCAATAAAAAAATAGGCATAACATTTTTGAAATACAAAAACAGCTCTGACAAATAATTTTATAATTATTATGAAGATCATCTGCAAACTGGAATTAAAAGTTTTAGTTTTTTTTAACCCCTCCATTAAATTATTTACAAAGTATTTTAACTTTGTTTTATTAGTTATAAGCTTTAAACTATTATACCGAGTGCTAATGAAGCCGGGTTTTAATGCAAAATCATAAAATATTGATGTTGTATTTATTATGGTAGAAGTATTAAGAGTTAATAATATATATTAATGGCTAATTAATTTATGTATTTTATAATTATATTGGCTGTTAGAAACTAAACTTATTGTATGAGTATTTGATTGTACATTTGTTTTATTCTACTATTAATATTTTACATATATATTAAGAAATGTTTTAAACTAACTGCACTCAATTTATATGAATTTTTATGATACAGGAACATTTTTAATTCTCCAAGTAAATTTTAAAAATGTTACCTAAAATAAAAAAAAGTTATGCATATGTTATTCTTCTAACTTTATATATTTATAAAAATCATTTTATTTTTATGAAAAAAAAATCTGGGCTTTTACATTTGGCAGTACTGGCAAGACAGTAGCAATTCATTCAAACTTTTTTACTAATATATGCACTTTTTTCCAACTGTCTTGTCTATTGTCTAGCAAGTATTGCAGACAGTTAAATGGGACAGTGATTTGACATTTGCTAACAGTAATATGAAGTTTTGATAGCAAAAGAAAAAAAATAAAAATTTAAGAAAAACCAATATATTTTGCTTCGATTTTTTATGTTTTAGTTAAGTGTTATATTTGTTAACACAATATAGTTAGTTAAAGCTGTTTTTAAGTTTGTTTTGTTAATATAAAACCCGTTTAGCTGAGCTTGCACTGCAACAGTCACGTTTGACATTGTTTTTAAAAGTGAACTGTCTGGACGCCTACGTCACGAAGACTGTTAGTAGGGTTTTTGGCAACTAATATGTATTTTCTTACTGTCTTGCCAATACTGTCAAATGTAAACTTTGTGTTACGAATTTGTAACGTGGGCCACATAATTACAACTCATTTTTGGCAAAAATAATCATGTGGCAATATTAAGCACCAGAACCGTAGTAACTTGACCCTTTACATCACGTCTTCAAGCGCTATCGGTTTGACCAAGACATGAACATAATGCCGGCAGAGCAATATAATTAATTAGTTCATGTTCTTGTTGCATGTGGCAAATACGTGTTGATGTTCGTGTTCTTATTTACTACAATTTTTAGTTTATTTAGGTGTGTGCTTTGTTTATTTTTTCGGTTGTGCGTTTGGTAGTAAACAGAAAATGACACTGTAAGGCGAACATGGTTGGTAAGGCAAATGTTTAGGCAACGATGGCAGCACTTGAACACTAGCAGTTCACTGTTCTTACCAAGTTGATAGATAGTGGAGACGGGTAGCAAAAAAAAATCATGGTAGAATTATGCCTCGAGACCAGTGATGCCAGAAGTAGATGGAAAAAATGTTTCATTAACAACCGGTCTAGACCAGAGATAAATATCTCAGCAATTTGTCAATAACGTCGGCAGTATAACAGAATAATATTTCTTATTGCTCAGCTTATGTTAAGGGCATGGGAACACGTATTTATGTTAACTCATAATTTGAAAAAAAAAAAATCAACAAAGAAGGTGCAGTGTAAAAAGTGACGCCAACTTGAGGCCATAATAATATTAACAAAAATTTTTATTAATTTTTTGAGCTTGAAGTCTTTTTTTTATAAAAAAATTAATTTTATTGTACATATTTTTTTTATTAATATTTTTATATAAAAAAGATCTCCCTCTAGTTTAAAAAAAATTAATATATTTTATTTTTAATTGTTTAATACTTTTACCTAAATTATAATTTGCTACCATATCACAAACTTAATTTCTTTTTCACACAATTTGCTTCTATTTTTTTCTTTTTGCTTTCTTTTTTTCAATTGACATCTAAACATGACTTCGTCGTATGTTAGCAATAATTGAAAACGAAATTTTACTAATAATTATTGCAACATATATTTCCGGCAATAAATATGAACAAAAAGGTGCTGTTTACATTAAAGATAACATAGTTTTTATATTTATTGCAATATAATCGGAATATTTATCTTTGGTTTAGATGGGCGGTGATGGTACCCACACATTTGCAATATTATTGGTTAATAATTTATATTGTATAATAGAATTGCCTGTGTGTATATAATATTAGTAGGTTTCAAAATACATTGCTAAAAATCAGAAGTCTTTTGGTTTATATTGAGTAACGTGTTGACAAAATTGTACAATAATTACATATGTGAGTTGGTATTGTTTTCTTTTATATATATTGAATGAAATATTGCGCCATAGGGGTTTTATATTGATTTGCAAAAATGGTTGTTTCAATATTATAAAAAAAACAACGTACAAAAAATATTTTATATTCCCTTTTTAATATTTTAAGAACTTTTATACCTACACTTTCGCTAAAGTAAAGCATTTGTTTTTCAAGTTTACAAACTTACGTTAATTCGTCGCCTACACTTCTCTTCAGTATTTGTTTGTAACAGCGACACAACAGTATAGAGTTTAAAAATGTTCAATGATTTCAATGTGTTCTCAAATAAAAACGTCCTATAGCAGGTACTTCCGACCAAAATCCGCATCCAACAGTGTCGCAGCATTCGTAAGATCGTCCTTGTTTGTCTGTCTTGTTTCTTGGTCATCGCATACCTGGTCGTCAATATGAAAAATGTTCGTGAAAATACATTTATTTGTTAAATGGTTTAATGGTTTCTTTAAAGCCAAAAAGATCCTCCAAGGTACAATGTATTGTAGTTACCAATTTTGGTTCAAGGAATTTTAAAAGAGTTGTTTTATCATATTTAATTATATGCCTAGTTCTTCTATAATTTACTATTAATTTATGTTTCATAAAGTTAGATTAACTCAGAAGAATTTTTTGTTTCAATGGCTTAAAAGACTCAGGTATATTAAATTCATCACTACTTTCCACTGAGTGCTATCTAATGATTCGCTATAAAAAATGCTATTTAGTATTTGTCCTAAAAGTGCGTGCCTGTTTTGTAAACGATCTTTAGCGCACATCCTCAATAAAAGCCATCCTTTCATGTTGGCATTAGGATTTCTTGTTGATACCGCAAATGTGCAAGACTGGTGATCAATACGGATCTCTAAGTCCGATACACCGTATGAATAGTTCCTAAGTGTCTTAGTGCCCACACTATAGCGTATAATTCCTTTTTATTCGTACCGTAATTCCTTTTGGTGGAATTAAGGGTCTTTAATATGTATGTTTTTATAGTTGACTTTTTTCTGATATATATAATTTATAAGTTGTTTTAGTTTGGCTGCAGGTCCACGTAAATAAATAAAATAAAATATAAAAATTCGTGATGTTTTTGTTTTTATATATTTATTTAGTTCCCAATATTTCGGTTAGCATCGCTAACCATCTTCAGGGGTCTGAACAAATAAATACTATAATAAATATTATTAATATTAAACAAAAAACAAAACATAATATTACAAAGATAATTACATGTAAACAATTAAAAAATATAATAAAATCAAAGCTTCACAATAACACTTGTGTCACTTCCAATAAGATGTTCCTTACTAAATCTAGTTTATCAATCGTCTGTTTTTGTTTACTAATTGTCTGTATATGTGTGCACAATTTTCTGTGTCTTGTCGGTAATTGAGACGAAGCTGTGGATTAACATCAATAATATGTAGCATCTCTAATGTATATTTCCTTGAAAAGTTTCTCTCTTCATGTAATATTTTTACTCCTTCAAAATGTGGTTTGTGATTTTTCAGTGGGCTGCTAGTGCAAGTTTTCGTTCAATAGGTTAGTCAATAGCTTTATGGTCAGATTTATGTGATGATATTCTCCCAGCAAAAACTTGGTAATGACTTGCTGTACTTACTGTACAACTTACTTTTCAATGCCTACTTCATACCATCTGCATTACATAGAAGTAGTTTAGTAATGGCTGGCATATAATCTGATACATATGTACTTGTTTACGAATTGATTAACGAAATTTATAACTAATTCATAATAAAATGCATCTAAGGTTTTATTTATTCAAATCTAATAAATACAAACTGATTTTATTTGGTCTCAACCAAACGACATTATAACGATATCGTCTAGGTGATATAAATTATAACATGTGATATATTTATATTTAAATACGAAAATTGCATATTTGATTTCAAAAATTTTTGAATTTTCTGCGAGGACGATTTTTGCGGTATTGGAAAAAAAGTTTGTATGTATAATTGTTAAATTTTTAGTCAACAACCAAGTTTATTGAGTCAATAAAAAAAGTTGTTGCCCAATATAATTTTTTTCAACAAAATGTTTACTTGATTTGTTAAAATAAATTGTTGAAAATGTTGAATAAATCAAACAAAATGTTAATCGAATCTTTATTTTTTTATTAATTAATGGTGATGTTATAAATTTTTAATTTTTATAAAAACACTAAAATTTATTATGCGGGGGTAAGTAAGTTCCTATGCGCATTTCACTGGTTGCTTAGGCCAGATCATCAGGAAACCTTTTCCAAAGACTTTGGCAAAACTAAATATATTATTCAAATAAAACTGTAAAACAAATGAGAATTATGAGCTATTTAAAAATGGACAAGAGTTGTTAAAATACTGTCTTTACTTTGATTCAAATATTGTTTTTATTGAATATGAAGAAATATTTAATTATTTCATTATTAAATATGTTTTGTTGAGTGCTATTTTGCAAAGTGTAAATTTGATAAATCTTTTCTTTGAATCAAACAAAAAGTTTGTTGACCTAAAATTTTATTTTTAACAAACTGTGTTGTTAAAAATTTTCTTGAGATATTTTTTTCTGTGTGTCGATATTATGATACAATATTATGACTTAATGACTTATTTAAATCCCTATTTGTAAGCGAGGGTGGTAGGTACTTGCCTCCAATGACCGTGTTAAAATAATTAGTTAAAATGCCAATGTAGAAGTAGTGAAGAGTAGTTATATTAGCTTTTTAACGCATTACTTTGCAATGTAAGTTTTTGCTGGGCTTGTCTCAAGTTTTGTCTTTGTCGTCCCAACGTATACTTTATTGCATATATTGAGCCCGTCACCACTGCAGGGAATTTTATATACCACGTTTGACATGTCTTCCTTTTTAATTTTTGATTTTGTTTTGCTAAATAACTGATTCACAGTGTTGTCCGTTCTAAATGCTAGTTCAAATTTTTCTTCGTCATAAATATCTGAGTTTTTCCATCTTTCTGAGAGTCCAGAAACATATGATATGCTTTCATACCTTTTTGGTTCTCTTACCACCTGTTTGTTGCCTGTTTTTTTTTGCACGTTTTATTAGATTTTTAATTGTCCTTATTGGGAAATCATTCATGGTTAAAATATTCGTTATTTTTGTTATAGTGTTTTTATGGAATTCCGTGTCACTTATTTTAAGAACTCGTGGTATGAAATTAGATGCTGTATTTATAATAATTATTCTATGGTGCTTAGAATAAAAATTGATCAATCGTCCCGTGGCTGTTGGTTTTTGATACCAATTATTTTTTAAATTGTTCCATTTTCTAATAGCCATTGCGTCTAAGTATGGTAGTTGGTTGTCAGTTTCTTCCTCCATGGTAAACTGTATTTGTCCATTAAATGAATTTAGTTTTTCGATGGTGTCATCTAATATGTCCTTTTTTAATATTGCGAATAAATCATCTACATATTTCATAATTATCCTAGGGTTTTCGTCCTTTTTATCCAGTGATATGGCAAGTAGTTGTTCCATAATTATCAACTATGACTGGTGAGGATGGAGATCCTCATGGCTTTCCCTTTTTTCTGTTGTCAAAATAAACTTGCTATTAAAATCAGGTCGCACCAATTCAACTTGGTCTATCAGCAATGCCTTAACTTTATTGAAGGCTGTGACTGCTTCCTTCTTCAACTCGATCGCAGTTTTTTTGACGTGCTTTGCGATATCCTACCATTTTCTTCTGATAGGTAAACTGTTAGTGGCCTGGTAACAAAGGCGTAATTTTATATACATTTTCTATAATATCCTGACATTCCCAGGAAGCTTCTTAGTTGTAGCAAGTTAACAGATAAGGAGTAACCTTTATAGTTTCAATCTTCTTGGGGTCAGTTTTTATTACATTATTTTTATAAAATTCAGATCTTTCTAACGAAATCTTCATATTTGTTTCTTAAAGGGTTTCTATTATTTTAGTAAGGTTAATTATATGCTCCTCTATTAAAGGAGAGAATACAATTATGTCATCGATAAATACGTGACAAAATTTACCAATACGATTGCTTAGAATATCGTCCATTGCAGACTAGAAACTGCCAGGAGCGTTCTCCAGGCCAAATGGCATCCTTTAGAACTCATATTTTCTGTTAATATTCACGGAAAATGCCATTTTAATAATGTCTGACTCCTTCATTAATATCTGTTGGAAGCCAGGCTCTAAAGCAATTGTGGAGAAGTATTTACCTAACTTACCCCATATTCCACAAAATAACATTGCAGTCAGGAAAAGGATTATTTACCGCAATCGTCTGTTTATTTGATTTTTTATAATCAATGACCATTTTAACTTTGAGGAACCATCTTCATTAGTTCCTTTTTTTGGTACAATCCAGATTGGCGAATTGTATGGACTTCTGCGCGGACGAATAACTGCGTTGTCCAATTAGTTTTGTATTTCTCTGTTTACAAATGTGTTGCTCTCCACTTGACAAAGTTCATTCTTCTTAATCTAGTACAATATTTGCTGTTTCATAAAGTTGTACACTAACAAAATATCGGCTTCGAGATTAGAAAATTATTAATAATGGTCAACCCATTTATTGTTTCCAATCCATTCCTTATAACTAATTTTTGCCTTTTTCTAAAAACGTGATTTTATTTTAAAGTATCTTTAATGCTGCGAAGTAACGTTTGATACCTCTAGTACATAGGTTCATTGCATTCATGGCTGCTTTGCGCCAACTCACATAGGAAAGATTTTTTCCACTATACGTAGGAAGTGACTTAATCACATCTAAGCTTTCATCGCAACTAACATTTTCCCTTGCCTCTTGGTGATATTCCGTAACTGTTTCAGTTCTTGTTAAATAAGCTTTTGTATTCTAAACTCAAAATATTACACTTTTTTTAATGAAAACTAGATGCAATTAAACCTTACGTACAGTAAATAAGGTAAAATCATAAGTGGGTGTCGGAATAAATCTGTGCGTGATAGAAACAAATTAGTTTGTGTTTTGCAATGAGGGTATATAGTAAAGTAGTAATTAGCATACAGAATCCGTGTGGCAAAACCCTTGTTGATCAGTGTTATTGTAAGTTCATATTTAATAGTGTAATATAGAATAGTGTTATATAGAATGCTCTTCGGAAAAATCCAGTTTTAGCCAAAGTTACATGAGACTATTAAATATTAAAAATTCCTTCCAGATTGTATATTTTTATTGAAACTTTAGGGTAACTTTAGCAAATTACTTTAATTCAACAATACCAATAAAATATCACTAAATTAAATAAAATTATTCTAACTTACTAAACATATTAATTTAATTGCTTGAACACGCTGTTGTTGGTGTTGTAGATTTCTTCTGTCGTTATTGCGGTGGATTTTGTGTTCTTCTTTACCTGTTATATGTTTATATAGTGGAGTAGATTGATCTTGACTTAAGCCTTCATTGTGTAAAACGCAACGCAACGCCAAAAATTGTTGTTGCTTTCACAGAAATTCATATTGCGTTTTAAAATTTTCGACGGCACAAGATATGCAGCGTTTGAAATTTAAAAATTCAACATGTAGAAAGCAACAACAAAATTATGCAACATTTTTGGTTTTGTTTTAAATGTAATTTTTGGCGTTGCGTTTGCGTTTTACACAATTAGGGCCTTAATGTTTTCACACCAATCCGTTGAACTTTCGTTTGTTTTACTTTCGTTTTTGTTGAGGAATTATTCTTAGTCGCAATTCCTGCAGTTTATATAATTTTTGGATTGGTTTCTGTTTTTTTTTTTTTTTATTTATAAGTAGGGAGAAATCCTAAACTAACGGTTTGACACTTTGCAGAGTGGCATAATGTCCACAACATGTTGAAAAAATCGAAAGCATAGCCGGTCTTCGGCCGGGCGCAAGATTTTTTCCTCTATGATATAACAAATACCAGCAAACTAAAGCTTCTCTTCACAAATGCCGGCCTCGCTAAGTAAAGCGTCTTTGCGTAGTCGGCTTTCGTGTGTAAACTACTATCCAAGGACTAAGCTTGGTGCAAATTTCATTCAAATCGGAAGACACTATATACAATATAATGCAAGTTTAATTATATCTTCCATACACAAGTCAATTAAAAAAATTCAATCAAAACTAAATTTGCTAAGTACTAATTAAACTTTCAACATATCTATTCAATAGCACGAAACTGTGTGCAGATATATATATGTATATATAAAGCTTTATATGTATTTAATTATTAAAATATATATATTTTCCTCTAACAGTCACTGGAGCATAGGGCGCCAATAACAGCTGTTCTTCATCTGACCCCGTTTTGAACGATAGACCTAAGTTCATTCCAAGATATACTTAGTTGGTTCATTTAGGATTCCGTTGAACGTCTTTATGTTGCGCGTGTCCTGCCACTTTCTCCACCATCTTGTTGAAATGGGTTCCATCTAAGAGCTTGCCTAGATACATTGGTGTCATTTCGACGGAGGGTGTGTCCTATCCACTTGCACTTTCGTTTACGTATCTCGGTTGCTACTTGTATTTGGTTTGTCTTTGCTACAACTCGGCATTTGATATCGTTCTAGGCGAAAATATGCGTAATATTCTTCTTAGGCAGCGATTAATAAAAGTTGTACACCCATATAGGAGCACCGACTTAACATTTTTGTCGAAAATTTTGAGCTTTGTGGATTGGCTGATTTTATTACTTTGCCAGATTTGGGCTAGTATGCCAAAAGATGACATGGCCTTGTTTATTCCAGCGACTACATCGACTTCGGTTCCTCCATTTGCTGTAATCTCGCCTCCTAGATAGCAGAATTGTTCACTTGTCTAAAATGTTTGGTTGTTGATGGTCATTGGAACTGTTGTTGTACCGATTCTTAGTGTTTTTGTTTTGGCTGCACTTATTTTTAGCCCTGTGTATTGCAGCTTAAGATCACTTTTTGAACTTTTGAATTTTTATTAATATTTAATAGGGTATTCATTTAACCGGGCTTTTGCTTTAACCGGTTAATCGCTTGATTAATTAATCGAGGTTTTGGTTTAATCGGTTAATATTCGGTTAATTTTGTTTTTGATCGGTTAACCGATTAATAACATTTTTTTATAAATTAAGTAATTTCGATAAATAAAAATGAAATATTATTCATCATTTGGAGTTTATTAGTAAAAAAAAATAATAACATAACAAGTCTTGAACAAAAACGAGCAAACAAAAAATAATTTATAACTATGTTACACATATTTTTAAATGAATACATATGTATATGTATTAATTAAAAAATAAACTTCGTGATCATTTTATTTCAAAAGTTTAAGCAGATCTTAAAAAAAAACTTTTAGAAAAAAAAAATTGGTTAATTTGGCACTTTTCTTTAGTTTTGATAAAACTTTACATGGAAAAATTCTTTCAATTATCGTAGATGTTGGAGAAATCGAAAGCAACCCATAATACAAAATTTCTGATTTTTTAGTCCTTTTACTGGATTTCTCTAAACATATAAAATCTGCAATTATTCCATTAGAGTCCTGCTTTAATTTTTTAAAATTTTTAATAATTTTAATTGTTACGGTTAATTTAGTTGTTGTGTTACTATCGAGAGTTTCTTCTGTTGGCAGGTCATTATCTAACTTATCCTGGCAAAGCTCAGCACCGAGCATTTTGCAAAAAGTTCATTTCCGAATTCCTTAATTTCTTATTTTGTACTGTATTTTAAGAATGAATTTCTTGAAGGAAATATATTGCATGAAAAAATATTTCTAAACACAACTTTTTTGATGCACTTTAGTAACTTTTTTGGTGAACTTTGGTACAGATAAAATTGTAAAATTCGACATGATTGCATTGTGGAATGCATTTAAAGAAGCGAGTTGGTTTGCAACTGCCGTTTTGAAACTCACCCATGATTAAAAACCCAAAAAATATGGTTTAATACAACAAAAAATCAAAAATTTTGTTACATCGGTTAATCGACTGAAATTAACCGGTTTAATCGTTAATCGAAAAAAGCCAATTTTAAATTAACCGATCAGTTAATCGGGAAGTAATTAACCGATTAACGGTTAACCGAATGAATAACCTTAATATTTAACAAAGAAACATTAAATTCAACTTGCAGAGTCCAGAGTGATTGAGAAACTAGAAGAGAAGACTTTTTTTGTATTTTTTCGATTTTAATTTGGTTCTTTCAGATTAATTTAATGTTATTGAAATTACAAAATTAAATTAAACATTAACGGACTTGTGTGTAAGACAACATATGAACTGGAGGTACTTGCATAAATAATTATAATAGAATTTCGGCCACTGGACAAACACTGGTGTTACATAAATTGCCCTTGACTCTTATGAATGTTCAAAGACTGGTTGGGTTTTCAAAGTCTTGAGGATTATTGAGTTATAACGTAAAAACATAAAAATAAAATGATTTATACCAAATGTTTTGTGTCACAATTAACTTTTATTTATAATATATATTAAACATTAACAAATACTTATCTTTATATGAATCTTGGTTTATTTTTTATGTAATATGGTATTATTTTATATATGTATATATATATGTGTATATTATATATATATATATATATCTATATATATATATTATTATAGCATGTAGTTCAGTGTGTTATAGTCGCTGTAAAGACTATCGGAAATATTGTCCTTGTGACATGCCTTCTACAATTCATGTTTGCTGTTATAGGAGTCCAATTGTTTAAGGTATGATTTAAGTGCTAATAATAATCAATTTTTGTTTTTAACGTTTTTTAACTTTTATAATGATAAATGGTGACTTTTCGAGCCCTTTAGCAAGACATATTAGTTTTTTTATGAATTAATGAAAATACAAATGATTTGAAACCGAATGAAATACATAATTTACAAGTTGACGTTGGAATATTAAGACAAATACAATTGTTATAGAAAATAATTTTTAAATTTTTTTTTCATTATTTAAGCTAGTCCCGCGAAGCTCTACGCTTGTCTGCAGGAAACCAGAGTCTCTGGCGGGAATCGAACCCGCAACCCCGCCGCTGATAGACTAGCTCACTACCCCTACCGGGACACTCATAGGTTTAAGGTTATTTAATAAAGGAAATTTATAGTAACTCACATTTTCGCCTGAAGCAATTTACTTTTTTGTTTTATTTTTGCGATCTATGGCCTAATAGTAGTAATTGAAAAAATAATTGCCCTCTGAGGTACTCTCTGAGTTTGGCTTGGCAAAGCACTCACGGGACATAGTGAAGCAAAGGAACTCATTGCATTCAACAAAAAAAAAATATTTGTACAACTATACTTATTATTGGAAGCACAATGAGAACTTCACCCATTTTTATTTTGTGAAGAGATTTTGGCTTACTCACTAAATGAATTTCAGATTTGGTTATCGCTAAAAAGACACGCTTTCTTGCTTTTAAGCTACTTATCAGTTATTTGATTGAGAAACTGTTGGCCAGTATGAGTTTTTATATATCATATGAAAATATTTTACCACCTTATCCAGCTACACGTCGCTTGACCTTGAATATCGCTGTTGGGTCACTAAAATTTGAGGCGAGGTAGATACCACGATTATCCATCCGTTTTTCTACGTAAATGCTATCCAACATAAAGTAACTGATGTCCCCTTCTTCGGAATATGCTTTCTATTACAACGGATGAATGTACATTAAGTTCAAGCTTGTAAAGAAAGTCTCGAAGTAAACTTTTCCCTTTTTTTCCTGTAGCCTACATAATTGCAAGATAATAACCTTACCAAGAACGTGCTTTACAAATAGTTTTTTCGGTGCAAACGTTAATAATATAAAAGTACCCAGTTTCCGACTCACATAAGCAGCAAAGTTTGAATTCCCATAAAATACTCTTGCCCTTCCTGTACTGTTTCTTGGTATATAAGCTTTACCATATGTTCACAGGTATCCTTTTTCAGAGTTAAACATTACTTAAAAAAGCGGTAAAAAGTAAAAAATTTTAATTTTCATAAACAATGCAAGCGAACGATAACGTAACAGTTTTCATAACAATTTGCGCCAAAAAAGAAATATTATGCGACCACAAATGTCAAAATCAGTTACTTATGTTGTAGTTGTCGACAAATATATTTAACGAAACTATTTTCTTAAACAACAACACTAAATATTTTTTTTATAATTTTATATTTTTAAAACCACACCACTAATAAAATTAAATAGTTTTATAAAAATTTGTTCACAAAATTTTTGTTAATTGTATTTTTATAGCTTCACTTTCATGTTTCGCCAACTTTTAGTTTCAAACTAGCTTTATTATATTTTAAAAATTAACGAAGACAAAAACACTTAAGAACTTGATCACAGAAAAAAACAGCATGTTTATTGTATAACAAAACTAAACTGGACATATGTGAAATAGATAATGTAGTTAATGAAATAAAATGTGACGGAAACGAAAGAAGTTTTAATATGGTTTACATTGGTACAACAAAAATACGGCTAGAGACGAGAATTCATGATCACTAAACAGACGCCAGTAAAGGAATAATAACGACGGCACTAACGCTACATTAAACAGGATGCAATCACAAAATGCACTTCGACAATAAAAAATTAGACAGAGAGAGGATAGAGAACAAACGTTACACTCTCGAAAGCGAATTCAACAGAAAATCAAAAATACAATGAACACAAAAGAAAACAGCGATAATATAAAACTGCGCGGTCCATTAACTATCGACCTATCGGTCGACAGGTTTCTAACGTAGTCCATGTACATATTGTGAAAATACTGTATTGTTGCATCAACATCCCACAAATAAAACGCTAGTTTGGAGATAAAAATCTGCAAAACATTTATGAAAATTTTGCCATAAAAATGCAACCTTGTGCTACAAACAAAGCAGATTACAAGACAAAGAGTAACCAAAAAAAAAACAAAGCTGTAAACAAAAAATAAGGAATAGAATTTTTTATAGATCAAAATTTGTTTTTGAATGATTATCTATTTTAATTGATATACATGTTCTTTCTGACTTATGTTTTCATATTTTTTGTCATGTTTTTTCTTTTTCTCGTTGATATAATACTATGTAATTTTATTAGTGGTGTTGTTTTTAAAAGAAATATATGTAATTCATGGTTCTAAATTCAAATTTTGATATGTATTTTAATTAGGCTAAAGTTCATCAAATTTAATTTTCATTAAATTATTTTTATGGAGAAGGAATTTTACAACATGAAAATTAATTAAAACTTTAACTATAGCCAAATTAAAATATCAAGATTTGGATTAAAAACCATGTTTACTTTGGTCCTTTAAGTTGTGCTAATAAAGGTCAACAGAAAAATAAAGACAAAAAAATTAAAAAAAAAAAACAAAAAATGTACTTTGGACTTCAAGAAGAATTCTTGACAAAAAGTACGAAAAAACAGAAGTAAAGAAGAACATGTAAAATCAATTAATAGAGTTGGAGATAAACAAATACTTGACTATTGGCGGCAGGAGGAATTGTGGAGAAACGAAGAGACAATACTCAACAAAACTTATACGGACAACAAGAACAAACATATTAAAAAATTTCAAACATTAGGAGAACGACAAAAAGAGGAGCTTAATAAGGTTTAATAGAAATTGGTTTGTCAACAATACCAACACAAGTATACCGGAAGATATAAGCTGGCTTTCCCTTAATCCCAAACACGCGATACCAACAATAAGAGACAAATTTCCACTGTTCAAATTTATTGCTGGGGGAGAGGACTGTATTCAAACGATATGGGAAAAAGAAGGACAGGAGATGCCGAGAACGAGGTTCTGCAGTATGTTGGACAACTATATGAACAAACAAAGTTTGAATATAAGAGAACGACATACATTAAATACAGTGGAACAAACTAAATCATTTTTGAACAGAAACAAACATTTTTTAATATTGAGTGCTGATAAGGGTAATGTCACAGTCGCTATGAAAAAAGATGATTATGAAAATAAGATGAATAAAATTCATGGTGATATGATGATATATAGGAGATTGAAAAAGGATCCTACAACTTCGCTTCAAAGGAAGAACAACGAACTAGTTGAGGAACTACATAAATGCAATATAATATCTGTGATAGAAAAAAGAAGACTAAAAACTGACGCGGCATTGTCTTCAAGAATTTGTGGACTTCCTAAGATCTATAAAGAAAATTTCCCACTGAGACATATATGTTCTTCTGTGAAATCACCGTCTATGGAATTGTGTTAATTTGTAATTAGTATTTTAAAAAAACTGATAACGAATTCGGAATTCAACGTGAGGGATGCTGTGCAATTTAGTGATAGGATTAACGATAGTGAAATAGGTGACGATGAGAGAATTGTATCATTTGACGTAGTTTCATTATTTCCCAATATACCTGTAGATTTTGCAATAGAGACAATCATAATGAAATGGGAACAGATTAAAAAACACACTGAAATGACGAAGGAACTATTTATGTAAATACTAAAATTTTGTGTAAAGGACAACAGATATTTTTAATATAAGGACAAAGTCTACACGCAATGTAGAGGACTTTCAATGGAGTCACCGGCATCTCGAATTATAGCAGACATTGTAGTGGAGGAACTGCTTAAAATTCCATACCGAAATTAACAATCAAGCCGAGAATGCTTACGAAATACGTTGACGACCTGTTTGGGATTATACAAGAAAGTGCAATAGAAGATACATGGAGACAATTAAACAGTTTTCACAAACAAATAAAATTCACTATGGAGCAAGAAGAAAATGGACGACTGCCTTATTTGGATACTGTAGTTATCAGAAAAGGAAACCAACAACCAGAACCCAACCTCATCTGGTAGAATTGTAAACTTCTTTTCATGTCAACCAAGAAATATTATAATAAATACGGCGGCAAATTTAATACGACGAGTTATGACAATTAGTGACAAACAATTCCATAGAGACAACATTATAAAAGTAAAGGACATATGCGGAAAAATTCATTTCCTGAAAAAATCATTAACAATTTGATCAATAAAAACAAGAATATTGGGAAGCAGACTGAAGGAAGTGAAGATGAGGAAGCGAAAATATACAGGTCAATTACATATGAACCGGGCATATCGGAACGAGTAAAAAACTCCAAAATATATAATGATGAAAAATATAAAATAGTGCAGAGGGCCGATAATACGATGAGAAAACTTTTCTCATGCACCAAAGCTAAAGTGGACAAATTTGACAAAGCGGATTTAATTTATCAGATAAAATGTAATGGCAACGAAAACCACAGTTGCGATCAAGTATATGTTGGCACCACTAGAAACAAATTCAGAACCATTTCTGGACACAAATCGGACATTAAGTGTAAAAATAATATATCAACACAAAAAACAGCACAAGTAGCCCACTGTATGGAAAGAAGACACATACTACCTAATTTTAAAGATGTTAAAATATTACGCTGGGTACACACAATGCAATGCATTTACGCAATCTAGCAAATTAAATTCATTTTTGTTAATTTTTCATTCATTCCAGATTGCATCAACATCAAAATGCTTTGATATTTTGAGGTTGCTTTGAAATAGATTGCATGTAGATTGCACTGTGTGTACCCAGCATTAAAAACTGAAGAGAAATACAATAAAAGATACACACTGGAGATTCTACACATAATCACCATACCGTTACAGAAGAGAAATAATTTTAAGAGTGACACTGATAACTGCGCTCAAAGTTACAGACACATTATAAATAAGAATAAAAAGCTACAATTAGTGCAATAATAAATCTACAAACTAATTGTTGTGTATTTTTGTGACTCGGTGTAAGTGTTAATTTATTATTGTTTACATATGTCTATGTTGTTTAATAATATAACGATATTGAAATAGGATTTATGTTTGATGGTATTTATTTCAAGATTCCTGAAGATGACATCCAAAGTATGTCGAAATATTGAAAAATAAAGAATTAAAAGAAAAAACTGACCTCGAGCTTGAATAAATTATTTATTTTTAAAAATTATAATGAAAAAAAGGTCGAATAATTAAAAAACTTAAAAAGATCAATTAAAATAGATAATCATTAAAAGCAAATTTCGATCTACCAAAGGATAAATACAATTTGGTTTAAAGATTGATGTTTGACTATAGTCTATAGCTATTGACTGCCAGCAATCGTCGATTGCTGCGAGTGTTAAACGGCAAACCCCTCTGAAGAGATTGGGTGGTTGTAATCGAAACATGTAAGGGTAACCTGTCCGTAAAAGCCTGAGTTCGAGCCCAGCAGCAGTTAAGAATGAAAAATTATCAATAAATTTTAAATAATTTTCATGTTGTAAAATTCCTTCTTTATAAAAATAATTAAGTGAAAATTAAATTTGATGAACTTTAGCCTAATAAAAATTCAAAAAAATATAATTATAAAAAAATAATTAGTGCTGGTGTGCAAAGAAAAACTTTGTTGAATACTTTAACAAAATGCCTCTGTCGACAACCACAACACAAATGACTTCTTTTGACATTTACTGTCGCATTATATATCTTGGAGGACTGCAAATTTGTATGAAAACTGTTACGCTATCGTTCGCTTGCATTGTCGATCGACTTGTCGTGCTAAAAATTGTAAGTGGGAAGCGAATCATCTGTTTGTCGTTGAAAATGCAAACGAACGATTGCGGCCGTCATCAAGGCGAATTCATACAAGGTGGTCTTGCTACGTAAGCAACAGCTGAAAACTAACCTTGTGTCAAAATGATATGCTGTTACTTTTGTTGACATTTATATTTACATGTTTGTATGTTTGTGCACAGCTCAGTTGTTTACTACAGTGTTGTATTATTTTGACACAACGTTAAAGTAGCTTACAGTGTTGTATCCGTTTTCAAAATAAGACCACCTTGTATGAATTTGCCTTGGGCCGTCATCAAGGGGGTGGCTGTTATGGAAAGAAGAAGCAAGTAAAGTTAAGTTAAAAAAATTTATAGAAAGTCACTTGTATTCTAAAAAAACACTAATTTAACAAAAAGTTGCGTCAACGTTTTACAAGGATTTTTTTAAAATAACTAACAGAGCAGGAGTAACTTAGACCGTAGTTGTGAAACAGATCAAAGTTCCCTGGCGCAAATTGAACCCGCAATCCTCTCACTGTTAGATTAGCTCACTACCAACAAGACTAGCGGTGCACCTAAAAATCCACATAATTATTATTTTATGTTAAATTTTCCAAAACTATCATTTAACTTGCAGATTTAAGGACATAAAATAGAATTATGTTTTTGTTAAAATATAATAAAACTCACACAGAGGAAACATATTTTTCTATATCACCTCAAACAAAACTTGTTTAAATATATTTATTATGGTTAATTTAACCATATAAGTGTCACCGGTAACCATATTACTGTTATTTAAGTCTTCCCTTAGGTAGCCAAAACTATATTATGGTTGCCTTTAAACAGGTTGACAATAATAAGTTTACCACTAATAATTGCTTGTTTCCAAAAGCAATATGGTTTTGTTGAAAAAATGCTTTTATAATAGTCAAACATATTTTGGATATTATTAACTTTAATATGTTCGGAGGCAACAATAGTAAGGTCGTAGCTTCTTGATGGGGGAAAATTTTAACCATAACATGGTTGCCGAGAAATTCTACAGAAAACCGAGAAATTCTACAAAATGTTTTGAGTTCAAGGCGAAAAGAATGTTGCTTGCATTCTCATCATCTTGATTTGGATCTTGATTTGGATTCGAATGCTTAATATATATATGAAGGTTGCAATGACATTAATTAAGCGCTCTCAGTTTTTGTTATTTACGAACTTCGTATAATATTTTTACATAAATTTTTTCCAATTTGAAATTTCCGTTAATTTTCTTCTGGAATTTATTTACTATTACAACGAAAGTCCCCCACTGTGATTATCTCATATGTAGTTTATTTATGCCATTACATTTTATTTTTATTAAAACAAAAATATATACATATGTATATACATATTTAAATGTTGGTCTCAAGGTGCTTTTTAACAAGGTACATATATGCTGCTGCACCTTTTTTTTGTAGTTATATGGATTTGGCATTCAGAAGACATGAATTTGACATTGAAAAGACATAGTTATTAACTGCATAATATATATACCTTGTGTAAATGAACCTTAGTTGGTGTCGTTTAAGGCGATTTCACTACAGGTGGCAGCGAAAAGCCAGCTGAATTTGACAGTTCGAACCGATTTGTTTTGATTTTTTAATGATTAGTATGTATAAATACTTTAATGGTTGACATTAAGAGACTAGCAATGCAATGCATAAATATGTTGTCTCTGCATTGTTGTGGTATTTCTGCCATCGTGTACATAAATTCGCCTTGGTCCCGTTGGTTTCAAAATAAAAATTAAAGGGATTTTTAATGCAGTAATTGGCTTGGAAACTTATGTGTATATGTATGTATATTATTTACAAATGTAGAAAAAATAAATACTAGTTTTTTTTTTTGTTTATGTATATATATATGTATAAATAAATGAACGTCGACTAATTTAATAACTTTAAAATCCTAATTATTACTAAAATAGTGTTTATTTGTATACTTAGATTATGTAAAATCCTGTGTGTATGTCTGTATATATATTTTGCATGTATGTATGTATGCCATAATTTGTATGTTGTATATATAATTTGTACTATAACGTCCCTGCAGCTAAAATCGTTACTAGTAAGGTTTTGGACTAGTTAATTACTAGTTGTTAGGCGTGAAAAATGAGAAAGATGATACAGTTTCAACTACACAGCTTTATGCGTGATGCCGTTTGTTGTAGAAACAACAACAACACTACAAGAATTGGTAAAAACGATTTATTACTTGTTCGTTGTAGAAATAACAACAACACTACAAATGAAGATAAAAACAATTTACTTGTTTGGTAGAAACAACAACACTACAAGAAGAAACATTTACATTTTGGTTGGTTTAGAGATGAACATTTTGTCATGTTAAAAAATTATATAAAAGGAAGGAAAATTCCCGAATTCGTTTTGTTAAAATAATTTAGTTGAACACATCAAATTTATAATGTAGAATGAAGACGGAACCCATATCAGGGCATTTTGCTGGGTTCTTATAATTAGGGATGAGTTTTCATGCACTAAAAAATCGAAAATATACGCTAAAAATATGCACTAAAAAATCAAAAATATGCACTAAAACTTGAAAAATTTTCATAAAAATCGTTTTTTAAAAAATTCAGTCTATGGGGCATGTTCTAGAAATTGAAATGAAGTGGATTTGAAATCAAGCAAATTTTAAAAACGACGCTGTACTAAAAGTTCATAATAATATTCCATTTTATCAATTAAAGTTTTTGAATACCAATTAGCTTTACAAGAACAACTCATAAAACCAGGAAAAACTACGGTAATTTTGTAAATTTTAAGATTTCGTTCGTTTTCAATTTCACTTCATTTCGATTTCTAGAACATGCCCATATTTTTCAAATATCTTTAAAAAATAACTAATTTAAATTTTTGTTTCTTTGAATAAATAAGTTCTATTTTATTAAAAGTATAACTTTGCCTTGTACTTGAAGAATGCCAATGCATTTTGAAAAAATTTATTTTCAGATCCCACTTTGATTCCAGTAGCTCGTTTCTGTATTTCTCGCATCGTAAAATTTCTTACATGAAGTGTGAAACAAAAAATTCCATCGTTTCTCGATTTATGAGATAAAAGTGTTTCTGTATTTGAATGCGAAAACAGACACAACAAATTCTGTTTATACTGGAATATTTCCAGTAATTAAGTGTCAAATAAAAGCGAAACGTCAACAAAAGAAATAAATATAATAAAAACAGGGCTGCCAGATTTGACGAGTTATCGTCATCTTGACGATTTTTTGTTCCGATATTAACAAAGTGACGTTTTGATGATTTTTTCTAAAAAAGTGACGAAAGCAAAAACAAAATCAAAAATATTTTATAATTTTGTTGTTACTTTCTATAGAAATTCATCTTGAATTTTAAAATTTCAAACACTTCTATTTTGTGGCGTTGAAAATTGAAAAAAAAAAAAAATAATATGAATGTCTGTAGAAAGCAACAACAAATTTATAAAATATTTTTGATTTTATTTTTGCTTTTAATGAAATTGTTGGCGTTGCGTTTTATACTATAAGCCCCTTAGTCTTCGAAATAAGATAATTGTAAATATTTTTATATGTTTGTTTATTAGAAAAAAGATATCTTTAGAAACAAGGCTGCTTAAATTTTTATATTTATCCCTATTGTGAAAATTGTCCTCGAAATTGTTTGTTTCTTCCCTAAAAAATGTATCGGCAAAAGCAAAATTTCGAGGGAAAGTAATGGACCGACTTGGCTTATTTTGAACATTTAATACTTCTTATATACATATACAAAATATGATTGATATTTGATATTCCTATCTTTTATGTACACTTTTGTGCCAAAACCATTATTCCGGCAAGAAAGAAATTTGTTTGTCTCCCAGTAAAAACTTTTTCAAAATGGATAGCTTCTTTCACTCGTTATTAAGTAGCTTTTTTCCATAAGAACTTCGATAACTATTTTTTCTGGATGTATTAAGATAAAAAAAAATGACTTACTTTTGAATTTGTTCTTTTTGGCACAACCCTTGTAAAATTCATTAGTTTTTCAGTAGAATTGTATGTAGTGCTTTTATGTGTTTCTGATTACTTAACATATTATTTTGTAGGCGAAGATTTTACTGGGTCTTTAACCCGTTAATTATGAACCGATTTTTTTAATTTTAACTACAAGGTATTCTACTAAGTCTATTTCAGGTAAAAAAGAAAAAGATTATAGGAATAGGTAAATTAAAGATTTATATCTCAATTATTAAATAATAATTATTAAATACCCATGAACTTTAACTATGTTTTTGTTTGATTATTTTTTAATAAAAGTCGAAACAAATTTGTTTAAAATTGATTTTAAATTGCACGATTTTTAAAACAAAAAAGACGATCTTTTTTATTTTTTTCTCAGGAAATTGACGATTTTGACACAAATTTATCTGGCAGCACTGATTAAAACCAAAACAAGAAAAGGCTAACAAAAATTTAAACTAACAAAATATACCAATTGTTTTTTGTTTATTTTCATCATATAAATTATGCATTTATCATTTATATTCCTTCTATTTTTTTATTTATTTAAAAAAAATAGTATATAAACATATTTTAAATTCAAAATATCTACATTTTGTTTTTTTCGCCACCAATTTCAAATGTGACTTATTTTGACAGTTCTTGAAAGAAACTTTTCGCAAAATATTGTTATAGAAACACTTTTTCTCGCATCCTTCCAATAATTGCTGGAAAATTATTTAAATGACAGATAATTCTCGCAAAAAAAGATACAGAAACACTTGTGTGGGAAAAACCATTTTTTGTTTCATTTCACACTATTTTTGTTGCAATTCACACGTTTCATGCGAAGAGTTTTACGATGTGAGATATACAGAAACGGGCTACAGATCAAAAAAATATTTGAAATTTATTTTATTTTCTGAAATCCTTAATTTTTTTGGCAAAACGTTTTGATTTTTTCTTTAATTTGTCGGGCTATTCTTTCTTCCACACTGTTAGTTTTACTTTCTGCATTTTAAATTAATTTGACTTGAGTATTAAGTGAACTAACTCCGTCCTAATTAGTTATTGTTTCACCAATATTTCCGTAATTGGGAAATACAAATGGTAATTGACAAATTTGTGTCGTTAAGAAGTTACAGAATTAAATTTTATTTAAATTTTATATTTTTTTAAACTTTTTTAACTGCATAATCATCGGTATAAACAAGCCCTTTTAACATTCTTAAATTACCCAAAGTTTTTTGAATAGAATTCTGAAGCATCTAGCCAGGCCACTATCTTGTTACTACAGGCTGCGGTGGAGGGCAATCAAGGGATACATTTTACTAAAAATATTATCGAATTGCCTTCTAATTTCCTCTGCAACGCGGTGCCAAGCAAGAAACTTGCAACAGTTTTTGATAAAATATTTTAAGCCTTAGCCATGTAAGGAGCTGCATGGGTTTAAAATAGAAGGATCTTTTGTCGAAATCTTGAAAATCTTGTATTTATTGATTTTAAAAATTTTTTTTGGAAGGTTTCCGTTGTGTATTTAAAAATTTTTTAAAGAATTTTTTTTATAATGAGGAAATTGCAAAAAAAAATCACTCAAAAATGTGAAAATATGCAGAAATATGTATTTAAAACCTAAATATGCAACAATATGCAAAAACAAATCGATGCCATTTAATCACAAATTTAATGTGTCGGAAATACAATTGGTCGACATCGTTCTTTAACTATCGGCAAAAAACAAGCATTAGCATGGAAATCGCATCCCTACTTATAATTAAGAGTTTCACCTGTGAACAAAGACGAATTCAACAAAAGTGAACATTGTGTAACAGGAAAATAAATAATAATATTCTCTCTCTCTCTCTGGTTCCAGTCCAAGTGCTTAGACTTCCCTGCCGTCAAATGAGTAGCTAACTACAAAAACAACCAACTTTAAGTTAGCTTGTATAGACTAACTTAAAGCCAACTACTACGCAATGCAAAATTTGCATTAACCAAAGTGTATACAAACACTGTGTAGTATATTTGAAGTAGAGAGAGCCAAGTCGATTGGCAAACAAACGGCTCCAAGACCCACAAAAGATTTAATTTATTTAATTATAACAATATACGGAGTAGAAATTTTTAATCGGTTATGGCCAGGTTATAGTAAAAATAAAAATTAAAAAAAAAACTAAGTACAATTTTCCGATTTCGACAGGTGATTTAAATCGAAGTGGAAACATAGTTTTGCATTATAACCACTTCTTTTTTTGTCATTATTTTTAAAAATATTAAGTTTGTAACAATCGGCCTTAACTTAAACTTACTAAGCTTTAAGCTAACTTAAAGTAGTAAGTTTATAGCTAGCTACAAAAAGTTAACTTTAAGTTAACGGATAGGTAGCTAACTTTAAAGTTAATTGAAAGTAACGCAGAGTCGGACAATTGACTACTTCCTAGGACATCGCAAAGTTAAAATAGTTAGTTAATTCCATATAAAAGTAGTGCAAGTGTCAACCACCACTACTTGAGAAATAGTTAGCTTTCAGTTAATTTAAAGTTAAATGAATGTGCGACAGGGTTATTATAAAATTAATACACACTATAAAGCAGAGCCCGGCAACACATACATGCAGACTTTTTGTATTTTGTGAGAGATTAATAACTCTCCCTCTCAGAAGCACTTAAGAAAATTTTTGTGTTATTTTCTTGTTTTAAAATCAATCTGGCTGTTAATGTAAAAACTCAAAACTTAAGCGTATGATTTATAAAAAATAAAAAACAAAATAAAAACATTAAAATGAAATAAATCACGTTTTTTCAAGAAAAATAAAAAGAAACTATAATATCATTAAAACGTGTTAATCTATTAAAATAAAAATAAATTCAGAAATTAATTACTTGCGTTCATAAAACTTAAACGATTCTTCAAAAAAAAAAAAAAAACTATAATTTCATTAACATTCGGGCTTGCCAAAAAAATTTCGGCAAACAAGAAATTAAATTCCCATTCTTTCTTAAACATTTCTCGCAGTGGAATTCTAAAGCAATCGTCATCAGAACCTTCTTGTTTGAATGTTTGTTTGTTTTTTACAAAGTGAGAGCAAATGTTATTGTGAGTAAAAAACACGGTGTAGCACTTTTGCGGGCCTCTGCTAAAATGCATTAATTAACAGCCTGTTCAACGATTTCGAACGTTAACGTTCGCATAGAAAATAACATTTAAAACAAAAACAAAATTCGACAATTTGTTAACGTTCGAAATCGTTGAACAGGCTGTTTGTATGAAAAAATTATCGAGGGGAATTGTAAAATTTTGTTCTGCTTTAATAAGTACTTATAAGGGATATCGGATGTTTATTAATCGGTTATTTAAAAATGTCAAATTTTCGAATATCGATCAGTTATTTTAATAATGTGTAATTTATATACTTTTTCCATACTACTTTTTTTATAAATGTACCCGTAATATAAGTATTTTTCTAATTGTTACATTGGGCAAACTTGAATTTTTTATGAAAAATGTAACAAAAGCCAAAAAACATTATATGTTCTTGTAAAAAAAAAACTGAATACAATTCCAAGTTCAATTCAGTTAAAAAGGTAAATAGCAATTTGTGTTAGAGTATTGTAAATGCTAAAAATATTTAAATATATAGATGTCATCTCTGGAGAAATTTCGAGCAGGATTTGGAAGACAAAGTTGTTTAAAGTGCCCTGAAATGATAAGTTGCAAAGGTTTTTTTGTTTGTCCTAAGCAAATCCCGCAAAGCTTTACGCTTGTCTGCAGGAGACCAAAGTCTCTGCCAGTAATCTAACCCGCAAACCCCGCACTGATAGAATAGATCACCACTGGCTAGCCTTCCGGGGCTTAAGAGACTGCAAATAATACATTACTTAAATACGCTGCCAAAAATGAATCAATTGGAGAAATATTAAAGCATTCTAGCTAAAAACACAGCATTCCGGTGTAATCAACAATAGGGGGAAAATGCACCAGTTTTATCTATTAAAACACCAGGATCTAACGTACAATTTTACGCCGTGTTCAGATATGCACCGTAATTGAGTTTTACGCAATAAATGACATTATTGAGCTCAATTATCCATATAAAATTGCTATTTAGCTATTGCTCAATTAATAATAAATTGTTATAAATATTGAGTAAAATTAAAATGCGACCCTGTCACAAGTGTGTTTAGTGAGCAAAACACAACTTACTAAACAAAGTGTTTTGACATTTGGCAAATGAAATTACAACAAAACAAGGAGGTATCATTGGGTCTGCGCAAAAGCCAGATGTTTATTCCTTAAAGATGTCAAAAGTTGTTTACATTTTGCTTATACATGTACATTTTTGTTTACGTTGAATGTTGTATGTAGTAGTAGTATAAATTGAGTTAGCTGAATTGTGTATATGTGAACAGAAAAAAATTATATCAATAAGCCGAATATTGACTCAATTAAAAAGGTATATCTGAACACGGTATTATGGAATGTTTTAAATTGTGGTCTACGAAATCATTTGAGATATACATTTGACTTTTTAATTGATTCGAAATTTTCAGGAGATGGTTTGTAAAGAAAAAAAGGTGCAACTAGTTTAAAGTAAAAACCAACCAGTATATTTCTAGGTAAATACTTGTTACTTTGTCTGCAGGGGTTCCAATTAGGGTGGCCAGATTTTAAATTCGGGATACAGTACATTAAAAAAAATAACCCAATAAAAAATTGTAACATTTCGCAAAGCACTAATGGTACATTTATAAAAATAAGCGCACAATTATGCGCTTCGCAGTAAAGTACGTGAATGAACTCTTAACAAGTCTTGGTAAATAAAAAATATCATTTCATGTGCTACGGCATTCCCTTACTACGAAGCAGGTTTATAAGGGAGACTACATAAAAATAACTGTAAAAAAACATTCAGTGTGTAAAGCTAAACGCTACGTTCACCAGTTTTTATATGAGTTGAATAAAGCGCTTTTTGTATCAAAAATGTTTTACTTCAAAGTGGGAACTCACCATATAAAATTCATGGCTTCCGTAAGCGACATGATAAGCGAAACTCTTACATTTCTCCCTTACAAGCCTGCTTCTTTAGAAGCTCAATTTTTTATTGGGTATTTATTTAAATTATTTAATTTATTTAAATTTCGATTCAATAAGCAATAACAATAATACAAAGAAAAAACTGAAAATGTATAACGTCAAAGGAAAGATGTACATTTAATGATATTTAAAATCCAAAATGACACCATTTGAACATAAAATGCAAACACCACAAAAGAAGCATTTGGCCTGAGTTTCATGTTGCAATTTACATATGTTAGCAAGTTTAAATATTTTGTTTTATATGGTACTTTGAACTTATTATACAATTTTTGCAAAAATAAACTTTCTGTTTTTATACCCTTCACCACAGGTGGAAAAGGGTATATGTAAGTTTGTCATTCCGTTTGCAATTTCTACAATATTGATCTTAGACTTAGGAGCGAAGCTGATTTAACGTCCGTCTTACGTTTGATATGTGTTTTCCGGAGACTCCAGACATGATAGCGGCTAGGTTGTTTTACATTTATGTCACATATAGTCCACCATATCTTGCTATTGAAATTCAGCAAGATCGGTCTACAAATGGCTGAGATATGACCAAAAAACCACGACTGCCTCTAATTTTTTTCAAAAATCCCTTGTTGTTGTTGTATTTTTATTACTTTTTTCTTTATATCTGGAGAACGGCAAGAGCCAAAGTTTCCAAATTAGGTACAAACATAAAGGTTATAAATACACACCATCCCATAAAATGTGGGCGGGATTGCAGAAGTGGGCGTGGTACCTCCCATATAAAAATATCAAAAATTGTATAAAAACCTGAATTTTTTTGACTAATATCCAATGGTTACGCCTTATATATCAAAAGACCAGAAATTTTTAGTAGAAAATATTTTCTGAAAAACTCGGGAAAAATATTAATTTTTTTTTTTTTAAATAAAAATAGAAAACTTACGCCTTAAAATATTGGTCCTAGACCCACCTTAAAGTTTACTTAGAATCACTTTCTGAGTCGAACAAACGATGTCCGTCCGGCTGGCTGGCTGTTCATGTAACCTTGTGCGCAAAGTACAGGTCGCAATTTTGATAATTTGATACAATTTGGGACATATGTTCCTTTTGGCACAAGAGCCAAGCCTATTGAAAATGGGCCAAATCGTAGGGCCACGAGGGAAGATAGGGGGCAATTTCTGCCTCTCACAATCTTTCAAACCGATTTTAATGAAGTTTGTAAACATAGATTAATCCATATTAATATGGACACATAAGCGTAATGTGTTTTTAAATACTGTGGTGTAGGGTATCATATGGTCGGGCTTGATATGATTTTCGTTATCACCCTTCTTTATTATTTCATCTATTTAACGAAATAATTTTAGCAAATAGAAACTAGGAATTTTACTTAAAAACTCGCCAAAAGAGATTAATCTACAGTATGACAACAGTGCCTTTACAAAAAGGAAACAAACACACATATATTAATATATTATGTCCTGTGGTTCCTAGTAGGAACAAAGGGCCGCAAACACACATACATGGTACAAACTATTTTGGTGAATATAGGCCCCTATTTCGGTTCACAACTCAAATAAGTTGATTTGTAATATTTGTATTATGGTTTACAACTTTGCTATATTCCGGTGAACAAAAACATCAAAAATAATTACAACTCAACTTTTTGGCTGTATGCAGATCAAGCCAATCATATGCGGCACAAGTATGGGGTTAAAGATATTTTGACGAGGTTGATACCTTACAACGCTTTTTTATGAAAAGAATTTTAAATCTTCCGAGTTTCACGCCCAACTTCGCACTAATGCTGAAACTGAGGCTGTTAATAACCATATATATACACTCGAATTACATCTACAATATATAACGAGAGTATTATTCCAGTATGACACTAATCGATTGCCTCTACAAATTACACAGATACTCCTTCGCAAGGACTTATTTTCGGTAAGAGAACTTAAAACAGTTGCTAGCAATCTGAACATACCTTGGTCTAGTACTCAACCCCAAAAACAGCTGTGGATTAAACAAAATATCGAACTTTTAAACACAATGCATGAAAAACAACATTTAAACTTTTTATAAAACCAAGAGTTTATAAATACCTTGATCACAATAGAGGGCATAGTTATATAACAGATACCACAAACCCATCTAAGATAACATGGATTTTCAAAGCACGTTGTGGTCTTATCATGTTAAATTATAACGCATTCGGTGTATTGGAAGATAAAAGGTTTTGCAACCTATGCAATCTGCACGAGATAGAAACTTTTCAACACTTTTTGTGCGCTTGTCCGGTTCTTAAAGAGTTCCGACGGGCGAGTTTTGGAAAAACAACTCTATTATCAACAGAAAAGGTTGACATACTAAATGGAACTGGAAATACTGATTGGGACAATTTAGTTACGTTCCTAAAAGCTGCTTTACAATACAAAAGTTTTTTAATACAAGAATTCAATTAAATTTAGCTTTGTTACCATAAATGTTAAATATTTCATATCGACAGACGTTTTGAAAGAAAACATGTCGTATTTTACTTTCTTTTTTTTGCAATAATTATTTCAAATTGAATACATTAATATAAGATTTAAATAAAATATTGTAAAATGATTTCATTGTAAATAAGGAGAGAAATTACTACTAATTAGTTCCCGTTGTGTTACCATGTTACACCGTCTCCCAAGGTTTCTAAGTAACCTAGCTGTTAACATTCTCACACAGCAATCCGATTGATTCAATTAACGAATGAATCCTGTTCAAATCAATGTCAGAGAGACAGGTTTTGTCCCTAAGAATTCTTTGACCAAGCACTTTGAGTGTAAGGTCTACGAGTGCCGGGCAGTGGCAGAGAAGATGTTCTGTTGACTCCTCCTCCTCCTCGTCCTCGCCGCAACTTTTGCATGGGTCATTGAAAGGGAGCCCCAACTTTTGGTCGTGTTTCCCAATGGGACAATGGCCAGATATTAGGTTTCTAAGGTGAAATATGAATAGCCTTAATACGCGCTGTGTCCTCTTTTCATCTATGATAGGCCAGATTTTCCTGGTTTCCTCAAATCATAGATGGGGGTAGTGCACTCATTTTGCAGTTTCAACTCACGCTTAGTGATTGTGCAAAATATTGCAATCATTTTGTTGAAGTTGAGTGATGAATTGAAAATTTGTAGCCTCACTTAACTTAAGTGATAGTGATGTTAAAAAATTTTGCACTTAAAAAAATTGTATTTTTTTTTAAAAGCAATCATCAGTTTATTGCAACTTTTTGAGTAATTTGAGTGCACCTAAAATTGTTGCACTAAAATTAAAAAAAAAACTTATTTTTTCATGATTAAAGTCAATAATTATACCGTTATTGACAAAATTTAATTTTGTTTAATGTTCTTTGCTTATGCATATCCTCCAAAAAAAATCTAAAACCATGCACATACAAAGTTACATTTTTTTAGTTTTATTGAGACAATATTTGTATGCAGCTTTTTTGATTGCAAGTCCAAATTTTGCACTATTTGAATTGACTGCAGATTTTTGCATTTAATCTGCGTTTAGTGATAATTAAAAAATTTGCAATATCAGTAAAAAAATTTTTGTGGTAGTTAAAAAATAGCAATCATCGCTAAAGCCGATAAAAAAGAGTGCAAACTTATTTCTTTGCAGTTTTATTTAGTGATAGTGCACTGCTGATTTAAATCAATATTTAGTGCATTACCCCCAACTATGCCTCAAATGTAGTTTCTTCAAACCACCTCTGACTGGCAATGAGATGACATTTGTGTTCAATAAGTTGCTTACTTAAGGCTAGATTACACTATTATACTTTGTATTAATACATGTCAAAAACTGAAGTAATATGACAAATTGTGATAGTGTGAATGCAATGTGTCACGAAAATGACAAGTATTATGAAAATAATTTGACATCCCATACGACTTCATCGTTTTTTGAAAAACTTCTAAACAATAATACTTTTCATTGGATCAGGGTTGCATTTTATTTCATGTGTGAGTGTTTATACTTTGTGTGATGGTGTGAACACAAACTGTCATGTTAAATTAGATTTTTTGACAGTCACAACAAAACTCATTAGATTTCTATCTCAAAAAGTATTATGGAATACGTAAGACTTGTGAGATAGTGTAATCTAGCCTTTAAGAAACACCTTTATCATACTATCGGAATTAATTTGAATATCCCTGATAGATATCTCACCAAACCGAATGGGCCCCGCGGCTGCCTAAATGTCCATTAGCTCGTACTGAATAACAATATAGTTATCGCCAGCCTAAGGGGAATTCTCCAGTTTACCTGCACTAAGTAAAGGCTAGAACCTAAACCATTTAGTGTTTTGGACTCGTCGATGAATACACGTACATCATCAGCGGGAATTTGTAGGTCATCAAAATGAGTCATGCTGTTCAAAATGCTTACGGTGGGTAATAAATTGTTTGCCTATCTGCCAGGCGGAAGGACAACTGCAGCTCCTCTGGAGACAGACGCAGCACATTTGCCGCCCAATGTGAGAACATACGCTTATGGATTTGAAAGCGGACCGACAACCATCAGATGGCCAAGAAAATGACCGTTGAGGACCAGCGGACACATTTTCTGCCGCTTTGTAAAAATGGGTACAGAGAGATGGTAGTCATTAGCCGCTCCCACTAGGGAAACAGCCGCATATAGACAGGGGGTAGTTCTTGGTTCGTACTCGGTTTAGACTCTTCTAGCATGGGAGGCCCTGCCGGTATTAATTTACGTCACTAGCATGACTCTTAAAGTCCTTGTACTTAAGCTCTGTATCGCGATAAGTCATCTTCCCATTCGCAAAGGAATTTCTGGTATAAAAAAACCTAAAAAAGAACAAATAACTATATAGAAGTGAAATTTGTTATTGCGTTTTACAGTTTAAAAGTGGTTTTCCGCAGGCCAATTTTGCTACAAAAACATTATTTGTTTCGTTTTTATGTGTACTAAACAGTTTTCCTAATTTTAGCTAAATTAAATATCAATTTACCATTTATGTTAGTTTTTGTAACGAAAACATCAATTTTTTCGGGTGGTGGTTCCACATATGGATTTAAAACTCTTATTCTACTGTACCGATTTTGCAGGACTTCATTGTTGGCGGCGAGTGTTTAAATGCTTGCGGGATAGAAAAAGTTGCACGTAATGAGATTTTAAGCGACAATTTGGACACTTTCTTACATAAAAAGAAACCTTTTTGTTAAATATAAACATCGGTTCAGTATAAAACTCATTTATATTTTTGTTTTTGGAGCGCTTTAATTTTTGCCGTGATTTTAACAGAACTGAAAAATAAAAAAAAGTGAGAAGCTTACGACATAAAATGTAATATTTCTTTAATATTTAATAATTTTATTCTGATGCTGGCGGCACATTATTCAACCACTGCTTTTGTTATTTTTATCAAGGGCGGGATAGTTGGTCCGAATGTACACTTTATACCCTCCACCACATAAGGGAATACTAAGTTTGTCATTCTGTGTGAAACTTTCTTATAATTAATTTCGGACCCCATAAAGTGTATATATTCTGGCTCATTGAGCAATTCTAAGAGCGGGTTTTTTACTTAGAGTTTAAACCAGGATCAATAGTAAGATTTTTTAATCTTATAAAAAAATAATTTAGCCTTAATCCTCTTTGGCGTTTTTGGCTGAAAGTTTAAAGCGTTTAGCATTGCCATATGAATTTACAATACTTTTATGTATAAGTATGGCAGTTTAAAACAAATGCCAAAACTTTCATCAAATTACTGTTCTTAACGTGAAAAAGAAGAAGAAAAGGCGAAAATTTTGTATTGTGTTATATTATATTATATATAAAAAGAAGCAAAACAATCAAGCAATATTTTATCTTACGAGGTGGAATATTTAATAAAACTCTAAATTAAAAAAAAATGTGATTAAATAAATAAAAAAAGATTTGGACCTATTCTTATTGCCCTTGGTCTACTAATATTTGTGTTGTTTAAATTTTCAAATATTTTTAAGTCTTTTTTATTATTTAAAAAGTTAATTTTAATAATTTTATACAAAAGTTTTATTTTCATAAGTAATATTTCCTTTTATAAGGTTCGTACTTTTGAAAATTCTGTCGCAAGCTTAAACCGCCAAATTTGGGCGTTTAAACTTGGAAACAAAATGAAATAATCGACTACCCAAAAACGATTTTCAAAGATTAGTTCTAATTTAATCGCTGATCTTTATGTCAAAAACTGGCTTTTAGTCGATTAAGCCATGTCCGTCTGTCTGTCCATCCATCCGTCTGTTGAAAACATGCTCACTTTAGAAAAACTCAAAAGAAAAGAATAATGTTGCTAACAATTTGCTTCTAGTTTTCCCAAGCAGCTAAGTAAGCTTAAACCGCAACCAATTTTAAGACCGACGTCAGTTTTTATAAAGAATAATACATAATTTATAGACCTATAAAGGGCCCACGCTTTAAATATTCTTACTGTCGATGGAGGGTATCAAAGATTCGGCTCAGTCAAATACACAGGGGTGTTCTGGAAATCGAAAACGCAAAACGTAAGAATTTGAAAGTTGTTTTAAATACACTTTTAATATATTATAATTTTTGTTATAAAATTCGGTTTAATAGAGAAATATATGTATAAAATTGGTCATAAATTTCTTTGATTACAGAAATCTTATTAAAGAACGAAGTTTAAAATTCTTGAGTTTTGCGTTTTCGATTTCCAGAACACTCCTGATAGTATTCTTTTTTGTTTAAACTATTCTCGTTGTTCTCTCAATTTTTCAAGCATACATCCACGTTTAGTTCACATACACATAAATTCCCGATTCGGGAAAAACTAAACTCTCAAAATAAAATGTTCTCTAAATTTTTTGGCTTAAGTGCCTGGGTACTATTAGATAACAAAACTGCAAGTTATGCAACAAAGCTTACATGCTTATCATAAGTGGGTATGTATGCCGCTACGAACAAAGTCCCCACTTATTTAAAAATGGCTAGTCCAATTTTTTGTACAAAAAATACAACGACTTTTAGGTTGTCAAACTTTTATAAAATACTTTTCAATTTTATGATGGGGTATTGTTTCATAATAAATAATTCCTAAAAATTTGTAAATGAAATAAAACACAATTATTATTTTAAGGGACTTTTTTTATACTAGCTTAACCCAGTGCGCTTCGCTACCTTCATTAAAAAAAAATATGAAGCTTTTTCCATACAGATCTCATGCAATACTTATGAAGTTATTTGTGCTAAGATTAAATACTCTTATGGCCCAACCAGAATGTGAATAACGTGGCTTAAGCAACTGAGCAAATACATGTAAATCATAAGTGTAAAACCATATTGAACTTAAGGAAACTTTATGTTAATAGCCTTTTTACACTGATCAACATCTACCATCAACTTGCCACCATTTGCGAAGATGTTAACATCTTTCCTTAAGAAATACATAGGGCTAAAAACCAACATCTTTAAAAGATGTTCCTATCTCACTTTATTCCATTCTACATCTTTCAAATATTTTATTGTCATCACTAGAAAAGTGGCAATAAGTTGTATTATTATTGTGGCATCACTGACAAAAAAATTTTTATTGAAAGCTGCGTTACCATTTGTCAAGTTTTCTCTTTTATTGCAATATTTTTTTGTTAAGTATTTTTCATATTTATAAACAAATCGAACTTCAAATACATTTTTGTGTTTTCTTTTTAAATTTTGGCACTACCCAGCAAAAACTTTACTTACAATCCTACTTTTAATGACTTCAAGAATTCATTACTTTGTAGCTTTATTCGCCACTTTTTGGATTATTAGTTATATATTAAATAATAACTTTATTATTATATCTTAAATATACAGAAAAATTTGTATTTTCATTATGACAATAAAAATGTCATTATAGTCATAAAACATAGTTTTTTAATGCAAAAACTACACTGCCCCGGTAGACTAGCTGGTAGAGAGCTAGTCTATCAGCACCGAGGTTGCGGGATCAAATCCCGCCAGAGACAGAAAAAAAAATAAAAAATAAAATAAAGTAAAATAGAATAAGAAATAAAAAAAATAAAATAATTAAAAAAAAAAAAATTAAAAAAAAATAAAAAAATTTTTACTTTATTGACTTTGTGTAACTATATATTTTTATAAAAATTTTAAGTATAAAAAAAACATATTATTTTTTAGATTATAATAGGCTAAATTATAAAGGATTACTTTTGGGACATCTCGAACAAAAATAAGTACTTCTTCTAGTAGAAAAATAAGTAGTCTGTTCGTCAAGTTCTCATTATTTTTTTTTTTTTTTAACTTTTTTTTTTTCAAAAATGGTGACATTTTTTTTTTGATGGCAAATGTTAGATGTGAGCAATGTAAACGAGTGTTTCACATTTTCAACACCTACCTACCCAGATGCTTTTACCTAATTTGGAAAGTTTGGCCGCTCTCCAGATATAAATACATATATCTCTTTGTATGGGAGATGCCACTTCCACTTTTCCAATCCCGCCCATAATTTGTCGGATGTTGTGTATTGATAACTAAGATGTTTTAACCTAATTTGGGATCTTACTGTTCCCAGATATATAGAAATCTTTAATGTCTTTGTATGAGATATACCACGCCCACCATTCCAATCCCGCCCATCTTTTTAGAGAGGTTGTGTATTGCTAACCGAGTTATGTGTACCAAATTTGGACAACTTGTCCCTTTCCGTTCTTTTGATATAAATAAATCTATTTTGTGCTATGCCCATTTATCCAATCCTGCCCACATTTTGTCAGCTGTTGTGTCATGATAAACAAGATGTTTGTATCAAATTTGGAAACTTTAGTACTTTACGTTCTCCAGATATATAGAAATTTAGATTATCTTTGTATGGGAGATGCCACGCCCTTTTAAAACTTAAAAAAAAATATAGCCTATAGATCCTCCCAGACCATTAGTAATATACTGTAAAAGTTTCCACATGATCGGTTCAGTGGTTTTGGCGGCCATAAGGTACAAACAAACAAACAAACCTAAATACATACATTCATTTTTGTATATATACTAGCTTATCCCGGTGTGCTTTGCGTATTATTATCTAAGGTATTTGTACAAATATACTTTCACTGATATAGTACCCCAAATATGTAGAAATCTTTGTTGTCATTGTATGGGGCTCACTTCAAAATTAAAAATATTAATAGCCTATATTGAGCGCCGGGTAATCAGAAAATGACTGTGAAAATTTCAGGAAAATAGGTTTAGTAGTCTAGGAGTCTATAGGGAACAAACAAAGATAAGCTTTTTCATTTACCCAATAAAAAATTGAGCTTCAAACGAAGCAGGTTTGTAAGGGTGAAATGTAAGAGTTTCGCTTTCCATGCCTCTTACGGAAGACATTAATTTTATATAGCGAGTTCCCACTTTGAAGGAATACATTTTTGACACAAAATGCGCTTTATTCAACGCATTTTTCTTTTAAAATTTACCATAATAGTGGATTTTACCACGTTTTAAGACTCTTGCTATCATAGTTCTTCAGTAACGCGATATTTTATATTTGCATCCTATGGGAGGCATTGTTCCCCCTGCGTCGCAATGCTTCATTTTTATTTTCAAAAGTGTAGTATACCATAAGAGTGACTTCTACAAAGTTTGAACTATTTCACTATAACAGTTCTTAAGATATGCGATCTTAAACATTGGCGTCCTATGGGGGGTACCACTTCTTCCGCTGCTATTTTATTTTAATTTTGGGGCTCAGAAGATCCTACTACCAAAAGTTCAGCAAAATGCTTGGAGTGGCTCTTAAAATATGCGATATTGAATATTGGCATCCTCGAAAAAATATGGCACCGCCCCTTTGTCCAATCACACCTTTTTGAACCCAACGACTCATTAATTCAGAACAGTAGCCTTCTGTTTTGTGAAAATTTGATGACGATCGGTTCAGTAGTTATTAGATATAACGTTTTTTACTTTTTCTATAAAGGGGCGGGGCCACGCCCACTTTTTCAATTAAACATATTTCTATTCATGCCAACAACATACATACCAAATATTATCGACGTAGGTCAAAAAATGTCATAGATAACACGATTTTAAATTTTGGGTTGCATGGGCGTGACATCGCCCCTTTGCCCAGTGACAATTTTATATAGCCTAATGTCTCTTCCAGGGTCACAGTTACATGCTGTGAAAATTTCAAGGCCATCGGTCAAGTGGTTTGGCTTCCTATAAGGCAGTAATATATATATATATATACATACATTCACTTTTATATATGTATGTAGATTTAGGTATAATTAAAATTGCATCTTACATTTTAAATATTAATATAGTATGTATGTAAATTTTAATTGGTTGGGGTCTTATGCCCGAAACTTAAAGTTCCGAATTTATACATCCCAGATCGACAACTGAAGCTTATCTGCATAGACGGCCTTTGGCCGGATGGAAGGATTTTCTCCTGTATGGTATAACAAACATCGGCTCGCTATTGAAAGCTTCGCTGTTACATTTTAGTGGGGGCTTATATCATTGTGAAATAAGTTTCTATTTATGGGGTTTTGGTTAATTTTTTTGGGTGTTATTTTATATTTTTGGACACTTCTTAATTTTAAAAATTAGGGCCTAATTCATAATGAACTAAATCTCAAATCTTTAGGACTTAGTTCTCTTTTGTTGAGGCTTAGTTCAATACGGACTTAGTACGTAGCGACCTCAAAAAGCAGTACAGGTAAAATTTAATACAGCGTTTTCTATAGGTTTTATTGCTGTCTCTTTTAGATTTAGCTGATACATGTATGATGTATGATTTAACGTTTTTTTATACTTCAAAGCTTAGGTATTGGGTTAAGGGCCATTATTACAACCTTACGATAATGTTCCTGACAGTTAATTTTAACAGCAGCTGTCGTGAACGACAAAGCATTTAAACGAACACGCTTAACTACCTCGTTTAGGTAATTAAACGAATTTGTTTAATTACTTCAGAGAGTTAATTACCTCATAACGAATTTCTTTTCAAGATACCTTAAAGTTGATGTATGAAAGAAAAAAGGTTAAATCATATGGAACATAGCAATTTGTACATGTATTATATAAAAGTTAAGAGATTGCAATAAAAAACAATGGGATTTGCTTTTGGAGATGTCCTGTCATATCCTACTAGCCTACGCATACATACAAACATATGATTAGGGAAACATTTAAATTGCAATTGCATGTTTTTTTTTTGTGCTTCCATTGAAGGCAGAAACATTATATTTATTTATCCGTTTTAGAGCTTTTTATGAATTTTGGCATCGATTTGTTAGTGAATAATATGCATATTTTAGCCATTGCTGCATTTTTTTGCAGAATGCAGCGCATATTACACATGCTAAGTGAATAAGAAATTGCTTAAAATTCTGGTTAACAGATAAATTTTCTGTTGCTTTAATTGCGCCATCTACATTTCATTTTCACTCTACAATTGTAAGCCACAGCAAGTTAATGTTAATAAATGTTATTCCAAACTGTAAAGATTTATATTTTACATATATGCAAAAATTAAGGAAAAAGCAATTATATAAAATTGTGCTGATACACAGATATCTAGACCACAGGTCTGCAAAGCATCGCACATGCGCGAATGCTCTCATACTAATAAAGAAAGCTTGAGAAAATAATTTGTATTTTTACTAGGTAACACTGAACGAACAAAAATAATTACGCTCAAAAACATGTCCGTCTGTCCATCTGGCTGGTTGTCTTTCTATGTGAACCTTGTGCGAAAAGCACTAGTTGCAATTTTTAGATAATTTGATAAAATTTAGTAAATATGTACGTTTTAATTGTCATGAGAAGGAACATGTTAATTGTAGGAATCGGTCTATAATGTCAAACTTCTTTATTTATGTCCATAAACCATTAAATCATGTTCGTATTAAGATTAATTTTGACCCAAAATATTGTACTGCAAATTAAATATTGTTGGATCTGTTCACATTCCCACTGGGCAACCAAAAAGCTCTTAAAGCAAAAGACCGAAGCTTTTTTTTCAACAAAAAAGGGCCTATTAAAAAAACTTTTAATCTTGCAAAAACATAGATAATTTTTTTTTTTTTAAAGCTTGCAAAAATAACTATCTAAACTATTTTGAACAGATTTTGCAAAGCAGAATAGGTAAAAGCTATATGGAAAAGAAAAAACAATTGTCTGATGTCAGCAGAAAATGGACATATTAAAAAATTCTGGAAACCGCGACAAATGCGAAACAAATGCCTTCATTTCTTTCTTTCAAACAACTTCATTTCTAAAAGCAATAAAGTGCCATTAATACAAAAAGTTGTATCATTTGTTAAAGAAACGACAAAATTGTTTAAATATAATCATCCCAAGCGAAACGCAGTTTTAGCACAGTATTTGGGAGCCAAACTCTCTACATTATGCGAGACAATATGGGTGGACCGTCACGACTCAATTTTACACTTTGCAACAAGTGTACATCATATAGTAAAAGCTTTGGAAAAAATATCTGAGTAGAAAGGTAGAGATACTTCATCAAAAGCCTTATATTAAGGAACTCACTTAGTACCCAGCAAAAACTTCGCTTACATCTTCAAAATGAACAGCTTCTTTCACTCATTATTTAGTAGTTTTTTTCTGTAACAACTTCTATAACTACTTTTTTCTGGATGTATGTCGGTAAAAAAATAATGACTTACTTTTCAATGCGTTCGTTTTGGGACATCCCTTGTAAAATTCATTGGTTCTTTCAGTAGAATTGTAAGTAGTCCTTTTATGTTTTTCTGATTACTCAACACATTATTTTGTAGGCGAAGTTTTTACTGTGCACTTTTGAATTTATTTGCGGAATATACATATTAAGTGTGATACCTATTGTAACACAGCCGCTTAAGCCCTTATGACACTACATTTTTAATGCATTGTTCAAGTTTTGGTGAACAGTACAAATATAATACAAAAATTTACCAAGTGCAAAGAGTTAAGCTGTATTAAGATAAATGGCAAACTGTCAAAAATTTTACTACAGTTATCGATAAAAAATGAAGTTATGTAAAAAAAATGTAAAATTGTTTAACTTAAAATTGACATTTCAAGCTTAAAATTTTAAAAGTGTTGCTGAATCAGCGGTTTATGGGCAAATTCAGCGATTTACCGCTTTTTGTTTTTAGGTTTCTCATAAACAAAAAGTTGGCAACATTTAATAAAATAAGCAAAACAGGGATGGCTAAGTTGTTTGAGTTGTATTTTTTTGTTGATACTTTTTAAACTAATGGCGATTTCTATTCTGAGAAAAAAATGCTACAGTATATGCATATAACACTTTTTCATGTTACCTATAATCACTCGAAGTGTTACATGTTGTACAACTTCAATCGAACAGAATTAGCTGCCTTTATTTACAACTATTACACTTTTATTATTAATGTAGTTCATTAGCGATTTTTAAAACTATTCGACTATTTGCTGCACACTTACTTTACGGTTTGGAAACAGACATTGACATCACTTATTGCTTGAACAAATTTAAAACGATAATAAATACATAGAATTTTCCACCAAAATAAAAAAAACGATTTAATTCAAAATGGAGTAAGCCGTCAAAGAATATTTAGATGTAGAATTCTTTTGACAAAACTTTTAAACTATTATGACAAACAAAATAAAATATTGGTTGTACAAACAAAGTAGTAAGTACCAAAGTTGTAAAACAGGGCAGTATGAACCCTTAAGTAAAAGTAAGTGTAAAACATGTAACATGTTTTTCATCAACATTTTCACAAAAGAACTTGAACATTTTTCCCACAGTTGTATTTTTTGTACAAACGAACACAAAATGTAGAACATGTAACATTAATGCAACATTTTTCTCAGAAAAGAAATCGCCATAAGATTTATAATACCTTTTGGTGGTGTTTTTTATGAACATAAAAAAAATTAATTTCAACTAAAAAAATCTTTTAGTATAATTATACCTACCCTTTGTACACTTGCAAACATTTCGGAGGAACGCATGGAAGATGTTGAAAATATGAAATTCGCGTTCACACTTGAAACATCTAACATCTACTTTCAATTAAAAATGTCACCATTTCCGAAAAAAACTTTTATTTTTTTTAAATATTTTTTTTTCTACAAAAGGGCTAATATTTTAAAAGATAACACCAAAATGTATTTCTAATTCATTTTGTTTAATAATTTAAGCAAAATTAAGCAAAATAAGGCTTGCAAAAAAGTAAAAACTTGAGAAATTGTAACGCTGCTTTCAAAGCAACTTCCATTTTGTCAGTGATGCCACAATAATAATAGAATTTATTGCCACTTTTCTAGTAATGACACTAAAAGAATCGAAAAATGTAAAAGGGAACAAAATGAGATAGTAACATTCTGTAAAGATGTTGAAAAATTTGGATTTTTAGCCCTATGTATTTCTTATGGGAAAATTCCAACATCTTCGCTAAGTAATGTTAAATGTTGACAAGTGTGAAAAGGCTATTAGGGTAAAAAAGTACAATTTTTAAAGGTTATTGGTACAATTTTAAAAATTCTCAACGCCATCCCTGAAACAAAACCATAACAAGAAAAAAAAACTAAAAAACTTTGTTTACATTTTTTATGGTTTGCTGTTTCTTACATTTACTGTTTCTTTCTATCAATTCAATATCAATTAATGAATAAAAAATGTAGTGTCATAAGGGCTTTAGTATCATTTTACAAAAGCACGATATATGTAGATCTTCAAAAAGGGTCAAACCTTATCAGAACTTTAATCATGTCCCTGTAAGAGAAAAGAAATAAAGCCGAAGAACAATTTAATGCGATTTTGAAAAAGTTAAAGTTATTTGCGTTCAAATCGAAAAGACAAGATTTGAACGAAATAATCACATCCAAAATGTTGAAGATCACTACCGAGTTGTAGGTTACATTCCTCTTATTGCATTTATTTAAGAAGATCTCAAAACACCTTTCCCAATAGATATCCTAAATGTATTAAACACACCTTAACTTTTCCCTCAAAGTGTTATCAAGTCATATTCAGATACAAAACTTTTAAAACCACAACTAGCAGATGAGCTGATTATGTTTGATAAAAGAGATAAACACCTACTAACATCTAAACTTGAGCCTGAACTGTTGCATTGGCAACAAACATGGAAAGTATCTGAAAATCTATCAGATAACGTTGTAGATACTTTAATAAAAAGAAAAATATTTCAAATTTTCGTTTCAATGCTCGTCAGTAATGCTACGAGCGAGAGGTCATTTCCTACCCTTCGTCGAATAAGACATGGCTCAGATCAACAATGACAGAAGATAGACTGTACTATCTAAATTTGCCTCACAAGGAAATCATAAATTGCTTATTTAAAAAGATTAATTTATTTTAGTTTATATCGAACTGATCTTATATTTTATTTAACCTTATTGTTGAGTTTTTTTATACCCTTCACCACAGGTGTAAAAGAGTATATATAAGTTTGTCATTCCGTTTGTAATTTCTACAATATTGATCTTAGGCCCTGTAAAGTAAATATATTTTGGGTCCTTATGAGGAGAGAAGTTGATTTAACGATATCCGTCCGTCTGTCCGTCTCACGTTTGATATGTGTTTTCCGGAGACTCCAGACATGATAGCGGCTAGGTTGTTTTAGGCTTATGTCACATATAGTCCACTATTTTTTGCTATTGAAATTCAGCCAGAACGGTCCAAAAATTGCTGAGATATGAGCAAAAAACGACGACTACCTCCAATTTTTTCCAAAAATCCCTTGTTGTTGTTGTATTTTTTTATTTCTGTATATCTTGAGAACGGCAAGAGCCAAAGTTTCCAAATTGGCTACACACATTAACGTTATCAATACACAGCATCCCACAAAATGTGGGCGGGATTGAACAAGTGGGCGTGGTACCTCCCGTACAAAAAATATCAAAAATTGTATAAAAACCTGATTTTTTGGACTGTCATATGACCTATGGTTATGCCTTATATATCAAAAGATCGGAAATTTTTAATATAAAATATTTTCTGAAAAACTCGGGAAAATCGGTTCAGATACGAAAAAGTTATGACCAAAATATTAATTTTTTTTTGAAAAATACCCATTTTCGGGAACCATAGATCTTCCCGAGTCCAAGTTTTATAACCAAAATAACTGGCATATTTCTTCTTTAACACGTTGGTATATAAATCTGCCAAATCGGTTAAGAAATAGCAGAGTTATTACCAAAATACTGAAATCCCAAAAATTACTCTTTTTATACCCTCCACCACAATTAGTTGTGAAGAGGGTATACTAAGTTTGTCATTCCGTGTGAAACTTTTTTATTATTCATCTCAGACCCCATAAAGTATATATATTCTGGCTGCTTGAGTAATTCTAAGTCGATTTAGCCATGTCCGTCTGTCTGTCCGTCTGTCCGTCTGTCCGTCTGTCCGTCTGTTGAAAACACGCTCACTTTCGAAAAACTCAAAAGAAATAAACAAACTAGGTGTCAAATTGCTTGTAGTTATCCTAAGCAGTTTGGGATTGAATTTCAGCAAAATCGGTTCAGTAGGACCAGAGCTATGAATCAAAATGTGGAACCACCACCTTCAAAAACTTGATAATTTTGTTACAAAAACTAACATAAATGATGCAAAAATGCACGGAATGATATAAGATTTTGCACAAGTCCGTTTTATTCGACTAGAAATGACACTGTAAAATATCGCGAAGGTCGGTCCATAATTTACCCTAAGCCCCATATAAACACTACTCCCGGAAAACAGTTTAGTACGCCTAAAACCGTAAAAAATAATGCAATCATAACAAATTTTGGCTCGTCACAATTTTATAGGACTATAAATGATACTGTAAAATTTCGTGAAGATCGGTACATAATTTAACCTAGGCCCCATATATGCCCTACTCCCGGAAAACAGTTTAGTCTCCTAAAACCATAATTAATAACAAATCGTCACAGTTTAAGATAATAATAATAAAAAGACATCATACAGATATTACTCCTTAAACATTCGAACTGTCGGTGGAGGGTATCAAAGATTCGGCACAGCCGAATATAGCACTCTAACTTGTTATAATTAAGTTTGTTTTTTATACCCTTCACCGAAAGTTGTATACCCTATAAAGTTCTGGGTATTCTGGGTCCTTATGAAAACCGAAGTTCAAATCCAGTCCGTTTCTGTGTCAACTGTGTTGAGTTGTGAACTGTAAACTGATCATATTTACTTTTAATGATATTCATAAAACGTTCCTTCATGGTCCAGTTGTCTAGGGGGTTTGCTTAGGTTAGAAACTGTGAGTCCCTTGTTCGAATCTTGTTTTTTTCAAAAAGAAAATTTTTTTTTTAATTTTTTTATGTTCTGAAACGATTTAAAAAAATATTTACCAGTTTTAACTTTTTAAATTTAATTTATAATGAAGTTTTATGTATTGTATATATGTATGTTTATGTAGAAATTATTTAGGTTTTGTCTAGTTGCTCTGTATTCTGCTCGCACAATGGTGAAGGGTATATAAGATTCGGCACAGCCGAATATAGCACTCTTACTTGTTTAATATAATATACACATTGTTTTTAATAAACTTTTAAAAACATATTTTTTACTTTTTTGTATCATAAACAATTGCTTTCACCTAATTTTAAGACTACCTTAGGGTTAAAGGCTCAGTTAGCCGGGAGTAGCAGTAACGTTGCAAATCAGCTGCTTCATTTTGTTGTATGTAAAGCAATTAAAACGATAATAGTTAGCAGTAAGATGTTACGTCTCAATCTGTAAGAAAAAGATTGGCCTTTCTTTTTTACGGTAAGGTTAAGTTACTGTTATTCCCGTCTAACTGAGCCTTAAGCCTATCAGGTACACACGATTGTCTGGAGCAGATCTCTTAACATCCAAAATATTTACATTAAGGGATTCATGCTTATTTTAAAATAAATAAAACAAATATTTTGTGACCGTCATTAAGAAGATCAAAGGCAGTGTTGGGGAGATTTTCGATTACTCAGCATGCAACAAAATTCTGCTTGATGAACGTTGATCACGTATATTTTAATTTTAATCTGTTATTTTTGTTTCCTAATTAAATTACAAATAAAGAATTTGTTTTCGTTCTGGTGTTGCTTTGTTGTTATCATGACCAAACAAATAAAGTAAATTGTTCATTCGTTCAACTGATTCTGGCAAGGAAGCAGATCTCGCCTCACTCTTATTATCGTTTAAGGGCGTCGCATAGCTTTATCGCATTACGGTTTTTCGAGGTCTCGACATTGACCATTTGCATTGGATTCAACCTTACTTATACGTTATGTTGATGTTGGAGTACCAAGTAAAACTTATTTGTGAACACCTCTAATCAATCCTTAGGAAAAATGGTGATGGTATTATGTGTTAATTACAGGCAAAAAAAGTTCTTAGCTGCTACCAAAGTCTTGTAACTTAAAAATAAACAAGTTTACTATTTGCTGCTTAACACACACACATAACCATAAGTCCTGGTTCACACACATGAAGTTTTTTTTTTTTTAAACAAACAGTTTGTTTAATCAATTTTGCTTGTTCCTCTTTACTTAAACTTAAGCTCGTATGGAATATTACGGCACCAAAAAAAGCAAGGTAAAATATATAAATCCCCTCTCCAAAACAGTAAGACTTGACAAATCAAACCAGGGGCCTAATTCTGGCAGTCGTGATCGAGTACTTTCTCGATTCGAAAGCAATTTTATTTCAGTCGATACTGAACGCATCGAAATTATTTTTTCAGTATTGTGAAACTCAAATTAATGCTTTACAACACTGAAAAAATAATTCCGACTCGTTCAGTATTGACTGAAATAATTAGAAATTAAATTGCTTTCGAATCGAGAAAGTACTCGATCACGAATGCCAGAATTAGGCCCCAGATGTGTGTCAACAAGGGCAAAATATCATAGAATGTGTGTGTGTTGTTTGTCCAAAATAATTTTAAAGCAATTAACTTCGAACGGGTACCTAGTGTTTAAATTATACATCTGTGTAATTTTAATGTAGAAAAAAGGTTTCATTTTTAGTAATATGAATAGAAACTGCATTGTGTATATATTTATTTTCATGTGTGTAACTTTGTTCGATGTGTAGCATATAACCTGTGAAATTTTTTTTTTTATAATTATATACATAACCAAATTCAAAATACCCTATTAATTAACAAAAATCTTATTCTTTTTCTCTTTTGTCTCTTTTCATATAAAACAAATAAAAAAACCAAACAAACCAAAAATCATTAACGCACTTTTGATAAACTACACAACAAATATTTTTTTTATTAATTTTTTGTTAATTTTTGTGCAATATGTTATATAAATAATTGATATTACAAAATTTTTTATATCGTTTGTCTTTTTTTCAATTTTAAAAATGCTTTTTTGTTCATTTCTCTATTTTTTTTTCATTTTTATTAAAAACGCTACGGCTGCGCGTGTCTAAAAATATCGTGTGTTACCCAACATAAACCTCCCACACGCGCACCTGCCCTTGCTTTGTCTCTCTCTCTTTTTTATTCATTACTTAATCGTTTTAATATTGTGTGTGTACATATGTATGAATGTGTTAAAAAACAATCCGTTCGTCTGCAAATTTCCATGCTATCAACGAAATTTGATTTCAAAAAACATTTTTAAAATAAAAACAATTTCGAACGCACTGTAAAAAATATGAAATGGTCAAATTTTGTGTTATTTTTTCAAAATATGTATATTTAAAACGAAGTATGTAGTAAAATGCGTTGTAGTGGCCATAAAAACCATTGGTAACATAATGTTGGTTACCTATTTGCTACAATTTATGTTTGCGGTTATTGGAGTTCAGCTTTTTAAGGTAAATTTAACAACGGAAGATTAATTTCAACATTTAGCTAATAGAACTTAACTTTTTATATAGAAGTTGAAAATTTTTCGCTCATAATTATGAGAGTAAGATATAGATATCAGGACCGTAAATAAAATTTAACCAAAAAATTTACAATCAAAAATTCTCCAAACTAGAGTCAACGGAGACCTATACTATCATATACTCCAAGATCAAGCCTTGAATGGACGCCACTGTCCTAGATTCTCATTGAAGTGCTCTTTCAGAATCTATGATGATCTTAAAAAAAACGATCACAACTCCACAGTAAAGAGTTAGTTTTTAACGAAAAAATAAAACATCGGATGAAACTCTTTATAAGAGAGTTTTATTTCGTCGTCATAAAATTAAGCTATTTGGAGTAGTTTTAATTCCCCATCGGGAAAAAGAAGGAGTAGGGAGGCCTTCTTGCTCCATTCCATACTCATATCTTTTTTTCACAAGTTGTCATTGCGGAGAAGGCCTTCTGCTCTCGCTTCTACAGCAGGTACATAAGAAGGGTAAAGGGACCAAAAAAAATTGATTTTGCTTTTGCTTGTGCAAAAAAACAATACAAAAAATGTTACTCCTTCTCTACTCCTCAGAGAAGCGAGTGTGGAAGGTGTATCTTATCTTTTATACGAAAGAGCCGAGGCCTTCTATGAGGCCTTCTTTAGCAGTTAGATAAGAATAGTAATTGAAACAAAAATCTTTTAAGCAGACCTCCAAAAAGGCCTGAAGTAAGAAGGTCTTCTGAGTTTTCCCGCTGGGTCAGAGCCCGGCAACACAAACATGCAGACTTTTTGTTTTTTTGTGAGAGAATAATAACTCTCCCTCTCAGAAGCACTTAAAGAAATTTTTGTGTTATGTTCTTGTTTTTAAAATCAATCTGGCTGTTAATGTAAAAAACTCAAAACATAAGCGTATGTTTTATATAAAATAAAAAAAACAAAAAAACATTAATATTAAATAAATCACATTCTTTAAGAAAATTAAAAAAAACTATAATATGTATAATATGTATAAATTCAGAAATTAATTACTTGCGTTCAAAAAACTTAATTTCATTAACATTCGGGCTTGTCAAAAAAATTTCGGCGAACAAGAAATTAACAGCCTGTTCAACGATTTCGAACGTTAACGTTCGCATAGAAAATTACATTTAAAACAAAAACAAATTGTCGAATTTTGTTTTTGTTTTAAATGTAATTTTCTATGCGAACGTTAACGTTCGAAATCGTTGAACGGGCTGTAAATTCCCATTCCCATTTCTCGCAGTGGAATTCTAAAGCAATCGTCAACAGAACCTTCTTGTTTGATTGTTTGTTTGTTTTTTACAAAGTGAGAGCGAATGTTATTGTAAGAAAAAAAGCACGGTGTAGTACTTTTGCGGGCCTCTGTTTTAATTATACCCTCTAAGATAAATTGTAATGATCTGACCAGCTGCAAGCTTCAAAATCAATTTATTTTATGACGGCAAAATAAAACTCTTTTTTTAAGAGTTTCATACGATCTTTAATTTACACGTTGAGAAATAACTATTTTAGCTGAATTTTTTTTTTAATTTATATAATAACTGTTAGAAAAGACATTTTTGATATAACTTATAACCGCTACGGTCCCTGACAGATTTTCATAAAGTATAAAATAAAATGACGGAGTCGGTTTAAGTGTAACTCGCACGTATTTATAATATAAATATATAAATATGTATATATGTATATATTTGTTCCTTTTACTCCTCCGGGGAGCATAGGGTCGCTATAAATATATACACACATTTAAAGATTACGTCGCTACAAGGCCACAAAGTACGGCGTCTTTATTTACATAATATTTTTTTTACGTTTCTAAAAGTTTAATTTTTAGACTTCTACTTTTATATACCCCCAATCTCGAAAACCATTTAATCTTAGCAACAAAATATGTACAGTCGACTCTCGATTATATAAAACACGTTTCGTTAACATGAATATCTCGATAATTTGAATAGTTTCTAGGTGCGTTAAAAAACATTAATTAAATTAAAAAAGATTCATATAGTTTGGTTCCCTGAGTAATTCGAAATTATTTGACTCTACACTTAATAAGTGTAGAAATATAAACGAAAGTAGGTCTTGTCCAGCACAACAAGGCTCTGTCCTTGAAATTTGCGAAACTCCTCAAAAATATCGAGTTACGGGTAAACAACTGGGGTTTTGTACCTTTTGCACTCATATGTCAACCGAACTGAGGTCTTTCGCAGATGTGTTCATGATATTTAAGTAATATCGTTGTAACTATACGTATTTCTCCAGCAAGCTCAATTTAATAAAAGAATTTCTCTATTTTTTAACTATGAAGATGTTTTTGTATATTGTTTTTATTTAGGAGCCGTTCTATTTATGAATTTATTATAAAAGTATGCATGTTTATTAATGAGTTAAATGCTGCCGAGTTATTAAACTTTCAATAAAACTCGTCGTTGTCTCATCATCAGGTCCGTTATTTTTGAGTGTGACGAAGAAGTAGAATTTGTGAATATGCATTTGTATGTGTCTTACATTTTTTACAACAAACAATCATTTGCATTCTATGATGACGTAGATGCGCAGTAGACATTAGAGTTGGGCAAAATCGTTCCTTTTGTGGAATCGTTCCGACCGATCCGTTAGATCAAAGGAACTAGGTCGTTCCTTTCGTTCATCGTTCCTGTTTTGTACTTTGAACAATGAATGAACGAGGAACGATAAAACTTCTTTGTCGTTCGTAAAAACGTCAATAAAGAAATATTTTATATATTATTGTTTGTTCTCATGTTGTGGCGTAACGACTACGTTAATAATAATTATATAATTTCTTAAATGTTTGTAAAAAATAATAACTGTTTTAATCTGCGCGGAATGCTGTTGCTGGTGGTGAACGAGTGGTATATTGCTAAAATATATTGCTTTGAATCACATCAGTAATTGATATAATTAGAAATTTTTTATGTGTCACGATCTAAATACACAAAAGTCGGCAACACTGATCAACACACAAAAAATTAACCTACAGAAATACATGTGATGATTGTGATGATTCAACGGATTGCAATTGCGGAACGAGGAACGATAAAAAAGGAACTATTGAAAAAGTCCGCACCGTTCCTTTTAGGGAATCGTTCAATGGAACTAGGTCGTTCCGGAACGACACAACTCTAGTAGACATTTCTTTTTGTACGGCTGAATGCGCAATCTTCTTTTTTTGATTCATGGATAATGACTACTTAAATGCATGAGCATAAGAATGTGTGGGATTTGATTTTGAAAAATTGTTCTATGGCGTGCGCATCAATGAATGCAAACAAAGTACGTTCAATCATCCAACTCACCCATGCACAAATCAAATGATTACGAAACGATGCCAATATTACTCAACGTTGAACTTTTGTTTTTGCATAGATACCCTACCGTCAAATGAGTAGCTAACTACAAAAATAACCAACTTTAAGTTAGCTTGTATAGACTAACTTAAAGCCAACTACTACGCAATGCAAAATTTGCATTAACCAAAGTGTATACAAACACTGTGTAGTATATTTGAAGTAGAGAGAGCCAAGTCGATTGGCAAACAAACGGCTCCAATACCCACAAAAGATTTAATTTATTTAGGGCCATTATTACAATATACGGAGTAGAAATTGGTAATCGGTTATGGCCAGGTTATAGTATAATTAAAAAAAATAACTAAGTGCAATTTTTCGATTTCGACAGGTGATTTAAATCGAAGTGGAAACATAGCATTACTTATAGTTTTGCATTATAACCACTTTTTTATTGTGATTATTTTTAAAAATATTAAGTTTGTAACAATCGGCCTTAACTTAAACTTACTAAGCTTTAAGCTAACTTAAAGTAGTAAGTTTATAGCTAGCTACAAAAAGTTAACTTTAAGTTAACGGATAGGTAGCTAACTTTAAAGTTAATTGAAAGTAACGCAGAGTCGGACAATTGACTACTTCCTAGGACATCGCAAAGTTAAAATAGTTAGTTAATTCCATATAAAAGTAGTGCAAGTGTCAACCACCACTACTTGAGAAATAGTTAGCTTTCGGTTAATTTAAAGTTAACTGAATGTCCGACAGGGTAGAATTGATGTTATTTAAAGCGTATGAGTAAATCAAGCAAATTAGTGATTTTTGCAGTTATCTGGTCTACACAATTAATTTAACCGTTATCGCGATTAATCGCACCGTTCGCATAATATTTCACGCGATTATGATTTAAACATTTTACATAGTCTGTTTCGTTCACAATTTAAGTTAAAAATATATTAATACACGAGTTATTTCTTCAACTTTTCTGTAATAAATTAAGCAATTACGAAATATATAGTCCTACTATGAATGAGTGTACCAGTATTCGTGGGACGGGATATTTTAACTAATAAGATTATTAAAAAAAAAAAAAACAGAAAAAGGAACTTATGTTATAATTAGATGTCAAAACACTCTGGAATTCTATTATTCCAAAATGGGAAACAATAATTCTATAAAATGACTGCATTAAAGAATGTTTTAGGAGATAGCATTATCAACCTAAAAATTAATAATTGTTGATTAGTTTTTTACAATGTATAGTTCATATGTATTACGTTTTGTTCTGCTTCTTATTACATACAAATTTTATTTATCTTTAAAATAAATAAGTATGTATATGAAATACTAGAAATAAATATGCGATTAATCGTGAATCGCATTAAAGACTTTTTTTAATCGTAATCGCTTTATTTGAGCCCTAACCACGATTTATTTTTACACCAAAGCTGTTTTGCCAAGTCTACATTAAAAACTTCATAACTTAGAAAATAAGAAAAACAAACCTTTAAAGTCATCTTTTCTAAAAGACTATTTTGTTGCCTTTAAATAAAAAAAATTATTTTTGCACATATTGGAATAAATGTTTTAAAAACACAAACTTAAACTTGAGTTCATTATTTATTTCGTACAGTGTATAAATTCGTCTTAAATAAAAGTTTTTCATTATTATTAAAGTAAAGCACTATCAGAGAGCAAAAAATCGGAATTTTGTATTTAAATTTCGACAATGAGGCGTGATAACCACTTAGTAAAGAAATTCGTATTCTTATGGTTAAAAACTCAAATTGGGCAGGAGCTTTAGCGATATATCGACTAAAATTATCTTCCCGAATCAACAGTAAGAAGTATCGTTAAAAGAAATATAAAAATGTAAAAATTATTGCAACAACGTTACAAAAACTTAAGACGGCTCTCCAAAATTAGGCCTAGCGACAAAGAAGCTTTAGAAGCTTTAATAAGACCCAACTATAATATAAATAACTGTACGGATACATGCATAATCAAATGTGTCAAACCATATTGAACTTAGGGAACTTCTTGTGAAGTTTTATGAAACTGTCATTTGCTTAAGCAAACTGCGAAACTGGTCGCACATTCCGTTAGGAGTCAAATTTTTTATCTACCCACACAATAATAGTGGAATGGGTATTATGCATTTGTAATGACGTTTGTAACACCTTAACATATTGATCCTAGACCAAACCTCTAAGTATACCGATCGACTCAGAATCACTCCCTGAGTCGATCTAACGATGTCCGCCCGGCTGGCAGATTGGCTGTCCTTGTAAATATTGTGTGCAAAGTACTGAACGCTGTTTTGGAGATAATATGGTAATTTGATACGTACGTTCTAAATGGCACAATGACCAAGCCTATTAAAAATAGGGTGTATCGGTCCATTATTTCACATTGCCCCCATACAAGCTTCTTTCCGGGATAGGGTCGTTGTGCCCATTAGCCATCTTATTATTTTGGTATTAAGATTAAATTTGGTCCAAATTTCAATCAAAATCATCTTACCAAATTGTATTGTAATCAGTCCACATTCGACCACAGCTCCCATACAAATACTACTCCGGAAAATAGCTTTTAATGCCATAGCTCCCTTAAAACGTAAGTATTAACATAAAAATTGGCGACAATTACTTTTACGGTAGCTACTATGACATGACAAAATGCTGTGCTGGTGGGTTCAAAATTAGCCATGGGTCTCATAGAAACCTCCTTCCTAAAGTCACTTAAGCCTACAGTACACGGAATGTAAAAAGCCACATGCGCATGTGGTCCTGACGTAATTTTGACGTCACTACAAAGCCACAATAGCAAGTTCGTGATGTGTGATGCGACAAAATTACGTCAGAACCACATACGAATGTGGCTTTTTACATTCCGTGTACTATAGGCTTTAAAGATATAAATTTCATAAAGATGAAAATATCTAAATAAGGGTCTAAACACAATGTAGCGATAATTTATTGCGGTGCGGTTTTCATTTAATTTTGAAGTAAAAAACCGCAGTGCGGAACGGCATAAAATTAAAATCTATTTTATTTTCATTGCGGACTTTTTTTCTCTCTCAACAAGGCGAATTTAAATCGCCTTGTCTCTCAATTTTTGATTCTCTTTCAGATGTTGCCATAGTTTTTGAATAATTGGCTATGTTCACAACATTTTTGAAAACAAACAACATTATAACAAAGTATGCACAAATAAATTAATAAAAATTTAACCAAAAATGACAACTATTTCCGTCGCCGTCTTCCTTTATATTATGGGGTGCGTATGCAAATGCATCACTGCGCTGCATCAGTGATTTCAAATGGTTATATATTTATCAGTGAAGTAAATGTGGGCCAAAAAATTGTGAAATACTCCACAAAAATAATAGTCACACAATAAAAACAATTATAATTATTTTTTTATCGGCTTTAAATAAAGTTTGCTTTTCTGATGCAGCGCAGTGATGCATTTACGAACGCACCCATGTTTATCTTTCTCTCCCGCAACGAGAAATCGCACCGCACCGCAAACATTGTGTTTAGACCAAAGATAGGCAAACACATACATTTGTATTTTATAATAATGTTAGTGCTATATGACTCTCCCGCTCTCATTGTTCTGCAGCGTTGCCATAATTCTTTTTTTTTCGAAAACATTGCATATTAAACACACGTACGGAAGAAAACCATTTATTGAAGTTTATAAAAAATAAAAACCGAAATCGTCTCACAGATGAACATCTCGAAGAACTCATGCGTATAAAATGTTGTCCTTACAAGTTTGACATAGATGAAGTAGTCAAAAGTATTGAATAAGCTAAGTTCTTTTTTTCTGTCATTATTATGTGTTTCAATGTTACATAATAATGGATTATAATGAAGTTTGATCAAGCTATTAAAAGGCATAAACCTCGTATAAAATGTAATACCAAAATTTAAAGAAACAAATTGTGATGTAAAACAGCACAATTTACAAAAAAAAAACTCATTTTTTAAACAGAGAACTTATCTTAAAAAAATTTACAATTATGTTTACAAGATTTTGTTTGTCGTGCTTAATTCCCAATCTGTCTTGATAAAAACACTTGAAATTTATTGTTGATGGCATAAGCTATTTGTATGCGCATTTCACTGGTTGCTTAGGCCAGATTGTCAGGAAACTTCATCCAAGGATTTTAGAAAAACTAAAGATATTAAACAAATAAAACTGTTAAGCGAATAAGAATTATAAGCAACAGTTATACTTATAACAATATAAAAGTTTTAACAAAAACAGTGAGTTTATCTTTTCTTACATTATAAAAAAAACTTTTTCTTAACAAAAAAAAACTTTTTTTAACAAAAAAAATCACAATTGGCAACGTTGCTCAAGCAACAAGCGTAACACAACATACCAGTGCGACTGCTCATGCGAGACTGAATGGTTTTCATATTTTTCTTCTGTACGTGTGCTTAAGTACGTGTAAATAAGAGAGTAACAAAGCGCCCATGGGCGGCCTTTTGCCTATCTCTGGTTTAGACTCGCATAGTCGCCACAAAGAACTTTCACAATTCACTTGATTAAACGTTTAATTCACTTGATTAAACTTTTGATTAAAACTGATTTTATTTTTGATTAATCCGTTTACTGGGGCAAAATTTTTTTCTGTGTAGATTTGTCGAAAAACGTTTGGTGTATGAATTAATAGTGTTGAGGGCTCGTAATTTGAAGTTTATTTTTTTCAACTCTATAATTTGAACTGATAACGTTAATGTGTTCGTGTTTTTAAACTGCTTATCTGGTCCCTTGAATTATAAATTATCGAGAGTCGACTACATAAAAATAGTTTGTTTAAAGTATCTCACACCTCTGAAGGTTTTTACAGAGCAAAATTGTTAGGATCTGGCGGATAAAGCAATGCATATTATAATTAAGAGATCTGTTAAAGGAGTCTTTAAACTCTATTAGCAATACGGTAGACTTGGGGTAGAGGGAGCCCAGGATTGAGAGAATTACTAGAACAAGGGGACGGCAGAAATTCTTTAATTGAGTACTATATAGTGGGAACATTCGAACTGTTGAGTACTAAGAAGTGTGAATTTCGCCGCTTTTGTGTGATTTTGTACATAATAAAGCTTTGCTTAGGATGACAACTGTGCTGATGATGTTAAAGACGTTATCGATCACGCTCATCAAATTGTAGTTGATGCTGACGAGGACGAGTATGAGGAGACAAATATCCAAAAATGTACAATTAAGTGCCCAAACAGATACATTTTTTAGAAAAATTTAATTAATTTACGAACATATTATCCTTGTCTGGCGAAAAAACACTGTATGATACTCATAAAGAAGGATATGATGATTGTTACATCTATAAAAACAACAAAATCGTCAATGTCTAGGGGACCTGATGGCATCCCAGCTGGCATTGTGCTCATGATTTGGCTACTCCTGTAACAATAATGTTTTATGTATCATTAGAATATGGATACTTTACCCATTTTGGAAGAAAACCTTCATAATATATTTAAATCAGGAAACAAGTCCAACTACAAAAACTTTAGAGGCATTGCAAAATTAAGTTCAATTTCTAAACTTTTTGAAATATGCTTAACGGACTCACTCCTCCGTAGTGTTATTTTATTGCTTACCATGCCAGCATGGTTTCAGGAAAGGTTGTTCTGCAGGGACCAATATTTAACTCCAATAACTCGCGCTTTTAATGATGGTCAACTAACTGACATTATTTATACAGACCAAAGCAAGGCCTTTGATAAAGTCAACCATAATATACTTACTACCATGCTGAATTTTTTGGGCTTTAGTCGCAACACCTTGTGCTGCTTACGGTCGTATTTAATTTGCAGAACGCAGTGTGTTCTTTTCGATAATACCACTATTAAGGAAATTTGCGTCAGCTCTGGTGTCTCCCAATGAAGTCCAGGTGACTTTGTCCAGGTGGTCCTTTGTTATATTTAAATGTACGCGGGTGATGTTAAAATTTTTCTCACCTATAAATTATCTTCAGATGGAGTACATTTAAAATGTTTTTACATATAAAATAAATAAAATCAGATAAAATCTTAAAAAGAAAAAAGATAAAGATTTTCAGGAAATTACACTTCAATGCTTTTCCCTGGACGGTTACCAACTTGAGTTAGTTGGAGATTTTCTAAATCTTGGTATTCTACTTGATCCTAAGTTACATTTTCGCAAACACATTACAATGACGATAAATAAAGCTCATCCCGCACTTGCTTATATTAAACGATGGCCTAATGGGTTTACAGATCCTAATATTAGTAAACAACTTTACACATCCCTAGTAAGACCAATTTTAGAGTATTGTTTTATTGTCTGGCATCCTGAAATGAATGTACTCATAGACCGAATCGAATTTGTTCAGGAATGTTTTCTCTTATTCCGTCTGAGTAGCTCTTTAATCGTTATGCTGGGAATCTTCTTCCTTCGTGCATAAAGAGGTAGTGATTAATATAACTACCTACCTAAAAAAACCGAAGGACTATGCTAAAAGTGGCATTTTTGATGAGTTAATGGTGATGTCCTCTCCGGCTTTATTTTTCGCAAAATAAATTTTAATATGCCACGAGGTTCCTCCCGACACTTTATGCCTTTACACATTTCTGTTGTTCAAACAAATTATGCTAATGCTGATCCGTTTAGGAAAATATGTAAACATTTAAATGAATGTTAAATAGTTTTTCTAAACTTGAAATTTTGGTAGTCACTATGTTTTCTTTTCAGATTTAAAACAAGACGTCGATTGACAAAGAAAGCATTCAGTTGAGTTCTTTTCAGCTAAATTTTATTGGAAATATATCCACAGCAGTGCCGCCATGACTTAAAATCTCTTCTCGGTGGCCCAGCTCTATTTAGCTTTTCGGACAGCTGCTCCCAAAGCTTATTAGCCACTGTTCATTCTTTACCACAAGTTGGCAAAATATTTATGGCCAATTGTGAGGGCTTAGACATATATTCTGCCATCCTTTTGCAATTAGAATTTATGAAAGTTATTTACGAGAATACAAAATTTATCATTAACCCTTATGTCAACAGCTACATACCCGGGTATGTTTTGAATTTTAAAAACTCTGTATCTCTGAAAGTAGCTGTCATATCGCTCTCAAACTTCATGATATCCTTACTAAAAGTGTTTCCTAACATATTCTGATGTTTGAATAAAATTGGACAAATCAGACCATGGGTGTGGTTATTTTTTTATTCCTACTCCCTCAAGTCAACCGTAGTTCAAGTAATAAAGAGCAACTAACAAGTTTTTGCTCAAAAGCCACTTAGTGTAAATATTCATACATGAAAGCAAAGAAAAAATGCACAAGTCTTTGCTAAAACAAACGTTATTTTAAGTATCCATGCATAAAAACAATTTAAAATAGGAAAAAATTTCAAATAAAATACAAATAAAACGAAAAAACAATAACAACAACATGTGTTTGCATACCCGGGTATGCTTGCTGTTGATGTAAGTATAATTTTTCAGCTGTTGACATAAAGGTTAATACGATTTCTGTATGACGTGCTAAATTCCCAATTTTTCATATTTGATAAATACACTGAAATTTATTGTTGAGGGAAAGCTAGCTTCTATGCGCATTTCACTGGTTGCTTAGGCCAGCTCTTCAGGAAACCTTTTCCTAAGATTTTAGAAAAGCTAAAAATATTATACGAATAAAACCCTAAAGCGAATAAGAATTTTAAACACTCAAAGTCCTACTCGTAAGTAACAATACCAAAGCTTAAACAAAAAACCAACAATAAACAGTGAGTTTATCTTTTCTTACATCCCCCTACAATTGGTTGGGTTCTTTCCGACTGTAATTGTTTATATTTCTTAAACTTGCATATTTTTCCTTTTGATTGTAACTTGCAGAATACATTTTTGCCGCAAAAAATTGAATTATCGAATCAAATGACAGCTCAAGTAATGTTATCTGTTTGGTTACCCGATATCGAATGCTATTATTTCAAATTACGACACATTTAATACGATATCGAATGCCATGGAAACAAAATAAAAATGTCGATAAATTTTGCTAAATACACTATAAAAGTTCAGTGCTGAAGTCTGGCACCGCGTTACCGAAACTGAAGACACAAACTATACAAGTAAATTGTGCAATTTTTCATTTTAAATTTATGAGTAAAGATGACAACATGTGCAATTGGACTTTCATGAGTCTATTGTTGCGCCACAATTCAGGCGATTCTTTGCATAATTCTGGGAACTCTCCCAAATATTTTTCATTGCAAACACTACACAAGTTCACTGTACAGTTATACAAACTAAAGCAAATATCCACACGTTTTCACTGAGTTCACAGCGTTAATGGCATAATCACCGTCATTCACCACACAAACGCATTGTGCAGTGTCAGACTTGAGCACTGAACTTGTGTAGTGTATGACTACGGGGACCATATTTTATAAAGTTTAAAAAAAGTCTGATTATTCAAATAGACATCAGTTAAAAGTAGTGGGAAGTCGGCAGATAAAATCAATATCGGTGGGAGCCCCTGGTTTCTAGTTCTACAATTAAATTTAAGTTTTATATATAAATTAAAAAAAAATCTTGCTTTTTTAAAAAATTAGAATGGAGTTTTCGTTGCAAAAAAAACTTCCATAATAATCCGCAAATATAAATTGTAATCAAAGTCCTAATCCATATCTATGTAAAGAATATATCGGTAGCAAATACCATGTACAAACTTAGTTTAGTACCCGAGTCTTACTTTAAAAAAATAACTTTGAACTAAGAAAATTATTAGTATCCATAGAAATAATATTTCCCTTTTGGTGAAAATGTACAAATACACAATTTTAGTTTATAGAAATGTACATAGCACCAAGCTTTCCTAGAAAATATATAAACATTTAGTATTGTTTTGTAATTTGTAGCTCATATCCCAGGTTACATTTAAACATGCACACATGTACATATGAATTATTTGCCTTTGGGCAAAAATCAAAAATACTTTTTTAAGCAAATAGAAATTTAAGAATGAGTTTTCCAAAAGTTATCTAACTGCAGCTTCAACGATTTCGAACGAAAATTTTGTTCGCTTAACTTAGTTACATTGTAAACAAAAACAATCTGCTTGTATTAAGAAAATGAAAACAACCATAAAAAACGAAAATTTGTTTTTGTCTTGGAAATAATCTCTTACACGAAATTTTGTTTTCATAATCTAAAAACAGGCAGAATAACTTAAAACTGGTTTTTGTTTTGAATTTAATTTAAAAGAACGAAGTTACCGTTCGAATTCGATGAACAGGCCGTTAGTCTGGGTTCACTCTATGAAAGTTTTATTGGTAAAAGGGAACAAGAAGAGGCTATTCTTCTCTGCCCTCTGAGCAATATACTCAGGCTTTCTGAAAGAAAGCTTTTGTAGTGTGAACACAGACAAAAGAATTCAAATAAACTTGAACAACCGTATCAATGCAAATTGCCAAATTATGGCTCAAAGTTTCCACAGCCGTTACAAGATTTGAGTTTTTTCTTGCTGGTATACATAAATGGACGTGTGAGGAGCTCAGAAACTCTGACTGAAATGAAAAACTTTTACAAATTGAACATGGCGAAATGGGCTTGGAAAGATTGTAGGACTGTTTTTATTTATTATTTATTTATATTTTATAATTTATTATTTTAAAAAAGTAATTTTATTTTTCATGTTTTTCTTGGATATATAATTGCTGATTTTTTATATTTTATATCACAAATTATGTTGTCTAATGAAACTTATCACTAGGGGAAATTTTTTAAATGTTCGGATGGTTCCAAGATGTATGAAAGCGACTGTCAGTAAGTATTTCATAAATTGTCTATAAATGCTAAAATCTGTGGTCAATGAAAAGAACCAATCAATTGGTTTTTGTTGTTAATTAACTAATTTAGTGGAACATATTTGATTTATGAGAACGGTGATATAAATAAGCCTAGACTAAAGGAACGTGAGTGGAAAAATAATAAATTTCATTTTGATGATGTGGCCAAAGCGATGCTTACGCTATTTACGGTATCAACATTTGAGGGATGGCCAACGTGAGTACACATTATTATCAACGCTGCAGTCAGACGTTCAAGTTTTGCTTTCAACACAAAAATTAAAATCTCCGACTATTTGTTGAGGATACTATGATTTTCAAACGTTCGTTCGTTTGTGAAAATGTTTAATTTTACATAATTTTCAATTTGAAATCAAACCTTGGTGTTTGTTGGGTAAATTTAAAAAGTATGTATGAATGTATTAGTCAAAGATCTAGACGTATTGAAACTAGAAACAAGATATAAAGCAAAACTTGATCGTGAAATTCCCAAGTAAATCAAAATCTCGGTCATTTTCTGATTAAAAAATATTTCACTTGATCCCACATAATTAAAATTTTTATTAAAAAATTGAATGTGATTTATTTTAAGGCTCCTCTATGTCTCAATTGATTCAAATAAGGAAAACGGTGGACCGATACATAATTTTCGTCCAATTGTAGCTGCCTATTACATTATTTACATTATCCTAATCGCCTTTTTCATGGTCAACATATTCGTCGGTTTTGTGATTGTCACATTCCAAAATGAGGGCGAGCAAGAATACAAGAATTGTGAGCTTGATAAAAATCAACGTAACTGCATTGAATTTGCTTTAAAAGCGAAACCTGTGCGCCGATATATACCGAAGCATGGTATACAGTATAAGGTATGGTGGTTTGTGACATCATCGTCATTTGAATACTCCATATTTGTTTTAATCATGATTAACACCGTAACATTGGCTATGAAATTCCATAAGCAACCAGAGTATTATACAGAAATATTGGATGCTTTGAATATGATATTTACAGCAGTATTTGCATTGGAATTTGTTTTTAAACTGGCAGCGTTTCGATTTAAAGTAAGTTTTGGAAATTATCCTGCAATTATTTATTTTATATAATTTTTAACTCAAGTTTAGGAATCTGAAAAGATGATGATAAAGAACAAACAAACAATTCCTGCCTCTATCTAAAGTTAGCTTTAACTTTTTAAAGGCCCACATTAAACAGCAACCTACATAAAATTTGACACTAGTTTGTTTAAAGATGTCAAAATCCTTTTTTTGGAAATTATGGCTACTTTGGCCAAAATCCTAATTCTTAAAGAACATTTATAGTGAATTCGTAGAACGGCTTAACCCTAGGTATGCTTTTGCGGATCCTTAATCCGTATGCGCTCTAACTGCTGCTGGTCTTTAACGCATGATACTGACAGCAAAGTTTATAAAAAGCAGAGAAAAACATGTCATTTCTAAACAAGAAACAAAAAATTCGGCGCCGTGCAATAAAGCCATAGGAAATAAAACCATATGGCTTTATTTCCCAATGAATTGAGAAATAAAGCCATATGGCTTTATTACCACCACCCAAGTGCAATAACACCATAATCGTTTAGTAACCAAAGTGGAAATAACGCCATAACAGTGGCTTTAATTAGCGAAGCCGGTGTTTGTTATACCATATAGGAGAAAATCCTTGCGCCCGGCCGAAGGCCGGCTATGCAGAGAAGCTTTAGTTAGCGAAGCCGGTCTTTGTTGTACCATAGAGTAGAAAATCCTTGCTTTCGGCCGAAGGCCGGCTATGCAGAGAAGCTTTAGTTAGCGAAGCCGGTCTTTGTTGTACCATAGAGTTGAAAATCCTTGCTTTTGGCCGAAGGCCGGCTATGCAGAGAATCTTTAGTTAGCGAAGCCGGTCTTTGCTATACCATAGAGGAGAAAATCCTTGCGTCCAAAAGTGTTTTCCTTATATTTTTTATATAAGCACCCAGAGAAAATCCAACAAAACAATTATTAAATAAATTGCAATTACATGAAAAGAAAAAAATTTAAAAGGGAAATAAGGCCGTGTATGGCTTTATTTCACTCCTTACATGGAAATAAAGCCATATGGCGTTATTTCTCAATTCATTAGGAAATAAAGCCATATGACTTTATTTCCTATGGCTTTATTGCACGGCGTCAAAAAATTCTAAACACAAAAAATTGTATAATTAATTTATTTTTTAATAATATACAATACAATATAATTTTAGTTAACCATTTGGCAAAGCCTTATTTTACGCCATAATAAATATATATATTGATTGATACCCATAAACAAGTTAGAGCTTCAGGAAATTTATTTTTCACACTTCCAACACTATAAGTTAGCCATTAATTTACCGATGCATGCCTTGTTTGAAAGATAAATTCAAATCCGTTGGGAAACAAAGAAGTTATGTCACTTTCAATTTGAAACTTTAGCAAATACATTTTCACTACATTTACCGTTATAAAATCACTTTACAAAGTGACCTAAAAAAACTAAAACTATTTTCGGTCCTTATGGCCTCCAACGAAATTAAATTGGTACATGAGAGCCCCTGAATAATTTTCATATGACTTTACAACTTTATGACTTGACTTGTGAATGCCCCAAGTGAAATTATTATTATATTATAAATAATAATTTGATAAGGATTTTAATATTTTATAATCTAAACAATCTTTTTTATTTTTTCATATGCCACTATTGCTATTTATATATAATCGTCATTTGACTAGAACTATTTTGGGGATGCCTGGAACACGTTTGATTTTATTATTGTGCTCGGAAGTTTTATAGACATTGTGTACAGCGAGATAAAAACAAAGGAACAGGTTTTGACAACACCTTGTACGGTAATGCAAGGTTGTAAACCGAAGGCCAAAGTAAGTATTAAACCAGTGAGAGTGCATTTTAATTATTACTAAATATTTTTTTTACTTTTACACTAGGGTGGTTCCACATTAATTTCGATAAATTTCTTCAGACTCTTTCGTGTTATGCGCTTGGTAAAGCTATTGAGTAAGGGCGAAGGCATACGAACACTTTTGTGGACATTTATTAAATCATTCCAAGCTTTGCCTTATGTAGCTCTTTTGATTGTAATGCTTTTCTTTATATACGCCGTCATTGGCATGCAGGTCAGTTTTCGAAATTGATATGCGTTAGAGTATGTACATTGAATTTGGATATTGTTAGGTGTTTGGAAAAATCGCATTGGATGATGACACTGCTATACATCGAAATAACAATTTCCAGACGTTCCCGCAAGCTGTCTTAGTTCTGTTCCGTTCGGCCACTGGTGAGGCGTGGCAAGACATTATGATGGATTGTTCACCACGCGATGAAGTGAAATGTGATGAGGAATCCGATTCACATCCAGGAAATTGTGGTTCCAGCATTGCGTTTCCATATTTCATATCCTTTTATGTTCTATGCAGTTTTTTGGTAAATTTGTGCTTTAAGAAAAATATTATTCATGCATTGCAAGATATTATTGTATATTAAAAGAAAATTAGTCTCTAAGCAATCGGTGAAAATTTTAATATCATTATAACTTATTTGCATATTCACAGAAAGAAATATTTAATAACTTTAAACTTAAATTGACTTTGATGCATTATAGAAAATATGGTTTGTTTTACTTTTAAGATCATTAATCTTTTTGTTGCTGTTATTATGGATAACTTTGATTATTTAACGCGTGATTGGTCTATATTGGGACCCCATCATTTGGACGAGTTTATAAGATTATGGAGTGAATATGATCCCGATGCAAAAGGACGCATTAAACATTTAGATGTAGTCACATTATTGCGCAAGATATCGCCGCCATTAGGGTTTGGAAAGTTATGTCCCCATCGCATGGCTTGCAAAAGATTGGTTTCCATGAATATGCCCCTGAACTCAGACGGCACGGTTTTGTTTAATGCCACATTGTTTGCTGTGGTACGCACGTCTTTAAGTATAAAGACCGATGGTAACATTGATGATGCGAATGCGGAATTGCGAGCGACCATTAAACAGATTTGGAAACGTACGAATCCAAAACTGCTAGATCAAGTTGTACCGCCACCCGGAAATGACGATGAAGTGACCGTTGGTAAATTTTATGCCACCTATCTAATACAAGATTATTTTAGGCGCTTTAAAAAGCGCAAAGAGCAAGAAGGTAAAGAAGGGCAAGTGGAAAGCAATACAGTAACTTTGCAAGCTGGCCTAAGAACATTACACGAAGTTTCACCTGCTCTGAAGAGAGCGATTTCGGGCAATTTGGATGAACTGGCCGAAGAACCGGAACCAATGCATAGAGTAAGCATGTAATTTTAAAACAAAGGTTGTTCAATTAACTCAAATTTGCGTTTTCAGCGTCAACATACATTATTTGGTAGTGTTTGGTCTTCCTTTCGGCGTCACGGTAATACTAATCAACAAAAGGTTCAAGGAAATGGTAATATCGTTGGACGAACTGTCGATATGCAAATGCGATCTGATGCTTCCAATTTAGAATCTGACTATATTTACGATTCTGTGCACTGTAGTGTGGCAGATGGAATTAATCATTTAACCAAAAATCTAATACAAACAAGATTGGCCATAAATGGCGGGAATAATTTAGATAATAGTATGAGCGATATTAAAGCTAATGAGGAGTTGCGCTCTTATAGCGAGGCCATTTCCATGCGGCCGTTAATGATGAAAGGTGGCGGAAGTCGTGGTTGTAATGCAAACGGAATAAGTCCAACATCAATGCTTGAGTCGAATGAGTAAGTCAAATTATTAAATGCTAATTTAAGGGCGTGAAATTTCATAACAATACAGGGGTTTCCTCGGGGGTTTAAATATTAATTGAAAATGTTTGCTGATAAATGGCAATGATTTGGTAGTTCATATGGTATCGCTAACGCATTTTTGCCATAAAATGTTAAGAAAAGCATTAATGCAAAGGGACGTAACTAGACTTTTACTTTTTTTACAGGAATAATGATAAAGTAGTTTTTGCAATTCTTTCAAAATTTACTTAAAGTATGGAGGCTAATTTAATATTTAACACTGGAAGGTTACTCTTCACTTTTTTATTTTTTATTTATTTACTGGGTATGGATGAAAGCCCCGGTAGGCTAGCTGGTAACGAGCTGGTCTATCAGCACCGGGGTTGCGGGTTCGATTCCCGCCTGAGACTCTGGTTTCTTTCCTGCAGTGTAACGCAGTTTACTTTCCCAGCTGAGGTATGACTCAGTCTGTCCAGGGTCAATTCGAAGGTCTGCTTCCTTTGAAATGAAACACGGGATGTTTTCGTGTATGTTCGCTTACAATTATTTAACAAAGCTTTATTTACGAAATCTTAATCTACGCTAAATACTTAGAACTATGACGGGTTTTGGCAGATTCGGTGTAGATGTAGACGGGAACGGGTGCTGAGGCAGCGTAATTCCATGCACGTACGGCTGATGATGTAAGGAAACGGCTAGATGTTTTTGGCACGCTGTATGGCTCGTTCTGTGGCGATCCGTGGGGCAGTGTTAAGTTGCTGATGGTTCGATCTGGCAGAGAAGATGATAATAAACGGGTTTCGGTTATGGTTTGTTAGTATCTAATTCTACGATCGAACCTATGCCGAGTACGAAGCATTTGGTTCGCCCCGCAATTGGCTTTACACACGACTAACTACTGCGACTAGTTGGGCCGAGCGCTTCGAACACGAGAGGAATTCGCAACCTCGGGTGTTCGGCTAACTATGGCCCCTAATAAGTCGACGGCTGACGGTTGTCTGGCCATGGTGTGACTAACTACGGTGGTAAATACTTCGAACCCCACGGGAATGCGGAGGCCGTGGTGTTCTGCTAACTACGGTCTTAAATACTAGACATGACTTAAAAATACTTCGGACACCAAGGGATTTCGGGAGCCTTGGCGTTCGGCTAACTACATTATTAGATACTAGAAATGACTTAAAACTTCTTCGGACACCAAAGGATTTCGGAAGCCTTGGCGTTCGGCTAAATACGGTTCTGGCTAAGCCGACTCGGTTTAACACGGTTTTGGTTAATCAGGTTCGGTTAAATACGGTTTTGTTAAATACTGGGTAAAATACATCGGACGCCACGGGAATTCGGAGACCGTGGCGTTCGGCTAAATACGGTTCGGGTTAATCAGGTTTGGTTAAATACGGTTTGGTTAAATACTGGGTAGAATACATCGGACGCCACGGGAATTCGGAGACCGTGGCGTTCGGCTAAATACGGTTCGGGTTAATCAGGTTCGGTTAAATACGGTTTGGTTAAATACTGGGTAGAATACCCCAGGCACCATATTGAATACGGTTCTGGTTAATCAGGTTCGGTTACATACGGTTTCGAATAATAAGGTTCGGTTAAATACGGTTTGCTTAAATACTACGGTATGAATGCTGGTTCGTATTCACTACTGGTAAGAATACGTTGACTACTGGTTTGCATTTAGTCGGCTACCGAATGGAATTCGGAGGCACCGGCAGTCGGCTAAATGCGACTAACTACGGGCTAATACTGGTGTGTACTCAGTCGGCTACCGAATGGAATTCGGAGGCACCGGCAGTCGGCTGAACACGACTTATAATACGTTAAATACGGGGTTGCATTTAGTCGGCTACCGAATAGAATTCGGAGGCACCGGCAGTCGGCTAAATACGACTAACTACTTCGTAAATATTTCGGGCACCAAGAGAATTCGGAAGCCTTGGTGTTCGGCTAACTACTTCGGACACCACGAGAATTCGGAGGCCGTGGCGTTCGGCTAACTACTTCGTAAATTCTTTGGACACCAAGAGAATTCGGGAGCCTTGGCGTTCGGCTAACAACTTCGGACACCACGAGAATTCGGAGGCCGTGGCGTTCGACTAACTACTTCGTAAATATTTCGGACACCAAGAGAATTCGGAAGCCTTGGTGTTCGGCTAACTACTTCGGACACCACGAGAATTCGGAGGCCGTGGCGTTCGACTAACTACTTCGGACACCACGAAAATTCGGAGGCCGTGGCGTTCGACTAACTACTTCGGACACCACGAGAATTCGGAGGCCGTGGCGTTCGACTAACTACTTCGTAAATATTTCGGGCACCAAGAGAATTCGGAAGCCTTGGTGTTCGGCTAACTACTTCGGACACCACGAGAATTCGGAGGCCGTGGCGTTCGGCTAACTACTTCGGACACCACGAGAATTCGGAGGCCGTGGCGTTCGACTAACTACGGTTTATTAAATAGTTCGGACACTAGAAGAATTCGGAGGCTCTAGTGTTCGCTTAGATACGTAAAACTACTTGTTAATACTAACTACCGAGAGTAAATACCGGGGTTAAAGGCAATATCTACTCTCCCCTTATTCGAGCAAACTTTAGTCTATTTATTCAAAAATAAAACAAACTAAATGAGAATTATAGGATGGAACAGTTATTTTAGTAAATAGTAAGGGTATTCATAGTGTTAAGTAAAATATTAAGGGTATTTACAGTGTCGGGTTACTCATACTTCATAAAGTTAGGATTGAAATGGTAACATTAAATGTTAGTGTAGGGCAAGCTTGTAACGTCACGTTACAGCAGACAAGCATATAGCTTCGCGGGATTAGATTAGGAAATTAAAAAAAAAAAAAGCCCTGTCGGCCAAATTAATCTAGCTTAATCGTTTAGCAAATATTAAATTCTTTTTTACTTATTTCTTAAGTAATGTATAAATATTTTTAATACCCCCCTATTGCACAAATGTTGAGAACGATATAAAGACACAGAATTTGTGGCAAACATTTTCTTAAACATTGACATAGAATTAGTACATTAAGGTAACTCTTTGTTGAATAGACGAATTTATTAAAAAAAATTCTAGCTGAACGAGCTTAAAAGTAAGAAATCAAAAACATTGTTTTTGTTAAGCATTTTATTTAAAAATAAAATTAAATTAAGCATAATAAATAAAAGTTTTTCTCTCTCTCGAATTTCGTCATCAGCTAACGATGTTAAATAAAAGAATTTAATTTGAATACACATAAAAAGTTATACGATAAAGAGTTAAGCTATGTTCACATTATGTGTATTTGTCATGTGGATTGTCACTTTTTTACATATTAAATTTTACATATTGTCTGAACCCCTCGAAACAATATCATTGGTTATTTCTCCGTGTACAGTACATATGACATTTTTGATTTAGAACGAGATTATTTTCAAGTGATAAAGCATCTGACAATAGCAGTTTTTTATCCACAGGATTGTTTGTGGCGGTAACAATTAACTGAAGTTTTAATAAATATAACAGTAAAAAAATAATACAACAAATAATACCCAAATTTATTATTGAAAATGGAGGCAAAATTTACGTTACACACCAACATGTGAACATGTAAATTATAAGCCTTATGTAAAACTCAAATTTTGATATACACATAAAATCACATGTGTGTAGAAAAGTAACAATCCACATGACAAATGCACATAATGTGAACATAGTTTTAATGAGATTCGTCGATTCGACGAACAGTAATGCTATGTTCATACGACGATATAAACCACTCGTTACGCTCTCTGAAACTAGTTTGCCAAACATGCTGTTCATACGATTCATTCTTGTTTCATTTTGACATTTTTTTGTGTGTTGTTAGTGTGATTTTATTTAAAATAGATAAAAAAAGTAATTAAAAGTTAAAAATATATAATTTAATACTTTTATTAATATTATTATTGTATAATTATCACTTTATTTTATTAAACATCAATTTTTATTTTGTTTTTTTTTGAGAGCTAGTTCAGATCAACTAACGATAAATGTTATCAAAATTGGAGATGATAGTACATTTTTCCTGTCAAAATGAAACGACCGGTTTCGCTCTCAAAATTTTGTTTGGTGCGCGAAACAGGAATAAGAGAGCGAAACACGAATATTGCTGTCCGTGTGAACATGGTATAACCATCAAGGCTTTATTTAAGTTTTTGTGTTAGTTACGTGCTTTTGACTTGCATTTTTCTGAAAAAAGAAGACGGAACTTCTAGTGATGTTACTAGTATTTGCATTTGAAATGCCGAGTATTCGGCTATTTTTGGCATTCGTAATCGCCAAATTCCAGCGAATATCACAAAAAAAAATACATATCTAGGGTAAAAAAAATACATAAAATGAGTCAAATAATAGGGCATGTTCGTGAATAAATTACTGCGCTACATCAGAAAAGCCAATTTTTTATTTAATGCCGATAATTAAAATAATTATAATTTTTATTATTGTGTGAGACTTTTATTTTGGTGGAGTATTTGGCAATTTTTTGGTCCACATCTACTTCACTACTTTTATTCAAAAAACCTTTGCCTTTAACGTAAAAAACAAACATCAGAAGTATTGTGCCGCCACAAATATTATTTATAAAAATTACTCCACCGTAAGAAACGTTAAGACAACTAGAATGGGCCAATTAAATATCAAAATCAAGATATAGGGACAAATCCCTTTTCGCAGGGACTTTATTCTAAAAAAAAATTGCCGTAGGAACAAAAAGAACAGACTTTTTTAACTCAATAAAATATCGGGTCTTTTAAGTAATGTTGGAAAACTGTATATATTTGGAAACCTTTTTGTTTTGTTATAGCATACTAATAAAATTGTTGATACGGCAACATTATAAATTGTTAAATTTCTTGAGTCATCGCCTGCAGGGTTGTCGTTGAAAATTTCGAAAAAGTGTCATAAATAGGGAATTTAAGAAAAAAAGGTTTTTACCCTTGATTTTGTGATTTTAAAGTAAAAAAGGGTCAAGTTTATTGGCATGTATTAATTAAATACATTAGACTAAAATAAAAGTAATTATACAACATACTTGAATTATAAATCAATGGTAAAACTAAGAAACAATTCACAGGTACATTTCAATATTTGTCATATTATCAAAAAAAGAAGTTACTTTTACAAAAACCTTTGATAATGTTTATCACTTTTTAGAAATACGTATTCTATATTTTGTAATTAATTCTTCACTTGGAATCCATTCTTCCATCTCCGATTCGAGCAAATTAAGAGAGGAAAGCATGGACTTACAAGTTTCTATTTTAAGTTTGTTTGTAAATAGTGTCCGTGGACACTATGACACTGGACGTTATGACATGCTACCAATTTGTATATGTATGTATGTTCACAAAATTTATGAGAACTTTCGCCAGGAATATGGCAACTTATAGTTATTTTCAAAAAGGTTCATTTTGTTAAAAGGATACAAAGGTATAAATTAAAAAAAGCGTCACAAAAAATGTCATTGGCATGAAAAAGGGTGAAAAGTGATACTTTAGTGTCAGAACGGCAACGCTGATCGGCTGCCGTCATTTCCCCTTTGATTTTAACGTAAATTTGTGAAAATCTCCTTTACAAGAATGCAGATTTATTGAGTTAAATTTTCTAGAGCAAGAAATAGATAATTTGTAAAAGATCGGTACCGAAAAGTTTTAGAGTAAAGTCACCAAACCGAAAAATTTTAATGAAATTTAAATTTTTCGTCTTTAGTCGAAATTAGCTGCATTCGATTTATTACTGCCACATGACAATAGAGAAAGCGAAAGTATTTTTTCTATCATCACTGATGTTCTTTCTCACTAAGAAATGAAATGAGCTAAGACATAACCCAGCGGGAAAATGAGGAATGGATTACACAAATAATTGAAAAAATAATGTATTATTTTTGAAAGAATAATGCATTCATTGGAATCGAGAAGTTTATTTAATCAGACAAAATAATTTTGAATGGATTACCACGTATATTCCCACATTTCCAGAACATGGAATGAATTGTTTCCGTTCGTGAGTATTATTCGTGTTTTTCTATTACATATTTTCTTAATAAAAATCCGTTATTTTTTGCTGTTTTTATGTCGTCTAATAATTTTTATTATCAAGGATGAATTACTTAATTCATTCGCAGGATACATTAAAATAATTTGTTACAATCCTAGGACATGGTCTGCGTTAAGAATATTGAATTCTGGAAACAAATATTACGCAAGATATGTATTACTTTCTCGATTCCTGTTGATTACCTTTTCCCGCTGGGAAAATGTTATCTCTATTTTGCATTGTCCGCTATTTTTTACAAGACCAACGTAAAAATTGTTATACCTTCCAGTGTACCGAATCTTATTAAAAAACAAGTTAGAGTGCTATATCCGGCTGGGCCAAAACTTTGATACCCTCCACCGACAGTTCGAATATTTCAGGAGTGAACTCTATATGATATCTATTTATTATTAATTTATCGTTATAAAAGCAGACATCAGCATTAAAATTGGTTGCGCTTAAGACCTATATTAAGTTAGGGACCGACAATCAGAAAGTTTTATGCTTTCTTTTAGCAATTTTAAAAATATCATGATTCGTAACAGTTTAAGCCGAACTGAAATGATTTTTGAAGCCATGCCAAGCTCCAATCATCCCAAAATTTTGCAGAGTGATTTCCGGTATTAAAAAACATAAATTTCAATGCAGCGGTCAAATTAGTTGTAGCGAATACAGTGCATTTCAGAAGGCTGCTAAATATGGGATCTATGGTAAATTATGGACCGATCATCACAAAATTTTTTTTGTGCTATTTCTAGTGTTATAAAACTTTGAAGTTTTCAATTTTATTCTTAAAGCATTATTTATTACGGTTTAAGGCGTACTAAACTGTTTTTCGGGAGCAGGGTTTATTTCGGGCCTAAGGTAAATAATGAACCGATCTTCACGAAATTTTACAGTCTGATTTCCAGTCGAATAAAACGAACTTTTGCAAAATCTTATATTCCGTTCATTGTTCCACCATTTATGTTAGTTTTTGTAACAAAATTATTTTTTTTGAAGTGGTGGTTCCACATTTTGATTCATAGCTCTGATCCTACTGAACCAATTTTGCTGGATTTTAATCCCAAACTGCTAAGGATAACTTCAAGAAATTTGACACCACGTTGGTTTATTTCTTCTGAGTTTTTTGAAAGTGAGCGTGTTTTCAACAGACGCACAGACAAACGGACATGGCTAAATCGACTTAGAATTATTCAAGGACCCAGAATATATATATATATATATATATATATATATATATATATACTGACAAACTTAGTTTACCCTCTTCACAATTTATTGTGGTGGAAAGTATAAAAAGTATTCTTCTACCTGTACGATTGTCAAGAAATCACCATTTGAAATTGATACGTGCAAACAATTAAGTTTTAGCATCCAAACAAAATCCAAAAGTACATACATATGTATGTAAATGTGATTTTAAGTGGACTTATATCACTTTTTTTTGTTTATTTAGTTCTAAGTTTATAAAAGAAACAGATTTAATAGTTAATATATGTACTTACATTAAAGAGTTTATTTACATATGTATTAGTGCTGGGATACTAGCGATATTTTCTACTATCGATAGCGCAGATTTCACTATCGATATATCGATATTACTATCGACGGAATGTTTGTACTTAAGTAGGAAAACTTTAACTAGTTTTTTTATCAGGCTACATACAGTTCGTTGTTTTTATCACTTTAATGAACGTAGGAGACTTATGTCACAGAATACTAACAGAACTATCAATAGACTGAAGATTTTGGGTTTTTCTTTGTCTCTTTCTAAGAAAGCTGCCCTTTTTGCATTTCTCTTTGCATCATTTTTTTTGCCGCAATACAATGAACACAAATTTATTTAGTTAAGATTTATTTGCAAAGCTGTTGTAAAAATTAGCTTTTAAGTTTACCACAATACGAGTAAATAATATTTAAGTAAATAAATAACATTAAGCTGGGATCACACGATTGCCGCAATGCACCAATTTTTACACTTTTTAATACCCCAATCGTGTGATTGCACAACCAAATGGCTCATGTACCAATCGAGGATAATATTGTGCTTACTTTTACCAATCAAATGCAACACCGGTGCGGCAATCGTGTGACCACTTGATATGCAACCGCGCGTCAATAAAAATTACAAAAATGCACCAATAATTTTTTTTAATGAACAAACCAACAAGAACTTTTAAACAAATAGAAAAGCTACCGCAACAGCTGTTTTCGCAGTTAACACAAGTAAGAACAACCGTGTGACTGTGCTGCTGCAATTGTTGTAACCATTTCGCTCTGTACCAACTAGCGGCAATTAAATTTGCGTCAATAAAGCACAATAAAAATTGTGTCATATTGGTGCATTTGCGGCAATCGTGTGATCCCAGCTTTATAAAACAAAAAAATATTAATAAATAATTTTTTTTTTTTTGCACAAAACACAACGTTTGTTGAACTAATGCATTTGTTTAACGTGATTTGTGTTTTGTTATTTTTGTTTTGATCACGGAATTTGTGTTGATTATTGCTGTCTGTTTTTACACATTGGCACTTCACTACCAAAAAAAGCTTTCTGTCTTTTTCTTCAAAAGCTCCCTTCGCAACTGATTTGGGCCATTTTCACACGTCACTTTTTACAGTTCCGTTAGTATTCCGTGCTTATGTATACGCACGTTATTTTAGATGATAGTTTTTAAAAATTGTGATGCTGATAAGCACCTTTCTGAAGGAACCAAAGCAACAGGGACTACAGGATATTTTATTGCAACTTTAGATAATGTACTAAATTGGATTTGATTCTCAACCCAAAAGGCAATCAATCTAGCGGATTTTTCCTCTAATGGTCATTCATTGTTTTATACTATGCTCGCATTTGCTTTTTTATTTGATTTTTTTTTACAACATCATAAAACTATCTGACATTTCATTCCCTATGTAAACATATAAAAATTTCGGCATAAAGGTCTTAGGTTAGTAGTAAAAACAGCACAGCTAAGCAATCCATAGCACCTGCCATTCATGTTGTTGGTATTCATTGCTGTAATTCTGCGCAAATTAATAATAGCAGGTAAAAACTTGCGACAAAAAACTGTGTGTGTATAGCTGCTGTAACATGTCTTCATAGCTGTATTTTAAATAATAATAATATCGGTATTGATATTTTTCCTATCGATATTTTCGATAGTTTAAGACTATCGATAGTACTATCGATAGTTTCCCAGCACTAATATGTATGCAGCAAAATAATCGCATATGACCTAATTTTTCGATCATAAATGATACTTTCGCTGTGAGAAAATGATACCCTACCGCTGAAAGACCTTAAAGAATAATTTGTGATACAATTTTCTGATCTCTTTTTGAGCAATTTAATGGTAGTTTTTATAATTATATTGAAGTATTTCTGTGTTATTTTTCAACCGAAAGTTACATAGTTTTTGATTATATATGAAATATTTTGAACCTTCATTTTTGTAATTTTTCTCCGATAAAAGCAGCACCATTATGGCTTTTGATTTTTTGAACAAACTTTATTTTGAACCAAACAAAATTTTTCGGGTTCTCGCAAAGAAAATAAACCATGCGTACTTTTAAATTATTTTATTAATTTACAATAATCTTTTTATTTTTTGGCAATTATTCATAAATGAAGCCTTTTTCAAATCGCTCAAGTGATAAATCAGTTTTTTATAATGATCATCCAAATGCTAGCTGGGAACAACTTTAAATAAAATACACATACATATTATCATTTAAACGTTGTAGAAAATTTTTTTTAATGCGTAGGATAAAATAGCGATTTTTTCGGACAGCGTAAGGACTTTTAAAAAGAGTGTATAACATTACCAATCCCATTACACATATTGGAAATGCCTTAGCTAAGTTGCATTGAACAAAGTATACCATATGTCAGCAATAAATTGCACAATATTATGAAATGCATGAGACATTTAAAGAAACTCGGAAAGATCTTTTCTTGTAAAGTTTCTGGAAGTACTCATCGAAACTTACAAAACTCTATTTGGGTTTTGCTGCTGTTCGGATTTAATAGTCTCATGTACATTTTGGCCAGTGTTGAATCGTGAAAAAATTACACATGCTTACCTTTTACGCATGTCAGAGAAACAAATTTTGATCAAAAGTGGAATTAAAACCGTTTTTGGCTTCTTCAGAATATTTTAGAACGAAGAAAAAGTTGGTGGGAAAGTTTTTCCTTTTAAATGTAAAAGTGTTAAAAGAAATAAAAAATGCAAACTCAGACATGAAATTTGCATCTTAAAATGAAAAAATAGTTATAAATTTTATTCTACTTTGAAATTTGTATACTAATTAAAAATTTTTTTGTGTCAAAAGATGTCATAATTTTATCACAAAAAAGTCCGTCTCTGACTTATTCACCAGCCACCATAATCAATGCTTCAGTGACCATCTTTACACATCGTTCACACACTGCTTATGTGTGAAAAGGATAATCTGGCAAATCCATTATAATATGGGAATTTGATGAAATTCATCGCTACTAACATACGTTAGCATTGGAGGAGTGACTCTTCCCACACAATCAAATCAGTATGGTCATTGGCATCAAAGTCTATCTTCGGAACAGTAAATGTTCTTAGCATAGATTTTTTGTTTTCCATACTTTCTATTGTTCTTTTTCTTATGTGTGGACGATTGTCATACAGCATACCTAACAATATGCTTACAATAATATTTTTAACATCACAGCTTAAACATCCAGAGAAATGAATCAATTTGAAGTAGTAACCTAATTGTACCTTGTTTGAACGAATACTCTATCTGTTTAGAAAACCAAACAGGATCGTATAATTTCACAATATATACCGTGAGTTTTATTAATTGGCTGCTTATGGTCTCAAGATTCGGTTATCTGGGGCCTAATTCTAGCAGTCGTGATCGAGTACTTTCTCGATTCGAAAGCAATTTAATTTCTAATTCTTTCAGTCGCTCAAAATCAAAGTTATTTTTTCAGTATTGTGAAACTAAATTAATGCTTCACAACACTGAAAAAAGAATTCCGATGCGTTCGGTATTGACTGAAATAATGAGATATTAAATTGCTTTCGAATCGAAAAACTGCTCGATCACGACTGCCAGAATCAAGTCCCTGTTGTTAGTTATAGTGAGCGTGCCATTTGTTCAGGGTTTCTGTAAGCTAAATCTTGACAGAATGTTCCGCTATTTACTGCTTGGCATATTTGGTATAAATAGTTTTAAACAGCACTTAAGATCTTTTTAATTATTTTCGATATTTAAGGTATGTTTGATGTAATTGGAGAAAATTTGCTGACGGTAAGATCTTCAAAATTTTGTAACGCTTTTCCTATTGGCCCACAATAAATTTGAGACCGCTAGTTGATCCATCTAATTTAGTAACAAAGTGCCGAAGAGGTAGTTTATTCGCCTGTTGTTGGCAAATGAACCAAAGTAGTGGTCTTCCTGATTTTATTTCAACAACACGAATCGCTCTGCTATTACACCCAGAATTTGTAGCAATAGCTAACAATTTGGTGAAGTAACTTCGTTCTTAGTAAAAAATAGTAGTTAAATGGCCTAAATAAAGCTGTCCTGGCCCCACTTTTAAGGAAATATTTTATTCTTAAGCAAGTGCCTTATGTAAGCATTGGTCGCGCTTCTCCAAAACAGGGGTCTTATCTTTTCTTATACTAATTTCGGCGGTGCAAAAAATAACCGCTGGAAATATGGCCCCAAAACTAAAATTAAGAATGGCCCAAAGTTGTACATGAGACGCAACAACACGCAGCTTTGGAGCATTTTTTTAATTTTTTCGTTGGGTTTTTTTGCATTTTAAGTAGAAAGAAAAATATCCCCAATATAACTGAATGAAAATGGCCTCAAATAAAGTCATAATTTTTACATCGGGGGCTATTTTTAATTTTTTTTTAATAAATTTTTTTCTTGGCTGAAATTCGGCTAATTTTTTTTTTTTAATTTAATTCCTCAAGGAAAAATCTAGAGTATAATATAAATTGAAAATTTACAAGATTTTGTTTGTCGTGCTTAATTCCCAATTTTTATCCTTGATAAAAACACTGAAATTTACTGTTAAAGGGATAAGCTATTAATATGCGCATTTCACTGGTTGCTTAGGCCAGATCGTCAGGAAACTTCATCCAAAGATTTTATAAGAACTAAAGATATTAAACAAACAAAACTGTTAAGCCAATAAGAATTATAAGCAACAGTTTGTTATTGTTTTTGTTTAAGCTTTGATATTGTTACAAGTAAAACGGTTGCTTATAATTCTTATTGGCTTAACAGTTTTATTTGTTTTTTAGTTTTGAATTGTACAAAAAAAAAGTACAATTGTACCAACTTTATTAACCGTGCGCTCCAATTTATTGCCCAACGATCTTAAAAAGGGTAAAGTCTCGACATTTATTTTTAAATATTTTGGTGAAGGCTATCACATAGTCGGGCTTGGCCGACTATACTTTTTTTTGTTGATTTATATTTATGTTTGTTTATTCATAAAAATTTATGTACTTTTTTCAGAAATCCAAATCGTGGGGTCTTATTAAATCCATATAATAATGGTAAGCAACTATAGATTTATTGGTTACCCAAGAGCTTGCTAAATATTAATAATAAAAATAAAAAACAAAGCCAAATATGTTGAAATGTCATTATCTGAAAACTAATGAAAAAATACAAATTTTTGCATCCATTTATGCGCTTTTTCAGCCTTTAGTTAAATTTTCATTGAAAATTAAATAAAGGAACATTTACGTTAAATTTATGTACATTCATATGTTTTCATATTGCTGAAATAAGAAATAAATATGTACATATATGTATATTAGGGCGGGTCGATTTATTTTTCGACAATTTCCCTATGATTTCCGTATTCTATGGGTTATTCCATGAAAATTTGCCAAAGGAACCATACCTCTATCGTTAAAATCGAGTCCCCTACTTTTTGTTGGTAGATTTTTTCCCAAATTGACGTTCGTATGAAATATTACCTACACGTTCACATCCATAACTCAAAAACTATCGATTACAAAAAAAAATATCCTACATTGGTCCAACGGTTCAAAAGTTACGGGCATTTTTGTCCAAATTTTGGAGCATTTTTCCATTTTTTTCATGATTTTGTCCAAGAATATTACTTTCATGGCCATTTTTTTGGCCACCGTTCGATGATCCACAAATTCCTTTACACATTCAAGGAACGGAAAGACATGTCCAATTGCTGGCTGCCACTGCTAAACGAGTTGCAGGAAAGAATGTAGATGGCGCTATGGCGACGACATTAGAGAGCCGTACGAAAACACCAAGACTTAAAAGCAAACAAGACTTTCAGAAAAAATAATGTTTGTTTTCACATTTTGTCTTTTACTACACTCAAATTGAATATATTTTTTTGATAATAGGTTGATAGATACTTTATTATCTCTTAATTTGAATTTTTGTAGAAAAAAAAAATAAAAAGGGAAAAAAAATCAAAAAGTTGGTTTTATGTGTTATTTTGTTTTAGCAATATCGCATGAATTAATCAACCGAATTCGATAAATTTGGGCTTAAACTCTTCGTTTTGAATTGTAAATTGAATTAAATAATGGATTGAGCCAAGAAAATGGCCATGAAAGTAATATTCTTGGACAATACCATGAAAAAAATGGAAAAATGGTCCAAAATTTGGACAAAAATGCCCGTAACTTTTGAACTTTTTACCAACAAAAAGTAGGGGACTCGATTTTAACGATAGAGGTATGGTTCCTTCGGCAAATTTTCATGGAACAACCCAAAAAATACGGAAATTATAGGGAAATTGTTGAATTTGTTCACTCCCTACAAATCGACCCGCCCTAATGTATATGCATATAGTATTGATCTGTTCGCAACAAGGTTAAAGGCATGTAATTTTAAGAACGTATTTACATGAACCAAAAAAAAAAAAAAAATAGAAAAAAACTTAAAAACTAATTTTAAAATAAAAAGGTAAGAGTGCTACATTGAATTTTTATACCCTTAATAAGGACCAAGAATATATAAATTTACTCTTATTCGACCTTTACAAATTTGTTTTAAATTTTTTTTTTTTAAAATCTCTTAAAACATTCAAGGAAAAGACCTGAAGAAGGCACACAACGGATTTAATAAATTTAATATTTTTTATAAAAAAAACAACCTCAAGTTTAATTAAAAAAAATATTAATACAGACCTAGAATATATATACTTCGGGGGGCTTAAGACCAAAATATATATGTTACAAACGAAATAGCAAACTTTACATACGCTTCCCACGGAACTCCCCAAAAAGGAATGAAATACAGAAAGCAACTACAACGATTTTTGAGTTTTCTTTGGATTTATTTGCAAAAATAGGGAAATAATAAAACAATGAATTCCGAAACGCAAAAAAATATAATAGAGGACATTTAAAGGTTATGATTCAATCGGCAAACCTCGAAACCCGTGTTGCCATATCACACTTTGGAGCAAAAGGTTTCTATAGTGGCGCCTAATTAAAATTTGAAAACTGAGTTTTTTAAATAGATTGGATTGTCCCGTGGATACTCTACAGGGAACGCCATTTGTCCCATTTAGGGAAAGAACTTAACTATGGCACTTCGTCCCCGAAACGAAAGTGTACTGTGTTTCGTGTAAAATCAGTTTTTATGAGTTTGTTATTGATAGAAAAAAAAAATTTGAATATGTATACTAGGGTTATGACTTTATAAATTTTTTTGCAAACATCAAATTGTACATTCCATAGCCGAAATGTTCATAAAATAAGCAAGAGTGCTATATTCGGCTATGCCGAATCTTATATACCCTTCACCATAATGAAATAAGAACAATAAGTTCTATACATAAATAACGTTCTTTAGATAGGTATAAATAAATATTAATTGATCCACGCCAACTTTTCATTTCGCCATAAAAAAAACAAAAAATTTATATATGTATATGTTTGAAATTCGTTTTATAATCTTTAAATCGTTTTTTAGAACAAAAAAAAATTAAATAAAAAAATGAAAAAAAATTATTTTTGGGATTCGAACTGGCAATATCAGCAGTCTCAGGAGAGAACTTAACAACTCGGCTACGAATGCTTTTACTGAAGAAGCGTTAAATTAAAAAATATTGATTTTTTTTATGTTTGAATTGTTTCAAGTCAGCTAATTAGGCCTATATTATTTAATGTAAATAAACAACTTTTCTTTACATGTTTTCCAACGTTTCGTCAATTATTTGTTGACTTTATCAGGGTTACGTAAATTTAACAGTAATTTTCACATTAAATTAAATATAAATAAATTTTACAAAAAACAAAGAACATTTAACACAAAAAATAAATTCAAACCACAGCTTAAAAATTAATATCACATATTGAGTCTATGAGTTTGTTTCTTTATTTGAGCGGCATATCATATACACGCATTAATGTGTATGTGTATGCGTTAAATTAAACGTTTTGGTAATACAGTGTTGGTATGGTAATGTCACGTCTAATTGGACCTTTAAAGGAAAAAATTTGAGGCAGTCGTGGTTTTTTACTCATATCTCAGCCATTTGTGGACCGATCTTGCTGAATTTCAATAGCAAACAATTCCGGACCATATGTGACATAAACGTATAAAAACCTTGACCCCATCATATATGGGGTCTTCGGAAAATCCATTTCAACGGACAGACGGACATCGTTAAATCAACTTCGCTTCTCATAAGGACCCAGAATATATATACTTTATAGGGTATAACATCAATATTATAGAAATTAAGAAGGGAATGACAAACTTATATATTCCCTATTCACCACCTGTGGTGAAGGGTATTTAAATATTAGCAAACGCCATCTTTCTTTTTCGCTGCTTTAAAAAAAAAACAATTACCGCACCAAACGAGTCGAAATTTGTTCTGTATTACAAATACCCTACTAAATTTACCATTTTCACAATTTTCAACGGCTAAAGTACATCGTAGCTCTTTTAAGAAATCTTACGAAAACTCTTTGTTTTTTGCAGTTAAATTTAGCAGAAGAGCTACGATTTTTTGCATTTGCAGAAACACTAAATAACGTTTCTGCCAACGTAATGTCCTTACTCTACCAAAATGTCCGTGGCCTTTGAACTAAATTATCTAATCTATATATGCAAAGTTTTAACATCAATCATTAGGTGCTAGTATTTACAGAAACATGGCTTAATAATAATTTCCTTAATACTGAAATTCTTTGTAACAAATTCAACATTTATCGTCGCGATCGTGCAACTTATGGTGGTGGAGTTATTATTGCGGTTACCAATAGTTTATATTCTGACCGTATAAATATTGATTCATCAGTTGATATTGAATTCATCGCTGTGGTAATCAAACTGAAGCACAAAAGGTTCATAGCAACATGTTCTTTTATGCCTCCATTATCCCCGCAGTCTCTTTTTGTTTAACATGGCGAAGTTAATAAATGTATCGCAAAATTTTCTAATGAATTTGATACCCTTTTAGTTATTGGTGACTTTAATTTACCTTCATTATCATTATCTTTGAAATGATAATTATGTTCCGGCTAAACTTAGTGATAGTTCAAAGGATTTTATCAACATCTTATATGACATGGGTCTTTTTCAAATAAACGGAGTAATAAATGATTTTGCAAAAATTCTTGCTTTAATTTTGGTATCTGATAGAGATGACTGCTATGTTAAACGCACAATCCGTGTAAATATTCCTGAAGATCGATAACATTCTGCTATTGAGTTAACTATAAACCTCCCATTGGAACACAATTTACCACCGCCTACCATTCACGAAAAAGTTTTTGCATTTAAACAAACAAACTACCATGCATTAATTATTGGAATAGTATTTTAGCATATTCTTCCGAAACAAATATAGACATAGAGCACATATTTAAGGTGCTATAAAATAAACTTTTTGCTTTTATGGATTTATGTATTCCGAAACTTTGAATGAAATCTGAATCCGACCCATCTTGGAATAATAGGGAATTATTGCGGGCTAAAAATAATAAAACTAAATGCTACAAAGTATTCAAACGCTCTGGATCTTCTGTTGATTATTTAGGATATGCTGTAAGTCGAGCTCAGTGATGCCAGGAGAAATTTCCAAAAATCCCTACGTGTCTATAGGAAAATCCTTTTTTTCCCTACAACCAAAAAATGTTTCCCTACAATTTTCCCTACGTTTAAAATTTATTGTTTTTAGCAATAGGCTCTAAGTCTACTATTTTAAAAAATTGAGATTTTAATGCAGTAATGTGCAATAAGTAAAAATGAATTGATTACAAAGAAAAAAATTTAAGTTATCTCTTTTTTTGTTGTTGTTTTGTAGTGATGAGCAAAAGCGCTTAGTCCTATTATCACAAGAAAAAGCTCTAAGTCCACAAAGCTTCTACGCACAAAGAACAAGTTTGATTGCTTTTTGTCTCTCCTATAAAATTTTAAAATATGGACTAAGAGCCATTGCATATTAAGCCAGCGATATTAAAATTCAATTTTAAAATTAACACTCTGTGACAAATATAAATTTTTTCTTTTTTACAGAAACGCCTCTATATATCTTTAAATCTAGAGGCAGAACATAGTCAAACTTCGTATTTGATTTTTCATTCCCTCATCTTTTGTCCTTTTTAATTAGCTTAATATTATTCAAGAATACTTATTTAAATATTTGTTTTTTTAATATAAGTATCTTAAAATATTTTCTTTAGTTCCCCTGAACTAAAGTTAAAAAAAAAGACCTCAAGCTCAACAATTAATTAATACTTAAAATATCTTTCCTTATCCTTAAAAGTTTTCATTAAATTCGAAATTAAATTGCTTTATTTCTCTTAGTTTCGAAGTCGCGATTGTTTTTTACAAATTAATTTCTATGTAGAAACTTCATTCATAATATATCCGCATTTAATATTCGAAAATGTAAGTGGGGATGCAAATATCAAAACTAAGGGGCAACGCGGCTGTTAGCGCTCTTAGTATAGGGGTTTTTTTATATACTACATTTGTACTTAAATACCATTGTATATGAAAAATATCAATTTCTAAATAAAAATAAGACGAATATTTACGTATTTTTAGGCAATATATTGAATATGAGATTATATTATGAAAATTCCCTACATTTGCCTTAAAATAAAAAATCCGTCCTATTTTCCCTACGCTTGAAATTTTCTGAAAATATCCCTACAAAAAGGGAAAATTCCCTACTATTGGCATCACTGGTCGAGCTGTATATACGAGAGCAAATAAATGGTGCTATGCACTTTACTTGAATAAAATCAAAAATAATATAAAATGTGATCCGAAATCATTCTACAATTTTATTATTGCAAAAAAAAAGAACAACTGGTTATCCTGCAGTGATGAAAATTAATCAAAATGATCGAATGCTACCTATGATAAAACTGGTAGTTATCCGTTTCCGATAGCAGAAAATCAGGCTATATCAATACCTTTTTTGATAAGCAAATAGTCGCAAGTGGGCTTAAAAAGCTAAAATTCTCTTACAAATATGGCTCTTATAATATTCCGAGTTGTATTCTGATTACATGTGCAAAGGCATTATCTATCCCTTTAACAATATTGTTTAATACATCAATTAAATTGGAAATTACCGTCGTACTATACCTAAACTTTTTGAAAAATTAATAACAGAACAGAACAGATTTATATTATCAAGTCTCCGACATAATATCTCCATATCAACACGGATTTAGAAAAGCCTGCTCTACCGCAACAAACCTTCTTCAACTCACAATTGCAATCAATCGTGGTTTTTTTCATTAGGAAATAAAGAGATGTTATATACACGGATTTTAGCCAATTTTTTTGACAAGGTCAATCATTTCCTTTTGGTAAAGATACTTCAATTAATCGGGCTTACAGATCTTACCTTAAAGTGGATTTACTTTTATTTATCGAATAGGGTCCAAACCGTTCTTTTTAATAAAACTTTTACTAGAAAAATACATGTGCCATCAGGAGTACCCCAAGGCAGCAACCTTGGACCTATGTTGTTCTTCCTTTTCATAAATGATTTATTTATTTATTTATTTATAAGTTGGTAGCTTCTATAACAAAACAAAAGTTTTTTATACTAATAGAAGAGCGGACATAGTTATTTGTTAAACAGTTAAGCATAATTAAAAAATTAAAAAAAATATAAAAAATATTTTAAGATTTAACAAAAATTATTTTAATTAAGTTATACTCAATAGTTATAAGGTATAAGGAGGAGATTAAATAATGACATACAGAGTAAGTTATAAAAAGTTTTTAAAGATCAGTAAGTAAATATGTATGTATATAAAAGGTGCATAGAGTTTTAGTTACAATAAAAATTGATAATTCTTTTTTTAAAAAGTTGTGCGTTGCTGGTTTCCCTAATGATTGGAGGAATAGTATTCCAAAGACGTATTGCATTTACGAAGAACTGCCAATTTGATATAAGCGTATGGTGTCTCAGTTGTATTAAAGTTCTGTTTCTGCCAAATCGACTTAAACTAAGCCGGCTATAAAGGTAATCAGGTTCATGAGTTGATATGATTTTATGCAAGAATACCAATGTTCGTATTTTCATATGATCATGGAACTGTACGCCGAGAATCTTCGCTGCGTAGAAGGTGATATGTTCATTATTTCCGTAAAGCTTAAGTCCATATACGTATCTAGTTATGTTGTTGAACGTTACATTAAGTCTCGCTTTACTTGTTGCATCACAACTTGAAAACACTTCACAAGCATAAGTTAAGGTGGGTATTAAGTAAGTTTTTGCAAGCAGCAGCCTGATTTTGAGTGGTGTACAGTATTGTGTGGGCCATAAAGTACGTAGCATAGCGAATGTTTTTCCACAGGCATATGTGACATGATCTGCCCAGGTTAACGTGCTATTGAAGATAACTCCTAAGTTCTTAGCTCTATTCACTGCTTCTATTCGGTGGTTATTTACGTAGACTTGGGGTATTTCAATGGCGCGCTGTGTTCTTTTATGTAATAGGATGCACTTTGATTTGTTTGGGTTAAGGCTTAAGCCATTGGTAGAAGCCCACAGTGAAATACTTTGTAAGTCCTCGTGTAGCTTATCCACAAAGTTTCTTTTTTTACTACTAATGTACAGTTGAACATCATCCGCATACATTCTGATATTGCAGTGTTGCAACTGATCTGGCAAGTCGTTAGCATAAATTGAAAAAAGTAAAGGTCCAAGAATTGAGCCCTGCGGTACTCCTCTAGTGACTAGGAGAAAGGAGGATGTTAACGACGGATTGGTTTCTACACACTGTTGTCGCCCAGTAAGGTATGATCGCATTAGTTTCGAAGACGTAGGAGAAAAATGTATCATTTTTTCAAGTTTTTGTATTAAAACAACATGGTCAACATTATCAAAGGCCTTTGAGTGGTCTAGTAACACCAACAATGCTCTTTGACCACCATCTAGCTCTTTTCTGAGATTTTCAGCTACGTCAATGAGAGCAGTGGTACAACTGTGCTTGGCACGAAATCCAGATTGTTTTGATGTAAGAAGGTTGAAATCATTGAGATATTTAGTTATTTGTGTATGGAGTAATTTTTCAAAAGTCTTAGATAGATACGGTAGTATAGCAATAGGACGGTATTCGGAAGATGATTTTGGAATGGGAAGGACTTTGGCCCGTTTCCAACTTGTGGGATAGTTACTAGTAGTGATGATGTGATTAAAAATGTGGGTTATAATCGGCAAAATATATGGAAGAACCATTTTTAAAAATATCGGATGGATATCATCAGCTCCCGTGGCTTTTGATGTGATAGATAAACAGCTTTTTAAGACATCGAACTGACTGACACATTCAAAACTAAAAAGTTTTTCGGGTGTAAAGTTGCTTTGATAGTTGCTGTAGTACGAGTGGTTTGCAAGTGGCATTGGTATGTTAAGAAAGCTTTCATTAATGGAGTTTGGATCTGTTGTCAGGTTTTCGAAAGTTGCTTTTTGACGAACAATACCAATTTCCCTTATGGTTTTCCAAGTATTACGTGAATTAACTGAGTTCGCATATTTGTCAGCATAGTACAACGTCTTGGCTTGTCTGATTGCTCTTGTAGCATTTTTCCTTAATGTACGGTAATAGTTATACAATTCAGTTGTTTTGTACCTCTTCCAACGGGAATAGGCGATATCACGTTCTGCAATGAGTTGTTTTATGCTTGAAGTAAACCATGGGTTATGGCTGCTTCCCATTCTCTTTGTTTGTATTGGTACAATAATATAGTACATTATTTGTAGGTGGTACTCCAAGTATGCGATCTTTTCATCTACATTTGGCAGGCAATATATATAATTCCAATCTATTTTGTTGATTTCTGACTCTAAGGCTTGTAGATTAACACGTTTGAAGTTACGAAAGCTTACTGAATTGCTAGCAGGATGCAGTACGAAATTGTAGGTTAAAAAAATAAGATCATGTCTGGAGAAACAAGATGCGGACAGCTGTTCATACATTAAAATATTAGATTTGTTGGATACGAAGAACAAGTCAATTAAAGTACAGTTAGTCAAGGAAAAATGTGTCGGCATACTTATGTTTGCTGGATTAAGACCAAATGATTTCATATTTTCCATAAGATTTGAGCTAGCTAACAGATTAGAATTGAAATCAGCTGCTATAACAACATCATTGTAAAGTGGTGTTAACGCTTCCATTATTTTGTAAAAGTGGGAAAAGTCAATTCTCTTATTGGGTCTATACACACTTCCTATCAAGAACTTTCTACCTTCACAACATGTTTCAAGAAAGAGATGTTCAACTCTATCGTTGTTGACCTGATTATTTTTGCTTTTGATTTTACAGACAAGTTCACGTTTTACATATATTGCAACACCCCCGTATCCATCCTCTCTGTCATTTCTGTATAAATTGTAACCGTTTATTGAGACCATGGCATCTGTTATTGCTTCACCAAACCATGTTTCTGATACACAAATTATATGTAAACCAGAATTTTCAAAGATATGTCGGAATTCATCAATTTTACTAAAAAGGCTTTGAGCATTTATGTGGCAGATTTTTAGCTCATTTCTTTGCTTGCAAAGAATTTTGACCATATGTGCAGTAACGTCTTCGGAACATAATCTATTATTTCCCAATGATATCATATTTAAAAGTTATATTAAAAAACCTAGCAGCAACGCTTATGTTAAATGCAAAGATTATTGGTTGTGTTTTAATAAGCGTAGTAAATACATTAGTGTTTTTAAAAATAAGAATAGACAAAGTAAATAGTAAAGCAAAACAAGTAATTAAGTTGTGCTGGGGCCAGATTCTGGCATTCGTGATCGAGTACTTTCTCGATTCGAAAGCAATTTAATATCTAATTATTTCAGTCAATACTGAACGAATTGGAAATATTTTTTCGTTATTGTAAAGCATTCATTTGAGTTTCACAATACTGAAAAAATAATTTTGATTCGTTCAGTATTGACTGAAATAAAATTGCTTTCGAATCGAGAAAGTACTCGATCACGAATGCGAGAATTAGGCCCCTGATTTGCTGATATTGTTATCGGTGTTACAGTAATAAGTTTGAAGACTAATATGGTTCTAGCGAAAAAGCTGTTGAAATTGGTCCAAAGATTCTACCATAATTGCATCCTCGGTGTCGTGCTTTTTTATATACACTAGTCCACGTAGAGTAAAGACTGATTTGAGGGCATTTGCTTTTTTCATTTTAAGCGCTTCTTGAAAAATTTCATGGTTCAATGGCGTTAAATTTTCATTTACGTAGATAGGTTGAACACTGTCAAAACCCGCATGCTTTAGGCATAGCGTGGTTTTGTTTTCAAGTCTATGTTTGACAATTGATCTTAAAAGAAAATTTCTTTCATACGGAGAGTGCATTTGTACAACTATTACATCATCGTACGGTGTATATGGTTTATTATTTTTATATATTTTATTAAGTCTATATATTTTGTCTACATGAGGTGTTGATACATTTATATTTTCACAGATTTTACTGAATATGTTAAACAAATTTTCATTTTCATAGTACGGTACACCACGTATTCGAACACTACCAGCGACAGTTGAATTATCGTATTTATTTAGTCTTCTTTTGAGTTCTGTTATTTCGTTTTTCATTTTTTTAAACTCAGAAGTTTCTGACTCTATCTTGTTCAAACTCTCTTTAAATGCACTAACTGTTGTTGTTTCTAAAACTGTTACTCTTTCATTAATATCATGCAATTTTGTTTGTATCTCTTGTCTATTTCACTTAAGAGATCTTCCTTATATTCTTTAAATTTATTTTCAAACATATTGAGCAATTGACCCGTGAGTTTATCAAAGCGTTTGTCCATAATTGTTACTAATTTAAGAGGAGACTCAGTACTCGACAGACTTGGGGTTTTGCTTGCATTTCCTATAAAAGAGTTTTGTGAAACTTCTCTTATGCGTTTTTGCGCGGGAGTTTTTATAGGCGATGTTGAGTCTGCGCCGTTTTTGGTGTAATTGTTATGCTCTTGCATGTTGATGTTTATGTTTTCAGTTTCGTTTGATTTATCGGATGGTTTGCTCTTTCAAACGTTCTAATGGTCGATTCTAAGATATTTTAACTTACAACCATGTGCTAGATCATCAACGTCTTCAATATGATCTAAATTATTTTTATGACTGGTGTGAAGCAAACTTAATGGAGCTAAATGTAAAGAAGTGTAAAGTAATGCGTTTTTCAAGCAATAATCCAACTACAGTGTATTATTTCCTCGGAGGCATTTAAGTTGATATAGTTGAAAACTTCCTTGATCTAGGAATACTAGTTGACCCTAAACTGAGCTTTAATTCGGATATTAAGTTTATGATAAATAAAGCTAGAGGTACACTTGGATATATAAAACGCTGGGCAAAAGAGTTCGATGACCCGTATATTACAAAAACCTTATATGTATATGTCACTTGTTAGGCCGATTCTTAAATATCGATCGATTACATAGGACCCAATTTAACAAACGTATTCTAATTTAATTGAGTCTGTACAGAAACAATTCCTACTCTTCTGTCTTCGCGGATAACATTTCAATCCACTAACCTTTTCTGCATACACAGCGCGACTGGCTATGATAAAGCTCCCTACTTTAAAAGGTTGTAGAACAATGATAAATGTGTCGTTTATTTTCAACATTTTTAATGGCGATATCTGTGCTGGATTTTTAGTTAATTCTGCAGAGCTAATTACGGCGATGCCGAACCTCTTAAAAAGGATGTGTAATACTTTCAATCCATTATATAGATTTATTTATTATTCATTGGATCCAAGGCCAATAAGAAGATTACAAATTGCTTTTCTTAATTGATAGTAAAATTAATGTAATGTAATCAAATGTTAATTATAGTCTATTTTATTTAAATGTAATTTAAATGTGTAAAATGTCTGTAAGGAAAAATTCATAGACAATTCAAATAAATAAATGATGGGGACTTGGTAGTTTGTATACATTTATGTCACATATAGTCCGGCACTTTTGGCTATTAAAATTCAGCCTGATCGGCCCACAAATGTCTGAGATATGAGCAAAAAACCACGATTGCCTTAATTTTTACCCAAAAATCTCTTGTTGTTGTTTTTTTTATTTTCAAAGTTTCGATATTTGGTACAAGTATCTTTGTTATCAAAACACAACATACGTCAAAATGTAGGCGGGATTGGACAAGTGGGCGTCGCACTTTTCATACAAAGACATTAATGATTTCTGAATATCTCGAGCACGGCATGAGCCAAAGTTTCCAAATTATGTATAAGCATCTTGGTAAGCAGTATACAAAATTCGACAAAACTTGGGCGAGATTGGATAAGCGGGCGTGGCACAAATTTGAATTATTTTTATTTAAAAAACGGTTTTTATATAACTTTCTGTTATAATCGCACCATGGTGAAAGGTATACTTATAAGATTCGGCATAGCCGAATATAGCACTCTTACTACAATCATTAAAATTGAATACAATGTTTTTATTTCCCTTAAAAATATTAACCAATTGATCATCCACTATTGCACATAATAAATGAAACTTTGCTATACATATATGACATGCAATCTAACCCGATGTAAGAGCATTTAGTACACAATGCTTTACGCAGAGCATAAATATCAGGGGTGTTCTGGAAATCGAAAACGCAAAACGTAAGAATTTGAAAGTTGTTTTTAATATACTATTATTCTAATTTTTATAGTTTCTGTTTAATAGATAAATATTTGTATAATATTTTTCATAAAATACTTTTATTACAGAAATCTTATTAAAAAGCGACTTTTAAAATTCTTGCGTCTTGCGTTTTCGATTTCCAGAACACCCCTGTATGACACGTCTTTACACTTTGACAATCAGAAGCTGACTGAGCTTTGTGATTCCGTTTGTAACTTCCACAATATTTATCCTACACCCTATAAAGTATATATATTCTGGATCCTTATGAGAATAAAAGTTCAAAACAGGTTTACCGTTTGTCTGCCTGTTGAAATGGGTTTTCCGAAGACTCCAGAAATTTAATTTTTAGGGCTCTAGTATGAACTACGGACACGTTTTATATATCGGTCATTTTTAGCAGAATATATTTCTCCAAAAAGTCGGAAAGTTTTTCCAGAAAGAGTAGAGTTATGCCCAAAATATAAATTTATTTTTGAAACAAAGCCATTTTCGGGAACTATAAATCTTCCCGAGTACTAGTTGTACAACCTAAGTAAATGGTAGATTACTTCCTTAACACGTCAGTATCTGTCGAATCAGTGAAAAAATACTTGAGCTACAACCAATATACCGAAAAGTACTCTTTTTTAAAATTAATTTTGTTGCCATGCGGGCATCGAAAGGGCTGACTGCTTGGCAAACAGAGGCGTATATGCCGTAATCCTTTCTTCGGCGTCCTTGTCGGTCACATTAGGGGACGTTACAAAAAGGGTCCGAACATGAATTTATTTTACACATGGACGTCCACATCTGGATTAAGATAGTCCAAAAAATTTGTGACGCTGTCCAGTGGAAAGGCAGGTAAGCTACTTTTGCTTGAGAGGGAATTAAACTATTTGGGCCTTTTTACGGGGCACTGTGGTTTTAGATACCACCAGTTTATAATGGGAAATGCATGTACCAATATATGCAGATTTTGTGAGGTTGATGACGAAACGTCAGAACATCTGCTCCAGGCGGAAATATTTCCGGGGCAAAATGATAACCCAACGGATTTTTTTGATCTTTCACCAGGAAGGGTAATGATCTATATACGTAGCCTGAATGCTGATATACATGGACTGCACAAAAGATTTTCTGGTTCGTGGTGCCTATGGCCTTCTACATACAATACAAGTCAATAAAGTCGTTGTAGAACCTTGAAACAATGATGTTTGTTTAAGAGTATTTCGCTCACAGCTCGATCATTTTTAACCGATTTGACAGGTTCATATAACGAAGTTTTAAGCGAGAAATTTACCATTTATTTCTGTTATAAAATTTGGGAAAATCTTAATGCTTTTTAACTAATTTTTTGTACGTCAAAAAAACTTACGATTTTCTCCATTTTGATTAATAAATATCTGTTGTGACATTCAGCATAATTATACAAATAGTTCAACCATTTTTATAACTAAGCTGAAATCAAGATGTCATAGCGGTTACAGCATATTTTTGGAACAAAATGTTTGTAAGTCTAAAACAAAATTTAGATTTGATGGGAAACGCATTAAACATTTGTTTCAATAAGCTTCATAGATATTAAAACAAATCTTCTTTACTTTTAATAGGTTGAATCTATCGATTTTATATCTTCTACAAATTCGTAGCCCAAATTCTGGCAACCCTGAAGAAAAAAAAGTATACGGCCGTAACGTTCACATACAAGTTTTTATTTACAAAAAAAAAAAAACTACTTAAAATTAAAGTTTAAAGCTTTGTTCACAATCAGAGCAACAATTTCGTTTTTTCTTCTATCTTATTGCTTCCCAAAGTATTTCATATATTTTCCTTTTATTTTATAAACAGAAATGTAACTAAAGTTTTTTTTAAAGATCTGTGTCAACTAGAACTTCAGCAACAATTTGTATGAAATTGTTTCTGACGTTTAAAATAATTTTATTTAGTTTTGAATGAAAATTCTAACATAATGTTGTAAAAAATAATAATAAATGCACAATATTGTTGTGGCTTAAATTTGCAAACGGTTTCTTAATGCAAAATGTGTGTGGTTGCAAAAGAAATTGTTGCTTTATTATGAACACCAAGTGAAAATGTTTCTTTGATTGTGAACGAAGCTTAAATCTAATTAAAGTGTTAAAAATAATAGTTGAAGTTTGTTGAACAACAATCAATTAAAGTATGGCATCTAAAAAGCATTGTAGTGCAGTATTTACAAAAGAAATTTGGGCTAAATGCAGAGTGAAGAAAGATGAGGTTATATACAATGCGATAAATGCCGTACAACTTACCATCTACAATGTACTGGTTTAAACAAACGAAAATTTGAACATTTCGTAAACAATGAGAGTAAAAAGTTCGCTGACATTTATGTCTAAAGGTACATAACACGCGTTAGAGCGCGCGCGCTCTTAAGACTTCTGTCAAAAAAAGTTGAGCTAGTGTGTAATCAGCTGACAATAAAAGGAATAATTTAACAAATTTATGAATCATGAAAGAAAAACTTATTGTATAGCTTAAAAAATATGCAACATGTATAAAAAAAAATTCAATAAAATAAGAAAATCTTGATATACTTTTGAGTCCGTTTTCAATGTACAAATAAGTAAACAAATAAAAAAACAGCTGACAGAAATAGCTTTTTTAACGCGCGTTGTGTAACTTGCAATTTTTCATGCGCTAATGTTTATTAACGCACGACACACCTCGACGAACTAGCGCGTGTTATGTACTTCTACATTAAAAAATTTGATAAGCTCATACGAGATATGGCAGAAAATAAAAAGAAAATTGATGCTGTTCAGAAAAAACGATTTTCTATTTTAAAAAACGAAATAAAAGAATTCAAAGATTCAGTGAAGCTTTTGAATGATCAAAGGGTTAAAAATAATTGCTTAATAAGTGGTGTTAAAGCTAAAGATAGTAGAAATGGTGCTGAAAAATTATGGGAAATTTCTAAAGATAATGGTTTGAATCTAGTTGAAAATGAAATCGAAAGTGCATATTATTTAAAGAAAAGAAACAATTATAATTCCATTATGATAAACAAATAATGGTTGTTAAATTTGAATCAAGCAAAGCTAAAATTAAACTCATGCAAATAAAAAACAGCTTAAAGAAAAAGAAAAAACAAAATCTGTTTTTATTAATGATTTCCTTAACAAGAAAACCTTGAATACTTTTAAACATGCCAAAACTTTAAAAAGTATTGGATATGATGCTATTTATACTTATAATGGGTCAGTTTACGCAAAGAGAAGTGAAATTTATAGTCCAAGAACAATAAAAAGTCAAGAAGAAGTCGATGGGATATTAATGAAAGCCACAACAAGTAAATTTCAGAAGCGCAGGTCAAACCTAATGCAAGCAGCGATTCCGGATGTTTTAAATATTATTGATGAGAAGATGATGAAGATTGTGGTTCGTTTTTATCACTAACTTAAAACATAAGTATTTTATGCGTTAAGTAAATATTTTAATTTTTATGAATAGTCAACATTTTTCTAATTTCGAATGGTTCAATCCCTTTTAAATAAAATACAATGTTTTAATTGTGATTCTCTACATATAAGAAATATTTCTTCTATTTAAAAGATGCCGAGCTCTGTATTGTAAATGATGCAACGTATGCAATTTTTGACGTGTCGCTGTATTTTGTTTTCGGCATGGCGAATAAAATAATTCTGTTGTATCGAATGTAACTTTTTTTTTTGCACTGCAAAATGGCCAACTTCATGTGCGTCGCGTATAATCTCTGCTTCCATGGACTGAAGTCTGGACCCTTTTGCAAAAATGTTTCATACTGCTTGTCTTTTGGTAATGGTTTTATCGCCTGCAAATATTCGTCTCGCGGCTGTGATGCTTTTAATCCATCTGTTAACTCTGACGTGATTGTTAAAACTACTGGATAACCGCTGAGACAATCGACGTGCTTCATGCGGCGGTTCTTACGGTGCTCAATTGTGCAATCGTAATCTTGAAAGTTGAGAATCCACTGAGCTACATGTCGCGGTGTATCAATTTTTGTTGTTGTCTGCTTAAATGCCGCGCACTCCGTAATGATCTTGAATTTTACACCCAATTTTACCTACAATATATATTTTTTTAATACCGGTTCACACGTTAATGCTAATTTCATTTTCACCAAATATAAACATTAGCAAATCAGTGAACGGTTTTGCTATAAGCGCGAAATGTGGTATTCATTTTCGGAAATATTGCGTTGGAAATCTGTCTTTTTTCGTACCAGGCATTATTTTACTGTCCTCTACCAAATGTCAAAAAAATCCATTTTTTTTAACTACATTTTAAGGCCAAACTACGCTGCGACGTAAAGAACTTTTTTAGTTTTAGTAAGTTTTCTTCTACAGTACCGCTAAATATTATTATATCCATAACGTTGTCTTTAATTTGCTGCCTTAAAATGTAATTAACATACCTAATGAAAACTGCCGGCGAATTGCAAAAGCCAAACGTTGCAACATTAAATATGTAAGTGCCATCTTTTGCTATAAACGCCGTAAGTTTTTTGCTGGATTCCTCTATAGACACATGGAAAAAGCCATTTTCCAAATCCATCACTGGGAAATACGTGGCTGATTGGCATTCTAATCTAAACGTAATCTATAAAAGGAGCCGGGACCAAATCTTTACTTACCATAGAATTGAATTTTCTAAAGTCCACGTATATTCTAAAAGAATCATCTTTTTTCTTTACAACCACTTCTTTGCTAACTGTCTGCAACCAATCGGCTTATTACGCCCTCTTCAAACCAATCTTCCACTTGCTTTCTAACGACTTCTTCATGCTGCGGTGGCAGGCAGCTGGGTGATTGTCAAAACGATGTGAAATTTTCTGGGATTTCGTTTTTTTCATTCATTTGCTGTTTCACAAATATTATAAACAAACACATTGTTCACAAATGAATAACCATTTTTACCAAGTGCCATTGTGAACTTGCTGATGAAATCGTAACCTAGTAAACAATCGTATTCAACGCTGTTGTCTGGCACCACCAACAATTTATGATTGGTTTTTATCAACTTTCATTTCGGGTGTGATAAACTTTGTTGAGTTAATTAAATAATTTTCAAAACCTCACAGTGTTGTAATGCAAACAAATGTTTTCAAGACCATTTTTGAAGTATTTTTGTCATAACTCGGCTATTTTTTTAACCGATTTGACAGATTTATATATCGACGTTCACTACTTCAATCCCACCCTCATTTGTTTTGATGTTGTGTATTGATAACCAAGACGCTTGTACCTAATTTGGAAACTTTGGGTCTTTTCGTTCTCCAGATATACAGAAATTATTAATGTCTTTGTATGGGAAGTGTCACGCCCACTACACCAATCCCACCCATTTTGAAGCTTTTGCTCCTGCCGTTCTCGAGTTATACAGAAAAACAAATAAGAAAACAACAAAAAAGGGGTTTTTGGGTAAAATTAGTGGCAGTCGTGTTTTTTTGCTCATAACTCCGTCATTTAAGGACCGATCTGGCCAAATTTCAATATTTTAACGGAGTATATGTATGTGACATAAATATATTGCAACCTTGTTCATGGGAACAATCTCATTTCAACATGTACACGGACAGATGGTTTTTCACGTCTCTTCTCATAAGGATCCAGAAGTTTCAAACGGAATGAAAAAGTGACGTGTATACCTTTTTACATTCGGTGAGCCGAAATAGCACGATATTTTAACAGCGGGTAGATATGAATATTACGCGTCGATTTCTTCTAAAAAGTGAAATAATAAAGTTTTTATGAGTGCCTCGGTAGGCTAGCTGAGGGTTTGTGGGTTCGATTCCCTCGAGAGACTCTGGTTGCTTTCCTGCAGACAAGCGTAGAGCTTTGAGGGGATTAGGTTAGGGAACTAAAAAATTGAGCAGGGGCGATGTTTGAATTTTTAAAAATCCGGTCTTAGTAGATTGATTTGGCAAGATACCAACCTTCGCTCCGTCGTTTAGGCTGTGCGATGATGAATCAGTCAGTAAGTAACTTAACTTACTGTAGTATTTATAAAAAAAAAAAATAGTTTTTTAAAACAAACCTTTTTCTTAAAACACATTTACAATTTAAATAAATTGTTAACTAAAACTGCTGTTAATGTATTAATTAAAAACATTTTTGTACGCTAATTTCTTGTAAAAACGGTAATTTGAAACGTATGGACGTATGGTAATAAAAAAAAGACGCAGTACTTGCCCCCTTTTTTCTTGAGGATTGTCATGGCTCTACGTAATACCGCGATTGCACAACAAACCTAAAATTTCTACACTTTTTTGTTTTATTTATTTTTTAGTTCGCATTCTTAAGCGACATGGCAAAACATCAAACTGGCTCATCACACTCACAGTTTTGTAGTTGTGCAGTTTTCCACGGATAATTACCTCGCCAAAAATGCCAATATTTTTGAGTAGTTATGCGTGGTAAGCATTTAAACGAATACGTTTAACTTCGCGTGCATACAAACTTATGATCAGGGAAACCGTAAAATGCAATTAAATGTTTTTTAGTGTGCGACTTATGAAGGCAGAAGCAATATATTTATCCGTTTTTAAGCTATTAAAGAAACAGTTTTCTTTGAATCCGTGTACCCTTACAGCACTATTTAAATTGTGCGACGCACAGTATCGCATACCATTTTGCATTGTGGTGGTACGCACATTTGATTTTGTTGTGTATTTAAGTTTGAAAAACATTTAAGCAAGCTTTTAGTATACATCTTACACACTTCAGTTCTTTTTTTTCATTTGTCCAAAAAATGGTTTTACATATGGGGGATTCACAAGGTAGTCGTAAAGTTGTAAAGTCATATGTAAATATTAAAATAATTACAAGAAATATTTATGACTGTTGTAGGCAACCGCTCATAATTTAGATTTCTTATCTACAGTTATGACGAATCAATGAACACAGCATTAAAATTTTTATTTTGTTTCAAACACAACAATATATTTTTTTAAGCAATTGTAAAATATTATTTAGGACATTATGACGATATGAATTAATAGCACACCTTGTAAATCCCCCAATGGTGTAATAATTATGTTTTGTTAAAGACCTTCACAATTATTTTTTTTACCCTCCACCACAATTAGTTGTGTAGAGGGTATACTAAGTTTGTCATTCCGTGTGAAACTTTTTTATTATTCATCTCAGACCCCATAAAGTATATATATTCTGGCTGCTTGAGTAATTCTAAGTCGATTTAGCCATGTCCGTCTGTCTGTCCGCCTGTCCGTCTGTTGAAAACACGCTCACTTTCGAAAAACTCAAAAGAATTGAATTTCAGCAAAATCGGTTCAGTAGGACCAGAGCTATGAATCAAAATGTGGAACCACCACCTTCAAAAACTTGATAATTTTGTTACAAAAACTAACATAAATTATGCAAAAATGCACGGAATGACATAAGATTTTGCACAAATCCGTTTTATTCGACTAGAAATGACACTGTAAGATCGGTTCATAATTTACCCTAGGCCCCATATATGCCCTACTCCCGGGAAACAGTTTAGTCTCCTAAAACCATAATTAATAACAAATCGTCACAGTTTAAGATAATAATAATAAAAAGACATCATACAGATATTACTCCTTAAACATTCGAACTGTCGGTGGAGGGTATCAAAGATTCGGCACAGCCGAATATAGCACTCTAACTTGTTTCAATAAGAGTTTCCACAAGTCCACAAATTAACCAGAAACTTCAAACGTGAAGTATTAAGTAGGGTTTTTTCAATTATTTCAATTATTTTATTTCCCGTTTTCCCGGGATTTTTCTTGCGGGATCCCGGGAAATAAAAAATTCCTCATAATTTCAGCAAATAGCTATTTATACTTTGAAATTAAGTTTTCTATGCTCTAAAAATTACTATCTGTGAATGGGCTGTGGATTAGATCAATTACAAGAAGTGAGTTCATGTATTTAAATCAATGTCTCCTGATGCAATAAATCTACTAAAAGCAGAATGGGCAACAGTTGATAACACAGGCCAACACTCAATTTGCTTCTTTGAATTTATCAACTGATTCTAGTTAATTTTGGTGCGCTGAATTCAAATCTGTAATCAGTTTGTCTCTATCAGCTCTAGTTTTCATGATATAGCTTTTTTATACCCTCCACTTATGACCTCCATTTATGACCGTCTGTTAGTTTTTTCAAAAAATTTTTTTCATCAAAATTTCTTATTTACAGTTATGGTAGTTGCCATAGATCAACACTTTTTTGCCAACTGCAATAAACCACTTCTTACAAGCAACTTACTTCCGATATTCAATTGGAGTGCAACAAGAAAAAATAACGTTCTCAATAATATTGTACATATAAAATTCCCGTTAATCAGCTAGAAATTGCACAAAAAATTTTTTTACGGAAAAAATGTTTTTTTTTGGCAACTACCATAACTGTAATTAAGAAATTTTGATGAAAAATTTTTTTTAAAAAACTAACAGACGGTCACAAATGGAGGTCATAAGTGGAGGGTATAAAAAATCTATATCATGAAAACTAGAGCTGATAGAGACAAACTGATTACAGATTTGAATTCAGCGCACCCAAATTATCTAGAATCAGTTGATAAATTCAAAGAAGCAAAAATTTTTTTTAATTTTGTCGGGCTGTGTAATTATTACATTTAGTGAAGTGAAGAGTTAATAAACTACATTAGTTCAAAATAAGATGCAGGCAGTAAAGTTTCATTGTTCATGAACAAGTCATAAAAATAGGAGATACTTAAACATATCGCTCCTTTATTGCAACATAGACATATCTACAAAAACAAACGATCTTGGCAAAATGCGATTAAAGTTTTCAAAATGTACTGATTTAAAGATATATTTTGCTATAACTTCGGTTCAGTTTGAGATATAATACGAGAAGGTGTGAAAGAAAACTTTGCTAAAGTTACTTAAAATTTTGAGATATGACTACGATGCAATGAAGGAGCGATATGTTTATTAGGTGATAAACACAAATTTTCAATTTCAATTTGAGTTGGTTTATATACCCGTGAAGTGCGGGGAAACCGAAATAAAATAACATTTTGGAAACTCGTGTAAGATACTACAACATACAACTTGAAAAAGACATTGTCCTAAAGATTACAAATGGACCTATTGAAATAAAAAGGTTTGGAAGAAGCAGTCCGGTTGATGCTTTTTTTGCATCAACATACATTTGACTGACATAGACGTTGTTTATAAAAAAGAAAAAATTGCTTCTGATTGTGAATCCGAAGCATGCTACAACGGTGCACTTTTAACTATTTGTCCAACCTCGGTAAAAAAATTAACGAAATTTTTCGGAAACATGATAATTAGTAAATAAAATCAGGAATATACTTTTTGACGACTTACTAAGCGCTTTGAGTGTGTCAGAAAGTTATTTCATAAGCCGTTAAAAAATGTTATATATTTCTTTAAAATATTTTTTCTATTTCATTAATTAACTTTTTTATCTCATATCTTGAGTACCCTAATTTTTATTTTGTTTTTATTATTGTTTTATGAATTAAATTGTTATGTTTATGTTATCTTTTTATCTTGTATCTAGAGCATAATAGTACTGAATAAAAGCATAATAATAGGGAATAAAGGCGTCAGGTAATAATAATTCAAGTTCCTATTTCAATCTTCAATTAATTTTTTAGTATTGAACCATTTCTTTTACTTTCTTTGTAAACAAATTCCCTTACGTTTTTTTATAAAAGTTTTTTTTTCATTAATTAATAACAAAATTTATTTTGTAGTATTTATATGGAGCGGGATCCCGGGATCCCGAGAAATTTAAAAAAAAATCGAAAAAGTCCGGGAAAAAAAACTCTAGTATTAACTAAAATAAAATAATTTGCTTTTTTTTGTTTTTCCTTTACGCGCTTACAACTACAATTCGAGTCGGGAAAAAAACAAACCAACTGTAGGGGAATGTAAGAAAAGATAAACTCACTGTTAATTGTTGTTGTTTTTGTTTAAGCTTTGATATTGTTACAAGTAAAACTGGTGTTTATATTTCTTATTCGCTTAACAGTTTTATTTGTATAATATCTTAGTTTTTCTAAAATCTTTGGATGAAGTTTCCTGATGATCTGACCTAAGCAACCAGTAAAATGCGCATAGGAATACCATCCCATCAACAATAAATTTCAGTTTATCAATAGTATTAAATGGGAATTTAGCATATTTAAACGAAACCTTGTTAATTAATTAAGTTTTAAGTTTAATTCTAATAGTATTCAATAACATTAAACATAAAATTAAGGATAATAATATTTTCAACATGTGGCTGATTTAAATTTTTTTTGCATGACTCCATACCGCATTATTTGTGTTGACATTTACAACAATTACTATTATATAAATTTTTTTTTTGTTAATTTTAAAGTTTCCAGCAACACTCTGGATGCAATTGTAATACGCTATATAACAAATTTAATCAAAATACTTAAATATACTTGATTTAATTATTCTTTTATTTATTTTTTTACATTCACTTCAAACTAACAGGAGCAGCTAGCTCCCCCCTTAGCACACGAACAGAGGATAAGCTGGAGAATAAGTAAATCAATTATTTGTTTTTATAAGAAAAAAAAAATTCAAATACAAAACCTACAATACAACTCTTTTTAAGGTTAAAAATAATTTAAAAATATTTTATACCCGTATTGTGACATAATTGAGATTTTTTTCTCTTCTTTAGATGTTAGATTAAAAAAATATTTAATAAAAAATCATTTAAGATTCATTTAAACGCGTTAATACACAACATTTGGTCAAACGAAATGTTATAGCAATTTACATTTTTATTTACGAGAAATTTTTTCTTGTCAAATGTAATAAGTTTTTATTAGCGCGCTTAAGTAAAATGCATTTATTAATTTTATGACGATTGATTTTCTGAGAAATATATGTTACATATGTTTATACATGTAGTACTTATTTATGTTACCTATAACACAAGGGAACAAGGTTTTTGTTGATTAAGAACTGGTGTTGTTCTCAAGGTAATATGGGACGCTGAATCCATATCTGCAACTAGGCTTTTTTCTATCAGCTCGCCTTTTCAAATATACCGTTATGTCCAAAATTAAGATACTTCCGCTACATAGGTATGTTGGAATAACTTGAAAACGGTTCACCATATCCAGCTAAACAAAAAATACCAAAATTCGTCAACGTGTTATCTTTAAGCCGTGCTTATATTGGTTTTTAGTTTGTGCAGTAGCTTCAGAGATATCGTTGAAGTTTGGAAAAAAAGAACAATTATAAAAAATCACATTTTTGTTCTTTAAAAATTCATAAAAAATAAAAATGCCACAATTATCACCGTTTTGTTTTAAACACATTTCGAATAAAATGAGCTTTATTTCATTGTTGTCGGTGCACAACTTTTGATTTTATTCACAATTTACTTTAAAAAAAACTGAATTGATAAAAATCGCGGCTTGCATACAAAACTAAAATTTTTACTGTGTGTGTATTTGCTGCTGTTCTATTTATGGACGTTTTTTTTTCACTTATATATTAGGTACCTTCACTGAATTGTGAATAAAAGCGAAACGCGTTCATCTATTTGTCCCATTTTATTCATAGGTTATGTGACTTTACGTGAAAGTAATATGACGTTATTTTTCCCCGTTTTGTATTTTTCTTGATTTTTTAAAATACAAAACTTGTAATTTTTTAACGTAAACTACCACTACTCAGCCATTTTTTAAATTGTTTTTCAAAGCTAACAATTACTTGTTAAAAAAAATTTTTTAAAATCAGTTAGTGATTTAAAAAAAGTCAAAAATACGATTAGTACCTGTAACTTAAAAATGCATGCTGGTGGAGAAAAATGGAGATTGGATTTGAAATCAGCGACCTCAAACTAGTAAACAATTGTATCAAATTTCCAAACAACTCAAAAAAGTTCAATTTTGTTTCCTTTTGTAATCACTTTAAGGGCCATTATTACAACTTGAAGCTAGCTAAAGTTAGGATTAAGTTGACAGATAGTAATGTGTTATCTGTCCAAAAGCATCTGTTATCTGACGGATAGCAGCTAACGCCAAGTTGTAATAATGACCCTAAGTGTTGCATATTAGTTTTATCATTAATGAGCGATTTTTAAAACTATTTGATCGGTTTATGCACACTTTTAAGGTTGGATAATAAACATTGACACCACTTATTACGTACAACAAATTAAAACTATAATAATATTTACTCGTACTTCCATTTTAATATGTAATAATTTTTATATTTTGTGTTAAAGAAAAATTTCCTAGATACTAGAGCGGCATTTCTCATGACAAACAAAAAAAGGGCAGCACGAACACCTTAAATAAAAGTGAGGGAAAAATATGCAACATGTTTGCATGTTTTTTATGCAACAAACATATTCACAAACGAAATGGAAAATTTCTCCCAGAATGGTATTTATTGTACAAACGAACACAAAAATGTAGAACATGTCGCATACATATCGCTAGCAAAATTGCAAAAAGGCGTAACTAACAAAAAATTAAAAATCGAGTTTTTGATTGGTTATTATGAAATCTATAAAACTAGATGTCTGGGCGAAATTTTACGCTTTTGCGATCGAATATTACGCTTTTATTAACAAAACACAAAGGGACGTAACAACAAGTATGTTTGTTTTACAAATACAAAACCACGTAATTACACATTTTTTTCTGTCAAAATATAATGAAATGGTTTTCCTTGAAAATTGTTTGAAGAATTCCATTGAAGACTTATACATGTTTTTTTTCTGTCAAGTTAATAGTTTTCATTTTATAAAGTTTTTTGCTTCTCTTGTAAAATTATATTTTTGTTAGCTACGCATTTTTGCGATATGTGTATGCAGCATATTTCTCAGAAAATAAATCGTCATTAAGTGGTGGTCCAGTGTACACAAAAACATTGGCAGAATCTAAAAAATTCATGGAAACAAACATTTGAAATGACATGCCAGGTTAATTTTAAAATACAGCTTATAAAACACAAGTAACAAAGTCTATAATGCCATTAATTAGAGTTACCATCGATCTTAACACAGGGTGTCCACCTGAGATAAGTTATAAGATTTTTATATCAGCAAACATCAAATTCAATTGCAGAGAGTATTATCTTACGTGTGGACTCTCAAATTGTTAGTATTAATATTATAAAAAATGTTATGAGACAGTTGTTATAAGAAATCTTATAACAACTATCTTATAAGATGAGCTGTTAAAAATACACATACATACATATATACATATAAACCAATAATAAGACGCATTCATAAAATTTTTTTAGTGCAAATAGTGAAAATCTTGTCATAAGTATTAAAAAAAACAATATTTTTAACTAAAAAAAAAAAAGAAAAAACGAAAAAAAATAATGTCACATGTTTACTGTACGAGAATCATTCGATTATGAAATCTTAAAAGATGCGTGTTCCCCTTGTTTAAGATAAAGATTAACATAAAGAAAATTTTTCACTCACTCTGCCGACGTTCTCTCACATATTATATCAAATATTATCTCAGGTGAAGAATTAGTGTAAGAAATTTATATTTTGTTCGCGAAGCAAATGATGGCCAAATGAAAAATTTTTTTAACTCCTTTATTCATTCCACTTGGGAACATGAGACATCATTCTATAAGAGATTTATATTTAAGTTTATCAAAGCATAAAGTTTTAATTTGGTAAAAATTATGTTGTGTTTGCGTAGTTCATACAATACCGTTCTTCTCCAGGTGTTTACTGGGCGCCCGTGAAATCGGCTACTTTAGGGGTTTCAATAAAGGGCTGTCCTTGGGATACTATCTCTTGGTCTACGCAATGTATGACTGTCTGTAGGTTTTTGCCACATGAGGGTTTACTAAGACCAATGCATTTTAGAAAACATACTTTTTCAACTCAAAATTGGCAAATTCCACTTTTTGTTAGGAAACTATGTACAGTGGTCATATTTAGCCATTGTTAGAATGTTACCGCATTTTCTCTACTCTTTCGCCACAAAAAAAGATACATTTATATTCCTCTATGTGATACAAGAATACAAATTAAAAAAAAAATAGTTTGTTGGCTCTACTGGAAATTCATTAATTTAGAGGAACCTGTGCTATATGTTCTTACTCAGCATTCGGCAGTTCCAACGTAAAAGTTTTATCGCGAAATTGTTTTCTTTCAACGCACTGACTGTTTGTTGCTGAATTATTAAAATATTCAACAACCGCTATTTATTAATAGAATTTAAAAATTAAAATTTTTGATACAGTAGTTTTGACTTAACTGCCTTTTATTTACGTGCACTTTTGACTTAGCTGCACAAAATTGATAATTTTTAGCATTATTTTTTATAATCCCATATAAATTCCTTTTTTAAGTGCACTTTCTTTATCTGCACATTTAAGATAAGTGCCCAAAATTTTTGGCATTTTAAAATTATTTTCATACAAAAAATTCAAGTTAGCTGCACTTTGACTTAACTGCCCAAAATACATATTTTCTGTAATTATTCTTCAAAATCCTTGTTTACGTGCATTTTGTATACCTAGGGTTGCCATCCGTCCTCTTTTCCCCGGACACCGTCCTCTTTTTTTGGGTATCCGGGGCAGTCCTACTTCTTTTTCATCAAGTGTCCGGGGTTGTCCGGCTTTTTACACCTTCATTGAAAATTTGTTCCTGCATTTAAACTTTAAATCACAGTTCACAAAATTCATTAAAAAAAAAGATTTAGGTGCTCGGGTTTTTTTTTAAGATAGGTATGATTTAATTTTTGGGGACGTAACGTGACAAAAAGAGTACTTTTCTTTGAATGTGCCCAAAATGGAGCTCCCAAAAAATGCAACAAACAAGCAAAAGCAACCTTATCAATGTCGTTACTTTTGTTCAAATAAATACTTATTGCTCAAATGATTATATTAAAATTTTATTTTAAGATTATTTTTGGAAATAAAAAAAAATCATATCTTAAAAAAAAGCACATCCTTCAAAGTTTTAGGAATTTTAAAAAACAGTTTGAAGTATTATATAAAAAAATTCAGCAAAAAAAATAGGGCTTTGACTTAGTCCATTTTTAAAATTTGATATTTTGCATAGACATTTTTTTCAATATATTTATTGTAGCCTCAAGTATTCTCTTTAAACTGACAAAAATCATCTTCGTATGTCAAGTAGTTTTCGAGATATTAAAAGAATAAACTCAACACATTCGGCTTATTCGGCGAAGTTATGACAATTTGAATTTGACATAACTTTTGAAAAAAATTAAAAAATTGTTTTTCGTTGATATATGTTCTTTATGGGATTAAATAAACCCTCTCGCCAAATTGCATTCAAATCGAAAGGGGTCGAGTCCCGCTCTTGGTCGACTTGAGATGGAATTACCCAAATTAAGTTTTTTTGTACAACCCAATTTTGGTTGTTAATTTTTATGCCGTCGTTAATTTTATTAATGTTAGGTTGTTTAGAAAGTGTCCTCTTTTTTCGAACAAATGTCCTACATTTTTTATGCTGGCGTCCTCTTTTTCTCAAAATAGAAATGGCAAGCCTATGTATACCTGCACATTTTTCATATTTTTGGCTTTAAAATATTTTCATATAAAACATCAAAGTAAGCTGCACACATGAAAAAATATGGTGGCCACATTTTCACATAAATATCCAATTTTAGCAGTTTATAAAATCAAAAATCGCAAACAAGTCAAGTTGGTATCATTATAATTCATTTATTTTGTTTGCCTATATTTACATTTATGCATATGGGTTGTGGTTACAGCAACTTTACCACCATTATATGAAAGGAATAGCAAATCTTAGGTCTGGAACAGAATAAAGTAGTTGTAGTAGTATTTGAAGCTGACGAATGCTCTGTAGCGCAACAAAGTTCAAAATTTCGAATTTTGCGCTTCAACTGCAACGACTACTACAACTACGTTTTCTGTTGACACTACTTTGCAACTGCCGTTCTTAACTTTTGAGAGCTTGCAGCGCTATTCTTAACGTTGTACTACAGCGACTTTTCTGTTCCACACTCTTTTGTTACCAATTTGGCTAGCTCGTTCATTATAAAAATGCGTAAAAACTGTCTACAAGTTGTTTGAACGTCATTGTTTTTATCAATTTATTAATAAAAACGTTGTTACTTCTCTTTCAAACACTTTACTTTAGCTGCACTTTTATGCAGGTAACCACAATTGCGTACCTGCACATTAAGGCAGCTAAATACATTTAAGATAGCTGCATTTTTGATTTACCTGTGCCCATGTTCTGTAACTCTCGTGTCGAGAAACTTTTCGATTGAAATGTGTGAAATAGAACAAAAATGCCGTATATTGAAACAAACAGCTGTTTTTCTCACTAAACTGTGTCTGTAACTTTTTTTGGCGAGTACAAGCTGTCACGCAAGGAAATAACTCGCCAATTTACAGAAAAAGTGTGTCTGTAACATTTTGGTGAGAAAAGTTCCCGCTTTGGACTGTCAAAAAAACTCACGAATAAAAATGGGGCGAGCAAAAAATTTTAACACTAAAAAACAACTAAAAATGCAAATTGCAAAGAATAATAATAATAAAATTATGTTCTTGGCCCTTTTTTTATTGTTTAATTATTTTCTTTTACCATTTTTATAAAATATACGAATTTTTTCAAAGCTCGTTTACAAACAACAAACATTAAAGTCGCACTTTACATTATTTGGCATGGCCGACGGTTGTATTTTCGCCGCCGTCGTTGAAAATTTTTCAATTTTAGTAAATTTTGGTCGCCGTTAACTATATGTGTGACTGGCGTCCTCAACGTCTGCAATGTCACATCGGCTTCGAGTGCAATGTTATGACTTTTATAACGTAACGACGTAATCTCTTTTGATAGTTTTCGACATAAGTTACAGACACACTTTTTTCTCACTTTTCGAGAAACGATGGAATATTTTGTTTCACATCTTTTCGATGCGAGAAGTTCTCACTAAAGTTACAGAACATGGGTACTGCACAAAAAATCGTGCAAAGGAGATTGTGCAGCTAAGTCAAAATTACTGTATTTTAAATTAGGCTTAAGTTCATCAAATTTAATTTCCATTAAATCATTTTTATGAAGAAAGGAAGTTTACATGTTTGATCATTTATTTCTTGACTGAACGACGCACAGTAGGAATTTTTACGAGAAGGCGGTCAAAATTCCATAACTTTTGACTGGATTGGTATTTTTTTATGCGATTTTATGCTCCATAGGTGGGCTGTTGGCTTTTCATTTGCACTATTAAACGTAAAACTCGACTGATAGAAACATATTTACGTTATAGAGAGTTCAAAATGCATTTTAATTTTATTGTTGAGTTTCAGTGTAAAAGTTTAATACATACAGTACTTTTCGCTTATAGTCCATTCCGCTTAAAGGCCAAAAACGGATATAAGCCAAAACTGTCATATTCACATGCAGATTTTTTCGAATTTCATACAAATTATTTGTTCTAAGGTCCATTTCGCTTGTAGTCCATTTTCGTTTAAAAGCCACATTTTCTTAGCATGCGTATATAATTCTTCATGCAAAAATGTTCGCTTATAGTCCACTCTGTTTTTTATATATTTTTAATCAACTGGCAACATGTTTTAATTTACCTTTCTGGCAATTACAGCACACGCTCGGAAATTCGATCCACTTTGTTTTTAGGGCGATTCGAGTTTCCGAATTATTCGAATTTCTGGACGGTTTTTTTTTACAAAAATTTAGATAAATTTGACCATAAAGATATACAAAACTATATTTTTTTTAATTTTAGTTTATTTAACATAAAAACTATAAAAAACTTAACGAAATATAAAAAATAACAATTCAGTTCATTTGGCTTTATTTAGTATGTGTAATACAAACACCAAAAAAACTGAGTTTTAAACTCTAACAACATCAAGTTGATTCTGAGAGTTCGAATTTCTGAGCGTCTACTGTATTATAAATGCCAAATTTCGCAATTTATATTTCATGACATGGTGTCTTCGTCTTACAATTTTTTTTTAAATAAACGTCCAACTTCATAAAAAACGCTAATAAAAATAAAAGAGTTTTTTATATAGACTTTGACGTTTGGTATAACAAAAAACTATCAGGTGGAGACCCCATGTAAAGATCCTATGAAATTGATATTGATTTCGTCATCCAAAGAATTAAAATGAATCTCATACGCATTTGTTTTTATTGAAATCTTTTAAAGCATTTGAATTAATTAATTAAAAAGATTTTTGTTTTAACTATTTATTTAAAATAAATCAATATTTGGTTATCTTTTAAATAAACTTTTCTTTGGTTTAAAAAGAGTGGATTTATTGAAGAAAATAATATTTATATAGTCCAAAATGTGGATTATACTAGGTTTCACTTATTATCCATAAAATGGCTTATAAAAAAAATCGGTTATAGTCCAAATTCGCTTATAGTCCACAAAAGTTGTGCATCTATAGTAGTGGACTATAAGCGAAAAGTACTGTATTTCATATATGCAAGTGTTTTGTTTGCAGAAATTGCTAGCCGCAGGTTAAATTCGAATATTAGCCGGATAAAACTATATCATCAACAGCGACGGCTACAAAAACTAATGCGGCTCTGCTCAGCGTAGGCCTCTTCTGATTTATTACGACATCGCAATAAACAAAGCAAGCAAAGTTCTATTTATTTAAGACACTTTTTGTTTACATAGCAACAACAATATTTTTAAACCATTATAAAATATAAGAACATTAAGACAATATAACATGATAGCACACCTTGTGAATACCCCAGTTTTGTATTTTACTTTTACGTATTAATTCAAATATGTATACTTATATAAAAAAACAAATTATAATCCTTAAACTACACAGAAAAAATTATTTTTCCAATTCAAACAAAAAATTTGTAGAATCAAAACATTTTTTGTCTGAAATCGGCCCTACAAACAAATTCGCATATTCGCATTTCGTTTATTAAAAAAAAAACACTGATTTTTTCAAACAAATTATTTTGCTGAATCCAACAAAAAAGTTTTTGCACAAGCAATGACGCACACTTAAGCAAGCACTGTAGGAGAAGGTGAAGGCAGACAGAGCGGCGGTTGGCTTTGAGACACATTGTTTTGTTGGAATAATTTTTGAACCAAGTCTTGTTTTTTTTTCTTCACTCACTATTGCTGTATCCTTTCCTCGGCTAAAGAAGAAGAAATGTAACCAAAAACGGCAGCAGACCGACTTGTCTTCATTATATATTTGTATTTGATGTTCCTATTTAACTAAACAGCTTTAAAAAATTGAATACGGGTTTTTTTTCATTATTTTTTACCTACTTTGAAACCAACCAAACATTTCTTTGGTTTCTTTTAATGTTGTGGTTGTTTCTGTTGTTTAAAAAGAGTGAAACGTCTTTTTTACATCTTTCTTATTGCTATCCTTTTTGAAAGCGTCCAAAAATAGACTGTATGTGTTTTTTGTTCTTGTTCTTAGTCCCCTTTTAGACAGGCAAAGTTTTCTTTGACAAAGTTTGTTGAATTCTCTTTGAAACTTTGTTTGGTGTTTAGACACGCAAAGTTTAATTTGACAAAGTTTTGTTTGAATACATCGTATAAACAGCGTTGTCAGAATGATGATTTTATCATATTTTTGATTATTTTTTGACAAAAAAACCATTTAAAGATTTTTTTTCTCAAATGAAGATTTTTTCGAAACTATGATTTACTTTAAGTTTGTTTGTACAAAATACACAATTTTATTAAGACAGTCCATTTTTTAAACAATGAAGTTTTGAATCAGCTTGTTGTTTATTGGTTTTGCACACTTTTTCACCCAGTGTCAAGAACACACAAAATTGCATCATTATTTCTGGGCATACAAAATATTAAAAAAGCATCTTAGATCAGCGGTTGTTAATTTTGAGAATATTGATGAAAAATATTATTTGTGAAAAGAAAACCCGTATTATTATAAAGTTTCATATAATATCTAAAAAATTTTTAGATATTGTTTTCTGACAGAAAATCTTATTTTGGCCAAATGATGATTTTTTTTACCAAACTTTCTGGCAACACTATATATTAATATAAAGTTGCAGCCAACTTCAGGTATAAAATACGAACGAAAAACAAAAGGAATTCGCGAGTACAGCAAAGTATGTACTCCCCGCTATTCTCTTTTTCCCTCCCTTCTATAAACTTAAGACTTTACAAAGTAAACTTTGCCTGTCTACAAGGGGACTTATATTTCACATAAAGAAGTGTTGCTTAATCAAATAAAAAATGCAAAAAAACGACAACATTAAAGAGCATTTAATATTTCATACAAATTTATGAAAACTTGAAACCAATAACGCGTATATTATATTTTTGAATAGTTGTCAACATTTTTGTTGGTTAAATAAAAATCAAAAAAAAATATTAATTGAATCAGTAAAACAATTTGCAGGAATTAAAAAAATTTTCAAACAAGCGTTTGTTTGAAAATAATTCAGCAATAATTTTTTCTCTGTACTTTAAATTAAACAATATTAGTACAAATTTCTTCTAAATAGCTTTGATTTCCATTTTTGTCGAATACTGGGCAGATATGGGTCTGATGTGCACAACAATATAGTAATAAGATCTTCAGTAGTACAACATCTGTACATTTAATTTGTATTATGCTCGCGGAAGAATCTGTAGTTTTCGTTCCATTTCTCCAATTGGTAGAGTACTTTTTGTTATAAGGAATGGTGTTCCTTTTGCATACTGACAAATTTGTTTGCATTTATTTTCTGCTACGTCTACTTATTTACCATGTACTCCTGTGATAGATGCTGCAGTTTCTGGATCGGAAAGGAATCTCCTTGCAGTGTTTCCATCATTTGAATTTCTATTGCCACTTCTTTAATACATAAAAACCCCTTTTTTAAGCACAAATTTAATCTTTTATCATCTTTATTTTGAAACATAAGAAACCCTTGTTTTCACACTTTTAAAAGGATCGCTAGTTTAAAAATATAACTGCGTACTAGCTTTTAACCATTTACCTATACTTCCATTTTTTAAAATTAAGGGATATCACGAAGGGTGCACAACACAACAACAAAATGTACGTATTTGCATTTGATCTTTTTTACTTCGTTTGCACTAAAAAAACCATGAGCAAATTAGGAGTGCATATTTGCTGAGTTGCAAACAAATGTAAACAATAACATTTGACATATCAAGCGCCATATTGGATTTAAGAAAACTTATAAATTAAATATTTTCGTGGACTTTAACATAAAATAGAGAATTTAATTTAAATTATTTAAAAAGAAAAAAAAATATTTTAATATGCTTGTGTATAATTGTAAACAAATACAGATTTCTTACAGTGCTGCCAGAAGTTTTGTGTGTTGGCAGAAAAAATTTTTAAAAAAATAACACATTTGCACAAAAATAAAAGTGGTATGCTCACGATCAATCATAATATGCACTGGAAATTTAAAAATTGCAAATTTGCACAATGACCATCGTGATTACCCTTATTAAGTTGCAATTTTAAGGTAGTTAAACTATTTAGTTTATGTTGCGGCTATGTACTTATGTTAAACTTTAAATTATTTAGAAATCTAACGTGTTAGTTAATTTGTGTCGCCTATTAGTTTTGCAGCACCCGTTCACCCACAATAAATTCATAAAAATGGCAATAAAAGCAATTTTTACCGTTTCCGAATTAATTGATAACTTGACGTGCTACAACTGTTTTTGCCGAAACGATTTCAATCGTAGAAAATTCTATAAATTTCAGTAACGTTTCCTTGCAGGATTTATTTTTTGAACCAAATATCTTTCTTAACTTATGCTCTATAAAGTAAGAGGTATCAGGGAAATTTGGCATTTAAAAAAATATAAAAAATTAAATAGTTCTACAGATCGCAGATTTTTATGCCTTAAACCGCTAATAACTAAGAATATAGAATAATGGACAAACCTTATTCTGTCAACAAATCTTGAAAAACAAAAAAGTTATGAGCAATTCAACTTTAAAAATTGACTTAGAAATTCATAACTATAACCAAATACTGAGAAAGACCACTTTGGACCACCCTGTTCGCAATGAAATAGGGTTAAAATTTTGTATCTCCCGAGGTATACTAGTATTAACTTTCATATGGATAAAATAATTTTTAAATTGGAGAATTTAAAACAAATAATTTTGGCCGCCTTCTAAAAATATGAACCAGTGTGCGGCGGCTCGAACCCAGGACGAATTTACATGTTTCGAGAATAACCACATTCCCATCATAAGAGTTCTTTGCAATTCTATCGTTTGCGTCACTGCGCTAGCTGCAAGCATATAGCCAAACGTCAATCTTTAACCAATGGTATTAGTGGATCGATTGCTGTAATTGATCATGTATTTACATGTTTCTTCCTTACTTCTGTTGAAAACAAAAAAAAATTAATTAATTTTGTTGATTATCTGGGAATTAAAAAATGTTCTCTTCCACTTGAAACTGATTAGTAACTACTTTATTTACAAAAAATGTTTCCTTGAATACTTAACAGGAGAATCTTACAACCAAGGCGAATTGACTAGAAGGTGAGGTCAACTCTACAACAACAATGCGTCTGTGGTCGGGTTGTCAAAAATATTGCTAGTAAAAAAAAACAGGGTTGTTTACATAAAAAACTAGTTTGTATACAAACTTTGACAAGTCGACCACCGAAAAAAAACACACTATGTTGACTTGACCCCACCTTCTAGTCAATTCGCCTTGATTACAACTAGGCTTGCCATTTCTATTTTGAGAAAAAAAAGGACGCCAGCATAAAAAATGTAGGACATTTGTTCGAAAAAAGAGGACACTTTCTAAACAACCTAACATTAATAAAATTAACGACGGCATAAAAATTAACAACCAAAATTGGGTTGTACAAAAAAACTTAATTTGGGTAATTCCATCTCAAGTCGACCAAGAGTGGGACTCGACCCCTTTCGATTTGAATGCAATTTGGCGAGAGGGTTTATTTAATCCCATAAAGAACATATATCAACGAAAAACAATTTTTTAATTTTTTTCAAAAGTTATGTCAAATTCAAATTGTCATAACTTCGCCGAATAAGCCGAATGTGTTGAGTTTATTCTTTTAATATCTCGAAAACTACTTGACATACGAAGATGATTTTTGTCAGTTTAAAGAGAATACTTGAGGCTACAATAAATATATTGAAAAAAATGTCTATGCAAAATATCAAATTTTAAAAATGGACTAAGTCAAAGCCCTATTTTTTTTGCTGAATTTTTTTATATAATACTTCAAACTGTTTTTTAAAATTCCTAAAACTTTGAAGGATGTGCTTTTTTTTAAGATATGATTTTTTTTTATTTCCAAAAATAATCTTAAAATAAAATTTTAATATAATCATTTGAGCAATAAGTATTTATTTGAACAAAAGTAACGACATTGATAAGGTTGCTTTTGCTTGTTTGTTGCATTTTTTGGGAGCTCCATTTTGGGCACATTCAAAGAAAAGTACTCTTTTTGTCACGTTACGTCCCCAAAAATTAAATCATACCTATCTTAAAAAAAAACCCGAGCACCTAAATCTTTTTTTTTAATGAATTTTGTGAACTGTGATTTAAAGTTTAAATGCAGGAACAAATTTTCAATGAAGGTGTAAAAGCCGGACAACCCCGGACACTTGATGAAAAAGAAGTAGGACTGCCCCGGATACCCAAAAAAAGAGGATGGTGTCCGGGGAAAAGAGGACGGATGGCAACCCTACTTACAACTAACCTAAAACTATGTACATACTGTATTTTGTGATGATAAACAATTGAAGATTATATATGTTGCTTATCACTTGCGTGCAGATGTGTCTTGTTTACTCACGTTTATTTATTTACATAGCGTCTTTACCTGACAATTTTTTGTCATACCAAACGTCAAACTTCATATTAAAAAAACGCTGACAAAAATTTTCGAGTTTTTTTTATATAGACTTTGACGTATGGTATGACAAACAACTGTCAGTTGAAGACGCTATGTTAGGCACAAACAGTTTGTCTAAGCAGACCAAGGAATTTCGGTTTATCTTAATTAGTATTTAAATATATGATAAAAAAGCAGATAACGTGCAAACTCAACAAATTTCATGTTGTAAAATTCCTTCCTTCATAAAAATTATTTCATGAAAATTAAATTAAGCCTAGTTTAAAATATCAAAAATTTCAATTTAAAACCAACAGTTCAGTGAAATCACAATTGTTATAAAGAACTTAAAAATAAAAACTGAAATACAAATGTATGTAGAAAAGAAAATTTCACAAATCGTCTAACAGAATTGGTCATTACTTTGATCTTGTATTAGTACAAAAAATTCTAAATATTATTCGCAGGTTGTTTGATAATCTGACTGTTGTCGCTCTAGCGTTTTTCTTGGGTCTGTTCGACTTTGTGAACCCTTGATAACAAAAAAAATTAAACATATCCAATTTTTGGATTTTGTATTTTAATATGGTTGTCAAGAGAGTCACTAATTGCCGGAGACGCCTTGGGATAGGTCTGCCATTCAGGCTACTCAGTTTTTCGCAATTAGGTGATGGAACGTGGAACAATCACTGAAACTTAGCAGTTCTCTTAATGTTTTACATTTATGCATTACACACATTCACCACATGCAGCTGGCTGCGATTCACAGTTTCCCGTTAAGGGGTTTCCCCCCAGGCTTAGGTATTTTTATTTTATTTGGGGGCAAATTCTTAGGTGAAAAATTAGTGGCTTTAAACTCCCCACAAGAAGAGAATGAGCGAGTTGTCTCTTTTTTCACGTTGGTGTTAAGAAAATGATAGAATGAAATGACCGAAATCTAGTTTTCTGTCATTTCTTTCTATCATTTTCTTAGCACCAACGTGAAAAAAGTGACTACTCACTCATTCACTTCTTGTAGGGCTTTAAAGCAACGATTATCACACTATGCGCCAGGGGCCGAGAAATTTTCGTGATTTTCACATACACAACACGAATGTTAATGAAACTCACTTCAAAGATTGTAAACAACTATAATTTCGTTGCCAAGGCGAATTCATGGAAACGGTGGTGTCGATACTACAACAAGTAACAACACCAAAAACAAAACAATATATTTTGTTGATGCTTTCGTTGATCCATATGTCAAAATCACAAGGAACTTTGGACTTTCTCTCTCTAATTAAGAAAAAAAATTATTACAGCTGTGTTTTCAACGCCACCTGAAAAATGAATTTGCCTTGTTCGTTGCTTTTGTTGGTAATAAGCAAAAACAAAACACATAGTTAATATCTCAACTGAGTAGTTTTATTCCTCTCTCTTTTGCACTATTTCAAATATTTTCAGTACACCTTGAATATTTTTTATTATTGTACGTGTTTATGTAAATTTAATTAAGCTAAATGCCTTGTATGCAATTAGAAATTTAAAAAATAAGTACATACATACTGGCACTTATCTAATACAGTAATTTTGACTTAGCTGCACAATCTCCTTTGCACGATTTTTTGTGCAGGTAAATCAAAAATGCAGCTATCTTAAATGCATTTACCTGCGTTAATGTGCAGGTACACAGTTGTGGTTTCCTGCACAAAAGTGCAGCTAAAGTAAAGTGTTTGATTAAAAAGTGGAATAAAAAATATTTTATTAAAAGTTAAAAAATAGTTTAGATTTTTTACAACAAAATAAAAATCAGTTACGTCCATCGTACAATCTTTCTTGCCGCAAAATAATTTTTTTAAGTTTGTGGATCAAAAATACATAAAGTAGACGGAAACAATTAACAAAACATTTGCTCTGGTTTTTCGCAATGCGGTCTTATTTTGCGAAATAATTAAGCGGTTGACGCAATTAAACGGAACTCAACTAAACGGGTATTTTTACATTGACAGTTATACTGAATGATTTCGTTCCATGGTTTTTAGTGCAATAAAACGGGAAACTCAATTAAGCGGGGCTCAATTAACCGAAAACACGGTACATAAATTTATACTTTATTAAAATTTTATTTCAAATAACAGTTCATTTTATACATGTATGTATGTATATTTAATATAAAAGAAACATTAACAAAAACCATGAGATTTCACAAAGAACATAAAAATTTATGGAAAAAAAACAAAATAATCGCGAAATATATTTTTATAAACAGCTTTAATTTGATATTTATGTGAAAAAGTGGCCACCATATTTTTTCATGTGTGCAGCTAACTTTGATGTTTTGTATGAAAATATTTTAAATCTGCCCAAAAATATGAAAAATATGCAGGTATACAAAATGCACGTAAAAAAGGATTTTGAAGAATAATTCCAGAAAATATTTTTTTGGGCAGTTAAGTCAAAGTGCAGCTAACTTATATTTTTTGTATGAAAATAATTTTAAAATGCCAAAAATTTTGTGCATTTATCTTAAATGTGCAGGTATAGAAGGTGCACTTAAAAAAGGAATTTGTATGGAATTATAAAGAATAATTCCAAAAATGATCAATTTTGTGCAGTTAAGTCAAAAGTGCACGTAAACAAAAGGCAGTTAAGTCAAAACTACTTTACACATATTTGTTAGCACAAAAATATTTTTTGACATGTGTAGCAAGAAATTTTTTTCAGTGCACTCGAAATACACGCACTACTACACACACATTTTTAATTCCCTCTCTTTGTGACCACCACTGGTTTAAAGCAGTGATGCTAGGAACACAACTGGGACGAACGACGAATTTCGTCCAGCACGACGAATTAGTCGAAATTCGCTGTATAAATTCGTCGTATGAAACACAATAACGACGAAAAAACAAAAATGGAAATAAAATATTTTGTATAAACAAGAAATAATACAGCCCAATTATGAATAAAAATTCCCCGGGAGTTTTCTCCCTTCTCCCATTTTTCCTATGTTAATTCAATTGTAAAAATAAGAAAAGGGAAAAAACTCCCGGGGAATTTTTATTCATAATTGGGCTGATAGTGCTACCATATGAAAAAAATATACTTCTCCAATAAAACATTAACAACAACTTAACTAAAATACTTTTTTATTGTTAATTTTTCTTCAATTTGTATTTTAAATGATATTTAGTTAAAATTTTACAATTTCTTAAGTAAAAAGTAACTTTATTTACTAAAACACTTACCATTTTGAAACAAAACGTTCGTCCCAGTTGTGTTCCTGGCATGAAGTGCACTCTTACAAATCCTTTGTATGCGTGCATAGGAAAAAATGCTGCTTGTGTGATGTCGACACATCCCTTCAAACATTTTTGAAATTTTTTGGCGATTGCTTGTTTGGCGATGATTACGCGATCCTTCTCAGGAAATACGAATCGCTAACCATCGCCTACGGCGATGAATATGCGAGCGCACACAAGTAGCGGCAATAAATTTTTGAAATTTTTTGCCTATTGCTTGTTTGGCGATGATTACGCGATCCTTCACAGGGAATACGAATCGCTAACCATCGCCTAAGGCGATGAATATGCGAGCGCACACAAGTAGCGGCAATCATCAGTGTTTTTTTATAACTTTCGATTTTTTGTCTTGTTGTTTTGTTAAGGTAACGGGAAAATAAATATTTGGTTTCAATCGCGGTACGCGATGTTCACGCGAATCGCGATACGCGATTCGCGTGGTTGACACATGCGAACGTTTTCGCGATTCGCCAGAGGATCGCATTTAGCTTCCACGCGATGCATCGCAGCGATGTTAGACAACTTGCCGGCGATTCGCGGGCGATGATTCGGCGATGAAAATTGTTTGCAGGGATGTACACTATAAACTTCTTCGTGTATTCTCTGACAATGTACGTTCGGCTGTTGCATTGTTGGTATTTCGTCAAAGTTAGTTAAATTAGTTGCAGACAAGGTATATTTATAGCAGGTAGTCTCGGAAAGCCAGCTGTTTATTTTTTATTTGCTTGTTTTGTGGTACGAACTGTCAAATGTTGTATAGAAAACATGTAAACAAGTTTTCTGTCTTTATCTTTTGTCTCTTATCAACCCCTTTGCTGTTTGACAGTTCGTACCACATAACAACAATAAAAAGCCCTGTTGTTTGTTTTATTGTACAATTGTTGTAATCTCGCGGCTACCTGTTATAAATATACCTTGGTTGCAGATCAGCACTTGTTGATGAGCGTCATTCGTTTTCTGCTGCTTCTCACACAAGCATAAATGTAATAGTATGTGTGTTGCCCTTCAGTCCCATCAAACATTTTTGAAATTTTTGGCGATTGCTTGTTTGGCGATGATTACGCGATCCTTCTCAGGGAATACGAATCGCTAACCATCGCCTACGGCGATGAATATGCGAGCGCACACAAGTAGAGGCAATCAATTTTTGAAATTTTTTGGCGATTGCTTGTTAGGCGATGATTACGCGATCCTTCTCAGGGAATACGAATCGCTAACCATCGCCTACGGCGATGAATATGCGAGCGCACACAAGTAGCGGCAATCATAAGTGTTTTTTATAACTTTCGATAGTATTTTTTTTGTCTTGTTGTTTTGTTAAGGTAACGGGAAAATAAATATTTGGTTTCAATCGCGGTACGCGATGTTCACGCGAATTGCGATACGCGATTCGCGTGGTTGACACATGCGAACGTTTTCGCGATTCGCCAGAGGATCGCATTTAGCTTCCACGCGATGCATCGCAGCGATGTTAGACAACTTGCCGGCGATTCGCGGGCGATGATTCGGCGATGGAAATTGTTTGCAGGGGTGGTTTATATAAATATCATTTTGATGCAGAGCTGAGTCAATACTCTTGTTTCAAGCTGGGTTTTTTCTGTTAAACAAAAGACAATTTTTTAAGCCTTATTTCATTGAATTTTTTTATTAAAAAAGCATCACTTCCTTCGTTTGGTAGTTGAAAAACAAAAACAGAAATTAGTTTTATTTGACTACAACGACAAAATCAGATTAGACAACAACCTGCAGCCATGTAGTCGTGTCTTCGTGAAGATACCCAGCAAACAATATGAGTCCTAAAAGAGTCTTTTAGGATTCCTTTTTACGAGCAAAACGCTCAGAAAAAAGCTCCTAAAACCCTCAGATATGAGCGTGTTTTCCTATGAAACCGTCAAAAAATTTTGTACTTAATATGATTGTTTTAGGACTCCTAAATTTAACGATTTGTATGGAAAATTGTGAGCCTTTTTGCTCACAAATCAACCATAAAAACCTCTTAAAAGAGTCATAAAAGAGGGATTTCGGAGCCAAAAAAGAGTGATATAGGAGTGTTGCTTTTTCTTGAAATTAGGGTATTCATTTTATTTGTAAATTTATGCTTGTTAGCTTTTAAGGGAAAAGTTTTATTAATATATGTTTTGTGCATGGAAATAATAATTTTAAACAAATTTCAACGGACAAAATCACCTAATTTTCTTTTTCCAAAGGCTGCAAAGGCTTTTTGCACAATTTCTCAAAGAAATTTATCAAAACCACAACCGAACAGCGCAAAATGATCATAATAATGACAGACAAACGCAAAATACTGAAATTATCAAGAAAAAGAAAACAAACTACCGTTGGCCCTCAGAAAACGCTCATAAATAAGAGTTTTCTAGGAGTGTGCTCCTAAATTGCTCATTAAAATGAATCTTTTCGGAGTCCCGAATTCTACAGGCTCCGAAATCAATCAGAATTGCTCATAAATTAGGAGGGTAATCATAAAACCCTCAAGAAAAGGAATCTTTTAAGAGTCATATTTAGGAGCGCTCCGAAAATTGTTTGGTGGGTAATCATTTTAATATACACACATGTATTCTATTTTTGACATATTGAAGTCGGTAGCCTGCTGTTTCGAATGTGTTTAATGCATACGGCGTAATTACCAGTATTGTGTCTCCAAGAACGATTATTGTTACAAAAGCTTAAAACAACGGCCAAAACTTAAAAAAGAATCCAATTCTCGGGATTTTCAAAAATCTTTTTCCCGGGAATTTTCTCATGAACAATCTTGCCATCTTTTGAATTTCTTTTTAAATACGTTTATGTAGAGAACAGCCTATATAATAAAAGAAAAATTATAGTCTATATGTACTATTATGTGTTGGTTCACGCACATCAAGTTTGACTCGTCAAGTGTTTAGTTTTTAGGAGAAAGGGAAAAGAGAATGGAGAGGGGTACTGCCTTGACCGTAGTTGTCAATTTTCTGTTTTCCTTCTACTTGTGTTCGAAATAAGTACGCCAGAAGAGTTTAAGCTTATGTCAGGGAACAATGGGAACATACACGCAGGCTCAAAAAAAGAGTTTAAGAAAACCTGTTCAGATAAACCTGATGTGTCTGAACCAGCGCTATCGGGAAAACAATTACGAAGTCGAAAACTGGTTACAAGTGTATAAACTTACAATAAATGGAAGCTTTTATACACAAGAAAATTAATTTTTAGAAAAAAGTACACTTAAAATGATTGAAAACTTTAACAGCCTCTTCGTCAATTTCGAACGTTAACGTTCGCACAGAAAATTGCGTTTAAAACAAAAAACAAATTTTCGAATTTTGTTATTGTTGTTTTATATAATTTTCTATGCGAACGTTAACGTTCGAAATCGCCGAATAGGCTGTAAGAAAATTACAAAAAGACTTCGAGTTTTCGTAAAAAAATCTCTTTACAATTCCGGATAACAGAGCTAGTCTCGGATAATAGAGGTGGTCGTGGCAAAACAAAAACTATTTTGTTTGCCGGATAACTGATTTTGTCGGTTAATCGAATCAAGGATAATCGAGGTCCCACTGTATTTAAAATCAAAGTTACAAATTATATATATGTAGTATAATATTAAATTATAAAATAGTATTAGGAGTATTTTCATGAAAACCATTAATTAAATTTGCGTAAAATTCCTAGATTTGATGAACTTTAAATCGCTTTAATTTCAGAGCCTGTTCTAATTTTTGTTCTTTTGGAAACACGTAATGCTTGAATTTCCTTAGTTATGTTCCCTGCCTGCATGTGATATTTGTTAAGTTTGAAATTTGTATTCGTTATTTATCTCTTAATATATTGTGTGGACGTATTTACTCTATAGTGTATATGTATAGATAGAAACATTGACTTTTTCAATATTTTATTTATTTTAATGTAAAACTTCTTAAGCTAACGGTAATGTACCCGGTCAAGAACGTAGGATGTCATCTATGCCACCAAGTCCATTTTTAACACACTTACAGCAATTGCCACCGATTTCGTGTGAAATGAATGGATTAGCCGAAAGCCTAATTGGAGGTGTAAGTAACGCCGGTTTCAAAAACTTAATACATAAATATACATACATATAGTCTGAGTTCATACGGCTCTTTCTTTATTGAAAAGATTCTTCCTTTTTCTTCTTTGAACATGAATTGGTGTTCAAATGATTCATGTCATGTCGACGCCATGTTTTTTATTTTGTATAGTCGTGTGTATGAAAACAAAAACAAAATTAAACAACGAATAAGAAAGCAAAACGTAAAGACAGTACAGGCATGTGTGTACTCGTTTCTTTTCCCCTCGCCCCTCTCGCCTATAAAGTAGCAATCTTTTCAATAAAGAAAGACCCGTATGAACTCAGACATACAGATAAACAATTTATAGTGTCGGAAAAAATAATAGTGACATATTATTAACATATTTATTAGTTTCTCAAATTTTGTTTTTAAGTTTTTCATAAATAAGATGGAATATCTATGTTTACCTAAAGCTATTTAATTTGTCCATATTAAAAATTAAAAAAAAGTTACAGTCCAGCTGTATTTAAAAATTGATGTAATTAGAGATATATGTCTGGAAAAAAATAAATTGACATTTAAATTTTGATACTTTTTCTTGAGTTCCCGATATTGGCGCACATACCCGTTGAAATTGAACCTTTTGCTACATTACCTGCAATTTTACTTATATTTGACAGAATTTTACAGTTAGTTGCATCAATAAAAGTTAAATGCAAAATTTGCTAGGACATGTTATTTAAAAGGAATATATCTATCCTATTATATTTTCGACACTGTATATATATTTTTTAATTCAGTCAACGAATTAACTATAACCCTTATTTTAGGTGTTAGTTGCAGAAGGTCTTGGAAAATACTGTGATTCCGATTTTGTGGGCTCTGCAACACGCGAAATGCAAGAAGCCTTAGATATGACTCCAGAAGAAATGAATTTTGCCGCCCATCAAATTTTGTCCAAGGCCAATGTCTTCTCCGATATAGCACGTGTTCGATCAACAGGTGTGCCAACGTCTCCTTCGTACGCACCGATTCAACTGCCTACTATTTCAGGAGCACACACAAATACGAACTCACCACAAACACAACTCTCTTCGCCCACTTCCACATTTTCATCATCTCCAACGCAGCCAAAATCTTCTACACGAAGAACCAATAATAATAATAATTTTGGCTCATAACAAAGGCCTTTAAATATAGTGTGGTAACATTTTCTTTTTTGTTTTGTTTTTGGTTCTTGTAAATTATTTATTACTTATGTGTATTAGCTAAAAATTAAAAAAAAAATTAAAATGAGAAACAAAATTTAATATTAAAATTAGGTACATTTTATAAAACTTTAAATTAAAAATCATTAAAATAAAAAAACGCTTTTCTTCCTATTATTAAAGGATTCAGACTAAGAACTGACAAGCAAGAAGAATTTTTTAAGTAAACTCCGAAAAACTTTGCTTATATGATTCGCGGTCCATCCCTTTTGACCTCCGTGTCAAAAGCCATATTCCGCGGGAGCGTTTGTAAGCTAGGTGGAATAATGGACTACAAGTTTAATCGTGCTTTTAACATACCGACGCACAGTGCTGGCCACAAATCTGTAACTTTTGAAATTTTTCTGAAGAGAAGGCTTATTAAACTTTCCTACAATTTTAATTTTATAAAAATTGGTTTAGCAGTTTTTGAGAAATTTAAGGTCAAAGTTGAACATTTGATGTTTTTAAGCATTTAATATGTATTTTTTTATTCAAAAAGGGGGATATTTATAAGTGCACTGTTTTAAAAACTTAATCTACATAACCGCCAAACTTCATTATGATATCTTTATTCATGTCAGATTTATAGGATGTCAAACCTTAAAATTATTATTTTTTTTACTCATATTGAAAGCCCTTTGATTCATTTACACTATAGAAATAATAATTTTAACTTTTGACAGTCCATGAAACTGACATGGATGGATTTATCACAATAAAATTTTTAAGTCATGTAGACTGAAAATATCTTAACCTTTATAAGGTCTTCGGGTCAAATCTGACCCGTTTTGGAATAAAAGTTAAATTTTTTCTATGAGTGAGTGACTTATATTTTTTATATTTTATGACTTTTATTTAATTTTAAATGCCAACAACTACGTAAGGTATTCAGAAAAAAATATTTATACAATTTTTACTCTTAAGGTCTTTGGGTCATATTTGACCTGTAGCAAAATTCTTGAATTTTCGTTAGAAATTTCCAGTTGTTATTTATTTGTTTTCACCTCCTGTGACATGCGTTATTTTGAAGTTAACTAATAATGAAGGTAAACGTGTATTTGGTATTGATCGGACTGGTTCTCTAGTTAGCTGAATTGTAAAGATCAAATAATGAAAGTACAGTATTTTTAGAGCAATCATGCCGTTGCACAGATTCAAAAATCTTTCGAGAGTACTAATGGCGTTTTCTTTTCTGACAAATATGTTACACACATTCTGCCTTTCGAATATTTGTGTGTTCGTTTCTAAAAAATTTGCAACACTTTCAAAAAAAATCATGTTCTTTTCAAAATATATTGCAGAAAAAAGCGGCAAATATGGAACATGATTTACACTGAACTTTAATTCAGGGTGAGATAGTACCATTTTTTACAGCTGTGTTAAGTACTTTTATTATACAAGGAAGATTTGTTTACTTTTCTAAATTTTTTTGTTAAAAGTGCCGCCTAAAAAACATAAAATGGACAAACAAAATTTAATAATAATGGAATTGTTGGAAACTTCTTCGTCATCTGATGAAGATGAGGAGTTTCTTTTGAACTCTATACATAGGAAGTATTTGCCGCGTGTTAAGGGCTTTAAAGAAAATGTAGTTCATACATATTCCGGTACTGATGTAAGTATGTATACACATACAAACGTTTGTATGTATGTGTATTAAAGTATATTTAAAAAACTTTAATAATATTAAAAATATACCTTATAAAGTTTCAAAAGAATTTACGTATTAGCCGAGAAAGTGCTACTTACCTCATCGAAAGTTATTCGGAGTCCTTTCAAAAAAGATGCTATCAGGGAGGAAGGTTACAGACCAGTGTTGAGGCCCAGATTTTTTCGTTTCTATGGTAAGCTTGATTTAAAAACAAAATAAAAAACGTGAAAAATCGAATAATTAAATTGGCAGGTTTAGTGGCAACAAAACAACCATCAGGGAGGTGGCAAATCTGTTTGACATGTCTGTGTCCAATTTTCATGGGTGCTTCAATAACGTTTTGAATTTTCTGGTGAGTGAAGTAGCTCCGCAAGTTATTAAATTTCCGAAATCAGATGAGGAGAAACAAAACGTGGCAAATGAATTTAAAAAGGTTGGTTATATTTTAAAATGTTTCGTTTCAATTAAAAATGCTTTTTCGTTTTAGATTTCCGGAATCCCAAATATTTTGGGGTGTATTGACGGCAGCTATATCAATGCCAGGACACCGAAGAACAAAATACGGTCAACATACGCCAACAGACACGATGGAGTGTCAATAACGCTACAAGGTATTTGTGATTCGAAATTAAGATTTTTAGACGTATTCACCGGAATTCCCAGCAAAATTCTCGATTCGCGAGTGTTAAAACTGTCATTTATTGGTAATCAGGTACAAAGTTTATGTATGTACCTCTAAACATTATTTGTTGGGTGATGCAGCATATCCCTTAAGAGATTATTTGCTAACTCCATATAGAGATTATGGAAATTTAACTGATGCCGAAAGAAATTTCAAAGTCCATTTCTCTCGAGCTAGAGTGAAAATTGAAAACGCGTTTTGTCTGCTAAAAAATCGCTTTCGGCAGTTAATTCGTTTGGACTTTCATAGGGTAGAGCCGATGGCAAAATTTGTGATTGCATGTTGTGTTCTTCATAATATATGCATTGATAGGAACGAAAGTCTTCCAGATGAAAATTTCGTTACCGAGGTAAACACTCTAAACGACGAGCCTCTAGAGGGTGATGCAAGGGACATGCTGCTTACTCAGTTGGGACGAATTAAAAGAAACGAAATAAAAAATCTTTTATTCAATTAATTTTCAATAGTTTTAATAATAATTTGAACTATCCAACTTTCTTTCAATTTATCTATCTATCTGTTTTTCAATCTATCTATTTATCTATCTATCTAGCCATCCATCTATTTATCAACTAATTTATATATGTTTATCTATCTATTTATTCATCCATCTACATGAAACTATCTGTACTTTGAAAACAATTTAATTAGTAAGAGCTGTAATAAAAAAATGTACATATGAGATGAAGAAAAGTTATAAATAATAAAAGTAAAACATTTTGTTAAAAAAATTAAGAAAACAATACATTTTTTATTTCATTTTAATGATAAGGTATTTATGTACATAATATACATATCCATATATAAGTATGTATATACAAAAGTAAGGAACAAAGTTATAAAAAGGTACAAATGTAGGTAATAATATAACAAAGTAGAAATTTAATTTTAAAAATCAGATAAAGTATAAATACAATATTAATACTGTATTGTAGTATTGCAATGAATACATATTGCTTTGAAGTGATACACCAGGTGTCAAAAGTCTACGCTCCCACAGCGTATTGTTTACTTATGATAAGAAATTAAAAAAATTTAACGGGATTGTTGTCAAAGTTTTTTATTAAATTAAATATTGTACTTCAGGCTTACATTATAAGGAAATTTTTTTTGCAAACTAATAATATTATTCATAAAAGCAACAAAAATGATTTTTGAACTGAAAAGATATTACGTCAAAAGTCTACGCTCATAACAAGAGAATTATAAAAAAAATATTATAATTAAAAAATAACTTAAAGTTAGTATCGCGTCGGATATCCACGGCATTTAAGGACCTCTCTAAGCCTGTTTTGCATGGAATTAACCAGGTGTGTGGTCTCCTCAGGTGAAATATTCTCCCATTCGCTCTTGATTACATCTTTAAGCATCGCCTTACTGGTTATATTGTGTTGGCGGATTTTTCTTTCTAATAATGCCCACAAATGCTCTATCGGGTGATTGTGGGGGTGTAGGCAGCATTTTTGGAACATTATATAGAAGCCAAAGCTTTACAACTCCTGCAGTGTGCTTTGGGTCGTTGTCTTGCTGAAAGTAGTAGTCATTAGACAACCCCAATTTTTCCGCACTTTGCTTTACATTCCTTTTTAGGATATCTAGGTAACCGTATTTGTCCATTGTTGACTCTATAAACTCAAAATTACCAACTCCTCCAGCTGCCATACATCCCCACATCATCACACCTCCTCCACCATGCTTGACAGTCGGCAATAGATTTTCTTTATTAAGTGCTGTGCCCGATTTTCTCCATATAATTTGTCGACCCTTAATTCCAAAAATGCAAAATTTGCTTTCGTCTGAAAAAATTTCTTTTTCCAAAACTCTGGCGGCATATTTACATATTTATTTGCAAATGCAATTCGTTTTTGCCGATTAATCAATGAAATATACGGCTTTTTACGAGCTACACGCCAATGGAAACCAGCTTTTTTCAGCACTCTTCTTGCAGTAGACGCACTAATGGTCTTATTAAATTTTTCTTTTACTTCTACTGTTATCTGGAGTGCCGTTGTTCTGGGATTTTTTGTACAAGGGACACAACGCTTCGAGGTTCTCTATCTGAAAGTTTTCGCGGACGGCCTGATCTCGGCTTAGATGTAATAATTCCGGTTTTTTTCGAAGTTCTTAATTACGGTTCTTACGGATGTCCATGATCTGCCTACAGTTCTTCCTATTTGGCGATAATTTTGACCTTCTTTCCAAAGTTTAATTATTATTTTTCTTTCATTTACGTCTATTTCTTTCCGTCTTCTATCCATTATTTAAAACGCGTAAAAAAAAACCAACAAACTTTATGATTTGTATTTTTCATTATTTGTAAAAATATATTTCATCCAAATTTATCCAAAACGATGCTTACTGATCTTACACTTGTCACATATTAAATGATGAAGTACTATGAGCGTAGACTTTTGATGCTGCTAAAAAACCTTTCTTTTAAAAAAAGTCCCGTTACATTTTCTGGAATAAGAAAATACAAAAAAAAATTGCATCGTCGATTTTGATTATGATGTAAACAACAGTCGCCCTGAAAAATCTTTTGACATTCGAATGAAGTATGCATGTTTTTTTGCAGTTAAATTTAATACAGCTTAAGGAGCTTAGACTTTTGACACCTAGTGTATATTGCAATGTGTTCCGAATTTATCAATAAAAATTATGAAAATGTATTCTCTTCATTACCGTAGCTATGCTTTTAGACATATGCATACAAAAGTTAATTGTGAATTATTAAATAAGGCTTCAATACTTGATGCGTCGTGAACAAACGCTAAGGAAGTTATGCACTATTTTCTGTCAAATTTGTTTGAATGCACAACTTGCTTTACTATGTGTATCACCAAAAGCAATGAAACGGTAAGAAACAGAAAATACTGACATAATTTTAATTGAAAAATTATGAACCACTTGCAATAAATTACTGCAAGGTAATATGCATTTTAGGAATGCATATTATTTAACCTTATGTTTCTTTATTTTCTAATATTTTTTTCAGCAAATCCATGTTTTCCTTATGACGCCTTTCTCTTGCCTCTTCTTTTTTCTCAGCTATTTCTAATAGTGTTTCATATATATGTATATATATATGTCCTTTATTTATTTAAATATGTACAGTACTTATACCTTAATATAACAAGTAAATACTTAAATATAATGTTCACGAGGAACATAGAGCGTTAGTAGTGTTTCATGGACGGTTTTATTTGTTTTTTATATTTTCACCCTTTTCAACTTTTATCATCTTATTACTGCTTATTTGAACTTCCGGTTCGATAGAGTCGTCCAAAAAACATATTTTATTAAGCTCCTCTTCAAACTCTACGCATTTTCTTTTCGCACCAGAAGTTCTGTTATTGTCTACAGCAGTCTTTTTTCTTCTCAGCACCGTTTTGTACCTCTCCTCACACTGCTTTGGTGTTTTCGTATCAATTTTTGCTGAAATTTTGACCCACATGTCTTTTTTTGTCCTACATTTTTTTAGAGGCCCTATTTCAGGTAGATATGTAGCATACATGTCTAATAGTTTCCTAGTGTCGCCATTCGACCATTTTTTTCTCATTATTTATTTATTGAATCTTCATATATTAAATATGAACTAACAATAATTAATCAATTAATAAAATAAATGTTTTTTCGTACGATAAAATATGTATTTGTACACCTTTATATTTACTTACCTTGAATTTGTTTATATGAAGTGGGAGATTCCACACATTCTTCATTCTGACAAGCAATGAAATTCGTATCCATTTTTTTGTTCTCTTGCTTTTTTATCAAATTAAATTGCTTTTGGTTTATTTTGTTTGATTGAAAACTTATTTTTTCTAAAATTTCTTTATAAATATTTTTTTTGTAAACTAGTTGCAATTATGGCGCTAAACTTTTGACAACTGTCAACGATCAGTGATGCTAACGTTTCTTTAGTAATAAGCGCCAAATATCACATATTAATGCAACTTTTTTCTTCTAAGTTTGAAACGCTACATGTTCGTTAATGTTAAGTGTAAAAAAATCAAGAAATTATTTTTGTTCTTTTGAAACCGTAAAAAAGGCATTACTTTTTGAGGGTGTTGGTAATCTTTAAAAAGTATTACATATTGATAAGACAACATTTTTTTTTTTCAGAAAAGAAAACGCCATAAGATACGTGAGCCATGAAATCTATGGGTTGGTTAAGCCCTTATGACACTACATTTTTTATGCATTGTTCAAGTTTTGGTGAACAGTACAAATATAATGTAATACAAAAATTTACCAAGTGCAAAGAGTTAAACTGTATTAAGATAAATGGCAAACCGTCAAAAATTTTACTAAAGTTATCGATAAAAAATGAAGTTATGTCAAAAAAAATGTAAAATTGTTAAACTTAAAATTGACATTTCAAGCTTAAAATTTTAAAAGTGTTGCTGAATCAGCGGTTTATGGGCAAATTAAGCGATTTACCGCTTTTTTTTAGGTTTCTCATAAACAAAAAGTTGGCAACATTTAATAAAATAAACAAAACAGGGATGGCTAAGTTGTTTTAATTGTACTTTTTTGTTGATACTTTTTAAACTAAGATTTATAATACCTTTTTGTGGTGTTTTTTATGAACATAAATACAATTAATTTCAACAAAAAAAATCTTTTAGTACAATTAGGATAAAACAGTACAATTTTTAAAGGTTGTTGGTACAATTTTTAAAATTCTCAACGCTATCCCTGAAACAAAACCATAACAAAAGAAAAAAACTAAAAAACTTTGTTTACATTTTTTATAGTTTGCTCTTTCTAACATTTATTGATTCTTTCTATCAATTCTACATCAATTAATGAATAAAAATGTTGTGTCATAAGGGCTTTAGCTATGCCTTGAATATAGGAGCTTTGCCTTAAATAAGCAAATGTATGCATTTAGTTCTTGCTTTGACAGTTGGTTTGAAATGACAAAGAATGACTGCAGACAATTTTTTTTACGTCGTACTTATTGGGACAAAAATTGCTAAAAAATCAAATTACTTTAGTAGGAACTATATGTAAAAACAATATTGAACTGCCACCAAAGCTTTTGGCAACTAAAGGCTATCATAAACATCAGCTAAACATGGCTAGAACAAAAACTGTTTTCCCAAACGTCGAAATTTTTTAGAAAATTAAGCTTTTCAACTTGCTGTGCCCTATATCAAGCAGCCAAAAATGTTACCCAAAGACTAATTTTCACGAAAATTTTCAAAAAATTTCATGTAGTAGCTGAGCAGGAACAGCACCCACCATCTTCAACAAAAACCTAGGAAAAAATATGTTTACCAGTCAAAAACACGTCAAAAAAAAGTCGTTGCCAATTATGTCACAAAACAGATACAACAACTTTATGTTAAATGTACTTTTGTATTCGCAATAAATGTTAACAATAAATACGGCTTCAATATACTGAATAAATCTAGAAATAAAATATCAACTTTTAAAAATACTTAATTGAAAAAAGTGAGTTTTTATTTAAAATTTTCTATTTGGGCCAAATTTGAACCGAAGACCGTTAACGTCAGCAAATTTGAAGACCTTATGAAGGTTAAAACAGTGGACTAAAAAGCATGCCAATTTTTGATTAAGAAAAACGCCAAATTCACAATACCGGAAAAACGCTTTATGGACGTATTAGAAAAAATTACTGCTCTAATTTTATAAAAATCAATGTTTGAAAAATTTGATTTTTTTTTTGGATAGGACATGTGGGAAAAATAAATGTCAAATTGACTAAAATTGCTTCATACCCATAACGCCTTTCTTCGCAAAATTTAAACATTTTTTTATACTTCTGGAGAAAATATCGTTTTAACATAGACATCTTTTGGTGAAATAATAAAAATGAGTATTCATATGTTTTACCCTTTGCTTATAGAAAAATGCATAAGCATCTAATAATATAACATACCCTTGCTTAAAGTCTGCTTTCCTTCCGATATTACAAATGTTCAACCCACTATTGATAACAGTAAAAAAATCAAAAAATCGTTAAAAAAAATTAAGCCAAAAAATCCGTTTAATCCGAATATCTCTAAAGGCAAAGGAGATAACTTAACATTTTAGCATATTTTTTTGTAGGTCAGCTTAAGTCTAATTTTTTGAAAGCCATAAATACATATATTTTTGGCGAATTTTTTTAAAGTTTGAATATCCGAGGTTACCAATTTTAGAGGTATACTAGTCACTCTCCCGACCCTCTATGGATTCGTGTTCTTTCGAATCAACTCAAAAGCTGCCCGGATATGAGAGTTTCAAGAATTGCATCAGTAGCAGAATTAATTTTCAAAGCAAAACGTTCGTAAGCCATTGTTTTATATTTCAGTAAAATAAAAAGAGCAAAAAAAATGTTGCGAGTAAAATTTTTTCAAATGAAAAAAGTGTTCAACTGACAATTTCGACCTATTATTGATAACAGTTTGCGAGAAATCATAGATCAAATTTACAAAAATTAAATTTTTTCTAAAACAACATCAAATATTTTTTTCCAGCTGCATGCCACACCTACAATTACTAATAGCCTGATGCAGTTTTTTTTGGATACCTTAGTTCTAATATGTTTGCTATCGAATGGCATTAACATTTTTGAAATCGGCGATAGCAAAAAATTATACTCTTGGACGATGAAATTTAATTTTCAGCCACAGTGCGACGGCCGCACACTGGTTCATATTTTGAGAAGGCGGCCAAAATTATGTTTTTTATGTTCTCCGATTTTAAAATTTTTTTATTCATGTGAAAGTAAATACTAGTGAACCTCGGGAGCCAAAAAATTTCAACCCCATTTCAACTATTTCATTGAGAACAGGGTGGTCCGAAATGGACTTTCTCAGTATTTGGTTATAGTTTTGAATTTCTGAGTCAATTTTTGAAGTTGAAATGCTCATAACTTTTTTGTTTTTGTAAGATTTATTTGACAGAATAAGTTTTGTGTATTAGTTTATTTTATTAGCTATACGTGGTTTAAAGCATAAAACTCTGCGACCTCTAGAACTATTTAATTTTTGTCAAAATTTCCCGGAAATTTCCTACTTTATAGCGCATAAGTCCTGCCCGTCAAAACGCGTCAAAAAAAATCTATACTCTCTTGTAGTCCAGAATCTAACCTACATTTCTATACCCCATTGTACACACATCTGGATACGGTCTTGCGAACTACAGCAATTTCTGTGACCCAAGGTAAGATATTCGGTTCAAAAAATAAGTCCTGCAAGGAAACATTACTGAAATTAAAGATGGTGAATCTTAAAGAATTTTCGACAAATAAAGCAGGTTATCAATTAATTTGGAGAAGGTAATGGTATTGCCATTGTTATGAACTTATTGTGGGTGAACGGATGCTGCAAAACGAATAGGCGACATAAATAGAATAACACGTTAGATTTCTGAGTAAGTTAAGAGGTTAAACATTAGTAAATAGCCGCAACATAAACTACATAGTTTAATTACCTGAAAATTGCAACTTAATTTAAAAAAATGGAAGAGCAGGTAAATGGTAAAAAAAACTAGCACGCAGTTATATTTTACGTGAAAATTACCTACATGTTACCTGGGGGGTTATTATGTAATACGATTCGAAAGAAAAGATTTACGAATTCGTACAAATTGTATTATGTAGTACGTTTTTCGAAAATTTATTTTCGAACGTTCGGAAATATTTTCTTTTTGTGGGATTTTTTTTACCCCTTTTCGTAAATTATAAATTACCCTTTTACAATTGCAACTATATAATACGAAAGCAAATGTCAGTTCATTAAAAATTTTCGTAAATTATTCGAAAGGTGCTGTGCTTGCGAAAACAATAAAAAATTTAAAAATGTAAGTAATTTAATAAAACTTTTTACAAAAAGTGTAAAATATAATTTAAAACATACGATTTCCTCTATATTCAGAACTGTGAGTGACTTGAAATCACAATTTATACTGTGTTTGTTGTCACAACTCCTTGTTTTTAGTCTGAAAATTTTTATACATAGTAATTTTTTAAATTTGGGTTGTGTTTAGGGAAAGCTTAAACAAAGCAATGTTTACAAAACCAAGACAGAATATGGTGATGGTTGATTTTATAATTGCACATGCATATTGAGCAAAGGGGCACCTCAATGTTGCAAATGCTAAAAGCAAGTCGAAGGATTTGTGGCAAAGACTATCAAAGGATTAAGATGCGGTTGGTCCACCGTATCGTGAATTGAAAAAGTGGAAAAAAGTGAGTTTTCATTTAATCGATTTTGTATTAACTATTTTTACAAATGTGCTATGTTACTAGGTATGAGAAGAGTTAAATGTCTGTTTTCGGTTGAAGCATAAATGCTCATCGTTACTTGGCCAATTACTCCAGGTATTCCACATTTATTAAAAAAAAACATCTTTTCGCCTCCATCTTTTTTTCTTCAGTCATTTCAAAGATAATATGCTTCTTTTTCCGATTATTTCGCATATCTCAGATAAGCATATGGAAATTGATGAGTGTGAAAGTCCTACAAGACGATCTTGGTCAATCTGATGTTGGTATCCACCTTGTACCAAACATTTTAATGTTGAAGCTAATTTCATCAAAGGTGCAATGACTGTCGATCTTTCAGGTGGCTTTAAATCACCCTACATATGTATATACAATTGTTTACATACATAAATGAATTTTTATTAAGCCGAAAGTTTTTCACGAAACTAAAAATAGTATTTTTTATAATTAAATTTGATAATTAAAAATCTTTCTTACGTACTATTATCAAGGCTCATAATGGACGGATGTATCTCGTATTATTTTCCGTTGAACTCTTTCTGCAATTGCATCACTTTCTTTATCGCTATCTTTTAACCACAATGGAACAAAATTTATGTTCTTAGACCGTTATATTTTTATAAATAATTACACTACGTGACAAAATTTCAACAAAGTCTTTATGTAAAATTTTCCGCTAAATCCGAATATGAAGTCAGCAATTCATGGTTATTTTAGAAATTTTATAACCTTTCACTAGAAAGAAAGAATTACATAATCCGTTTAAAATTTTTGAAGATATTTGCATTTCAGTCACAGCATCTTTTTTAAAAACACAAATAACGGTTATTTTGGAATATCTCAAAAACTGTTCTACTTTTGACAATTCTGACTTCATATTTGGATTCAGCGGAAAATTTTACATAAAGATTAGGTGTAAAATTCATTTGGTCAAAAAATTCTCACGTAGTGTTATTTGTTATTTTATTTTGCTTTGAAGTTTTCACTTATATTTACATTTTGCGGAAAATTTAACGTTTTTTTATTAACGCTTGTTTTTCAAAAAATTTCTGTCAATATTGACAGGTACTGTCAAATTTATCGGCTATAAATTTGGCAGCACTTTGTTTTTCCCTTTTTTTAACAAATACAAATCTGTGGGGCTTTCGAACGGATTAGAAAATACCATTTCATTTTCGATACGGAAATTTCTTTCGAAAGTATTTTCGTTTCGAATCGAATTACATAATAACCCCCCTGTTAATTTATTGCCAATATGTTATCCTTTTAAAAAGTGTGAAAACAGATGTTTTTTTATGTTTCAAAGAAATGCTAATAAAAGATTAAATTTGTATTTAAAAAAGGGTTTTTATGTTTCAAAGAAGTGGTAACAAAAGATCATTTAAAAAAACTTCTTTCAAGAGTATAAAAATGCATGCATTCATAATTTTACCTTCATTATTGTTTAAACAATTGCTAAGTTCAGTTATAAAGTTATCGCAGAAATATATTTTCAACAGAAAGATGAAAAAGATTTTGTGTTACACATAATGAATAATCCATTCTTTAAATTACACCGCTTTACAAATTTTTAATTTGGAAAAATACTAAGAACGCCACATGCCTAGATAAATTAATTGGGACCTCCTGAACACGAAAAACGCTGTAATTTTTTTTTTTTTTCTAAGTACCGTTTTTTAGATAACGGTACTTTTGTGTTTTTCGGTGTATGGTCCCACTCAAACCCTTGTGGAGCCCAACCGAAAAGTTTTTTCTATCTGATAAGAAATGGCTGAGTTATGGCACCTCAAAATTTGCCTATTTTTTACGTTTGTTTCAAAAATTTGCATTTTTATCTCGTTTTTTTTTCTACGTTATAGTAAAGATCTGGAATGTTTTATTTTTTTCCTAAATTTTTCAAAATATTCCTTTTCAGTTTTATCCTTTTAACAACTCGTCTCGTCCCAAAAAAGGGCAACCTTTTGACCGATCTTGTTGAAAATTTGTGTCTATACTACTATTAAATAGGACTAAGCTTTGTGCAAATTTCACCCAAATCGGAAGACATCGACTTAAAAAATGGGTCACTTGACATGAAATCCCCCATATATACATATATTTTGTTTTGCATACAATTTTGAGACTTAATCCTTAAAAAAAAAAATAAAACTTATTTAATACCAAAAGTAACAACAACAATGAACTTATCTGACAATGTTTAGTTAACGCCGTCAGTCGAGTTTTAGATGCTCCTTTAAATTGCATTCAAAAAGCCAAAATAATTGTTTAATTACTTTTTGTGGGGATTGCACCGATTTTTGACTGTTTTGTAAATGATCATTAATCGATGCAATTAGTAATCTTCGGTGAACATCAGAGTGTAGAACTATTGTATGATAAACTTCGATCCACAATATTTAGAACAAATACTTTAGATTTTTAAAATGAAATTAAAGACAGGCTTCGAAGCCTTAGTAATAAAACTGTATCGGACTTAGGAATCAATTTAAATTGCGCGAAAATTGCTTGTAATAGTATGAGAAATGCTCTTAATATTTTCAGATAAAAAATTCCAGAACCAATGAGAACGATATTGGCGTGTAGAAATCCCCAGACTCTAACAGAGGCCATTAATATTGGTAATGAACCTTCTAATTTAGAAAATAGGAATAAAATTCTGTTTAATACGGTTAATAAGGGCAAACGTGATAATCAAAGCTTTGGCTTTTAAAGGAATAAAATCCCTTATGATAATGGTTCACATAACAGGAATAATCATACTAGATCTATTGATAACTACGGGTTCAAGCCCAGGAATTCTTATTTTGATTATAATGGCCGAAATGACGTCGGTAATAATAATAATTATCATGGTCGAACAACGGCCAACTTTTTAGACAGAACTTTTTTATTTTTCTAATTTGATCGAAGAATTCAAAATATTGCAGTGTTTTTCTATAATAAGGTGCATCATCTCCTTAAATCTTATGGGTCATACAAGCTACCGTTACGATTTTATAGCAAAAACAATTTTAGCTCAAGCGCCATTTATATTTAATATGTTTTAATTAATCAATTTATTTAAAAAAAAACGAAAATTAAAAATGATGTCGCTTAAGCTATTTCTTCGGTTATAGCTCAATAATAGCCGTAACAACAACGCACTTAATAACCGCAGTTATCGAAATTACAATAACGATAGTGAGAAAGTTTAGCTGAACAAATCATTTGTTTCAGTGCGTTTCGCACCATTTTTGGTGCTTTAAAAATTTTTTTTTTATTCCTTAAGTCAAATTTATAAGTTGAAAAAAAATGTTTTGAATTTTTATTCAAAAAACATTTTTGTTTTCGTTTTAAAAAATTTTGTATTTTAAACAAAATTATTCTTTAATTTTGGTTTATTTTATTATTTAATAAAAATGATTTTTTCAGCGAGATTTTTTTAAGAACTTTTTTGCTATCTTATCTCGACTTAAGATGTTTTGTCAAAATGCCACAGATATATATTTGTTATGAAAAACGTATACATCCCTGATTTCTCAAGAAGCTCTGGTTAAGGTAAGTAGTCGTCAAAGTATGATTGATATACGTCATAAAGAAATATTTTCATATACATACTTTAAAGACAGGATAGTTTAAAAACATTTGTTCGGTTTGAAACGTGATTTCGATTTCTAGAACGTGGCCAAATATCTGACAAAATGAAGCCAAATTTTAAAACGGAATTACAATGCAACTGCGAAATTTTATTTAAGTGGAAATCCCTGTATTGGATTGTATGACTATGCAGTTTGACAAGTTAGAAGTAAATGATATTAACGTATTCAAACCCCAGGTATACTTCCCAACTTTCTGATAGGTAAACAGTAAACAAAACAATCTAAAACGTATTCGTATTGAACTTAACATGATAAATGGTTTTTGGAAAATTCATTGAAACACGAAAGATAAAATCAAACCATGATTTAATCAACGTGGCCATATGTTCCTTATGTGAACTACAGGGTATATGATATATGATTTAATTAATGGCATTCCTGTTTAAATACGGCAATATTTAGACAGACTAGTGTGCCAATACACAAAGTCATTTATCCCAACATAAACGAAATTGCACTGTGCCGAAGGGATCGTATACTCAGGCTTAACCGATGATTAAAATAAAATATAAGTAGCCATAATAATTAAAAATTTCAAAAATTTAAATAAAGGGAATATTTACGTAACCTTTTTTTCTAAAAAAAAAAAAAAAATTATTTCTAGTCGCTGTTTATAAGTTATTGGGGGAAAATTTACTTACATATATGTACATTTGTATATACATATTATGTATATATTTCCAAATATCTTTAACCCATTTCTTACAACGAAAAAATGAACTAAGGGATAATAAATCAGTGCGAGTTTAACTCTCTTTTTGGTTAAACATATGTTTAAACCAGGAAAGGTATAAGTCAGTTAACATATAAACCACTTCTTAACGCATAAAATTGGGTGTTTAAGCTACCTATGCAGGGCATATGAATAAGACAACATTTATAGTGTTGGCATAATCTTATTTATTTATTTACAAAGAAGTAATAAGGATATGGGGCACTTATTTACAGTTGTTGATTTTAAGCAACATATAAAATTAGTTGAGTTTAACTAAACCAGCGCTTAAATATTCACTGATTTATTAGCCATAAAATTATTGTTGTTGTTTCGTTATAAATATATTATGGTACATACAATCATATTCTGCTTAGTGGAGGTAAATAGGAATTTTTGGGATATTAATTAAACATTCTAAACGACTGCAGTATTTCATTTCCGAAATTTTTAATTGGATGAAGACCTCACTGACATCTTATATTACTTAAAACAAAAGTTTGGAAATATATTGTTTTTCCCAAAAAACACTAATTTTGTTTTCCTCTAAAATTTTATTTCTTGAATAACTAAAATACATATCGCTTTTTTCTAGGCAAAATACTAGAGAAATTAATCAAAGATTTTTACAGTGAGTAGATATGACCATCGTGCCCACATAGATTTCTTGCAAAAAGTGAAAAATTTATAGGAACAAGTGCGTTATGTATGTACATATGTATATGAAAAAATTTTGTAATAATTATCTTTAAACGGATTTTTATTTACAGTGGTATCCCGGTTTAACGAATTATATATTGTCAGGCCCTTTCGTAATATCGAAAAATTCGTTAAATCCCGATGTTTTTTTAATACATTTTTATTGATAAAACAATAATATTTTAATAAAACAAAGTAAATTCGTTTATTTCCATTCATAACACAAAAAAAAAATAAATACTTCATATAATTTTTGATTGAATGAGTACATAATGATGAACAAAAGAAATAATAATAAACTTAAAAAACGTAACACCTAACCGCAGGCCCTTTTCATAGTCGTCAATAATGTTTAATTTTTCTTTAAGAATTAAACGTTTTCTTTTGGGCACTTTAATATCAACTTCACAAAAATGACGTTAAATTTGAAACAGAAAACAAACATTTGTTTTTTTTTAAACAAAAGTAAAAAATGGCTTTGAAACGTACAAAATTTCTTACACAGAAAGCAAAGAATTACTTCTCTTATCTCATTGTTTTCTGTAAAATCGTTCTTAAAATATTGTAAAAATCACGTATTTAATCCTTATATTTTAAAATGAACTAATCTGAGTGAAGATTATTTTGTACAAGTTTAGTTATAACTTACATATGTATGTAAGTTACTTAAATTTCCGAAAAACTATTTTTTTTTTAGAAAAAATCTTGCATCTGAAACTATAGCAAAATAAGATAAATCTTTCGATATGGCATCACTGGGTATATAGGACCACAATAACATACATATATACATATGCGATGACATTGATATATATACATATACATACATACATACATATACATGTACATTTAGTTACCCCTCTGAAAATAAAGCTTGATATGGTTTATGTGGCATTTTGGTAAAACATCTTAAGTTGAGATAAGATAGTAAAAAAGATTTTTAAAAAAGTTCTGCGAAAAAAAACATTTTTATTAAATATTAAAATAAAGACAAATTAAAGAAAAACTTCGTTTATAATACAAAATTTTAAAAACGTAAACAAAAATGTTTTTTGAATTAAAATTCGTATGAATAACAAAATTTTTTCAACAGTCTGAATTTGACTTAAGATGTCTTGTCAAAATGCCACAAATATACCTACATGTGTACATAAACATATACATACATATACCTATGTACTTACATATACACACACATATGCACCCAGTTCAGATTTCTGTCAGATATTGAATATACTTACTGTCTGGCCGATTTCTGATCGATTTCGCATGGATATATCGGGGGGAATTTATGTACAGATATGTCCAATAGAATTCCTACGGAATTCATTCAGATTTGTCTAACGAGACTTATTATTTTTTTAAAATTATGAAATGCGCATAGAAGCTAGCTTTCCCTCAACAATAAATTTCAGTGTATTTATCAAATATGGAAAATTGGGAATTTAGCACGTCATACAGAAATCGTATTAATGATAAATTTTGTATTCCCGTAAATAACTTTGATAATATACTCGCATGTGCCCGTGCAGAAAACTGAATTGGCAAATTGTTTTTTGTTGTTTTCTTACGAAGACAATGAAACAATTTGTTTTTTAATTTTGTTTTTTCTTTTTACCCACTTACAACTACAATTCGAGTCGGAAAGAACCCAACCAATTGTAGGGGGATGTAAGAAAAGATAAACTCACTGTTTATTGTTGGTGTTTTGTTTAGGCTGTGATATTGTTACTTACGAGTAAGACTTTGAGTGTTTAAAATTCTTATTCGCTTTGGGGTTTTATTCGTATAATATTTTTAGCTTTTCTAAAATCTTAGGAAAAGGTTTCCTGATGAGCTGGCCTAAGCAACCAGTGAAATGCGCATAGAAGCTAGCTTTCCCTCAACAATAAATTTCAGTGTATTTATCAAATATGGAAAATTGGGAATTTAGCACGTCATACAGAAATCGTATTAATGATAAATTTTGTATTCCCGTAAATAACTTTGATAATATACTCGCATGTGCCCGTGCAGAAAACTGAATTGGCAAATTGTTTTTTGTTGTTTTCTTACGAAGACAATGAAACAATTTGTTTTTTAATTTTGTTTTTTCTTTTTACCCACTTACAACTACAATTCGAGTCGGAAAGAACCCAACCAATTGTAGGGGGATGTAAGAAAAGATAAACTCACTGTTTATTGTTGGTGTTTTGTTTAGGCTGTGATATTGTTACTTACGAGTAAGACTTTGAGTGTTTAAAATTCTTATTCGCTTTGGGGTTTTATTCGTATAATATTTTTAGCTTTTCTAAAATCTTAGGAAAAGGTTTCCTGATGAGCTGGCCTAAGCAACCAGTGAAATGCGCATAGAAGCTAGCTTTCCCTCAACAATAAATTTCAGTGTATTTATCAAATATGGAAAATTGGGAATTTAGCACGTCATACAGAAATCGTATTAATGATAAATTTTGTATTCCCGTAAATAACTTTGATAATATACTCGCATGTGCCCGTGCAGAAAACTGAATTGGCAAATTGTTTTTTGTTGTTTTCTTACGAAGACAATGAAACAATTTGTTTTTTAATTTTGTTTTTTCTTTTTACCCACTTACAACTACAATTCGAGTCGGAAAGAACCCAACCAATTGTAGGGGGATGTAAGAAAAGATAAACTCACTGTTTATTGTTGGTGTTTTGTTTAGGCTGTGATATTGTTACTTACGAGTAAGACTTTGAGTGTTTAAAATTCTTATTCGCTTTGGGGTTTTATTCGTATAATATTTTTAGCTTTTCTAAAATCTTAGGAAAAGGTTTCCTGATGAGCTGGCCTAAGCAACCAGTGAAATGCGCATAGAAGCTAGCTTTCCCTCAACAATAAATTTCAGTGTATTTATCAAATATGGAAAATTGGGAATTTAGCACGTCATACAGAAATCGTATTAATGATAAATTTTGTATTCCCGTAAATAACTTTGATAATATACTCGCATGTGCCCGTGCAGAAAACTGAATTGGCAAATTGTTTTTTGTTGTTTTCTTACGAAGACAATGAAACAATTTGTTTTTTAATTTTGTTTTTTCTTTTTACCCACTTACAACTACAATTCGAGTCGGAAAGAACCCAACCAATTGTAGGGGGATGTAAGAAAAGATAAACTCACTGTTTATTGTTGGTGTTTTGTTTAGGCTGTGATATTGTTACTTACGAGTAAGACTTTGAGTGTTTAAAATTCTTATTCGCTTTGGGGTTTTATTCGTATAATATTTTTAGCTTTTCTAAAATCTTAGGAAAAGGTTTCCTGATGAGCTGGCCTAAGCAACCAGTGAAATGCGCATAGAAGCTAGCTTTCCCTCAACAATAAATTTCAGTGTATTTATCAAATATGGAAAATTGGGAATTTAGCACGTCATACAGAAATCGTATTAATGATAAATTTTGTATTCCCGTAAATAACTTTGATAATATACTCGCATGTGCCCGTGCAGAAAACTGAATTGGCAAATTGTTTTTTGTTGTTTTCTTACGAAGACAATGAAACAATTTGTTTTTTAATTTTGTTTTTTCTTTTTACCCACTTACAACTACAATTCGAGTCGGAAAGAACCCAACCAATTGTAGGGGGATGTAAGAAAAGATAAACTCACTGTTTATTGTTGGTGTTTTGTTTAGGCTGTGATATTGTTACTTACGAGTAAGACTTTGAGTGTTTAAAATTCTTATTCGCTTTGGGGTTTTATTCGTATAATATTTTTAGCTTTTCTAAAATCTTAGGAAAAGGTTTCCTGATGAGCTGGCCTAAGCAACCAGTGAAATGCGCATAGAAGCTAGCTTTCCCTCAACAATAAATTTCAGTGTATTTATCAAATATGGAAAATTGGGAATTTAGCACGTCATACAGAAATCGTATTAATGATAAATTTTGTATTCCCGTAAATAACTTTGATAATATACTCGCATGTGCCCGTGCAGAAAACTGAATTGGCAAATTGTTTTTTGTTGTTTTCTTACGAAGACAATGAAACAATTTGTTTTTTAATTTTGTTTTTTCTTTTTACCCACTTACAACTACAATTCGAGTCGGAAAGAACCCAACCAATTGTAGGGGGATGTAAGAAAAGATAAACTCACTGTTTATTGTTGGTGTTTTGTTTAGGCTGTGATATTGTTACTTACGAGTAAGACTTTGAGTGTTTAAAATTCTTATTCGCTTTGGGGTTTTATTCGTATAATATTTTTAGCTTTTCTAAAATCTTAGGAAAAGGTTTCCTGATGAGCTGGCCTAAGCAACCAGTGAAATGCGCATAGAAGCTAGCTTTCCCTCAACAATAAATTTCAGTGTATTTATCAAATATGGAAAATTGGGAATTTAGCACGTCATACAGAAATCGTATTAATGATAAATTTTGTATTCCCGTAAATAACTTTGATAATATACTCGCATGTGCCCGTGCAGAAAACTGAATTGGCAAATTGTTTTTTGTTGTTTTCTTACGAAGACAATGAAACAATTTGTTTTTTAATTTTGTTTTTTCTTTTTACCCACTTACAACTACAATTCGAGTCGGAAAGAACCCAACCAATTGTAGGGGGATGTAAGAAAAGATAAACTCACTGTTTATTGTTGGTGTTTTGTTTAGGCTGTGATATTGTTACTTACGAGTAAGACTTTGAGTGTTTAAAATTCTTATTCGCTTTGGGGTTTTATTCGTATAATATTTTTAGCTTTTCTAAAATCTTAGGAAAAGGTTTCCTGATGAGCTGGCCTAAGCAACCAGTGAAATGCGCATAGAAGCTAGCTTTCCCTCAACAATAAATTTCAGTGTATTTATCAAATATGGAAAATTGGGAATTTAGCACGTCATACAGAAATCGTATTAATGATAAATTTTGTATTCCCGTAAATAACTTTGATAATATACTCGCATGTGCCCGTGCAGAAAACTGAATTGGCAAATTGTTTTTTGTTGTTTTCTTACGAAGACAATGAAACAATTTGTTTTTTAATTTTGTTTTTTCTTTTTACCCACTTACAACTACAATTCGAGTCGGAAAGAACCCAACCAATTGTAGGGGGATGTAAGAAAAGATAAACTCACTGTTTATTGTTGGTGTTTTGTTTAGGCTGTGATATTGTTACTTACGAGTAAGACTTTGAGTGTTTAAAATTCTTATTCGCTTTGGGGTTTTATTCGTATAATATTTTTAGCTTTTCTAAAATCTTAGGAAAAGGTTTCCTGATGAGCTGGCCTAAGCAACCAGTGAAATGCGCATAGAAGCTAGCTTTCCCTCAACAATAAATTTCAGTGTATTTATCAAATATGGAAAATTGGGAATTTAGCACGTCATACAGAAATCGTATTAATGATAAATTTTGTATTCCCGTAAATAACTTTGATAATATACTCGCATGTGCCCGTGCAGAAAACTGAATTGGCAAATTGTTTTTTGTTGTTTTCTTACGAAGACAATGAAACAATTTGTTTTTTAATTTTGTTTTTTCTTTTTACCCACTTACAACTACAATTCGAGTCGGAAAGAACCCAACCAATTGTAGGGGGATGTAAGAAAAGATAAACTCACTGTTTATTGTTGGTGTTTTGTTTAGGCTGTGATATTGTTACTTACGAGTAAGACTTTGAGTGTTTAAAATTCTTATTCGCTTTGGGGTTTTATTCGTATAATATTTTTAGCTTTTCTAAAATCTTAGGAAAAGGTTTCCTGATGAGCTGGCCTAAGCAACCAGTGAAATGCGCATAGAAGCTAGCTTTCCCTCAACAATAAATTTCAGTGTATTTATCAAATATGGAAAATTGGGAATTTAGCACGTCATACAGAAATCGTATTAATGATAAATTTTGTATTCCCGTAAATAACTTTGATAATATACTCGCATGTGCCCGTGCAGAAAACTGAATTGGCAAATTGTTTTTTGTTGTTTTCTTACGAAGACAATGAAACAATTTGTTTTTTAATTTTGTTTTTTCTTTTTACCCACTTACAACTACAATTCGAGTCGGAAAGAACCCAACCAATTGTAGGGGGATGTAAGAAAAGATAAACTCACTGTTTATTGTTGGTGTTTTGTTTAGGCTGTGATATTGTTACTTACGAGTAAGACTTTGAGTGTTTAAAATTCTTATTCGCTTTGGGGTTTTATTCGTATAATATTTTTAGCTTTTCTAAAATCTTAGGAAAAGGTTTCCTGATGAGCTGGCCTAAGCAACCAGTGAAATGCGCATAGAAGCTAGCTTTCCCTCAACAATAAATTTCAGTGTATTTATCAAATATGGAAAATTGGGAATTTAGCACGTCATACAGAAATCGTATTAATGATAAATTTTGTATTCCCGTAAATAACTTTGATAATATACTCGCATGTGCCCGTGCAGAAAACTGAATTGGCAAATTGTTTTTTGTTGTTTTCTTACGAAGACAATGAAACAATTTGTTTTTTAATTTTGTTTTTTCTTTTTACCCACTTACAACTACAATTCGAGTCGGAAAGAACCCAACCAATTGTAGGGGGATGTAAGAAAAGATAAACTCACTGTTTATTGTTGGTGTTTTGTTTAGGCTGTGATATTGTTACTTACGAGTAAGACTTTGAGTGTTTAAAATTCTTATTCGCTTTGGGGTTTTATTCGTATAATATTTTTAGCTTTTCTAAAATCTTAGGAAAAGGTTTCCTGATGAGCTGGCCTAAGCAACCAGTGAAATGCGCATAGAAGCTAGCTTTCCCTCAACAATAAATTTCAGTGTATTTATCAAATATGGAAAATTGGGAATTTAGCACGTCATACAGAAATCGTATTAATGATAAATTTTGTATTCCCGTAAATAACTTTGATAATATACTCGCATGTGCCCGTGCAGAAAACTGAATTGGCAAATTGTTTTTTGTTGTTTTCTTACGAAGACAATGAAACAATTTGTTTTTTAATTTTGTTTTTTCTTTTTACCCACTTACAACTACAATTCGAGTCGGAAAGAACCCAACCAATTGTAGGGGGATGTAAGAAAAGATAAACTCACTGTTTATTGTTGGTGTTTTGTTTAGGCTGTGATATTGTTACTTACGAGTAAGACTTTGAGTGTTTAAAATTCTTATTCGCTTTGGGGTTTTATTCGTATAATATTTTTAGCTTTTCTAAAATCTTAGGAAAAGGTTTCCTGATGAGCTGGCCTAAGCAACCAGTGAAATGCGCATAGAAGCTAGCTTTCCCTCAACAATAAATTTCAGTGTATTTATCAAATATGGAAAATTGGGAATTTAGCACGTCATACAGAAATCGTATTAATGATAAAAATTTTGTATTCCCGTAAATAACTTTGATAATGACAATTGTCATTCACTTGAAAATAATTTTAATTTTATTTTATTTGTTTAAGATAAAAAGCACAAAAAAGGTACGTACCTACGTGTAAAATTTTAAATTATGTAAATATTTTGCAATAAAATTATTTCTTTCAGCTATCAGTTAGAAAGCAAAAAGAATCTCGGCTAACACATCAGAACTTCCCATGCCTTTTTCATAAGGTTTCTGTTAGATATCTATCAGAAATGCCGACAAAAAATCCGAATTTCCCACGACATGTCTGTCAGATTTCGTGTCAACCACTTCATAAATTTTTGGGTCAGAAATCTGACAGAATTCGTACTTATAAGATTCCGACTTTTTTGCCGACGTTTCTCTCAGATATCAGAACGACGTCGGATCATTTTGCTGGGCATATACATAAACTATAGGAACATATGTATGTATAGAAAAAATTATATAGATTTATAAAAAGTATATAATGTAATGTGTAGAGATATTTATAAATAAGTATGTATGTACCCCATAATCATAAAAAAACATTTCAGAAAATTCGTTTCATAACCTTTTATAAACCAAATTTTTTTTCTGAATAGGTATAGGGTTATATTTATATACATACATAGGACATATCGTCGGTTGATTATTTAATTGTCGTATGTGGATACATATTACATACGACAATTAAATAATCAACCGACGATATGTATATACTCAACTAAGTTAAAAATTATTAAATACATATGTACCTATATTTACTTTGCATTACTATATGTTCGCAGAATATCAACCAAATATCAAGGTAAAGTTTTGTTAAATAACTCCAAATACCTACATACTTACATACCTTTGTACATATGTAGGTGTGAACAATGTAGGTATAACGTTTGGTAATCTTCGTAGGTATTTTATATTCTTTATTTTTGGAAGCTTGCAGCATATATTCTTTGGTTGCTTTTTCAGTTGCTTAATGCACGATTTCTTCCATGGGCACTAATATTTTTTATAGAACTTCATTACATCTTGCATAAGAAGTGAACTTACCCGGTTTATAGTTGGAATGTAGGCATTAAGGCTCTTCTTTTTTGTCACAACATGGACTTGCTTCTCAAATGAAGAAAACCCAGTTCGCAGCCGTGATTGCAATTCTTTACTTTTGTAGTTTGAAATACATACATACATATGTATGTATGTATTAAAGACCTGCACGAGTGTATCAGAAGTATTGTTAAAACAGATACACCAGATATTTATCTGTTACTACTGATATAAATGAGAGAATTAGTGTAACTGATATTGTATGGTTTTGCTTTTGCCCAATCACCATATCTTAAAAACAAAAACAGATGCTTATGGTTTTGGATTTTTTTTTTGCTTACAAATATCTGTTGTCACCATAAGTATTTCTACAATATCTGTGGTTATCTGTTGTATGCTAAAATATTGTTGGCGAGTTTATGAAAATAAGAGAGTTTATAAAAACTTGTATAAGATCTCAACCAGGGGTGCCAGATGGTTTTAGTAAAAAAATCGGCATATTTTCAAAAACATATCGCAAATCAAATTATGAAAAAACGGCAAATTAAAATTACTGTTTAAAACACAATAAAACATTTTTTTAATGACAAAAACAACAAAGCAAAACAATTAACCATTACATAATGCTTTAAAAAAAATAAATAAAAATAAATGTTTTATAAATTTTATTTAATTAAAAAAATTCCGGGGTATCTGATAGCAGATTTATAATTTCAAACTTAAATTAAAAATGTAATAATTGACACAAAGTTTTATTAAAAGCATTGAACGGTTAAATGGAAATGCAATGGAAATGGATTTTATTGGAAAAATTCGGCAAAATTCCTTTTATTTTCATTTGGTTATTTTTAAGCATTATCGTAACTTATATTTTATATTGGTTGTCGTAGCCAATTAAAATACAAAATATATTTTTTTTGTTAAAACCATTTTATATTATTTTGGTTCCAAATAACCTTTAAAAAAGTAATTTTTTTAACAAACTGTGTTGTTAAAATTTTTCTTGAGTAATTATTTTCTGTGCATATGTTTTTATGTATATCATAGCTGGGCGATTCTATTCTAGACAACTTTTAACATAAATTTTCAAATCACACTATTTGACACTTTTTTGATGCCAATTTTAAGTAAAATATCAATATTTCAAAATAATATAATTTTTTTAGACGTTAGCTTAAATATAAATTTGTTGTGCACTTCGAATCATTAAGATTCATAGATTTGGCGCGAACAGAAAATTCATTGCATGTTGCACCCGTCATGGCTTAAAGAGCAAATTTCTTATTATTGGATTATATGTATGTATTTCTCTAAGATGTTTGATTTGATAATCATCGTCTGATATCTCATCTTTCACAATAAAAAAGAATAATACAATAAAAGTTTAAAAATTAACAGAGTTTTGTGTTTTTGTAGTATGATCTTATGAAAGTGGGCCAATTTGGTTGCACCCGTTATGCACTTTAAAGCTCTCTCGTTGCTATTTGATCGTGTCATATAAATTCTTGTATATAGATAACAATAGTATATAAAAAAATGTTACCCCTTCTAGAAATAACTAAATTGCAAATGTGTTTCATTCTATTAGTAAAAGACGTTTAAAGCGTCTTAATGTTGCACCCGTCAGAATAGAATCGCCCAGCTATTCATTGTACATTATTTGTTAAATTTATTTAATTCTTCTTTAAATTCACTATATGTATATCAGTTTCAAATAATTTACGATAATGTCTTTCAAATTTCATTTCTTCTTTTGGAAGTTTAATTCACTATTATTCCAATTTATTTTATTCAAATTAATATTATATTATTATAGGTATTATTTATTATTTGTTAAAATGGTTATTTATAACCAAAAAAATATTTTTTGCTTTGATTGGTTACGACAACCAGAATAAAATATATATGTATACATATTAAATGATAAATGTTATTTTTAACCTTTACCTATAATTCATCAATATTAATGGTTATATGTATATGATTTTTTGTCGTTTCTCTTAAAAAAAAAGGAAAATCGAAAATGACTGTTAGACAAACACATTTGCACAAAGTCACATTTGCTTTTATGTATGTAGGTTATTTCCACATAAAATGTAGCATACTTTTTCTTTAATGTTTTCAAATAACACATTTTTGGTTTGTAAAAGACCCAACATTTTTTTAACAAAAACAAAATACATACATGTGTTCAGTTGTTTTAGTAATTTTTTACAAAAATTTTTGTCTACATGTCTTTTATAATATAAGAAACTAGTAGTGTTGTTGTTGCTTGGCAATTTGTACGACCACAGAACGAGCAGCCTGTGTGTTTTGTTTTTGTAAATTTTTTTGTTTGGCTTTTTTTTCGCTCGAAATACATTCACGCTCTTTTTCATTGAAAATAACGGTATCGTACAATAAGTAACTTATTGTATTCCATAAGTATCCACTAGTATCTGCTTTTGCGAAACAGATATAAGCAGATATGATACTCTCTTTCGCTTTTTTATCAACTTACATCCACTCTTTTACAAATCATATCAACATCAACTTATATCAGAAACACAAGAGCACTCATCCATACGCATCAACTTTAGAAAAAACACAGAAACAGATATAAACAGATACATCTGTGCAGGTCTTTAGTATGTATATGGTCATACTATATAATATGTTAGGATATAAATATATGCTTAGGTACATATATATGTACAAACATAGATATACCTACATACATATGTATAAGTATTAACGATTGGGAACCACGAAGTTGGATGGTCTATAGGTATATTTTACTCACTTTTTTTTTAAATATGTAGTTAGGTACTTATTTATATGTAGGTATATAAATAAGTTGGTAGCAATATTTAGGTAAAATTGCTTTAGTTTTAATAAAAACTTTTTGTTAAAATTGCTTTAGTTTTAAGAAAAACTTTTTTAAAATTTCTTAGTTTAAAGAAATTGAACTTTTTCAAAAAATACTATTGTTTTCTTCTTTATCCATTCTCTTTTCCATACACTTGTTCAATTTTATAAATTGTAACTGTAAAATAACAACCGAAAAGCTTTTTACGGCCAATTTCACAAGTTCAGTTATAATTAACTATGAGTTATAACTTTCAAACAAAAACATACTGTTAACTGGAAGTTTAAGTAATAGTTAGTTATATCTGAACTTAGTGAAATTGGCCGTTAAAGAGTGTATTAGGCCGAGGCCACGCAATGAGCGGCTAAGCGTCAAGCGGCTGAGCGATGAGCGTCAAAAAATTAAAACATATGAAATACTATTGAAGTGGCCACGAAATGAGCGGCATGCGAGCGAAATTTTTGAGCGGCTAAGCGGCGTCGCTCAGGAATAAAACTTGTTCTAATTTTTAGTTGTTTTCTGAGCGTTAAAGAATAAACATGGCAAAAGTGAATGTGGAGCTTACAATTTCCTTGTACAAAGCCGACCGCTATTATGGCAAGACAGATTACCCAATTTTAAAAATAAAAATATAACCGAAAATTTATTTTTTTGTTTTGTCAATCTAGTGTTAACTGCTTGCAACAGCAAATAAATGGATTTCACATTTGGGTAGATTTGTATATATATGGTTAATGATGAACACCAAGGCATGTTCGTTTTAAATGTAAGTTAAGCGAACGAAGTCTTCGCTCGAAATCGACGAACAGGCCGCAAATTGTTTTTTTTTTTTCTTAATAAACGCATTAAATTCATATGAATACGATTTTCGCGTAATAAAATTAAACAATCCACTCTTTACAATAGCATTTTAACAACTAACCGCTCAGAAATGACGCTCAGTAATAAGCCACTTGCCACTCAAACTTGACGCTTTGACGCTCATCGCTCAGACGCTTGACGCTTAGCCGCTCATTGCGTGGCCTCGGCCTTAGCATCTTCATTACGGTAGCTTCACATCTACAACAACTATTTACTTACAAAACAACAACATTCAAAAACACAATAAACAGCTGCTCAACCGCGCCAACCTTTTTGTTGTTTTTTGAGAGTGCTTTTATATTTTAAAAGCACACACATACAACCTATATGACAGGGCTGCCAGAAATTTTCAGCAAAAAATCTTAATTTCACCAAAAAAAAATCTTATTTTTGAAGAAAAAATCTTATTTTTGGAAAAAAGTAGTCTTTTTATTATAAATAATAAAAACAATTCATATTTTATTTAATACATAAAATAAACGAAACAAAAACAACAAAAAAATTCAAATTGTACATAACTTTTCTATTAAATGTCTTTGCTATTATTTAATTTTTGCAATATTTTCTGTTTTGCAAAAGAATAAGCGCGCAAAGCTTACACCTGATTAATCACCCTTGAAGGCCAAACGGAGGTTGCTTTTTAAGTATTTTTTTTTTGTCTAGTAAACCGCAAGGTTGCATTATTTAGATTACAAATCTTCAAATGGGAACAAAGAAGGTTTTTTTTTAATTGAACCTAATCTTCGTCTAGACAAAACAAAAAATCTTGTTTTTGGGGAAAAAATCTTAAAATCTTTTTTCGGTTAAAAAATCTTAAAAAATAAGGTAAAATCTTACTTCTGGCAGCGCTGCTATATGAGAATATTTAAAAATGTGAATACTCTCTTCTTTCTCTGCGTGTAGCTTTCGAGTGTTTTTTTCCTAAAAGAACGCATGTGTGCCAGCTTTTTTCGTATTTAAACTTTAATTTGTTACTTTAAATTTTAAAGTAACAAAAAAGAAGAAACATGTGTAAATGCACCGGCATCTATCCCACCAAACATAAAACTGCTCAACAGTTTGTATGCAATCCTGATTATAAAGTTGGAATCAATCCGGATTATAGAGTACACAATATATAATGAAATATAAGACATATCCATAGGACATATGATAGACCTAAAATTTAAGTTGTTATAAAAATTTTGATAGTTTTTAGCCCATTTTACATTTTACTCATAACTTGTCCATTTTTTAACCGATTTGATAGATTTATATACCGACGTGTTTAGGAAGAAATTTACCATTTTCTTGAGTTTTATCTATATATATAAAAATGAAACATGTTTGTATGTTTGTTTGTGTGTTTGTTTGTTTGTTTGTTGGCTTATAGACTCCTAAACTACTGAACCGATTTTCCTGAAATTTTTACAGATACATCACGTGAGCCCTAAAAATAAAATAGGCTACTTTTTTTTTCGATAGGGGCAGGGGAATTGGTATCCCCCATAGGATGCGAATATTAATTATCGCATATATTAAGAGCCGCTGCACGCATTTTGCAGAACTTTTGGTAGTAAGATCTTCTGAGCCCCAAAATTAAAATAAAATAGCAGCGGGGGAAGTGGAATCCCCCATAGGACGCCAATGTTTAACATCGCATATCTAAAGAACTGTAATAGTGAGAATGTTCAAACTTTCTAGAAGTCACTCTTATGGTATACAACACTTTTGAAAATAACAATAAAGCGGGTAGGCGCAGGGGGGGGGAAATACCTCCCATAGGATGCATATATTAAATATCGCTCAACTAAGAATTATTAAAGGGAGAGTCTTCAAAAGTGGTTAAAGCTATTATTATAGTAAACTATAAATTTCAATATACAAATGGGCGGGGTAGACGTGGGAGGAGCAGTACCCCTCATATATAGAAATATTAATAAGAGCCACTGCACGCATTTTGTTGAACTTTTGGTAGTAGGATCTTCTGAGCCCCAAAATTAAAACAAAATAGCGGCGGGGGTAGTGGTACCCACCATAGGACGTCAATGTTTAATATCGCATATCTTAAGAACTGTTATAGTGAGAATGTTCAAACTTTGTGGAAGTCACTCTTATGGTATACTTCACTTTTGAAAATAAAAATAAAGCGGGAAGGCGCAGGGGGGAAATACCTTCCATAGGATTAGGCTTGCCATTTCTATTTTGAGAAAAAGAGGACGCCAGCATAAAAAATGTAGGACATTTGTTCGAAAAAAGAGGACACTTTCTAAACAAGTTAATATTAATAAAATTAACGACGGCACACAAAAACTTAATTTGGGTAATTCCATCTCAAGTTAACCAAGAGTGGGACTCGACCCCTTTCGATTTGAATGCAATTTGGCGAGAGGGTTTATTTGATCCCATAAAGAACACATATCAACGAAAAACAATTTTTTGATTTTTTTTCAAAAGTTATGTCATATTCAAATTGTCATAATATCGCCGAATATTCTTTTAATATCTCGAAAACTACTTTACATACGAAGATGATTTTTGTCATTTTATAGAGAATACTTGAGGCTACAATAAATATATAAAAAAAAATGTATATGCAATATATCAAATTTTAAAAATGGACTAAGTAAAACCCTTTTTTTCTGATTTTCTTTTTGTATATAATACTTCAAACTGTTTTTTAAAAATCCTAAAACTTTGAGGGATGTGCTTTTTTTAAGATATGATTTTTTTTTTCTTTCCAAAAAGAATCTTAAAATAAAATTTTAATATAATCATTTGAGCAATAAGTATTTATTTGAACAAAAGTACCGACATTGATAAGGTTGCTTTTGCTTATTTGTTCCATTTTTTTTTTGGAGCTCCATTTTGGGCACATTCAAAGAAAAGTACTCTTTTTGTCACGTTACGTCCCCAAAAATTAAATCATACCTATCTTAAAAAAACCCGAGCACCTAAATCTTTTTTTTTTAATGAATTTTGTGAACTGTGATTTAAATCCAGGAACAAATTTACAATGAAGGTGTAAAAAGCCGGACAACCCCGGACACTTGATGAAAAAGAAGTAGGTGTCCGGGGAAAAGAGGACGGATGGCAACCCTACATAGGATGCATATATTAAATATCTCTCAACTCAAGAACTATTAAAGGGAGAGTCTTCAAACGTGGTTAAAGCTACTATTATAGTAAACTGTAAATTTCAATATAATTTTTACATTTGTACAAAAGCATCCAAAAATAAAATAAACCACTTTTTTGTCGATACAGGCAGAGAAGCAGTACCGTCAAGTGACTGATTTATCATTGCGCAGCCAAAACTGCTAAAGGCTGTACGCAAAAAAAGTAGAAGTAAAATAGTTTAAAACCAGTACATATTGTATCCCACATAACGTTTACAGTTATTTATAGAATTTAAATTTGAACGGATTTATGCTTATTACGGCTTAAATCGATTATCATAAATCAATGGCGGTAATAGAGATATATAAATATAAAATTTTAAATCTTTGAAAAAAATGAGGGAACAAGTTTTTCTCCCCAAAATTATAACTCTTCGTTTTTAACTCCCTATGGTGAAAACTTACCTACGCTATTTTTTAAACAAAAATTTTTAGAACAAAAAGGAATATATGTGACCCATATAACTTTTATTATGCCTACAAAATTTTAAAAGCATCTTTATCTTTGAAAAAAAAATGAGAGCAGAAGTTTTTTTCCCCGTAATTATAACTCTTCGTTTTTAAATCCCTAAGGTGAAAACTTACCTGCGTTATTTTTTAAACAAACATTTTTTAGAACAAAAAGGAATATATGTGACCCATATAACTTTTATTATGCTTATACAATTTAAATGCATGTTGCGGTGAACACGTTGTTGTTGTTACTTACTTTTTACCAGAAATTAGTACTTTTAAATCCCTAAGGTGGAAACTTACCTGTGTTTTTTTCAACAAACATTTTTAAAAACAAAAAGGAATATATGTGACCCATATAACTTTTATTATGCTTATACAATTTAAATGCATCTTGCGGTGAACACGTTGTTGTTGATACTTACTTTTTACCAGAAATTAGTACTTTTAAATCCCTAAGGTGAAAACTTACCTGCGCTATTTTTTTATTTTAACATGGTGGACGCACCAGGTTAACATTTTTTAAATTTAGTTCAATTGCAAATTTCAAACAAGCACCACATTTTGTTCAAGTAAAATATATTCGAAAACTAAATATTATAATAATGCCTCCAAAAAAATCAGCACTTACCAAAATCACTAAAAAATCGATAACTGAACGGAATCGATGCTCAACTTTAAGAGCTGCTGAAACATTGTATGAACGTGAGAGACGTCTCAGAAGTGTTCGTTCTAGAACGTCATCTTCAAGGGCCAATGAAACACAAGATCAACGTGAAATGCGTCTGAGCAGCCAACGTGCTACAACATCAACTTCAAGAATGAATGAGACATTGGATGAACGTAAAAGGCGTCTCAGCAGCCAACGTGCTACAACATCAACTTCAAGAATGAATGAGACATTGGATGAACATGAAAGGCGTCTCAGCAGCCAACGTGCGTCAACATCAACTTCAAGAATTAATGAGACATCAGATGAACGTGAGAGGCGTCTCAGCAGCAAACGTGCGTCAACATCAACTTCAAGAATTAATGAGACATCGGATGAACGTGAGAGGCGTCTCAGCAACGTGTTATAACATCAACTTCAAGAGTTAATGAGACATCGGATGAACGTGAGAGGCGTCTCAGCAGCCAACGTGATACGACATCAACTTCAAGAATTAATGAGACATCGGATGAACGTGAGAGACGTCTCAGAAGTAATCGGTTCAGAACGTCGTCTTCAAGGGCCAATGAGACACAAGATCAACGTGAAAGTCGTCTCAACAGTCAACGTTCAAGAGCGTCAACTTCAAGAGAAAATGAGACAATTGACCAACGCAATGCTCGCCGAAATCAGAATCGACACCGAATTAATAATCGACAAAATGCATATGAACGGATTGCATTCAATTACACATCAATCATGGATCACAGTGAAGATGAATTAATTTCTATTGGTCCAATGAATAAAATGTGCTTATATTGCAATGCTTTAAAATACAAAAATGAATCACCTGGAATGTGTTGCGCTAATGGAAAAATAGTTTTGCCTGAATTACGTCCACCACCAGAACCTTTGTTATCATTGGTTTCAGGTAAGTTAAAATATTATAATTTAAAAATTTAACATAATTATTAATGTAACAATAATAATATTTTTACAGGTACTAATAAAGAATCAAAACATTTTCTGACTAAAATTCGAAAATACAATTCCTGTTTTCAAATGACATCTTTTGGTGTCACTAAAATAGTAAGAGAAAATTTTATGCCAACTTTTCGGATCCAAGGCCAAATATATCATCGAATGGGATCACTGTTGCCCACTCCAGATGCAGAGTATAAGTACCTACAGATTTATTTCATGGGACAAGCGGATGATATTAACCAGGTACAACAACGTCAGCAATATAATCCGGATACAAATCAACGAGTTGTTGCCGAATTGCAAGTAAAGATGCATGCAAACAACGAATTTGTAAGGGTGTTTAAACAAGCAAAAGATGATGCACAATTTGGTTCTGATGACCACCAAATTGTAATTCACGCTGACAAAACACCTGCAGGGCAACACCAAGGACGGTATAATGCACCTACCACTAATGATGTAGCAGTTTTAATGGTTGGGGATCCTGTTGCACCCAGAGATATTATTGTTCGCCGACGTGATGATAGGATAAACAGAATATCAGAAACGCATCGTTCATATGATGCTCTTCAGTATCCTATTATTTTCCCATACGGAGATGATGGTTATCATTTTGAAATACGGCAAATAAATCCAATAACGCGTAAGTTCATGATTTTTTAACAATTTTATTTTATCTAACTAAACATTAATTCAATATAATCTAATCTATTCATATTTTTCTCATGTCACAGATAATTCAACAAGCAAAAAAGTGAGCTCAATGAATTTTTACGCTCATCGTATAATGATTCGTCAAAATGCTATAAGCCATATACTAAATTGCCGCCAGTTATCTCATCAGTACATCGTGGATATGTATGCCAAAGTTGAAACTGAACGGCTTTTATATATACGACATCATCAATCAAAGTTGCGGGCAGACGATTACATTCATCTTCGGGATGCCTTGCATCAACAAAATGCCATCAACCCAAATGCACTTGGACAAGCAGTCATATTACCAGCAACGTTCACAGGAAGTCCGCGACATATGCAAGAGTACACACAGGATGCAATGGCATATGTGCGATCATATGGGCGGCCAGATCTTTTCATTACATTTACATGTAATCCAAAATGGGTGGAAATAATATCTGAATTATCTGAAGGTCAGACATCGGTACATCGGCAAGATATTGTAGCACGTGTGTTTAGACAAAAGCTGAAATCTCTTATGGATTTTGTTGTAAAACAACGTATATTTGGAGAAACGCGGTGTTGGATGTATTCGGTGGAATGGCAGAAGCGTGGATTACCGCATGCGCATATCTTAATATGGTTGGTTGAAAAGGTAATGCCTGATTTAATCGATAATATTATATCGGCGGAAATACCTAATGCAAGCGTGGATCCTAATTTGCATGAAATCGTTATAAAGAATATGGTTCATGGCCCCTGTGGTGTAATTAACCAAAGTTCTCCATGCATGGTGGATGGAAAGTGTACACAAAAAATATCCACGGCAGTTGCTTCAAGATACAGTAACTGGAACTGATGGATATCCTCTTTACCGTCGTCGATCTACGAATGATGGTGGACAATCTGTTACATTAAAAGTGCGCAATAACGATGTAGAAGTAGACAATCGCTGGATAGTACCTTACTGTCCACTGCTTTCGAAAACATTTAAGGCACACATCAATGTGGAGTATTGCAATTCGGTAAAGCCTATAAAATATATCTGCAAATACGTCACTAAAGGATCGGATATGGCTGTGTTTTCGTTACAAAATCCTAATGACGAAGTGAGTCATTATCAGATGGCACGGTATATTAGTAGCAATGAAGCTGTTTGGAGAATTTTAGGATTCCCTATCCACGAACGTCATCCTGCTGTTCTCCACTTATCAGTTCACCTTGAAAATGGACAACGGGTTTATTTCATCGAATCGAATGCACGAGAAAGATCAGTGTCGCCGCCAAGTACAACACTTACATCCTTCTTTGATCTATGTAGAATTGATTCGTTCGCCAAAACGTTGCTGTATGCTCAAGTTCCATCATTTTACACATGGATCCCATCATCTAAAAATTTTAAACGACGAAAGCAAGGAAAACCAGTCGAAGGATGGCCAAATATATATTCGACAGATGTACTGGGTAGAATCTATACAGTTCACCCACAAAATGCCGATTGCTTTTACTTGCGAATGCTTTTAATTAATGTCCGTGGACCGACATCATTCGAAAATTTAAGGACTGTGGATGGGCAAATATGTTCAACCTTCAGAGAGGCGTGCCAAAATCTAAATCTGTTAGAGAATGATTCACACTGGGAAACAACTCTTGCAGATGCATCGATTGGTAATAATCCACGTCAGATAAGGGCATTATTTGCAATTATATTAGTTTCATGCTCACCATCCAACCCCAAGGAACTATGGAACAAATTTAAAGAAAATATGACTGAAGATATATTGCATCGGGAAAGAACTATCACCAATGATGCAACGCTAGAATTTTCCGATGCAATGTACAACGAGGCTTTGGTACGACTAGAAGATAAATGTTTGCTCCTCTTCGATCGGGCGAAGATGTGTATGACCGTGATCTGCGAAGAGAAGTAACTTACGATGTACAACAATTAGAAACATACCTTTCACAAAATTTGCAGCTACTAAAGCCAGAACAGAGAACAGCATACAATGCAGTAGTGGATGCCATTGAAAATCAAACTGGAGGATTGTATTTTATTGATGCACCTGGAGGAACAGGAAAAACGTTTTTAATTTCCTTGATCTTGGCAAAAGTTCGATCGAAAAGAAATATTGCTTTGGCTGTTGCTTCATCCGGAATTGCAGCAACTCTTGTGGATGGTGGTAGAACAGCACATTCTGCACTTAAAATACCAGTAAAAGCGCAATTTTTAGAAGATTTCACTTGCAACAATAAGAAAAATTCTTCTATGGGCAAAGTACTACAATTATGTAAGATTATTGTTTGGGATGAGTGCACAATGGCCCACAAAAAATCTTTGGAAGCTCTCGATCGAACTTTGCAGGATTTGAGAAACAGCACAAGGTTTCTTGGAGGAGCTTTGATTTTATTAGCCGGAGATTTTCGACAAACACTTCCGGTTATTCCCGGTTCAACACCAGCAGACGAGTTGAACGCATGCCTTAAATCATCGTTCCTATGGCGCAATGTTCGCACATTGAAATTAACTACAAACATGCGTGTACGACTTCAAAGTGATGGAACAACTACTCAATTTTCTGAACAACTTATGGACCTTGGAAATGGAAAAATGCCAATTGATGCAGTCACGAAATGTATTACATTTCCATCTAACTTTTGCCGGTTAACTAAATCAATTGAAGAACTAATCGACTGTGTGTTTCCAAATATCGAAAACAACTTCAATAACAGTCAATGGTTATGTGAACGAGCATTACTTGCTGCCAAAAATATTGACGTACGCTCTGTTAATCATAATATACTTAACAGAATCCAAGGAAATGCAAAAACATATAAATCTGTTGATACTGTGACAAATGAAGAGGACGTGGTTAATTATCCAGTCGAATTCTTGAACTCTTTGCACCTGGCTGGCTTCCCACCACATGAGCTGCTATTGAAAGTTGGTGTTCCTATTATTTTATTAAGAAACATTGACCCACCTCGCCTTTGCAATGGAACCATGCTAAAAGTGAAAAGGCTGCTGAACAATTTAATCGAAGCGACTATTATCACGGGAAAGTATATAGGTACCGATGTCTTGCTACCTCGAATTCCCCTATTATCAACTGAAATGCCCTTCCAATTTAAGAGATTACAGTTTCCTGTTTGTTTAGCATTTGCGATGACAATAAATAAATCGCAGGGACAAACTCTTCATGTATGCGGCCTTAATTTATCAAACCCATGTTTTTCTCATGGACAACTTTACGTTGCATGCTCACGTGTAGGAACCCCTAAAAATTTATTTGTTTACGCCCCTGAAGGAAAGACCAAAAATATTGTATATCATAAAGCATTACAATAATCATACATAATAAAAATAATTTAATTAAGTTAGTTGCTATTGATAATATAAATTAATATATATATAGATAAAGTTAATTTTTTTCTTAAAAGTATATTTAGAAAAAAATTTTAAATGCAATACGTATGTAAATAAATAAATTTTATCACAAAAAAAAATACTGTAATTTTTTTCTTATTTTTTTTTTGCCAGTGTAGCGAAGCGCACCGGGTTAAGCTAGTATAGTATATAGTATAGTATATATATAGTATATACTTATATATATATATATATATATATACATATATATACTTGTATATATATTAACAAACTTAATTATAAAAAAAAGTTATATAGGTACATACATATGTATTTATGTATATGTATAAAAAGAGTAATTTTTGGGATTTCAGTATTTTGATTATAACTCAACCCTTTTTTAACCCATTTGACAGATTTATATACCGACGTGTTTAAGAAGAAATTTACCATTTATTTGTGTTATAAAACTCGGACTCGGAAAGATCTATTGATCCCGTAAATGGTTATTTAAAAAAAATTATATTTTGTCCATAACTTTTTTGTAGCTGAATCAATTTTTCCGAGTTTTTCAGAAAATATGTTCTACTAAATCTTTCCGATCTTTTGGTAAATAAGGCGTATCCATATGTCATATGGCAGCCCTAAAAATTATAAAAATTAACAAACGGACTGACAGACGGACATCGTTAAATCAAATTCTCTCCTCATAAGCACCCAAAATATATACACTTTATAGGGTCTAAGATCAATATTGTAGAAATAACAAACGGAATGACAAACTTATATATATGTATAGGTATACCCTTTCCCACCTGTGGTGAAAAGTATAAAAAGAAAAATACCTACCTACCATAAACAAAATTAATTATAAAAAATAAAAAAGGGTAAATTTAAAGGAGTAAATATGTTTAAAATATATGAATATGAAATTTATAAATATATGTATTTCAAAAATCTTAAAAAGTCAAAAACTGTTCAATTTCTTTTTAGATAAAATTTTTTAAAACCAAAAAAAAAAACGTAATGACTGGGAGTCGATCCCGTAAACCAATAGAAAGTTGTTGGCGGAAGACCGCCTAGACCATTCGACCACCGAACCACACAGACAGGTGTTGTTGATATGAGTATGTGATATCAATTATTACCCTGCAGTTTTAAAAGTAGAAATTGACTCAAAATCGTTAGGTATTTCCCTAAGGAAAAATCGACTAGCTACTTCATTTGCCACAAGTAATGCAAGAGTTCGTCTTTTAAATCTCTCACTATATTTATTTTTTGTGTGTCGAAAAAAACTGTGCCGTTATAACGGCACAGTTTTTTCCAAAGAGAATTCAACAAGAAAAACATTAACTATTTTTCTATAGCAGCAGTGTCAGTGAAATCGCACATCACATGTGATTAGTGAAATCATTAGTAAAAGGTTATGCAGATGGAGGCAATTGACTACCGTCAATGTCATCCCCATGTTAAAATCGTTAGTCGTGTGCATTGCTAGTAGTTAGGCTGGTAGTTAATGGTAATGATTGGTAGTTAAGGAAATAGCTAGGCATTCGCTAGCTACGCCGACTGCAGGGTATTATTAAATTGAAGTATGTATGTGTTTGTTGTTTGTGTCAATAGTGAATCAGTACAGATTCACTACCCTGCAGTCGGCGTAGCTAGCGAATGCCTAGCTATTTCCTTAACTACCAATCATTACCATTAACTACCAGCCTAACTACTAGCAATTAGGCTTGTGTCGTTCATGAATGAATTACTTCAACAGAATGATTCTCTTAAGTGAAAGAATGAAATATTTCTGTATTTTCTTTCAATTTCTTTCATCTTTCGGTTTCATTCTGTTTCATATCTTCATTCTCTGTTGTATGTCAAATACTTTCATTCGTGTGCGTGTATGTATTTTTTGTGCAATTATAATAGAGTTACCAGACATACTAAATGGCCTTAAATGTTAAGAATATGCATAATATGGCATGGTTGTGGCGGGTTGCAACAGAAAAAGTCGTTACAAACTGTGCATTACATATTAAAGTTAAAACAAGGTGAAATTCGAAAGAAATATCTAAAATCAAAGAAAAATTAATATAAAAAAATATGTCGAAAAGAAAGTTTAGTGAAATTTGGATGCATTTTGAGGACGATGATGGTCAAAAAGCAAAATGCAAATACTGCAAAACTCTTTTAAGTTTTTCTGGTGGAAGTCACGGCAATTTAAGAAGACATTTAAAAACAAAGCACCCTCTTACACCTTTGAATTTCGAAAGGCAGACGCCTACACCTATAGAAATAAATGTAGATGAACATTCCGATGAGCAACCTTCAACCAGTACTCAAGTACGAACAATAAACCAGCAACACCAAATAACCCAATTTTTCAATAGACCTCCTCCAATTCGCAAGCAACAGCATATAGACAATTTAGTTTTAAAGATGATTGCCAAAGGACACCACCCATTTCGACTTGTGGAAGAGCCAGATTTTAAAAAACTAATTCAAGAAGTATCTACTTGTCCGGGATATACTTTGCCGTCTAGAAAGACGTTGTCAAACAGTTTACTTCTAAGTACCCATATGAAAATTTTAGAAGACGTAAAAATAAAAGTCAAATCTGCCACAGCTGTATGCCTTACTACTGATGGATGGACGTCAAGAGCTAATATTAGTTACGTAGCTGTAACCGCTCATTTTATAAATACCGATACACAACTAACGTCGTATTTGTTATCGTGCAGTGAATTTAAAGATAGGCACACGGCCGATAATTTAAAAAATTTTTTGAAAAAAGTTATTTCTGACTTTGAAATAACTAACAAAGTATCCGCAATCGTTAGTGACAACGCCCCTAACATAGTTGCTGCAATCCGTCAGGGAGAATGGCGGGGAATAGGTTGCTTTGCGCACAGTCTGAACTTGATTGTTCAAACTGCAACTGCAGAAATTGCTGAAACTATAAATAAAGCGAAAAGAATTGTTGAATATTTCCATAAGAGTTCTCAGGCGTCAAGTAAATTACTTACCACACAAAAACAAATGAACCTACCCGAGCTTAAATTAAAGCAGGATGTTCCGACCAGGTGGAATTCAACATATGAAATGTTGCAGAGAATTTTGCAAATTAAAAATGCCGTGATTTCAACACTTTCTGTAAATCGCCCAGAACTGGTGCTGTCTATTGAAGACTGGGATATTGTTGGCGCTGTAATACCAATTTTATTGCCTTTTTATGAGATTACAATGGAGGTATCAGGAGAAAAGAGTGTTACTCTGTCAAAGGTTACAGTGTTATGCAATCTTTTGCAAGGTTGTATTCTCACATGCCAACACTCTAACGAAAAGGTAAAAAACCTGATAGCCAACCTTCAAAAAGGAATATCTGAACGATTTGGAGGATTGGAAAAAAATTATTTGTATGCAGAAAGCACAATTTTAGACCCACGCTTTAAGCGCAAAGGCTTTAAAAGTGATGCCGCATATGAAAACGCTCTAAGAGTCTTAAGAAGCAAGATTTTTACTGTAAGAGTTCAAAATATTGAAGAGCCAACTACAATACCAACCGCATTAAACGAACATGGGTCAGCTATATGGAAGGCATACGATTTGGACTTTAATAAAACTGTCAGACCAGACAACAATGTAGCCGCTTGCACTCGTGAACTCGACAAGTACCTTAATGAGGAGTATTTAGAGCGAACACAGGATCCACTACTATGGTGGAAAGAAAGAAAAAATCTATATCCAAGGATATATTTATATGCTCTTAAACGTTTATGCATAATGGCAACATCTGTTCCTTGCGAAAGAATATTTTCGGCAACGGGGCAGATTATTAATGAAAGACGTACACTTTTAAAACCAAAAAAAGTTGAAGAGTTGGTGTTTTTGCATAGCAATATGTAATATATTAATTTTTTTATTTTTAAATTTCAACATACATACATATGTACCTTTTTTTTAAATTTAACATTAAAATGAATTTTACTCTTTTGTTGTTAATAAATATATATACCAAATGAAGAGTTTTGTAAATTTCATTTAATTCTTTTGATTAGTTACTTGAATTGTCTAAATACCGTACTTCCCCCTGAACGTTATTAAAATTTAACCCCCGTATTCATAAAAAATTATTAACTTAAACAAACGTTTGTAAACCTTTATTAAATTTAAAATATTATTATGAATACAGGAATAAATGTTTTGTCTAACTTTTTCGTTTCGCTTTTTATATATTGCTTGTCTAAAGTATGTAGCTGTATTGAAATATTTAATTTTTTGACGAATGCTTTTTTTTAAAAACCAATTTGAATTTTTACATACATACATATATGTATGTACATTAGACCGACTTTTTAAAATAAACTTTGACATTTTTTATTATGATTTCCAAAACTTTTGGGTTCTAGCGGTAAAATCCCGTGAGCTAAACCGCGTCAAAAGAGTCCAAAAATGTTATTTTTCATGAATAAAAAGCTTGTTAATTTTTTTTGTCCAATGAGTGGCCAAATATAATAGATATTTAGGAATTCTTTGATTCTATATTAAAACGTTTTACATACTAAATGAATGCGTAATTTATATTTCTAAAACAACTCTGAAAATTAAAAAGAAAATCATTTTATATAAATTGACTCTTATTCGACCTTTACAAAATTTTAATTGTTATTATTATTTAATTAAGCTTGGTCTATTAATAATAAAAAATATTAAATTTATTTTAACCAATATTTCGGCCCACCGTTGTGTGCCTTCTTAAGGGGTTTTTATTGTATTTTTAACAAAATTAACAATATTTCACAAATTAAAAAAATATTGGTTAAAATAAATTTAATATTTTTTATAAAAAAAAAACCTCAAGCTTAATTAAATAATAATTAAAAAGAAAATCTATAATCAATTTATTATAAATCGTTTTTGTTGTTAAAATAACAACTTAAACATTCCTTAAAAGAGATAGGCACTTCATTCTGAAAGATGTGTGTATTTCAGAAAGGTGAAAGAAAAGAATGAATTAATTCACTTAACCTTTCTGAAAGAGAATGAAAGATTCACTTAAATGAAAGATTTTGCCCAATACTACTAGCAATGCACACGACTAACGATTTTAACATGGGGATGACATTGACGGTAGTCAATTGCCTCCATCTGCATAACCTTTTACTAATGATTTCACTAATCACATGTGATGTGCGATTTCACTGACACTGCTTCTATAGAAAAATAGTTAATGTTTTTCTTGTTGAATTCTCTTTGGAAAAAACTGTGCCGTTATAACGGCACATTTTTTTTCGACACACAAAAAATAAATATAGTGAGAGATTTAAAAGAATAACTCTTGCATTACTTGTGGCAAATGAAGTAGCTAGTCGATTTTTCCTTAGGGAAATACCTAACGATTTTGAGTCAATTTCTACTTTTAAAACTGCAGGGTAGTGACCGCAAATATTTTAAATGATAAAAACCACAAACAAAAAAACAACACACTATTTTACAGGGTTACCAGTAAACATCTTTAAACGTAAACTGTCGTTTTGGTTAATAAATGTCGCAAAGCTATTTTAATGATTTTTTTTCATCAATAATACAACATAAACATACCAAGCAATTGCTTAAATTGTGTATGCTTTTAAATCATTTTTGTGCAAAAATATTATATGTATTTGAATATTTTTTTATAAATTGTCTAAAAAGCTGACTAATATGTTATCCATGTTAACAATAATTAAAAAGGCAATGATTGCTTTACATATTTTGACGACAGACTAGAAAATTGTTCGTTATAGGTATACGCGTTTTTTTGTTAAAAAAAATTGTCGTGAAATTAGATAGCTAAAGCAAGCCTCGTAACAGAAATATACAAACGAAAATTCTGATAGTGCATTGAAAATATTCCTGGAAAATATTGAAGGAATAAGACAATTAAAGTATAAAAGCTTTTGAGGGTTGTAATTTGACTTAGAATACACATTCGAATAATGTGAAAATTTATATATTAAATGTTACTCACCATGAGAAATAAATTCCTAGGTTCTATTATAATAAATTTTGACTAAAAATAGTTCGAGTCAAAATGAAATTTCGTATGAAAATGGATAATTCTTATTTATTTGTAAAAAAAATAGAATATTAAGGAAATATTAGAAGTTAATTGTTAAAATTATTTGATATTTGATATTACGTTATAAAAGTTCAAAGAAATTTCATTATATTTTTTTACAAGACGATAACCCTGCATGTTTGTGCAATTTTTAATAAAGACTTTTAAGTAGTGTGGCCATTTTGTGGTGATTTTTTTAGAAATAGTAAGATGTTTTAAAAATTGTATGGCAACACGTGTAAGATTTTTGAATAGAAATGTAAGAAGAGATGATCAACACATATGTACATAGCAACAATCCGTTTCATAAACGAAAAACAGCAACAACAATCATGAAAACAATGTCTGCCTATACCCATAAATAACTTTTGCATATACATATGTACATACTTACATAAGTATTTAATTTACTTTTAAGCCAAAAAGAAATTATAAAATATGGGTTTTGTTTCACATGTAAATAAGGCGAACGATTCATGTTTATGTTGTGAATAAAATGAAAAAAATCAAAAATTGCTGAATAATTTTAAAATCGTTTATAGAAATATAAAAAAAAAGTAAAAAAAAATTTTTTTCGAAAAGGTGGATGCCGAGATTTGAACCCTGGCAACAGAAAAACACGCTACCTTGGGCAACCGCCCAGGCCATCCAGCTATTAACGCTATTACAAATGAGCAAATATAGTAGAATATACTCCGTGACATTGTTTGTTTAATATGTAGGTATGTATTTTTCAATTTAAGCGAACAATCATGTACAAACATGTGTATATATTTGTAATGCTTACCATTCAACTCGTTCGAACAAAAGAAAAACAACAACAACAAGGGATTTTTGGAAAAAATTAGAGGTAGTCTTCGTTTTTTGCTCATATCTCAGAAATGGTGGACTATATGTGACATAAGTCTAAAACAACCTAGCCGCTATCATGTCTGGAGTCTCCGGAAAACACATATCAAACGTAAGACGGACGGACAGACGGACGGATATCGTTAAATCAACTTCTCTCCTCATAAGGACCCAAAATATATATACTTTACAGGGCCTAAGATCAACATTGTAGAAATTACAAACGGAATGACAAACTTATATATACCCTTTTCCACCTGTGGTGAAGGGTATAAAAAGGCCGATAACTTTCAAAGAGTCGCCACTAGGGGTATAAAAAGTATGATCGACCGAAATTAGTCTTTTGTCCCTAGTATTTTCTTTAAACATACTTGCCCTTTATCTCCACCCCTTAAGGGGGCTCCAAAACAAATATTGCAGTTTAATGAAATTTTTAAATTTGGCCCTTGCAGTGCATAGAACGCCCCTAGATGGGTCAAATGTATGACCAACCCCACTTTATTTTTCATCTCAATCATTTATTTCTAACATACCTACCCGCTATCTTCATTCCTTAAGGTGGCTTCCATACAAAATGTTCAATACAGACTAGAAATATATTGAAAAAAGTTCCATAAATGCCCAAGAGTCGCTAGTGGGATATAATGTATGACCGCCCTCAATTAGTTTTTTATACCCTCCACCACAGGTGGTGAATAGGGTATATATAAGTTTTTCATTCCGTTTGTAATTTCTATAATATTGATGTTAGACCCTATAAAGTAAATATATCCGGAATTGTTTCTATTGAAATTCAGCAAGATCGGTCCACAAATGGCTGATATATGAGTAAAAAACCACGACTGCCTCAAATTTTTTCCTTTAAAGGTCCAATTAGACGTGACATTACCATACCAACACTGTGTTACCAAAGCGACATAAACATACCATACAAACCAATTCAATTTTGGTTTCTACGGTCATATGTATTATCTCTTGTTCCTTTTTAAAATATTTTGATTTTTTTTTTTAATTTGGAAAATAATTGTTCTGCTAACTGTACGTTGATGAATAAAAAATTTATTAAAAAAATCGTTCGCTCTTCCTTTATAAAATATAGGTAAAAAATGCATTATCTCCTGTCTTTTTTTTAAATATTTTGATTTTTTTTATTAATTTATTCAAATGGCTACATATGTATGTATGTTCCCAATGGAACTACCTAGTCAGTAGTACCAACGACAGTAGTAGATTTCCAATGACACGCCCATGTTAAATGTCTATAGTAAATAACATTGTCTGGGGTATAATAAGCCACTAATACTGGTGACTGTTGAATCAGACCAGATTCACAGTGACATTTCCTGCAGGCAAGCAAAAACTAAATTATAATCGGGCGATTCACAAGGTGTGCTATTAAGTCACATCGTCATTATGTCCTAAATAATTGTTTAAAAACAATACTGCATTTGAAACAAAATAAAAATGTTAATGCTGTGTTTATTGCTTCGTCATAACTGTACAGTAGAAATCTAAATTATAAGCGGTTGCCCACAGCAGTCATATATATTTCTTGTAATTATTTTAAGGCATATGACTTTACAACTTAATGACTACCTTGTGAATCCTCCAAATAAATTTTTGATTTTGCTTTGCGTTGCGTTTTACACAATAAGGCCTTAAATATACAAAAAGTTTTTAAAATCTTTAAGTTAGTTTTATGGCCATTTTCTCAATGTATCGACAAACTGTCTGTTACTTAATGTCGACATAAATTTATTAGACCGATAAACTGTCCGTCAACGACTTTGGGTTTCTCAATTTATCTGTAAAGCAAAAAAAAGGAAAATTAATAATTGACAGATGAGTGCTGGTTAGTTTCGCGACAGAATAGAAGCAAATGAGACACTGAGAAAACCAAATTTCTTTAATGTGCAGTTTTTCGTTGGGAAAAAAGATAATTGCCTAATAAGAAAATGGCCATTTATGTTTTGAGGCTAAGGTACTTACAGTGATGAATACAATCACGAAGAAATAGGTACACCTTACATTAAAATTCAAAAGGGCATATCTTAAAAAAATCGATTTTTACAAACAAATAAAAAGTGCTTTGTAAAAAATTAATCTAGCTTGGAGTTGGAAAATCAAACTATTGAAATATATTTTTTAGATACTGGTTTCTCAATATTTACACCTCGATTTTTTTCAGAACTTTGTATTTTTAGTAGTAATCTAGTTGATTATTTTTAGTTATCATATAATTTTCTTATTGACCAACAAACTTCTGATTCATTAAATGTAAACAGTCGCTGTGAAACTAACTTAAAAATCGAAAATTTGTTCACAAATTTTCGTTTTATTAGACCGTTTTTGGTTAAGACTGCAGTTTTTTAAGCCCTGATAATAACTAAAAATTATCAACTAGATTTTTACTAAAAATACAAATTTATGAACATGAAAAATCGAGGTACATATAAATATTTAATCGAGGTATAAATATTGAATCGAGGTATTAATATTGAATCGAGGTATAAATATATCAGAGAACTGCTACTAAAACGTCTCAGTAGGTGTGGAAGCTAAACTTGTTACACTACTAAAATCTTTATCTGAAATAAAAAAATATATATGGGCATAATAAAGAAAAGTAACATATGTATACTCAAATCTTACATTTTCTACTTGTATCCCATCTGGTTGTCTATCCAGGCCTTTAGTGGCTGTGTGTCATATTTTTAAGAGCTTCATTATTATTCACAGCATTTCAACACTCAATTGCGCTTGGCAATTTCTTTAATTCCTTTAATTTGCCAAAAATAGGTTGAATGGCTTCCTGCTCCTCCTAACTCCATTTTTTCGCTTGTTTTTTCCATATGGAGATGCCTTAATAAAAAAGTATTAGTTTTATGAAAATTTGCATCTAGTCATGTATGACTTAATATAGAAAATATTTACCAAATATACATTTTTAGATAAATAAACCTTTATTTCAAAATTAATGTTACTATACCATATTTAATGACAAACGTAAGTATTCGCTTTTTATGAAAAATGTGATAAGATTAACAAATAAACCTAACGTAATTTTTACTTACTGCTTCGTGTTTTTTCTCTTTGATGATGTGCTTGGATTTTGATTGACGCCAGGGTCTGTATCATCCTGATCCGACAAAACTCCAACATTTTCAGGATCTGTATCATCCTGATTCGGCAAGACTTCAACATTTTCAACGTCATCTTCACCATCGTCATCACCTATAGCAGCCATAAGAAGTTTATAGAAACAAGTTATTTCCGCCACCGGAATTGTCATCCTGTAAATAGTATTCTTATGTATATCTTTGTGATGGCCCATACAATTTGCTAATTGATAATAGATGTGTAAGTTGCAATATGCTTCCTAGCGCTGTTCCTCTCGAACTTTCTGGGATTTCTGCTTCACATTCAGACTTGTTTAAGAAGCGGACCAACTCGGTAATAGGGTTTGGAAAAGTTCGACGTATTTTGTTGAGCAAAAAAGTATGCATTTTTTTTATTTATCCCTGCATTACTTCTATATTAAAGAACTAAATCAATTGATTTTATACATAATAGGCCATTTACATTGCAATGAAATCTAGTAGTTTTCATTTGAAATCTTCCTTAAATTCTAGTGCGTTTACATTTTACTTTTTTAACATTGGCGAGATTTTTTTTTTATAAAAAAACAACTGACTAAAAGTTTTTTGCGTAACAAATACAAACACAAAAAGAAATAGACATTAAAAAATTTGTATTACCTTTAATTTATAATCAACACCACCTATTTTACCAATATTATTTGTTTTTTTTTACAATTTTCTCAAATTTTTTTTAACAGTTTTTGTTTTTTTTTTATTAAAATGTAATTTTTTTTTGCAGGGAAGTATTTTTTATTGCTATATGGAAAAAACCATAGTACTAATAGATTTGGAGTAGATTTCGTAGAAATCTAGTCATGAACTAGATATGGTTTTCTATAGGAAATCTAGTCAAAAACAACTAGATTTGGCTCGAAATCTCGTAAGTACTAGATTTCGATTTAGTGTTAATTGGCTATAAGGGGCTTAGCAAAACAGTCTCACAGTCCTTCCTAGTTTCCCTCGCCATGTCAGTCGAACAAATTCTTTCGCAAATGTAATTGATTCGGCAGACATAATTTCAATGTTATCTTTTTCACAATTTTCCGTTATTACCTCTTTGTTTGTGTAGTTGCTGATTGTGAGTCGCTCTATCTCTCCTGCCTGTCTTCTATTGAAAATCTGAATAAATATTAGAGTGGTTGTAACTAATTCCTTCCAGAAATTTTCATCAAATTCTTAATCCAACACTGCGATCGCTTTAGACATTTTATCCTTTAAAAACAAATACAGTACTTTTCGCTTATAGTCCATTCCGCTTAAAGGCCAAAAACGGATATAAGCCAAAACTGTCATATTCACATGCAGATTTTTTCGAATTTCATACAAATTATTTGTTCTAAGGTCCATTTCGCTTGTAGTCCATTTTCGTTTAAAAGCCACATTTTCTTAGCATGCGTATATAATTCTTCATGCAAAAATGTTCGCTTATAGTCCACTCTGTTTTTTATATATTTTTAATCAACTGGCAACATGTTTTAATTTACCTTTCTGGCAATTACAGCACACGCTCGGAAATTCGATCCACTTTGTTTTTAGGGCGATTCGAGTTTCCGAATTATTCGAATTTCTGGACGTTTTTTTTTTACAAAAATTTAGATAAATTTGACCATAAAGATATACAAAACTATATTTTTTTTAATTTTAGTTTATTTAACATAAAAACTATAAAAAACTTAACGAAATATAAAAAATAACAATTCAGTTCATTTGGCTTTATTTAGTATGTGTAATACAAACACCAAAAAAACTGAGTTTTAAACTCTAACAACATCAAGTTGATTCTGAGAGTTCGAATTTCTGAGCGTCTACTGTATTATAAATGCCAAATTTCGCAATTTATATTTCATGACATGGTGTCTTCGTCTTACAATTTTTTTTTAAATAAACGTCCAACTTCATAAAAAACGCTAATAAAAATAAAAGAGTTTTTTACATAGACTTTGACGTTTGGTATAACAAAAAACTATCAGGTGGAGACCCCATGTAAAGATCCTATGAAATTGATATTGATTTCGTCATCCAAAGAATTAAAATGAATCTCATACGCATTTGTTTTTATTGAAATCTTTTAAAGCATTTGAATTAATTAATTAAAAAGATTTTTGTTTTAACTATTTATTTAAAATAAATCAATATTTGGTTATCTTTTAAATAAACTTTTCTTTGGTTTAAAAAGAGTGGATTTATTGAAGAAAATAATATTTATATAGTCCAAAATGTGGATTATACTAGGTTTCACTTATTATCCATAAAATGGCTTATAAAAAAAATCGGTTATAGTCCAAATTCGCTTATAGTCCACAAAAGTTGTGCATCTATAGTAGTGGACTATAAGCGAAAAGTACTGTATAATTTCTTTGAGGGCGGAACTACCTTTTTTATACGCCTTTGGTTACACTGATCTTCAAATGCTTTTTTATTAATTAAAACCAGTATTTGCTCCTCGCACATTAGCAAAAAATTTTCAAGATCTTTCTTGGGCTCCTCTACCTGAATTTTAATAAATTCAATTCTTTGTTTCGCACCGCATTTTTTGACTAAAGAGGTCAACTGATGTGCAATTGCAATACTAAAACAATACTACCCTACAAGAAGACTACCGGTGGCTGCTCTTTAACGTTCCACTTCTTGCATGAGTCTGGAAATGTAGGTAAACATACGTGTTTCCAATCAATTAATCGTATTTCTTAAAAAGACATTTTATTTTGTTAACAATTTGTGGCAAAAAATTATATACATACTTGAAAAGCCATTAGGATTTTGAATAATTCTTTTTGTTCCTTTATTATCATCATTAAATCTTAAACGATTATCCTGGCCAAAGCCGCCACCCGAATGACCGCTTCCATGCAAATTCCTCTTTTAAGTGCACTTTCTGTACCTGCACATTTAAGATAAATGCACAAAATTTTTGGCATTTTAAAATTTTTTTCATACAAAAAATTTAAGTTAGCTGCACTTTGACTTAAATGCCCAAAATACTTTTTTTCTGGAATTATTCTTCAAAATCTTTGTTTACGTGCATTTTGTATACCTGCATATTTTTGGGCAGCTTTAAAATATTTTCATACAAAACATCAAAGTTAGCTGCACACATGAAAAAATATGGTGGCCACTTTTTCACATAAATATCCAATTTAAGCTGTTTATAAAAATATAAATCGCGATTGTTTTGGTTTTTTTTCATAAATTTTTATGGTCTTTGTGAATTCTCATTGATTTTGTTAATGTTCCTTTTATATTAAATATACATACATACGTGTATAAAATTATCTATTATTTAAAATAAAATTTTAATAAAATATAAATTTATGTACGTTGTTTTCGGTTAATTAAGAGCCCCGCTTAGTGAGTTTCCCGTTTTATTGCACTCAAAATCATGGAACAAAATCATTCAGTATAACTGCCAATGTAAAAAAAGCCCGTTTGAGTTCCGTTGAATTGCGTCACCCGCTTAATTATTTCGCAAAATAAGACCGCATTGCGAAAAACAAAGCAAATGTTTCGGTTAATTGTTTCCGTCTACTTATTGTGTTTTTGCTCCACGATGGACGAACCTGGGGCCTAATTCTCGCATTCGTGATCGAGTACTTTCTCGATTCGAAAGCAATTTTATTTCAGTCAATACTGAACGAATCAAAATTATGTTTTCAGTATTGTGAAACTCAAATGATTGCTTTACAATAACGAAAAAATATTTCCAATTCGTTCAGTATTGACTGAAATAATTAGATATTAAATTGCTTTCGTATCGAGAAAGTACTCGATCACGAATGCCAGAATCTGGCCCCTGCTTTTTATTATGTTTTAAAAAACCTAAACCATTTTTTAACTTAATAAATAAAGAAATGCGTTTTTTTCTATCTACACATGGGTGTTTCGCTTTATTGCACATCTTGCTCAATTAAGCGATTTTCGTTTTAATTGCGTCGGCGATTCATTGAGTTCCCGTTTAATTGCGTAGGAAGTCGTGCATTTTTAGAAACCCAATTTAGCGGGAATAACTGTATTTATTAATAAAAAGATTTTTCATTCCACTTTAAAATCAAACACTTTACTTTAGCTGCACTTTTGTACAGGTAACCACAATTGTGTACCTGGACATTAAGGCAGGTAAATGCATTTAAGATAGCTGAATTTTTGATTTACCTGAACAAAAAATCGTGCAAAGGAGATTGTGCAGCTAAGTCAAAATTACTGCATAATTTTTTTTAATTATCTTATTACCTATCCAATAACCTTGATACTATTTATCATTTTTACTACATTTCGAAATGTCCTTTTTTTCGTTTGAAAAATATGGTCACCGTACTCATAGCCGAAAATACTGAGGGCAATCACCGGCACTGGGACAGGTTCTTGGCTATGCATGAAAGCACGACCGCTAGTCCAGCCGAAACGGGGAACGAGTGATCACGATACCAGGTACACTCGAATCGCAAGAGATTGCAAAGGCCTCTGAGTTACAACAGAGATACTTTAACCTCCGGAGGCTCAGGTGGCAGCCCAAAATCAGTGACCGACTGCTAAAGAAGGAACATTGGTTGTCCTCGGGCTGGACTATTTTGCTAGCAAGCTTGGCTCAAAGTACTCTGGGCCGTACGAGGTCACTAAAATCACCTCCCCAAATATTTACACCGTACTAACCGCCTCATGAATAACCTACCAGTTCCACCTACAGAACCTCAAAATCTACCACGAGCGGGAAAACCAATTAAAAAAGAAGAAAGGCGCGATATCACCAGCACTTTCGATCACCTCCCGTAGTTAATAACGACCCAGACTTAATGCATCTCCCCCGGCACCACGAATCCCACTGAAACCGGTCGTCCGCGTGTAGCCAGACACGAGCCACTGATAATATTTAAAACCAGAAAATAAAGCAGCCTCATCGTAACCGATTATGAAAATATTCGTAAGACGCGCCTGGCAAAATTACGCAGCATCTGCGGCGTACGGCCATGCACCGCCACATACCACCGTGTTTGCTACCGCTCGAGGCACGACCTCGGATTTAGACGGTGGACAGATGTCTAGTGGTCCAATCGGGGAACATGGAGCTGGACAAACCAGACTGGACGTTATGGGAGCGAAGAACCCCACAAACGCTGCACGCGGCAACAGGGACCACCCAACGCTCGCACCATTGTTCTGGTACGGTGTGGACTGTGGACAAGCAAAAGAAGGGCAAACTAGCCACACCCAGCCACACCATTTTTAGCATAATAGAGCTGTGCAAGTAAATCTCCAACGAACATATAATTAACGTAGCCGCAGTTCGACTGTTGATTCCACTTATTAGAAAAACTTAAATGCAAAAAATGTTGGATGTGCCATGAAAAAGATATTGTCGCTACTTTTATACCTTGCGGCCACACCATCAACAAACGGATGCCAATTGTCTTGTTTGTTCCACACAAATCTATCAAGTCATCAGAGTTCACTAAGATCTATATTTACAACATATTTTTAATAGCGTTTCAAAACTTATTTAGCAATTACAAAAGACAAACTTAAAAGCATTTATTTTAAATACACGTTTTTGTGCGTGAGTAATGAACCTAATGAATATTAATATTTTTTTTATATATACATTTTTTACCGTTTGTATTTCTACGCAAAATTTGTTCTTTAATATTTTTAAAGAATGTGTAAGAAACATTAATGCACCAAATAGATTTATGTGCAGTAACTCACAAAAGTTTGTGAATTTGATGGTACAACAAAATTTTAAACAAATTTTATTTATTTATTTTTTATTAAACAATTGAGATGTTTTCCAGTATACATATGTGTACTGGAGAGACAAAATTTAATTTGAATGTTTGAATATTTTCATACGATTTAAATTAAAATTAAGAAATATGTATGATGTTCACAAACTTATGAGAGATACACACAGTTCTAGTGTGTAATCGTATAAATAATAAAAATTAAATCTTCTAAAAATGGTTTAAAATTTTTGCACTGGAAGTTTTATATTGTTAACGGTTTTATATATACATTTAGGTCTTATGCGAATTTGAAGTTACGCGATTTTTTATCGACTTTTTTTTATTCACTTTTATTATTTTTTTTTTTTGAGCTTTCATAATTATTTTGTCGTTTTAAATGTTTGTTTGTAGTTTCAAATGTTTTCTTAACTACAAATTGACATAACGATGTTATACATATCTGTGGTATTTTGACAAAACATCTTAACTCGATATAATATAGCAAAAAAGTTAAAAAAAACTCTTTATCAAATAATAAAATAAACTAAAATTTAAGAAAAATTTTGTTTATACAGTACTTTTCGTTTATAGTCACAACGCTTATAGTCACATTAGCGATATAGTCCATTTTATCTGGTTATTTTGCCGCTATAAGTTAATTTAATATAAATTATTAACGTTATAGTCCATTTAGCGATATAAGCACATTTGCCATATATGCCATCTATCAACAGTCATCAAATGGAAAAGTAAAGCAAATTAATGGCGTTATAGTCACATTAGCAATATTTACTAAGTTCTATTTAGTTTTCGAAACCACAACTCATCCAAAGAAAAAAAGAATTAAATTGTTTAATTTTTGTCATCAAGGCTCTACTAGTAAAAAATTAGTTTATGCCTTTGGTATCAGTTATGAAATATCTTGGTATTATTTTAACTATTTTTTATACATCATGCAACTCTGTTGCAAAACCATAAGCCTGATGTCGGTGCAATTTAGATGATTTTTTTATTTTCTATATTCACAGAACTTGATTACATTCGAATTCAGTTATATGCCTCATAGTGGCATATATGTGAATTAGCCTTATAGTCACATTAGCGATATAGTCCACGTTTTGTCTGCAACTAAAGGATGTGACTATAAGCGAAAAGTACTGTAATACAAAATTTTAAAAACGTAAACAAAAATGTTTTATAATGAAAATTCGTATGATTAAAAACACTTTTTAAATTTGACTTAAGATGTTTTGTCAAAATGCCACAGATTTATTTTTAATTATTAAATTTATTAAATAAATGAATTGTTTTTGGCTAATTATTTTATTTTAATGATTTTTTTATGCGATTGTGGTACAATTTTACAGTAAGATTCGAAGTTATGCGGTTTTTTAACTTTCCGGAATGAATCATATATTTTGTGTAAAAATTAAGTCTTTTATGTAGATTTTCTTTATACGGTTTTCTTTGGAACGCATCTTCCGCATAAAAACCAGACCTAAGTGTATATATATAATTATTTTTTTTTTTTTCATTTTTAATTAATAATTTTCTTTCATATCGTTATTTTATTTTTTTTTATATTTTAAGGTGAATGCTTAATCTGTTTTAAGAAAGTTGTTTATGTGTTTATATTAAAAAAACTATATATAAATTTTCATAATGAAATACACAATATATTAAATAAATTATTTAAAAAAAAACTGCTAACAGCCAGAATCTTCCAGAAATATGCATTTAAATAAATAAAACAACATGAAAACAAATAAACATAATAACTAAATTTTTCAAGTATTAAAAAAAAAAAATTAAAAATCTTAAGATTGCGTGCATGCATGAATTTATATAATTACTAGTCACATAATCCAAATTAAAATTAAAACAAATATATAACATAATAGATTTTTATATTTACATACATTTTAAAGAAGAAAAAGAACGTTGGGTTATCCCATTTTTTATTTTACTATATATTCTCAGTTCTTAACAGAAAGACTTTAAAAAAAGGAAACAAACGAAACACTTTTTACCAGATATTAATTTAAATTATTTACGATAATAGTTTATAAATTGAAAATTTTATTATTTTTAAGTTTTTTTGTTATATAATATTAAATTGTTTTTATTCTTTTAAAATAAATTAAAATGTATAAGAAGTGAATTAAATATATTAACCTGCATCAGGGTGCTCAAAAAATAAATTACGTTTTGTTTAAATTACTTTTCGTTCTGATTTCACACTTTTTCATCAAATTCTTTATCCAACACTGCGATCGCTTTAGAAATTTTATCCTTTAAAAACAAATATAATTTCTTGATGTAATTTTTGAGGGCGGAACAACATTTTTTTTATACGCCTTTGGTTACACTGATCTTCAAGTGCTTTTTTATTAATTATTATTATTATATTATTAAAAAAAAACAGTATTTGCTCCTCCCACATTAGCAAAAAATTTTCAAGATCTTTCTTGGGCTCCTCTGCCTGAATTTTAACAAATTCAATTCTTTGTTTCGCACCGCATTTTTTGATACATTGTTAAAAAAGGTGCTCCAACTAATTAAATCTTAAATTATTTTATAAATTTTAAATTATTTCTTCCAATTTTTTATTATTATTTCTTTTTAATTACCTATTTCTATTAATATTTTTTAATTAGTTTATAATATTTTAGTTATTTGTTTTGTTGTATTGTTTGAAATTTTTTTAATTACTTTAATTAGTATGGCTTCTTCAGGGATATGCATATTTTTTGGTGTTTTAAAATTTGTTTAATATATTGAGATATACTGAATTTTAATTTTTTTTTAACAATTTTTGAGTTAGTTTTTTTGTAATTAGTTTTTAAGTTAGTTTATAATTGTTTTTTTTTTTTTTTTTAATCCGTATAAATAAATGAATATATGTATGCATGTATGTTTATTTAATTGTTTGTTTGAACCCTATAGCCGCCTAAACCGCTGATTTTAAAAGCTTTATTAGTTACAGTTAATGTATGTTCACCAATAGGTTAGGTTCCATAGGCAGCTGTCGAGAAACAGCTCACTTGGGTCCTTCTGTGATCCCTTTGTGATACCCAGCGCCAATGGCCATTCCATAAAGCAGTTATCCAGATGGCGACACCACAGAGTTCAGCCAATTCGTCTTCCTAGGTAAACACGGAATAAATGCTTTTTAACCTAATTATACCCACACCACAATAATGGAGAGGGTATTATGCGTTTATTTTGGTGTGAAACACATACAAATATTGGCTCGGGATGTACATTTAAAACGTGTTATAAAATTAACAAATAAGCAAAATTATTTTATTTTGCTTATTTGTTAATTTGTTATTTTGCTTATTTGTTAATTTGTTATTTTGCTTATTTGTTAATTTGTTTATTTGTTATTTTGCTTATTTGTTAATTTGTTATTTTGCTTATCTGTTAATTTGTTAATTTGCTTATTTGTTAATTTTATAATTTGTTATTTTGCTTATTTGTTAATTTGTTATTTTGCTTATTTGTTAATTTGTTTATTTGTTATTTTGCTTATTTGTTAATTTCTTAACATAAGCAATAACGTCGGCAGAATGACGTCACAGAAATGTTCTATGTTTAATATTTTTTTCAGAGCGGAGTAAACGTATGTCTTAACACAAAACATGAATTTTTATGTAAATAAATACTTACATTTTCTTTGGCAACCAATTTATTTTTACGTCTATACGCGCAATTTGTATTTCTTAACATAAGCAATAACGTCGGCAGAATGACGTCACAGAAATGTTCTATGTTTAATATTTTTTTCAGAGCGGAGTAAACGTATGTCTTAACACAAAACATAAATTTGTATGTAAATAAATACTTACATTTTCTTTGGCAACCAATTTATTTTTAATATTTTTTTTATTATTAATATGTAAATTTTGTATTTAAATTTTATGTTTTAATTTTAAAATTTTTCCTTTTTTGTAACTAATAATTAATTTTGACAGCTTGTGTTAAAAGATAATTGCTCAGCAATATATTATAACATTTGTTGCTGAACATGTGTTCAAATACATATTTAGGCAGTCCACACGTTAATATCTAGTGTTGGCAATAGAATTTGATAGTTGCTTCGGCAATAATTGCCAAACAAATTGCTCGTCTAGACTTAGGGTTATTGCCAACTGGCTGAGATATTTATCTTTAGTGTAGACCGGGTTATTTCGAGTTACAATTGATGAATTTTTAACACAAAAAAATAATAATCAAAAATTTGGTTTTATTTAGAAAAAATATAAAAAAAAATGGAAATCGAACAGTTAAACCGCAAACTAAATAAGATATTGTTTCATATAAATCAATTAAATGAAAATATAGATAATGTTTTATCAGGAGAAATTGAATTCGATTGGTTTACGTATCGGGTCGAGAAATGTAAGTTATATGTATTTTATTTATCAACTCATATCTGTACCAATAAAAAAAAATTAGAGTGGCATTGAAAAATTTGTGTAAATCTTGAATAAAAGTTATAAATAAATTTTGGTTTTATTGTTAATATATCTGTGGTTTTCATGGGCAACCGCGTATGTCTTAAAAACCCGAAAAAAACATTCTAGAGCAAACTATGGGTTAGATATTGCACTTTTTGAATTTGTAATTGAGTCAAAACATCGGAATGGGGGTATCTGTTTTAAATAATTTTTAAAAAAATATTAAGAGCGCTTTAAATTTAGCAATATGCACAAAACCATTTTTCTGATCTTCCTGAATTTCAATTCCAAACTGCTTAGGATAACTACAAGCAATTTAACACCAAGTTTGTCCTTTTCTTTTGAGTTTTTCGGAAGTGAGCGTGTTTTCGACAGATGGACAGACGGACAGACAGACGGATATGGCTAAATCGACTTAAAATTATGTGGTCTTAGATGTATAATAAAAAACTTTACCCTCATTTACCACTGATGGTGGTGGAGGGTATAAAAAGAAGCTTTCCCAGCTAGAAATAAACTGGTTGATTTTCTATTTCAGTGATGATCAGTTACCTCAAGTTGAAGACGCGCTGGTATTATAGAGAAAAAAGAACTACAGAAAATATTGTTAATCTCATGTTGGAAAACGAGAACACTTGATTTTCTATTTCAGTAATGATCAGTTACCTCAAGTTGAAGACGGGGTGGAAAAAAATGAAGCTTTTAAATTCTGAAAATAAAAACTTAGCCACATTACTATTAAAGCAGTCGCAACAATGTATAAAAACAAAAATTGATGAAATAATAATAAACATGAGACAAGGTATACGAATCGAAGACGCTAGCGTTCTTAAGAAAATTGAAATATTGCTAAAGAAGGTGCTTCAACTTATCAAACCTTAAATTATTTTATAAATTTTAAATTATTTTTTATTATTATTTCTTTTTAATTAACTATTTATATTAATGTTTTTTAATTAGGTTATAATATTTTAGTTATTTGTTTTGTTGTTTTGTTGTATTGTTTTTTTTTTTGAGTTAGTTTTTCTATTAATATTTTTTAATTAGTTTTTAAGTTTATAATATTTTAGTTATATTTTGTTGTATTGTTTGAAATTTTTTAATTAAATTAATTATTTAATTGTTTAATTGTTGTTTAATTGGCTTAAAATTTGTTTAATATATTGAATTATATATCGTTACTTTAATATAGAAAAGCCCTAACTAACATTTTATAAAACCAAATATTATTTTTTTTTTTGAGCTTTCATAATTATTTTGTCGTTTTAAATGTTTGTTTGTAGTTTCAAATGTTTTCTTAACTACAAATTGACATAACGATGTTATACATATCTGTGGTATTTTGACAAAACATCTTAACTCGATATAATATAGCAAAAAAGTTAAAAAAAACTCTTTATCAAATAATAAAATAAACTAAAATTTAAGAAAAATTTTGTTTATAATACAAAATTTTAAAAACGTAAACAAAAATGTTTTATAATGAAAATTCGTATGATCAAAAACACTTTTTAAATTTGACTTAAGATGTTTTGTCAAAATGCCACAGATTTATTTTTAATTATTAAATTTATTAAATAAATGAATTGTTTTTGGCTAATTATTTTATTTTAATGATTTTTTTATGCGATTGTGGTACAATTTTACAGTAAGATTCGAAGTTATGCGGTTTTTTAACTTTCCGGAATGAATCATATATTTTGTGTAAAAATTAAGTCTTTTATGTAGATTTTCTTTATACGGTTTTCTTTGGAACGCATCTTCCGCATAAAAACCAGACCTAAGTGTATATATATATTTATTTTTTTTTTTTTTTTTCATTTTTAATTAATAATTTTCTTTCATATCGTTATTTTATTTTTTTTATATTTTAAGGTGAATGCTTAATCTGTTTTAAGAAAGTTGTTTATGTGTTTATATTAAAAAAACTATATATAAATTTTCATAATGAAATACACAATATATTAAATAAATTATATTAAAATTGCTTTCGTATCGAGAAAGTACTCGATCACGAATGCCAGAATCTGGCCCCTGATTTTTATTATGTTTTAAAAAACCTAAACCATTTTTTAACTTAATAAATAAAGAAATTCGTTTTTTTCTATCTACACATGGGTGTTTCGCTTTATTGCACATCTTGCTCAATTAAGCGATTTTCGTTTTAATTGCGTCGGCGATTCATTGAGTTCCCGTTTAATTGCGTAGGAAGTCGTGCATTTTTAGAAACCCAATTTAGCGGGAATAACTGTATTTATTAATAAAAAGATTTTTCATTCCACTTTAAAATCAAACACTTTACTTTAGCTGCACTTTTGTACAGGTAACCACAATTGTGTACCTGGACATTAAGGCAGGTAAATGCATTTAAGATAGCTGAATTTTTGATTTACCTGCACAAAAAATCGTGCAAAGGAGATTGTGCAGCTAAGTCAAAATTACTGCATAATTTTTTTTAATTATCTTATTACCTATCCTATCCAATAACCTTGATACTATTTATCATTTTTACTACATTTCGAAATGTCCTTTTTTTCGTTTGAAAAATATGGTCACCGTACTCATAGCCGAAAATACTGAGGGCAATCACCGGCACTGGGACAGGTTCTTGGCCGTGCATGAAAGCACGACCGCTAGTCCAGCCGAAACGGGGAACGAGTGATCACGATACCAGGTACACTCGAATCGCGAGAGATTGCAAAGGCCTCTGAGTTACAACAGATATACTTTAACCTCCGGAGGCTCAGGTGGCAGCCCAAAATCAGTGACCGACTGCTAAAGAAGGAACATTGGTTGTCCTCGGGCTGGACTATTTTGCTAGCAAGCTTGGCTCAAAGTACTCTGGGCCGTACGAGGTCACTAAAATCACCTCCCCGAATATTTACACCGTACTAACCGCCTCATGAATAACCTACCAGTTCCACCTACAGAACCTCAAAATCTACCACGAGCGGGAAAACCAATTAAAAAAGAAGAAAGGCGCGATATCACCAGCACTTTCGATCACCTCCCGTAGTTAATAACGACCCAGACTTAATGCATCTCCCCCGGCACCACGAATCCCACTGAAACCGGTCGTCCGCGTGTAGCCAGATACGAGCCACTGATAATATTTAAAACCAGAAAAAAAAGCAGCCTCATCGTAACCGATCATGAAAATATTCGTAATAGGTATATCAGAAATTAGTATAACCATGGCAAGGAAAGCTACCAGACCAGACGCGCCTGGCAAAATTACGCAGCATCTGCGGCGTACGGCCATGCACCGCCACATACCACCGTGTTTGCTACCGCTCGAGGCACGACCTCGGATTTAGACGGTGGACAGATGTCTAGTGGTCCAATCGGGGAACATGGAGCTGGACAAACCAGACTGGACGTTATGGGAGTGAAGAACCCCACAAACGCTGCACGCGGCAACAGGGACCACCCAACGCTCGCACCATTGTTCTGGTACGGTGTGGACTGTGGACAAGCAAAAGAAGGGCAAACTAGCCACACCCAGGAGGAGCCGCATCAACTAGAGGACGACCTGGCAAATGATATACTGAACCTGACACCCGTAGACCTAGAGGAGGTCGACGACCCCTTAAGGGGAATAGCCATAACACGAGACCCCCAACGCAAGGTATTGCAATGAATAGTACACACAAGGGTCAGGCCCAAAGTGTAGGTGAAAATAATTGGTGATCGAGCCCGACTGCGCGCCCTGGGCAAGGAGAAGATAATCCCCCTCGGTGATAAGTAGCGTTTACGGCACGACAGATGCCATTGACAGAATGAAGGAATTTTATTTTCTATCTACCTCCCCCACTATGTATTTATTGAATTATTTTTTTCTCCCCACAATGTCTTTAATTATGATTATTAAAATTTTTTTTTTTTTGCTTGAATTGTAACTTTATTTTTATGGTTATTGAATTGTTGCACTGAGCTAGAATTTAACACTTTTTTAGATAAGCCGGGCACCTGTCGTTTAAACATAACTCGGGTATGTTGAATCCAACGGTGACAACAGTTTTTTTTTTAGGCTAGCTCTTGTTTTCGAGATATACCGTTATATCGAAAATGGAGGAGGTTGTACAACATATATTCGCGTAACTCAAAAACGGTTTAGTTTATTAAAATTACTAAAAACCGAAATTCCGCAATAAAATTTCCTTTAAGAAAGGTAAAACTTTTTTCTAATATGCGCAGTCGTTTTAGAAACAATGTTTTTTTTTTTTAATTTCAAAATTTTTGTTTTCTTAAAATTCATAAAATATGCAGCTAGACTTCTAATAATTTCCAGACGTACATATAAAAAACGAAAAATTGCAAACAAAACAAGGCATTAAAATCTGTTAGCAACTTTTGATTTTATTCACAAAAGTTGAAAAATTTTAATTAATTTAAGAATTTCATGAAACGCAATATTTGTATGGGAGCACCCCTAAGAAGAGGAGATAAGGGAGCAAGTATGTATCGAGAAAATGTTAAGGACAAAAAACTAATTGAGGGCGGTCAGACATTATATCCAACTAGGGGCGACTTCTGGGCATTTATGGGACTTTTTCTTCAATATATTTCTAGTCCGTATTGAACATTTTGTATGGGAGCCCTCTTAAGGAATAAACATAGCGGGTAGGTATGTTAGAAATAAATGATTGAGATGAAAAATAAAGTGGGGTTGGTGATACATTTGACCCATGACTGAGATATGAGTAAAAAACCACGACTGCCTCAAATTTTTTCCTTTAAAGGTCCAATTAGACGTGACATTACCATACCAATACTGTGTTACCAAAGCGACATAAACATACCATACAAACCAATTCAATTTTGGTTTCTACGGTCATATGTATTATCTCTTGTTCCTTTTTAAAATATTTAGATTTTTTTTTTAATTTAGAAAATAATTGTTCGGCTTACTGTACGTTGATGAATAAAAAATTTATTAAAAAAATCGTTCGCTCTTCCTTTATAAAATTTAGGTAAAAAATGCATTATCTCCTGTATTTTTTTTAAATATTTTGATTTTTTTTATGTATGTATGTTCCCAAAAAGGAACTACCTAGTCAGTAGTACCAACGACAGTACTAGATTTCCAATGACACGCGCATGTTAAATGTCTATAGTAAATAACATTGTCTGGGGTATAATAAGCCACTAGTACTGGTGACTGTTGAATCAGACCAGATTAACTGTGACATTTCCTGCAGGCAAGCAAAAACTAAATAATAATCGGTCGATTCGCAAGGTGTGCTTTTAAGTCACATCGTCATTATGTCCTAAATAATTGTTTAAAAACAATAGTGCATTTGAAACAAAATAAAAATGTTAATGATGTGTTCATTGATTCGTCATAACTGTACAGTAGAAATCTAAATTATAAGCGGTTGCCCACAGCAGTCATATATATTTCTTGTAATTATTTTAAGGCATATGACTTTACAACTTAATGACTACCTTGTGAATCCTCCAAATAAATTTTTGATTTTGCTTTGCGTTGCGTTTTACACAATAAGGTCTTAATTATACAAAAAGTTTTTAAAATCTTTAAGTTAGTTTTATGGCCATTTTCTCAATGTATCGACAAACTGTATGTTACTTAATGTCGACATAAATTGATTAGACCGATAAACTGTCCGTCAACGACTTTGGGTTTCTCAATATACATACCGACAAAAAACCTTGTCAAAATGCACGTAAAAGTTGGGAGTCAGCTGATTGAATTTATCTGTACGGCAAATAAAAGGAAAATAAATAATTGACAGATGAGTGCTGGTTAGTTTCGGGACAGAAAAGAAGCAAATGAGACACTGAGAAAACCAAATTTCTTTAATGTGTAGTTTTTCGTTGGGAAAAAAGATAATTGCCTAATAAGAAAATGGCCATTTATGTTTTGAGGCTAAGGTACTTACAGTGATGAATACAATCACGAAGAAATAGGTACACCTTACATTAAAATTTAAAAAGGCATATCTTATGAACTTGAAAAATCGAGGTACATATAAATATTGAATCGAGGTATAAATATTGAATCAGGTAGTGATTAAGGGTATTGACTCATGTGTGGACCCAGAAGAGGTAAAAACATTCCTAGAAGAAAAAGGCTTCAAGGTAAAACATGTAGCAAACATTAAAAATAGAGAAAAAATTCCCCAACCACTTTTTCGAGTGGAGTTTGAACCCGGCGACGTTAAGCTTAAAAAAAATGAAACGCATCCCATCTATGATTTAAAATACATTCTGTACAGAAAAGTAACTATAGAGGAGCCGCACAAGAGAGGTGGTCCCGTTCAATGTTTGAACTGCCAAGAATTTGGCCATACTAAGGCATACTGCTACTTACCCCCTGTTTGCGTAGTATGTGGTGAGCTACACGGTACAGTTCTTTGCGATAAATCTAAAAATGACCCCAACGTTAAAAAATGTAGCAATTGTGGCGGTAATCACACAGCCAATTATAGAGGATGCCCTGTATACACTATCGTAAAGCAGTCGGTTGGACCGAAAACTAATTCCCCTCAAATGCAGGTAACAAATCAGCTAAACACTAATGACATTCAGGCTCCACAGCCTAGTAATAACAGAACCTCCTACGCTAACATTCTAAAATCAAACCATGTGCCAATGCAAGGTGCTTCGCCAATTAATGAAGAAACTCCAGTTTCTAATTTAAGTCGTCTTGAAAAAACCATGGAAACATTAGTGCAAACAGTTAATAATTTTACGAACACAATGGGTAATATGATGCAGGAAATTCTAAGAATGCAATCGATGTTATTGCAAGCTGTACTTAACAAGCCATGAACTGTTTAAAAATCTGTTTTTGGAACGCAAACGGCATCCGCCAACATAAAAATGAATTAGAATACTTTCTAAAAAATAAACAAATTGATGTCATGTTGGTTTCTGAAACTCACTTGACCTCAAGAAATACGTTTAAAATCAATGGTTATATACTATATGATACTAAGGACCCTCGAGATAGAGCTTGTGGAGGCTCTGCCATTTTGATAAAAGCCCGAATCAAACACTACTTAATGTTTGATCATTGTGAAGATTATCTGCAAGCAACGACTATTTGTGTTGAAGAGCTTAATCGAAACTTAGTAATTTCTTCTTTATACTCTCCACCTAGATTTGCCATATCAGAAAGCCAATATTATAAATATTTTAAATCATTAGGACCCTGTTTCCTCGCCGCTGGCGATTATAACGCTAAACATACCTTCTGGGGGTCACGACTTATAACACCAAAAGGTCGTGTTTTGTTTAACACAATCTCTAAAATGGGTTTAAACGTGGTCGCGAGCGGACAACCAACATATTGGCCTACTGATCAGCAAAAAATTCCAGATGTTATCGACTTTGGCGTGGTTAAAAACATCCCCACAGAAACGATTCATGTTGAAGCTTCCTTAGAATTATCATCAGACCACACACCTACAATTGTTACTATATCGAACCCAAATAGAATTGTATCTCCGTCATGTTACTTAGCGACGTCAGCCACACAAATAAATTGGTTAAAATATAAAAAATTTCTCAGTGCCCATTGCCTAGAAAATATTCCGCTTAGTACACCGGAGAATGTGGATCTCTCTATTGTTAACTTTGACAGTTATCTTAAACTAGCTGTTCAACATTCCAGCGTTACCCCCAAAAAAATTAAAAATAATAAAATATATTCTCCAGATGTCGAGCGGCTCTTGACTGAAAAAAGGAGAGTTCGAAGAGAGTGGCAGCTGTACAGATCCCCACAACTTAAGAATTTATTAAAAGAGTGCACAAAAAGGCTAAGAAAGTTACTGCAGACTCAGAAAACGGCTTCTCTAGAAAAATATCTTAAGGAACTTGATGCAACTCCACAATCTGACTACTCATTATGGCGTGCAGCTAGAAATCTAAAAAGGCCAGTTATATCTAAGCCACCATTAAGAAACTTGAATGGTAGTTGGGCAAGAAACGATATTGAAAAAGGAAATCTGTTTGTTAGCCACTTGAAAAACGTATTTACACCAAATATATCTCACAATATTGCGGTAGAGTTACCACCTGTTGCTGCTAGAGCAGCTATTCCCCTCAGATTTGAGATAAGAGAAATCGAACAGGCTATTTGTGACTTAAACACTAAGAAGGCACCTGGTATTGATAAAATCAGTAATAAAATGCTTTTAGAGCTACCTCGCACAGCAAAGAAAATTATTCTTTTTATTTTTAATGCTATTTTACGCCTTGAGTACTATCCTCAAAAATGGAAGGTTTCCTTAGTTACCATGATACCAAAGCCAGGTAAAGATCATACAAAAGTTGAGTCATATAGGCCTATTAGCTTATTATCAAATATGTCAAAGCTGTTTGAGAAATTATTAGTTTCAAAATTAACACCGATTTTAAGTGAATATAGATGTATTCCAAACCATCAGTTCGGATTTAGAAGAAAACACAGCACAATCGAACAGACTCATCGAATAGTTAATGTCATAAGAAAAGCATTTGAAGAAAAAAAATATTGCTCAGCACTCTTCATCGATGTTTCGCAAGCTTTTGATAAAGTCTGGCATGAAGGCTTATTACATAAATTGAAGAAAAATTTACCAGCAAACACACACAAGCTGCTAGAAAGCTACTTAGTCGGTCGTCAATTTATTATTAAAGAAGGAAATTTCTTAAGTTCACCTCAGCCCATTGGTGCTGGAGTCCCACAAGGCAGCATCCTGGGCCCTCTATTATACTTAATTTATACTTCGGACATGCCAACAAGCAACTACACCCAAACTTCAACATTTGCAGACGATACAGCATTTCTAAGCGTCCACGAAAACCGTTATGAAGCATCTCGTTACTTACAGCATCATATATTTCAACTAGAAATATGGTTAAGACAATGGAGGATAATGGTCAATGAGCAAAAATGCGTGCATATAACATTCACCTTGCGCCGGGAATCTTGCCCCCATATTACAATCAATAATCAAATAATTCCTCAACATTCGCATGTAAAATATCTCGGTATACATCTGGATCGGCGATTAACGTGGAAATGCCATATAGAGGCAAAATTAACTCAAATGAAACTAAAAGCCATTCAAATTCATTGGCTTATTGGTAGAAACTCTGTCCTTAGTGTCGACTGCAAACTTCTTCTTTACAACTCCATCTTAAAGCCAATCTGGTGCTATGGTATTCAGTTATGGGGCACTGCCTCGGCCTCAAATATCGAAAAAATTCAAAGGCGCCAAAATAAACTTCTTCGAATAATCACAGCTGCCCCTTGGTATGTTAAAAACTCAAATATCCACAAGGATCTCAATGTGCCACTGGTAAGGACTATTATTACGAAGTATGCGGTAAAATATTTAAAAAGGCTAGAGTTGCACCCAAATCCACTAGCTCGAAATATTTTAAATGACAGCGGCCACACTCGCTTAAGGAGAAGAGACACTGCAGCACTTACCCATTAAGATGAGCGATAAACACATATGTAAATGTGACACAGAACCCGTGATGAAGAAAATTTTTGTCTTGCACTGGCAGGACATAAAATAAAGAATTAGGATAAGATTTGATTAATTATTGTTAGTTCATATTTAATATATGAAGATTCAATAAATAAATAATGAGAAAAAAAAAAAATAAAAAATATCTACATGTACATATAAATTTAGTTTTTCACTAATAACTCGAAAACGATTCCGCGTGCATATATCTACCTAGTATCAATCGATAGAGCGTAAAAATCTGAATCGATATTGATATAGTTTATTTTCTGAGAGACTTGTTAAAAAAGTATGTTTTGTTCACACCGATGAATTTTTAACACAAAAAAATTAATTACTTATTTTTTTATGTCAAAAAAATAATAAAAAATTTTGTTTTATTTAGATAAAATATAAAAAAAATGGAAATCGAAGCATTAAACCGCTATGGAAATAGGATATTGTATAATTTAAACCAATTAAATGAAAATATAGATAACGTTTTATCAGGAGAATTAGAATTCGATTGGTTTACGTATCGAATCGAGAAATGTAAGTACACACTAAAAAAACCATAGGTAAAATTACCTAAAAATCTATCTATCTATATTAGCGTGGCCGTTAGTTGTATGGAGAACTTTTTTTTTTTTATTTCTTATACTCTCCCACCCCAAATCGGTTCAGTTTTATGTAAAAAAAAAATACAAAAAAATTTCGTAGCGATAAGTTGTCTTTTAGGGGGGGCGTCCGCCCCTCAAAGTTTGCCATCAAGCCATTTATTCAAATGTAATTTGTTTGTGTATGACTATCTCTTAAAAAAAACATTTTACAAGAATATGATATATGGCAATATTTTAGCTCTTCTAGTCAACAACATAAGCCTCGAAGAAAGTTTTTTGCTAAAATCAACATCTTAGAAAATAATTAAGAAAATAACAACAAAATACCAAACATTTTATTTACGTTTTATATATATAAAAGGGGGATTTAATGTCAAGTGACCCAATTTTGACATCGATGTTTTTCGATTTGGATGAAATTTACACCAAGGTTAGTCCTATTAGATAGTAGTTTAGACACAAATTTTCAACAAGATCGGTCAAAAAGTTTCTGAGTTAGAGGAGGTCAAAGTTTGAAATTTTGGCCATACAGGTGTTCTTTCTCATCCATGTAACTTATTACCTATTGGTGTTAGCAAAATTTGTCCCAAGTAGCTTAGATAGCTATTTAATCAATCTTTTTAAAAAATATTTTTTTGTTTTTTAAAAAAATTTTTTAATATATTTTTTTAAATTTAAAATTTTTTTTTTTTTGTTTTAGCCAAGTTTTAAATTTAAAAAAAAAAAATTTTTTAAATTTTTTAACAAACAAAAAAAATTTTTTTTTTAAAGATTGATTAAATAGCTATCTAAGCTACTTGGGACAAACTTTGCTTACACCAATATGTAATAAGTTACATGGATGAGAAAGAACACCTGTATGGCCAAAATTTCAAACTTTGACCCCCTCTAACTCAGAAACTTTTTGACCGATCTTGTTGAAAATTTGTGTCTAAACTACTATCTAATAGGACTAACCTTGGTGTAAATTTCATCCAAATCGAAAAACATCGATGTCAAAATTGGGTCACTTGACATTAAATCCCCCTTTTATATATATAAAACGTAAATAAAATGTTTGGTATTTTGTTGTTATTTTCTTAATTATTTTCTAAGATGTTGATTTTAGCAAAAAACTTTCTTCCAGGCTTATGTTGTTGACTAGAAGAGCTAAAATATTGCCATATATCATATTCTTGTAAAATGTTTTTTTTAAGAGATAGTCATACACAAACAAATTACATTTGATTAAATGGCTTGATGGCAAACTTTGAGGGGCGGACGCCCCCCCTAAAACACAACTTATCGCTACGAAATTTTTTTGTATTTTTTTTTACATAAAACTGAACTGATTTGGGGGAGGAGAATATATGAAATCAAAAATAAAAAAATAACGGCCACCCTAATCTATCTATATATATAAAAATGAAAAATGTTTGTATGTGTGTTTGTTTGTTTGTTTGTTTGTTTGTTGGCTTATAGACTCCTAAACTACTGAACCGATTTTCCTGAAATTTTTACAGATACATCACGTGAGCCCTAAAAATAAAATAGGCTACTTATTTTTTCGATAGGGGCAGGGGAATTGGTATCCCCCATAGGATGCCAATATTAATTATCGCATATATTAAGATCCGCTGCACGCATTATGCAGAACTTTTGGTAGTAAGATCTTCTGAGCCCCAAAATTAAAATAAAATAGCAGCGGGGGAAGTGGAATCCCCCATAGGACGCCAATGTTTAACATCGCATATCTAAAGGACTGTAATAGTGAGAATGTTCAAACTTTCTAGAAGTCACTCTTATGGTATACAACACTTTTGAAAATAACAATAAAGAGGGTAGGCGCAGGGGGGGAAATACCTCCCATAGGATGCATATATTAAATATCGCTCAACTGAAGAATTATTAAAGGGAGAGTCTTCAAAAGTGGTTAAAGCTATTATTATAGTAAACTATAAATTTCAATATACAAATGGGCGGGGTAGAGGGGGAGGAGCAGTACCCCTCATATATAGAAATATTAATAAGAGCCACTGCAGGCATTTTGTTGAACTTTTGGTAGTAGTTTTCATATATATGTGCGATTTTCCATTACATTTCTAAAGCTGTATGGGTAATATTGGTCTCATTTTTAAGGTTTTGACTAGATCTTTCTGGATATATAGAATTTATTAAAAAAAAATTACTCTTAAGCTCACATTACAGTTTTTGTGTACTAAGTGTATAATTTATTTAAAAAAAAGTGTAATACAAAATTTATAAAATAACAAACACCAATGTCGCAAACAAGAACTTCATGCTAACTAAAGCTTCTATGCATAGCCGGCCTTCGGCCGGGCGCAAGGATTTTCTCTTCTATGGTATAACAAACACCGGCTTCGCTAACTAAAGCTTCTCTGCATAGCCGGCCTTCGGCCGGGCGCAAGGATTTTCTCCTCTTTGGTAAATGTAAGTATATGAGTAATTTCTGTATATCCAAAAAAATCTAGTCAAAACTTTTAAAATTACACCACTATTGGCCATATAACTTAAGATCTAGTCAAAACCTATAAAATTACACCACTATTGGCCATATAACTTTAGAAATATAGTGTGAAATCGAACATATATTTGAAAATTTAAAACGGCCATAACTCGAAAAGTAGGCGTTTGCGCCAATATTTTTATTTATTTTTTCTTCTTATTTTTCAATTTTCTATCAGCCTAGGTACTTTTTTTTTTTATTTGGGTGTGCGTGCCTAAACTAGATTTAAGCCAAAATTAGAGTGGCATTGACAAATTTGTGTAAATCTTGAATAAAAGTTATAAATAAATTTTGGTTTTATTGTTAATATATCTGTGGTTTTCATGGGCAACCGCGTATGTCTTAAAAACCGAAAAAAACATTCTAGAGCAAACTATGGGTTAGATATTGCACTTTTTGAATTTGTAATTGAGTCAAAACATCGGAATGGGGGTATCTGTTTTAAATAATTTTTAAAAAAATATTAAGAGCGCTTTAAATTTAGCAATATGCACAAAACCATTTTTCTGACCTTGCTGAACTTCAATTCCAAACTGCTTAGGATAACTACAAGCAATTTAACACCAAGTTTGTCCTTTTCTTTTGAGTTTTTCGGAAGTGAGCGTGTTTTCAACAGATGGACAGACAGACGGATATGGCTAAATCGACTTAAAATTATGTGGTCTTAGATGTATAATACAAAACTTTACCCTCATTTACCACTGATGGTGGTGGAGGGTATAAAAAGTAGCTTTCCCAGCTAGAAATAAACTGGTTGATTTTCTATTTCAGTAATGATCAGTTACCTTAAGTTGAAGACGGGGTGGAAAAAAATGAAGCTTTTAAATTCTGAAAATAAAAATTTAGCCACATTACTATTAAAGCAGTCGCAACAATGTATAAAAACAAAAATTGATGAAATAATAATAAACATGAGACAAGGTATACGAATCGAAGACGCTAGCGTTCTTAAGAAAATTGAAATATTGCTAAAGAAGGTGCTTCAACTTATCAAACCTTAAATTATTTTATAAATTTTAAATTATTTTTTATTATTATTTCTTTTTAATTAACTATTTATATTAATATTTTTTAATTAGGTTATAATATTTTAGTTATTTGTTTTGTTGTTTTGTTGTATTGTTTTTTTTTTTGAGTTAGTTTTTCTATTAATATTTTTTAATTAGTTTTTAAGTTTATAATATTTTAGTTATATTTTGTTGTATTGTTTGAAATTTTTTAATTAAATTAATTATTTAATTGTTTAATTGTTGTTTAATTGGCTTAAAATTTGTTTAATATATTGAATTATATATCGTTACTTTAATATAGAAAAGCCCTAACTAACATTTTCCGTACTTTACAGGAGAAGGAAAAGACTTAATAAAAATTGTAGTATCGTAGTTGCGATTTTTTTTAAACGCAGTTTTTTATTAAATTGTTTAGAGAGTTTAATAAAAAACTGCGTTTAAAAAAAATCGCGACTACAAGACTATAATTTTTATTAAGTTTTTTCCTTCTCCTGTAAATTACGGAAAATGTTAGTTAGGGCTTTTATATATTAAAGTAACGATATATATATTAATATACTGAATTTTAATTATTTTTTTAACAATTTTTGAGTTTGTTTTTTTGTAATTAGTTTTTAAGTTAGTTTATAATTGTTTTTTCTTTTTTTTTTTTAATCTAATATATGTAATAAATGAATATATGTATGCTTGTATGTTTATTTAATTGTTTGTTTGAACCCTATAGCCGCCTAAACCGCTGATTTTAAAAGCTTCCATGGCCATTCCATAAAGCAGTTATCCAGATGGCGACACCACAGAGTTCAGCCAATTCGTCTTCCTAGGTAAGCGCGGAATAAATACTTTTTAACCTAATTATACCGACACCACAATAATGGAGAGGGTATTATGCGTTTATTTTGGTGTGAAACACATACAAATATTGGCTCGGGATGTACATTTAAAACGTGTTATAAAATTAACAATATTTTCTTCAATATTTTCTTAAATATTAATTTTAGCAAAAAACTTTCTTTGAGGCTAATGTTGTTGACTAGACGTGCTCAAATATTGCCATATATCATATTCTTGTAAAATGTTTTTTAAAGAGATAGTCATATGCAAACAAATTTCATTTGAAAAAAACCCAATTTTTTGCTATGAAATTTTTTTGTATTTTTTTTTAAATTTTCTATTTTCTTCAATATTTTCTAAAATATTAGTTTTAGCAAAAAACTTTCTTTGAGGCTAATGTTGTTGACTAGACGTGCTAAAATATTGCCATATATCATATTCTTGTAAAATGTTTTTTTAAAGAGATAGTCATATGCAAACAAAAAACCCAACTTATTGCTATGAAATTTTTTTGTATTTTTTTTTTAAATTTTCTATTTTCTTCAATATTTTCTAAAATATTAGTTTTAGCAAAAAACTTTCTTTGAGGCTAATGTTGTTGACTAGACGTGCTAAAATATTGCCATATATCATATTCTTGTAAAATGTTTTTTTAAAGAGATAGTCATATGCAAACAAATTTCATTTGAAAAAAAACCCAACTTATTGCTATGAAATTTTTTTGTATTTTTTTTTTTAATTTTCTATTTTCTTCAATATTTTCTAAAATATTAATTTTAGCAAAAAACTTTCTTTGAGGCTAATGTTGTTGACTAGACGTGCTAAAATATTGCCATATATCATATTCTTGTAAAATGTTTTTTTAAAGAGATAGTCATATGCAAACAAATTTCATTTGAAAAAAAAACCCAACTTATTGCTATGAAATTTTTTTGTATTTTTTTTTTAAATTTTCTATTATCTTCAATATTTTTTAAAATATTAATTTCAGCAAAAAACTTTCTTTGAGGCTAATGTTGTTATATCATATTCTTGTAAAATGTTTTTTTAAAGAGATAGTCATATGCAAACAAATTTCATTTGAAAAAAAAAAACTAGACGTGCTAAAATATTGCCATATATCATATTCTTGTAAAATGTTTTTTTAAAGAGATAGTCATATGCAAACAAATTTCATTTGAAAAAAAAACCCAACTTATTGCTATGAAATTTTTTTGTATTTTTTTTTAAATTTTCTATTTTCTTCAATATTTTCTAAAATATTAGTTTTAGCAAAAAAACTTTCTTTGAGGCTAATGTTGTTGACTAGACGTGCTAAAATATTGCCATATATCATATTCTTGTAAAATGTTTTTTTAAAGAGATAGTATTATTATAGTAATAAAAAAGGGTAAATTTAAAGGAGTAAATATGTTTAAAATATATGAATATGAAATTTATAAATATATGTATTTCAAAAATCTTAAAAAGTCAAAAACTGTTCAATTTCTTTTTAGATAAAATTTTTTAAAACCAAAAAAAAAAACGTAATGACTGGGAGTCGATCCCGTAAACCAATAGAAAGTTGTTGGCGGAAGACCGCCTAGACCATTCGACCACCGAACCACACAGACAGGTGTTGTTGATATGAGTATGTGATATCAATTATTATTATTAAATTGAAGTATGTATGTGTTTGTTGTTTGTGTCAATAGTGAATCAGTACAGATTCACTAGTGACCGCAAATATTTTAAATGATAAAAACCACAAACAAAAAAACAACACACTATTTTACAGGGTTACCAGTAAACATCTTTAAACGTAAACTGTCGTTTTGGTTAATTAATGTCGCAAAGCTATTTTAATGATTTTTTTTCATCAATAATACAACATAAACATACCAAGCAATTGCTTAAATTGTGTATGCTTTTAAATCATTTTTGTGCAAAAATATTATATGTATTTGAATATTTTTTTATAAATTGTCTAAAAAGCTGACTAATATGTTATCCATGTTAACAATAATTAAAAAGGCAATGATTGCTTTACATATTTTGACGACAGACTAGAAAATTGTTCGTTATAGGTATACGCGTTTTTTTGTTAAAAAAAATTGTCGTGAAATTAGATAGCTAAAGCAAGCCTCGTAACAGAAATATACAAACGAAAATTCTGATAGTGCATTGAAAATATTCCTGGAAAATATTGAAGGAATAAGACAATTAAAGTATAAAAGCTTTTGAGGGTTGTAATTTGACTTAGAATACACATTCGAATAATGTGAAAATTTATATATTAAATGTTACTCACCATGAGAAATAAATTCCTAGGTTCTATTATAATAAATTTTGACTAAAAATAGTTCGAGTCAAAATGAAATTTCGTATGAAAATGGATAATTCTTATTTATTTGTAAAAAAAATAGAATATTAAGGAAATATTAGAAGTTAATTGTTAAAATTATTTGATATTTGATATTACGTTATAAAAGTTCAAAGAAATTTCATTATATTTTTTTACAAGACGATAACCCTGCATGTTTGTGCAATTTTTAATAAAGACTTTTAAGTAGTGTGGCCATTTTGTGGTGATTTTTTTAGAAATAGTAAGATGTTTTAAAAATTGTATGGCAACACGTGTAAGATTTTTGAATAGAAATGTAAGAAGAGATGATCAACACATACATAGCAACAATCCGTTTCATAAATGAAAAACAGCAACAACAATCATGAAAACAATGTCTGCCTATACACATAAATAACTTTTGCATATACATATGTACATACTTACATAAGTATTTAATTTACTTTTAAGCCAAAAAGAAATTATAAAATATGGGTTTTGTTTCACATGTAAATAAGGCGAACGATTCATGTTTATGTTGTGAATAAAATGAAAAAAATCAAAAATTGCTGAATAATTTTAAAATCGTTTATAGAAATATAAAAAAAAAGTAAAAAAAAATTTTTTTCGAAAAGGTGGATGCCGAGATTTGAACCCTGGCAACAGAAAAACACGCTACCTTGGGCAACCGCCCAGGCCATCCAGCTATTAACGCTATTCACATGAGCAAATATAGTAGAATATACTCCGTGACATTGTTTGTTTAATATGTAGGTATGTATTTTTCAATTTAAGCGAACAATCATGTACAAACATGTGTATATATTTGTAATGCTTACCATTCAACTCGTTCGAACAAAAGAAAAACAACAACAACAAGGGATTTTTGGAAAAAATTAGAGGTAGTCTTCGTTTTTTGCTCATATCTCAGAATTGGTGAACTATATGTGACATAAGTCTAAAACAACCTAGCCGCTATCATGTCTGGAGTCTCCGGAAAACACATATCAAACGTAAGACGGACGGACGGACGGACAGACGGACGGATATCGTTAAATCAACTTCTCTCCTCATAAGGACCCAAAATATATATACTTTACAGGGCCTAAGATCAACATTGTAGAAATTACAAACGGAATGACAAACTTATATATACCCTTTTCCACCTGTGGTGAAGGGTATAAAAAGGCCGATAACTTTCAAAGAGTCGCCACTAGGGGTATAAAAAGTATGGTCGACCGAAATTAGTCTTTTGTCCCTAGTATTTTCTTTAAACATACTTGCCCTTTATCTCCACCCCTTAAGGGGGCTCCAAAACAAATATTGCAGTTTAATGAAATTTTTAAATTTGGCCCTTGCAGTGCATAGAATGCCCCTAGATGGGTCAAATGTATGACCAACCCCACTTTATTTTTCATCTCAATCATTTATTTCTAACATACCTACCCGCTATCTTCATTCCTTAAGGTGGCTTCCATACAAAATGTTCAATACAGACTAGAAATATATTGAAAAAAGTTCCATAAATGCCCAAGAGTCGCTAGTGGGATATAATGTATGACCGCCCTCAATTAGTTTTTTATACCCTCCACCACAGGTGGTGAATAGGGTATATATAAGTTTGTCATTCCGTTTGTAATTTCTATAATATTGATGTTAGACCCTATAAAGTAAATATATCCGGAATTGTTTCTATTGAAATTCAGCAAGATCGGTCCACAAATGGCTGATATATGAGTAAAAAACCACGACTGCCTCAAATTTTTTCCTTTAAAGGTCCAATTAGACGTGACATTACCATACCAACACTGTGTTACCAAAGCGACATAAACATACCATACAAACCAATTCAATTTTGGTTTCTACGGTCATATGTATTATCTCTTGTTCCTTTTTAAAATATTTTGATTTTTTTTTTTTAATTTGGAAAATAATTGTTCTGCTAACTGTACGTTGATGAATAAAAAATTTATTAAAAAAATCGTTCGCTCTTCCTTTATAAAATATAGGTAAAAAATGCATTATCTCCTGTCTTTTTTTTAAATATTTTGATTTTTTTTTAATAATTTATTCAAATGGCTACATATGTATGTATGTTCCCAATGGAACTACCTAGTCAGTAGTACCAACGACAGTAGTAGATTTCCAATGACACGCCCATGTTAAATGTCTATAGTAAATAACATTGTCTGGGGTATAATAAGCCACTAATACTGGTGACTGTTGAATCAGACCAGATTCACAGTGACATTTCCTGCAGGCAAGCAAAAACTAAATTATAATCGGGCGATTCACAAGGTGTGCTATTAAGTCACATCGTCATTATGTCCTAAATAATTGTTTAAAAACAATACTGCATTTGAAACAAAATAAAAATGTTAATGCTGTGTTTATTGCTTCGTCATAACTGTACAGTAGAAATCTAAATTATAAGCGGTTGCCCACAGCAGTCATATATATTTCTTGTAATTATTTTAAGGCATATGACTTTACAACTTAATGACTACCTTGTGAATCCTCCAAATAAATTTTTAATTTTGCTTTGCGTTGCGTTTTACACAATAAGGCCTTAAATATACAAAAAGTTTTTAAAATCTTTAAGTTAGTTTTATGGCCATTTTCTCAATGTATCGACAAACTGTCTGTTACTTAATGTCGACATAAATTTATTAGACCGATAAACTGTCCGTCAACGACTTTGGGTTTCTCAATTTATCTGTAAAGCAAAAAAAAGGAAAATTAATAATTGACAGATGAGTGCTGGTTAGTTTCGCGACAGAATAGAAGCAAATGAGACACTGAGAAAACCAAATTTCTTTAATGTGCAGTTTTTCGTTGGGAAAAAAGATAATTGCCTAATAAGAAAATGGCCATTTATGTTTTGAGGCTAAGGTACTTACAGTGATGAATACAATCACGAAGAAATAGGTACACCTTACATTAAAATTCAAAAGGGCATATCTTAAAAAAATCGATTTTTACAAACAAATAAAAAGTGCTTTGTAAAAAATTAATCTAGCTTGGAGTTGGAAAATCAAACTATTGAAATATATTTTTTAGATACTGGTTTCTCAATATTTACACCTCGATTTTTTTCAGAACTTTGTATTTTTAGTAGTAATCTAGTTGATTATTTTTAGTTATCATATAATTTTCTTATTGACCAACAAACTTCTGATTCATTAAATGTAAACAGTCGCTGTGAAACTAACTCAAAAATCGAAAATTTGTTCACAAATTTTCGTTTTATTAGACCGTTTTTGGTTAAGACTGCAGTTTTTTAAGCCCTGATAATAACTAAAAATTATCAACTAGATTTTTACTAAAAATACAAATTTATGAACATGAAAAATCGAGGTACATATAAATATTTAATCGAGGTATAAATATTGAATCGAGGTATTAATATTGAATCGAGGTATAAATATATCAGAGAACTGCTACTAAAACGTCTCAGTAGGTGTGGAAGCTAAACTTGTTACACTACTAAAATCTTTATCTGAAATAAAAAAATATATATGGGCATAATAAAGAAAAGTAACATATGTATACTCAAATCTTACATTTTCTACTTGTATCCCATCTGGTTGTCTATCCAGGCCTTTAGTGGCTGTGTGTCATATTTTTAAGAGCTTCATTATTATTCACAGCATTTCAACACTCAATTGCGCTTGGCAATTTCTTTAATTCCTTTAATTTGCCAAAAATAGGTTGAATGGCTTCCTGCTCCTCCTAACTCCATTTTTTCGCTTGTTTTTTCCATATGGAGATGCCTTAATAAAAAAGTATTAGTTTTATGAAAATTTGCATCTAGTCATGTATGACTTAATATAGAAAATATTTACCAAATATACATTTTTAGATAAATAAACCTTTATTTCAAAATTAATGTTACTATACCATATTTAGTGACAAACGTAAGTATTCGCTTTTTATGAAAAATGTGATAAGATTAACAAATAAACCTAACGTAATTTTTACTTACTGCTTCGTGTTTTTTCTCTTTGATGATGTGCTTGGATTTTTATTGACGCCAGGGTCTGTATCATCCTGATCCGACAAAACTCCAACATTTTCAGGATCTGTATCATCCTGATTCGGCAAGACTTCAACATTTTCAACGTCATCTTCACCATCGTCATCACCTATAGCAGCCATAAGAAGTTTATAGAAACAAGTTATTTCCGCCACCGGAATTGTCATCCTGTAAATAGTATTCTTATGTATATCTTTGTGATGGCCCATACAATTTGCTAATTGATAATAGATGTGTAAGTTGCAATATGCTTCCTAGCGCTGTTCCTCTCGAACTTTCTGGGATTTCTGCTTCACATTCAGACTTGTTTAAGAAGCGGACCAACTCGGTAATAGGGTTTGGAAAAGTTCGACGTATTTTGTTGAGCAAAAAAGTATGCATTTTTTTTATTTATCCCTGCATTACTTCTATATTAAAGAACTAAATCAATTGATTTTATACATAATAGGCCATTTACATTGCAATGAAATCTAGTAGTTTTCATTTGAAATCTTCCTTAAATTCTAGTGCGTTTACATTTTACTTTTTTAACATTGGCGAGATTTTTTTTTTATAAAAAAACAACTGACTAAAAGTTTTTTGCGTAACAAATACAAACACAAAAAGAAATAGACATTAAAAAATTTGTATTACCTTTAATTTATAATCAACACCACCTATTTTACCAATATTATTTGTTTTTTTTTACAATTTTCTCAAATTTTTTTTAACAGTTTTTGTTTTTTTTTTATTAAAATGTAATTTTTTTTTGCAGGGAAGTATTTTTTATTGCTATATGGAAAAAACCATAGTACTAATAGATTTGGAGTAGATTTCGTAACATAATTTCAATGTTATCTTTTTCACAATTTTCCGTTATTACCTCTTTGTTTGTGTAGTTGCTGATTGTGAGTCGCTCTATCTCTCCTGCCTGTCTTCTATTGAAAATCTGAATAAATATTAGAGTGGTTGTAACTAATTCCTTCCAGAAATTTTCATCAAATTCTTAATCCAACACTGCGATCGCTTTAGACATTTTATCCTTTAAAAACAAATATAATTTCTTTGAGGGCGGAACTACCTTTTTTATACGCCTTTGGTTACACTGATCTTCAAATGCTTTTTTATTAATTAAAACCAGTATTTGCTCCTCGCACATTAGCAAAAAATTTTCAAGATCTTTCTTGGGCTCCTCTACCTGAATTTTAATAAATTCAATTCTTTGTTTCGCACCGCATTTTTTGACTAAAGAGGTCAACTGATGTGCAATTGCAATACTAAAACAATACTACCCTACAAGAAGACTACCGGTGGCTGCTCTTTAACGTTCCACTTCTTGCATGAGTCTGGAAATGTAGGTAAACATACGTGTTTCCAATCAATTAATCGTATTTCTTAAAAAGACATTTTATTTTGTTAACCATTTGTGGCAAAAAATTATATACATACTTGAAAAGCCATTAGGATTTTGAATAATTCTTTTTGTTCCTTTATTATCATCATTAAATCTTAAACGATTATCCTGGCCAAAGCCGCCACCCGAATGACCGCTTCCATGCAAATTCCTCTTTTAAGTGCACTTTCTGTACCTGCACATTTAAGATAAATGCACAAAATTTTTGGCATTTTAAAATTTTTTTCATACAAAAAATTTAAGTTAGCTGCACTTTGACTTAAATGCCCAAAATACATTTTTTCTGGAATTATTCTTCAAAATCTTTGTTTACGTGCATTTTGTATACCTGCATATTTTTGGGCAAATATTTTCATACAAAACATCAAAGTTAGCTGCACACATGAAAAAATATGGTGGCCACTTTTTCACATAAATATCCAATTTAAGCTGTTTATAAAAATATAAATCGCGATTATTTTGGTTTTTTTTCATAAATTTTTATGGTCTTTGTGAATTCTCATTGATTTTGTTAATGTTCCTTTTATATTAAATATACATACATACGTGTATAAAATTATCTATTATTTAAAATAAAATTTTAATAAAATATAAATTTATGTACGTTGTTTTCGGTTAATTAAGAGTCCCGCTTAGTTGAGTTTCCCGTTTTATTGCACTCAAAATCATGGAACAAAATCATTCAGTATAACTGCCAATGTAAAAAAAGCCCGTTTGAGTTCCGTTGAATTGCGTCACCCGCTTAATTATTTCGCAAAATAAGACCGCATTGCGAAAAACAAAGCAAATGTTTCGGTTAATTGTTTCCGTCTACTTATTGTGTTTTTGCTCCACGATGGACGAACCTGGGGCCTAATTCTCGCATTCGTGATCGAGTACTTTCTCGATTCGAAAGCAATTTTATTTCAGTCAATACTGAACGAATCAAAATTATGTTTTCAGTATTGTGAAACTCAAATGATTGCTTTACAATAACGAAAAAATATTTCCAATTCGTTCAGTATTGACTGAAATAATTAGATATTAAATTGCTTTCGTATCGAGAAAGTACTCGATCACGAATGCCAGAATCTGGCCCCTGATTTTTATTATGTTTTAAAAAACCTAAACCATTTTTTAACTTAATAAATAAAGAAATGCGTTTTTTTCTATCTACACATGGGTGTTTCGCTTTATTGCACATCTTGCTCAATTAAGCGATTTTCGTTTTAATTGCGTCGGCGATTCATTGAGTTCCCGTTTAATTGCGTAGGAAGTCGTGCATTTTTAGAAACCCAATTTAGCGGGAATAACTGTATTTATTAATAAAAAGATTTTTCATTCCACTTTAAAATCAAACACTTTACTTTAGCTGCACTTTTGTACAGGTAACCACAATTGTGTACCTGGACATTAAGGCAGGTAAATGCATTTAAGATAGCTGAATTTTTGATTTACCTGAACAAAAAATCGTGCAAAGGAGATTGTGCAGCTAAGTCAAAATTACTGCATAATTTTTTTTAATTATCTTATTACCTATCCTATCCAATAACCTTGATACTATTTATCATTTTTACTACATTTCGAAATGTCCTTTTTTTCGTTTGAAAAATATGGTCACCGTACTCATAGCCGAAAATACTGAGGGCAATCACCGGCACTGGGACAGGTTCTTGGCCATGCATGAAAGCACGACCGCTAGTCCAGCCGAAACGGGGAACGAGTGATCACGATACCAGGTACACTCGAATCGCGAGAGATTGCAAAGGCCTCTGAGTTACAACAGAGATACTTTAACCTCCGGAGGCTCAGGTGGCAGCCCAAAATCAGTGACCGACTGCTAAAGAAGGAACATTGGTTGTCCTCGGGCTGGACTATTTTGCTAGCAAGCTTGGCTCAAAGTACTCTGGGCCGTACGAGGTCACTAAAATCACCTCCCCGAATATTTACACCGTACTAACCGCCTCATGAATAACCTACCAGTTCCACCTACAGAACCTCAAAATCTACCACGAGCGGGAAAACCAATTAAAAAAGAAGAAAGGCGCGATATCACCAGCACTTTCGATCACCTCCCGTAGTTAATAACGACCCAGACTTAATGCATCTTCCCCGGCACCACGAATCCCACTGAAACCGGTCGTCCGCGTGTAGCCAGACACGAGCCACTGATAATATTTAAAACCAGAAAAAAAAGCAGCCTCATCGTAAACGATCATGAAAATATTCGTAAGACGCGCCTGGCAAAATTACGCAGCATCTGCGGCGTACGGCCATGCACCGCCACATACCACCGTGTTTGCTACCGCTCGAGGCACGACCTCGGATTTAGACGGTGGACAGATGTCTAGTGGTCCAATCGGGGAACATGGAGCTGGACAAACCAGACTGGACGTTATGGGAGCGAAGAACCCCACAAACGCTGCACGCGGCAACAGGGACCACCCAACGCTCGCACCATTGTTCTGGTACGGTGTGGACTGTGGACAAGCAAAAGAAGGGCAAACTAGCCACACCCAGCCACACCATTTTTAGCATAATAGAGCTGTGCAAGTAAATCTCCAACGAACATATAATTTACGTAGCCGCAGTTCGACTGTTGATTCCACTTATTAGAAAAACTTAAATGCAAAAAATGTTGGATGTGCCATGAAAAAGATATTGTCGCTACTTTTATACCTTGCGGCCACACCATCAACAAACGGAAGCCAATTGTCTTGTTTGTTCCACACAAATCTATCAAGTCATCAGAGTTCACTAAGATCTATATTTACACCAACATATTTTTAATAGCGTTTCAAAACTTATTTAGCAATTACAAAAGACAAACTTAAAAGCATTTATTTTTAATACACGTTTTTGTGCGTGAGTAATGAACCTAATGAATATTAATATTTTTTTTATATATACATTTTTTACCGTTTGTATTTCTACGCAAAATTTGTTCTTTAATATTTTTAAAGAATGTGTAAGAAACATTAATGCACCAAATAGATTTATGTGCAGTAACTCACAAAAGTTTGTGAATTTGATGGTACAACAAAATTTTAAACAAATTTTATTTATTTATTTTTTATTAAACAATTGAGATGTTTTCCAGTATACATATGTGTACTGGAGAGACAAAATTTAATTTGAATGTTTGAATATTTTCATACGATTTAAATTAAAATTAAGAAATATGTATGATGTTCACAAACTTATGAGAGATACACACAGTTCTAGTGTGTAATCGTATAAATAATAAAAATTAAATCTTCTAAAAATGATTTAAAATTTTTGCACTGGAAGTTTTATATTGTTAACGGTTTTATATATACATTTAGGTCTTATGCGAATTTGAAGTTACGCAATTTTTTATCGACTTTTTTTTATTCACTTTTATTATTTTTTTTTTTTGAGCTTTCATAATTATTTTGTCGTTTTAAATGTTTGTTTGTAGTTTCAAATGTTTTCTTAACTACAAATTGACATAACGATGTTATACATATCTGTGGTATTTTGACAAAACATCTTAACTCGATATAATATAGCAAAAAAGTTAAAAAAAACTCTTTATCAAATAATAAAATAAACTAAAATTTAAGAAAAATTTTGTTTATACAGTACTTTTCGTTTATAGTCACAACGCTTATAGTCACATTAGCGATATAGTCCATTTTATCTGGTTATTTTGCCGCTATAAGTTAATTTAATATAAATTATTAACGTTATAGTCCATTTAGCGATATAAGCACATTTGCCATATATGCCATCTATCAACAGTCATCAAATGGAAAAGTAAAGCAAATTAATGGCGTTATAGTCACATTAGCAATATTTACTAAGTTCTATTTAGTTTTCGAAACCACAACTCATCCAAAGAAAAAAAGAATTAAATTGTTTAATTTTTGTCATCAAGGCTCTACTAGTAAAAAATTAGTTTATGCCTTTGGTATCAGTTATGAAATATCTTGGTATTATTTTAACTATTTTTTATACATCATGCAACTCTGTTGCAAAACCATAAGCCTGATGTCGGTGCAATTTAGATGATTTTTTTATTTTCTATATTCACAGAACTTGATTATATTCGAATTCAGTTATATGCCTCATAGTGGCATATATGTGAATTAGCCTTATAGTCACATTAGCGATATAGTCCACGTTTTGTCTGCAACTAAAGGATGTGACTATAAGCGAAAAGTACTGTAATACAAAATTTTAAAAACGTAAACAAAAATGTTTTATAATTCGTATGATTAAAAACACTTTTTAAATTTGACTTAAGATGTTTTGTCAAAATGCCACAGATTTATTTTTAATTATTAAATTTATTAAATAAATGAATTGTTTTTGGCTAATTATTTTATTTTAATGATTTTTTTATGCGATTGTGGTACAATTTTACAGTAAGATTCGAAGTTATGCGGTTTTTTAACTTTCCGGAATGAATCATATATTTTGTGTAAAAATTAAGTCTTTTATGTAGATTTTCTTTATACGGTTTTCTTTGGAACGCATCTTCCGCATAAAAACCAGACCTAAGTGTATATATATAATTATTTTTTTTTTTTTTCATTTTTAATTAATAATTTTCTTTCATATCGTTATTTTATTTTTTTTTATATTTTAAGGTGAATGCTTAATCTGTTTTAAGAAAGTTGTTTATGTGTTTATATTAAAAAAACTATATATAAATTTTCATAATGAAATACACAATATATTAAATAAATTATTTAAAAAAAAACTGCTAACAGCCAGAATCTTCCAGAAATATGCATTTAAATAAATAAAACAACATGAAAACAAATAAACATAATAACTAAATTTTTCAAGTATTAAAAAAAAATTAAAAATCTTAAGATTGCGTGCATGCATGAATTTATATAATTACTAGTCACATAATCCAAATTAAAATTAAAACAAATATATGTATTACATAATAGATTTTTATATTTACATTTTAAAGAAGAAAAAGAACGTTGGGTTATCCCATTTTTTATTTTACTATATATTCTCAGTTCTTAACAGAAAGACTTTAAAAAAAGGAAACAAACGAAACACTTTTTACCAGATATTAATTTAAATTATTTACGATAATAGTTTATAAATTGAAAATTTTATTATTTTTAAGTTTTTTTGTTATATAATATTAAATTGTTTTTATTCTTTTAAAATAAATTAAAATGTATAAGAAGTGAATTAAATATATTAACCTGCATCAGGGTGCTCAAAAAATAAATTACGTTTTGTTTAAATTACTTTTCGTTCTGATTTCACACTTTTTCATCAAATTCTTTATCCAACACTGCGATCGCTTTAGAAATTTTATCCTTTAAAAACAAATATAATTTCTTGATGTAATTTTTGAGGGCGGAACAACATTTTTTTTATACGCCTTTGGTTACACTGATCTTCAAGTGCTTTTTTATTAATTATTATTATTATATTATTAAAAAAAAACAGTATTTGCTCCTCCCACATTAGCAAAAAATTTTCAAGATCTTTCTTGGGCTCCTCTGCCTGAATTTTAACAAATTCAATTCTTTGTTTCGCACCGCATTTTTTGATACATTGTTAAAAAAGGTGCTCCAACTAATTAAATCTTAAATTATTTTATAAATTTTAAATTATTTCTTCCAATTTTTTATTATTATTTCTTTTTAATTACCTATTTCTATTAATATTTTTTAATTAGTTTATAATATTTTAGTTATTTGTTTTGTTGTATTGTTTGAATTTTTTTTAATTACTTTAATTAGTATGGCTTCTTCAGGGATATGCATATTTTTTGGTGTTTTAAAATTTGTTTAATATATTGAGATATACTGAATTTTAATTTTTTTTTTAACAATTTTTGAGTTAGTTTTTTTGTAATTAGTTTTTAAGTTAGTTTATAATTGTTTTTTTTTTTTTTTTTAATCCGTATAAATAAATGAATATATGTATGCATGTATGTTTATTTAATTGTTTGTTTGAACCCTATAGCCGCCTAAACCGCTGATTTTAAAAGCTTTATTAGTTACAGTTAATGTATGTTCACCAATAGGTTAGGTTCCATGGGCAGCTGTCGAGAAACAGCTCACTTGGGTCCTTCTGTGATCCCTTTGTGATACCCAGCGCCAATGGCCATTCCATAAAGCAGTTATCCAGATGGCGACACCACAGAGTTCAGCCAATTCGTCTTCCTAGGTAAACACGGAATAAATGCTTTTTAACCTAATTATACCCACACCACAATAATGGAGAGGGTATTATGCGTTTATTTTGGTGTGAAACACATACAAATATTGGCTCGGGATGTACATTTAAAACGTGTTATAAAATTAACAAATAAGCAAAATTATTTTATTTTGCTTATTTGTTAATTTGTTATTTTGCTTATTTGTTAATTTGTTATTTTGCTTATTTGTTAATTTGTTTATTTGTTATTTTGCTTATTTGTTAATTTGTTATTTTGCTTATCTGTTAATTTGTTATTTTGCTTATTTGTTAATTTTATAATTTGTTATTTTGCTTATTTGTTAATTTGTTATTTTGCTTATTTGTTAATTTGTTTATTTGTTATTTTGCTTATTTGTTAATTTCTTAACATAAGCAATAACGTCGGCAGAATGACGTCACAGAAATGTTCTATGTTTAATATTTTTTTCAGAGCGGAGTAAACGTATGTCTTAACACAAAACATGAATTTTTATGTAAATAAATACTTACATTTTCTTTGGCAACCAATTTATTTTTACGTCTATACGCGCAATTTGTATTTCTTAACATAAGCAATAACGTCGGCAGAATGACGTCACAGAAATGTTCTATGTTTAATATTTTTTTCAGAGCGGAGTAAACGTATGTCTTAACACAAAACATAAATTTGTATGTAAATAAATACTTACATTTTCTTTGGCAACCAATTTATTTTTAATATTTTTTTTATTATTAATATGTAAATTTTGTATTTAAATTTTATGTTTTAATTTTAAAATTTTTCCTTTTTTGTAACTAATAATTAATTTTGACAGCTTGTGTTAAAAGATAATTGCTCAGCAATATATTATAACATTTGTTGTTGAACATGTGTTCAAATACATATTTAGGCAGTCCACACGTTAATATCTAGTGTTGGCAATATAATTTGATAGTTGCTTCGGCAATAATTGCCAAACAAATTGCTCGTCTAGACTTAGGGTTATTGCCAACTGGCTGAGATATTTATCTTTAGTGTAGACCGGGTTATTTCGAGTTACAATTGATGAATTTTTAACACAAAAAAATAATAATCAAAAATTTGGTTTTATTTAGAAAAAATATTAAAAAAAAATGGAAATCGAACAGTTAAACCGCAAACTAAATAAGATATTGTTTCATATAAATCAATTAAATGAAAATATAGATAATGTTTTATCAGGAGAAATTGAATTCGATTGGTTTACGTATCGGGTCGAGAAATGTAAGTTATATGTAATTTATTTATCAACTCATATCTGTACCAATAAAAAAAAATTAGAGTGGCATTGAAAAATTTGTGTAAATCTTGAATAAAAGTTATAAATAAATTTTGGTTTTATTGTTAATATATCTGTGGTTTTCATGGGCAACCGCGTATGTCTTAAAAACCCGAAAAAAACATTCTAGAGCAAACTATGGGTTAGATATTGCACTTTTTGAATTTGTAATTGAGTCAAAACATCGGAATGGGGGTATCTGTTTTAAATAATTTTTAAAAAAATATTAAGAGCGCTTTAAATTTAGCAATATGCACAAAACCATTTTTCTGATCTTGCTGAATTTCAATTCCAAACTGCTTAGGATAACTACAAGCAATTTAACACCAAGTTTGTCCTTTTCTTTTGAGTTTTTCGGAAGTGAGCGTGTTTTCAACAGATGGACAGACGGACAGACAGACGGATATGGCTAAATCGACTTAAAATTATGTGGTCTTAGATGTATAATAAAAAACTTTACCCTCATTTACCACTGATGGTGGTGGAGGGTATAAAAAGAAGCTTTCCCAGCTAGAAATAAACTGGTTGATTTTCTATTTCAGTGATGATCAGTTACCTCAAGTTGAAGACGCGCTGGTATTATAGAGAAAAAAGAACTACAGAAAATATTGTTAATCTCATGTTGGAAAACGAGAACACTTGATTTTCTATTTCAGTAATGATCAGTTACCTCAAGTTGAAGACGGGGTGGAAAAAAATGAAGCTTTTAAATTCTGAAAATAAAAATTTAGCCACATTACTATTAAAGCAGTCGCAACAATGTATAAAAACAAAAATTGATGAAATAATAATAAACATGAGACAAGGTATACGAATCGAAGACGCTAGCGTTCTTAAGAAAATTGAAATATTGCTAAAGAAGGTGCTTCAACTTATCAAACCTTAAATTATTTTATAAATTTTAAATTATTTTTTATTATTATTTCTTTTTAATTAACTATTTATATTAATATTTTTTAATTAGGTTATAATATTTTAGTTATTTGTTTTGTTGTTTTGTTGTATTGTTTTTTTTTTGAGTTAGTTTTTCTATTAATATTTTTTAATTAGTTTTTAAGTTTATAATATTTTAGTTATATTTTGTTGTATTGTTTGAAATTTTTTAATTAAATTAATTATTTAATTGTTTAATTGTTCTTTAATTGGCTTAAAATTTGTTTAATATATTGAATTATATATCGTTACTTTAATATAGAAAAGCCCTAACTAACATTTTATAAAACCAAATATTATTTTTTTTTTTGAGCTTTCATAATTATTTTGTCGTTTTAAATGTTTGTTTGTAGTTTCAAATGTTTTCTTAACTACAAATTGACATAACGATGTTATACATATCTGTGGTATTTTGACAAAACATCTTAACTCGATATAATATAGCAAAAAAGTTAAAAAAAACTCTTTATCAAATAATAAAATAAACTAAAATTTAAGAAAAATTTTGTTTATAATACAAAATTTTAAAAACGTAAACAAAAATGTTTTATAATGAAAATTCGTATGATTAAAAACACTTTTTAAATTTGACTTAAGATGTTTTGTCAAAATGCCACAGATTTATTTTTAATTATTAAATTTATTAAATAAATGAATTGTTTTTGGCTAATTATTTTATTTTAATGATTTTTTTATGCGATTGTGGTACAATTTTACAGTAAGATTCGAAGTTATGCGGTTTTTTAACTTTCCGGAATGAATCATATATTTTGTGTAAAAATTAAGTCTTTTATGTAGATTTTCTTTATACGGTTTTCTTTGGAACGCATCTTCCGCATAAAAACCAGACCTAAGTGTATATATATATATTTATTGTTTTTTTTTTTCATTTTTAATTAATAATTTTCTTTCATATCGTTATTTTATTTTTTTTATATTTTAAGGTGAATGCTTAATCTGTTTTAAGAAAGTTGTTTGTGTTTATATTAAAAAAACTATATATAAATTTTCATAATGAAATACACAATATATTAAATAAATTATATTAAAATTGCTTTCGTATCGAGAAAGTACTCGATCACGAATGCCAGAATCTGGCCCCTGATTTTTATTATGTTTTAAAAAACCTAAACCATTTTTTAACTTAATAAATAAAGAAATTCGTTTTTTTCTATCTACACATGGGTGTTTCGCTTTATTGCACATCTTGCTCAATTAAGCGATTTTCGTTTTAATTGCGTCGGCGATTCATTGAGTTCCCGTTTAATTGCGTAAGAAGTCGTGCATTTTTAGAAACCCAATTTAGCGGGAATAACTGTATTTATTAATAAAAAGATTTTTTATTCCACTTTAAAATCAAACACTTTACTTTAGCTGCACTTTTGTACAGGTAACCACAATTGTGTACCTGGACATTAAGGCAGGTAAATGCATTTAAGATAGCTGAATTTTTGATTTACCTGCACAAAAAATCGTGCAAAGGAGATTGTGCAGCTAAGTCAAAATTACTGCATAATTTTTTTTAATTATCTTATTACCTATCCTATCCAATAACCTTGATACTATTTATCATTTTTACTACATTTCGAAATGTCCTTTTTTTCGTTTGAAAAATATGGTCACCGTACTCATAGCCGAAAATACTGAGGGCAATCACCGGCACTGGGACAGGTTCTTGGCCGTGCATGAAAGCACGACCGCTAGTCCAGCCGAAACGGGGAACGAGTGATCACGATACCAGGTACACTCGAATCGCGAGAGATTGCAAAGGCCTCTGAGTTACAACAGATATACTTTAACCTCCGGAGGCTCAGGTGGCAGCCCAAAATCAGTGACCGACTGCTAAAGAAGGAACATTGGTTGTCCTCGGGCTGGACTATTTTGCTAGCAAGCTTGGCTCAAAGTACTCTGGGCCGTACGAGGTCACTAAAATCACCTCCCCGAATATTTACACCGTACTAACCGCCTCATGAATAACCTACCAGTTCCACCTACAGAACCTCAAAATCTACCACGAGCGGGAAAACCAATTAAAAAAGAAGAAAGGCGCGATATCACCAGCACTTTCGATCACCTCCCGTAGTTAATAACGACCCAGACTTAATGCATCTCCCCCGGCACCACGAATCCCACTGAAACCGGTCGTCCGCGTGTAGCCAGATACGAGCCACTGATAATATTTAAAACCAGAAAAAAAAGCAGCCTCATCGTAACCGATCATGAAAATATTCGTAATAGGTATATCAGAAATTAGTATAACCATGGCAAGGAAAGCTACCAGACCAGACGCGCCTGGCAAAATTACGCAGCATCTGCGGCGTACGGCCATGCACCGCCACATACCACCGTGTTTGCTACCGCTCGAGGCACGACCTCGGATTTAGACGGTGGACAGATGTCTAGTGGTCCAATCGGGGAACATGGAGCTGGACAAACCAGACTGGACGTTATGGGAGTGAAGAACCCCACAAACGCTGCACGCGGCAACAGGGACCACCCAACGCTCGCACCATTGTTCTGGTACGGTGTGGACTGTGGACAAGCAAAAGAAGGGCAAACTAGCCACACCCAGGAGGAGCCGCATCAACTAGAGGACGACCTGGCAAATGATATACTGAACCTGACACCCGTAGACCTAGAGGAGGTCGACGACCCCTTAAGGGGAATAGCCATAACACGAGACCCCCAACGCAAGGTATTGCAATGAATAGTACACACAAGGGTCAGGCCCAAAGTGTAGGTGAAAATAATTGGTGATCGAGCCCGACTGCGCGCCCTGGGCAAGGAGAAGATAATCCCCCTCGGTGATAAGTAGCGTTTACGGCACGAGAGATGCCATTGACAGAATGAAGGAATTTTATTTTCTATCTACATCCCCCACTATGTATTTATTGAATTATTTTTTTCTCCCCACAATGTCTTTAATTATGATTATTAAAATTTTTTTTTTTTTGCTTGAATTGTAACTTTATTTTTATGGTTATTGAATTGTTGCACTGAGCTAGAATTTAACACTTTTTTAGATAAGCCGGGCACCTGTCGTTTAAACATAACTCGGGTATGTTGAATCCAACGGTGACAACAGTTTTTTTTTTAGGCTAGCTCTTGTTTTCGAGATATACCGTTATATCGAAAATGGAGGAGGTTGTACAACATATATTCGCGTAACTCAAAAACGGTTTAGTTTATTAAAATTACTAAAAACCGAAATTCCGCAATAAAATTTCCTTTAAGAAAGGTAAAACTTTTTTCTAATATGCGCAGTCGTTTTAGAAACAATGTTTTTTTTTTTTAATTTCAAAATTTTTGTTTTCTTAAAATTCATAAAATATGCAGCTAGACTTCTAATAATTTCCAGACGTACATATAAAAAACGAAAAATTGCAAACAAAACAAGGCATTAAAATCTGTTAGCAACTTTTGATTTTATTCACAAAAGTTGAAAAATTTTAATTAATTTAAGAATTTCATGAAACGCAATATTTGTATGGGAGCACCCCTAAGAAGAGGAGATAAGGGAGCAAGTATGTATCGAGAAAATGTTAAGGACAAAAAACTAATTGAGGGCGGTCAGACATTATATCCAACTAGGGGCGACTTCTGGGCATTTATGGGACTTTTTCTTCAATATATTTCTAGTCCGTATTGAACATTTTGTATGGGAGCCCTCTTAAGGAATAAACATAGCGGGTAGGTATGTTAGAAATAAATGATTGAGATGAAAAATAAAGTGGGGTTGGTGATACATTTGACCCATGACTGAGATATGAGTAAAAAACCACGACTGCCTCAAATTTTTTCCTTTAAAGGTCCAATTAGACGTGACATTACCATACCAATACTGTGTTACCAAAGCGACATAAACATACCATACAAACCAATTCAATTTTGGTTTCTACGGTCATATGTATTATCTCTTGTTCCTTTTTAAAATATTTAGATTTTTTTTTTTAATTTAGAAAATAATTGTTCGGCTTACTGTACGTTGATGAATAAAAAATTTATTAAAAAAATCGTTCGCTCTTCCTTTATAAAATTTAGGTAAAAAATGCATTATCTCCTGTATTTTTTTTAAATATTTTGATTTTTTTTATGTATGTATGTTCCCAAAAAGGAACTACCTAGTCAGTAGTACCAACGACAGTACTAGATTTCCAATGACACGCGCATGTTAAATGTCTATAGTAAATAACATTGTCTGGGGTATAATAAGCCACTAGTACTGGTGACTGTTGAATCAGACCAGATTAACTGTGACATTTCCTGCAGGCAAGCAAAAACTAAATAATAATCGGTCGATTCGCAAGGTGTGCTTTTAAGTCACATCGTCATTATGTCCTAAATAATTGTTTAAAAACAATAGTGCATTTGAAACAAAATAAAAATGTTAATGATGTGTTCATTGATTCGTCATAACTGTACAGTAGAAATCTAAATTATAAGCGGTTGCCCACAGCAGTCATATATATTTCTTGTAATTATTTTAAGGCATATGACTTTACAACTTAATGACTACCTTGTGAATCCTCCAAATAAATTTTTGATTTTGCTTTGCGTTGCGTTTTACACAATAAGGTCTTAATTATACAAAAAGTTTTTAAAATCTTTAAGTTAGTTTTATGGCCATTTTCTCAATGTATCGACAAACTGTATGTTACTTAATGTCGACATAAATTGATTAGACCGATAAACTGTCCGTCAACGACTTTGGGTTTCTCAATATACATACCGACAAAAAACCTTGTCAAAATGCACGTAAAAGTTGGGAGTCAGCTGATTGAATTTATCTGTACGGCAAATAAAAGGAAAATAAATAATTGACAGATGAGTGCTGGTTAGTTTCGGGACAGAAAAGAAGCAAATGAGACACTGAGAAAACCAAATTTCTTTAATGTGTAGTTTTTCGTTGGGAAAAAAGATAATTGCCTAATAAGAAAATGGCCATTTATGTTTTGAGGCTAAGGTACTTACAGTGATGAATACAATCACGAAGAAATAGGTACACCTTACATTAAAATTTAAAAAGGCATATCTTATGAACTTGAAAAATCGAGGTACATATAAATATTGAATCGAGGTATAAATATTGAATCAGGTAGTGATTAAGGGTATTGACTCATGTGTGGACCCAGAAGAGGTAAAAACATTCCTAGAAGAAAAAGGCTTCAAGGTAAAACATGTAGCAAACATTAAAAATAGAGAAAAAATTCCCCAACCACTTTTTCGAGTGGAGTTTGAACCCGGCGACGTTAAGCTTAAAAAAAATGAAACGCATCCCATCTATGATTTAAAATACATTCTGTACAGAAAAGTAACTATAGAGGAGCCGCACAAGAGAGGTGGTCCCGTTCAATGTTTGAACTGCCAAGAATTTGGCCATACTAAGGCATACTGCTACTTACCCCCTGTTTGCGTAGTATGTGGTGAGCTACACGGTACAGTTCTTTGCGATAAATCTAAAAATGACCCCAACGTTAAAAAATGTAGCAATTGTGGCGGTAATCACACAGCCAATTATAGAGGATGCCCTGTATACACTATCGTAAAGCAGTCGGTTGGACCAAAAACTAATTCCCCTCAAATGCAGGTAACAAATCAGCTAAACACTAATGACATTCAGGCTCCACAGCCTAGTAATAACAGAACCTCCTACGCTAACATTCTAAAATCAAACCATGTGCCAATGCAAGGTGCTTCGCCAATTAATGAAGAAACTCCAGTTTCTAATTTAAGTCGTCTTGAAAAAACCATGGAAACATTAGTGCAAACAGTTAATAATTTTACGAACACAATGGGTAATATGATGCAGGAAATTCTAAGAATGCAATCGATGTTATTGCAAGCTGTACTTAACAAGCCATGAACTGTTTAAAAATCTGTTTTTGGAACGCAAACGGCATCCGCCAACATAAAAATGAATTAGAATACTTTCTAAAAAATAAACAAATTGATGTCATGTTGGTTTCTGAAACTCACTTGACCTCAAGAAATACGTTTAAAATCAATGGTTATATACTATATGATACTAAGGACCCTCGAGATAGAGCTTGTGGAGGCTCTGCCATTTTGATAAAAGCCCGAATCAAACACTACTTAATGTTTGATCATTGTGAAGATTATCTGCAAGCAACGACTATTTGTGTTGAAGAGCTTAATCGAAACTTAGTAATTTCTTCTTTATACTCTCCACCTAGATTTGCCATATCAGAAAGCCAATATTATAAATATTTTAAATCATTAGGACCCTGTTTCCTCGCCGCTGGCGATTATAACGCTAAACATACCTTCTGGGGGTCACGACTTATAACACCAAAAGGTCGTGTTTTGTTTAACACAATCTCTAAAATGGGTTTAAACGTGGTCGCGAGCGGACAACCAACATATTGGCCTACTGATCAGCAAAAAATTCCAGATGTTATCGACTTTGGCGTGGTTAAAAACATCCCCACAGAAACGATTCATGTTGAAGCTTCCTTAGAATTATCATCAGACCACACACCTACAATTGTTACTATATCGAACCCAAATAGAATTGTATCTCCGTCATGTTACTTAGCGACGTCAGCCACACAAATAAATTGGTTAAAATATAAAAAATTTCTCAGTGCCCATTGCCTAGAAAATATTCCGCTTAGTACACCGGAGAATGTGGATCTCTCTATTGTTAACTTTGACAGTTATCTTAAACTAGCTGTTCAACATTCCAGCGTTACCCCCAAAAAAATTAAAAATAATAAAATATATTCTCCAGATGTCGAGCGGCTCTTGACTGAAAAAAGGAGAGTTCGAAGAGAGTGGCAGCTGTACAGATCCCCACAACTTAAGAATTTATTAAAAGAGTGCACAAAAAGGCTAAGAAAGTTACTGCAGACTCAGAAAACGGCTTCTCTAGAAAAATATCTTAAGGAACTTGATGCAACTCCACAATCTGACTACTCATTATGGCGTGCAGCTAGAAATCTAAAAAGGCCAGTTATATCTAAGCCACCATTAAGAAACTTGAATGGTAGTTGGGCAAGAAACGATATTGAAAAAGGAAATCTGTTTGTTAGCCACTTGAAAAACGTATTTACACCAAATATATCTCACAATATTGCGGTAGAGTTACCACCTGTTGCTGCTAGAGCAGCTATTCCCCTCAGATTTGAGATAAGAGAAATCGAACAGGCTATTTGTGACTTAAACACTAAGAAGGCACCTGGTATTGATAAAATCAGTAATAAAATGCTTTTAGAGCTACCTCGCACAGCAAAGAAAATTATTCTTTTTATTTTTAATGCTATTTTACGCCTTGAGTACTATCCTCAAAAATGGAAGGTTTCCTTAGTTACCATGATACCAAAGCCAGGTAAAGATCATACAAAAGTTGAGTCATATAGGCCTATTAGCTTATTATCAAATATGTCAAAGCTGTTTGAGAAATTATTAGTTTCAAAATTAACACCGATTTTAAGTGAATATAGATGTATTCCAAACCATCAGTTCGGATTTAGAAGAAAACACAGCACAATCGAACAGACTCATCGAATAGTTAATGTCATAAGAAAAGCATTTGAAGAAAAAAAATATTGCTCAGCACTCTTCATCGATGTTTCGCAAGCTTTTGATAAAGTCTGGCATGAAGGCTTATTACATAAATTGAAGAAAAATTTACCAGCAAACACACACAAGCTGCTAGAAAGCTACTTAGTCGGTCGTCAATTTATTATTAAAGAAGGAAATTTCTTAAGTTCACCTCAGCCCATTGGTGCTGGAGTCCCACAAGGCAGCATCCTGGGCCCTCTATTATACTTAATTTATACTTCGGACATGCCAACAAGCAACTACACCCAAACTTCAACATTTGCAGACGATACAGCTTTTCTAAGCGTCCACGAAAACCGTTATGAAGCATCTCGTTACTTACAGCATCATATATTTCAACTAGAAATATGGTTAAGACAATGGAGGATAATGGTCAATGAGCAAAAATGCGTGCATATAACATTCACCTTGCGCCGGGAATCTTGCCCCCATATTACAATCAATAATCAAATAATTCCTCAACATTCGCATGTAAAATATCTCGGTATACATCTGGATCGGCGATTAACGTGGAAATGCCATATAGAGGCAAAATTAACTCAAATGAAACTAAAAGCCATTCAAATTCATTGGCTTATTGGTAGAAACTCTGTCCTTAGTCTCGACTGCAAACTTCTTCTTTACAACTCCATCTTAAAGCCAATCTGGTGCTATGGTATTCAGTTATGGGGCACTGCCTCGGCCTCAAATATCGAAAAAATTCAAAGGTGCCAAAATAAACTTCTTCGAATAATCACAGCTGCCCCTTGGTATGTTAAAAACTCAAATATCCACAAGGATCTCAATGTGCCACTGGTAAGGACTATTATTACGAAGTATGCGGTAAAATATTTAAAAAGGCTAGAGTTGCACCCAAATCCACTAGCTCGAAATATTTTAAATGACAGCGGCCACACTCGCTTAAGGAGAAGAGACACTGCAGCACTTACCGATTAAGATGAGCGATAAACACATATGTAAATGTGACACAGAACCCGTGATGAAGAAAATTTTTGTCTTGCACTGGCAGGACATAAAATAAAGAATTAGGATAAGATTTGATTAATTATTGTTAGTTCATATTTAATATATGAAGATTCAATAAATAAATAATGAGAAAAAAAAAAAAAAATATCTACATGTACATATAAATTTAGTTTTTCACTAATAACTCGAAAACGATTCCGCGTGCATATATCTACCTAGTATCAATCGATAGAGCGTAAAAATCTGAATCGATATTGATATAGTTTATTTTCTGAGAGACTTGTTAAAAAAGTATGTTTTGTTCACACCGATGAATTTTTAACACAAAAAAATTAATTACTTATTTTTTTATGTCAAAAAAATAATAATAAAAAATTTTGTTTTATTTAGATAAAATATAAAAAAAATGGAAATCGAAGCATTAAACCGCTATGGAAATAGGATATTGTATAATTTAAACCAATTAAATGAAAATATAGATAACGTTTTATCAGGAGAATTAGAATTCGATTGGTTTACGTATCGAATCGAGAAATGTAAGTACACACTAAAAAAACCATAGGTAAAATTACCTAAAAATCTATCTATCTATATTAGCGTGGCCGTTAGTTGTATGGAGAACTTTTTTTTTTTGATTTCTTATACTCTCCCACCCCAAATCGGTTCAGTTTTATGTAAAAAAAAAATACAAAAAAATTTCGTAGCGATAAGTTGTCTTTTAGGGGGGGCGTCCGCCCCTCAAAGTTTGCCATCAAGCCATTTATTCAAATGTAATTTGTTTGTGTATGACTATCTCTTAAAAAAAACATTTTACAAGAATATGATATATGGCAATATTTTAGCTCTTCTAGTCAACAACATAAGCCTAATAATTAAGAAAATAACAACAAAATACCAAACATTTTATTTACGTTTTATATATATAAAAGGGGGATTTAATGTCAAGTGACCCAATTTTGACATCGATGTTTTTCGATTTGGATGAAATTTACACCAAGGTTAGTCCTATTAGATAGTAGTTTAGACACAAATTTTCAACAAGATCGGTCAAAAAGTTTCTGAGTTAGAGGAGGTCAAAGTTTGAAATTTTGGCCATACAGGTGTTCTTTCTCATCCATGTAACTTATTACCTATTGGTGTTAGCAAAATTTGTCCCAAGTAGCTTAGATAGCTATTTAATCAATCTTTTTAAAAAATATTTTTTTGTTTTATTTGTTTTGTTTTATTTAGATAAAATATAAAAAAAATGGAAATCGAAGCATTAAACCGCTATGGAAATAGGATATTGTATAATTTAAACCAATTAAATGAAAATATAGATAACGTTTTATCAGGAGAATTAGAATTCGATTGGTTTACGTATCGAATCGAGAAATGTAAGTACACACTAAAAAAACCATAGGTAAAATTACCTAAAAATCTATCTATCTATATTAGCGTGGCCGTTAGTTGTATGGAGAACTTTTTTTTTTTGATTTCTTATACTCTCCCACCCCAAATCGGTTCAGTTTTATGTAAAAAAAAAATACAAAAAAATTTCGTAGCGATAAGTTGTCTTTTAGGGGGGGCGTCCGCCCCTCAAAGTTTGCCATCAAGCCATTTATTCAAATGTAATTTGTTTGTGTATGACTATCTCTTAAAAAAAACATTTTACAAGAATATGATGTATGGCAATATTTTAGCTCTTCTAGTCAACAACATAAGCCTCGAAGAAAGTTTTTTGCTAAAATCAACATCTTAGAAAATAATTAAGAAAATAACAACAAAATACCAAACATTTTATTTACGTTTTATATATATAAAAGGGGGATTTAATGTCAAGTGACCCAATTTTGACATCGATGTTTTTCGATTTGGATGAAATTTACACCAAGGTTAGTCCTATTAGATAGTAGTTTAGACACAAATTTTCAACAAGATCGGTCAAAAAGTTTCTGAGTTAGAGGAGGTCAAAGTTTGAAATTTTGGCCATACAGGTGTTCTTTCTCATCCATGTAACTTATTACCTATTGGTGTTAGCAAAATTTGTCCCAAGTAGCTTAGATAGCTATTTAATCAATCTTTTTAAAAAATATTTTTTTGTTTTATTTGTTTTGTTTTATTTAGATAAAATATAAAAAAAATGGAAATCGAAGCATTAAACCGCTATGGAAATAGGATATTGTATAATTTAAACCAATTAAATGAAAATATAGATAACGTTTTATCAGGAGAATTAGAATTCGATTGGTTTACGTATCGAATCGAGAAATGTAAGTACACACTAAAAAACCATAGGTAAAATTACCTAAAAATCTATCTATCTATATTAGCGTGGCCGTTAGTTGTATGGAGAACTTTTTTTTTTTGATTTCTTATACTCTCCCACCCCAAATCGGTTCAGTTTTATGTAAAAAAAAAATACAAAAAAATTTCGTAGCGATAAGTTGTCTTTTAGGGGGGGCGTCCGCCCCTCAAAGTTTGCCATCAAGCCATTTATTCAAATGTAATTTGTTTGTGTATGACTATCTCTTAAAAAAAACATTTTACAAGAATATGATATATGGCAATATTTTAGCTCTTCTAGTCAACAACATAAGCCTCGAAGAAAGTTTTTTGCTCAAATCAACATCTTAGAAAATAATTAAGGAAATAACAACAAAATACCAAACATTTTATTTACGTTTTATATATATAAAAGGGGGATTTAATGTCAAGTGACCCAATTTTGACATCGATGTTTTTCGATTTGGATGAAATTTACACCAAGGTTAGTCCTATTAGATAGTAGTTTAGACACAAATTTTCAACAAGATCGGTCAAAAAGTTTCTGAGTTAGAGGAGGTCAAAGTTTGAAATTTTGGCCATACAGGTGTTCTTTCTCATCCATGTAACTTATTACCTATTGGTGTTAGCAAAATTTGTCCCAAGTAGCTTAGATAGCTATTTAATCAATCTTTTTAAAAAATATTTTTTTGTTTTATTTGTTTTGTTTTATTTAGATAAAATATAAAAAAAAATGGAAATCGAAGCATTAAACCGCTATGGAAATAGGATATTGTATAATTTAAACCAATTAAATGAAAATATAGATAACGTTTTATCAGGAGAATTAGAATTCGATTGGTTTACGTATCGAATCGAGAAATGTAAGTACACACTAAAAAAACCATAGGTAAAATTACCTAAAAATCTATCTATCTATATTAGCGTGGCCGTTAGTTGTATGGAGAACTTTTTTTTTTTGATTTCTTATACTCTCCCACCCCAAATCGGTTCAGTTTTATGTAAAAAAAAATACAAAAAAATTTCGTAGCGATAAGTTGTCTTTTAGGGGGGGCGTCCGCCCCTCAAAGTTTGCCATCAAGCCATTTATTCAAATGTAATTTGTTTGTGTATGACTATCTCTTAAAAAAAACATTTTACAAGAATATGATATATGGCAATATTTTAGCTCTTCTAGTCAACAACATAAGCCTCGAAGAAAGTTTTTTGCTAAAATCAACATCTTAGAAAATAATTAAGAAAATAACAACAAAATACCAAACATTTTATTTACGTTTTATATATATAAAAGGGGGATTTAATGTCAAGTGACCCAATTTTGACATCGATGTTTTTCGATTTGGATGAAATTTACACCAAGGTTAGTCCTATTAGATAGTAGTTTAGACACAAATTTTCAACAAGATCGGTCAAAAAGTTTCTGAGTTAGAGGAGGTCAAAGTTTGAAATTTTGGCCATACAGGTGTTCTTTCTCATCCATGTAACTTATTACCTATTGGTGTTAGCAAAATTTGTCCCAAGTAGCTTAGATAGCTATTTAATCAATCTTTTTAAAAAATATTTTTTTGTTTTATTTGTTTTGTTTTATTTAGATAAAATATAAAAAAAATGGAAATCGAAGCATTAAACCGCTATGGAAATAGGATATTGTATAATTTAAACCAATTAAATGAAAATATAGATAACGTTTTATCAGGAGAATTAGAATTCGATTGGTTTACGTATCGAATCGAGAAATGTAAGTACACACTAAAAAAACCATAGGTAAAATTACCTAAAAATCTATCTATCTATATTAGCGTGGCCGTTAGTTGTATGGAGAACTTTTTTTTTTTGATTTCTTATACTCTCCCACCCCAAATCGGTTCAGTTTTATGTAAAAAAAAAATACAAAAAAATTTCGTAGCGATAAGTTGTCTTTTAGGGGGGGCGTCCGCCCCTCAAAGTTTGCCATCAAGCCATTTATTCAAATGTAATTTGTTTGTGTATGACTATCTCTTAAAAAAAAACATTTTACAAGAATATGATATATGGCAATATTTTAGCTCTTCTAGTCAACAACATAAGCCTCGAAGAAAGTTTTTTGCTAAAATCAACATCTTAGAAAATAATTAAGAAAATAACAACAAAATACCAAACATTTTATTTACGTTTTATATATATAAAAGGGGGATTTAATGTCAAGTGACCCAATTTTGACATCGATGTTTTTCGATTTGGATGAAATTTACACCAAGGTTAGTCCTATTAGATAGTAGTTTAGACACAAATTTTCAACAAGATCGGTCAAAAAGTTTCTGAGTTAGAGGAGGTCAAAGTTTGAAATTTTGGCCATACAGGTGTTCTTTCTCATCCATGTAACTTATTACCTATTGGTGTTAGCAAAATTTGTCCCAAGTAGCTTAGATAGCTATTTAATCAATCTTTTTAAAAAATATTTTTTTGTTTTATTTAGATAAAATATAAAAAAAATGGAAATCAAAGCATTAAACCGCTATGGAAATAGGATATTGTATAATTTAAACCAATTAAATGAAAATATAGATAACGTTTTATCAGGAGAATTAGAATTCGATTGGTTTACGTATCGAATCGAGAAATGTAAGTACACACTAAAAAAACCATAGGTAAAATTACCTAAAAATCTATCTATCTATATTAGCGTGGCCGTTAGTTGTATGGAGAACTTTTTTTTTTGATTTCTTATACTCTCCCACCCCAAATCGGTTCAGTTTTATGTAAAAAAAAAATACAAAAAAATTTCGTAGCGATAAGTTGTCTTTTAGGGGGGGCGTCCGCCCCTCAAAGTTTGCCATCAAGCCATTTATTCAAATGTAATTTGTTTGTGTATGACTATCTCTTAAAAAAAACATTTTACAAGAATATGATATATGGCAATATTTTAGCTCTTCTAGTCAACAACATAAGCCCCGAAGAAAGTTTTTTGCTAAAATCAACATCTTAGAAAATAATTAAGAAAATAACAACAAAATACCAAACATTTTATTTACGTTTTATATATATAAAAGGGGGATTTAATGTCAAGTGACCCAATTTTGACATCGATGTTTTTCGATTTGGATGAAATTTACACCAAGGTTAGTCCTATTAGATAGTAGTTTAGACACAAATTTTCAACAAGATCGGTCAAAAAGTTTCTGAGTTAGAGGAGGTCAAAGTTTGAAATTTTGGCCATACAGGTGTTCTTTCTCATCCATGTAACTTATTACCTATTGGTGTTAGCAAAATTTGTCCCAAGTAGCTTAGATAGCTATTTAATCAATCTTTTTAAAAAATATTTTTTTGTTTTATTTGTTTTGTTTTATTTAGATAAAATATAAAAAAAATGGAAATCGAAGCATTAAACCGCTATGGAAATAGGATATTGTATAATTTAAACCAATTAAATGAAAATATAGATAACGTTTTATCAGGAGAATTAGAATTCGATTGGTTTACGTATCGAATCGAGAAATGTAAGTACACACTAAAAAAACCATAGGTAAAATTACCTAAAAATCTATCTATCTATATTAGCGTGGCCGTTAGTTGTATGGAGAACTTTTTTTTTTGATTTCTTATACTCTCCCACCCCAAATCGGTTCAGTTTTATGTAAAAAAAAAATACAAAAAAATTTCGTAGCGATAAGTTGTCTTTTAGGGGGGGCGTCCGCCCCTCAAAGTTTGCCATCAAGCCATTTATTCAAATGTAATTTGTTTGTGTATGACTATCTCTTAAAAAAAACATTTTACAAGAATATGATATATGGCAATATTTTAGCTCTTCTAGTCAACAACATAAGCCTCGAAGAAAGTTTTTTGCTAAAATCAACATCTTAGAAAATAATTAAGAAAATAACAACAAAATACCAAACATTTTATTTACGTTTTATATATATAAAAGGGGGATTTAATGTCAAGTGACCCAATTTTGACATCGATGTTTTTCGATTTGGATGAAATTTACACCAAGGTTAGTCCTATTAGATAGTAGTTTAGACACAAATTTTCAACAAGATCGGTCAAAAAGTTTCTGAGTTAGAGGAGGTCAAAGCTTGAAATTTTGGCCATACAGGTGTTCTTTCTCATCCATGTAACTTATTACCTATTGGTGTTAGCAAAATTTGTCCCAAGTAGCTTAGATAGCTATTTAATCAATCTTTTTAAAAAATATTTTTTTGTTTTATTTGTTTTGTTTTATTTAGATAAAATATAAAAAAAATGGAAATCGAAGCATTAAACCGCTATGGAAATAGGATATTGTATAATTTAAACCAATTAAATGAAAATATAGATAACGTTTTATCAGGAGAATTAGAATTCGATTGGTTTACGTATCGAATCGAGAAATGTAAGTACACACTAAAAAAACCATAGGTAAAATTACCTAAAAATCTATCTATCTATATTAGCGTGGCCGTTAGTTGTATGGAGAACTTTTTTTTTTTGATTTCTTATACTCTCCCACCCCAAATCGGTTCAGTTTTATGTAAAAAAAAAATACAAAAAAATTTCGTAGCGATAAGTTGTCTTTTAGGGGGGCGTCCGCCCCTCAAAGTTTGCCATCAAGCCATTTATTCAAATGTAATTTGTTTGTGTATGACTATCTCTTAAAAAAAACATTTTACAAGAATATGATATATGGCAATATTTTAGCTCTTCTAGTCAACAACATAAGCCTCGAAGAAAGTTTTTTGCTAAAATCAACATCTTAGAAAATAATTAAGAAAATAACAACAAAATACCAAACATTTTATTTACGTTTTATATATATAAAAGGGGGATTTAATGTCAAGTGACCCAATTTTGACATCGATGTTTTTCGATTTGGATGAAATTTACACCAAGGTTAGTCCTATTAGATAGTAGTTTAGACACAAATTTTCAACAAGATCGGTCAAAAAGTTTCTGAGTTAGAGGAGGTCAAAGTTTGAAATTTTGGCCATACAGGTGTTCTTTCTCATCCATGTAACTTATTACCTATTGGTGTTAGCAAAATTTGTCCCAAGTAGCTTAGATAGCTATTTAATCAATCTTTTTAAAAAATATTTTTTTGTTTTATTTGTTTTGTTTTATTTAGATAAAATATAAAAAAAATGGAAATCGAAGCATTAAACCGCTATGGAAATAGGATATTGTATAATTTAAACCAATTAAATGAAAATATAGATAACGTTTTATCAGGAGAATTAGAATTCGATTGGTTTACGTATCGAATCGAGAAATGTAAGTACACACTAAAAAAACCATAGGTAAAATTACCTAAAAATCTATCTATCTATATTAGCGTGGCCGTTAGTTGTATGGAGAACTTTTTTTTTTTGATTTCTTATACTCTCCCACCCCAAATCGGTTCAGTTTTATGTAAAAAAAAAATACAAAAAAATTTCGTAGCGATAAGTTGTCTTTTAGGGGGGGCGTCCGTCCCTCAAAGTTTGCCATCAAGCCATTTATTCAAATGTAATTTGTTTGTGTATGACTATCTCTTAAAAAAAACATTTTACAAGAATATGATATATGGCAATATTTTAGCTCTTCTAGTCAACAACATAAGCCTCGAAGAAAGTTTTTTGCTAAAATCAACATCTTAGAAAATAATTAAGAAAATAACAACAAAATACCAAACATTTTATTTACGTTTTATATATATAAAAGGGGGATTTAATGTCAAGTGACCCAATTTTGACATCGATGTTTTTCGATTTGGATGAAATTTACACCAAGGTTAGTCCTATTAGATAGTAGTTTAGACACAAATTTTCAACAAGATCGGTCAAAAAGTTTCTGAGTTAGAGGAGGTCAAAGTTTGAAATTTTGGCCATACAGGTGTTCTTTCTCATCCATGTAACTTATTACCTATTGGTGTTAGCAAAATTTGTCCCAAGTAGCTTAGATAGCTATTTAATCAATCTTTTTAAAAAATATTTTTTTGTTTTATTTGTTTTGTTTTATTTAGATAAAATATAAAAAAAATGGAAATCGAAGCATTAAACCGCTATGGAAATAGGATATTGTATAATTTAAACCAATTAAATGAAAATATAGATAACGTTTTATCAGGAGAATTAGAATTCGATTGGTTTACGTATCGAATCGAGAAATGTAAGTACACACTTAAAAATCCATAGGTAAAATTACCTAAAAATCTATCTATCTATATAAGCGTGGCCGTTAGTTGTATAGAGAACTTTTTTTTTTTGATTTCTTATACTCTCCCACCCCAAATCGGTTCAGTTTTATGTAAAAAAAAAATACAAAAAAATTTCGTAGCGATAAGTTGTCTTTTAGGGGGGGCGTCCGCCCCTCAAAGTTTGCCATCAAGCCATTTATTCAAATGTAATTTGTTTGTGTATGACTATCTCTTAAAAAAAACATTTTACAAGAATATGATATATGGCAATATTTTAGCTCTTCTAGTCAACAACATAAGCCTCGAAGAAAGTTTTTTGCTAAAATCAACATCTTAGAAAATAATTAAGAAAATAACAACAAAATACCAAACATTTTATTTACGTTTTATATATATAAAAGGGGGATTTAATGTCAAGTGACCCAATTTTGACATCGATGTTTTTCGATTTGGATGAAATTTACACCAAGGTTAGTCCTATTAGATAGTAGTTTAGACACAAATTTTCAACAAGATCGGTCAAAAAGTTTCTGAGTTAGAGGAGGTCAAAGTTTGAAATTTTGGCAATACAGGTGTTCTTTCTCATCCATGTAACTTATTACCTATTGGTGTTAGCAAAATTTGTCCCAAGTAGCTTAGATAGCTATTTAATCAATCTTTTTAAAAATTATTTTTTTGTTTTATTTGTTTTGTTTTATTTAGATAAAATATAAAAAAAATGGAAATCGAAGCATTAAACCGCTATGGAAATAGGATATTGTATAATTTAAACCAATTAAATGAAAATATAGATAACGTTTTATCAGGAGAATTAGAATTCGATTGGTTTACGTATCGAATCGAGAAATGTAAGTACACACTAAAAAAACCATAGGTAAAATTACCTAAAAATCTATCTATCTATATTAGCGTGGCCGTTAGTTGTATGGAGAACTTTTTTTTTTTGATTTCTTATACTCTCCCACCCCAAATCGGTTCAGTTTTATGTAAAAAAAAAATACAAAAAAATTTCGTAGCGATAAGTTGTCTTTTAGGGGGGGCGTCCGCCCCTCAAAGTTTGCCATCAAGCCATTTATTCAAATGTAATTTGTTTGTGTATGACTATCTCTTAAAAAAAACATTTTACAAGAATATGATATATGGCAATATTTTAGCTCTTCTAGTCAACAACATAAGCCTCGAAGAAAGTTTTTTGCTAAAATCAACATCTTAGAAAATAATTAAGAAAATAACAACAAAATACCAAACATTTTATTTACGTTTTATATATATAAAAGGGGGATTTAATGTCAAGTGACCCAATTTTGACATCGATGTTTTTCGATTTGGATGAAATTTACACCAAGGTTAGTCCTATTAGATAGTAGTTTAGACACAAATTTTCAACAAGATCGGTCAAAAAGTTTCTGAGTTAGAGGAGGTCAAAGTTTGAAATTTTGGCCATACAGGTGTTCTTTCTCATCCATGTAACTTATTACCTATTGGTGTTAGCAAAATTTGTCCCAAGTAGCTTAGATAGCTATTTAATCAATCTTTTTAAAAAATATTTTTTTGTTTTATTTGTTTTGTTTTATTTAGATAAAATATAAAAAAAATGGAAATCGAAGCATTAAACCGCTATGGAAATAGGATATTGTATAATTTAAACCAATTAAATGAAAATATAGATAACGTTTTATCAGGAGAATTAGAATTCGATTGGTTTACGTATCGAATCGAGAAATGTAAGTACACACTAAAAAAACCATAGGTAAAATTACCTAAAAATCTATCTATCTATATTAGCGTGGCCGTTAGTTGTATGGAGAACTTTTTTTTTTTGATTTCTTATACTCTCCCACCCCAAATCGGTTCAGTTTTATGTAAAAAAAAAATACAAAAAAATTTCGTAGCGATAAGTTGTCTTTTAGGGGGGGCGTCCGCCCCTCAAAGTTTGCCATCAAGCCATTTATTCAAATGTAATTTGTTTGTGTATGACTATCTCTTAAAAAAAACATTTTACAAGAATATGATATATGGCAATATTTTAGCTCTTCTAGTCAACAACATAAGCCTCGAAGAAAGTTTTTTGCTAAAATCAACATCTTAGAAAATAATTAAGAAAATAACAACAAAATACCAAACATTTTATTTACGTTTTATATATATAAAAGGGGGATTTAATGTCAAGTGACCCAATTTTGACATCGATGTTTTTCGATTTGGATGAAATTTACACCAAGGTTAGTCCTATTAGATAGTAGTTTAGACACAAATTTTCAACAAGATCGGTCAAAAAGTTTCTGAGTTAGAGGAGGTCAAAGTTTGAAATTTTGGCCATACAGGTGTTCTTTCTCATCCATGTAACTTATTACCTATTGGTGTTAGCAAAATTTGTCCCAAGTAGCTTAGATAGCTATTTAATCAATCTTTTTAAAAAATATTTTTTTGTTTTATTTGTTTTGTTTTATTTAGATAAAATATAAAAAAAATGGAAATCGAAGCATTAAACCGCTATGGAAATAGGATATTGTATAATTTAAACCAATTAAATGAAAATATAGATAACGTTTTATCAGGAGAATTAGAATTCGATTGGTTTACGTATCGAATCGAGAAATGTAAGTACACACTAAAAAAACCATAGGTAAAATTACCTAAAAATCTATCTATCTATATTAGCGTGGCCGTTAGTTGTATGGAGAACTTTTTTTTTTTGATTTCTTATACTCTCCCACCCCAAATCGGTTCAGTTTTATGTAAAAAAAAAATACAAAAAAATTTCGTAGCGATAAGTTGTCTTTTAGGGGGGGCGTCCGCCCCTCAAAGTTTGCCATCAAGCCATTTATTCAAATGTAATTTGTTTGTGTATGACTATCTCTTAAAAAAAACATTTTACAAGAATATGATATATGGCAATATTTTAGCTCTTCTAGTCAACAACATAAGCCTCGAAGAAAGTTTTTTGCTAAAATCAACATCTTAGAAAATAATTAAGAAAATAACAACAAAATACCAAACATTTTATTTACGTTTTATATATATAAAAGGGGGATTTAATGTCAAGTGACCCAATTTTGACATCGATGTTTTTCGATTTGGATGAAATTTACACCAAGGTTAGTCCTATTAGATAGTAGTTTAGACACAAATTTTCAACAAGATCGGTCAAAAAGTTTCTGAGTTAGAGGAGGTCAAAGTTTGAAATTTTGGCCATACAGGTGTTCTTTCTCATCCATGTAACTTATTACCTATTGGTGTTAGCAAAATTTGTCCCAAGTAGCTTAGATAGCTATTTAATCAATCTTTTTAAAAAATATTTTTTTGTTTTATTTGTTTTGTTTTATTTAGATAAAATATAAAAAAAATGGAAATCGAAGCATTAAACCGCTATGGAAATAGGATATTGTATAATTTAAACCAATTAAATGAAAATATAGATAACGTTTTATCAGGAGAATTAGAATTCGATTGGTTTACGTATCGAATCGAGAAATGTAAGTACACACTAAAAAAACCATAGGTAAAATTACCTAAAAATCTATCTATCTATATTAGCGTGGCCGTTAGTTGTATGGAGAACTTTTTTTTTTTGATTTCTTATACTCTCCCACCCCAAATCGGTTCAGTTTTATGTAAAAAAAAAATACAAAAAAATTTCGTAGCGATAAGTTGTCTTTTAGGGGGGGCGTCCGCCCCTCAAAGTTTGCCATCAAGCCATTTATTCAAATGTAATTTGTTTGTGTATGACTATCTCTTAAAAAAAACATTTTACAAGAATATGATATATGGCAATATTTTAGCTCTTCTAGTCAACAACATAAGCCTCGAAGAAAGTTTTTTGCTAAAATCAACATCTTAGAAAATAATTAAGAAAATAACAACAAAATACCAAACATTTTATTTACGTTTTATATATATAAAAGGGGGATTTAATGTCAAGTGACCCAATTTTGACATCGATGTTTTTCGATTTGGATGAAATTTACACCAAGGTTAGTCCTATTAGATAGTAGTTTAGACACAAATTTTCAACAAGATCGGTCAAAAAGTTTCTGAGTTAGAGGAGGTCAAAGTTTGAAATTTTGGCCATACAGGTGTTCTTTCTCATCCATGTAACTTATTACCTATTGGTGTTAGCAAAATTTGTCCCAAGTAGCTTAGATAGCTATTTAATCAATCTTTTTAAAAAATATTTTTTTGTTTTATTTGTTTTGTTTTATTTAGATAAAATATAAAAAAAATGGAAATCGAAGCATTAAACCGCTATGGAAATAGGATATTGTATAATTTAAACCAATTAAATGAAAATATAGATAACGTTTTATCAGGAGAATTAGAATTCGATTGGTTTACGTATCGAATCGAGAAATGTAAGTACACACTAAAAAAACCATAGGTAAAATTACCTAAAAATCTATCTATCTATATTAGCGTGGCCGTTAGTTGTATGGAGAACTTTTTTTTTTTGATTTCTTATACTCTCCCACCCCAAATCGGTTCAGTTTTATGTAAAAAAAAAATACAAAAAAATTTCGTAGCGATAAGTTGTCTTTTAGGGGGGGCGTCCGCCCCTCAAAGTTTGCCATCAAGCCATTTATTCAAATGTAATTTGTTTGTGTATGACTATCTCTTAAAAAAAACATTTTACAAGAATATGATATATGGCAATATTTTAGCTCTTCTAGTCAACAACATAAGCCTCGAAGAAAGTTTTTTGCTAAAATCAACATCTTAGAAAATAATTAAGAAAATAACAACAAAATACCAAACATTTTATTTACGTTTTATATATATAAAAGGGGGATTTAATGTCAAGTGACCCAATTTTGACATCGATGTTTTTCGATTTGGATGAAATTTACACCAAGGTTAGTCCTATTAGATAGTAGTTTAGACACAAATTTTCAACAAGATCGGTCAAAAAGTTTCTGAGTTAGAGGAGGTCAAAGTTTGAAATTTTGGCCATACAGGTGTTCTTTCTCATCCATGTAACTTATTACCTATTGGTGTTAGCAAAATTTGTCCCAAGTAGCTTAGATAGCTATTTAATCAATCTTTTTAAAAAATATTTTTTTGTTTTATTTGTTTTGTTTTATTTAGATAAAATATAAAAAAAATGGAAATCGAAGCATTAAACCGCTATGGAAATAGGATATTGTATAATTTAAACCAATTAAATGAAAATATAGATAACGTTTTATCAGGAGAATTAGAATTCGATTGGTTTACGTATCGAATCGAGAAATGTAAGTACACACTAAAAAAACCATAGGTAAAATTACCTAAAAATCTATCTATCTATATTAGCGTGGCCGTTAGTTGTATGGAGAACTTTTTTTTTTTGATTTCTTATACTCTCCCACCCCAAATCGGTTCAGTTTTATGTAAAAAAAAAATACAAAAAAATTTCGTAGCGATAAGTTGTCTTTTAGGGGGGCGTCCGCCCCTCAAAGTTTGCCATCAAGCCATTTATTCAAATGTAATTTGTTTGTGTATGACTATCTCTTAAAAAAAACATTTTACAAGAATATGATATATGGCAATATTTTAGCTCTTCTAGTCAACAACATAAGCCTCGAAGAAAGTTTTTTGCTAAAATCAACATCTTAGAAAATAATTAAGAAAATAACAACAAAATACCAAACATTTTATTTACGTTTTATATATATAAAAGGGGGATTTAATGTCAAGTGACCCAATTTTGACATCGATGTTTTTCGATTTGGATGAAATTTACACCAAGGTTAGTCCTATTAGATAGTAGTTTAGACACAAATTTTCAACAAGATCGGTCAAAAAGTTTCTGAGTTAGAGGAGGTCAAAGTTTGAAATTTTGGCCATACAGGTGTTCTTTCTCATCCATGTAACTTATTACCTATTGGTGTTAGCAAAATTTGTCCCAAGTAGCTTAGATAGCTATTTAATCAATCTTTTTAAAAAATATTTTTTTGTTTTATTTGTTTTGTTTTATTTAGATAAAATATAAAAAAAATGGAAATCGAAGCATTAAACCGCTATGGAAATAGGATATTGTATAATTTAAACCAATTAAATGAAAATATAGATAACGTTTTATCAGGAGAATTAGAATTCGATTGGTTTACGTATCGAATCGAGAAATGTAAGTACACACTAAAAAAACCATAGGTAAAATTACCTAAAAATCTATCTATCTATATTAGCGTGGCCGTTAGTTGTATGGAGAACTTTTTTTTTTTGATTTCTTATACTCTCCCACCCCAAATCGGTTCAGTTTTATGTAAAAAAAAATACAAAAAAATTTCGTAGCGATAAGTTGTCTTTTAGGGGGGGCGTCCGCCCCTCAAAGTTTGCCATCAAGCCATTTATTCAAATGTAATTTGTTTGTGTATGACTATCTCTTAAAAAAAACATTTTACAAGAATATGATATATGGCAATATTTTAGCTCTTCTAGTCAACAACATAAGCCTCGAAGAAAGTTTTTTGCTAAAATCAACATCTTAGAAAATAATTAAGAAAATAACAACAAAATACCAAACATTTTATTTACGTTTTATATATATAAAAGGGGGATTTAATGTCAAGTGACCCAATTTTGACATCGATGTTTTTCGATTTGGATGAAATTTACACCAAGGTTAGTCCTATTAGATAGTAGTTTAGACACAAATTTTCAACAAGATCGGTCAAAAAGTTTCTGAGTTAGAGGAGGTCAAAGTTTGAAATTTTGGCCATACAGGTGTTCTTTCTCATCCATGTAACTTATTACCTATTGGTGTTAGCAAAATTTGTCCCAAGTAGCTTAGATAGCTATTTAATCAATCTTTTTAAAAAATATTTTTTTGTTTTATTTGTTTTGTTTTATTTAGATAAAATATAAAAAAAATGGAAATCGAAGCATTAAACCGCTATGGAAATAGGATATTGTATAATTTAAACCAATTAAATGAAAATATAGATAACGTTTTATCAGGAGAATTAGAATTCGATTGGTTTACGTATCGAATCGAGAAATGTAAGTACACACTAAAAAAACCATAGGTAAAATTACCTAAAAATCTATCTATCTATATTAGCGTGGCCGTTAGTTGTATGGAGAACTTTTTTTTTTTGATTTCTTATACTCTCCCACCCCAAATCGGTTCAGTTTTATGTAAAAAAAAAATACAAAAAAATTTCGTAGCGATAAGTTGTCTTTTAGGGGGGGCGTCCGCCCCTCAAAGTTTGCCATCAAGCCATTTATTCAAATGTAATTTGTTTGTGTATGACTATCTCTTAAAAAAAACATTTTACAAGAATATGATATATGGCAATATTTTAGCTCTTCTAGTCAACAACATAAGCCTCGAAGAAAGTTTTTTGCTAAAATCAACATCTTAGAAAATAATTAAGAAAATAACAACAAAATACCAAACATTTTATTTACGTTTTATATATATAAAAGGGGGATTTAATGTCAAGTGACCCAATTTTGACATCGATGTTTTTCGATTTGGATGAAATTTACACCAAGGTTAGTCCTATTAGATAGTAGTTTAGACACAAATTTTCAACAAGATCGGTCAAAAAGTTTCTGAGTTAGAGGAGGTCAAAGTTTGAAATTTTGGCCATACAGGTGTTCTTTCTCATCCATGTAACTTATTACCTATTGGTGTTAGCAAAATTTGTCCCAAGTAGCTTAGATAGCTATTTAATCAATCTTTTTAAAAAATATTTTTTTGTTTTATTTGTTTTGTTTTATTTAGATAAAATATAAAAAAAATGGAAATCGAAGCATTAAACCGCTATGGAAATAGGATATTGTATAATTTAAACCAATTAAATGAAAATATAGATAACGTTTTATCAGGAGAATTAGAATTCGATTGGTTTACGTATCGAATCGAGAAATGTAAGTACACACTAAAAAATCCATAGGTAAAATTACCTAAAAATCTATCTATCTATATTAGCGTGGCCGTTAGTTGTATAGAGAACTTTTTTTTTTTGATTTCTTATACTCTCCCACCCCAAATCGGTTCAGTTTTATGTAAAAAAAAAATACAAAAAAATTTCGTAGCGATAAGTTGTCTTTTAGGGGGGGCGTCCGCCCCTCAAAGTTTGCCATCAAGCCATTTATTCAAATGTAATTTGTTTGTGTATGACTATCTCTTAAAAAAAACATTTTACAAGAATATGATATATGGCAATATTTTAGCTCTTCTAGTCAACAACATAAGCCTCGAAGAAAGTTTTTTGCTAAAATCAACATCTTAGAAAATAATTAAGAAAATAACAACAAAATACCAAACATTTTATTTACGTTTTATATATATAAAAGGGGGATTTAATGTCAAGTGACCCAATTTTGACATCGATGTTTTTCGATTTGGATGAAATTTACACCAAGGTTAGTCCTATTAGATAGTAGTTTAGACACAAATTTTCAACAAGATCGGTCAAAAAGTTTCTGAGTTAGAGGAGGTCAAAGTTTGAAATTTTGGCCATACAGGTGTTCTTTCTCATCCATGTAACTTATTACCTATTGGTGTTAGCAAAATTTGTCCCAAGTAGCTTAGATAGCTATTTAATCAATCTTTTTAAAAAATATTTTTTTGTTTTATTTGTTTTGTTTTATTTAGATAAAATATAAAAAAAATGGAAATCGAAGCATTAAACCGCTATGGAAATAGGATATTGTATAATTTAAACCAATTAAATGAAAATATAGATAACGTTTTATCAGGAGAATTAGAATTCGATTGGTTTACGTATCGAATCGAGAAATGTAAGTACACACTAAAAAAACCATAGGTAAAATTACCTAAAAATCTATCTATCTATATTAGCGTGGCCGTTAGTTGTATGGAGAACTTTTTTTTTTTGATTTCTTATACTCTCCCACCCCAAATCGGTTCAGTTTTATGTAAAAAAAAAATACAAAAAAATTTCGTAGCGATAAGTTGTCTTTTAGGGGGGGCGTCCGCCCCTCAAAGTTTGCCATCAAGCCATTTATTCAAATGTAATTTGTTTGTGTATGACTATCTCTTAAAAAAAACATTTTACAAGAATATGATATATGGCAATATTTTAGCTCTTCTAGTCAACAACATAAGCCTCGAAGAAAGTTTTTTGCTAAAATCAACATCTTAGAAAATAATTAAGAAAATAACAACAAAATACCAAACATTTTATTTACGTTTTATATATATAAAAGGGGGATTTAATGTCAAGTGACCCAATTTTGACATCGATGTTTTTCGATTTGGATGAAATTTACACCAAGGTTAGTCCTATTAGATAGTAGTTTAGACACAAATTTTCAACAAGATCGGTCAAAAAGTTTCTGAGTTAGAGGAGGTCAAAGTTTGAAATTTTGGCCATACAGGTGTTCTTTCTCATCCATGTAACTTATTACCTATTGGTGTTAGCAAAATTTGTCCCAAGTAGCTTAGATAGCTATTTAATCAATCTTTTTAAAAAATATTTTTTTGTTTTATTTGTTTTGTTTTATTTAGATAAAATATAAAAAAAATGGAAATCGAAGCATTAAACCGCTATGGAAATAGGATATTGTATAATTTAAACCAATTAAATGAAAATATAGATAACGTTTTATCAGGAGAATTAGAATTCGATTGGTTTACGTATCGAATCGAGAAATGTAAGTACACACTAAAAAAACCATAGGTAAAATTACCTAAAAATCTATCTATCTATATTAGCGTGGCCGTTAGTTGTATGGAGAACTTTTTTTTTTTGATTTCTTATACTCTCCCACCCCAAATCGGTTCAGTTTTATGTAAAAAAAAAAATACAAAAAAATTTCGTAGCGATAAGTTGTCTTTTAGGGGGGGCGTCCGCCCCTCAAAGTTTGCCATCAAGCCATTTATTCAAATGTAATTTGTTTGTGTATGACTATCTCTTAAAAAAAACATTTTACAAGAATATGATATATGGCAATATTTTAGCTCTTCTAGTCAACAACATAAGCCTCGAAGAAAGTTTTTTGCTAAAATCAACATCTTAGAAAATAATTAAGAAAATAACAACAAAATACCAAACATTTTATTTACGTTTTATATATATAAAAGGGGGATTTAATGTCAAGTGACCCAATTTTGACATCGATGTTTTTCGATTTGGATGAAATTTACACCAAGGTTAGTCCTATTAGATAGTAGTTTAGACACAAATTTTCAACAAGATCGGTCAAAAAGTTTCTGAGTTAGAGGAGGTCAAAGTTTGAAATTTTGGCCATACAGGTGTTCTTTCTCATCCATGTAACTTATTACCTATTGGTGTTAGCAAAATTTGTCCCAAGTAGCTTAGATAGCTATTTAATCAATCTTTTTAAAAAATATTTTTTTGTTTTATTTGTTTTGTTTTATTTAGATAAAATATAAAAAAAATGGAAATCGAAGCATTAAACCGCTATGGAAATAGGATATTGTATAATTTAAACCAATTAAATGAAAATATAGATAACGTTTTATCAGGAGAATTAGAATTCGATTGGTTTACGTATCGAATCGAGAAATGTAAGTACACACTAAAAAAACCATAGGTAAAATTACCTAAAAATCTATCTATCTATATTAGCGTGGCCGTTAGTTGTATGGAGAACTTTTTTTTTTTGATTTCTTATACTCTCCCACCCCAAATCGGTTCAGTTTTATGTAAAAAAAAAATACAAAAAAATTTCGTAGCGATAAGTTGTCTTTTAGGGGGGGCGTCCGCCCCTCAAAGTTTGCCATCAAGCCATTTATTCAAATGTAATTTGTTTGTGTATGACTATCTCTTAAAAAAAACATTTTACAAGAATATGATATATGGCAATATTTTAGCTCTTCTAGTCAACAACATAAGCCTCGAAGAAAGTTTTTTGCTAAAATCAACATCTTAGAAAATAATTAAGAAAATAACAACAAAATACCAAACATTTTATTTACGTTTTATATATATAAAAGGGGGATTTAATGTCAAGTGACCCAATTTTGACATCGATGTTTTTCGATTTGGATGAAATTTACACCAAGGTTAGTCCTATTAGATAGTAGTTTAGACACAAATTTTCAACAAGATCGGTCAAAAAGTTTCTGAGTTAGAGGAGGTCAAAGTTTGAAATTTTGGCCATACAGGTGTTCTTTCTCATCCATGTAACTTATTACCTATTGGTGTTAGCAAAATTTGTCCCAAGTAGCTTAGATAGCTATTTAATCAATCTTTTTAAAAAATATTTTTTTGTTTTATTTGTTTTGTTTTATTTAGATAAAATATAAAAAAAATGGAAATCGAAGCATTAAACCGCTATGGAAATAGGATATTGTATAATTTAAACCAATTAAATGAAAATATAGATAACGTTTTATCAGGAGAATTAGAATTCGATTGGTTTACGTATCGAATCGAGAAATGTAAGTACACACTAAAAAAACCATAGGTAAAATTACCTAAAAATCTATCTATCTATATTAGCGTGGCCGTTAGTTGTATGGAGAACTTTTTTTTTTTGATTTCTTATACTCTCCCACCCCAAATCGGTTCAGTTTTATGTAAAAAAAAAAATACAAAAAAATTTCGTAGCGATAAGTTGTCTTTTAGGGGGGGCGTCCGCCCCTCAAAGTTTGCCATCAAGCCATTTATTCAAATGTAATTTGTTTGTGTATGACTATCTCTTAAAAAAAACATTTTACAAGAATATGATATATGGCAATATTTTAGCTCTTCTAGTCAACAACATAAGCCTCGAAGAAAGTTTTTTGCTAAAATCAACATCTTAGAAAATAATTAAGAAAATAACAACAAAATACCAAACATTTTATTTACGTTTTATATATATAAAAGGGGGATTTAATGTCAAGTGACCCAATTTTGACATCGATGTTTTTCGATTTGGATGAAATTTACGCCAAGGTTAGTCCTATTAGATAGTAGTTTAGACACAAATTTTCAACAAGATCGGTCAAAAAGTTTCTGAGTTAGAGGAGGTCAAAGTTTGAAATTTTGGCCATACAGGTGTTCTTTCTCATCCATGTAACTTATTACCTATTGGTGTTAGCAAAATTTGTCCCAAGTAGCTTAGATAGCTATTTAATCAATCTTTTTAAAAAATATTTTTTTGTTTTATTTGTTTTGTTTTATTTAGATAAAATATAAAAAAAATGGAAATCGAAGCATTAAACCGCTATGGAAATAGGATATTGTATAATTTAAACCAATTAAATGAAAATATAGATAACGTTTTATCAGGAGAATTAGAATTCGATTGGTTTACGTATCGAATCGAGAAATGTAAGTACACACTAAAAAATCCATAGGTAAAATTACCTAAAAATCTATCTATCTATATTAGCGTGGCCGTTAGTTGTATGGAGAACTTTTTTTTTTTGATTTCTTATACTCTCCCACCCCAAATCGGTTCAGTTTTATGTAAAAAAAAAATACAAAAAAATTTCGTAGCGATAAGTTGTCTTTTAGGGGGGGCGTCCGCCCCTCAAAGTTTGCCATCAAGCCATTTATTCAAATGTAATTTGTTTGTGTATGACTATCTCTTAAAAAAAACATTTTACAAGAATATGATATATGGCAATATTTTAGCTCTTCTAGTCAACAACATAAGCCTCGAAGAAAGTTTTTTGCTAAAATCAACATCTTAGAAAATAATTAAGAAAATAACAACAAAATACCAAACATTTTATTTACGTTTTATATATATAAAAGGGGGATTTAATGTCAAGTGACCCAATTTTGACATCGATGTTTTTCGATTTGGATGAAATTTACACCAAGGTTAGTCCTATTAGATAGTAGTTTAGACACAAATTTTCAACAAGATCGGTCAAAAAGTTTCTGAGTTAGAGGAGGTCAAAGTTTGAAATTTTGGCCATACAGGTGTTCTTTCTCATCCATGTAACTTATTACCTATTGGTGTTAGCAAAATTTGTCCCAAGTAGCTTAGATAACTATTTAATCAATCTTTTTAAAAAATATTTTTTTGTTTTATTTGTTTTGTTTTATTTAGATAAAATATAAAAAAAATGGAAATCGAAGCATTAAACCGCTATGGAAATAGGATATTGTATAATTTAAACCAATTAAATGAAAATATAGATAACGTTTTATCAGGAGAATTAGAATTCGATTGGTTTACGTATCGAATCGAGAAATGTAAGTACACACTAAAAAAACCATAGGTAAAATTACCTAAAAATCTATCTATCTATATTAGCGTGGCCGTTAGTTGTATGGAGAACTTTTTTTTTTTTATTTCTTATACTCTCCCACCCCAAATCGGTTCAGTTTTATGTAAAAAAAAAATACAAAAAAATTTCGTAGCGATAAGTTGTCTTTTAGGGGGGGCGTCCGCCCCTTAAAGTTTGCCATCAAGCCATTTATTCAAATGTAATTTGTTTGTGTATGACTATCTCTTAAAAAAAACATTTTACAAGAATATGATATATGGCAATATTTTAGCTCTTCTAGTCAACAACATAAGCCTCGAAGAAAGTTTTTTGCTAAAATCAACATCTTAGAAAATAATTAAGAAAATAACAACAAAATACCAAACATTTTATTTACGTTTTATATATATAAAAGGGGGATTTAATGTCAAGTGACCCAATTTTGACAACGATGTTTTTCGATTTGGATGAAATTTACACCAAGGTTAGTCCTATTAGATAGTAGTTTAGACACAAATTTTCAACAAGATCGGTCAAAAAGTTTCTGAGTTAGAGGAGGTCAAAGTTTGAAATTTTGGCCATACAGGTGTTCTTTCTCATCCATGTAACTTATTACCTATTGGTGTTAGCAAAATTTGTCCCAAGTAGCTTAGATAGCTATTTAATCAATCTTTTTAAAAAATATTTTTTTGTTTTATTTGTTTTGTTTTATTTAGATAAAATATAAAAAAAATGGAAATCGAAGCATTAAACCGCTATGGAAATAGGATATTGTATAATTTAAACCAATTAAATGAAAATATAGATAACGTTTTATCAGGAGAATTAGAATTCGATTGGTTTACGTATCGAATCGAGAAATGTAAGTACACACTAAAAAAACCATAGGTAAAATTACCTAAAAATCTATCTATCTATATTAGCGTGGCCGTTAGTTGTATGGAGAACTTTTTTTTTTTGATTTCTTATACTCTCCCACCCCAAATCGGTTCAGTTTTATGTAAAAAAAAAATACAAAAAAATTTCGTAGCGATAAGTTGTCTTTTAGGGGGGGCGTCCGCCCCTCAAAGTTTGCCATCAAGCCATTTATTCAAATGTAATTTGTTTGTGTATGACTATCTCTTAAAAAAAACATTTTACAAGAATATGATATATGGCAATATTTTAGCTCTTCTAGTCAACAACATAAGCCTCGAAGAAAGTTTTTTGCTAAAATCAACATCTTAGAAAATAATTAAGAAAATAACAACAAAATACCAAACATTTTATTTACGTTTTATATATATAAAAGGGGATTGAATGTCAAGTGACCCAATTTTGACATCGATGTTTTTCGATTTGGATGAAATTTACACCACGCTAATATAGATAGATAGATTTTTAGGTAATTTTACCTATGGTTTTTTTAGTGTGTACTTACATTTCTCGATTCGATACGTTAACCAATCGAATTCTAATTCTCCTGATAAAACGTTATCTATATTTTCATTTAATTGGTTTAAATTATACAATATCCTATTTCCATAGCGGTTTAATGCTTCGATTTCCATTTTTTTTATATTTTATCTAAATAAAACAAAACAAATAAAACAAAAAAATATTTTTTAAAAAGATTGATTAAATAGCTATCTAAGCTACTTGGGACAAATTTTGCTAACACCAATAGGTAATAAGTTACATGGATGAGAAAGAACACCTGTATGGCCAAAATTTCAAACTTTGACCTCCTCTAACTCAGAAACTTTTTGACCGATCTTGTTGAAAATTTGTGTCTAAACTACTATCTAATAGGACTAACCTTGGTGTAAATTTCATCCAAATCGAAAAAACATCGATGTCAAAATTGGGTCACTTGACATTAAATCCCCCTTTTATATATATAAAACGTAAATAAAATGTTTGGTATTTTGTTGTTATTTTCTTAATTATTTTCTAAGATGTTGATTTTAGCAAAAAACTTTCTTCGAGGCTTATGTTGTTGACTAGAAGAGCTAAAATATTGCCATATATCATATTCTTGTAAAATGTTTTTTTTAAGAGATAGTCATACACAAACAAATTACATTTGAATAAATGGCTTGATGGCAAACTTTGAGGGGCGGACGCCCCCCCTAAAAGACAACTTATCGCTACGAAATTTTTTTGTATTTTTTTTTTACATAAAACTGAACCGATTTGGGGTGGGAGAGTATAAGAAATCAAAAAAAAAAAGTTCTCCATACAACTAACGGCCACGCTAATATAGATAGATAGATTTTTAGGTAATTTTACCTATGGTTTTTTTAGTGTGTACTTACATTTCTCGATTCGATACGTAAACCAATCGAATTCTAATTCTCCTGATAAAACGTTATCTATATTTTCATTTAATTGGTTTAAATTATACAATATCCTATTTCCATAGCGGTTTAATGCTTCGATTTCCATTTTTTTTATATTTTATCTAAATAAAACAAAACAAATAAAACAAAAAAATATTTTTTAAAAAGATTGATTAAATAGCTATCTAAGCTACTTGGGACAAATTTTGCTAACACCAATAGGTAATAAGTTACATGGATGAGAAAGAACACCTGTATGGCCAAAATTTCAAACTTTGACCTCCTCTAACTCAGAAACTTTTTGACCGATCTTGTTGAAAATTTGTGTCTAAACTACTATCTAATAGGACTAACCTTGGTGTAAATTTCATCCAAATCGAAAAACATCGATGTCAAAATTGGGTCACTTGACATTAAATCCCCCTTTTATATATATAAAACGTAAATAAAATGTTTGGTATTTTGTTGTTATTTTCTTAATTATTTTCTAAGATGTTGATTTTAGCAAAAAACTTTCTTCGAGGCTTATGTTGTTGACTAGAAGAGCTAAAATATTGCCATATATCATATTCTTGTAAAATGTTTTTTTTAAGAGATAGTCATACACAAACAAATTACATTTGAATAAATGGCTTGATGGCAAACTTTGAGGGGCGGACGCCCCCCCTAAAAGACAACTTATCGCTACGAAATTTTTTTGTATTTTTTTTTTACATAAAACTGAACCGATTTGGGGTGGGAGAGTATAAGAAATCAAAAAAAAAAAGTTCTCCATACAACTAACGGCCACGCTAATATAGATAGATAGATTTTTAGGTAATTTTACCTATGGTTTTTTTAGTGTGTACTTACATTTCTCGATTCGATACGTAAACCAATCGAATTCTAATTCTCCTGATAAAACGTTATCTATATTTTCATTTAATTGGTTTAAATTATACAATATCCTATTTCCATAGCGGTTTAATGCTTCGATTTCCATTTTTTTTATATTTTATCTAAATAAAACAAAACAAATAAAACAAAAAAATATTTTTTAAAAAGATTGATTAAATAGCTATCTAAGCTACTTGGGACAAATTTTGCTAACACCAATAGGTAATAAGTTACATGGATGAGAAAGAACACCTGTATTGCCAAAATTTCAAACTTTGACCTCCTCTAACTCAGAAACTTTTTGACCGATCTTGTTGAAAATTTGTGTCTAAACTACTATCTAATAGGACTAACCTTGGTGTAAATTTCATCCAAATCGAAAAACATCGATGTCAAAATTGGGTCACTTGACATTAAATCCCCCTTTTATATATATAAAACGTAAATAAAATGTTTGGTATTTTGTTGTTATTTTCTTAATTATTTTCTAAGATGTTGATTTTAGCAAAAAACTTTCTTCGAGGCTTATGTTGTTGACTAGAAGAGCTAAAATATTGCCATATATCATATTCTTGTAAAATGTTTTTTTTAAGAGATAGTCATACACAAACAAATTACATTTGAATAAATGGCTTGATGGCAAACTTTGAGGGGCGGACGCCCCCCCTAAAAGACAACTTATCGCTACGAAATTTTTTCGTATTTTTTTTTTACATAAAACTGAACCGATTTGGGGTGGGAGAGTATAAGAAATCAAAAAAAAAAAGTTCTCCATACAACTAACGGCCACGCTAATATAGATAGATAGATTTTTAGGTAATTTTACCTATGGTTTTTTTAGTGTGTACTTACATTTCTCGATTCGATACGTAAACCAATCGAATTCTAATTCTCCTGATAAAACGTTATCTATATTTTCATTTAATTGGTTTAAATTATACAATATCCTATTTCCATAGCGGTTTAATGCTTCGATTTCCATTTTTTTTATATTTTATCTAAATAAAACAAAACAAATAAAACAAAAAAATATTTTTTAAAAAGATTGATTAAATAGCTATCTAAGCTACTTGGGACAAATTTTGCTAACACCAATAGGTAATAAGTTACATGGATGAGAAAGAACACCTGTATTGCCAAAATTTCAAACTTTGACCTCCTCTAACTCAGAAACTTTTTGACCGATCTTGTTGAAAATTTGTGTCTAAACTACTATCTAATAGGACTAACCTTGGTGTAAATTTCATCCAAATCGAAAAACATCGATGTCAAAATTGGGTCACTTGACATTAAATCCCCCTTTTATATATATAAAACGTAAATAAAATGTTTGGTATTTTGTTGTTATTTTCTTAATTATTTTCTAAGATGTTGATTTTAGCAAAAAACTTTCTTCGAGGCTTATGTTGTTGACTAGAAGAGCTAAAATATTGCCATATATCATATTCTTGTAAAATGTTTTTTTTAAGAGATAGTCATACACAAACAAATTACATTTGAATAAATGGCTTGATGGCAAACTTTGAGGGGCGGACGCCCCCCCTAAAAGACAACTTATCGCTACGAAATTTTTTTGTATTTTTTTTTACATAAAACTGAACCGATTTGGGGTGGGAGAGTATAAGAAATCAAAAAAAAAAAGTTCTCCATACAACTAACGGCCACGCTAATATAGATAGATAGATTTTTAGGTAATTTTACCTATGGTTTTTTTAGTGTGTACTTACATTTCTCGATTCGATACGTAAACCAATCGAATTCTAATTCTCCTGATAAAACGTTATCTATATTTTCATTTAATTGGTTTAAATTATACAATATCCTATTTCCATAGCGGTTTAATGCTTCGATTTCCATTTTTTTTATATTTTATCTAAATAAAACAAAACAAATAAAACAAAAAAATATTTTTTAAAAAGATTGATTAAATAGCTATCTAAGCTACTTGGGACAAATTTTGCTAACACCAATAGGTAATAAGTTACATGGATGAGAAAGAACACCTGTATTGCCAAAATTTCAAACTTTGACCTCCTCTAACTCAGAAACTTTTTGACCGATCTTGTTGAAAATTTGTGTCTAAACTACTATCTAATAGGACTAACCTTGGTGTAAATTTCATCCAAATCGAAAAACATCGATGTCAAAATTGGGTCACTTGACATTAAATCCCCCTTTTATATATATAAAACGTAAATAAAATGTTTGGTATTTTGTTGTTATTTTCTTAATTATTTTCTAAGATGTTGATTTTAGCAAAAAACTTTCTTCGAGGCTTATGTTGTTGACTAGAAGAGCTATAATATTGCCATATATCATATTCTTGTAAAATGTTTTTTTTAAGAGATAGTCATACACAAACAAATTACATTTGAATAAATGGCTTGATGGCAAACTTTGAGGGGCGGACGCCCCCCCTAAAAGACAACTTATCGCTACGAAATTTTTTTGTATTTTTTTTTTACATAAAACTGAACCGATTTGGGGTGGGAGAGTATAAGAAATCAAAAAAAAAAAGTTCTCCATACAACTAACGGCCACGCTAATATAGATAGATAGATTTTTAGGTAATTTTACCTATGGTTTTTTTAGTGTGTACTTACATTTCTCGATTCGATACGTAAACCAATCGAATTCTAATTCTCCTGATAAAACGTTATCTATATTTTCATTTAATTGGTTTAAATTATACAATATCCTATTTCCATAGCGGTTTAATGCTTCGATTTCCATTTTTTTTATATTTTATCTAAATAAAACAAAACAAATAAAACAAAAAAATATTTTTTAAAAAGATTGATTAAATAGCTATCTAAGCTACTTGGGACAAATTTTGCTAACACCAATAGGTAATAAGTTACATGGATGAGAAAGAACACCTGTATGGCCAAAATTTCAAACTTTGACCTCCTCTAACTCAGAAACTTTTTGACCGATCTTGTTGAAAATTTGTGTCTAAACTACTATCTAATAGGACTAACCTTGGTGTAAATTTCATCCAAATCGAAAAACATCGATGTCAAAATTGGGTCACTTGACATTAAATCCCCCTTTTATATATATAAAACGTAAATAAAATGTTTGGTATTTTGTTGTTATTTTCTTAATTATTTTCTAAGATGTTGATTTTAGCAAAAAACTTTCTTCGAGGCTTATGTTGTTGACTAGAAGAGCTATAATATTGCCATATATCATATTCTTGTAAAATGTTTTTTTTAAGAGATAGTCATACACAAACAAATTACATTTGAATAAATGGCTTGATGGCAAACTTTGAGGGGCGGACGCCCCCCCCTAAAAGACAACTTATCGCTACGAAATTTTTTTGTATTTTTTTTTTACATAAAACTGAACCGATTTGGGGTGGGAGAGTATAAGAAAATTAAAAAAAAAAAGTTCTCCATACAACTAACGGCCACGCTAATATAGATAGATAGATTTTTAGGTAATTTTACCTATGGTTTTTTTAGTGTGTACTTACATTTCTCGATTCGATACGTAAACCAATCGAATTCTAATTCTCCTGATAAAACGTTATCTATATTTTCATTTAATTGGTTTAAATTATACAATATCCTATTTCCATAGCGGTTTAATGCTTCGATTTCCATTTTTTTTATATTTTATCTAAATAAAACAAAACAAATAAAACAAAAAAATATTTTTTAAAAAGATTGATTAAATAGCTATCTAAGCTACTTGGGACAAATTTTGCTAACACCAATAGGTAATAAGTTACATGGATGAGAAAGAACACCTGTATGGCCAAAATTTCAAACTTTGACCTCCTCTAACTCAGAAACTTTTTGACCGATCTTGTTGAAAATTTGTGTCTAAACTACTATCTAATAGGACTAACCTTGGTGTAAATTTCATCCAAATCGAAAAACATCGATGTCAAAATTGGGTCACTTGACATTAAATCCCCCTTTTATATATATAAAACGTAAATAAAATGTTTGGTATTTTGTTGTTATTTTCTTAATTATTTTCTAAGATGTTGATTTTAGCAAAAAACTTTCTTCGAGGCTTATGTTGTTGACTAGAAGAGCTAAAATATTGCCATATATCATATTCTTGTAAAATGTTTTTTTTAAGAGATAGTCATACACAAACAAATTACATTTGAATAAATGGCTTGATGGCAAACTTTGAGGGGCGGACGCCCCCCCTAAAAGACAACTTATCGCTACGAAATTTTTTTGTATTTTTTTTTTACATAAAACTGAACCGATTTGGGGTGGGAGAGTATAAGAAATCAAAAAAAAAAAGTTCTCCATACAACTAACGGCCACGCTAATATAGATAGATAGATTTTTAGGTAATTTTACCTATGGTTTTTTTAGTGTGTACTTACATTTCTCGATTCGATACGTAAACCAATCGAATTCTAATTCTCCTGATAAAACGTTATCTATATTTTCATTTAATTGGTTTAAATTATACAATATCCTATTTCCATAGCGGTTTAATGCTTCGATTTCCATTTTTTTTATATTTTATCTAAATAAAACAAAACAAATAAAACAAAAAAATATTTTTTAAAAAGATTGATTAAATAGCTATCTAAGCTACTTGGGACAAATTTTGCTAACACCAATAGGTAATAAGTTACATGGATGAGAAAGAACACCTGTATTGCCAAAATTTCAAACTTTGACCTCCTCTAACTCAGAAACTTTTTGACCGATCTTGTTGAAAATTTGTGTCTAAACTACTATCTAATAGGACTAACCTTGGTGTAAATTTCATCCAAATCGAAAAACATCGATGTCAAAATTGGGTCACTTGACATTAAATCCCCCTTTTATATATATAAAACGTAAATAAAATGTTTGGTATTTTGTTGTTATTTTCTTAATTATTTTCTAAGATGTTGATTTTAGCAAAAAACTTTCTTCGAGGCTTATGTTGTTGACTAGAAGAGCTAAAATATTGCCATATATCATATTCTTGTAAAATGTTTTTTTTAAGAGATAGTCATACACAAACAAATTACATTTGAATAAATGGCTTGATGGCAAACTTTGAGGGGCGGACGCCCCCCCTAAAAGACAACTTATCGCTACGAAATTTTTTTGTATTTTTTTTTTACATAAAACTGAACCGATTTGGGGTGGGAGAGTATAAGAAATCAAAAAAAAAAAGTTCTCCATACAACTAACGGCCACGCTAATATAGATAGATAGATTTTTAGGTAATTTTACCTATGGTTTTTTTAGTGTGTACTTACATTTCTCGATTCGATACGTAAACCAATCGAATTCTAATTCTCCTGATAAAACGTTATCTATATTTTCATTTAATTGGTTTAAATTATACAATATCCTATTTCCATAGCGGTTTAATGCTTCGATTTCCATTTTTTTTATATTTTATCTAAATAAAACAAAACAAATAAAACAAAAAAATATTTTTTAAAAAGATTGATTAAATAGCTATCTAAGCTACTTGGGACAAATTTTGCTAACACCAATAGGTAATAAGTTACATGGATGAGAAAGAACACCTGTATTGCCAAAATTTCAAACTTTGACCTCCTCTAACTCAGAAACTTTTTGACCGATCTTGTTGAAAATTTGTGTCTAAACTACTATCTAATAGGACTAACCTTGGTGTAAATTTCATCCAAATCGAAAAACATCGATGTCAAAATTGGGTCACTTGACATTAAATCCCCCTTTTATATATATAAAACGTAAATAAAATGTTTGGTATTTTGTTGTTATTTTCTTAATTATTTTCTAAGATGTTGATTTTAGCAAAAAACTTTCTTCGAGGCTTATGTTGTTGACTAGAAGAGCTAAAATATTGCCATATATCATATTCTTGTAAAATGTTTTTTTTTAAGAGATAGTCATACACAAACAAATTACATTTGAATAAATGGCTTGATGGCAAACTTTGAGGGGCGGACGCCCCCCCTAAAAGACAACTTATCGCTACGAAATTTTTTTGTATTTTTTTTTTACATAAAACTGAACCGATTTGGGGTGGGAGAGTATAAGAAATCAAAAAAAAAAAGTTCTCCATACAACTAACGGCCACGCTAATATAGATAGATAGATTTTTAGGTAATTTTACCTATGGTTTTTTTAGTGTGTACTTACATTTCTCGATTCGATACGTAAACCAATCGAATTCTAATTCTCCTGATAAAACGTTATCTATATTTTCATTTAATTGGTTTAAATTATACAATATCCTATTTCCATAGCGGTTTAATGCTTCGATTTCCATTTTTTTTATATTTTATCTAAATAAAACAAAACAAATAAAACAAAAAAATATTTTTTAAAAAGATTGATTAAATAGCTATCTAAGCTACTTGGGACAAATTTTGCTAACACCAATAGGTAATAAGTTACATGGATGAGAAAGAACACCTGTATTGCCAAAATTTCAAACTTTGACCTCCTCTAACTCAGAAACTTTTTGACCGATCTTGTTGAAAATTTGTGTCTAAACTACTATCTAATAGGACTAACCTTGGTGTAAATTTCATCCAAATCGAAAAACATCGATGTCAAAATTGGGTCACTTGACATTAAATCCCCCTTTTATATATATAAAACGTAAATAAAATGTTTGGTATTTTGTTGTTATTTTCTTAATTATTTTCTAAGATGTTGATTTTAGCAAAAAACTTTCTTCGAGGCTTATGTTGTTGACTAGAAGAGCTAAAATATTGCCATATATCATATTCTTGTAAAATGTTTTTTTTAAGAGATAGTCATACACAAACAAATTACATTTGAATAAATGGCTTGATGGCAAACTTTGAGGGGCGGACGCCCCCCCTAAAAGACAACTTATCGCTACGAAATTTTTTTGTATTTTTTTTTTACATAAAACTGAACCGATTTGGGGTGGGAGAGTATAAGAAATCAAAAAAAAAAAGTTCTCCATACAACTAACGGCCACGCTAATATAGATAGATAGATTTTTAGGTAATTTTACCTATGGTTTTTTTAGTGTGTACTTACATTTCTCGATTCGATACGTAAACCAATCGAATTCTAATTCTCCTGATAAAACGTTATCTATATTTTCATTTAATTGGTTTAAATTATACAATATCCTATTTCCATAGCGGTTTAATGCTTCGATTTCCATTTTTTTTATATTTTATCTAAATAAAACAAAACAAATAAAACAAAAAAATATTTTTTAAAAAGATTGATTAAATAGCTATCTAAGCTACTTGGGACAAATTTTGCTAACACCAATAGGTAATAAGTTACATGGATGAGAAAGAACACCTGTATTGCCAAAATTTCAAACTTTGACCTCCTCTAACTCAGAAACTTTTTGACCGATCTTGTTGAAAATTTGTGTCTAAACTACTATCTAATAGGACTAACCTTGGTGTAAATTTCATCCAAATCGAAAAACATCGATGTCAAAATTGGGTCACTTGACATTAAATCCCCCTTTTATATATATAAAACGTAAATAAAATGTTTGGTATTTTGTTGTTATTTTCTTAATTATTTTCTAAGATGTTGATTTTAGCAAAAAACTTTCTTCGAGGCTTATGTTGTTGACTAGAAGAGCTAAAATATTGCCATATATCATATTCTTGTAAAATGTTTTTTTTAAGAGATAGTCATACACAAACAAATTACATTTGAATAAATGGCTTGATGGCAAACTTTGAGGGGCGGACGCCCCCCCTAAAAGACAACTTATCGCTACGAAATTTTTTTGTATTTTTTTTTTACATAAAACTGAACCGATTTGGGGTGGGAGAGTATAAGAAATCAAAAAAAAAAAGTTCTCCATACAACTAACGGCCACGCTAATATAGATAGATAGATTTTTAGGTAATTTTACCTATGGTTTTTTTAGTGTGTACTTACATTTCTCGATTCGATACGTAAACCAATCGAATTCTAATTCTCCTGATAAAACGTTATCTATATTTTCATTTAATTGGTTTAAATTATACAATATCCTATTTCCATAGCGGTTTAATGCTTCGATTTCCATTTTTTTTATATTTTATCTAAATAAAACAAAACAAATAAAACAAAAAAATATTTTTTAAAAAGATTGATTAAATAGCTATCTAAGCTACTTGGGACAAATTTTGCTAACACCAATAGGTAATAAGTTACATGGATGAGAAAGAACACCTGTATGGCCAAAATTTCAAACTTTGACCTCCTCTAACTCAGAAACTTTTTGACCGATCTTGTTGAAAATTTGTGTCTAAACTACTATCTAATAGGACTAACCTTGGTGTAAATTTCATCCAAATCGAAAAACATCGATGTCAAAATTGGGTCACTTGACATTAAATCCCCCTTTTATATATATAAAACGTAAATAAAATGTTTGGTATTTTGTTGTTATTTTCTTAATTATTTTCTAAGATGTTGATTTTAGCAAAAAACTTTCTTCGAGGCTTATGTTGTTGACTAGAAGAGCTAAAATATTGCCATATATCATATTCTTGTAAAATGTTTTTTTTAAGAGATAGTCATACACAAACAAATTACATTTGAATAAATGGCTTGATGGCAAACTTTGAGGGGCGGACGCCCCCCCTAAAAGACAACTTATCGCTACGAAATTTTTTTGTATTTTTTTTTTACATAAAACTGAACCGATTTGGGGTGGGAGAGTATAAGAAATAAAAAAAAAAAAGTTCTCCATACAACTAACGGCCACGCTAATATAGATAGATAGATTTTTAGGTAATTTTACCTATGGTTTTTTTAGTGTGTACTTACATTTCTCGATTCGATACGTAAACCAATCGAATTCTAATTCTCCTGATAAAACGTTATCTATATTTTCATTTAATTGGTTTAAATTATACAATATCCTATTTCCATAGCGGTTTAATGCTTCGATTTCCATTTTTTTTATATTTTATCTAAATAAAACAAAACAAATAAAACAAAAAAATATTTTTTAAAAAGATTGATTAAATAGCTATCTAAGCTACTTGGGACAAATTTTGCTAACACCAATAGGTAATAAGTTACATGGATGAGAAAGAACACCTGTATGGCCAAAATTTCAAACTTTGACCTCCTCTAACTCAGAAACTTTTTGACCGATCTTGTTGAAAATTTGTGTCTAAACTACTATCTAATAGGACTAACCTTGGTGTAAATTTCATCCAAATCGAAAAACATCGATGTCAAAATTGGGTCACTTGACATTAAATCCCCCTTTTATATATATAAAACGTAAATAAAATGTTTGGTATTTTGTTGTTATTTTCTTAATTATTTTCTAAGATGTTGATTTTAGCAAAAAACTTTCTTCGAGGCTTATGTTGTTGACTAGAAGAGCTAAAATATTGCCATATATCATATTCTTGTAAAATGTTTTTTTTAAGAGATAGTCATACACAAACAAATTACATTTGAATAAATGGCTTGATGGCAAACTTTGAGGGGCGGACGCCCCCCCTAAAAGACAACTTATCGCTACGAAATTTTTTTGTATTTTTTTTTTACATAAAACTGAACCGATTTGGGGTGGGAGAGTATAAGAAATCAAAAAAAAAAAGTTCTCCATACAACTAACGGCCACGCTAATATAGATAGATAGATTTTTAGGTAATTTTACCTATGGTTTTTTTAGTGTGTACTTACATTTCTCGATTCGATACGTAAACCAATCGAATTCTAATTCTCCTGATAAAACGTTATCTATATTTTCATTTAATTGGTTTAAATTATACAATATCCTATTTCCATAGCGGTTTAATGCTTCGATTTCCATTTTTTTTATATTTTATCTAAATAAAACAAAACAAATAAAACAAAAAAATATTTTTTAAAAAGATTGATTAAATAGCTATCTAAGCTACTTGGGACAAATTTTGCTAACACCAATAGGTAATAAGTTACATGGATGAGAAAGAACACCTGTATTGCCAAAATTTCAAACTTTGACCTCCTCTAACTCAGAAACTTTTTGACCGATCTTGTTGAAAATTTGTGTCTAAACTACTATCTAATAGGACTAACCTTGGTGTAAATTTCATCCAAATCGAAAAACATCGATGTCAAAATTGGGTCACTTGACATTAAATCCCCCTTTTATATATATAAAACGTAAATAAAATGTTTGGTATTTTGTTGTTATTTTCTTAATTATTTTCTAAGATGTTGATTTTAGCAAAAAACTTTCTTCGAGGCTTATGTTGTTGACTAGAAGAGCTAAAATATTGCCATATATCATATTCTTGTAAAATGTTTTTTTTTAAGAGATAGTCATACACAAACAAATTACATTTGAATAAATGGCTTGATGGCAAACTTTGAGGGGCGGACGCCCCCCCTAAAAGACAACTTATCGCTACGAAATTTTTTTGTATTTTTTTTTTACATAAAACTGAACCGATTTGGGGTGGGAGAGTATAAGAAATCAAAAAAAAAAAGTTCTCCATACAACTAACGGCCACGCTAATATAGATAGATAGATTTTTAGGTAATTTTACCTATGGTTTTTTTAGTGTGTACTTACATTTCTCGATTCGATACGTAAACCAATCGAATTCTAATTCTCCTGATAAAACGTTATCTATATTTTCATTTAATTGGTTTAAATTATACAATATCCTATTTCCATAGCGGTTTAATGCTTCGATTTCCATTTTTTTTATATTTTATCTAAATAAAACAAAACAAATAAAACAAAAAAATATTTTTTAAAAAGATTGATTAAATAGCTATCTAAGCTACTTGGGACAAATTTTGCTAACACCAATAGGTAATAAGTTACATGGATGAGAAAGAACACCTGTATTGCCAAAATTTCAAACTTTGACCTCCTCTAACTCAGAAACTTTTTGACCGATCTTGTTGAAAATTTGTGTCTAAACTACTATCTAATAGGACTAACCTTGGTGTAAATTTCATCCAAATCGAAAAACATCGATGTCAAAATTGGGTCACTTGACATTAAATCCCCCTTTTATATATATAAAACGTAAATAAAATGTTTGGTATTTTGTTGTTATTTTCTTAATTATTTTCTAAGATGTTGATTTTAGCAAAAAACTTTCTTCGAGGCTTATGTTGTTGACTAGAAGAGCTAAAATATTGCCATATATCATATTCTTGTAAAATGTTTTTTTTAAGAGATAGTCATACACAAACAAATTACATTTGAATAAATGGCTTGATGGCAAACTTTGAGGGGCGGACGCCCCCCCTAAAAGACAACTTATCGCTACGAAATTTTTTTGTATTTTTTTTTTACATAAAACTGAACCGATTTGGGGTGGGAGAGTATAAGAAATCAAAAAAAAAAAGTTCTCCATACAACTAACGGCCACGCTAATATAGATAGATAGATTTTTAGGTAATTTTACCTATGGTTTTTTTAGTGTGTACTTACATTTCTCGATTCGATACGTAAACCAATCGAATTCTAATTCTCCTGATAAAACGTTATCTATATTTTCATTTAATTGGTTTAAATTATACAATATCCTATTTCCATAGCGGTTTAATGCTTCGATTTCCATTTTTTTTATATTTTATCTAAATAAAACAAAACAAATAAAACAAAAAAATATTTTTTAAAAAGATTGATTAAATAGCTATCTAAGCTACTTGGGACAAATTTTGCTAACACCAATAGGTAATAAGTTACATGGATGAGAAAGAACACCTGTATTGCCAAAATTTCAAACTTTGACCTCCTCTAACTCAGAAACTTTTTGACCGATCTTGTTGAAAATTTGTGTCTAAACTACTATCTAATAGGACTAACCTTGGTGTAAATTTCATCCAAATCGAAAAACATCGATGTCAAAATTGGGTCACTTGACATTAAATCCCCCTTTTATATATATAAAACGTAAATAAAATGTTTGGTATTTTGTTGTTATTTTCTTAATTATTTTCTAAGATGTTGATTTTAGCAAAAAACTTTCTTCGAGGCTTATGTTGTTGACTAGAAGAGCTAAAATATTGCCATATATCATATTCTTGTAAAATGTTTTTTTTTAAGAGATAGTCATACACAAACAAATTACATTTGAATAAATGGCTTGATGGCAAACTTTGAGGGGCGGACGCCCCCCCTAAAAGACAACTTATCGCTACGAAATTTTTTTGTATTTTTTTTTTACATAAAACTGAACCGATTTGGGGTGGGAGAGTATAAGAAATCAAAAAAAAAAAGTTCTCCATACAACTAACGGCCACGCTAATATAGATAGATAGATTTTTAGGTAATTTTACCTATGGTTTTTTTAGTGTGTACTTACATTTCTCGATTCGATACGTAAACCAATCGAATTCTAATTCTCCTGATAAAACGTTATCTATATTTTCATTTAATTGGTTTAAATTATACAATATCCTATTTCCATAGCGGTTTAATGCTTCGATTTCCATTTTTTTTATATTTTATCTAAATAAAACAAAACAAATAAAACAAAAAAATATTTTTTAAAAAGATTGATTAAATAGCTATCTAAGCTACTTGGGACAAATTTTGCTAACACCAATAAGTTACATGGATGAGAAAGAACACCTGTATTGCCAAAATTTCAAACTTTGACCTCCTCTAACTCAGAAACTTTTTGACCGATCTTGTTGAAAATTTGTGTCTAAACTACTATCTAATAGGACTAACCTTGGTGTAAATTTCATCCAAATCGAAAAACATCGATGTCAAAATTGGGTCACTTGACATTAAATCCCCCTTTTATATATATAAAACGTAAATAAAATGTTTGGTATTTTGTTGTTATTTTCTTAATTATTTTCTAAGATGTTGATTTTAGCAAAAAACTTTCTTCGAGGCTTATGTTGTTGACTAGAAGAGCTAAAATATTGCCATATATCATATTCTTGTAAAATGTTTTTTTTAAGAGATAGTCATACACAAACAAATTACATTTGAATAAATGGCTTGATGGCAAACTTTGAGGGGCGGACGCCCCCCCTAAAAGACAACTTATCGCTACGAAATTTTTTTGTATTTTTTTTTTACATAAAACTGAACCGATTTGGGGTGGGAGAGTATAAGAAATCAAAAAAAAAAAGTTCTCCATACAACTAACGGCCACGCTAATATAGATAGATAGATTTTTAGGTAATTTTACCTATGGTTTTTTTAGTGTGTACTTACATTTCTCGATTCGATACGTAAACCAATCGAATTCTAATTCTCCTGATAAAACGTTATCTATATTTTCATTTAATTGGTTTAAATTATACAATATCCTATTTCCATAGCGGTTTAATGCTTCGATTTCCATTTTTTTTATATTTTATCTAAATAAAACAAAACAAATAAAACAAAAAAATATTTTTTAAAAAGATTGATTAAATAGCTATCTAAGCTACTTGGGACAAATTTTGCTAACACCAATAGGTAATAAGTTACATGGATGAGAAAGAACACCTGTATGGCCAAAATTTCAAACTTTGACCTCCTCTAACTCAGAAACTTTTTGACCGATCTTGTTGAAAATTTGTGTCTAAACTACTATCTAATAGGACTAACCTTGGTGTAAATTTCATCCAAATCGAAAAACATCGATGTCAAAATTGGGTCACTTGACATTAAATCCCCCTTTTATATATATAAAACGTAAATAAAATGTTTGGTATTTTGTTGTTATTTTCTTAATTATTTTCTAAGATGTTGATTTTAGCAAAAAACTTTCTTCGAGGCTTATGTTGTTGACTAGAAGAGCTAAAATATTGCCATATATCATATTCTTGTAAAATGTTTTTTTTAAGAGATAGTCATACACAAACAAATTACATTTGAATAAATGGCTTGATGGCAAACTTTGAGGGGCGGACGCCCCCCCTAAAAGACAACTTATCGCTACGAAATTTTTTTGTATTTTTTTTTTACATAAAACTGAACCGATTTGGGGTGGGAGAGTATAAGAAATAAAAAAAAAAAAGTTCTCCATACAACTAACGGCCACGCTAATATAGATAGATAGATTTTTAGGTAATTTTACCTATGGTTTTTTTAGTGTGTACTTACATTTCTCGATTCGATACGTAAACCAATCGAATTCTAATTCTCCTGATAAAACGTTATCTATATTTTCATTTAATTGGTTTAAATTATACAATATCCTATTTCCATAGCGGTTTAATGCTTCGATTTCCATTTTTTTTATATTTTATCTAAATAAAACAAAACAAATAAAACAAAAAAATATTTTTTAAAAAGATTGATTAAATAGCTATCTAAGCTACTTGGGACAAATTTTGCTAACACCAATAGGTAATAAGTTACATGGATGAGAAAGAACACCAGTATGGCCAAAATTTCAAACTTTGACCTCCTCTAACTCAGAAACTTTTTGACCGATCTTGTTGAAAATTTGTGTCTAAACTACTATCTAATAGGACTAACCTTGGTGTAAATTTCATCCAAATCGAAAAACATCGATGTCAAAATTGGGTCACTTGACATTAAATCCCCCTTTTATATATATAAAACGTAAATAAAATGTTTGGTATTTTGTTGTTATTTTCTTAATTATTTTCTAAGATGTTGATTTTAGCAAAAAACTTTCTTCGAGGCTTATGTTGTTGACTAGAAGAGCTAAAATATTGCCATATATCATATTCTTGTAAAATGTTTTTTTTAAGAGATAGTCATACACAAACAAATTACATTTGAATAAATGGCTTGATGGCAAACTTTGAGGGGCGGACGCCCCCCCTAAAAGACAACTTATCGCTACGAAATTTTTTTGTATTTTTTTTTTACATAAAACTGAACCGATTTGGGGTGGGAGAGTATAAGAAATCAAAAAAAAAAAGTTCTCCATACAACTAACGGCCACGCTAATATAGATAGATAGATTTTTAGGTAATTTTACCTATGGTTTTTTTAGTGTGTACTTACATTTCTCGATTCGATACGTAAACCAATCGAATTCTAATTCTCCTGATAAAACGTTATCTATATTTTCATTTAATTGGTTTAAATTATACAATATCCTATTTCCATAGCGGTTTAATGCTTCGATTTCCATTTTTTTTATATTTTATCTAAATAAAACAAAACAAATAAAACAAAAAAATATTTTTTAAAAAGATTGATTAAATAGCTATCTAAGCTACTTGGGACAAATTTTGCTAACACCAATAGGTAATAAGTTACATGGATGAGAAAGAACACCTGTATTGCCAAAATTTCAAACTTTGACCTCCTCTAACTCAGAAACTTTTTGACCGATCTTGTTGAAAATTTGTGTCTAAACTACTATCTAATAGGACTAACCTTGGTGTAAATTTCATCCAAATCGAAAAACATCGATGTCAAAATTGGGTCACTTGACATTAAATCCCCCTTTTATATATATAAAACGTAAATAAAATGTTTGGTATTTTGTTGTTATTTTCTTAATTATTTTCTAAGATGTTGATTTTAGCAAAAAACTTTCTTCGAGGCTTATGTTGTTGACTAGAAGAGCTAAAATATTGCCATATATCATATTCTTGTAAAATGTTTTTTTTAAGAGATAGTCATACACAAACAAATTACATTTGAATAAATGGCTTGATGGCAAACTTTGAGGGGCGGACGCCCCCCCTAAAAGACAACTTATCGCTACGAAATTTTTTTGTATTTTTTTTTTACATAAAACTGAACCGATTTGGGGTGGGAGAGTATAAGAAATAAAAAAAAAAAAGTTCTCCATACAACTAACGGCCACGCTAATATAGATAGATAGATTTTTAGGTAATTTTACCTATGGTTTTTTTAGTGTGTACTTACATTTCTCGATTCGATACGTAAACCAATCGAATTCTAATTCTCCTGATAAAACGTTATCTATATTTTCATTTAATTGGTTTAAATTATACAATATCCTATTTCCATAGCGGTTTAATGCTTCGATTTCCATTTTTTTTATATTTTATCTAAATAAAACAAAACAAATAAAACAAAAAAATATTTTTTAAAAAGATTGATTAAATAGCTATCTAAGCTACTTGGGACAAATTTTGCTAACACCAATAGGTAATAAGTTACATGGATGAGAAAGAACACCTGTATTGCCAAAATTTCAAACTTTGACCTCCTCTAACTCAGAAACTTTTTGACCGATCTTGTTGAAAATTTGTGTCTAAACTACTATCTAATAGGACTAACCTTGGTGTAAATTTCATCCAAATCGAAAAACATCGATGTCAAAATTGGGTCACTTGACATTAAATCCCCCTTTTATATATATAAAACGTAAATAAAATGTTTGGTATTTTGTTGTTATTTTCTTAATTATTTTCTAAGATGTTGATTTTAGCAAAAAACTTTCTTCGAGGCTTATGTTGTTGACTAGAAGAGCTAAAATATTGCCATATATCATATTCTTGTAAAAGATTAAGAGATAGTCATACACAAACAAATTACATTTGAATAAATGGCTTGATGGCAAACTTTGAGGGGCGGACGCCCCCCCTAAAAGACAACTTATCGCTACGAAATTTTTTTGTATTTTTTTTTTACATAAAACTGAACCGATTTGGGGTGGGAGAGTATAAGAAATCAAAAAAAAAAAGTTCTCCATACAACTAACGGCCACGCTAATATAGATAGATAGATTTTTAGGTAATTTTACCTATGGTTTTTTTAGTGTGTACTTACATTTCTCGATTCGATACGTAAACCAATCGAATTCTAATTCTCCTGATAAAACGTTATCTATATTTTCATTTAATTGGTTTAAATTATACAATATCCTATTTCCATAGCGGTTTAATGCTTCGATTTCCATTTTTTTTATATTTTATCTAAATAAAACAAAACAAATAAAACAAAAAAATATTTTTTAAAAAGATTGATTAAATAGCTATCTAAGCTACTTGGGACAAATTTTGCTAACACCAATAGGTAATAAGTTACATGGATGAGAAAGAACACCTGTATGGCCAAAATTTCAAACTTTGACCTCCTCTAACTCAGAAACTTTTTGACCGATCTTGTTGAAAATTTGTGTCTAAACTACTATCTAATAGGACTAACCTTGGTGTAAATTTCATCCAAATCGAAAAACATCGATGTCAAAATTGGGTCACTTGACATTAAATCCCCCTTTTATATATATAAAACGTAAATAAAATGTTTGGTATTTTGTTGTTATTTTCTTAATTATTTTCTAAGATGTTGATTTTAGCAAAAAACTTTCTTCGAGGCTTATGTTGTTGACTAGAAGAGCTAAAATATTGCCATATATCATATTCTTGTAAAATGTTTTTTTTAAGAGATAGTCATACACAAACAAATTACATTTGAATAAATGGCTTGATGGCAAACTTTGAGGGGCGGACGCCCCCCCTAAAAGACAACTTATCGCTACGAAATTTTTTTGTATTTTTTTTTTACATAAAACTGAACCGATTTGGGGTGGGAGAGTATAAGAAATCAAAAAAAAAAAGTTCTCCATACAACTAACGGCCACGCTAGTATAGATAGATAGATTTTTAGGTAATTTTACCTATGGTTTTTTTAGTGTGTACTTACATTTCTCGATTCGATACGTAAACCAATCGAATTCTAATTCTCCTGATAAAACGTTATCTATATTTTCATTTAATTGGTTTAAATTATACAATATCCTATTTCCATAGCGGTTTAATGCTTCGATTTCCATTTTTTTTATATTTTATCTAAATAAAACAAAACAAATAAAACAAAAAAATATTTTTTAAAAAGATTGATTAAATAGCTATCTAAGCTACTTGGGACAAATTTTGCTAACACCAATAGGTAATAAGTTACATGGATGAGAAAGAACACCTGTATGGCCAAAATTTCAAACTTTGACCTCCTCTAACTCAGAAACTTTTTGACCGATCTTGTTGAAAATTTGTGTCTAAACTACTATCTAATAGGACTAACCTTGGTGTAAATTTCATCCAAATCGAAAAACATCGATGTCAAAATTGGGTCACTTGACATTAAATCCCCCTTTTATATATATAAAACGTAAATAAAATGTTTGGTATTTTGTTGTTATTTTCTTAATTATTTTCTAAGATGTTGATTTTAGCAAAAAACTTTCTTCGAGGCTTATGTTGTTGACTAGAAGAGCTAAAATATTGCCATATATCATATTCTTGTAAAATGTTTTTTTTAAGAGATAGTCATACACAAACAAATTACATTTGAATAAATGGCTTGATGGCAAACTTTGAGGGGCGGACGCCCCCCCTAAAAGACAACTTATCGCTACGAAATTTTTTTGTATTTTTTTTTTACATAAAACTGAACCGATTTGGGGTGGGAGAGTATAAGAAATCAAAAAAAAAAGTTCTCCATACAACTAACGGCCACGCTAATATAGATAGATAGATTTTTAGGTAATTTTACCTATGGTTTTTTTAGTGTGTACTTACATTTCTCGATTCGATACGTAAACCAATCGAATTCTAATTCTCCTGATAAAACGTTATCTATATTTTCATTTAATTGGTTTAAATTATACAATATCCTATTTCCATAGCGGTTTAATGCTTCGATTTCCATTTTTTTTATATTTTATCTAAATAAAACAAAACAAATAAAACAAAAAAATATTTTTTAAAAAGATTGATTAAATAGCTATCTAAGCTACTTGGGACAAATTTTGCTAACACCAATAGGTAATAAGTTACATGGATGAGAAAGAACACCTGTATGGCCAAAATTTCAAACTTTGACCTCCTCTAACTCAGAAACTTTTTGACCGATCTTGTTGAAAATTTGTGTCTAAACTACTATCTAATAGGACTAACCTTGGTGTAAATTTCATCCAAATCGAAAAACATCGATGTCAAAATTGGGTCACTTGACATTAAATCCCCCTTTTATATATATAAAACGTAAATAAAATGTTTGGTATTTTGTTGTTATTTTCTTAATTATTTTCTAAGATGTTGATTTTAGCAAAAAACTTTCTTCGAGGCTTATGTTGTTGACTAGAAGAGCTAAAATATTGCCATATATCATATTCTTGTAAAATGTTTTTTTTAAGAGATAGTCATACACAAACAAATTACATTTGAATAAATGGCTTGATGGCAAACTTTGAGGGGCGGACGCCCCCCCTAAAAGACAACTTATCGCTACGAAATTTTTTTGTATTTTTTTTTTACATAAAACTGAACCGATTTGGGGTGGGAGAGTATAAGAAATAAAAAAAAAAAGTTCTCCATACAACTAACGGCCACGCTAATATAGATAGATAGATTTTTAGGTAATTTTACCTATGGTTTTTTTAGTGTGTACTTACATTTCTCGATTCGATACGTAAACCAATCGAATTCTAATTCTCCTGATAAAACGTTATCTATATTTTCATTTAATTGGTTTAAATTATACAATACCCTATTTCCATAGCGGTTTAATGCTTCGATTTCCATTTTTTTTATATTTTATCTAAATAAAACAAAACAAATAAAACAAAAAAATATTTTTTAAAAAGATTGATTAAATAGCTATCTAAGCTACTTGGGACAAATTTTGCTAACACCAATAGGTAATAAGTTACATGGATGAGAAAGAACACCTGTATGGCCAAAATTTCAAACTTTGACCTCCTCTAACTCAGAAACTTTTTGACCGATCTTGTTGAAAATTTGTGTCTAAACTACTATCTAATAGGACTAACCTTGGTGTAAATTTCATCCAAATCGAAAAACATCGATGTCAAAATTGGGTCACTTGACATTAAATCCCCCTTTTATATATATAAAACGTAAATAAAATGTTTGGTATTTTGTTGTTATTTTCTTAATTATTTTCTAAGATGTTGATTTTAGCAAAAAACTTTCTTCGAGGCTTATGTTGTTGACTAGAAGAGCTAAAATATTGCCATATATCATATTCTTGTAAAATGTTTTTTTTAAGAGATAGTCATACACAAACAAATTACATTTGAATAAATGGCTTGATGGCAAACTTTGAGGGGCGGACGCCCCCCCTAAAAGACAACTTATCGCTACGAAATTTTTTTGTATTTTTTTTTTACATAAAACTGAACCGATTTGGGGTGGGAGAGTATAAGAAATCAAAAAAAAAAAGTTCTCCATACAACTAACGGCCACGCTAATATAGATAGATAGATTTTTAGGTAATTTTACCTATGGTTTTTTTAGTGTGTACTTACATTTCTCGATTCGATACGTAAACCAATCGAATTCTAATTCTCCTGATAAAACGTTATCTATATTTTCATTTAATTGGTTTAAATTATACAATATCCTATTTCCATAGCGGTTTAATGCTTCGATTTCCATTTTTTTTATATTTTATCTAAATAAAACAAAACAAATAAAACAAAAAAATATTTTTTAAAAAGATTGATTAAATAGCTATCTAAGCTACTTGGGACAAATTTTGCTAACACCAATAGGTAATAAGTTACATGGATGAGAAAGAACACCTGTATTGCCAAAATTTCAAACTTTGACCTCCTCTAACTCAGAAACTTTTTGACCGATCTTGTTGAAAATTTGTGTCTAAACTACTATCTAATAGGACTAACCTTGGTGTAAATTTCATCCAAATCGAAAAACATCGATGTCAAAATTGGGTCACTTGACATTAAATCCCCCTTTTATATATATAAAACGTAAATAAAATGTTTGGTATTTTGTTGTTATTTTCTTAATTATTTTCTAAGATGTTGATTTTAGCAAAAAACTTTCTTCGAGGCTTATGTTGTTGACTAGAAGAGCTAAAATATTGCCATATATCATATTCTTGTAAAATGTTTTTTTTAAGAGATAGTCATACACAAACAAATTACATTTGAATAAATGGCTTGATGGCAAACTTTGAGGGGCGGACGCCCCCCCTAAAAGACAACTTATCGCTACGAAATTTTTTTGTATTTTTTTTTTACATAAAACTGAACCGATTTGGGGTGGGAGAGTATAAGAAATCAAAAAAAAAAAGTTCTCCATACAACTAACGGCCACGCTAATATAGATAGATAGATTTTTAGGTAATTTTACCTATGGTTTTTTTAGTGTGTACTTACATTTCTCGATTCGATACGTAAACCAATCGAATTCTAATTCTCCTGATAAAACGTTATCTATATTTTCATTTAATTGGTTTAAATTATACAATATCCTATTTCCATAGCGGTTTAATGCTTCGATTTCCATTTTTTTTATATTTTATCTAAATAAAACAAAACAAATAAAACAAAAAAATATTTTTTAAAAAGATTGATTAAATAGCTATCTAAGCTACTTGGGACAAATTTTGCTAACACCAATAGGTAATAAGTTACATGGATGAGAAAGAACACCTGTATTGCCAAAATTTCAAACTTTGACCTCCTCTAACTCAGAAACTTTTTGACCGATCTTGTTGAAAATTTGTGTCTAAACTACTATCTAATAGGACTAACCTTGGTGTAAATTTCATCCAAATCGAAAAACATCGATGTCAAAATTGGGTCACTTGACATTAAATCCCCCTTTTATATATATAAAACGTAAATAAAATGTTTGGTATTTTGTTGTTATTTTCTTAATTATTTTCTAAGATGTTGATTTTAGCAAAAAACTTTCTTCGAGGCTTATGTTGTTGACTAGAAGAGCTAAAATATTGCCATATATCATATTCTTGTAAAATGTTTTTTTTAAGAGATAGTCATACACAAACAAATTACATTTGAATAAATGGCTTGATGGCAAACTTTGAGGGGCGGACGCCCCCCCTAAAAGACAACTTATCGCTACGAAATTTTTTTGTATTTTTTTTTTACATAAAACTGAACCGATTTGGGGTGGGAGAGTATAAGAAATCAAAAAAAAAAAGTTCTCCATACAACTAACGGCCACGCTAATATAGATAGATAGATTTTTAGGTAATTTTACCTATGGTTTTTTTAGTGTGTACTTACATTTCTCGATTCGATACGTAAACCAATCGAATTCTAATTCTCCTGATAAAACGATATCTATATTTTCATTTAATTGGTTTAAATTATACAATATCCTATTTCCATAGCGGTTTAATGCTTCGATTTCCATTTTTTTTATATTTTATCTAAATAAAACAAAACAAATAAAACAAAAAAATATTTTTTAAAAAGATTGATTAAATAGCTATCTAAGCTACTTGGGACAAATTTTGCTAACACCAATAGGTAATAAGTTACATGGATGAGAAAGAACACCTGTATGGCCAAAATTTCAAACTTTGACCTCCTCTAACTCAGAAACTTTTTGACCGATCTTGTTGAAAATTTGTGTCTAAACTACTATCTAATAGGACTAACCTTGGTGTAAATTTCATCCAAATCGAAAAACATCGATGTCAAAATTGGGTCACTTGACATTAAATCCCCCTTTTATATATATAAAACGTAAATAAAATGTTTGGTATTTTGTTGTTATTTTCTTAATTATTTTCTAAGATGTTGATTTTAGCAAAAAACTTTCTTCGAGGCTTATGTTGTTGACTAGAAGAGCTAAAATATTGCCATATATCATATTCTTGTAAAATGTTTTTTTTAAGAGATAGTCATACACAAACAAATTACATTTGAATAAATGGCTTGATGGCAAACTTTGAGGGGCGGACGCCCCCCCCCTAAAAGACAACTTATCGCTACGAAATTTTTTTGTATTTTTTTTTTACATAAAACTGAACCGATTTGGGGTGGGAGAGTATAAGAAATCAAAAAAAAAAGTTCTCCATACAACTAACGGCCACGCTAATATAGATAGATAGATTTTTAGGTAATTTTACCTATGGTTTTTTTAGTGTGTACTTACATTTCTCGATTCGATACGTAAACCAATCGAATTCTAATTCTCCTGATAAAACGTTATCTATATTTTCATTTAATTGGTTTAAATTATACAATATCCTATTTCCATAGCGGTTTAATGCTTCGATTTCCATTTTTTTTATATTTTATCTAAATAAAACAAAACAAATAAAACAAAAAAATATTTTTTAAAAAGATTGATTAAATAGCTATCTAAGCTACTTGGGACAAATTTTGCTAACACCAATAGGTAATAAGTTACATGGATGAGAAAGAACACCTGTATGGCCAAAATTTCAAACTTTGACCTCCTCTAACTCAGAAACTTTTTGACCGATCTTGTTGAAAATTTGTGTCTAAGCTACTATCTAATAGGACTAACCTTGGTGTAAATTTCATCCAAATCGAAAAACATCGATGTCAAAATTGGGTCACTTGACATTAAATCCCCCTTTTATATATATAAAACGTAAATAAAATGTTTGGTATTTTGTTGTTATTTTCTTAATTATTTTCTAAGATGTTGATTTTAGCAAAAAACTTTCTTCGAGGCTTATGTTGTTGACTAGAAGAGCTAAAATATTGCCATATATCATATTCTTGTAAAATGTTTTTTTTAAGAGATAGTCATACACAAACAAATTACATTTGAATAAATGGCTTGATGGCAAACTTTGAGGGGCGGACGCCCCCCCCCTAAAAGACAACTTATCGCTACGAAATTTTTTTGTATTTTTTTTTTACATAAAACTGAACCGATTTGGGGTGGGAGAGTATAAGAAATCAAAAAAAAAAGTTCTCCATACAACTAACGGCCACGCTAATATAGATAGATAGATTTTTAGGTAATTTTACCTATGGTTTTTTTAGTGTGTACTTACATTTCTCGATTCGATACGTAAACCAATCGAATTCTAATTCTCCTGATAAAACGTTATCTATATTTTCATTTAATTGGTTTAAATTATACAATATCCTATTTCCATAGCGGTTTAATGCTTCGATTTCCATTTTTTTTATATTTTATCTAAATAAAACAAAACAAATAAAACAAAAAAATATTTTTTAAAAAGATTGATTAAATAGCTATCTAAGCTACTTGGGACAAATTTTGCTAACACCAATAGGTAATAAGTTACATGGATGAGAAAGAACACCTGTATGGCCAAAATTTCAAACTTTGACCTCCTCTAACTCAGAAACTTTTTGACCGATCTTGTTGAAAATTTGTGTCTAAACTACTATCTAATAGGACTAACCTTGGTGTAAATTTCATCCAAATCGAAAAACATCGATGTCAAAATTGGGTCACTTGACATTAAATCCCCCTTTTATATATATAAAACGTAAATAAAATGTTTGGTATTTTGTTGTTATTTTCTTAATTATTTTCTAAGATGTTGATTTTAGCAAAAAACTTTCTTCGAGGCTTATGTTGTTGACTAGAAGAGCTAAAATATTGCCATATATCATATTCTTGTAAAATGTTTTTTTTAAGAGATAGTCATACACAAACAAATTACATTTGAATAAATGGCTTGATGGCAAACTTTGAGGGGCGGACGCCCCCCCTAAAAGACAACTTATCGCTACGAAATTTTTTTGTATTTTTTTTTTACATAAAACTGAACCGATTTGGGGTGGGAGAGTATAAGAAATCAAAAAAAAAAAGTTCTCCATACAACTAACGGCCACGCTAATATAGATAGATAGATTTTTAGGTAATTTTACCTATGGTTTTTTTAGTGTGTACTTACATTTCTCGATTCGATACGTAAACCAATCGAATTCTAATTCTCCTGATAAAACGTTATCTATATTTTCATTTAATTGGTTTAAATTATACAATATCCTATTTCCATAGCGGTTTAATGCTTCGATTTCCATTTTTTTTATATTTTATCTAAATAAAACAAAACAAATAAAACAAAAAAATATTTTTTAAAAAGATTGATTAAATAGCTATCTAAGCTACTTGGGACAAATTTTGCTAACACCAATAGGTAATAAGTTACATGGATGAGAAAGAACACCTGTATGGCCAAAATTTCAAACTTTGACCTCCTCTAACTCAGAAACTTTTTGACCGATCTTGTTGAAAATTTGTGTCTAAACTACTATCTAATAGGACTAACCTTGGTGTAAATTTCATCCAAATCGAAAAACATCGATGTCAAAATTGGGTCACTTGACATTAAATCCCCCTTTTATATATATAAAACGTAAATAAAATGTTTGGTATTTTGTTGTTATTTTCTTAATTATTTTCTAAGATGTTGATTTTAGCAAAAAACTTTCTTCGAGGCTTATGTTGTTGACTAGAAGAGCTAAAATATTGCCATATATCATATTCTTGTAAAATGTTTTTTTTAAGAGATAGTCATACACAAACAAATTACATTTGAATAAATGGCTTGATGGCAAACTTTGAGGGGCGGACGCCCCCCCTAAAAGACAACTTATCGCTACGAAATTTTTTTGTATTTTTTTTTTTACATAAAACTGAACCGATTTGGGGTGGGAGAGTATAAGAAATCAAAAAAAAAAAGTTCTCCATACAACTAACGGCCACGCTAATATAGATAGATAGATTTTTAGGTAATTTTACCTATGGTTTTTTTAGTGTGTACTTACATTTCTCGATTCGATACGTAAACCAATCGAATTCTAATTCTCCTGATAAAACGTTATCTATATTTTCATTTAATTGGTTTAAATTATACAATATCCTATTTCCATAGCGGTTTAATGCTTCGATTTCCATTTTTTTTATATTTTATCTAAATAAAACAAAACAAATAAAACAAAAAAATTTTTTTAAAAAGATTGATTAAATAGCTATCTAAGCTACTTGGGACAAATTTTGCTAACACCAATAGGTAATAAGTTACATGGATGAGAAAGAACACCTGTATGGCCAAAATTTCAAACTTTGACCTCCTCTAACTCAGAAACTTTTTGACCGATCTTGTTGAAAATTTGTGTCTAAACTACTATCTAATAGGACTAACCTTGGTGTAAATTTCATCCAAATCGAAAAACATCGATGTCAAAATTGGGTCACTTGACATTAAATCCCCCTTTTATATATATAAAACGTAAATAAAATGTTTGGTATTTTGTTGTTATTTTCTTAATTATTTTCTAAGATGTTGATTTTAGCAAAAAACTTTCTTCGAGGCTTATGTTGTTGACTAGAAGAGCTAAAATATTGCCATATATCATATTCTTGTAAAATGTTTTTTTTAAGAGATAGTCATACACAAACAAATTACATTTGAATAAATGGCTTGATGGCAAACTTTGAGGGGCGGACGCCCCCCCTAAAAGACAACTTATCACTACGAAATTTTTTTGTATTTTTTTTTTACATAAAACTGAACCGATTTGGGGTGGGAGAGTATAAGAAATCAAAAAAAAAAAGTTCTCCATACAACTAACGGCCACGCTAATATAGATAGATAGATTTTTAGGTAATTTTACCTATGGTTTTTTTAGTGTGTACTTACATTTCTCGATTCGATACGTAAACCAATCGAATTCTAATTCTCCTGATAAAACGTTATCTATATTTTCATTTAATTGGTTTAAATTATACAATATCCTATTTCCATAGCGGTTTAATGCTTCGATTTCCATTTTTTTTATATTTTATCTAAATAAAACAAAACAAATAAAACAAAAAAATATTTTTTAAAAAGATTGATTAAATAGCTATCTAAGCTACTTGGGACAAATTTTGCTAACACCAATAGGTAATAAGTTACATGGATGAGAAAGAACACCTGTATGGCCAAAATTTCAAACTTTGACCTCCTCTAACTCAGAAACTTTTTGACCGATCTTGTTGAAAATTTGTGTCTAAACTACTATCTAATAGGACTAACCTTGGTGTAAATTTCATCCAAATCGAAAAACATCGATGTCAAAATTGGGTCACTTGACATTAAATCCCCCTTTTATATATATAAAACGTAAATAAAATGTTTGGTATTTTGTTGTTATTTTCTTAATTATTTTCTAAGATGTTGATTTTAGCAAAAAACTTTCTTCGAGGCTTATGTTGTTGACTAGAAGAGCTAAAATATTGCCATATATCATATTCTTGTAAAATGTTTTTTTTAAGAGATAGTCATACACAAACAAATTACATTTGAATAAATGGCTTGATGGCAAACTTTGAGGGGCGGACGCCCCCCCTAAAAGACAACTTATCGCTACGAAATTTTTTTGTATTTTTTTTTTACATAAAACTGAACCGATTTGGGGTGGGAGAGTATAAGAAATCAAAAAAAAAAAGTTCTCCATACAACTAACGGCCACGCTAATATAGATAGATAGATTTTTAGGTAATTTTACCTATGGTTTTTTTAGTGTGTACTTACATTTCTCGATTCGATACGTAAACCAATCGAATTCTAATTCTCCTGATAAAACGTTATCTATATTTTCATTTAATTGGTTTAAATTATACAATATCCTATTTCCATAGCGGTTTAATGCTTCGATTTCCATTTTTTTTATATTTTATCTAAATAAAACAAAACAAATAAAACAAAAAAATATTTTTTAAAAAGATTGATTAAATAGCTATCTAAGCTACTTGGGACAAATTTTGCTAACACCAATAGGTAATAAGTTACATGGATGAGAAAGAACACCTGTATGGCCAAAATTTCAAACTTTGACCTCCTCTAACTCAGAAACTTTTTGACCGATCTTGTTGAAAATTTGTGTCTAAACTACTATCTAATAGGACTAACCTTGGTGTAAATTTCATCCAAATCGAAAAACATCGATGTCAAAATTGGGTCACTTGACATTAAATCCCCCTTTTATATATATAAAACGTAAATAAAATGTTTGGTATTTTGTTGTTATTTTCTTAATTATTTTCTAAGATGTTGATTTTAGCAAAAAACTTTCTTCGAGGCTTATGTTGTTGACTAGAAGAGCTAAAATATTGCCATATATCATATTCTTGTAAAATGTTTTTTTTAAGAGATAGTCATACACAAACAAATTACATTTGAATAAATGGGTTGATGGCAAACTTTGAGGGGCGGACGCCCCCCCTAAAAGACAACTTATCGCTACGAAATTTTTTTGTATTTTTTTTTACATAAAACTGAACCGATTTGGGGTGGGAGAGTATAAGAAATCAAAAAAAAAAAGTTCTCCATACAACTAACGGCCACGCTAATATAGATAGATAGATTTTTAGGTAATTTTACCTATGGTTTTTTTAGTGTGTACTTACATTTCTCGATTCGATACGTAAACCAATCGAATTCTAATTCTCCTGATAAAACGTTATCTATATTTTCATTTAATTGGTTTAAATTATACAATATCCTATTTCCATAGCGGTTTAATGCTTCGATTTCCATTTTTTTTATATTTTATCTAAATAAAACAAAACAAATAAAACAAAAAAATATTTTTTAAAAAGATTGATTAAATAGCTATCTAAGCTACTTGGGACAAATTTTGCTAACACCAATAGGTAATAAGTTACATGGATGAGAAAGAACACCTGTATGGCCAAAATTTCAAACTTTGACCTCCTCTAACTCAGAAACTTTTTGACCGATCTTGTTGAAAATTTGTGTCTAAACTACTATCTAATAGGACTAACCTTGGTGTAAATTTCATCCAAATCGAAAAACATCGATGTCAAAATTGGGTCACTTGACATTAAATCCCCCTTTTATATATATAAAACGTAAATAAAATGTTTGGTATTTTGTTGTTATTTTCTTAATTATTTTCTAAGATGTTGATTTTAGCAAAAAACTTTCTTCGAGGCTTATGTTGTTGACTAGAAGAGCTAAAATATTGCCATATATCATATTCTTGTAAAATGTTTTTTTTAAGAGATAGTCATACACAAACAAATTACATTTGAATAAATGGCTTGATGGCAAACTTTGAGGGGCGGACGCCCCCCCTAAAAGACAACTTATCGCTACGAAATTTTTTTGTATTTTTTTTTTACATAAAACTGAACCGATTTGGGGTGGGAGAGTATAAGAAATCAAAAAAAAAAAGTTCTCCATACAACTAACGGCCACGCTAATATAGATAGATAGATTTTTAGGTAATTTTACCTATGGTTTTTTTAGTGTGTACTTACATTTCTCGATTCGATACGTAAACCAATCGAATTCTAATTCTCCTGATAAAACGTTATCTATATTTTCATTTAATTGGTTTAAATTATACAATATCCTATTTCCATAGCGGTTTAATGCTTCGATTTCCATTTTTTTTATATTTTATCTAAATAAAACAAAACAAATAAAACAAAAAAATATTTTTTAAAAAGATTGATTAAATAGCTATCTAAGCTACTTGGGACAAATTTTGCTAACACCAATAGGTAATAAGTTACATGGATGAGAAAGAACACCTGTATGGCCAAAATTTCAAACTTTGACCTCCTCTAACTCAGAAACTTTTTGACCGATCTTGTTGAAAATTTGTGTCTAAACTACTATCTAATAGGACTAACCTTGGTGTAAATTTCATCCAAATCGAAAAACATCGATGTCAAAATTGGGTCACTTGACATTAAATCCCCCTTTTATATATATAAAACGTAAATAAAATGTTTGGTATTTTGTTGTTATTTTCTTAATTATTTTCTAAGATGTTGATTTTAGCAAAAAACTTTCTTCGAGGCTTATGTTGTTGACTAGAAGAGCTAAAATATTGCCATATTTCATATTCTTGTAAAATGTTTTTTTTAAGAGATAGTCATACACAAACAAATTACATTTGAATAAATGGGTTGATGGCAAACTTTGAGGGGCGGACGCCCCCCCTAAAAGACAACTTATCGCTACGAAATTTTTTTGTATTTTTTTTTACATAAAACTGAACCGATTTGGGGTGGGAGAGTATAAGAAATCAAAAAAAAAAAGTTCTCCATACAACTAACGGCCACGCTAATATAGATAGATAGATTTTTAGGTAATTTTACCTATGGTTTTTTTAGTGTGTACTTACATTTCTCGATTCGATACGTAAACCAATCGAATTCTAATTCTCCTGATAAAACGTTATCTATATTTTCATTTAATTGGTTTAAATTATACAATATCCTATTTCCATAGCGGTTTAATGCTTCGATTTCCATTTTTTTTATATTTTATCTAAATAAAACAAAACAAATAAAACAAAAAAATATTTTTTAAAAAGATTGATTAAATAGCTATCTAAGCTACTTGGGACAAATTTTGCTAACACCAATAGGTAATAAGTTACATGGATGAGAAAGAACACCTGTATGGCCAAAATTTCAAACTTTGACCTCCTCTAACTCAGAAACTTTTTGACCGATCTTGTTGAAAATTTGTGTCTAAACTACTATCTAATAGGACTAACCTTGGTGTAAATTTCATCCAAATCGAAAAACATCGATGTCAAAATTGGGTCACTTGACATTAAATCCCCCTTTTATATATATAAAACGTAAATAAAATGTTTGGTATTTTGTTGTTATTTTCTTAATTATTTTCTAAGATGTTGATTTTAGCAAAAAACTTTCTTCGAGGCTTATGTTGTTGACTAGAAGAGCTAAAATATTGCCATATATCATATTCTTGTAAAATGTTTTTTTTAAGAGATAGTCATACACAAACAAATTACATTTGAATAAATGGCTTGATGGCAAACTTTGAGGGGCGGACGCCCCCCCTAAAAGACAACTTATCGCTACGAAATTTTTTTGTATTTTTTTTTTACATAAAACTGAACCGATTTGGGGTGGGAGAGTATAAGAAATCAAAAAAAAAAAAGTTCTCCATACAACTAACGGCCACGCTAATATAGATAGATAGATTTTTAGGTAATTTTACCTATGGTTTTTTTAGTGTGTACTTACATTTCTCGATTCGATACGTAAACCAATCGAATTCTAATTCTCCTGATAAAACGTTATCTATATTTTCATTTAATTGGTTTAAATTATACAATATCCTATTTCCATAGCGGTTTAATGCTTCGATTTCCATTTTTTTTATATTTTATCTAAATAAAACAAAACAAATAAAACAAAAAAATATTTTTTAAAAAGATTGATTAAATAGCTATCTAAGCTACTTGGGACAAATTTTGCTAACACCAATAGGTAATAAGTTACATGGATGAGAAAGAACACCTGTATGGCCAAAATTTCAAACTTTGACCTCCTCTAACTCAGAAACTTTTTGACCGATCTTGTTGAAAATTTGTGTCTAAACTACTATCTAATAGGACTAACCTTGGTGTAAATTTCATCCAAATCGAAAAACATCGATGTCAAAATTGGGTCACTTGACATTAAATCCCCCTTTTATATATATAAAACGTAAATAAAATGTTTGGTATTTTGTTGTTATTTTCTTAATTATTTTCTAAGATGTTGATTTTAGCAAAAAACTTTCTTCGTGGCTTATGTTGTTGACTAGAAGAGCTAAAATATTGCCATATATCATATTCTTGTAAAATGTTTTTTTTAAGAGATAGTCATACACAAACAAATTACATTTGAATAAATGGCTTGATGGCAAACTTTGAGGGGCGGACGCCCCCCCTAAAAGACAACTTATCGCTACGAAATTTTTTTGTATTTTTTTTTACATAAAACTGAACCGATTTGGGGTGGGAGAGTATAAGAAATCAAAAAAAAAAGTTCTCCATACAACTAACGGCCACGCTAATATAGATAGATAGATTTTTAGGTAATTTTACCTATGGTTTTTTTAGTGTGTACTTACATTTCTCGATTCGATACGTAAACCAATCGAATTCTAATTCTCCTGATAAAACGTTATCTATATTTTCATTTAATTGGTTTAAATTATACAATATCCTATTTCCATAGCGGTTTAATGCTTCGATTTCCATTTTTTTTATATTTTATCTAAATAAAACAAAACAAATAAAACAAAAAAATATTTTTTAAAAAGATTGATTAAATAGCTATCTAAGCTACTTGGGACAAATTTTGCTAACACCAATAGGTAATAAGTTACATGGATGAGAAAGAACACCTGTATGGCCAAAATTTCAAACTTTGACCTCCTCTAACTCAGAAACTTTTTGACCGATCTTGTTGAAAATTTGTGTCTAAACTACTATCTAATAGGACTAACCTTGGTGTAAATTTCATCCAAATCGAAAAACATCGATGTCAAAATTGGGTTACTTGACATTAAATCCCCCTTTTATATATATAAAACGTAAATAAAATGTTTGGTATTTTGTTGTTATTTTCTTAATTATTTTCTAAGATGTTGATTTTAGCAAAAAACTTTCTTCGAGGCTTATGTTGTTGACTAGAAGAGCTAAAATATTGCCATATATCATATTCTTGTAAAATGTTTTTTTTAAGAGATAGTCATACACAAACAAATTACATTTGAATAAATGGCTTGATGGCAAACTTTGAGGGGCGGACGCCCCCCCTAAAAGACAACTTATCGCTACGAAATTTTTTTGTATTTTTTTTTTACATAAAACTGAACCGATTTGGGGTGGGAGAGTATAAGAAATCAAAAAAAAAAAGTTCTCCATACAACTAACGGCCACGCTAATATAGATAGATAGATTTTTAGGTAATTTTACCTATGGTTTTTTTAGTGTGTACTTACATTTCTCGATTCGATACGTAAACCAATCGAATTCGAATTCTCCTGATAAAACGTTATCTATATTTTCATTTAATTGGTTTAAATTATACAATATCCTATTTCCATAGCGGTTTAATGCTTCGATTTCCATTTTTTTTATATTTTATCTAAATAAAACAAAACAAATAAAACAAAAAAATATTTTTTAAAAAGATTGATTAAATAGCTATCTAAGCTACTTGGGACAAATTTTGCTAACACCAATAGGTAATAAGTTACATGGATGAGAAAGAACACCTGTATGGCCAAAATTTCAAACTTTGACCTCCTCTAACTCAGAAACTTTTTGACCGATCTTGTTGAAAATTTGTGTCTAATAGGACTAACCTTGGTGTAAATTTCATCCAAATCGAAAAACATCGATGTCAAAATTGGGTCACTTGACATTAAATCCCCCTTTTATATATATAAAACGTAAATAAAATGTTTGGTATTTTGTTGTTATTTTCTTAATTATTTTCTAAGATGTTGATTTTAGCAAAAAACTTTCTTCGAGGCTTATGTTGTTGACTAGAAGAGCTAAAATATTGCCATATATCATATTCTTGTAAAATGTTTTTTTTAAGAGATAGTCATACACAAACAAATTACATTTGAATAAATGGCTTGATGGCAAACTTTGAGGGGCGGACGCCCCCCCTAAAAGACAACTTATCGCTACGAAATTTTTTTGTATTTTTTTTTTACATAAAACTGAACCGATTTGGGGTGGGAGAGTATAAGAAATCAAAAAAAAAAAGTTCTCCATACAACTAACGGCCACGCTAATATAGATAGATAGATTTTTAGGTAATTTTACCTATGGTTTTTTTAGTGTGTACTTACATTTCTCGATTCGATACGTAAACCAATCGAATTCGAATTCTCCTGATAAAACGTTATCTATATTTTCATTTAATTGGTTTAAATTATACAATATCCTATTTCCATAGCGGTTTAATGCTTCGATTTCCATTTTTTTTATATTTTATCTAAATAAAACAAAACAAATAAAACAAAAAAATATTTTTTAAAAAGATTGATTAAATAGCTATCTAAGCTACTTGGGACAAATTTTGCTAACACCAATAGGTAATAAGTTACATGGATGAGAAAGAACACCTGTATGGCCAAAATTTCAAACTTTGACCTCCTCTAACTCAGAAACTTTTTGACCGATCTTGTTGAAAATTTGTGTCTAAACTACTATCTAATAGGACTAACCTTGGTGTAAATTTCATCCAAATCGAAAAACATCGATGTCAAAATTGGGTCACTTGACATTAAATCCCCCTTTTATATATATAAAACGTAAATAAAATGTTTGGTATTTTGTTGTTATTTTCTTAATTATTTTCTAAGATGTTGATTTTAGCAAAAAACTTTCTTCGAGGCTTATGTTGTTGACTAGAAGAGCTAAAATATTGCCATATATCATATTCTTGTAAAATGTTTTTTTTAAGAGATAGTCATACACAAACAAATTACATTTGAATAAATGGGTTGATGGCAAACTTTGAGGGGCGGACGCCCCCCCTAAAAGACAACTTATCGCTACGAAATTTTTTTGTATTTTTTTTTTACATAAAACTGAACCGATTTGGGGTGGGAGAGTATAAGAAATCAAAAAAAAAAAGTTCTCCATACAACTAACGGCCACGCTAATATAGATAGATAGATTTTTAGGTAATTTTACCTATGGTTTTTTTAGTGTGTACTTACATTTCTCGATTCGATACGTAAACCAATCGAATTCGAATTCTCCTGATAAAACGTTATCTATATTTTCATTTAATTGGTTTAAATTATACAATATCCTATTTCCATAGCGGTTTAATGCTTCGATTTCCATTTTTTTTATATTTTATCTAAATAAAACAAAACAAATAAAACAAAAAAATATTTTTTAAAAAGATTGATTAAATAGCTATCTAAGCTACTTGGGACAAATTTTGCTAACACCAATAGGTAATAAGTTACATGGATGAGAAAGAACACCTGTATGGCCAAAATTTCAAACTTTGACCTCCTCTAACTCAGAAACTTTTTGACCGATCTTGTTGAAAATTTGTGTCTAATAGGACTAACCTTGGTGTAAATTTCATCCAAATCGAAAAACATCGATGTCAAAATTGGGTCACTTGACATTAAATCCCCCTTTTATATATATAAAACGTAAATAAAATGTTTGGTATTTTGTTGTTATTTTCTTAATTATTTTCTAAGATGTTGATTTTAGCAAAAAACTTTCTTCGAGGCTTATGTTGTTGACTAGAAGAGCTAAAATATTGCCATATATCATATTCTTGTAAAATGTTTTTTTTAAGAGATAGTCATACACAAACAAATTACATTTGAATAAATGGCTTGATGGCAAACTTTGAGGGGCGGACGCCCCCCCTAAAAGACAACTTATCGCTACGAAATTTTTTTGTATTTTTTTTTTACATAAAACTGAACCGATTTGGGGTGGGAGAGTATAAGAAATCAAAAAAAAAAAGTTCTCCATACAACTAACGGCCACGCTAATATAGATAGATAGATTTTTAGGTAATTTTACCCATGGTTTTTTTAGTGTGTACTTACATTTCTCGATTCGATACGTAAACCAATCGAATTCTAATTCTCCTGATAAAACGTTATCTATATTTTCATTTAATTGGTTTAAATTATACAATATCCTATTTCCATAGCGGTTTAATGCTTCGATTTCCATTTTTTTTATATTTTATCTAAATAAAACAAAACAAATAAAACAAAAAAATATTTTTTAAAAAGATTGATTAAATAGCTATCTAAGCTACTTGGAACAAATTTTGCTAACACCAATAGGTAATAAGTTACATGGATGAGAAAGAACACCTGTATGGCCAAAATTTCAAACTTTGACCTCCTCAAACTCAGAAACTTTTTGACCGATCTTGTTGAAAATTTGTGTCTAAACTACTATCTAATAGGACTAACCTTGGTGTAAATTTCATCCAAATCGAAAAACATCGATGTCAAAATTGGGTCACTTGACATTAAATCCCCCTTTTATATATATAAAACGTAAATAAAATGTTTGGTATTTTGTTGTTATTTTCTTAATTATTTTCTAAGATGTTGATTTTAGCAAAAAACTTTCTTCGAGGCTTATGTTGTTGACTAGAAGAGCTAAAATATTGCCATATATCATATTCTTGTAAAATGTTTTTTTTAAGAGATAGTCATACACAAACAAATTACATTTGAATAAATGGCTTGATGGCAAACTTTGAGGGGCGGACGCCCCCCCTAAAAGACAACTTATCGCTACGAAATTTTTTTGTATTTTTTTTTACATAAAACTGAACCGATTTGGGGTGGGAGAGTATAAGAAATCAAAAAAAAAAAGTTCTCCATACAACTAACGGCCACGCTAATATAGATAGATAGATTTTTAGGTAATTTTACCTATGGTTTTTTTAGTGTGTACTTACATTTCTCGATTCGATACGTAAACCAATCGAATTCGAATTCTCCTGATAAAACGTTATCTATATTTTCATTTAATTGGTTTAAATTATACAATATCCTATTTCCATAGCGGTTTAATGCTTCGATTTCCATTTTTTTTATATTTTATCTAAATAAAACAAAACAAATAAAACAAAAAAATATTTTTTAAAAAGATTGATTAAATAGCTATCTAAGCTACTTGGGACAAATTTTGCTAACACCAATAGGTAATAAGTTACATGGATGAGAAAGAACACCTGTATGGCCAAAATTTCAAACTTTGACCTCCTCTAACTCAGAAACTTTTTGACCGATCTTGTTGAAAATTTGTGTCTAAACTACTATCTAATAGGACTAACCTTGGTGTAAATTTCATCCAAATCGAAAAACATCGATGTCAAAATTGGGTCACTTGACATTAAATCCCCCTTTTATATATATAAAACGTAAATAAAATGTTTGGTATTTTGTTGTTATTTTCTTAATTATTTTCTAAGATGTTGATTTTAGCAAAAAACTTTCTTCGAGGCTTATGTTGTTGACTAGAAGAGCTAAAATATTGCCATATATCATATTCTTGTAAAATGTTTTTTTTAAGAGATAGTCATACACAAACAAATTACATTTGAATAAATGGCTTGATGGCAAACTTTGAGGGGCGGACGCCCCCCCTAAAAGACAACTTATCGCTACGAAATTTTTTTGTATTTTTTTTTTACATAAAACTGAACCGATTTGGGGTGGGAGAGTATAAGAAATCAAAAAAAAAAAGTTCTCCATACAACTAACGGCCACGCTAATATAGATAGATAGATTTTTAGGTAATTTTACCTATGGTTTTTTTAGTGTGTACTTACATTTCTCGATTCGATACGTAAACCAATCGAATTCGAATTCTCCTGATAAAACGTTATCTATATTTTCATTTAATTGGTTTAAATTATACAATATCCTATTTCCATAGCGGTTTAATGCTTCGATTTCCATTTTTTTTATATTTTATCTAAATAAAACAAAACAAATAAAACAAAAAAATATTTTTTAAAAAGATTGATTAAATAGCTATCTAAGCTACTTGGGACAAATTTTGCTAACACCAATAGGTAATAAGTTACATGGATGAGAAAGAACACCTGTATGGCCAAAATTTCAAACTTTGACCTCCTCTAACTCAGAAACTTTTTGACCGATCTTGTTGAAAATTTGTGTCTAAACTACTATCTAATAGGACTAACCTTGGTGTAAATTTCATCCAAATCGAAAAACATCGATGTCAAAATTGGGTCACTTGACATTAAATCCCCCTTTTATATATATAAAACGTAAATAAAATGTTTGGTATTTTGTTGTTATTTTCTTAATTATTTTCTAAGATGTTGATTTTAGCAAAAAACTTTCTTCGAGGCTTATGTTGTTGACTAGAAGAGCTAAAATATTGCCATATATCATATTCTTGTAAAATGTTTTTTTTAAGAGATAGTCATACACAAACAAATTACATTTGAATAAATGGCTTGATGGCAAACTTTGAGGGGCGGACGCCCCCCCTAAAAGACAACTTATCGCTACGAAATTTTTTTGTATTTTTTTTTTACATAAAACTGAACCGATTTGGGGTGGGAGAGTATAAGAAATCAAAAAAAAAAAGTTCTCCATACAACTAACGGCCACGCTAATATAGATAGATAGATTTTTAGGTAATTTTACCTATGGTTTTTTTAGTGTGTACTTACATTTCTCGATTCGATACGTAAACCAATCGAATTCTAATTCTCCTGATAAAACGTTATCTATATTTTCATTTAATTGGTTTAAATTATACAATATCCTATTTCCATAGCGGTTTAATGCTTCGATTTCCATTTTTTTTATATTTTATCTAAATAAAACAAAACAAATAAAACAAAAAAATATTTTTTAAAAAGATTGATTAAATAGCTATCTAAGCTACTTGGGACAAATTTTGCTAACACCAATAGGTAATAAGTTACATGGATGAGAAAGAACACCTGTATGGCCAAAATTTCAAACTTTGACCTCCTCTAACTCAGAAACTTTTTGACCGATCTTGTTGAAAATTTGTGTCTAATAGGACTAACCTTGGTGTAAATTTCATCCAAATCGAAAAACATCGATGTCAAAATTGGGTCACTTGACATTAAATCCCCCTTTTATATATATAAAACGTAAATAAAATGTTTGGTATTTTGTTGTTATTTTCTTAATTATTTTCTAAGATGTTGATTTTAGCAAAAAACTTTCTTCGAGGCTTATGTTGTTGACTAGAAGAGCTAAAATATTGCCATATATCATATTCTTGTAAAATGTTTTTTTTAAGAGATAGTCATACACAAACAAATTACATTTGAATAAATGGCTTGATGGCAAACTTTGAGGGGCGGACGCCCCCCCTAAAAGACAACTTATCGCTACGAAATTTTTTTGTATTTTTTTTTTACATAAAACTGAACCGATTTGGGGTGGGAGAGTATAAGAAATCAAAAAAAAAAAGTTCTCCATACAACTAACGGCCACGCTAATATAGATAGATAGATTTTTAGGTAATTTTACCTATGGTTTTTTTAGTGTGTACTTACATTTCTCGATTCGATACGTAAACCAATCGAATTCGAATTCTCCTGATAAAACGTTATCTATATTTTCATTTAATTGGTTTAAATTATACAATATCCTATTTCCATAGCGGTTTAATGCTTCGATTTCCATTTTTTTTATATTTTATCTAAATAAAACAAAACAAATAAAACAAAAAAATATTTTTTAAAAAGATTGATTAAATAGCTATCTAAGCTACTTGGGACAAATTTTGCTAACACCAATAGGTAATAAGTTACATGGATGAGAAAGAACACCTGTATGGCCAAAATTTCAAACTTTGACCTCCTCTAACTCAGAAACTTTTTGACCGATCTTGTTGAAAATTTGTGTCTAAACTACTATCTAATAGGACTAACCTTGGTGTAAATTTCATCCAAATCGAAAAACATCGATGTCAAAATTGGGTCACTTGACATTAAATCCCCCTTTTATATATATAAAACGTAAATAAAATGTTTGGTATTTTGTTGTTATTTTCTTAATTATTTTCTAAGATGTTGATTTTAGCAAAAAACTTTCTTCGAGGCTTATGTTGTTGACTAGAAGAGCTAAAATATTGCCATATATCATATTCTTGTAAAATGTTTTTTTTAAGAGATAGTCATACACAAACAAATTACATTTGAATAAATGGCTTGATGGCAAACTTTGAGGGGCGGACGCCCCCCCTAAAAGACAACTTATCGCTACGAAATTTTTTTGTATTTTTTTTTTACATAAAACTGAACCGATTTGGGGTGGGAGAGTATAAGAAATCAAAAAAAAAAAGTTCTCCATACAACTAACGGCCACGCTAATATAGATAGATAGATTTTTAGGTAATTTTACCTATGGTTTTTTTAGTGTGTACTTACATTTCTCGATTCGATACGTAAACCAATCGAATTCGAATTCTCCTGATAAAACGTTATCTATATTTTCATTTAATTGGTTTAAATTATACAATATCCTATTTCCATAGCGGTTTAATGCTTCGATTTCCATTTTTTTTATATTTTATCTAAATAAAACAAAACAAATAAAACAAAAAAATATTTTTTAAAAAGATTGATTAAATAGCTATCTAAGCTACTTGGGACAAATTTTGCTAACACCAATAGGTAATAAGTTACATGGATGAGAAAGAACACCTGTATGGCCAAAATTTCAAACTTTGACCTCCTCTAACTCAGAAACTTTTTGACCGATCTTGTTGAAAATTTGTGTCTAAACTACTATCTAATAGGACTAACCTTGGTGTAAATTTCATCCAAATCGAAAAACATCGATGTCAAAATTGGGTCACTTGACATTAAATCCCCCTTTTATATATATAAAACGTAAATAAAATGTTTGGTATTTTGTTGTTATTTTCTTAATTATTTTCTAAGATGTTGATTTTAGCAAAAAACTTTCTTCGAGGCTTATGTTGTTGACTAGAAGAGCTAAAATATTGCCATATATCATATTCTTGTAAAATGTTTTTTTTAAGAGATAGTCATACACAAACAAATTACATTTGAATAAATGGCTTGATGGCAAACTTTGAGGGGCGGACGCCCCCCCTAAAAGACAACTTATCGCTACGAAATTTTTTTGTATTTTTTTTTTACATAAAACTGAACCGATTTGGGGTGGGAGAGTATAAGAAATCAAAAAAAAAAAGTTCTCCATACAACTAACGGCCACGCTAATATAGATAGATAGATTTTTAGGTAATTTTACCTATGGTTTTTTTAGTGTGTACTTACATTTCTCGATTCGATACGTAAACCAATCGAATTCGAATTCTCCTGATAAAACGTTATCTATATTTTCATTTAATTGGTTTAAATTATACAATATCCTATTTCCATAGCGGTTTAATGCTTCGATTTCCATTTTTTTTATATTTTATCTAAATAAAACAAAACAAATAAAACAAAAAAATATTTTTTAAAAAGATTGATTAAATAGCTATCTAAGCTACTTGGGACAAATTTTGCTAACACCAATAGGTAATAAGTTACATGGATGAGAAAGAACACCTGTATGGCCAAAATTTCAAACTTTGACCTCCTCTAACTCAGAAACTTTTTGACCGATCTTGTTGAAAATTTGTGTCTAAACTACTATCTAATAGGACTAACCTTGGTGTAAATTTCATCCAAATCGAAAAACATCGATGTCAAAATTGGGTCACTTGACATTAAATCCCCCTTTTATATATATAAAACGTAAATAAAATGTTTGGTATTTTGTTGTTATTTTCTTAATTATTTTCTAAGATGTTGATTTTAGCAAAAAACTTTCTTCGAGGCTTATGTTGTTGACTAGAAGAGCTAAAATATTGCCATATATCATATTCTTGTAAAATGTTTTTTTTAAGAGATAGTCATACACAAACAAATTACATTTGAATAAATGGCTTGATGGCAAACTTTGAGGGGCGGACGCCCCCCCTAAAAGACAACTTATCGCTACGAAATTTTTTTGTATTTTTTTTTTACATAAAACTGAACCGATTTGGGGTGGGAGAGTATAAGAAATCAAAAAAAAAAAGTTCTCCATACAACTAACGGCCACGCTAATATAGATAGATAGATTTTTAGGTAATTTTACCTATGGTTTTTTTAGTGTGTACTTACATTTCTCGATTCGATACGTAAACCAATCGAATTCGAATTCTCCTGATAAAACGTTATCTATATTTTCATTTAATTGGTTTAAATTATACAATATCCTATTTCCATAGCGGTTTAATGCTTCGATTTCCATTTTTTTTATATTTTATCTAAATAAAACAAAACAAAAAAATATTTTTTAAAAAGATTGATTAAATAGCTATCTAAGCTACTTGGGACAAATTTTGCTAACACCAATAGGTAATAAGTTACATGGATGAGAAAGAACACCTGTATGGCCAAAATTTCAAACTTTGACCTCCTCTAACTCAGAAACTTTTTGACCGATCTTGTTGAAAATTTGTGTCTAAACTACTATCTAATAGGACTAACCTTGGTGTAAATTTCATCCAAATCGAAAAACATCGATGTCAAAATTGGGTCACTTGACATTAAATCCCCCTTTTATATATATAAAACGTAAATAAAATGTTTGGTATTTTGTTGTTATTTTCTTAATTATTTTCTAAGATGTTGATTTTAGCAAAAAACTTTCTTCGAGGCTTATGTTGTTGACTAGAAGAGCTAAAATATTGCCATATATCATATTCTTGTAAAATGTTTTTTTTAAGAGATAGTCATACACAAACAAATTACATTTGAATAAATGGCTTGATGGCAAACTTTGAGGGGCGGACGCCCCCCCTAAAAGACAACTTATCGCTACGAAATTTTTTTGTATTTTTTTTTTACATAAAACTGAACCGATTTGGGGTGGGAGAGTATAAGAAATCAAAAAAAAAAAGTTCTCCATACAACTAACGGCCACGCTAATATAGATAGATAGATTTTTAGGTAATTTTACCTATGGTTTTTTTAGTGTGTACTTACATTTCTCGATTCGATACGTAAACCAATCGAATTCGAATTCTCCTGATAAAACGTTATCTATATTTTCATTTAATTGGTTTAAATTATACAATATCCTATTTCCATAGCGGTTTAATGCTTCGATTTCCATTTTTTTTATATTTTATCTAAATAAAACAAAACAAATAAAACAAAAAAATATTTTTTAAAAAGATTGATTAAATAGCTATCTAAGCTACTTGGGACAAATTTTGCTAACACCAATAGGTAATAAGTTACATGGATGAGAAAGAACACCTGTATGGCCAAAATTTCAAACTTTGACCTCCTCTAACTCAGAAACTTTTTGACCGATCTTGTTGAAAATTTGTGTCTAAACTACTATCTAATAGGACTAACCTTGGTGTAAATTTCATCCAAATCGAAAAACATCGATGTCAAAATTGGGTCACTTGACATTAAATCCCCCTTTTATATATATAAAACGTAAATAAAATGTTTGGTATTTTGTTGTTATTTTCTTAATTATTTTCTAAGATGTTGATTTTAGCAAAAAACTTTCTTCGAGGCTTATGTTGTTGACTAGAAGAGCTAAAATATTGCCATATATCATATTCTTGTAAAATGTTTTTTTTAAGAGATAGTCATACACAAACAAATTACATTTGAATAAATGGCTTGATGGCAAACTTTGAGGGGCGGACGCCCCCCCTAAAAGACAACTTATCGCTACGAAATTTTTTTGTATTTTTTTTTTACATAAAACTGAACCGATTTGGGGTGGGAGAGTATAAGAAATCAAAAAAAAAAAGTTCTCCATACAACTAACGGCCACGCTAATATAGATAGATAGATTTTTAGGTAATTTTACCTATGGTTTTTTTAGTGTGTACTTACATTTCTCGATTCGATACGTAAACCAATCGAATTCGAATTCTCCTGATAAAACGTTATCTATATTTTCATTTAATTGGTTTAAATTATACAATATCCTATTTCCATAGCGGTTTAATGCTTCGATTTCCATTTTTTTTATATTTTATCTAAATAAAACAAAACAAATAAAACAAAAAAATATTTTTTAAAAAGATTGATTAAATAGCTATCTAAGCTACTTGGGACAAATTTTGCTAACACCAATAGGTAATAAGTTACATGGATGAGAAAGAACACCTGTATGGCCAAAATTTCAAACTTTGACCTCCTCTAACTCAGAAACTTTTTGACCGATCTTGTTGAAAATTTGTGTCTAAACTACTATCTAATAGGACTAACCTTGGTGTAAATTTCATCCAAATCGAAAAACATCGATGTCAAAATTGGGTCACTTGACATTAAATCCCCCTTTTATATATATAAAACGTAAATAAAATGTTTGGTATTTTGTTGTTATTTTCTTAATTATTTTCTAAGATGTTGATTTTAGCAAAAAACTTTCTTCGAGGCTTATGTTGTTGACTAGAAGAGCTAAAATATTGCCATATATCATATTCTTGTAAAATGTTTTTTTTAAGAGATAGTCATACACAAACAAATTACATTTGAATAAATGGCTTGATGGCAAACTTTGAGGGGCGGACGCCCCCCCTAAAAGACAACTTATCGCTACGAAATTTTTTTGTATTTTTTTTTTACATAAAACTGAACCGATTTGGGGTGGGAGAGTATAAGAAATCAAAAAAAAAAAGTTCTCCATACAACTAACGGCCACGCTAATATAGATAGATAGATTTTTAGGTAATTTTACCTATGGTTTTTTTAGTGTGTACTTACATTTCTCGATTCGATACGTAAACCAATCGAATTCGAATTCTCCTGATAAAACGTTATCTATATTTTCATTTAATTGGTTTAAATTATACAATATCCTATTTCCATAGCGGTTTAATGCTTCGATTTCCATTTTTTTTATATTTTATCTAAATAAAACAAAACAAATAAAACAAAAAAATATTTTTTAAAAAGATTGATTAAATAGCTATCTAAGCTACTTGGGACAAATTTTGCTAACACCAATAGGTAATAAGTTACATGGATGAGAAAGAACACCTGTATGGCCAAAATTTCAAACTTTGACCTCCTCTAACTCAGAAACTTTTTGACCGATCTTGTTGAAAATTTGTGTCTAAACTACTATCTAATAGGACTAACCTTGGTGTAAATTTCATCCAAATCGAAAAACATCGATGTCAAAATTGGGTCACTTGACATTAAATCCCCCTTTTATATATATAAAACGTAAATAAAATGTTTGGTATTTTGTTGTTATTTTCTTAATTATTTTCTAAGATGTTGATTTTAGCAAAAAACTTTCTTCGAGGCTTATGTTGTTGACTAGAAGAGCTAAAATATTGCCATATATCATATTCTTGTAAAATGTTTTTTTTAAGAGATAGTCATACACAAACAAATTACATTTGAATAAATGGCTTGATGGCAAACTTTGAGGGGCGGACGCCCCCCCTAAAAGACAACTTATCGCTACGAAATTTTTTTGTATTTTTTTTTTACATAAAACTGAACCGATTTGGGGTGGGAGAGTATAAGAAATCAAAAAAAAAAAGTTCTCCATACAACTAACGGCCACGCTAATATAGATAGATAGATTTTTAGGTAATTTTACCTATGGTTTTTTTAGTGTGTACTTACATTTCTCGATTCGATACGTAAACCAATCGAATTCGAATTCTCCTGATAAAACGTTATCTATATTTTCATTTAATTGGTTTAAATTATACAATATCCTATTTCCATAGCGGTTTAATGCTTCGATTTCCATTTTTTTTATATTTTATCTAAATAAAACAAAACAAATAAAACAAAAAAATATTTTTTAAAAAGATTGATTAAATAGCTATCTAAGCTACTTGGGACAAATTTTGCTAACACCAATAGGTAATAAGTTACATGGATGAGAAAGAACACCTGTATGGCCAAAATTTCAAACTTTGACCTCCTCTAACTCAGAAACTTTTTGACCGATCTTGTTGAAAATTTGTGTCTAAACTACTATCTAATAGGACTAACCTTGGTGTAAATTTCATCCAAATCGAAAAACATCGATGTCAAAATTGGGTCACTTGACATTAAATCCCCCTTTTATATATATAAAACGTAAATAAAATGTTTGGTATTTTGTTGTTATTTTCTTAATTATTTTCTAAGATGTTGATTTTAGCAAAAAACTTTCTTCGAGGCTTATGTTGTTGACTAGAAGAGCTAAAATATTGCCATATATCATATTCTTGTAAAATGTTTTTTTTAAGAGATAGTCATACACAAACAAATTACATTTGAATAAATGGCTTGATGGCAAACTTTGAGGGGCGGACGCCCCCCCTAAAAGACAACTTATCGCTACGAAATTTTTTTGTATTTTTTTTTTACATAAAACTGAACCGATTTGGGGTGGGAGAGTATAAGAAATCAAAAAAAAAAAGTTCTCCATACAACTAACGGCCACGCTAATATAGATAGATAGATTTTTAGGTAATTTTACCTATGGTTTTTTTAGTGTGTACTTACATTTCTCGATTCGATACGTAAACCAATCGAATTCGAATTCTCCTGATAAAACGTTATCTATATTTTCATTTAATTGGTTTAAATTATACAATATCCTATTTCCATAGCGGTTTAATGCTTCGATTTCCATTTTTTTTATATTTTATCTAAATAAAACAAAACAAATAAAACAAAAAAATATTTTTTAAAAAGATTGATTAAATAGCTATCTAAGCTACTTGGGACAAATTTTGCTAACACCAATAGGTAATAAGTTACATGGATGAGAAAGAACACCTGTATGGCCAAAATTTCAAACTTTGACCTCCTCTAACTCAGAAACTTTTTGACCGATCTTGTTGAAAATTTGTGTCTAAACTACTATCTAATAGGACTAACCTTGGTGTAAATTTCATCCAAATCGAAAAACATCGATGTCAAAATTGGGTCACTTGACATTAAATCCCCCTTTTATATATATAAAACGTAAATAAAATGTTTGGTATTTTGTTGTTATTTTCTTAATTATTTTCTAAGATGTTGATTTTAGCAAAAAACTTTCTTCGAGGCTTATGTTGTTGACTAGAAGAGCTAAAATATTGCCATATATCATATTCTTGTAAAATGTTTTTTTTAAGAGATAGTCATACACAAACAAATTACATTTGAATAAATGGCTTGATGGCAAACTTTGAGGGGCGGACGCCCCCCCTAAAAGACAACTTATCGCTACGAAATTTTTTTGTATTTTTTTTTTACATAAAACTGAACCGATTTGGGGTGGGAGAGTATAAGAAATCAAAAAAAAAAAGTTCTCCATACAACTAACGGCCACGCTAATATAGATAGATAGATTTTTAGGTAATTTTACCTATGGTTTTTTTAGTGTGTACTTACATTTCTCGATTCGATACGTAAACCAATCGAATTCGAATTCTCCTGATAAAACGTTATCTATATTTTCATTTAATTGGTTTAAATTATACAATATCCTATTTCCATAGCGGTTTAATGCTTCGATTTCCATTTTTTTTATATTTTATCTAAATAAAACAAAACAAATAAAACAAAAAAATATTTTTTAAAAAGATTGATTAAATAGCTATCTAAGCTACTTGGGACAAATTTTGCTAACACCAATAGGTAATAAGTTACATGGATGAGAAAGAACACCTGTATGGCCAAAATTTCAAACTTTGACCTCCTCTAACTCAGAAACTTTTTGACCGATCTTGTTGAAAATTTGTGTCTAAACTACTATCTAATAGGACTAACCTTGGTGTAAATTTCATCCAAATCGAAAAACATCGATGTCAAAATTGGGTCACTTGACATTAAATCCCCCTTTTATATATATAAAACGTAAATAAAATGTTTGGTATTTTGTTGTTATTTTCTTAATTATTTTCTAAGATGTTGATTTTAGCAAAAAACTTTCTTCGAGGCTTATGTTGTTGACTAGAAGAGCTAAAATATTGCCATATATCATATTCTTGTAAAATGTTTTTTTTAAGAGATAGTCATACACAAACAAATTACATTTGAATAAATGGCTTGATGGCAAACTTTGAGGGGCGGACGCCCCCCCTAAAAGACAACTTATCACTACGAAATTTTTTTGTATTTTTTTTTTTACATAAAACTGAACCGATTTGGGGTGGGAGAGTATAAGAAATCAAAAAAAAAAAGTTCTCCATACAACTAACGGCCACGCTAATATAGATAGATAGATTTTTAGGTAATTTTACCTATGGTTTTTTTAGTGTGTACTTACATTTCTCGATTCGATACGTAAACCAATCGAATTCTAATTCTCCTGATAAAACGTTATCTATATTTTCATTTAATTGGTTTAAATTATACAATATCCTATTTCCATAGCGGTTTAATGCTTCGATTTCCATTTTTTTTATATTTTATCTAAATAAAACAAAACAAATAAAACAAAAAAATATTTTTTAAAAAGATTGATTAAATAGCTATCTAAGCTACTTGGGACAAATTTTGCTAACACCAATAGGTAATAAGTTACATGGATGAGAAAGAACACCTGTATGGCCAAAATTTCAAACTTTGACCTCCTCTAACTCAGAAACTTTTTGACCGATCTTGTTGAAAATTTGTGTCTAATAGGACTAACCTTGGTGTAAATTTCATCCAAATCGAAAAACATCGATGTCAAAATTGGGTCACTTGACATTAAATCCCCCTTTTATATATATAAAACGTAAATAAAATGTTTGGTATTTTGTTGTTATTTTCTTAATTATTTTCTAAGATGTTGATTTTAGCAAAAAACTTTCTTCGAGGCTTATGTTGTTGACTAGAAGAGCTAAAATATTGCCATATATCATATTCTTGTAAAATGTTTTTTTTAAGAGATAGTCATACACAAACAAATTACATTTGAATAAATGGCTTGATGGCAAACTTTGAGGGGCGGACGCCCCCCCTAAAAGACAACTTATCGCTACGAAATTTTTTTGTATTTTTTTTTTACATAAAACTGAACCGATTTGGGGTGGGAGAGTATAAGAAATCAAAAAAAAAAAGTTCTCCATACAACTAACGGCCACGCTAATATAGATAGATAGATTTTTAGGTAATTTTACCTATGGTTTTTTTAGTGTGTACTTACATTTCTCGATTCGATACGTAAACCAATCGAATTCTAATTCTCCTGATAAAACGTTATCTATATTTTCATTTAATTGGTTTAAATTATACAATATCCTATTTCCATAGCGGTTTAATGCTTCGATTTCCATTTTTTTTATATTTTATCTAAATAAAACAAAACAAATAAAACAAAAAAATATTTTTTAAAAAGATTGATTAAATAGCTATCTAAGCTACTTGGAACAAATTTTGCTAACACCAATAGGTAATAAGTTACATGGATGAGAAAGAACACCTGTATGGCCAAAATTTCAAACTTTGACCTCCTCTAACTCAGAAACTTTTTGACCGATCTTGTTGAAAATTTGTGTCTAAACTACTATCTAATAGGACTAACCTTGGTGTAAATTTCATCCAAATCGAAAAACATCGATGTCAAAATTGGGTCACTTGACATTAAATCCCCCTTTTATATATATAAAACGTAAATAAAATGTTTGGTATTTTGTTGTTATTTTCTTAATTATTTTCTAAGATGTTGATTTTAGCAAAAAACTTTCTTCGAGGCTTATGTTGTTGACTAGAAGAGCTAAAATATTGCCATATATCATATTCTTGTAAAATGTTTTTTTTAAGAGATAGTCATACACAAACAAATTACATTTGAATAAATGGCTTGATGGCAAACTTTGAGGGGCGGACGCCCCCCCTAAAAGACAACTTATCGCTACGAAATTTTTTTGTATTTTTTTTTTACATAAAACTGAACCGATTTGGGGTGGGAGAGTATAAGAAATCAAAAAAAAAAAGTTCTCCATACAACTAACGGCCACGCTAATATAGATAGATAGATTTTTAGGTAATTTTACCTATGGTTTTTTTAGTGTGTACTTACATTTCTCGATTCGATACGTAAACCAATCGAATTCGAATTCTCCTGATAAAACGTTATCTATATTTTCATTTAATTGGTTTAAATTATACAATATCCTATTTCCATAGCGGTTTAATGCTTCGATTTCCATTTTTTTTATATTTTATCTAAATAAAACAAAACAAATAAAACAAAAAAATATTTTTTAAAAAGATTGATTAAATAGCTATCTAAGCTACTTGGGACAAATTTTGCTAACACCAATAGGTAATAAGTTACATGGATGAGAAAGAACACCTGTATGGCCAAAATTTCAAACTTTGACCTCCTCTAACTCAGAAACTTTTTGACCGATCTTGTTGAAAATTTGTGTCTAAACTACTATCTAATAGGACTAACCTTGGTGTAAATTTCATCCAAATCGAAAAACATCGATGTCAAAATTGGGTCACTTGACATTAAATCCCCCTTTTATATATATAAAACGTAAATAAAATGTTTGGTATTTTGTTGTTATTTTCTTAATTATTTTCTAAGATGTTGATTTTAGCAAAAAACTTTCTTCGAGGCTTATGTTGTTGACTAGAAGAGCTAAAATATTGCCATATATCATATTCTTGTAAAATGTTTTTTTTAAGAGATAGTCATACACAAACAAATTACATTTGAATAAATGGCTTGATGGCAAACTTTGAGGGGCGGACGCCCCCCCTAAAAGACAACTTATCGCTACGAAATTTTTTTGTATTTTTTTTTTACATAAAACTGAACCGATTTGGGGTGGGAGAGTATAAGAAATCAAAAAAAAAAAGTTCTCCATACAACTAACGGCCACGCTAATATAGATAGATAGATTTTTAGGTAATTTTACCTATGGTTTTTTTAGTGTGTACTTACATTTCTCGATTCGATACGTAAACCAATCGAATTCTAATTCTCCTGATAAAACGTTATCTATATTTTCATTTAATTGGTTTAAATTATACAATATCCTATTTCCATAGCGGTTTAATGCTTCGATTTCCATTTTTTTTATATTTTATCTAAATAAAACAAAACAAATAAAACAAAAAAATATTTTTTAAAAAGATTGATTAAATAGCTATCTAAGCTACTTGGGACAAATTTTGCTAACACCAATAGGTAATAAGTTACATGGATGAGAAAGAACACCTGTATGGCCAAAATTTCAAACTTTGACCTCCTCTAACTCAGAAACTTTTTGACCGATCTTGTTGAAAATTTGTGTCTAAACTACTATCTAATAGGACTAACCTTGGTGTAAATTTCATCCAAATCGAAAAACATCGATGTCAAAATTGGGTCACTTGACATTAAATCCCCTTTTTATATATATAAAACGTAAATAAAATGTTTGGTATTTTGTTGTTATTTTCTTAATTATTTTCTAAGATGTTGATTTTAGCAAAAAACTTTCTTCGAGGCTTATGTTGTTGACTAGAAGAGCTAAAATATTGCCATATATCATATTCTTGTAAAATGTTTTTTTTAAGAGATAGTCATACACAAACAAATTACATTTGAATAAATGGCTTGATGGCAAACTTTGAGGGCGGACGCCCCCCCTAAAAGACAACTTATCGCTACGAAATTTTTTTGTATTTTTTTTTTACATAAAACTGAACCGATTTGGGGTGGGAGAGTATAAGAAATCAAAAAAAAAAAGTTCTCCATACAACTAACGGCCACGCTAATATAGATAGATAGATTTTTAGGTAATTTTACCTATGGTTTTTTTAGTGTGTACTTACATTTCTCGATTCGATACGTAAACCAATCGAATTCTAATTCTCCTGATAAAACGTTATCTATATTTTCATTTAATTGGTTTAAATTATACAATATCCTATTTCCATAGCGGTTTAATGCTTCGATTTCCATTTTTTTTATATTTTATCTAAATAAAACAAAACAAATAAAACAAAAAAATATTTTTTAAAAAGATTGATTAAATAGCTATCTAAGCTACTTGGGACAAATTTTGCTAACACCAATAGGTAATAAGTTACATGGATGAGAAAGAACACCTGTATGGCCAAAATTTCAAACTTTGACCTCCTCTAACTCAGAAACTTTTTGACCGATCTTGTTGAAAATTTGTGTCTAAACTACTATCTAATAGGACTAACCTTGGTGTAAATTTCATCCAAATCGAAAAACATCGATGTCAAAATTGGGTCACTTGACATTAAATCCCCCTTTTATATATATAAAACGTAAATAAAATGTTTGGTATTTTGTTGTTATTTTCTTAATTATTTTCTAAGATGTTGATTTTAGCAAAAAACTTTCTTCCAGGCTTATGTTGTTGACTAGAAGAGCTAAAATATTGCCATATATCATATTCTTGTAAAATGTTTTTTTTTAAGAGATTGTCATACACAAACAAATTACATTTGATTAAATGGCTTGATGGCAAACTTTGAGGGGCGGACGCCCCCCCTAAAACACAACTTATCGCTACGAAATTTTTTTGTATTTTTTTTTACATAAAACTGAACTGATTTGGGGGAGGAGAATATATGAAATAAAAAATAAAAAAATAACGGCCACCCTAATCTATCTATATATATAAAAATGAAAAATGTTTGTATGTGTGTTTGTTTGTTTGTTTGTTGGCTTATAGACTCCTAAACTACTGAACCGATTTTCCTGAAATTTTTACAGATACATCACGTGAGCCCTAAAAATAAAATAGGCTACTTATTTTTTCGATAGGGGCAGGGGAATTGGTATCCCCCATAGGATGCCAATATTAATTATCGCATATATTAAGATCCGCTGCACGCATTATGCAGAACTTTTGGTAGTAAGATCTTCTGAGCCCCAAAATTAAAATAAAATAGCAGCGGGGGAAGTGGAATCCCCCATAGGACGCCAATGTTTAACATCGCATATCTAAAGGACTGTAATAGTGAGAATGTTCAAACTTTTTAGAAGTCACTCTTATGGTATACAACACTTTTGAAAATAACAATAAAGAGGGTAGGCGCAGGGGGGGAAATACCTCCCATAGGATGCATATATTAAATATCGCTCAACTGAAGAATTATTAAAGGGAGAGTCTTCAAAAGTGGTTAAAGCTATTATTATAGTAAACTATAAATTTCAATATACAAATGGGCGGGGTAGAGGGGGAGGAGCAGTACCTCTCATATATAGAAATATTAATAAGAGCCACTGCACGCATTTTGTTGAACTTTTGGTAGTAGTTTTCATATATATGTGCGATTTTCCATTACATTTCTAAAGCTGTATGGGTAATATTGGTCTCATTTTTAAGGTTTTGACTAGATCTTTCTGGATATATAGAATTTATTAAAAAAAAATTACTCTTAAGCTCACATTACAGTTTTTGTGTACTAAGTGTATAATTTATTTAAAAAAAAGTGTAATACAAAATTTATAAAATAACAAACACCAATGTCGCAAACAAGAACTTCATGCTAACTAAAGCTTCTATGCATAGCCGGCCTTCGGCCGGGCGCAAGGATTTTCTCTTCTATGGTATAACAAACACCGGCTTCGCTAACTAAAGCTTCTCTGCATAGCCGGCCTTCGGCCGGGCGCAAGGATTTTCTCCTCTTTGGTATAACAAACACCGGCTTCGCTAACTAAAGCTTCTCTGCATAGCCGGCCTTCGGCCGGGCGCAAGGATTTTCTCCTCTTTGGTATAACAAACACCGGCTTCGCTAACTAAAACTTTTCTGAATAGCAAGAAATACGGTAATAAACCAACAAATATTTAAATAAAATAAAAAACATACAGTCAAAAACAACAATGAATAAAAAATTACCGTTATAAATGTAAGTATATGAGTAATTTCTGTATATCCAAAAAAATCTAGTCAAAACTTTTAAAATTACACCACTATTGGCCATATAACTTTAGAAATATAGTGTGAAATCGAACATATATTTGAAAATTTAAAACGGCCATAACTCGAAAACTAGGCGTTTGCGCCAATATTTTTATTTATTTGTTCTTCTTATTTTTCAATTTTCTATCAGCCTAGGTACTTTTTTTTTTTATTTGGGTGTGCGTGCCTAAACTAGATTTAAGCCAAAATTAGAGTGGCATTGACAAATTTGTGTAAATCTTGAATAAAAGTTATAAATAAATTTTGGTTTTATTGTTAATATATCTGTGGTTTTCATGGGCAACCGCGTATGTCTTAAAAACCCGAAAAAAACATTCTAGAGCAAACTATGGGTTAGATATTGCACTTTTTGAATTTGTAATTGAGTCAAAACATCGGAATGGGGGTATCTGTTTTAAATAATTTTTAAAAAAATATTAAGAGCGCTTTAAATTTAGCAATATGCACAAAACCATTTTTCTGATCTTGCTGAACTTCAATTCCAAACTGCTTAGGATAACTACAAGCAATTTAACACCAAGTTTGTCCTTTTCTTTTGAGTTTTTCGGAAGTGAGCGTGTTTTCAACAGATGGACAGACAGACGGATATGGCTAAATCGACTTAAAATTATGTGGTCTTAGATGTATAATACAAAACTTTACCCTCATTTACCACTGATGGTGGTGGAGGGTATAAAAAGTAGCTTTCCCAGCTAGAAATAAACTGGTTGATTTTCTATTTCAGTAATGATCAGTTACCTCAAGTTGAAGACGGGGTGGAAAAAAATGAAGCTTTTAAATTCTGAAAATAAAAATTTAGCCACATTACTATTAAAGCAGTCGCAACAATGTATAAAAACAAAAATTGATGAAATAATAATAAACATGAGACAAGGTATACGAATCGAAGACGCTAGCGTTCTTAAGAAATTTGAAATATTGCTAAAGAAGGTGCTTCAACTTATCAAACCTTAAATTATTTTATAAATTTTAAATTTTTTTTTATTATTATTTCTTTTTAATTAACTATTTATATTAATATTTTTTAATTAGGTTATAATATTTTAGTTATTTGTTTTGTTGTTTTGTTGTATTGTTTTTTTTTTTTGAGTTAGTTTTTCTATTAATATTTTTTAATTAGTTTTTAAGTTTATAATTGTTCGGGCTAGTATCGATTCTAGCCTCTTATTATTTTTATAAAATTAAAAACACGGTTGGTTTTTAATATATTAAATACAAGGGGTTTTTATTAAAACTTCTTGCTTTGTTGAAGTTCAAGATTATACTTAATAACTAAATAACAAAACGGTTTGTAGTAAGCAAACAAATTCAAAAAGCAAACTACAAACTCAAGAGCAAAGTATATACAAAATTCATGAAGTTAAAGAGAATTGGAAAATTCTAAAGAGTGCTCTACACTCAGAGAAAAAATACAAATTTAATAAAATTCAAAATTAAATAAAATCAAAATTTAAACAAATTCAGATTTAAAATTAAAGAAAACTAAATTTAAACAAAAAATAATAAAAAACAAAGAAAATTAAAAATTAGAGAAAATTAGCAAATTAATGAAAATTAGAAAAATGAATATAAAATAAACTGAAGTCGCTTCAACAATAATATTTTAGTTATATTTTGTTGTATTGTTTGAAATTTTGTAATTAAATTAATTATTTAATTGTTTAATTGTTGTTTAATTGGCTTAAAATTTGTTTAATATATTGAATTATATATCGTTACTTTAATATAGAAAAGCCCTAACTAACATTTTCCGTACTTTACAGGAGAAGGAAAAGACTTAATAAAAATTGTAGTATCGTAGTTGCGATTTTTTTTAAACGCAGTTTTTTATTAAATTGTTTAGAGAGTTTAATAAAAAACTGCGTTTAAAAAAAATCGCGACTACAAGACTATAATTTTTATTAAGTTTTTTCCTTCTCCTGTAAATTACGGAAAATGTTAGTTAGGGCTTTTATATATTAAAGTAACGATATATATATATTAATATACTGAATTTTAATTATTTTTTTAACAATTTTTGAGTTTGTTTTTTTGTAATTAGTTTTTAAGTTAGTTTATAATTGTTTTTTCTTTTTTTTTTTTTAATCTAATATATGTAATAAATGAATATATGTATGCTTGTATGTTTATTTAATTGTTTGTTTGAACCCTATAGCCGCCTAAACCGCTGATTTTAAAAGCTTCCATGGCCATTCCATAAAGCAGTTATCCAGATGGCGACACCACAGAGTTCAGCCAATTCGTCTTCCTAGGTAAGCACGGAATAAATACTTTTTAACCTAATTATACCGACACCACAATAATGGAGAGGGTATTATGCGTTTATTTTGGTGTGAAACACATACAAATATTGGCTCGGGATGTACATTTAAAACGTGTTATAATATTAACAATATTTTCTTCAATATTTTCTAAAATATTAATTTTAGCAAAAAACTTTCTTTGAGGCTAATGTTGTTGACTAGACGTGCTCAAATATTGCCATATATCATATTCTTGTAAAATGTTTTTTTAAAGAGATAGTCATATGCAAACAAATTTCATTTGAAAAAAAACCCAACTTATTGCTATGAAATTTTTTTGTATTTTTTTTTAAATTTTCTATTTTCTTCAATATTTTCTAAAATATTAGTTTTAGCAAAAAACTTTTTTTGAGGCTAATGTTGTTGACTAGACGTGCTAAAATATTGCCATATATCATATTCTTGTGAAATGTTTTTTTAAAGAGATAGTCATATGCAAACAAATTTCATTTGAAAAAAAACCCAACTTATTGCTATGAAATTTTTTTGTATTTTTTTTTTTAAATTTTCTATTTTCTTCAATATTTTCTAAAATATTAATTTTAGCAAAAAACTTTCTTCGAGGCTTATGTTGTTGACTAGAAGAGCTAAAATATTGCCATATATCATATTCTTGTAAAATGTTTTTTTTAAGAGATAGTCATACACAAACAAATTACATTTGAATAAATGGCTTGATGGCAAACTTTGAGGGGCGGACGCCCCCCCTAAAAGACAACTTATCGCTACGAAATTTTTTTGTATTTTTTTTTTACATAAAACTGAACCGATTTGGGGTGGGAGAGTATAAGAAATCAAAAAAAAAAAGTTCTCCATACAACTAACGGCCACGCTAATATAGATAGATAGATTTTTAGGTAATTTTACCTATGGTTTTTTTAGTGTGTACTTACATTTCTCGATTCGATACGTAAACCAATCGAATTCTAATTCTCCTGATAAAACGTTATCTATATTTTCATTTAATTGGTTTAAATTATACAATATCCTATTTCCATAGCGGTTTAATGCTTCGATTTCCATTTTTTTTATATTTTATCTAAATAAAACAAAACAAATAAAACAAAAAAATATTTTTTAAAAAGATTGATTAAATAGCTATCTAAGCTACTTGGGACAAATTTTGCTAACACCAATAGGTAATAAGTTACATGGATGAGAAAGAACACCTGTATGGCCAAAATTTCAAACTTTGACCTCCTCTAACTCAGAAACTTTTTGACCGATCTTGTTGAAAATTTGTGTCTAAACTACTATCTAATAGGACTAACCTTGGTGTAAATTTCATCCAAATCGAAAAACATCGATGTCAAAATTGGGTCACTTGACATTAAATCCCCTTTTTATATATATAAAACGTAAATAAAATGTTTGGTATTTTGTTGTTATTTTCTTAATTATTTTCTAAGATGTTGATTTTAGCAAAAAACTTTCTTCGAGGCTTATGTTGTTGACTAGAAGAGCTAAAATATTGCCATATATCATATTCTTGTAAAATGTTTTTTTTAAGAGATAGTCATACACAAACAAATTACATTTGAATAAATGGCTTGATGGCAAACTTTGAGGGGCGGACGCCCCCCCTAAAAGACAACTTATCGCTACGAAATTTTTTTGTATTTTTTTTTTACATAAAACTGAACCGATTTGGGGTGGGAGAGTATAAGAAATCAAAAAAAAAAGTTCTCCATACAACTAACGGCCACGCTAATATAGATAGATAGATTTTTAGGTAATTTTACCTATGGTTTTTTTAGTGTGTACTTACATTTCTCGATTCGATACGTAAACCAATCGAATTCTAATTCTCCTGATAAAACGTTATCTATATTTTCATTTAATTGGTTTAAATTATACAATATCCTATTTCCATAGCGGTTTAATGCTTCGATTTCCATTTTTTTTATATTTTATCTAAATAAAACAAAACAAATAAAACAAAAAAATATTTTTTAAAAAGATTGATTAAATAGCTATCTAAGCTACTTGGGACAAATTTTGCTAACACCAATAGGTAATAAGTTACATGGATGAGAAAGAACACCTGTATGGCCAAAATTTCAAACTTTGACCTCCTCTAACTCAGAAACTTTTTGACCGATCTTGTTGAAAATTTGTGTCTAAACTACTATCTAATAGGACTAACCTTGGTGTAAATTTCATCCAAATCGAAAAACATCGATGTCAAAATTGGGTCACTTGACATTAAATCCCCCTTTTATATATATAAAACGTAAATAAAATGTTTGGTATTTTGTTGTTATTTTCTTAATTATTTTCTAAGATGTTGATTTTAGCAAAAAACTTTCTTCCAGGCTTATGTTGTTGACTAGAAGAGCTAAAATATTGCCATATATCATATTCTTGTAAAATGTTTTTTTTTAAGAGATAGTCATACACAAACAAATTACATTTGATTAAATGGCTTGATGGCAAACTTTGAGGGGCGGACGCCCCCCCTAAAACACAACTTATCGCTACGAAATTTTTTTGTATTTTTTTTTACATAAAACTGAACTGATTTGGGGGAGGAGAATATATGAAATCAAAAATAAAAAAATAACGGCCACCCTAATCTATCTATATATATAAAAATGAAAAATGTTTGTATGTGTGTTTGTTTGTTTGTTTGTTGGCTTATAGACTCCTAAACTACTGAACCGATTTTCCTGAAATTTTTACAGATACATCACGTGAGCCCTAAAAATAAAATAGGCTACTTATTTTTTCGATAGGGGCAGGGGAATTGGTATCCCCCATAGGATGCCAATATTAATTATCGCATATATTAAGATCCGCTGCACGCATTATGCAGAACTTTTGGTAGTAAGATCTTCTGAGCCCCAAAATTAAAATAAAATAGCAGCGGGGGAAGTGGAATCCCCCATAGGACGCCAATGTTTAACATCGCATATCTAAAGGACTGTAATAGTGAGAATGTTCAAACTTTTTAGAAGTCACTCTTATGGTATACAACACTTTTGAAAATAACAATAAAGAGGGTAGGCGCAGGGGGGGAAATACCTCCCATAGGATGCATATATTAAATATCGCTCAACTGAAGAATTATTAAAGGGAGAGTCTTCAAAAGTGGTTAAAGCTATTATTATAGTAAACTATAAATTTCAATATACAAATGGGCGGGGTAGAGGGGGAGGAGCAGTACCCCTCATATATAGAAATATTAATAAGAGCCACTGCACGCATTTTGTTGAACTTTTGGTAGTAGTTTTCATATATATGTGCGATTTTCCATTACATTTCTAAAGCTGTATGGGTAATATTGGTCTCATTTTTAAGGTTTTGACTAGATCTTTCTGGATATATAGAATTTATTAAAAAAAAATTACTCTTAAGCTCACATTACAGTTTTTGTGTACTAAGTGTATAATTTATTTAAAAAAAAGTGTAATACAAAATTTATAAAATAACAAACACCAATGTCGCAAACAAGAACTTCATGCTAACTAAAGCTTCTATGCATAGCCGGCCTTCGGCCGGGCGCAAGGATTTTCTCTTCTATGGTATAACAAACACCGGCTTCGCTAACTAAAGCTTCTCTGCATAGCCGGCCTTCGGCCGGGCGCAAGGATTTTCTCCTCTTTGGTATAACAAACACCGGCTTCGCTAACTAAAGCTTCTCTGCATAGCCGGCCTTCGGCCGGGCGCAAGGATTTTCTCCTCTTTGGTATAACAAACACCGGCTTCGCTAACTAAAACTTTTCTGAATAGCAAGAAATACGGTAATAAACCAACAAATATTTAAATAAAATAAAAAACATACAGTCAAAAACAACAATGAATAAAAAATTACCGTTATAAATGTAAGTATATGAGTAATTTCTGTATATCCAAAAAAATCTAGTCAAAACTTTTAAAATTACACCACTATTGGCCATATAACTTTAGAAATATAGTGTGAAATCGAACATATATTTGAAAATTTAAAACGGCCATAACTCGAAAACTAGGCGTTTGCGCCAATATTTTTATTTATTTGTTCTTCTTATTTTTCAATTTTCTATCAGCCTAGGTACTTTTTTTTTTATTTGGGTGTGCGTGCCTAAACTAGATTTAAGCCAAAATTAGAGTGGCATTGACAAATTTGTGTAAATCTTGAATAAAAGTTATAAATAAATTTTGGTTTTATTGTTAATATATCTGTGGTTTTCATGGGCAACCGCGTATGTCTTAAAAACCCGAAAAAAACATTCTAGAGCAAACTATGGGTTAGATATTGCACTTTTTGAATTTGTAATTGAGTCAAAACATCGGAATGGGGGTATCTGTTTTAAATAATTTTTAAAAAAATATTAAGAGCGCTTTAAATTTAGCAATATGCACAAAACCATTTTTCTGATCTTGCTGAACTTCAATTCCAAACTGCTTAGGATAACTACAAGCAATTTAACACCAAGTTTGTCCTTTTCTTTTGAGTTTTTCGGAAGTGAGCGTGTTTTCAACAGATGGACAGACAGACGGATATGGCTAAATCGACTTAAAATTATGTGGTCTTAGATGTATAATACAAAACTTTACCCTCATTTACCACTGATGGTGGTGGAGGGTATAAAAAGTAGCTTTCCCAGCTAGAAATAAACTGGTTGATTTTCTATTTCAGTAATGATCAGTTACCTCAAGTTGAAGACGGGGTGGAAAAAAATGAAGCTTTTAAATTCTGAAAATAAAAATTTAGCCACATTACTATTAAAGCAGTCGCAACAATGTATAAAAACAAAAATTGATGAAATAATAATAAACATGAGACAAGGTATACGAATCGAAGACGCTAGCGTTCTTAAGAAATTTGAAATATTGCTAAAGAAGGTGCTTCAACTTATCAAACCTTAAATTATTTTATAAATTTTAAATTTTTTTTTATTATTATTTCTTTTTAATTAACTATTTATATTAATATTTTTTAATTAGGTTATAATATTTTAGTTATTTGTTTTGTTGTTTTGTTGTATTGTTTTTTTTTTGAGTTAGTTTTTCTATTAATATTTTTTAATTAGTTTTTAAGTTTATAATTGTTCGGGCTAGTATCGATTCTAGCCTCTTATTATTTTTATAAAATTAAAAACACGGTTGGTTTTTAATATATTAAATACAAGGGGTTTTTATTAAAACTTCTTGCTTTGTTGAAGTTCAAGATTATACTTAATAACTAAATAACAAAACGGTTTGTAGTAAGCAAACAAATTCAAAAAGCAAACTACAAACTCAAGAGCAAAGTATATACAAAATTCATGAAGTTAAAGAGAATTGGAAAATTCTAAAGAGTGCTCTACACTCAGAGAAAAAATACAAATTTAATAAAATTCAAAATTAAATAAAATCAAAATTTAAACAAATTCAGATTTAAAATTAAAGAAAACTAAATTTAAACAAAAAATAATAAAAAACAAAGAAAATTAAAAATTAGAGAAAATTAGCAAATTAATGAAAATTAGAAAAATGAATATAAAATAAACTGAAGTCGCTTCAACAATAATATTTTAGTTATATTTTGTTGTATTGTTTGAAATTTTGTAATTAAATTAATTATTTAATTGTTTAATTGTTGTTTAATTGGCTTAAAATTTGTTTAATATATTGAATTATATATCGTTACTTTAATATAGAAAAGCCCTAACTAACATTTTCCGTACTTTACAGGAGAAGGAAAAGACTTAATAAAAATTGTAGTATCGTAGTTGCGATTTTTTTTAAACGCAGTTTTTTATTAAATTGTTTAGAGAGTTTAATAAAAAACTGCGTTTAAAAAAAATCGCGACTACAAGACTATAATTTTTATTAAGTTTTTTCCTTCTCCTGTAAATTACGGAAAATGTTAGTTAGGGCTTTTATATATTAAAGTAACGATATATATATATATTAATATACTGAATTTTAATTATTTTTTTAACAATTTTTGAGTTTGTTTTTTTGTAATTAGTTTTTAAGTTAGTTTATAATTGTTTTTTCTTTTTTTTTTTTAATCTAATATATGTAATAAATGAATATATGTATGCTTGTATGTTTATTTAATTGTTTGTTTGAACCCTATAGCCGCCTAAACCGCTGATTTTAAAAGCTTCCATGGCCATTCCATAAAGCAGTTATCCAGATGGCGACACCACAGAGTTCAGCCAATTCGTCTTCCTAGGTAAGCACGGAATAAATACTTTTTAACCTAATTATACCGACACCACAATAATGGAGAGGGTATTATGCGTTTATTTTGGTGTGAAACACATACAAATATTGGCTCGGGATGTACATTTAAAACGTGTTATAATATTAACAATATTTTCTTCAATATTTTCTAAAATATTAATTTTAGCAAAAAACTTTCTTTGAGGCTAATGTTGTTGACTAGACGTGCTCAAATATTGCCATATATCATATTCTTGTAAAATGTTTTTTTAAAGAGATAGTCATATGCAAACAAATTTCATTTGAAAAAAAAACCCAACTTATTGCTATGAAATTTTTTTGTATTTTTTTTTAAATTTTCTATTTTCTTCAATATTTTCTAAAATATTAGTTTTAGCAAAAAACTTTTTTTGAGGCTAATGTTGTTGACTAGACGTGCTAAAATATTGCCATATATCATATTCTTGTGAAATGTTTTTTTAAAGAGATAGTCATATGCAAACAAATTTCATTTGAAAAAAAACCCAACTTATTGCTATGAAATTTTTTTGTATTTTTTTTTTTAAATTTTCTATTTTCTTCAATATTTTCTAAAATATTAATTTTAGCAAAAAACTTTCTTCGAGGCTTATGTTGTTGACTAGAAGAGCTAAAATATTGCCATATATCATATTCTTGTAAAATGTTTTTTTTAAGAGATAGTCATACACAAACAAATTACATTTGAATAAATGGCTTGATGGCAAACTTTGAGGGGCGGACGCCCCCCCTAAAAGACAACTTATCGCTACGAAATTTTTTTGTATTTTTTTTTTACATAAAACTGAACCGATTTGGGGTGGGAGAGTATAAGAAATCAAAAAAAAAAAAGTTCTCCATACAACTAACGGCCACGCTAATATAGATAGATAGATTTTTAGGTAATTTTACCTATGGTTTTTTTAGTGTGTACTTACATTTCTCGACTCGATACGTAAACCAATCGAATTCTAATTCTCCTGATAAAACGTTATCTATATTTTCATTTAATTGGTTTAAATTATACAATATCCTATTTCCATAGCGGTTTAATGCTTCGATTTCCATTTTTTTTATATTTTATCTAAATAAAAAAAAAAAAAAAAACAAAAAAATATTTTTTAAAAAGATTGATTAAATAGCTATCTAAGCTACTTGGGACAAATTTTGCTAACACCAATAGGTAATAAGTTACATGGATGAGAAAGAACACCTGTATGGCCAAAATTTCAAACTTTGACCTCCTCTAACTCAGAAACTTTTTGACCGATCTTGTTGAAAATTTGTGTCTAAACTACTATCTAATAGGACTAACCTTGGTGTAAATTTCATCCAAATCGAAAAACATCGATGTCAAAATTGGGTCACTTGACATTAAATCCCCCTTTTATATATATAAAACGTAAATAAAATGTTTGGTATTTTGTTGTTATTTTCTTAATTATTTTCTAAGATGTTGATTTTAGCAAAAAACTTTCTTCGAGGCTTATGTTGTTGACTAGAAGAGCTAAAATATTGCCATATATCATATTCTTGTAAAATGTTTTTTTTAAGAGATAGTCATACACAAACAAATTACATTTGAATAAATGGCTTGATGGCAAACTTTGAGGGGCGGACGCCCCCCCTAAAAGACAACTTATCGCTACGAAATTTTTTTGTATTTTTTTTTTACATAAAACTGAACCGATTTGGGGTGGGAGAGTATAAGAAATCAAAAAAAAAAAGTTCTCCATACAACTAACGGCCACGCTAATATAGATAGATAGATTTTTAGGTAATTTTACCTATGGTTTTTTTAGTGTGTACTTACATTTCTCGATTCGATACGTAAACCAATCGAATTCTAATTCTCCTGATAAAACGTTATCTATATTTTCATTTAATTGGTTTAAATTATACAATATCCTATTTCCATAGCGGTTTAATGCTTCGATTTCCATTTTTTTTATATTTTATCTAAATAAAACAAAACAAATAAAACAAAAAAATATTTTTTAAAAAGATTGATTAAATAGCTATCTAAGCTACTTGGGACAAATTTTGCTAACACCAATAGGTAACAAGTTACATGGATGAGAAAGAACACCTGTATGGCCAAAATTTCAAACTTTGACCTCCTCTAACTCAGAAACTTTTTGACCGATCTTGTTGAAAATTTGTGTCTAAACTACTATCTAATAGGACTAACCTTGGTGTAAATTTCATCCAAATCGAAAAACATCGATGTCAAAATTGGGTCACTTGACATTAAATCCCCCTTTTATACTGTCAGCGTCAAAATAAAGTGTACAACTGGTTTTCCAATATAAAAAGTGTTATTTTAGTAAAAAAGAATTCAAATTTTTAGAAGTTTTTTATCATTTACAAAACTTTGGACAATGTTATTACAAATTAAAATTAAAAATTGAAAATACTTCAAAAACAACAAAACCAGTACAATAAAAAACAAATTTACTCCGTTTTTAAGGCGTCAAAAAAAAGTGTACAGTTTTAAAATACTAAGAAAAGTGAAGTGGCTAATACTTTGTTTGATTTTTTTTTGCTTTTAGGACGGTTTCTAGTTTCTTTGGCATTGATTCCAACCATTTTAAAGATAGCGCAGTAGACAATTTTGGCTACTCTTCCTGCAGAATTTTCTTCAGAGAGTGCTTGCTCCTTATGTTTTTTTTTTTATTTGTCTTTCCAAATGTTCCCAAATGTTTAGTTGAGTGGATATCGAGCGACTATTGGGCTGATCCATCTGTTTTATAACATATTACAAAAGCCAACACTATCAAGCTTCACTATAGATACTGTATTTTTTCCGTTGAATTTCTTATTTCCACCTTTTATCACGTTTTTTTTTTTTTGTCCAACTTGCTTTCAATTTTTGGAGCAACGTATTTTTCACAGATGACAGCAAGCTTGAAGTCTGATCAAATTTGACAAAGTAGATATATTACTTTTTTTACAACTTACAAAACTTTTTTCATTGGAAAACTAGCTGTACACTTTATTTTGACGCTCACAGTATATATAAAACGTAAATAAAATGTTTGGTATTTTGTTGTTATTTTCTTAATTATTTTCTAAGATGTTGATTTTAGCAAAAAACTTTCTTCCAGGCTTATGTTGTTGACTAGAAGATCTAAAATATTGCCATATATCATATTCTTGTAAAATGTTTTTTTTTAAGAGATAGTCATACACAAACAAATTACATTTGATTAAATGGCTTGATGGCAAACTTTGAGGGGCGGACGCCCCCCCTAAAACACAACTTATCGCTACGAAATTTTTTTGTATTTTTTTTTACATAAAACTGAACTGATTTGGGGGAGGAGAATATATGAAATCAAAAATAAAAAAATAACGGCCACCCTATTAGCGTGGCCGTTAGTTGTATGGAGAACTTTTTTTTTTTGATTTCTTATACTCTCCCACCCCAAATCGGTTCAGTTTTATGTAAAAAAAAAATACAAAAAAATTTCGTAGCGATAAGTTGTCTTTTAGGGGGGGCGTCCGCCCCTCAAAGTTTGCCATCAAGCCATTTATTCAAATGTAATTTGTTTGTGTATGACTATCTCTTAAAAAAAACATTTTACAAGAATATGATATATGGCAATATTTTAGCTCTTCTAGTCAACAACATAAGCCTCGAAGAAAGTTTTTTGCTAAAATCAACATCTTAGAAAATAATTAAGAAAATAACAACAAAATACCAAACATTTTATTTACGTTTTATATATATAAAAGGGGGATTTAATGTCAAGTGACCCAATTTTGACATCGATGTTTTTCGATTTGGATGAAATTTACACCAAGGTTAGTCCTATTAGATAGTAGTTTAGACACAAATTTTCAACAAGATCGGTCAAAAAGTTTCTGAGTTAGAGGAGGTCAAAGTTTGAAATTTTGGCCATACAGGTGTTCTTTCTCATCCATGTAACTTATTACCTATTGGTGTTAGCAAAATTTGTCCCAAGTAGCTTAGATAGCTATTTAATCAATCTTTTTAAAAAATATTTTTTTGTTTTATTTGTTTTGTTTTATTTAGATAAAATATAAAAAAAATGGAAATCGAAGCATTAAACCGCTATGGAAATAGGATATTGTATAATTTAAACCAATTAAATGAAAATATAGATAACGTTTTATCAGGAGAATTAGAATTCGATTGGTTTACGTATCGAATCGAGAAATGTAAGTACACACTAAAAAAACCATAGGTAAAATTACCTAAAAATCTATCTATCTATATTAGCGTGGCCGTTAGTTGTATGGAGAACTTTTTTTTTTTGATTTCTTATACTCTCCCACCCCAAATCGGTTCAGTTTTATGTAAAAAAAAAATACAAAAAAATTTCGTAGCGATAAGTTGTCTTTTAGGGGGGGCGTCCGCCCCTCAAAGTTTGCCATCAAGCCATTTATTCAAATGTAATTTGTTTGTGTATGACTATCTCTTAAAAAAAAACATTTTACAAGAATATGATATATGGCAATATTTTAGCTCTTCTAGTCAACAACATAAGCCTCGAAGAAAGTTTTTTGCTAAAATCAACATCTTAGAAAATAATTAAGAAAATAACAACAAAATACCAAACATTTTATTTACGTTTTATATATATAAAAGGGGGATTTAATGTCAAGTGACCCAATTTTGACATCGATGTTTTTCGATTTGGATGAAATTTACACCAAGGTTAGTCCTATTAGATAGTAGTTTAGACACAAATTTTCAACAAGATCGGTCAAAAAGTTTCTGAGTTAGAGGAGGTCAAAGTTTGAAATTTTGGCCATACAGGTGTTCTTTCTCATCCATGTAACTTATTACCTATTGGTGTTAGCAAAATTTGTCCCAAGTAGCTTAGATAGCTATTTAATCAATCTTTTTAAAAAATATTTTTTTGTTTTATTTGTTTTGTTTTATTTAGATAAAATATAAAAAAAATGGAAATCGAAGCATTAAACCGCTATGGAAATAGGATATTGTATAATTTAAACCAATTAAATGAAAATATAGATAACGTTTTATCAGGAGAATTAGAATTCGATTGGTTTACGTATCGAATCGAGAAATGTAAGTACACACTAAAAAAACCATAGGTAAAATTACCTAAAAATCTATCTATCTATATTAGCGTGGCCGTTAGTTGTATGGAGAACTTTTTTTTTTGATTTCTTATACTCTCCCACCCCAAATCGGTTCAGTTTTATGTAAAAAAAAAATACAAAAAAATTTCGTAGCGATAAGTTGTCTTTTAGGGGGGGCGTCCGCCCCTCAAAGTTTGCCATCAAGCCATTTATTCAAATGTAATTTGTTTGTGTATGACTATCTCTTAAAAAAAACATTTTACAAGAATATGATATATGGCAATATTTTAGCTCTTCTAGTCAACAACATAAGCCTCGAAGAAAGTTTTTTGCTAAAATTAACATCTTAGAAAATAATTAAGAAAATAACAACAAAATACCAAACATTTTATTTACGTTTTATATATATAAAAGGGGGATTTAATGTCAAGTGACCCAATTTTGACATCGATGTTTTTCGATTTGGATGAAATTTACACCAAGGTTAGTCCTATTAGATAGTAGTTTAGACACAAATTTTCAACAAGATCGGTCAAAAAGTTTCTGAGTTAGAGGAGGTCAAAGTTTGAAATTTTGGCCATACAGGTGTTCTTTCTCATCCATGTAACTTATTACCTATTGGTGTTAGCAAAATTTGTCCCAAGTAGCTTAGATAGCTATTTAATCAATCTTTTTAAAAAATATTTTTTTGTTTTATTTGTTTTGTTTTATTTAGATAAAATATAAAAAAAATGGAAATCGAAGCATTAAACCGCTATGGAAATAGGATATTGTATAATTTAAACCAATTAAATGAAAATATAGATAACGTTTTATCAGGAGAATTAGAATTCGATTGGTTTACGTATCGAATCGAGAAATGTAAGTACACACTAAAAAAACCATAGGTAAAATTACCTAAAAATCTATCTATCTATATTAGCGTGGCCGTTAGTTGTATGGAGAACTTTTTTTTTTTGATTTCTTATACTCTCCCACCCCAAATCGGTTCAGTTTTATGTAAAAAAAAAATACAAAAAAATTTCGTAGCGATAAGTTGTCTTTTAGGGAGGGGCGTCCGCCCCTCAAAGTTTGCCATCAAGCCATTTATTCAAATGTAATTTGTTTGTGTATGACTATCTCTTAAAAAAAACATTTTACAAGAATATGATATATGGCAATATTTTAGCTCTTCTAGTCAACAACATAAGCCTCGAAGAAAGTTTTTTGCTAAAATCAACATCTTAGAAAATAATTAAGAAAATAACAACAAAATACCAAACATTTTATTTACGTTTTATATATATAAAAGGGGGATTTAATGTCAAGTGACCCAATTTTGACATCGATGTTTTTCGATTTGGATGAAATTTACACCAAGGTTAGTCCTATTAGATAGTAGTTTAGACACAAATTTTCAACAAGATCGGTCAAAAAGTTTCTGAGTTAGAGGAGGTCAAAGTTTGAAATTTTGGCCATACAGGTGTTCTTTCTCATCCATGTAACTTATTACCTATTGGTGTTAGCAAAATTTGTCCCAAGTAGCTTAGATAGCTATTTAATCAATCTTTTTAAAAAATATTTTTTTGTTTTATTTGTTTTGTTTTATTTAGATAAAATATAAAAAAAATGGAAATCGAAGCATTAAACCGCTATGGAAATAGGATATTGTATAATTTAAACCAATTAAATGAAAATATAGATAACGTTTTATCAGGAGAATTAGAATTCGATTGGTTTACGTATCGAATCGAGAAATGTAAGTACACACTAAAAAATCCATAGGTAAAATTACCTAAAAATCTATCTATCTATATTAGCGTGGCCGTTAGTTGTATGGAGAACTTTTTTTTTTTTGATTTCTTATACTCTCCCACCCCAAATCGGTTCAGTTTTATGTAAAAAAAAAATACAAAAAAATTTCGTAGCGATAAGTTGTCTTTTAGGGGGGGCGTCCGCCCCTCAAAGTTTGCCATCAAGCCATTTATTCAAATGTAATTTGTTTGTGTATGACTATCTCTTAAAAAAAACATTTTACAAGAATATGATATATGGCAATATTTTAGCTCTTCTAGTCAACAACATAAGCCTCGAAGAAAGTTTTTTGCTAAAATCAACATCTTAGAAAATAATTAAGAAAATAACAACAAAATACCAAACATTTTATTTACGTTTTATATATATAAAAGGGGGATTTAATGTCAAGTGACCCAATTTTGACATCGATGTTTTTCGATTTGGATGAAATTTACACCAAGGTTAGTCCTATTAGATAGTAGTTTAGACACAAATTTTCAACAAGATCGGTCAAAAAGTTTCTGAGTTAGAGGAGGTCAAAGTTTGAAATTTTGGCCATACAGGTGTTCTTTCTCATCCATGTAACTTATTACCTATTGGTGTTAGCAAAATTTGTCCCAAGTAGCTTAGATAGCTATTTAATCAATCTTTTTAAAAAATATTTTTTTGTTTTATTTGTTTTGTTTTATTTAGATAAAATATAAAACAAGTAAGAGTGCTATATTCGGCTGTGCCGAATCTTATATACCCTTCACCATTGTGCGAGCAGAATACAGAGCAACTAGACAAAACCTAAATAATTTCGACATAAACGTACATATATACAATACATAAAACTTCATTATAAATTAAATTTAAAAAGTTAAAACTGGTAAATATTTTTTTAAATCGTTTCAGAACACAAAAAAATTAAAAAAAAATTTTATTTTTGAAAAAACAAGATTCGAACCAGGGACTCACAGTTTTTAACCTAAGCAAACCCCCTAGACAACTGGACCATGAAGGAACGTTTTACGAATATCATTAAAAGTAAATATGATCAGTTTACAGTTCACAACTCAACACAGTTGAGTTATAATTATTTTTGATGTTTTAGTTCATCACAATAAGCAAAGTTGTAAACCATAATACCAAAATTATAAATCAACCACATATTTGAGTTGTGAACCATAATAGCTGGCCTATATTCACCAAAATAGTTTGTACCATGTATGTGTGTTTGTTTGGTTTCCTTTTGTATAGGCACTGTTGTCATAGCGTAGATTTATCTTTGTTGGAGAGTTTTTAAGAAGCAAAACGAAACAAAAATTCCTAGTTTCTATTTGTTAAAATAATTTCGTTAAATAGATGAAATAATAAAGAAGGCTGATAACGAAAATCATATTGAGCATTATGCTAGTATATATAAACAAATGTGTGAGGGGGGGGGGGGGGGGAGCAAACGGACATCGTTAAATCAACTTCGCTTTCCATAAGGACCCAGAATATATATACTTTATAGGGTGTAGGATCAATATTTTGGAACATACAAACGGAATGACAAAGTTATATATACCCTCTTACCTTCGGTGAAGGGTATAAAAAGACTTTTTTTTGGATTTCAGTACTTTGGACATAACTCAGCCATTTATTAACCGATTTGACAGATTTATATACCGATGTTTTAAGGAATAAATTTACCATTTACTTTGGTGATAAAACTTGGACTCAGAAAGACTTATGGGTTCCGAAAATGTGTATTAAAAAAAAAAAAATTTAATTTTGGTCATAACTTTTTCGTATCTGAACCGATTTTCCCGAGTTTTTCAGAAAATATTTTCTACTAAAAATTTCCGATCTTTTGATATATAAGGCGTAACCATAGGTCATATGAGAGTCCAAAAAATCAGGTTTTTATACAATTTTTGATATTTTTTGTACGGGAGGTACCACGCCTACTTGTTCAATTCCGCCCACATTTTGTGGGATGCTGTGTATTGATAACGTTAATGTGTGTACCTAATTTGGAAACTTTGGCTCTTGCCGTTCTCAAGATATACAGAAATAAAAAAATACAACAACAACAAGGGATTTTTTGGGCAAAATCAGAGGCAGTCGTGGTTTTTTGCTCATATCTCCGTCATTTTTGGACCGATCTGGCTGAATTTCAATAGCAAACTTAAACGGAGTATATGTGACATAAATATACATCAACCTTGTCCACATCATTTCTGGGGTTTTCGGAAAACCCATTTCAACATACACACAGACGGACAGACGGACAGACGGACAGACGGACAGACGGACAGACGGACATCGTTAAATCAACTTCGCTTTCCATAAGGACCCAGAATATATATACTTTATAGGGTGTAGGATCAATATTTTGGAACATACAAACGGAATGACAAAGTTATATATACCCTCTTACCTTCGGTGAAGGGTATAAAAAATGGAAATCGAAGCATTAAACCGCTATGGAAATAGGATATTGTATAATTTAAACCAATTAAATGAAAATATAGATAACGTTTTATCAGGAGAATTAGAATTCGATTGGTTTACGTATCGAATCGAGAAATGTAAGTACACACTAAAAAAACCATAGGTAAAATTACCTAAAAATCTATCTATCTATATTAGCGTGGCCGTTAGTTGTATGGAGAACTTTTTTTTTTTGATTTCTTATACTCTCCCACCCCAAATCGGTTCAGTTTTATGTAAAAAAAAAATACAAAAAAATTTCGTAGCGATAAGTTGTCTTTTAGGGGGGGCGTCCGCCCCTCAAAGTTTGCCATCAAGCCATTTATTCAAATGTAATTTGTTTGTGTATGACTATCTCTTAAAAAAAACATTTTACAAGAATATGATATATGGCAATATTTTAGCTCTTCTAGTCAACAACATAAGCCTCGAAGAAAGTTTTTTGCTAAAATCAACATCTTAGAAAATAATTAAGAAAATAACAACAAAATACCAAACATTTTATTTACGTTTTATATATATAAAAGGGGGATTTAATGTCAAGTGACCCAATTTTGACATCGATGTTTTTCGATTTGGATGAAATTTACACCAAGGTTAGTCCTATTAGATAGTAGTTTAGACACAAATTTTCAACAAGATCGGTCAAAAAGTTTCTGAGTTAGAGGAGGTCAAAGTTTGAAATTTTGGCCATACAGGTGTTCTTTCTCATCCATGTAACTTATTACCTATTGGTGTTAGCAAAATTTGTCCCAAGTAGCTTAGATAGCTATTTAATCAATCTTTTTAAAAAATATTTTTTTGTTTTATTTGTTTTGTTTTATTTAGATAAAATATAAAAAAAATGGAAATCGAAGCATTAAACCGCTATGGAAATAGGATATTGTATAATTTAAACCAATTAAATGAAAATATAGATAACGTTTTATCAGGAGAATTAGAATTCGATTGGTTTACGTATCGAATCGAGAAATGTAAGTACACACTAAAAAAACCATAGGTAAAATTACCTAAAAATCTATCTATCTATATTAGCGTGGCCGTTAGTTGTATGGAGAACTTTTTTTTTTTGATTTCTTATACTCTCCCACCCCAAATCGGTTCAGTTTTATGTAAAAAAAAAATACAAAAAAATTTCGTAGCGATAAGTTGTCTTTTAGGGGGGGCGTCCGCCCCTCAAAGTTTGCCATCAAGCCATTTATTCAAATGTAATTTGTTTGTGTATGACTATCTCTTAAAAAAAACATTTTACAAGAATATGATATATGGCAATATTTTAGCTCTTCTAGTCAACAACATAAGCCTCGAAGAAAGTTTTTTGCTAAAATCAACATCTTAGAAAATAATTAAGAAAATAACAACAAAATACCAAACATTTTATTTACGTTTTATATATATAAAAGGGGGATTTAATGTCAAGTGACCCAATTTTGACATCGATGTTTTTCGATTTGGATGAAATTTACACCAAGGTTAGTCCTATTAGATAGTAGTTTAGACACAAATTTTCAACAAGATCGGTCAAAAAGTTTCTGAGTTAGAGGAGGTCAAAGTTTGAAATTTTGGCCATACAGGTGTTCTTTCTCATCCATGTAACTTATTACCTATTGGTGTTAGCAAAATTTGTCCCAAGTAGCTTAGATAGCTATTTAATCAATCTTTTTAAAAAATATTTTTTTGTTTTATTTGTTTTGTTTTATTTAGATAAAATATAAAAAAAATGGAAATCGAAGCATTAAACCGCTATGGAAATAGGATATTGTATAATTTAAACCAATTAAATGAAAATATAGATAACGTTTTATCAGGAGAATTAGAATTCGATTGGTTTACGTATCGAATCGAGAAATGTAAGTACACACTAAAAAAACCATAGGTAAAATTACCTAAAAATCTATCTATCTATATTAGCGTGGCCGTTAGTTGTATGGAGAACTTTTTTTTTTTGATTTCTTATACTCTCCCACCCCAAATCGGTTCAGTTTTATGTAAAAAAAAAATACAAAAAAATTTCGTAGCGATAAGTTGTCTTTTAGGGGGGGCGTCCGCCCCTCAAAGTTTGCCATCAAGCCATTTATTCAAATGTAATTTGTTTGTGTATGACTATCTCTTAAAAAAAAACATTTTACAAGAATATGATATATGGCAATATTTTAGCTCTTCTAGTCAACAACATAAGCCTCGAAGAAAGTTTTTTGCTAAAATCAACATCTTAGAAAATAATTAAGAAAATAACAACAAAATACCAAACATTTTATTTACGTTTTATATATATAAAAGGGGGATTTAATGTCAAGTGACCCAATTTTGACATCGATGTTTTTCGATTTGGATGAAATTTACACCAAGGTTAGTCCTATTAGATAGTAGTTTAGACACAAATTTTCAACAAGATCGGTCAAAAAGTTTCTGAGTTAGAGGAGGTCAAAGTTTGAAATTTTGGCCATACAGGTGTTCTTTCTCATCCATGTAACTTATTACCTATTGGTGTTAGCAAAATTTGTCCCAAGTAGCTTAGATAGCTATTTAATCAATCTTTTTAAAAAATATTTTTTTGTTTTATTTGTTTTGTTTTATTTAGATAAAATATAAAAAAAATGGAAATCGAAGCATTAAACCGCTATGGAAATAGGATATTGTATAATTTAAACCAATTAAATGAAAATATAGATAACGTTTTATCAGGAGAATTAGAATTCGATTGGTTTACGTATCGAATCGAGAAATGTAAGTACACACTAAAAAAACCATAGGTAAAATTACCTAAAAATCTATCTATCTATATTAGCGTGGCCGTTAGTTGTATGGAGAACTTTTTTTTTTGATTTCTTATACTCTCCCACCCCAAATCGGTTCAGTTTTATGTAAAAAAAAAATACAAAAAAATTTCGTAGCGATAAGTTGTCTTTTAGGGGGGGCGTCCGCCCCTCAAAGTTTGCCATCAAGCCATTTATTCAAATGTAATTTGTTTGTGTATGACTATCTCTTAAAAAAAACATTTTACAAGAATATGATATATGGCAATATTTTAGCTCTTCTAGTCAACAACATAAGCCTCGAAGAAAGTTTTTTGCTAAAATTAACATCTTAGAAAATAATTAAGAAAATAACAACAAAATACCAAACATTTTATTTACGTTTTATATATATAAAAGGGGGATTTAATGTCAAGTGACCCAATTTTGACATCGATGTTTTTCGATTTGGATGAAATTTACACCAAGGTTAGTCCTATTAGATAGTAGTTTAGACACAAATTTTCAACAAGATCGGTCAAAAAGTTTCTGAGTTAGAGGAGGTCAAAGTTTGAAATTTTGGCCATACAGGTGTTCTTTCTCATCCATGTAACTTATTACCTATTGGTGTTAGCAAAATTTGTCCCAAGTAGCTTAGATAGCTATTTAATCAATCTTTTTAAAAAATATTTTTTTGTTTTATTTGTTTTGTTTTATTTAGATAAAATATAAAAAAAATGGAAATCGAAGCATTAAACCGCTATGGAAATAGGATATTGTATAATTTAAACCAATTAAATGAAAATATAGATAACGTTTTATCAGGAGAATTAGAATTCGATTGGTTTACGTATCGAATCGAGAAATGTAAGTACACACTAAAAAAACCATAGGTAAAATTACCTAAAAATCTATCTATCTATATTAGCGTGGCCGTTAGTTGTATGGAGAACTTTTTTTTTTTGATTTCTTATACTCTCCCACCCCAAATCGGTTCAGTTTTATGTAAAAAAAAAATACAAAAAAATTTCGTAGCGATAAGTTGTCTTTTAGGGAGGGGCGTCCGCCCCTCAAAGTTTGCCATCAAGCCATTTATTCAAATGTAATTTGTTTGTGTATGACTATCTCTTAAAAAAAACATTTTACAAGAATATGATATATGGCAATATTTTAGCTCTTCTAGTCAACAACATAAGCCTCGAAGAAAGTTTTTTGCTAAAATCAACATCTTAGAAAATAATTAAGAAAATAACAACAAAATACCAAACATTTTATTTACGTTTTATATATATAAAAGGGGGATTTAATGTCAAGTGACCCAATTTTGACATCGATGTTTTTCGATTTGGATGAAATTTACACCAAGGTTAGTCCTATTAGATAGTAGTTTAGACACAAATTTTCAACAAGATCGGTCAAAAAGTTTCTGAGTTAGAGGAGGTCAAAGTTTGAAATTTTGGCCATACAGGTGTTCTTTCTCATCCATGTAACTTATTACCTATTGGTGTTAGCAAAATTTGTCCCAAGTAGCTTAGATAGCTATTTAATCAATCTTTTTAAAAAATATTTTTTTGTTTTATTTGTTTTGTTTTATTTAGATAAAATATAAAAAAAATGGAAATCGAAGCATTAAACCGCTATGGAAATAGGATATTGTATAATTTAAACCAATTAAATGAAAATATAGATAACGTTTTATCAGGAGAATTAGAATTCGATTGGTTTACGTATCGAATCGAGAAATGTAAGTACACACTAAAAAATCCATAGGTAAAATTACCTAAAAATCTATCTATCTATATTAGCGTGGCCGTTAGTTGTATGGAGAACTTTTTTTTTTTGATTTCTTATACTCTCCCACCCCAAATCGGTTCAGTTTTATGTAAAAAAAAAATACAAAAAAATTTCGTAGCGATAAGTTGTCTTTTAGGGGGGGCGTCCGCCCCTCAAAGTTTGCCATCAAGCCATTTATTCAAATGTAATTTGTTTGTGTATGACTATCTCTTAAAAAAAACATTTTACAAGAATATGATATATGGCAATATTTTAGCTCTTCTAGTCAACAACATAAGCCTCGAAGAAAGTTTTTTGCTAAAATCAACATCTTAGAAAATAATTAAGAAAATAACAACAAAATACCAAACATTTTATTTACGTTTTATATATATAAAAGGGGGATTTAATGTCAAGTGACCCAATTTTGACATCGATGTTTTTCGATTTGGATGAAATTTACACCAAGGTTAGTCCTATTAGATAGTAGTTTAGACACAAATTTTCAACAAGATCGGTCAAAAAGTTTCTGAGTTAGAGGAGGTCAAAGTTTGAAATTTTGGCCATACAGGTGTTCTTTCTCATCCATGTAACTTATTACCTATTGGTGTTAGCAAAATTTGTCCCAAGTAGCTTAGATAGCTATTTAATCAATCTTTTTAAAAAATATTTTTTTGTTTTATTTGTTTTGTTTTATTTAGATAAAATATAAAACAAGTAAGAGTGCTATATTCGGCTGTGCCGAATCTTATATACCCTTCACCATTGTGCGAGCAGAATACAGAGCAACTAGACAAAACCTAAATAATTTCGACATAAACGTACATATATACAATACATAAAACTTCATTATAAATTAAATTTAAAAAGTTAAAACTGGTAAATATTTTTTTAAATCGTTTCAGAACACAAAAAAATTAAAAAAAAATTTTATTTTTGAAAAAACAAGATTCGAACCAGGGACTCACAGTTTTTAACCTAAGCAAACCCCCTAGACAACTGGACCATGAAGGAACGTTTTACGAATATCATTAAAAGTAAATATGATCAGTTTACAGTTCACAACTCAACACAGTTGAGTTATAATTATTTTTGATGTTTTAGTTCATCACAATAAGCAAAGTTGTAAACCATAATACCAAAATTATAAATCAACCACATATTTGAGTTGTGAACCATAATAGCTGGCCTATATTCACCAAAATAGTTTGTACCATGTATGTGTGTTTGTTTGGTTTCCTTTTGTATAGGCACTGTTGTCATAGCGTAGATTTATCTTTGTTGGAGAGTTTTTAAGAAGCAAAACGAAACAAAAATTCCTAGTTTCTATTTGTTAAAATAATTTCGTTAAATAGATGAAATAATAAAGAAGGCTGATAACGAAAATCATATTGAGCATTATGCTAGTATATATAAACAAATGTGTGAGGGGGGGGGGGGGGGGAGCAAACGGACATCGTTAAATCAACTTCGCTTTCCATAAGGACCCAGAATATATATACTTTATAGGGTGTAGGATCAATATTTTGGAACATACAAACGGAATGACAAAGTTATATATACCCTCTTACCTTCGGTGAAGGGTATAAAAAGACTTTTTTTTGGATTTCAGTACTTTGGACATAACTCAGCCATTTATTAACCGATTTGACAGATTTATATACCGATGTTTTAAGGAATAAATTTACCATTTACTTTGGTGATAAAACTTGGACTCAGAAAGACTTATGGGTTCCGAAAATGTGTATTAAAAAAAAAAAAATTTAATTTTGGTCATAACTTTTTCGTATCTGAACCGATTTTCCCGAGTTTTTCAGAAAATATTTTCTACTAAAAATTTCCGATCTTTTGATATATAAGGCGTAACCATAGGTCATATGAGAGTCCAAAAAATCAGGTTTTTATACAATTTTTGATATTTTTTGTACGGGAGGTACCACGCCTACTTGTTCAATTCCGCCCACATTTTGTGGGATGCTGTGTATTGATAACGTTAATGTGTGTACCTAATTTGGAAACTTTGGCTCTTGCCGTTCTCAAGATATACAGAAATAAAAAAATACAACAACAACAAGGGATTTTTTGGGCAAAATCAGAGGCAGTCGTGGTTTTTTGCTCATATCTCCGTCATTTTTGGACCGATCTGGCTGAATTTCAATAGCAAACTTAAACGGAGTATATGTGACATAAATATACATCAACCTTGTCCACATCATTTCTGGGGTTTTCGGAAAACCCATTTCAACATACACACAGACGGACAGACGGACAGACGGACAGACGGACATCGTTAAATCAACTTCGCTTTCCATAAGGACCCAGAATATATATACTTTATAGGGTGTAGGATCAATATTTTGGAACATACAAACGGAATGACAAAGTTATATATACCCTCTTACCTTCGGTGAAGGGTATAAAAAGACTTTTTTTTGGATTTCAGTACTTTGGACATAACTCAGCCATTTATTAACCGATTTGACAGATTTATATACCGATGTTTTAAGGAATAAATTTACCATTTACTTTGGTGATAAAACTTGGACTCAGAAAGACTTATGGGTTCCGAAAATGTGTATTAAAAAAAAAAAAATTTAATTTTGGTCATAACTTTTTCGTATCTGAACCGATTTTCCCGAGTTTTTCAGAAAATATTTTCTACTAAAAATTTCCGATCTTTTGATATATAAGGCGTAACCATAGGTCATATGAGAGTCCAAAAAATCAGGTTTTTATACAATTTTTGATATTTTTTGTACGGGAGGTACCACGCCTACTTGTTCAATTCCGCCCACATTTTGTGGGATGCTGTGTATTGATAACGTTAATGTGTGTACCTAATTTGGAAACTTTGGCTCTTGCCGTTCTCAAGATATACAGAAATAAAAAAATACAACAACAACAAGGGATTTTTTGGGCAAAATCAGAGGCAGTCGTGGTTTTTTGCTCATATCTCCGTCATTTTTGGACCGATCTGGCTGAATTTCAATAGCAAACTTAAACGGAGTATATGTGACATAAATATACATCAACCTTGTCCACATCATTTCTGGGGTTTTCGGAAAACCCATTTCAACATACACACAGACGGACAGACGGACAGACGGACAGACGGACATCGTTAAATCAACTTCGCTTTCCATAAGGACCCAGAATATATATACTTTATAGGGTGTAGGATCAATATTTTGGAACATACAAACGGAATGACAAAGTTATATATACCCTCTTACCTTCGGTGAAGGGTATAAAAAGACTTTTTTTTGGATTTCAGTACTTTGGACATAACTCAGCCATTTATTAACCGATTTGACAGATTTATATACCGATGTTTTAAGGAATAAATTTACCATTTACTTTGGTGATAAAACTTGGACTCAGAAAGACTTATGGGTTCCGAAAATGTGTATTAAAAAAAAAAAAATTTAATTTTGGTCATAACTTTTTCGTATCTGAACCGATTTTCCCGAGTTTTTCAGAAAATATTTTCTACTAAAAATTTCCGATCTTTTGATATATAAGGCGTAACCATAGGTCATATGAGAGTCCAAAAAATCAGGTTTTTATACAATTTTTGATATTTTTTGTACGGGAGGTACCACGCCTACTTGTTCAATTCCGCCCACATTTTGTGGGATGCTGTGTATTGATAACGTTAATGTGTGTACCTAATTTGGAAACTTTGGCTCTTGCCGTTCTCAAGATATACAGAAATAAAAAAATACAACAACAACAAGGGATTTTTTGGGCAAAATCAGAGGCAGTCGTGGTTTTTTGCTCATATCTCCGTCATTTTTGGACCGATCTGGCTGAATTTCAATAGCAAACTTAAACGGAGTATATGTGACATAAATATACATCAACCTTGTCCACATCATTTCTGGGGTTTTCGGAAAACCCATTTCAACATACACACAGACGGACAGACGGACAGACGGACAGACGGACATCGTTAAATCAACTTCGCTTTCCATAAGGACCCAGAATATATATACTTTATAGGGTGTAGGATCAATATTTTGGAACATACAAACGGAATGACAAAGTTATATATACCCTCTTACCTTCGGTGAAGGGTATAAAAAGACTTTTTTTTGGATTTCAGTACTTTGGACATAACTCAGCCATTTATTAACCGATTTGACAGATTTATATACCGATGTTTTAAGGAATAAATTTACCATTTACTTTGGTGATAAAACTTGGACTCAGAAAGACTTATGGGTTCCGAAAATGTGTATTAAAAAAAAAAAAATTTAATTTTGGTCATAACTTTTTCGTATCTGAACCGATTTTCCCGAGTTTTTCAGAAAATATTTTCTACTAAAAATTTCCGATCTTTTGATATATAAGGCGTAACCATAGGTCATATGAGAGTCCAAAAAATCAGGTTTTTATACAATTTTTGATATTTTTTGTACGGGAGGTACCACGCCTACTTGTTCAATTCCGCCCACATTTTGTGGGATGCTGTGTATTGATAACGTTAATGTGTGTACCTAATTTGGAAACTTTGGCTCTTGCCGTTCTCAAGATATACAGAAATAAAAAAATACAACAACAACAAGGGATTTTTTGGGCAAAATCAGAGGCAGTCGTGGTTTTTTGCTCATATCTCCGTCATTTTTGGACCGATCTGGCTGAATTTCAATAGCAAACTTAAACGGAGTATATGTGACATAAATATACATCAACCTTGTCCACATCATTTCTGGGGTTTTCGGAAAACCCATTTCAACATACACACAGACGGACAGACGGACAGACGGACAGACGGACAGACGGACATCGTTAAATCAACTTCGCTTTCCATAAGGACCCAGAATATATATACTTTATAGGGTGTAGGATCAATATTTTGGAACATACAAACGGAATGACAAAGTTATATATACCCTCTTACCTTCGGTGAAGGGTATAAAAAATGGAAATCGAAGCATTAAACCGCTATGGAAATAGGATATTGTATAATTTAAACCAATTAAATGAAAATATAGATAACGTTTTATCAGGAGAATTAGAATTCGATTGGTTTACGTATCGAATCGAGAAATGTAAGTACACACTAAAAAAACCATAGGTAAAATTACCTAAAAATCTATCTATCTATATTAGCGTGGCCGTTAGTTGTATGGAGAACTTTTTTTTTTTGATTTCTTATACTCTCCCACCCCAAATCGGTTCAGTTTTATGTAAAAAAAAAATACAAAAAAATTTCGTAGCGATAAGTTGTCTTTTAGGGGGGGCGTCCGCCCCTCAAAGTTTGCCATCAAGCCATTTATTCAAATGTAATTTGTTTGTGTATGACTATCTCTTAAAAAAAACATTTTACAAGAATATGATATATGGCAATATTTTAGCTCTTCTAGTCAACAACATAAGCCTCGAAGAAAGTTTTTTGCTAAAATCAACATCTTAGAAAATAATTAAGAAAATAACAACAAAATACCAAACATTTTATTTACGTTTTATATATATAAAAGGGGGATTTAATGTCAAGTGACCCAATTTTGACATCGATGTTTTTCGATTTGGATGAAATTTACACCAAGGTTAGTCCTATTAGATAGTAGTTTAGACACAAATTTTCAACAAGATCGGTCAAAAAGTTTCTGAGTTAGAGGAGGTCAAAGTTTGAAATTTTGGCCATACAGGTGTTCTTTCTCATCCATGTAACTTATTACCTATTGGTGTTAGCAAAATTTGTCCCAAGTAGCTTAGATAGCTATTTAATCAATCTTTTTAAAAAATATTTTTTTGTTTTATTTGTTTTGTTTTATTTAGATAAAATATAAAAAAAATGGAAATCGAAGCATTAAACCGCTATGGAAATAGGATATTGTATAATTTAAACCAATTAAATGAAAATATAGATAACGTTTTATCAGGAGAATTAGAATTCGATTGGTTTACGTATCGAATCGAGAAATGTAAGTACACACTAAAAAAACCATAGGTAAAATTACCTAAAAATCTATCTATCTATATTAGCGTGGCCGTTAGTTGTATGGAGAACTTTTTTTTTTTGATTTCTTATACTCTCCCACCCCAAATCGGTTCAGTTTTATGTAAAAAAAAAATACAAAAAAATTTCGTAGCGATAAGTTGTCTTTTAGGGGGGGCGTCCGCCCCTCAAAGTTTGCCATCAAGCCATTTATTCAAATGTAATTTGTTTGTGTATGACTATCTCTTAAAAAAAACATTTTACAAGAATATGATATATGGCAATATTTTAGCTCTTCTAGTCAACAACATAAGCCTCGAAGAAAGTTTTTTGCTAAAATCAACATCTTAGAAAATAATTAAGAAAATAACAACAAAATACCAAACATTTTATTTACGTTTTATATATATAAAAGGGGGATTTAATGTCAAGTGACCCAATTTTGACATCGATGTTTTTCGATTTGGATGAAATTTACACCAAGGTTAGTCCTATTAGATAGTAGTTTAGACACAAATTTTCAACAAGATCGGTCAAAAAGTTTCTGAGTTAGAGGAGGTCAAAGTTTGAAATTTTGGCCATACAGGTGTTCTTTCTCATCCATGTAACTTATTACCTATTGGTGTTAGCAAAATTTGTCCCAAGTAGCTTAGATAGCTATTTAATCAATCTTTTTAAAAAATATTTTTTTGTTTTATTTGTTTTGTTTTATTTAGATAAAATATAAAAAAAATGGAAATCGAAGCATTAAACCGCTATGGAAATAGGATATTGTATAATTTAAACCAATTAAATGAAAATATAGATAACGTTTTATCAGGAGAATTAGAATTCGATTGGTTTACGTATCGAATCGAGAAATGTAAGTACACACTAAAAAAACCATAGGTAAAATTACCTAAAAATCTATCTATCTATATTAGCGTGGCCGTTAGTTGTATGGAGAACTTTTTTTTTTTGATTTCTTATACTCTCCCACCCCAAATCGGTTCAGTTTTATGTAAAAAAAAAATACAAAAAAATTTCGTAGCGATAAGTTGTCTTTTAGGGGGGGCGTCCGCCCCTCAAAGTTTGCCATCAAGCCATTTATTCAAATGTAATTTGTTTGTGTATGACTATCTCTTAAAAAAAAACATTTTACAAGAATATGATATATGGCAATATTTTAGCTCTTCTAGTCAACAACATAAGCCTCGAAGAAAGTTTTTTGCTAAAATCAACATCTTAGAAAATAATTAAGAAAATAACAACAAAATACCAAACATTTTATTTACGTTTTATATATATAAAAGGGGGATTTAATGTCAAGTGACCCAATTTTGACATCGATGTTTTTCGATTTGGATGAAATTTACACCAAGGTTAGTCCTATTAGATAGTAGTTTAGACACAAATTTTCAACAAGATCGGTCAAAAAGTTTCTGAGTTAGAGGAGGTCAAAGTTTGAAATTTTGGCCATACAGGTGTTCTTTCTCATCCATGTAACTTATTACCTATTGGTGTTAGCAAAATTTGTCCCAAGTAGCTTAGATAGCTATTTAATCAATCTTTTTAAAAAATATTTTTTTGTTTTATTTGTTTTGTTTTATTTAGATAAAATATAAAAAAAATGGAAATCGAAGCATTAAACCGCTATGGAAATAGGATATTGTATAATTTAAACCAATTAAATGAAAATATAGATAACGTTTTATCAGGAGAATTAGAATTCGATTGGTTTACGTATCGAATCGAGAAATGTAAGTACACACTAAAAAAACCATAGGTAAAATTACCTAAAAATCTATCTATCTATATTAGCGTGGCCGTTAGTTGTATGGAGAACTTTTTTTTTTGATTTCTTATACTCTCCCACCCCAAATCGGTTCAGTTTTATGTAAAAAAAAAATACAAAAAAATTTCGTAGCGATAAGTTGTCTTTTAGGGGGGGCGTCCGCCCCTCAAAGTTTGCCATCAAGCCATTTATTCAAATGTAATTTGTTTGTGTATGACTATCTCTTAAAAAAAACATTTTACAAGAATATGATATATGGCAATATTTTAGCTCTTCTAGTCAACAACATAAGCCTCGAAGAAAGTTTTTTGCTAAAATTAACATCTTAGAAAATAATTAAGAAAATAACAACAAAATACCAAACATTTTATTTACGTTTTATATATATAAAAGGGGGATTTAATGTCAAGTGACCCAATTTTGACATCGATGTTTTTCGATTTGGATGAAATTTACACCAAGGTTAGTCCTATTAGATAGTAGTTTAGACACAAATTTTCAACAAGATCGGTCAAAAAGTTTCTGAGTTAGAGGAGGTCAAAGTTTGAAATTTTGGCCATACAGGTGTTCTTTCTCATCCATGTAACTTATTACCTATTGGTGTTAGCAAAATTTGTCCCAAGTAGCTTAGATAGCTATTTAATCAATCTTTTTAAAAAATATTTTTTTGTTTTATTTGTTTTGTTTTATTTAGATAAAATATAAAAAAAATGGAAATCGAAGCATTAAACCGCTATGGAAATAGGATATTGTATAATTTAAACCAATTAAATGAAAATATAGATAACGTTTTATCAGGAGAATTAGAATTCGATTGGTTTACGTATCGAATCGAGAAATGTAAGTACACACTAAAAAAACCATAGGTAAAATTACCTAAAAATCTATCTATCTATATTAGCGTGGCCGTTAGTTGTATGGAGAACTTTTTTTTTTTGATTTCTTATACTCTCCCACCCCAAATCGGTTCAGTTTTATGTAAAAAAAAAATACAAAAAAATTTCGTAGCGATAAGTTGTCTTTTAGGGAGGGGCGTCCGCCCCTCAAAGTTTGCCATCAAGCCATTTATTCAAATGTAATTTGTTTGTGTATGACTATCTCTTAAAAAAAACATTTTACAAGAATATGATATATGGCAATATTTTAGCTCTTCTAGTCAACAACATAAGCCTCGAAGAAAGTTTTTTGCTAAAATCAACATCTTAGAAAATAATTAAGAAAATAACAACAAAATACCAAACATTTTATTTACGTTTTATATATATAAAAGGGGGATTTAATGTCAAGTGACCCAATTTTGACATCGATGTTTTTCGATTTGGATGAAATTTACACCAAGGTTAGTCCTATTAGATAGTAGTTTAGACACAAATTTTCAACAAGATCGGTCAAAAAGTTTCTGAGTTAGAGGAGGTCAAAGTTTGAAATTTTGGCCATACAGGTGTTCTTTCTCATCCATGTAACTTATTACCTATTGGTGTTAGCAAAATTTGTCCCAAGTAGCTTAGATAGCTATTTAATCAATCTTTTTAAAAAATATTTTTTTGTTTTATTTGTTTTGTTTTATTTAGATAAAATATAAAAAAAATGGAAATCGAAGCATTAAACCGCTATGGAAATAGGATATTGTATAATTTAAACCAATTAAATGAAAATATAGATAACGTTTTATCAGGAGAATTAGAATTCGATTGGTTTACGTATCGAATCGAGAAATGTAAGTACACACTAAAAAATCCATAGGTAAAATTACCTAAAAATCTATCTATCTATATTAGCGTGGCCGTTAGTTGTATGGAGAACTTTTTTTTTTTGATTTCTTATACTCTCCCACCCCAAATCGGTTCAGTTTTATGTAAAAAAAAAATACAAAAAAATTTCGTAGCGATAAGTTGTCTTTTAGGGGGGGCGTCCGCCCCTCAAAGTTTGCCATCAAGCCATTTATTCAAATGTAATTTGTTTGTGTATGACTATCTCTTAAAAAAAACATTTTACAAGAATATGATATATGGCAATATTTTAGCTCTTCTAGTCAACAACATAAGCCTCGAAGAAAGTTTTTTGCTAAAATCAACATCTTAGAAAATAATTAAGAAAATAACAACAAAATACCAAACATTTTATTTACGTTTTATATATATAAAAGGGGGATTTAATGTCAAGTGACCCAATTTTGACATCGATGTTTTTCGATTTGGATGAAATTTACACCAAGGTTAGTCCTATTAGATAGTAGTTTAGACACAAATTTTCAACAAGATCGGTCAAAAAGTTTCTGAGTTAGAGGAGGTCAAAGTTTGAAATTTTGGCCATACAGGTGTTCTTTCTCATCCATGTAACTTATTACCTATTGGTGTTAGCAAAATTTGTCCCAAGTAGCTTAGATAGCTATTTAATCAATCTTTTTAAAAAATATTTTTTTGTTTTATTTGTTTTGTTTTATTTAGATAAAATATAAAACAAGTAAGAGTGCTATATTCGGCTGTGCCGAATCTTATATACCCTTCACCATTGTGCGAGCAGAATACAGAGCAACTAGACAAAACCTAAATAATTTCGACATAAACGTACATATATACAATACATAAAACTTCATTATAAATTAAATTTAAAAAGTTAAAACTGGTAAATATTTTTTTAAATCGTTTCAGAACACAAAAAAATTAAAAAAAAATTTTATTTTTGAAAAAACAAGATTCGAACCAGGGACTCACAGTTTTTAACCTAAGCAAACCCCCTAGACAACTGGACCATGAAGGAACGTTTTACGAATATCATTAAAAGTAAATATGATCAGTTTACAGTTCACAACTCAACACAGTTGAGTTATAATTATTTTTGATGTTTTAGTTCATCACAATAAGCAAAGTTGTAAACCATAATACCAAAATTATAAATCAACCACATATTTGAGTTGTGAACCATAATAGCTGGCCTATATTCACCAAAATAGTTTGTACCATGTATGTGTGTTTGTTTGGTTTCCTTTTGTATAGGCACTGTTGTCATAGCGTAGATTTATCTTTGTTGGAGAGTTTTTAAGAAGCAAAACGAAACAAAAATTCCTAGTTTCTATTTGTTAAAATAATTTCGTTAAATAGATGAAATAATAAAGAAGGCTGATAACGAAAATCATATTGAGCATTATGCTAGTATATATAAACAAATGTGTGAGGGGGGGGGGGGGGGGAGCAAACGGACATCGTTAAATCAACTTCGCTTTCCATAAGGACCCAGAATATATATACTTTATAGGGTGTAGGATCAATATTTTGGAACATACAAACGGAATGACAAAGTTATATATACCCTCTTACCTTCGGTGAAGGGTATAAAAAGACTTTTTTTTGGATTTCAGTACTTTGGACATAACTCAGCCATTTATTAACCGATTTGACAGATTTATATACCGATGTTTTAAGGAATAAATTTACCATTTACTTTGGTGATAAAACTTGGACTCAGAAAGACTTATGGGTTCCGAAAATGTGTATTAAAAAAAAAAAAATTTAATTTTGGTCATAACTTTTTCGTATCTGAACCGATTTTCCCGAGTTTTTCAGAAAATATTTTCTACTAAAAATTTCCGATCTTTTGATATATAAGGCGTAACCATAGGTCATATGAGAGTCCAAAAAATCAGGTTTTTATACAATTTTTGATATTTTTTGTACGGGAGGTACCACGCCTACTTGTTCAATTCCGCCCACATTTTGTGGGATGCTGTGTATTGATAACGTTAATGTGTGTACCTAATTTGGAAACTTTGGCTCTTGCCGTTCTCAAGATATACAGAAATAAAAAAATACAACAACAACAAGGGATTTTTTGGGCAAAATCAGAGGCAGTCGTGGTTTTTTGCTCATATCTCCGTCATTTTTGGACCGATCTGGCTGAATTTCAATAGCAAACTTAAACGGAGTATATGTGACATAAATATACATCAACCTTGTCCACATCATTTCTGGGGTTTTCGGAAAACCCATTTCAACATACACACAGACGGACAGACGGACAGACGGACATCGTTAAATCAACTTCGCTTTCCATAAGGACCCAGAATATATATACTTTATAGGGTGTAGGATCAATATTTTGGAACATACAAACGGAATGACAAAGTTATATATACCCTCTTACCTTCGGTGAAGGGTATAAAAAGACTTTTTTTTGGATTTCAGTACTTTGGACATAACTCAGCCATTTATTAACCGATTTGACAGATTTATATACCGATGTTTTAAGGAATAAATTTACCATTTACTTTGGTGATAAAACTTGGACTCAGAAAGACTTATGGGTTCCGAAAATGTGTATTAAAAAAAAAAAAATTTAATTTTGGTCATAACTTTTTCGTATCTGAACCGATTTTCCCGAGTTTTTCAGAAAATATTTTCTACTAAAAATTTCCGATCTTTTGATATATAAGGCGTAACCATAGGTCATATGAGAGTCCAAAAAATCAGGTTTTTATACAATTTTTGATATTTTTTGTACGGGAGGTACCACGCCTACTTGTTCAATTCCGCCCACATTTTGTGGGATGCTGTGTATTGATAACGTTAATGTGTGTACCTAATTTGGAAACTTTGGCTCTTGCCGTTCTCAAGATATACAGAAATAAAAAAATACAACAACAACAAGGGATTTTTTGGGCAAAATCAGAGGCAGTCGTGGTTTTTTGCTCATATCTCCGTCATTTTTGGACCGATCTGGCTGAATTTCAATAGCAAACTTAAACGGAGTATATGTGACATAAATATACATCAACCTTGTCCACATCATTTCTGGGGTTTTCGGAAAACCCATTTCAACATACACACAGACGGACAGACGGACAGACGGACAGACGGACAGACGGACATCGTTAAATCAACTTCGCTTTCCATAAGGACCCAGAATATATATACTTTATAGGGTGTAGGATCAATATTTTGGAACATACAAACGGAATGACAAAGTTATATATACCCTCTTACCTTCGGTGAAGGGTATAAAAAGACTTTTTTTTGGATTTCAGTACTTTGGACATAACTCAGCCATTTATTAACCGATTTGACAGATTTATATACCGATGTTTTAAGGAATAAATTTACCATTTACTTTGGTGATAAAACTTGGACTCAGAAAGACTTATGGGTTCCGAAAATGTGTATTAAAAAAAAAAAAATTTAATTTTGGTCATAACTTTTTCGTATCTGAACCGATTTTCCCGAGTTTTTCAGAAAATATTTTCTACTAAAAATTTCCGATCTTTTGATATATAAGGCGTAACCATAGGTCATATGAGAGTCCAAAAAATCAGGTTTTTATACAATTTTTGATATTTTTTGTACGGGAGGTACCACGCCTACTTGTTCAATTCCGCCCACATTTTGTGGGATGCTGTGTATTGATAACGTTAATGTGTGTACCTAATTTGGAAACTTTGGCTCTTGCCGTTCTCAAGATATACAGAAATAAAAAAATACAACAACAACAAGGGATTTTTTGGGCAAAATCAGAGGCAGTCGTGGTTTTTTGCTCATATCTCCGTCATTTTTGGACCGATCTGGCTGAATTTCAATAGCAAACTTAAACGGAGTATATGTGACATAAATATACATCAACCTTGTCCACATCATTTCTGGGGTTTTCGGAAAACCCATTTCAACATACACACAGACGGACAGACGGACAGACGGACAGACGGACATCGTTAAATCAACTTCGCTTTCCATAAGGACCCAGAATATATATACTTTATAGGGTGTAGGATCAATATTTTGGAACATACAAACGGAATGACAAAGTTATATATACCCTCTTACCTTCGGTGAAGGGTATAAAAAGACTTTTTTTTGGATTTCAGTACTTTGGACATAACTCAGCCATTTATTAACCGATTTGACAGATTTATATACCGATGTTTTAAGGAATAAATTTACCATTTACTTTGGTGATAAAACTTGGACTCAGAAAGACTTATGGGTTCCGAAAATGTGTATTAAAAAAAAAAAAATTTAATTTTGGTCATAACTTTTTCGTATCTGAACCGATTTTCCCGAGTTTTTCAGAAAATATTTTCTACTAAAAATTTCCGATCTTTTGATATATAAGGCGTAACCATAGGTCATATGAGAGTCCAAAAAATCAGGTTTTTATACAATTTTTGATATTTTTTGTACGGGAGGTACCACGCCTACTTGTTCAATTCCGCCCACATTTTGTGGGATGCTGTGTATTGATAACGTTAATGTGTGTACCTAATTTGGAAACTTTGGCTCTTGCCGTTCTCAAGATATACAGAAATAAAAAAATACAACAACAACAAGGGATTTTTTGGGCAAAATCAGAGGCAGTCGTGGTTTTTTGCTCATATCTCCGTCATTTTTGGACCGATCTGGCTGAATTTCAATAGCAAACTTAAACGGAGTATATGTGACATAAATATACATCAACCTTGTCCACATCATTTCTGGGGTTTTCGGAAAACCCATTTCAACATACACACAGACGGACAGACGGACAGACGGACAGACGGACAGACGGACATCGTTAAATCAACTTCGCTTTCCATAAGGACCCAGAATATATATACTTTATAGGGTGTAGGATCAATATTTTGGAACATACAAACGGAATGACAAAGTTATATATACCCTCTTACCTTCGGTGAAGGGTATAAAAAATGGAAATCGAAGCATTAAACCGCTATGGAAATAGGATATTGTATAATTTAAACCAATTAAATGAAAATATAGATAACGTTTTATCAGGAGAATTAGAATTCGATTGGTTTACGTATCGAATCGAGAAATGTAAGTACACACTAAAAAAACCATAGGTAAAATTACCTAAAAATCTATCTATCTATATTAGCGTGGCCGTTAGTTGTATGGAGAACTTTTTTTTTTTGATTTCTTATACTCTCCCACCCCAAATCGGTTCAGTTTTATGTAAAAAAAAAATACAAAAAAATTTCGTAGCGATAAGTTGTCTTTTAGGGGGGGCGTCCGCCCCTCAAAGTTTGCCATCAAGCCATTTATTCAAATGTAATTTGTTTGTGTATGACTATCTCTTAAAAAAAACATTTTACAAGAATATGATATATGGCAATATTTTAGCTCTTCTAGTCAACAACATAAGCCTCGAAGAAAGTTTTTTGCTAAAATCAACATCTTAGAAAATAATTAAGAAAATAACAACAAAATACCAAACATTTTATTTACGTTTTATATATATAAAAGGGGGATTTAATGTCAAGTGACCCAATTTTGACATCGATGTTTTTCGATTTGGATGAAATTTACACCAAGGTTAGTCCTATTAGATAGTAGTTTAGACACAAATTTTCAACAAGATCGGTCAAAAAGTTTCTGAGTTAGAGGAGGTCAAAGTTTGAAATTTTGGCCATACAGGTGTTCTTTCTCATCCATGTAACTTATTACCTATTGGTGTTAGCAAAATTTGTCCCAAGTAGCTTAGATAGCTATTTAATCAATCTTTTTAAAAAATATTTTTTTGTTTTATTTGTTTTGTTTTATTTAGATAAAATATAAAAAAAATGGAAATCGAAGCATTAAACCGCTATGGAAATAGGATATTGTATAATTTAAACCAATTAAATGAAAATATAGATAACGTTTTATCAGGAGAATTAGAATTCGATTGGTTTACGTATCGAATCGAGAAATGTAAGTACACACTAAAAAAACCATAGGTAAAATTACCTAAAAATCTATCTATCTATATTAGCGTGGCCGTTAGTTGTATGGAGAACTTTTTTTTTTTGATTTCTTATACAAAAAAATTTCGTAGCGATAAGTTGTCTTTTAGGGGGGGCGTCCGCCCCTCAAAGTTTGCCATCAAGCCATTTATTCAAATGTAATTTGTTTGTGTATGACTATCTCTTAAAAAAAACATTTTACAAGAATATGATATATGGCAATATTTTAGCTCTTCTAGTCAACAACATAAGCCTCGAAGAAAGTTTTTTGCTAAAATCAACATCTTAGAAAATAATTAAGAAAATAACAACAAAATACCAAACATTTTATTTACGTTTTATATATATAAAAGGGGGATTTAATGTCAAGTGACCCAATTTTGACATCGATGTTTTTCGATTTGGATGAAATTTACACCAAGGTTAGTCCTATTAGATAGTAGTTTAGACACAAATTTTCAACAAGATCGGTCAAAAAGTTTCTGAGTTAGAGGAGGTCAAAGTTTGAAATTTTGGCCATACAGGTGTTCTTTCTCATCCATGTAACTTATTACCTATTGGTGTTAGCAAAATTTGTCCCAAGTAGCTTAGATAGCTATTTAATCAATCTTTTTAAAAAATATTTTTTTGTTTTATTTGTTTTGTTTTATTTAGATAAAATATAAAAAAAATGGAAATCGAAGCATTAAACCGCTATGGAAATAGGATATTGTATAATTTAAACCAATTAAATGAAAATATAGATAACGTTTTATCAGGAGAATTAGAATTCGATTGGTTTACGTATCGAATCGAGAAATGTAAGTACACACTAAAAAAACCATAGGTAAAATTACCTAAAAATCTATCTATCTATATTAGCGTGGCCGTTAGTTGTATGGAGAACTTTTTTTTTTTGATTTCTTATACTCTCCCACCCCAAATCGGTTCAGTTTTATGTAAAAAAAAAATACAAAAAAATTTCGTAGCGATAAGTTGTCTTTTAGGGGGGCGTCCGCCCCTCAAAGTTTGCCATCAAGCCATTTATTCAAATGTAATTTGTTTGTGTATGACTATCTCTTAAAAAAAACATTTTACAAGAATATGATATATGGCAATATTTTAGCTCTTCTAGTCAACAACATAAGCCTCGAAGAAAGTTTTTTGCTAAAATCAACATCTTAGAAAATAATTAAGAAAATAACAACAAAATACCAAACATTTTATTTACGTTTTATATATATAAAAGGGGGATTTAATGTCAAGTGACCCAATTTTGACATCGATGTTTTTCGATTTGGATGAAATTTACACCAAGGTTAGTCCTATTAGATAGTAGTTTAGACACAAATTTTCAACAAGATCGGTCAAAAACTTTCTGAGTTAGAGGAGGTCAACTTTTGAAATTTTGGCCATACAGGTGTTCTTTCTCATCCATGTAACTTATTACCTATTGGTGTTAGCAAAATTTGTCCCAAGTAGCTTAGATAGCTATTTAATCAATCTTTTTAAAAAATATTTTTTTGTTTTATTTGTTTTGTTTTATTTAGATAAAATATAAAAAAAATGGAAATCGAAGCATTAAACCGCTATGGAAATAGGATATTGTATAATTTAAACCAATTAAATGAAAATATAGATAACGTTTTATCAGGAGAATTAGAATTCGATTGGTTTACGTATCGAATCGAGAAATGTAAGTACACACTAAAAAAACCATAGGTAAAATTACCTAAAAATCTATCTATCTATATTAGCGTGGCCGTTAGTTGTATGGAGAACTTTTTTTTTTTGATTTCTTATACTCTCCCACCCCAAATCGGTTCAGTTTTATGTAAAAAAAAAATACAAAAAAATTTCGTAGCGATAAGTTGTCTTTTAGGGGGGGCGTCCGCCCCTCAAAGTTTGCCATCAAGCCATTTATTCAAATGTAATTTGTTTGTGTATGACTATCTCTTAAAAAAAACATTTTACAAGAATATGATATATGGCAATATTTTAGCTCTTCTAGTCAACAACATAAGCCTCGAAGAAAGTTTTTTGCTAAAATCAACATCTTAGAAAATAATTAAGAAAATAACAACAAAATACCAAACATTTTATTTACGTTTTATATATATAAAAGGGGGATTTAATGTCAAGTGACCCAATTTTGACATCGATGTTTTTCGATTTGGATGAAATTTACACCAAGGTTAGTCCTATTAGATAGTAGTTTAGACACAAATTTTCAACAAGATCGGTCAAAAAGTTTCTGAGTTAGAGGAGGTCAAAGTTTGAAATTTTGGCCATACAGGTGTTCTTTCTCATCCATGTAACTTATTACCTATTGGTGTTAGCAAAATTTGTCCCAAGTAGCTTAGATAGCTATTTAATCAATCTTTTTAAAAAATATTTTTTTGTTTTATTTGTTTTGTTTTATTTAGATAAAATATAAAAAAAATGGAAATCGAAGCATTAAACCGCTATGGAAATAGGATATTGTATAATTTAAACCAATTAAATGAAAATATAGATAACGTTTTATCAGGAGAATTAGAATTCGATTGGTTTACGTATCGAATCGAGAAATGTAAGTACACACTAAAAAAACCATAGGTAAAATTACCTAAAAATCTATCTATCTATATTAGCGTGGCCGTTAGTTGTATGGAGAACTTTTTTTTTTTGATTTCTTATACTCTCCCACCCCAAATCGGTTCAGTTTTATGTAAAAAAAAAATACAAAAAAATTTCGTAGCGATAAGTTGTCTTTTAGGGGGGGCGTCCGCCCCTCAAAGTTTGCCATCAAGCCATTTATTCAAATGTAATTTGTTTGTGTATGACTATCTCTTAAAAAAAACATTTTACAAGAATATGATATATGGCAATATTTTAGCTCTTCTAGTCAACAACATAAGCCTCGAAGAAAGTTTTTTGCTAAAATCAACATCTTAGAAAATAATTAAGAAAATAACAACAAAATACCAAACATTTTATTTACGTTTTATATATATAAAAGGGGGATTTAATGTCAAGTGACCCAATTTTGACATCGATGTTTTTCGATTTGGATGAAATCTACACCAAGGTTAGTCCTATTAGATAGTAGTTTAGACACAAATTTTCAACAAGATCGGTCAAAAAGTTTCTGAGTTAGAGGAGGTCAAAGTTTGAAATTTTGGCCATACAGGTATTCTTTCTCATCCATGTAACTTATTACCTATTGGTGTTAGCAAAATTTGTCCCAAGTAGCTTAGATAGCTATTTAATCAATCTTTTTAAAAAATATTTTTTTGTTTTATTTGTTTTGTTTTATTTAGATAAAATATAAAAAAAATGGAAATCGAAGCATTAAACCGCTATGGAAATAGGATATTGTATAATTTAAACCAATTAAATGAAAATATAGATAACGTTTTATCAGGAGAATTAGAATTCGATTGGTTTACGTATCGAATCGAGAAATGTAAGTACACACTAAAAAAACCATAGGTAAAATTACCTAAAAATCTATCTATCTATATTAGCGTGGCCGTTAGTTGTATGGAGAACTTTTTTTTTTTGATTTCTTATACTCTCCCACCCCAAATCGGTTCAGTTTTATGTAAAAAAAAAATACAAAAAAATTTCGTAGCGATAAGTTGTCTTTTAGGGGGGGCGTCCGCCCCTCAAAGTTTGCCATCAAGCCATTTATTCAAATGTAATTTGTTTGTGTATGACTATCTCTTAAAAAAAACATTTTACAAGAATATGATATATGGCAATATTTTAGCTCTTCTAGTCAACAACATAAGCCTCGAAGAAAGTTTTTTGCTAAAATCAACATCTTAGAAAATAATTAAGAAAATAACAACAAAATACCAAACATTTTATTTACGTTTTATATATATAAAAGGGGGATTTAATGTCAAGTGACCCAATTTTGACATCGATGTTTTTCGATTTGGATGAAATTTACACCAAGGTTAGTCCTATTAGATAGTAGTTTAGACACAAATTCAAGATCGGTCAAAAAGTTTCTGAGTTAGAGGAGGTCAAAGTTTGAAATTTTGGCCATACAGGTGTTCTTTCTCATCCATGTAACTTATTACCTATTGGTGTTAGCAAAATTTGTCCCAAGTAGCTTAGATAGCTATTTAATCAATCTTTTTAAAAAATATTTTTTTGTTTTATTTGTTTTGTTTTATTTAGATAAAATATAAAAAAAATGGAAATCGAAGCATTAAACCGCTATGGAAATAGGATATTGTATAATTTAAACCAATTAAATGAAAATATAGATAACGTTTTATCAGGAGAATTAGAATTCGATTGGTTTACGTATCGAATCGAGAAATGTAAGTACACACTAAAAAAACCATAGGTAAAATTACCTAAAAATCTATCTATCTACATATATTAGCGTGGCCGTTAGTTGTATGGAGAACTTTTTTTTTTTGATTTCTTATACTCTCCCACCCCAAATCGGTTCAGTTTTATGTAAAAAAAAAAATACAAAAAAATTTCGTAGCGATAAGTTGTCTTTTAGGGGGGGCGTCCGCCCCTCAAAGTTTGCCATCAAGCCATTTATTCAAATGTAATTTGTTTGTGTATGACTATCTCTTAAAAAAAACATTTTACAAGAATATGATATATGGCAATATTTTAGCTCTTCTAGTCAACAACATAAGCCTCGAAGAAAGTTTTTTGCTAAAATCAACATCTTAGAAAATAATTAAGAAAATAACAACAAAATACCAAACATTTTATTTACGTTTTATATATATAAAAGGGGGATTTAATGTCAAGTGACCCAATTTTGACATCGATGTTTTTCGATTTGGATGAAATTTACACCAAGGTTAGTCCTATTAGATAGTAGTTTAGACACAAATTTTCAACAAGATCGGTCAAAAAGTTTCTGAGTTAGAGGAGGTCAAAGTTTGAAATTTTGGCCATACAGGTGTTCTTTCTCATCCATGTAACTTATTACCTATTGGTGTTAGCAAAATTTGTCCCAAGTAGCTTAGATAGCTATTTAATCAATCTTTTTAAAAAATATTTTTTTGTTTTATTTGTTTTGTTTTATTTAGATAAAATATAAAAAAAATGGAAATCGAAGCATTAAACCGCTATGGAAATAGGATATTGTATAATTTAAACCAATTAAATGAAAATATAGATAACGTTTTATCAGGAGAATTAGAATTCGATTGGTTTACGTATCGAATCGAGAAATGTAAGTACACACTAAAAAAACCATAGGTAAAATTACCTAAAAATCTATCTATCTATATTAGCGTGGCCGTTAGTTGTATGGAGAACTTTTTTTTTTTGATTTCTTATACTCTCCCACCCCAAATCGGTTCAGTTTTATGTAAAAAAAAAATACAAAAAAATTTCGTAGCGATAAGTTGTCTTTTAGGGGGGGCGTCCGCCCCTCAAAGTTTGCCATCAAGCCATTTATTCAAATGTAATTTGTTTGTGTATGACTATCTCTTAAAAAAAACATTTTACAAGAATATGATATATGGCAATATTTTAGCTCTTCTAGTCAACAACATAAGCCTCGAAGAAAGTTTTTTGCTAAAATCAACATCTTAGAAAATAATTAAGAAAATAACAACAAAATACCAAACATTTTATTTACGTTTTATATATATAAAAGGGGGATTTAATGTCAAGTGACCCAATTTTGACATCGATGTTTTTCGATTTGGATGAAATTTACACCAAGGTTAGTCCTATTAGATAGTAGTTTAGACACAAATTCAAGATCGGCCAAAAAGTTTCTGAGTTAGAGGAGGTCAAAGTTTGAAATTTTGGCCATACAGGTGTTCTTTCTCATCCATGTAACTTATTACCTATTGGTGTTAGCAAAATTTGTCCCAAGTAGCTTAGATAGCTATTTAATCAATCTTTTTAAAAAATATTTTTTTGTTTTATTTGTTTTGTTTTATTTAGATAAAATATAAAAAAAATGGAAATCGAAGCATTAAACCGCTATGGAAATAGGATATTGTATAATTTAAACCAATTAAATGAAAATATAGATAACGTTTTATCAGGAAAATTAGAATTCGATTGGTTTACGTATCGAATCGAGAAATGTAAGTACACACTAAAAAAACCATAGGTAAAATTACCTAAAAATCTATCTATCTATATTAGCGTGGTGTAAATTTCATCCAAATCGAAAAACATCGATGTCAAAATTGGGTCACTTGACATTAAATCCCCTTTTATATATATAAAACGTAAATAAAATGTTTGGTATTTTGTTGTTATTTTCTTAATTATTTTCTAAGATGTTGATTTTAGCAAAAAACTTTCTTCGAGGCTTATGTTGTTGACTAGAAGAGCTAAAATATTGCCATATATCATATTCTTGTAAAATGTTTTTTTTAAGAGATAGTCATACACAAACAAATTACATTTGAATAAATGGCTTGATGGCAAACTTTGAGGGGCGGACGCCCCCCCTAAAAGACAACTTATCGCTACGAAATTTTTTTGTATTTTTTTTTTACATAAAACTGAACCGATTTGGGGTGGGAGAGTATAAGAAATCAAAAAAAAAAAGTTCTCCATACAACTAACGGCCACGCTAATATAGATAGATAGATTTTTAGGTAATTTTACCTATGGTTTTTTTAGTGTGTACTTACATTTCTCGATTCGATACGTAAACCAATCGAATTCTAATTCTCCTGATAAAACGTTATCTATATTTTCATTTAATTGGTTTAAATTATACAATATCCTATTTCCATAGCGGTTTAATGCTTCGATTTCCATTTTTTTTATATTTTATCTAAATAAAACAAAACAAATAAAACAAAAAAATATTTTTTAAAAAGATTGATTAAATAGCTATCTAAGCTACTTGGGACAAATTTTGCTAACACCAATAGGTAATAAGTTACATGGATGAGAAAGAACACCTGTATGGCCAAAATTTCAAACTTTGACCTCCTCTAACTCAGAAACTTTTTGACCGATCTTGTTGAAAATTTGTGTCTAAACTACTATCTAATAGGACTAACCTTGGTGTAAATTTCATCCAAATCGAAAAACATCGATGTCAAAATTGGGTCACTTGACATTAAATCCCCCTTTTATATATATAAAACGTAAATAAAATGTTTGGTATTTTGTTGTTATTTTCTTAATTATTTTCTAAGATGTTGATTTTAGCAAAAAACTTTCTTCGAGGCTTATGTTGTTGACTAGAAGAGCTAAAATATTGCCATATATCATATTCTTGTAAAATGTTTTTTTTAAGAGATAGTCATACACAAACAAATTACATTTGAATAAATGGCTTGATGGCAAACTTTGAGGGGCGGACGCCCCCCCTAAAAGACAACTTATCGCTACGAAATTTTTTTGTATTTTTTTTTTACATAAAACTGAACCGATTTGGGGTGGGAGAGTATAAGAAATCAAAAAAAAAAAGTTCTCCATACAACTAACGGCCACGCTAATATAGATAGATAGATTTTTAGGTAATTTTACCTATGGTTTTTTTAGTGTGTACTTACATTTCTCGATTCGATACGTAAACCAATCGAATTCTAATTCTCCTGATAAAACGTTATCTATATTTTCATTTAATTGGTTTAAATTATACAATATCCTATTTCCATAGCGGTTTAATGCTTCGATTTCCATTTTTTTTATATTTTATCTAAATAAAACAAAACAAATAAAACAAAAAAATATTTTTTAAAAAGATTGATTAAATAGCTATCTAAGCTACTTGGGACAAATTTTGCTAACACCAATAGGTAATAAGTTACATGGATGAGAAAGAACACCTGTATGGCCAAAATTTCAAACTTTGACCTCCTCTAACTCAGAAACTTTTTGACCGATCTTGTTGAAAATTTGTGTCTAAACTACTATCTAATAGGACTAACCTTGGTGTAAATTTCATCCAAATCGAAAAACATCGATGTCAAAATTGGGTCACTTGACATTAAATCCCCCTTTTATATATATAAAACGTAAATAAAATGTTTGGTATTTTGTTGTTATTTTCTTAATTATTTTCTAAGATGTTGATTTTAGCAAAAAACTTTCTTCGAGGCTTATGTTGTTGACTAGAAGAGCTAAAATATTGCCATATATCATATTCTTGTAAAATGTTTTTTTTAAGAGATAGTCATACACAAACAAATTACATTTGAATAAATGGCTTGATGGCAAACTTTGAGGGGCGGACGCCCCCCCTAAAAGACAACTTATCGCTACGAAATTTTTTTGTATTTTTTTTTTACATAAAACTGAACCGATTTGGGGTGGGAGAGTATAAGAAATCAAAAAAAAAAAGTTCTCCATACAACTAACGGCCACGCTAATATAGAAAGATAGATTTTTAGGTAATTTTACCTATGGTTTTTTTAGTGTGTACTTACATTTCTCGATTCGATACGTAAACCAATCGAATTCTAATTCTCCTGATAAAACGTTATCTATATTTTCATTTAATTGGTTTAAATTATACAATATCCTATTTCCATAGCGGTTTAATGCTTCGATTTCCATTTTTTTTATATTTTATCTAAATAAAACAAAACAAATAAAACAAAAAAATATTTTTTAAAAAGATTGATTAAATAGCTATCTAAGCTACTTGGGACAAATTTTGCTAACACCAATAGGTAATAAGTTACATGGATGAGAAAGAACACCTGTATGGCCAAAATTTCAAACTTTGACCTCCTCTAACTCAGAAACTTTTTGACCGATCTTGTTGAAAATTTGTGTCTAAACTACTATCTAATAGGACTAACCTTGGTGTAAATTTCATCCAAATCGAAAAACATCGATGTCAAAATTGGGTCACTTGACATTAAATCCCCCTTTTATATATATAAAACGTAAATAAAATGTTTGGTATTTTGTTGTTATTTTCTTAATTATTTTCTAAGATGTTGATTTTAGCAAAAAACTTTCTTCGAGGCTTATGTTGTTGACTAGAAGAGCTAAAATATTGCCATATATCATATTCTTGTAAAATGTTTTTTTTAAGAGATAGTCATACACAAACAAATTACATTTGAATAAATGGCTTGATGGCAAACTTTGAGGGGCGGACGCCCCCCCCTAAAAGACAACTTATCGCTACGAAATTTTTTTGTATTTTTTTATACCCTCCACCACAATTAGTTGTGAAGAGGGTATACTAAGTTTGTCATTCCGTGTGAAACTTTTTTATTATTCATCTCAGACCCCATAAAGTATATATATTCTGGCTGCTTGAGTAATTCTAAGTCGATTTAGCCATGTCCGTCTGTCTGTCCGTCTGTCCGTCTGTCCGTCCGTCTGTCCGTCTGTCCGTCTGTCCGTCTGTTGAAAACACGCTCACTTTCGAAAAACTCAAAAGAAATCAACAAACTAGGTGTCAAATTGCTTGTTGTTATCCTAAGCAGTTTGGGATTGAATTTCAGCAAAATCGGTTCAGTAGGACCAGAGCTATGAATCAAAATGTGGAACCACCACCTTCAAAAACTTGATAATTTTGTTACAAAAACTAACATAAATGATGCAAAAATGCACGGAATGACATAAGATTTTGCACAAGTCCGTTTTATTCGACTAGAAATGACACTGTAAAATTTCGCGAAGGTCGGTCCATAATTTACCCTAAGCCCCATATAAACACTACTCCCGGAAAACAGTTTAGTACGCCTAAAACCGTAAAAAATAATGCAATCATAACAAATTTTGGCTCGTCACAATTTTATAGGACTATAAATGATACTGTGAAATTTCTGAAGATCGGTACATAATTTACCCTAGGCCCCATATATGCCCTACTCCCGGAAAACAGTTTAGTCTCCTAAAACCATAATTAATAACAAATCGTCACAGTTTAAGATAATAATAATAAAAAGACATCATACAGATATTACTCCTTAAACATTCGAACTGTCGGTGGAGGGTATCAAAGATTCGGCACAGCCGAATATAGCACTCTAACTTGTTTTTACATAAAACTGAACCGATTTGGGGTGGGAGAGTATAAGAAATCAAAAAAAAAAAGTTCTCCATACAACTAACGGCCACGCTAATATAGATAGATAGATTTTTAGGTAATTTTACCTATGGTTTTTTTAGTGTGTACTTACATTTCTTGATTCGATACGTAAACCAATCGAATTCTAATTCTCCTGATAAAACGTTATCTATATTTTCATTTAATTGGTTTAAATTATACAATATCCTATTTCCATAGCGGTTTAATGCTTCGATTTCCATTTTTTTTATATTTTATCTAAATAAAACAAAACAAATAAAACAAAAAAATATTTTTTAAAAAGATTGATTAAATAGCTATCTAAGCTACTTGGGACAAATTTTGCTAACACCAATAGGTAATAAGTTACATGGATGAGAAAGAACACCTGTATGGCCAAAATTTCAAACTTTGACCTCCTCTAACTCAGAAACTTTTTGACCGATCTTGTTGAAAATTTGTGTCTAAACTACTATCTAATAGGACTAACCTTGGTGTAAATTTCATCCAAATCGAAAAACATCGATGTCAAAATTGGGTCACTTGACATTAAATCCCCCTTTTATATATATAAAACGTAAATAAAATGTTTGGTATTTTGTTGTTATTTTCTTAATTATTTTCTAAGATGTTGATTTTAGCAAAAAACTTTCTTCGAGGCTTATGTTGTTGACTAGAAGAGCTAAAATATTGCCATATATCATATTCTTGTAAAATGTTTTTTTTAAGAGATAGTCATACACAAACAAATTACATTTGAATAAATGGCTTGATGGCAAACTTTGAGGGGCGGACGCCCCCCTAAAAGACAACTTATCGCTACGAAATTTTTTTGTATTTTTTTTTACATAAAACTGAACCGATTTGGGGTGGGAGAGTATAAGAAATCAAAAAAAAAAGTTCTCCATACAACTAACGGCCACGCTAATATAGATAGATAGATTTTTAGGTAATTTTACCTATGGTTTTTTTAGTGTGTACTTACATTTCTCGATTCGATACGTAAACCAATCGAATTCTAATTCTCCTGATAAAACGTTATCTATATTTTCATTTAATTGGTTTAAATTATACAATATCCTATTTCCATAGCGGTTTAATGCTTCGATTTCCATTTTTTTTATATTTTATCTAAAAAAAACAAAACAAATAAAACAAAAAAATATTTTTTAAAAAGATTGATTAAATAGCTATCTAAGCTACTTGGGACAAATTTTGCTAACACCAATAGGTAATAAGTTACATGGATGAGAAAGAACACCTGTATGGCCAAAATTTCAAACTTTGACCTCCTCTAACTCAGAAACTTTTTGACCGATCTTGTTCAAAATTTGTGTCTAAACTACTATCTAATAGGACTAACCTTGGTGTAAATTTCATCCAAATCGAAAAACATCGATGTCAAAATTGGGTCACTTGACATTAAATCCCCCTTTTATATATATAAAACGTAAATAAAATGTTTGGTATTTTGTTGTTATTTTCTTAATTATTTTCTAAGATGTTGATTTTAGCAAAAAACTTTCTTCGAGGCTTATGTTGTTGACTAGAAGAGCTAAAATATTGCCATATATCATATTCTTGTAAATGTTTTTTTTAAGAGATAGTCATACACAAACAAATTACATTTGAATAAATGGCTTGATGGCAAACTTTGAGGGGCGGACGCCCCCCCTAAAAGACAACTTATCGCTACGAAATTTTTTTGTATTTTTTTTTTACATAAAACTGAACCGATTTGGGGTGGGAGAGTATAAGAAATCAAAAAAAAAAAGTTCTCCATACAACTAACGGCCACGCTAATATAGATAGATAGATTTTTAGGTAATTTTACCTATGGTTTTTTTAGTGTGTACTTACATTTCTCGATTCGATACGTAAACCAATCGAATTCTAATTCTCCTGATAAAACGTTATCTATATTTTCATTTAATTGGTTTAAATTATACAATATCCTATTTCCATAGCGGTTTAATGCTTCGATTTCCATTTTTTTTATATTTTATCTAAATAAAACAAAACAAATAAAACAAAAAAATATTTTTTAAAAAGATTGATTAAATAGCTATCTAAGCTACTTGGGACAAATTTTGCTTACACCAATAGGTAATAAGTTACATGGATGAGAAAGAACACCTGTATGGCCAAAATTTCAAACTTTGACCTCCTCTAACTCAGAAACTTTTTGACCGATCTTGTTGAAAATTTGTGTCTAAACTACTATCTAATAGGACTAACCTTGGTGTAAATTTCATCCAAATCGAAAAACATCGATGTCAAAATTGGGTCACTTGACATTAAATCCCCCTTTTATATATATAAAACGTAAATAAAATGTTTGGTATTTTGTTGTTATTTTCTTAATTATTTTCTAAGATGTTGATTTTAGCAAAAAACTTTCTTCGAGGCTTATGTTGTTGACTAGAAGAGCTAAAATATTGCCATATATCATATTCTTGTAAAATGTTTTTTTTAAGAGATAGTCATACACAAACAAATTACATTTGAATAAATGGCTTGATGGCAAACTTTGAGGGGCGGACGCCCCCCCTAAAAGACAACTTATCGCTACGAAATTTTTTTGTATTTTTTTTTTACATAAAACTGAACCGATTTGGGGTGGGAGAGTATAAGAAATCAAAAAAAAAAAGTTCTCCATACAACTAACGGCCACGCTAATATAGATAGATAGATTTTTAGGTAATTTTACCTATGGTTTTTTTAGTGTGTACTTACATTTCTCGATTCGATACGTAAACCAATCGAATTCTAATTCTCCTGATAAAACGTTATCTATATTTTCATTTAATTGGTTTAAATTATACAATATCCTATTTCCATAGCGGTTTAATGCTTCGATTTCCATTTTTTTTATATTTTATCTAAATAAAACAAAACAAATAAAACAAAAAAATATTTTTTAAAAAGATTGATTAAATAGCTATCTAAGCTACTTGGGACAAATTTTGCTAACACCAATAGGTAATAAGTTACATGGATGAGAAAGAACACCTGTATGGCCAAAATTTCAAACTTTGACCTCCTCTAACTCAGAAACTTTTTGACCGATCTTGTTGAAAATTTGTGTCTAAACTACTATCTAATAGGACTAACCTTGGTGTAAATTTCATCCAAATCGAAAAACATCGATGTCAAAATTGGGTCACTTGACATTAAATCCCCCTTTTATATATATAAAACGTAAATAAAATGTTTGGTATTTTGTTGTTATTTTCTTAATTATTTTCTAAGATGTTGATTTTAGCAAAAAACTTTCTTCGAGGCTTATGTTGTTGACTAGAAGAGCTAAAATATTGCCATATATCATATTCTTGTAAAATGTTTTTTTTAAGAGATAGTCATACACAAACAAATTACATTTGAATAAATGGCTTGATGGCAAACTTTGAGGGGCGGACGCCCCCCCTAAAAGACAACTTATCGCTACGAAATTTTTTTGTATTTTTTTTTTACATAAAACTGAACCGATTTGGGGTGGGAGAGTATAAGAAATCAAAAAAAAAAGTTCTCCATACAACTAACGGCCACGCTAATATAGATAGATAGATTTTTAGGTAATTTTACCTATGGTTTTTTTAGTGTGTACTTACATTTCTCGATTCGATACGTAAACCAATCGAATTCTAATTCTCCTGATAAAACGTTATCTATATTTTCATTTAATTGGTTTAAATTATACAATATCCTATTTCCATAGCGGTTTAATGCTTCGATTTCCATTTTTTTTATATTTTATCTAAATAAAACAAAACAAATAAAACAAAAAAATATTTTTTAAAAAGATTGATTAAATAGCTATCTAAGCTACTTGGGACAAATTTTGCTAACACCAATAGGTAATAAGTTACATGGATGAGAAAGAACACCTGTATGGCCAAAATTTCAAACTTTGACCTCCTCTAACTCAGAAACTTTTTGACCGATCTTGTTGAAAATTTGTGTCTAAACTACTATCTAATAGGACTAACCTTGGTGTAAATTTCATCCAAATCGAAAAACATCGATGTCAAAATTGGGTCACTTGACATTAAATCCCCCTTTTATATATATAAAACGTAAATAAAATGTTTGGTATTTTGTTGTTATTTTCTTAATTATTTTCTAAGATGTTGATTTTAGCAAAAAACTTTCTTCGAGGCTTATGTTGTTGACTAGAAGAGCTAAAATATTGCCATATATCATATTCTTGTAAATGTTTTTTTTAAGAGATAGTCATACACAAACAAATTACATTTGAATAAATGGCTTGATGGCAAACTTTGAGGGGCGGACGCCCCCCCTAAAAGACAACTTATCGCTACGAAATTTTTTTGTATTTTTTTTTTACATAAAACTGAACCGATTTGGGGTGGGAGAGTATAAGAAATCAAAAAAAAAAAGTTCTCCATACAACTAACGGCCACGCTAATATAGATAGATAGATTTTTAGGTAATTTTACCTATGGTTTTTTTAGTGTGTACTTACATTTCTCGATTCGATACGTAAACCAATCGAATTCTAATTCTCCTGATAAAACGTTATCTATATTTTCATTTAATTGGTTTAAATTATACAATATCCTATTTCCATAGCGGTTTAATGCTTCGATTTCCATTTTTTTTATATTTTATCTAAATAAAACAAAACAAATAAAACAAAAAAATATTTTTTAAAAAGATTGATTAAATAGCTATCTAAGCTACTTGGGACAAATTTTGCTAACACCAATAGGTAATAAGTTACATGGATGAGAAAGAACACCTGTATGGCCAAAATTTCAAACTTTGACCTCCTCTAACTCAGAAACTTTTTGACCGATCTTGTTGAAAATTTGTGTCTAAACTACTATCTAATAGGACTAACCTTGGTGTAAATTTCATCCAAATCGAAAAACATCGATGTCAAAATTGGGTCACTTGACATTAAATCCCCCTTTTATATATATAAAACGTAAATAAAATGTTTGGTATTTTGTTGTTATTTTCTTAATTATTTTCTAAGATGTTGATTTTAGCAAAAAACTTTCTTCGAGGCTTATGTTGTTGACTAGAAGAGCTAAAATATTGCCATATATCATATTCTTGTAAAATGTTTTTTTTAAGAGATAGTCATACACAAACAAATTACATTTGAATAAATGGCTTGATGGCAAACTTTGAGGGCGGACGCCCCCCCTAAAAGACAACTTATCGCTACGAAATTTTTTTGTATTTTTTTTTTACATAAAACTGAACCGATTTGGGGTGGGAGAGTATAAGAAATCAAAAAAAAAAAGTTCTCCATACAACTAACGGCCACGCTAATATAGATAGATAGATTTTTAGGTAATTTTACCTATGGTTTTTTTAGTGTGTACTTACATTTCTCGATTCGATACGTAAACCAATCGAATTCTAATTCTCCTGATAAAACGTTATCTATATTTTCATTAAATTGGTTTAAATTATACAATATCCTATTTCCATAGCGGTTTAATGCTTCGATTTCCATTTTTTTTATATTTTATCTAAATAAAACAAAACAAATAAAACAAAAAAATATTTTTTAAAAAGATTGATTAAATAGCTATCTAAGCTACTTGGGACAAATTTTGCTAACACCAATAGGTAATAAGTTACATGGATGAGAAAGAACACCTGTATGGCCAAAATTTCAAACTTTGACCTCCTCTAACTCAGAAACTTTTTGACCGATCTTGTTGAAAATTTGTGTCTAAACTACTATCTAATAGGACTAACCTTGGTGTAAATTTCATCCAAATCGAAAAACATCGATGTCAAAATTGGGTCACTTGACATTAAATCCCCCTTTTATATATATAAAACGTAAATAAAATGTTTGGTATTTTGTTGTTATTTTCTTAATTATTTTCTAAGATGTTGATTTTAGCAAAAAACTTTCTTCGAGGCTTATGTTGTTGACTAGAAGAGCTAAAATATTGCCATATATCATATTCTTGTAAAATGTTTTTTTTAAGAGATAGTCATACACAAACAAATTACATTTGAATAAATGGCTTGATGGCAAACTTTGAGGGGCGGACGCCCCCCCTAAAAGACAACTTATCGCTACGAAATTTTTTTGTATTTTTTTTTTACATAAAACTGAACCGATTTGGGGTGGGAGAGTATAAGAAATCAAAAAAAAAAGTTCTCCATACAACTAACGGCCACGCTAATATAGATAGATAGATTTTTAGGTAATTTTACCTATGGTTTTTTTAGTGTGTACTTACATTTCTCGATTCGATACGTAAACCAATCGAATTCTAATTCTCCTGATAAAACGTTATCTATATTTTCATTTAATTGGTTTAAATTATACAATATCCTATTTCCATAGCGGTTTAATGCTTCGATTTCCATTTTTTTTATATTTTATCTAAATAAAACAAAACAAATAAAACAAAAAAATATTTTTTAAAAAGATTGATTAAATAGCTATCTAAGCTACTTGGGACAAATTTTGCTAACACCAATAGGTAATAAGTTACATGGATGAGAAAGAACACCTGTATGGCCAAAATTTCAAACTTTGACCTCCTCTAACTCAGAAACTTTTTGACCGATCTTGTTGAAAATTTGTGTCTAAACTACTATCTAATAGGACTAACCTTGGTGTAAATTTCATCCAAATCGAAAAACATCGATGTCAAAATTGGGTCACTTGACATTAAATCCCCCTTTTATATATATAAAACGTAAATAAAATGTTTGGTATTTTGTTGTTATTTTCTTAATTATTTTCTAAGATGTTGATTTTAGCAAAAAACTTTCTTCGAGGCTTATGTTGTTGACTAGAAGAGCTAAAATATTGCCATATATCATATTCTTGTAAAATGTTTTTTTTAAGAGATAGTCATACACAAACAAATTACATTTGAATAAATGGCTTGATGGCAAACTTTGAGGGGCGGACGCCCCCCCTAAAAGACAACTTATCGCTACGAAATTTTTTTGTATTTTTTTTTACATAAAACTGAACCGATTTGGGGTGGGAGAGTATAAGAAATCAAAAAAAAAAAGTTCTCCATACAACTAACGGCCACGCTAATATAGATAGATAGATTTTTAGGTAATTTTACCTATGGTTTTTTTAGTGTGTACTTACATTTCTCGATTCGATACGTAAACCAATCGAATTCTAATTCTCCTGATAAAACGTTATCTATATTTTCATTTAATTGGTTTAAATTATACAATATCCTATTTCCATAGCGGTTTAATGCTTCGATTTCCATTTTTTTTATATTTTATCTAAATAAAACAAAACAAATAAAACAAAAAAATATTTTTTAAAAAGATTGATTAAATAGCTATCTAAGCTACTTGGGACAAATTTTGCTAACACCAATAGGTAATAAGTTACATGGATGAGAAAGAACACCTGTATGGCCAAAATTTCAAACTTTGACCTCCTCTAACTCAGAAACTTTTTGACCGATCTTGTTGAAAATTTGTGTCTAAACTACTATCTAATAGGACTAACCTTGGTGTAAATTTCATCCAAATCGAAAAACATCGATGTCAAAATTGGGTCACTTGACATTAAATCCCCCTTTTATATATATAAAACGTAAATAAAATGTTTGGTATTTTGTTGTTATTTTCTTAATTATTTTCTAAGATGTTGATTTTAGCAAAAAACTTTCTTCGAGGCTTATGTTGTTGACTAGAAGAGCTAAAATATTGCCATATATCATATTCTTGTAAAATGTTTTTTTTTAAGAGATAGTCATACACAAACAAATTACATTTGATTAAATGGCTTGATGGCAAACTTTGAGGGGCGGACGCCCCCCCTAAAACACAACTTATCGCTACGAAATTTTTTTGTATTTTTTTTTACATAAAACTGAACTGATTTGGGGGAGGAGAATATATGAAATCAAAAATAAAAAAATAACGGCCACCCTATTAGCGTGGCCGTTAGTTGTATGGAGAACTTTTTTTTTTTGATTTCTTATACTCTCCCACCCCAAATCGGTTCAGTTTTATGTAAAAAAAAAATACAAAAAAATTTCGTAGCGATAAGTTGTCTTTTAGGGGGGGCGTCCGCCCCTCAAAGTTTGCCATCAAGCCATTTATTCAAATGTAATTTGTTTGTGTATGACTATCTCTTAAAAAAAACATTTTACAAGAATATGATATATGGCAATATTTTAGCTCTTCTAGTCAACAACATAAGCCTCGAAGAAAGTTTTTTGCTAAAATCAACATCTTAGAAAATAATTAAGAAAATAACAACAAAATACCAAACATTTTATTTACGTTTTATATATATAAAAGGGGGATTTAATGTCAAGTGACCCAATTTTGACATCGATGTTTTTCGATTTGGATGAAATTTACACCAAGGTTAGTCCTATTAGATAGTAGTTTAGACACAAATTTTCAACAAGATCGGTCAAAAAGTTTCTGAGTTAGAGGAGGTCAAAGTTTGAAATTTTGGCCATACAGGTGTTCTTTCTCATCCATGTAACTTATTACCTATTGGTGTTAGCAAAATTTGTCCCAAGTAGCTTAGATAGCTATTTAATCAATCTTTTTAAAAAATATTTTTTTGTTTTATTTGTTTTGTTTTATTTAGATAAAATATAAAAAAAATGGAAATCGAAGCATTAAACCGCTATGGAAATAGGATATTGTATAATTTAAACCAATTAAATGAAAATATAGATAACGTTTTATCAGGAGAATTAGAATTCGATTGGTTTACGTATCGAATCGAGAAATGTAAGTACACACTAAAAAAACCATAGGTAAAATTACCTAAAAATCTATCTATCTATATTAGCGTGGCCGTTAGTTGTATGGAGAACTTTTTTTTTTTGATTTCTTATACTCTCCCACCCCAAATCGGTTCAGTTTTATGTAAAAAAAAAATACAAAAAAATTTCGTAGCGATAAGTTGTCTTTTAGGGGGGGCGTCCGCCCCTCAAAGTTTGCCATCAAGCCATTTATTCAAATGTAATTTGTTTGTGTATGACTATCTCTTAAAAAAAACATTTTACAAGAATATGATATATGGCAATATTTTAGCTCTTCTAGTCAACAACATAAGCCTCGAAGAAAGTTTTTTGCTAAAATCAACATCTTAGAAAATAATTAAGAAAATAACAACAAAATACCAAACATTTTATTTACGTTTTATATATATAAAAGGGGGATTTAATGTCAAGTGACCCAATTTTGACATCGATGTTTTTCGATTTGGATGAAATTTACACCAAGGTTAGTCCTATTAGATAGTAGTTTAGACACAAATTTTCAACAAGATCGGTCAAAAAGTTTCTGAGTTAGAGGAGGTCAAAGTTTGAAATTTTGGCCATACAGGTGTTCTTTCTCATCCATGTAACTTATTACCTATTGGTGTTAGCAAAATTTGTCCCAAGTAGCTTAGATAGCTATTTAATCAATCTTTTTAAAAAATATTTTTTTGTTTTATTTGTTTTGTTTTATTTAGATAAAATATAAAAAAAATGGAAATCGAAGCATTAAACCGCTATGGAAATAGGATATTGTATAATTTAAACCAATTAAATGAAAATATAGATAACGTTTTATCAGGAGAATTAGAATTCGATTGGTTTACGTATCGAATCGAGAAATGTAAGTACACACTAAAAAAACCATAGGTAAAATTACCTAAAAATCTATCTATCTATATTAGCGTGGCCGTTAGTTGTATGGAGAACTTTTTTTTTTTGATTTCTTATACTCTCCCACCCCAAATCGGTTCAGTTTTATGTAAAAAAAAAATACAAAAAAATTTCGTAGCGATAAGTTGTCTTTTAGGGGGGGCGTCCGCCCCTCAAAGTTTGCCATCAAGCCATTTATTCAAATGTAATTTGTTTGTGTATGACTATCTCTTAAAAAAAACATTTTACAAGAATATGATATATGGCAATATTTTAGCTCTTCTAGTCAACAACATAAGCCTCGAAGAAAGTTTTTTGCTAAAATCAACATCTTAGAAAATAATTAAGAAAATAACAACAAAATACCAAACATTTTATTTACGTTTTATATATATAAAAGGGGGATTTAATGTCAAGTGACCCAATTTTGACATCGATGTTTTTCGATTTGGATGAAATTTACACCAAGGTTAGTCCTATTAGATAGTAGTTTAGACACAAATTTTCAACAAGATCGGTCAAAAAGTTTCTGAGTTAGAGGAGGTCAAAGTTTGAAATTTTGGCCATACAGGTGTTCTTTCTCATCCATGTAACTTATTACCTATTGGTGTTAGCAAAATTTGTCCCAAGTAGCTTAGATAGCTATTTAATCAATCTTTTTAAAAAATATTTTTTTGTTTTATTTGTTTTGTTTTATTTAGATAAAATATAAAAAAAATGGAAATCGAAGCATTAAACCGCTATGGAAATAGGATATTGTATAATTTAAACCAATTAAATGAAAATATAGATAACGTTTTATCAGGAGAATTAGAATTCGATTGGTTTACGTATCGAATCGAGAAATGTAAGTACACACTAAAAAAACCATAGGTAAAATTACCTAAAAATCTATCTATCTATATTAGCGTGGCCGTTAGTTGTATGGAGAACTTTTTTTTTTTGATTTCTTATACTCTCCCACCCCAAATCGGTTCAGTTTTATGTAAAAAAAAAATACAAAAAAATTTCGTAGCGATAAGTTGTCTTTTAGGGGGGGCGTCCGCCCCTCAAAGTTTGCCATCAAGCCATTTATTCAAATGTAATTTGTTTGTGTATGACTATCTCTTAAAAAAAACATTTTACAAGAATATGATATATGGCAATATTTTAGCTCTTCTAGTCAACAACATAAGCCTCGAAGAAAGTTTTTTGCTAAAATCAACATCTTAGAAAATAATTAAGAAAATAACAACAAAATACCAAACATTTTATTTACGTTTTATATATATAAAAGGGGGATTTAATGTCAAGTGACCCAATTTTGACATCGATGTTTTTCGATTTGGATGAAATTTACACCAAGGTTAGTCCTATTAGATAGTAGTTTAGACACAAATTTTCAACAAGATCGGTCAAAAAGTTTCTGAGTTAGAGGAGGTCAAAGTTTGAAATTTTGGCCATACAGGTGTTCTTTCTCATCCATGTAACTTATTACCTATTGGTGTTAGCAAAATTTGTCCCAAGTAGCTTAGATAGCTATTTAATCAATCTTTTTAAAAAATATTTTTTTGTTTTATTTGTTTTGTTTTATTTAGATAAAATATAAAAAAAATGAAAATCGAAGCATTAAACCGCTATGGAAATAGGATATTGTATAATTTAAACCAATTAAATGAAAATATAGATAACGTTTTATCAGGAGAATTAGAATTCGATTGGTTTACGTATCGAATCGAGAAATGTAAGTACACACTAAAAAAACCATAGGTAAAATTACCTAAAAATCTATCTATCTATATTAGCGTGGCCGTTAGTTGTATGGAGAACTTTTTTTTTTGATTTCTTATACTCTCCCACCCCAAATCGGTTCAGTTTTATGTAAAAAAAAAATACAAAAAAATTTCGTAGCGATAAGTTGTCTTTTAGGGGGGGCGTCCGCCCCTCAAAGTTTGCCATCAAGCCATTTATTCAAATGTAATTTGTTTGTGTATGACTATCTCTTAAAAAAAACATTTTACAAGAATATGATATATGGCAATATTTTAGCTCTTCTAGTCAACAACATAAGCCTCGAAGAAAGTTTTTTGCTAAAATCAACATCTTAGAAAATAATTAAGAAAATAACAACAAAATACCAAACATTTTATTTACGTTTTATATATATAAAAGGGGGATTTAATGTCAAGTGACCCAATTTTGACATCGATGTTTTTCGATTTGGATGAAATTTACACCAAGGTTAGTCCTATTAGATAGTAGTTTAGACACAAATTTTCAACAAGATCGGTCAAAAAGTTTCTGAGTTAGAGGAGGTCAAAGTTTGAAATTTTGGCCATACAGGTGTTCTTTCTCATCCATGTAACTTATTACCTATTGGTGTTAGCAAAATTTGTCCCAAGTAGCTTAGATAGCTATTTAATCAATCTTTTTAAAAAATATTTTTTTGTTTTATTTGTTTTGTTTTATTTAGATAAAATATAAAAAAAATGGAAATCGAAGCATTAAACCGCTATGGAAATAGGATATTGTATAATTTAAACCAATTAAATGAAAATATAGATAACGTTTTATCAGGAGAATTAGAATTCGATTGGTTTACGTATCGAATCGAGAAATGTAAGTACACACTAAAAAAACCATAGGTAAAATTACCTAAAAATCTATCTATCTATATTAGCGTGGCCGTTAGTTGTATGGAGAACTTTTTTTTTTTGATTTCTTATACTCTCCCACCCCAAATCGGTTCAGTTTTATGTAAAAAAAAAATACAAAAAAATTTCGTAGCGATAAGTTGTCTTTTAGGGGGGGCGTCCGCCCCTCAAAGTTTGCCATCAAGCCATTTATTCAAATGTAATTTGTTTGTGTATGACTATCTCTTAAAAAAAACATTTTACAAGAATATGATATATGGCAATATTTTAGCTCTTCTAGTCAACAACATAAGCCTCGAAGAAAGTTTTTTGCTAAAATCAACATCTTAGAAAATAATTAAGAAAATAACAACAAAATACCAAACATTTTATTTACGTTTTATATATATAAAAGGGGGATTTAATGTCAAGTGACCCAATTTTGACATCGATGTTTTTCGATTTGGATGAAATTTACACCAAGGTTAGTCCTATTAGATAGTAGTTTAGACACAAATTTTCAACAAGATCGGTCAAAAAGTTTCTGAGTTAGAGGAGGTCAAAGTTTGAAATTTTGGCCATACAGGTGTTCTTTCTCATCCATGTAACTTATTACCTATTGGTGTTAGCAAAATTTGTCCCAAGTAGCTTAGATAGCTATTTAATCAATCTTTTTAAAAAATATTTTTTTGTTTTATTTGTTTTGTTTTATTTAGATAAAATATAAAAAAAATGGAAATCGAAGCATTAAACCGCTATGGAAATAGGATATTGTATAATTTAAACCAATTAAATGAAAATATAGATAACGTTTTATCAGGAGAATTAGAATTCGATTGGTTTACGTATCGAATCGAGAAATGTAAGTACACACTAAAAAAACCATAGGTAAAATTACCTAAAAATCTATCTATCTATATTAGCGTGGCCGTTAGTTGTATGGAGAACTTTTTTTTTTTGATTTCTTATACTCTCCCACCCCAAATCGGTTCAGTTTTATGTAAAAAAAAAATACAAAAAAATTTCGTAGCGATAAGTTGTCTTTTAGGGGGGGCGTCCGCCCCTCAAAGTTTGCCATCAAGCCATTTATTCAAATGTAATTTGTTTGTGTGTGACTATCTCTTAAAAAAAACATTTTACAAGAATATGATATATGGCAATATTTTAGCTCTTCTAGTCAACAACATAAGCCTCGAAGAAAGTTTTTTGCTAAAATCAACATCTTAGAAAATAATTAAGAAAATAACAACAAAATACCAAACATTTTATTTACGTTTTATATATATAAAAGGGGGATTTAATGCCAAGTGACCCAATTTTGACATCGATGTTTTTCGATTTGGATGAAATTTACACCAAGGTTAGTCCTATTAGATAGTAGTTTAGACACAAATTTTCAACAAGATCGGTCAAAAAGTTTCTGAGTTAGAGGAGGTCAAAGTTTGAAATTTTGGCCATACAGGTGTTCTTTCTCATCCATGTAACTTATTACCTATTGGTGTTAGCAAAATTTGTCCCAAGTAGCTTAGATAGCTATTTAATCAATCTTTTTAAAAAATATTTTTTTGTTTTATTTGTTTTGTTTTATTTAGATAAAATATAAAAAAAATGAAAATCGAAGCATTAAACCGCTATGGAAATAGGATATTGTATAATTTAAACCAATTAAATGAAAATATAGATAACGTTTTATCAGGAGAATTAGAATTCGATTGGTTTACGTATCGAATCGAGAAATGTAAGTACACACTAAAAAAACCATAGGTAAAATTACCTAAAAATCTATCTATCTATATTAGCGTGGCCGTTAGTTGTATGGAGAACTTTTTTTTTTGATTTCTTATACTCTCCCACCCCAAATCGGTTCAGTTTTATGTAAAAAAAAAATACAAAAAAATTTCGTAGCGATAAGTTGTCTTTTAGGGGGGGCGTCCGCCCCTCAAAGTTTGCCATCAAGCCATTTATTCAAATGTAATTTGTTTGTGTATGACTATCTCTTAAAAAAAACATTTTACAAGAATATGATATATGGCAATATTTTAGCTCTTCTAGTCAACAACATAAGCCTCGAAGAAAGTTTTTTGCTAAAATCAACATCTTAGAAAATAATTAAGAAAATAACAACAAAATACCAAACATTTTATTTACGTTTTATATACATATATAAAAGGGGGATTTAATGTCAAGTGACCCAATTTTGACATCGATGTTTTTCGATTTGGATGAAATTTACACCAAGGTTAGTCCTATTAGATAGTAGTTTAGACACAAATTTTCAACAAGATCGGTCAAAAAGTTTCTGAGTTAGAGGAGGTCAAAGTTTGAAATTTTGGCCATACAGGTGTTCTTTCTCATCCATGTAACTTATTACCTATTGGTGTTAGCAAAATTTGTCCCAAGTAGCTTAGATAGCTATTTAATCAATCTTTTTAAAAAATATTTTTTTGTTTTATTTGTTTTGTTTTATTTAGATAAAATATAAAAAAAATGGAAATCGAAGCATTAAACCGCTATGGAAATAGGATATTGTATAATTTAAACCAATTAAATGAAAATATAGATAACGTTTTATCAGGAGAATTAGAATTCGATTGGTTTACGTATCGAATCGAGAAATGTAAGTACACACTAAAAAAACCATAGGTAAAATTACCTAAAAATCTATCTATCTATATTAGCGTGGCCGTTAGTTGTATGGAGAACTTTTTTTTTTGATTTCTTATACTCTCCCACCCCAAATCGGTTCAGTTTTATGTAAAAAAAAAATACAAAAAAATTTCGTAGCGATAAGTTGTCTTTTAGGGGGGGCGTCCGCCCCTCAAAGTTTGCCATCAAGCCATTTATTCAAATGTAATTTGTTTGTGTATGACTATCTCTTAAAAAAAACATTTTACAAGAATATGATATATGGCAATATTTTAGCTCTTCTAGTCAACAACATAAGCCTCGAAGAAAGTTTTTTGCTAAAATCAACATCTTAGAAAATAATTAAGAAAATAACAACAAAATACCAAACATTTTATTTACGTTTTATATATATAAAAGGGGGATTTAATGTCAAGTGACCCAATTTTGACATCGATGTTTTTCGATTTGGATGAAATTTACACCAAGGTTAGTCCTATTAGATAGTAGTTTAGACACAAATTTTCAACAAGATCGGTCAAAAAGTTTCTGAGTTAGAGGAGGTCAAAGTTTGAAATTTTGGCCATACAGGTGTTCTTTCTCATCCATGTAACTTATTACCTATTGGTGTTAGCAAAATTTGTCCCAAGTAGCTTAGATAGCTATTTAATCAATCTTTTTAAAAAATATTTTTTTGTTTTATTTGTTTTGTTTTATTTAGATAAAATATAAAAAAAATGGAAATCGAAGCATTAAACCGCTATGGAAATAGGATATTGTATAATTTAAACCAATTAAATGAAAATATAGATAACGTTTTATCAGGAGAATTAGAATTCGATTGGTTTACGTATCGAATCGAGAAATGTAAGTACACACTAAAAAAACCATAGGTAAAATTACCTAAAAATCTATCTATCTATATTAGCGTGGCCGTTAGTTGTATGGAGAACTTTTTTTTTTTGATTTCTTATACTCTCCCACCCCAAATCGGTTCAGTTTTATGTAAAAAAAAAATACAAAAAAATTTCGTAGCGATAAGTTGTCTTTTAGGGGGGGCGTCCGCCCCTCAAAGTTTGCCATCAAGCCATTTATTCAAATGTAATTTGTTTGTGTATGACTATCTCTTAAAAAAAACATTTTACAAGAATATGATATATGGCAATATTTTAGCTCTTCTAGTCAACAACATAAGCCTCGAAGAAAGTTTTTTGCTAAAATCAACATCTTAGAAAATAATTAAGAAAATAACAACAAAATACCAAACATTTTATTTACGTTTTATATATATAAAAGGGGGATTTAATGTCAAGTGACCCAATTTTGACATCGATGTTTTTCGATTTGGATGAAATTTACACCAAGGTTAGTCCTATTAGATAGTAGTTTAGACACAAATTTTCAACAAGATCGGTCAAAAAGTTTCTGAGTTAGAGGAGGTCAAAGTTTGAAATTTTGGCCATACAGGTGTTCTTTCTCATCCATGTAACTTATTACCTATTGGTGTTAGCAAAATTTGTCCCAAGTAGCTTAGATAGCTATTTAATCAATCTTTTTAAAAAATATTTTTTTGTTTTATTTGTTTTGTTTTATTTAGATAAAATATAAAAAAAATGGAAATCGAAGCATTAAACCGCTATGGAAATAGGATATTGTATAATTTAAACCAATTAAATGAAAATATAGATAACGTTTTATCAGGAGAATTAGAATTCGATTGGTTTACGTATCGAATCGAGAAATGTAAGTACACACTAAAAAAACCATAGGTAAAATTACCTAAAAATCTATCTATCTATATTAGCGTGGCCGTTAGTTGTATGGAGAACTTTTTTTTTTTGATTTCTTATACTCTCCCACCCCAAATCGGTTCAGTTTTATGTAAAAAAAAAATACAAAAAAATTTCGTAGCGATAAGTTGTCTTTTAGGGGGGGCGTCCGCCCCTCAAAGTTTGCCATCAAGCCATTTATTCAAATGTAATTTGTTTGTGTATGACTATCTCTTAAAAAAAACATTTTACAAGAATATGATATATGGCAATATTTTAGCTCTTCTAGTCAACAACATAAGCCTCGAAGAAAGTTTTTTGCTAAAATCAACATCTTAGAAAATAATTAAGAAAATAACAACAAAATACCAAACATTTTATTTACGTTTTATATATATAAAAGGGGGATTTAATGTCAAGTGACCCAATTTTGACATCGATGTTTTTCGATTTGGATGAAATTTACACCAAGGTTAGTCCTATTAGATAGTAGTTTAGACACAAATTTTCAACAAGATCGGTCAAAAAGTTTCTGAGTTAGAGGAGGTCAAAGTTTGAAATTTTGGCCATACAGGTGTTCTTTCTCATCCATGTAACTTATTACCTATTGGTGTTAGCAAAATTTGTCCCAAGTAGCTTAGATAGCTATTTAATCAATCTTTTTAAAAAATATTTTTTTGTTTTATTTGTTTTGTTTTATTTAGATAAAATATAAAAAAAATGGAAATCGAAGCATTAAACCGCTATGGAAATAGGATATTGTATAATTTAAACCAATTAAATGAAAATATAGATAACGTTTTATCAGGAGAATTAGAATTCGATTGGTTTACGTATCGAATCGAGAAATGTAAGTACACACTAAAAAAACCATAGGTAAAATTACCTAAAAATCTATCTATCTATATTAGCGTGGCCGTTAGTTGTATGGAGAACTTTTTTTTTTGATTTCTTATACTCTCCCACCCCAAATCGGTTCAGTTTTATGTAAAAAAAAAATACAAAAAAATTTCGTAGCGATAAGTTGTCTTTTAGGGGGGGCGTCCGCCCCTCAAAGTTTGCCATCAAGCCATTTATTCAAATGTAATTTGTTTGTGTATGACTATCTCTTAAAAAAAACATTTTACAAGAATATGATATATGGCAATATTTTAGCTCTTCTAGTCAACAACATAAGCCTCGAAGAAAGTTTTTTGCTAAAATCAACATCTTAGAAAATAATTAAGAAAATAACAACAAAATACCAAACATTTTATTTACGTTTTATATATATAAAAGGGGGATTTAATGTCAAGTGACCCAATTTTGACATCGATGTTTTTCGATTTGGATGAAATTTACACCAAGGTTAGTCCTATTAGATAGTAGTTTAGACACAAATTTTCAACAAGATCGGTCAAAAAGTTTCTGAGTTAGAGGAGGTCAAAGTTTGAAATTTTGGCCATACAGGTGTTCTTTCTCATCCATGTAACTTATTACCTATTGGTGTTAGCAAAATTTGTCCCAAGTAGCTTAGATAGCTATTTAATCAATCTTTTTAAAAAATATTTTTTTGTTTTATTTGTTTTGTTTTATTTAGATAAAATATAAAAAAAATGGAAATCGAAGCATTAAACCGCTATGGAAATAGGATATTGTATAATTTAAACCAATTAAATGAAAATATAGATAACGTTTTATCAGGAGAATTAGAATTCGATTGGTTTACGTATCGAATCGAGAAATGTAAGTACACACTAAAAAAACCATAGGTAAAATTACCTAAAAATCTATCTATCTATATTAGCGTGGCCGTTAGTTGTATGGAGAACTTTTTTTTTTTGATTTCTTATACTCTCCCACCCCAAATCGGTTCAGTTTTATGTAAAAAAAAAATACAAAAAAATTTCGTAGCGATAAGTTGTCTTTTAGGGGGGGCGTCCGCCCCTCAAAGTTTGCCATCAAGCCATTTATTCAAATGTAATTTGTTTGTGTATGACTATCTCTTAAAAAAACATTTTACAAGAATATGATATATGGCAATATTTTAGCTCTTCTAGTCAACAACATAAGCCTCGAAGAAAGTTTTTTGCTAAAATCAACATCTTAGAAAATAATTAAGAAAATAACAACAAAATACCAAACATTTTATTTACGTTTTATATATATAAAAGGGGGATTTAATGTCAAGTGACCCAATTTTGACATCGATGTTTTTCGATTTGGATGAAATTTACACCAAGGTTAGTCCTATTAGATAGTAGTTTAGACACAAATTTTCAACAAGATCGGTCAAAAAGTTTCTGAGTTAGAGGAGGTCAAAGTTTGAAATTTTGGCCATACAGGTGTTCTTTCTCATCCATGTAACTTATTACCTATTGGTGTTAGCAAAATTTGTCCCAAGTAGCTTAGATAGCTATTTAATCAATCTTTTTAAAAAATATTTTTTTGTTTTATTTGTTTTGTTTTATTTAGATAAAATATAAAAAAAATGGAAATCGAAGCATTAAACCGCTATGGAAATAGGATATTGTATAATTTAAACCAATTAAATGAAAATATAGATAACGTTTTATCAGGAGAATTAGAATTCGATTGGTTTACGTATCGAATCGAGAAATGTAAGTACACACTAAAAAAACCATAGGTAAAATTACCTAAAAATCTATCTATCTATATTAGCGTGGCCGTTAGTTGTATGGAGAACTTTTTTTTTTGATTTCTTATACTCTCCCACCCCAAATCGGTTCAGTTTTATGTAAAAAAAAAATACAAAAAAATTTCGTAGCGATAAGTTGTCTTTTAGGGGGGGCGTCCGCCCCTCAAAGTTTGCCATCAAGCCATTTATTCAAATGTAATTTGTTTGTGTATGACTATCTCTTAAAAAAAACATTTTACAAGAATATGATATATGGCAATATTTTAGCTCTTCTAGTCAACAACATAAGCCTCGAAGAAAGTTTTTTGCTAAAATCAACATCTTAGAAAATAATTAAGAAAATAACAACAAAATACCAAACATTTTATTTACGTTTTATATATATAAAAGGGGGATTTAATGCCAAGTGACCCAATTTTGACATCGATGTTTTTCGATTTGGATGAAATTTACACCAAGGTTAGTCCTATTAGATAGTAGTTTAGACACAAATTTTCAACAAGATCGGTCAAAAAGTTTCTGAGTTAGAGGAGGTCAAAGTTTGAAATTTTGGCCATACAGGTGTTCTTTCTCATCCATGTAACTTATTACCTATTGGTGTTAGCAGAATTTGTCCCAAGTAGCTTAGATAGCTATTTAATCAATCTTTTTAAAAAATATTTTTTTGTTTTATTTGTTTTGTTTTATTTAGATAAAATATAAAAAAAATGAAAATCGAAGCATTAAACCGCTATGGAAATAGGATATTGTATAATTTAAACCAATTAAATGAAAATATAGATAACGTTTTATCAGGAGAATTAGAATTCGATTGGTTTACGTATCGAATCGAGAAATGTAAGTACACACTAAAAAAACCATAGGTAAAATTACCTAAAAATCTATCTATCTATATTAGCGTGGCCGTTAGTTGTATGGAGAACTTTTTTTTTTGATTTCTTATACTCTCCCACCCCAAATCGGTTCAGTTTTATGTAAAAAAAAAATACAAAAAAATTTCGTAGCGATAAGTTGTCTTTTAGGGGGGGCGTCCGCCCCTCAAAGTTTGCCATCAAGCCATTTATTCAAATGTAATTTGTTTGTGTATGACTATCTCTTAAAAAAAACATTTTACAAGAATATGATATATGGCAATATTTTAGCTCTTCTAGTCAACAACATAAGCCTCGAAGAAAGTTTTTTGCTAAAATCAACATCTTAGAAAATAATTAAGAAAATAACAACAAAATACCAAACATTTTATTTACGTTTTATATATATAAAAGGGGGATTTAATGTCAAGTGACCCAATTTTGACATCGATGTTTTTCGATTTGGATGAAATTTACACCAAGGTTAGTCCTATTAGATAGTAGTTTAGACACAAATTTTCAACAAGATCGGTCAAAAAGTTTCTGAGTTAGAGGAGGTCAAAGTTTGAAATTTTGGCCATACAGGTGTTCTTTCTCATCCATGTAACTTATTACCTATTGGTGTTAGCAAAATTTGTCCCAAGTAGCTTAGATAGCTATTTAATCAATCTTTTTAAAAAATATTTTTTTGTTTTATTTGTTTTGTTTTATTTAGATAAAATATAAAAAAAATGGAAATCGAAGCATTAAACCGCTATGGAAATAGGATATTGTATAATTTAAACCAATTAAATGAAAATATAGATAACGTTTTATCAGGAGAATTAGAATTCGATTGGTTTACGTATCGAATCGAGAAATGTAAGTACACACTAAAAAAACCATAGGTAAAATTACCTAAAAATCTATCTATCTATATTAGCGTGGCCGTTAGTTGTATGGAGAACTTTTTTTTTTTGATTTCTTATACTCTCCCACCCCAAATCGGTTCAGTTTTATGTAAAAAAAAAATACAAAAAAATTTCGTAGCGATAAGTTGTCTTTTAGGGGGGGCGTCCGCCCCTCAAAGTTTGCCATCAAGCCATTTATTCAAATGTAATTTCTTTGTGTATGACTATCTCTTAAAAAAAACATTTTACAAGAATATGATATATGGCAATATTTTAGCTCTTCTAGTCAACAACATAAGCCTCGAAGAAAGTTTTTTGCTAAAATCAACATCTTAGAAAATAATTAAGAAAATAACAACAAAAAACCAAACATTTTATTTACGTTTTATATATATAAAAGGGGGATTTAATGTCAAGTGACCCAATTTTGACATCGATGTTTTTCGATTTGGATGAAATTTACACCAAGGTTAGTCCTATTAGATAGTAGTTTAGACACAAATTTTCAACAAGATCGGTCAAAAAGTTTCTGAGTTAGAGGAGGTCAAAGTTTGAAATTTTGGCCATACAGGTGTTCTTTCTCATCCATGTAACTTATTACCTATTGGTGTTAGCAAAATTTGTCCCAAGTAGCTTAGATAGCTATTTAATCAATCTTTTTAAAAAATATTTTTTTGTTTTATTTGTTTTGTTTTATTTAGATAAAATATAAAAAAAATGGAAATCGAAGCATTAAACCGCTATGGAAATAGGATATTGTATAATTTAAACCAATTAAATGAAAATATAGATAACGTTTTATCAGGAGAATTAGAATTCGATTGGTTTACGTATCGAATCGAGAAATGTAAGTACACACTAAAAAAACCATAGGTAAAATTACCTAAAAATCTATCTATCTATATTAGCGTGGCCGTTAGTTGTATGGAGAACTTTTTTTTTTTGATTTCTTATACTCTCCCACCCCAAATCGGTTCAGTTTTATGTAAAAAAAAAATACAAAAAAATTTCGTAGCGATAAGTTGTCTTTTAGGGGGGGCGTCCGCCCCTCAAAGTTTGCCATCAAGCCATTTATTCAAATGTAATTTGTTTGTGTATGACTATCTCTTAAAAAAAACATTTTACAAGAATATGATATATGGCAATATTTTAGCTCTTCTAGTCAACAACATAAGCCTCGAAGAAAGTTTTTTGCTAAAATCAACATCTTAGAAAATAATTAAGAAAATAACAACAAAATACCAAACATTTTATTTACGTTTTATATATATAAAAGGGGGATTTAATGTCAAGTGACCCAATTTTGACATCGATGTTTTTCGATTTGGATGAAATTTACACCAAGGTTAGTCCTATTAGATAGTAGTTTAGACACAAATTTTCAACAAGATCGGTCAAAAAGTTTCTGAGTTAGAGGAGGTCAAAGTTTGAAATTTTGGCCATACAGGTGTTCTTTCTCATCCATGTAACTTATTACCTATTGGTGTTAGCAAAATTTGTCCCAAGTAGCTTAGATAGCTATTTAATCAATCTTTTTAAAAAATATTTTTTTGTTTTATTTGTTTTGTTTTATTTAGATAAAATATAAAAAAAATGGAAATCGAAGCATTAAACCGCTATGGAAATAGGATATTGTATAATTTAAACCAATTAAATGAAAATATAGATAACGTTTTATCAGGAGAATTAGAATTCGATTGGTTTACGTATCGAATCGAGAAATGTAAGTACACACTAAAAAAACCATAGGTAAAATTACCTAAAAATCTATCTATCTATATTAGCGTGGCCGTTAGTTGTATGGAGAACTTTTTTTTTTTGATTTCTTATACTCTCCCACCCCAAATCGGTTCAGTTTTATGTAAAAAAAAAATACAAAAAAATTTCGTAGCGATAAGTTGTCTTTTAGGGGGGGCGTCCGCCCCTCAAAGTTTGCCATCAAGCCATTTATTCAAATGTAATTTGTTTGTGTATGACTATCTCTTAAAAAAAACATTTTACAAGAATATGATATATGGCAATATTTTAGCTCTTCTAGTCAACAACATAAGCCTCGAAGAAAGTTTTTTGCTAAAATCAACATCTTAGAAAATAATTAAGAAAATAACAACAAAATACCAAACATTTTATTTACGTTTTATATATATAAAAGGGGGATTTAATGTCAAGTGACCCAATTTTGACATCGATGTTTTTCGATTTGGATGAAATTTACACCAAGGTTAGTCCTATTAGATAGTAGTTTAGACACAAATTTTCAACAAGATCGGTCAAAAAGTTTCTGAGTTAGAGGAGGTCAAAGTTTGAAATTTTGTCCATACAGGTGTTCTTTCTCATCCATGTAACTTATTACCTATTGGTGTTAGCAAAATTTGTCCCAAGTAGCTTAGATAGCTATTTAATCAATCTTTTTAAAAAATATTTTTTTGTTTTATTTGTTTTGTTTTATTTAGATAAAATATAAAAAAAATGGAAATCGAAGCATTAAACCGCTATGGAAATAGGATATTGTATAATTTAAACCAATTAAATGAAAATATAGATAACGTTTTATCAGGAGAATTAGAATTCGATTGGTTTACGTATCGAATCGAGAAATGTAAGTACACACTAAAAAAACCATAGGTAAAATTACCTAAAAATCTATCTATCTATATTAGCGTGGCCGTTAGTTGTATGGAGAACTTTTTTTTTTTGATTTCTTATACTCTCCCACCCCAAATCGGTTCAGTTTTATGTAAAAAAAAAATACAAAAAAATTTCGTAGCGATAAGTTGTCTTTTAGGGGGGGCGTCCGCCCCTCAAAGTTTGCCATCAAGCCATTTATTCAAATGTAATTTGTTTGTGTATGACTATCTCTTAAAAAAAACATTTTACAAGAATATGATATATGGCAATATTTTAGCTCTTCTAGTCAACAACATAAGCCTCGAAGAAAGTTTTTTGCTAAAATCAACATCTTAGAAAATAATTAAGAAAATAACAACAAAATACCAAACATTTTATTTACGTTTTATATATATAAAAGGGGGATTTAATGTCAAGTGATCCAATTTTGACATCGATGTTTTTCGATTTGGATGAAATTTACACCAAGGTTAGTCCTATTAGATAGTAGTTTAGACACAAATTTTCAACAAGATCGGTCAAAAAGTTTCTGAGTTAGAGGAGGTCAAAGTTTGAAATTTTGGCCATACAGGTGTTCTTTCTCATCCATGTAACTTATTACCTATTGGTGTTAGCAAAATTTGTCCCAAGTAGCTTAGATAGCTATTTAATCAATCTTTTTAAAAAATATTTTATTGTTTTATTTGTTTTGTTTTATTTAGATAAAATATAAAAAAAATGGAAATCGAAGCATTAAACCGCTATGGAAATAGGATATTGTATAATTTAAACCAATTAAATGAAAATATAGATAACGTTTTATCAGGAGAATTAGAATTCGATTGGTTTACGTATCGAATCGAGAAATGTAAGTACACACTAAAAAAACCATAGGTAAAATTACCTAAAAATCTATCTATCTATATTAGCGTGGCCGTTAGTTGTATGGAGAACTTTTTTTTTTTGATTTCTTATACTCTCCCACCCCAAATCGGTTCAGTTTTATGTAAAAAAAAAATACAAAAAAATTTCGTAGCGATAAGTTGTCTTTTAGGGGGGGCGTCCGCCCCTCAAAGTTTGCCATCAAGCCATTTATTCAAATGTAATTTGTTTGTGTATGACTATCTCTTAAAAAAAACATTTTACAAGAATATGATATATGGCAATATTTTAGCTCTTCTAGTCAACAACATAAGCCTCGAAGAAAGTTTTTTGCTAAAATCAACATCTTAGAAAATAATTAAGAAAATAACAACAAAATACCAAACATTTTATTTACGTTTTATATATATAAAAGGGGGATTTAATGTCAAGTGATCCAATTTTGACATCGATGTTTTTCGATTTGGATGAAATTTACACCAAGGTTAGTCCTATTAGATAGTAGTTTAGACACAAATTTTCAACAAGATCGGTCAAAAAGTTTCTGAGTTAGAGGAGGTCAAAGTTTGAAATTTTGGCCATACAGGTGTTCTTTCTCATCCATGTAACTTATTACCTATTGGTGTTAGCAAAATTTGTCCCAAGTAGCTTAGATAGCTATTTAATCAATCTTTTTAAAAAATATTTTATTGTTTTATTTGTTTTGTTTTATTTAGATAAAATATAAAAAAAATGGAAATCGAAGCATTAAACCGCTATGGAAATAGGATATTGTATAATTTAAACCAATTAAATGAAAATATAGATAACGTTTTATCAGGAGAATTAGAATTCGATTGGTTTACGTATCGAATCGAGAAATGTAAGTACACACTAAAAAAACCATAGGTAAAATTACCTAAAAATCTATCTATCTATATTAGCGTGGCCGTTAGTTGTATGGAGAACTTTTTTTTTTTGATTTCTTATACTCTCCCACCCCAAATCGGTTCAGTTTTATGTAAAAAAAAAATACAAAAAAATTTCGTAGCGATAAGTTGTCTTTTAGGGGGGGCGTCCGCCCCTCAAAGTTTGCCATCAAGCCATTTATTCAAATGTAATTTGTTTGTGTATGACTATCTCTTAAAAAAAACATTTTACAAGAATATGATATATGGCAATATTTTAGCTCTTCTAGTCAACAACATAAGCCTCGAAGAAAGTTTTTTGCTAAAATCAACATCTTAGAAAATAATTAAGAAAATAACAACAAAATACCAAACATTTTATTTACGTTTTATATATATAAAAGGGGGATTTAATGTCAAGTGACCCAATTTTGACATCGATGTTTTTCGATTTGGATGAAATTTACACCAAGGTTAGTCCTATTAGATAGTAGTTTAGACACAAATTTTCAACAAGATCGGTCAAAAAGTTTCTGAGTTAGAGGAGGTCAAAGTTTGAAATTTTGGCCATACAGGTGTTCTTTCTCATCCATGTAACTTATTACCTATTGGTGTTAGCAAAATTTGTCCCAAGTAGCTTAGATAGCTATTTAATCAATCTTTTTAAAAAATATTTTTTTGTTTTATTTGTTTTGTTTTATTTAGATAAAATATAAAAAAAATGGAAATCGAAGCATTAAACCGCTATGGAAATAGGATATTGTATAATTTAAACCAATTAAATGAAAATATAGATAACGTTTTATCAGGAGAATTAGAATTCGATTGGTTTACGTATCGAATCGAGAAATGTAAGTACACACTAAAAAAACCATAGGTAAAATTACCTAAAAATCTATCTATCTATATTAGCGTGGCCGTTAGTTGTATGGAGAACTTTTTTTTTTTGATTTCTTATACTCTCCCACCCCAAATCGGTTCAGTTTTATGTAAAAAAAAAATACAAAAAAATTTCGTAGCGATAAGTTGTCTTTTAGGGGGGGCGTCCGCCCCTCAAAGTTTGCCATCAAGCCATTTATTCAAATGTAATTTGTTTGTGTATGACTATCTCTTAAAAAAAACATTTTACAAGAATATGATATATGGCAATATTTTAGCTCTTCTAGTCAACAACATAAGCCTCGAAGAAAGTTTTTTGCTAAAATCAACATCTTAGAAAATAATTAAGAAAATAACAACAAAATACCAAACATTTTATTTACGTTTTATATATATAAAAGGGGGATTTAATGTCAAGTGACCCAATTTTGACATCGATGTTTTTCGATTTGGATGAAATTTACACCAAGGTTAGTCCTATTAGATAGTAGTTTAGACACAAATTTTCAACAAGATCGGTCAAAAAGTTTCTGAGTTAGAGGAGGTCAAAGTTTGAAATTTTGGCCATACAGGTGTTCTTTCTCATCCATGTAACTTATTACCTATTGGTGTTAGCAAAATTTGTCCCAAGTAGCTTAGATAGCTATTTAATCAATCTTTTTAAAAAATATTTTTTTGTTTTATTGGTTTTGTTTTATTTAGATAAAATATAAAAAAAATGGAAATCGAAGCATTAAACCGCTATGGAAATAGGATATTGTATAATTTAAACCAATTAAATGAAAATATAGATAACGTTTTATCAGGAGAATTAGAATTCGATTGGTTTACGTATCGAATCGAGAAATGTAAGTACACACTAAAAAAACCATAGGTAAAATTACCTAAAAATCTATCTATCTATATTAGCGTGGCCGTTAGTTGTATGGAGAACTTTTTTTTTTTGATTTCTTATACTCTCCCACCCCAAATCGGTTCAGTTTTATGTAAAAAAAAAATACAAAAAAATTTCGTAGCGATAAGTTGTCTTTTAGGGGGGGCGTCCGCCCCTCAAAGTTTGCCATCAAGCCATTTATTCAAATGTAATTTGTTTGTGTATGACTATCTCTTAAAAAAAACATTTTACAAGAATATGATATATGGCAATATTTTAGCTCTTCTAGTCAACAACATAAGCCTCGAAGAAAGTTTTTTGCTAAAATCAACATCTTAGAAAATAATTAAGAAAATAACAACAAAATACCAAACATTTTATTTACGTTTTATATATATAAAAGGGGGATTTAATGTCAAGTGACCCAATTTTGACATCGATGTTTTTCGATTTGGATGAAATTTACACCAAGGTTAGTCCTATTAGATAGTAGTTTAGACACAAATTTTCAACAAGATCGGTCAAAAAGTTTCTGAGTTAGAGGAGGTCAAAGTTTGAAATTTTGGCCATACAGGTGTTCTTTCTCATCCATGTAACTTATTACCTATTGGTGTTAGCAAAATTTGTCCCAAGTAGCTTAGATAGCTATTTAATCAATCTTTTTAAAAAATATTTTTTTGTTTTATTTGTTTTGTTTTATTTAGATAAAATATAAAAAAAATGGAAATCGAAGCATTAAACCGCTATGGAAATAGGATATTGTATAATTTAAACCAATTAAATGAAAATATAGATAACGTTTTATCAGGAGAATTAGAATTCGATTGGTTTACGTATCGAATCGAGAAATGTAAGTACACACTAAAAAAACCATAGGTAAAATTACCTAAAAATCTATCTATCTATATTAGCGTGGCCGTTAGTTGTATGGAGAACTTTTTTTTTTTGATTTCTTATACTCTCCCACCCCAAATCGGTTCAGTTTTATGTAAAAAAAAAATACAAAAAAATTTCGTAGCGATAAGTTGTCTTTTAGGGGGGGCGTCCGCCCCTCAAAGTTTGCCATCAAGCCATTTATTCAAATGTAATTTGTTTGTGTATGACTATCTCTTAAAAAAAACATTTTACAAGAATATGATATATGGCAATATTTTAGCTCTTCTAGTCAACAACATAAGCCTCGAAGAAAGTTTTTTGCTAAAATCAACATCTTAGAAAATAATTAAGAAAATAACAACAAAATACCAAACATTTTATTTACGTTTTATATATATAAAAGGGGGATTTAATGTCAAGTGACCCAATTTTGACATCGATGTTTTTCGATTTGGATGAAATTTACACCAAGGTTAGTCCTATTAGATAGTAGTTTAGACACAAATTTTCAACAAGATCGGTCAAAAAGTTTCTGAGTTAGAGGAGGTCAAAGTTTGAAATTTTGGCCATACAGGTGTTCTTTCTCATCCATGTAACTTATTACCTATTGGTGTTAGCAAAATTTGTCCCAAGTAGCTTAGATAGCTATTTAATCAATCTTTTTAAAAAATATTTTTTTGTTTTATTTGTTTTGTTTTATTTAGATAAAATATAAAAAAAATGGAAATCGAAGCATTAAACCGCTATGGAAATAGGATATTGTATAATTTAAACCAATTAAATGAAAATATAGATAACGTTTTATCAGGAGAATTAGAATTCGATTGGTTTACGTATCGAATCGAGAAATGTAAGTACACACTAAAAAAACCATAGGTAAAATTACCTAAAAATCTATCTATCTATATTAGCGTGGCCGTTAGTTGTATGGAGAACTTTTTTTTTTTGATTTCTTATACTCTCCCACCCCAAATCGGTTCAGTTTTATGTAAAAAATAAATACAAAAAAATTTCGTAGCGATAAGTTGTCTTTTAGGGGGGGCGTCCGCCCCTCAAAGTTTGCCATCAAGCCATTTATTCAAATGTAATTTGTTTGTGTATGACTATCTCTTAAAAAAAACATTTTACAAGAATATGATATATGACAATATTTTAGCTCTTCTAGTCAACAACATAAGCCTCGAAGAAAGTTTTTTGCTAAAATCAACATCTTAGAAAATAATTAAGAAAATAACAACAAAATACCAAACATTTTATTTACGTTTTATATATATAAAAGGGGGATTTAATGTCAAGTGACCCAATTTTGACATCGATGTTTTTCGATTTGGATGAAATTTACACCAAGGTTAGTCCTATTAGATAGTAGTTTAGACACAAATTTTCAACAAGATCGGTCAAAAAGTTTCTGAGTTAGAGGAGGTCAAAGTTTGAAATTTTGGCCATACAGGTGTTCTTTCTCATCCATGTAACTTATTACCTATTGGTGTTAGCAAAATTTGTCCCAAGTAGCTTAGATAGCTATTTAATCAATCTTTTTAAAAAATATTTTTTTGTTTTATTTGTTTTGTTTTATTTAGATAAAATATAAAAAAAATGGAAATCGAAGCATTAAACCGCTATGGAAATAGGATATTGTATAATTTAAACCAATTAAATGAAAATATAGATAACGTTTTATCAGGAGAATTAGAATTCGATTGGTTTACGTATCGAATCGAGAAATGTAAGTACACACTAAAAAAACCATAGGTAAAATTACCTAAAAATCTATCTATCTATATTAGCGTGGTGTAAATTTCATCCAAATCGAAAAACATCGATGTCAAAATTGGGTCACTTGACATTAAATCCCCTTTTATATATATAAAACGTAAATAAAATGTTTGGTATTTTGTTGTTATTTTCTTAATTATTTTCTAAGATGTTGATTTTAGCAAAAAACTTTCTTCGAGGCTTATGTTGTTGACTAGAAGAGCTAAAATATTGCCATATATCATATTCTTGTAAAATGTTTTTTTTAAGAGATAGTCATACACAAACAAATTACATTTGAATAAATGGCTTGATGGCAAACTTTGAGGGGCGGACGCCCCCCCTAAAAGACAACTTATCGCTACGAAATTTTTTTGTATTTTTTTTTTACATAAAACTGAACCGATTTGGGGTGGGAGAGTATAAGAAATCAAAAAAAAAAAGTTCTCCATACAACTAACGGCCACGCTAATATAGATAGATAGATTTTTAGGTAATTTTACCTATGGTTTTTTTAGTGTGTACTTACATTTCTCGATTCGATACGTAAACCAATCGAATTCTAATTCTCCTGATAAAACGTTATCTATATTTTCATTTAATTGGTTTAAATTATACAATATCCTATTTCCATAGCGGTTTAATGCTTCGATTTCCATTTTTTTTATATTTTATCTAAATAAAACAAAACAAATAAAACAAAAAAATATTTTTTAAAAAGATTGATTAAATAGCTATCTAAGCTACTTGGGACAAATTTTGCTAACACCAATAGGTAATAAGTTACATGGATGAGAAAGAACACCTGTATGGCCAAAATTTCAAACTTTGACCTCCTCTAACTCAGAAACTTTTTGACCGATCTTGTTGAAAATTTGTGTCTAAACTACTATCTAATAGGACTAACCTTGGTGTAAATTTCATCCAAATCGAAAAACATCGATGTCAAAATTGGGTCACTTGACATTAAATCCCCCTTTTATATATATAAAACGTAAATAAAATGTTTGGTATTTTGTTGTTATTTTCTTAATTATTTTCTAAGATGTTGATTTTAGCAAAAAACTTTCTTCGAGGCTTATGTTGTTGACTAGAAGAGCTAAAATATTGCCATATATCATATTCTTGTAAAATGTTTTTTTTAAGAGATAGTCATACACAAACAAATTACATTTGAATAAATGGCTTGATGGCAAACTTTGAGGGGCGGACGCCCCCCCTAAAAGACAACTTATCGCTACGAAATTTTTTTGTATTTTTTTTTTACATAAAACTGAACCGATTTGGGGTGGGAGAGTATAAGAAATCAAAAAAAAAAGTTCTCCATACAACTAACGGCCACGCTAATATAGATAGATAGATTTTTAGGTAATTTTACCTATGGTTTTTTTAGTGTGTACTTACATTTCTCGATTCGATACGTAAACCAATCGAATTCTAATTCTCCTGATAAAACGTTATCTATATTTTCATTTAATTGGTTTAAATTATACAATATCCTATTTCCATAGCGGTTTAATGCTTCGATTTCCATTTTTTTTATATTTTATCTAAATAAAACAAAACAAATAAAACAAAAAAATATTTTTTAAAAAGATTGATTAAATAGCTATCTAAGCTACTTGGGACAAATTTTGCTAACACCAATAGGTAATAAGTTACATGGATGAGAAAGAACACCTGTATGGCCAAAATTTCAAACTTTGACCTCCTCTAACTCAGAAACTTTTTGACCGATCTTGTTGAAAATTTGTGTCTAAACTACTATCTAATAGGACTAACCTTGGTGTAAATTTCATCCAAATCGAAAAACATCGATGTCAAAATTGGGTCACTTGACATTAAATCCCCCTTTTATATATATAAAACGTAAATAAAATGTTTGGTATTTTGTTGTTATTTTCTTAATTATTTTCTAAGATGTTGATTTTAGCAAAAAACTTTCTTCGAGGCTTATGTTGTTGACTAGAAGAGCTAAAATATTGCCAAAAATCATATTCTTGTAAAATGTTTTTTTAAGAGATAGTCATACACAAACAAATTACATTTGAATAAATGGCTTGATGGCAAACTTTGAGGGGCGGACGCCCCCCCTAAAAGACAACTTATCGCTACGAAATTTTTTTGTATTTTTTTTTTACATAAAACTGAACCGATTTGGGGTGGGAGAGTATAAGAAATCAAAAAAAAAAAGTTCTCCATACAACTAACGGCCACGCTAATATAGATAGATAGATTTTTAGGTAATTTTACCTATGGTTTTTTTAGTGTGTACTTACATTTCTCGATTCGATACGTAAACCAATCGAATTCTAATTCTCCTGATAAAACGTTATCTATATTTTCATTTAATTGGTTTAAATTATACAATATCCTATTTCCATAGCGGTTTAATGCTTCGATTTCCATTTTTTTTATATTTTATCTAAATAAAACAAAAAAATATTTTTTAAAAAGATTGATTAAATAGCTATCTAAGCTACTTGGGACAAATTTTGCTAACACCAATAGGTAATAAGTTACATGGATGAGAAAGAACACCTGTATGGCCAAAATTTCAAACTTTGACCTCCTCTAACTCAGAAACTTTTTGACCGATCTTGTTGAAAATTTGTGTCTAAACTACTATCTAATAGGACTAACCTTGGTGTAAATTTCATCCAAATCGAAAAACATCGATGTCAAAATTGGGTCACTTGATATATATAAAACGTAAATAAAATGTTTGGTATTTTGTTGTTATTTTCTTAATTATTTTCTAAGATGTTGATTTTAGCAAAAAACTTTCTTCGAGGCTTATGTTGTTGACTAGAAGAGCTAAAATATTGCCATATATCATATTCTTGTAAAATGTTTTTTTTAAGAGATAGTCATACACAAACAAATTACATTTGAATAAATGGCTTGATGGCAAACTTTGAGGGGCGGACGCCCCCCCTAAAAGACAACTTATCGCTACGAAATTTTTTTGTATTTTTTTTTACATAAAACTGAACCGATTTGGGGTGGGAGAGTATAAGAAATCAAAAAAAAAAAGTTCTCCATACAACTAACGGCCACGCTAATATAGATAGATAGATTTTTAGGTAATTTTACCTATGGTTTTTTTAGTGTGTACTTACATTTCTCGATTCGATACGTAAACCAATCGAATTCTAATTCTCCTGATAAAACGTTATCTATATTTTCATTTAATTGGTTTAAATTATACAATATCCTATTTCCATAGCGGTTTAATGCTTCGATTTCCATTTTTTTTATATTTTATCTAAATAAAACAAAACAAATAAAACAAAAAAATATTTTTTAAAAAGATTGATTAAATAGCTATCTAAGCTACTTGGGACAAATTTTGCTAACACCAATAGGTAATAAGTTACATGGATGAGAAAGAACACCTGTATGGCCAAAATTTCAAACTTTGACCTCCTCTAACTCAGAAACTTTTTGACCGATCTTGTTGAAAATTTGTGTCTAAACTACTATCTAATAGGACTAACCTTGGTGTAAATTTCATCCAAATCGAAAAACATCGATGTCAAAATTGGGTCACTTGACATTAAATCCCCCTTTTATATATATAAAACGTAAATAAAATGTTTGGTATTTTGTTGTTATTTTCTTAATTATTTTCTAAGATGTTGATTTTAGCAAAAAACTTTCTTCGAGGCTTATGTTGTTGACTAGAAGAGCTAAAATATTGCCATATATCATATTCTTGTAAAATGTTTTTTTTAAGAGATAGTCATACACAAACAAATTACATTTGAATAAATGGCTTGATGGCAAATTTTGAGGGGCGGACGCCCCCCTAAAAGACAACTTATCGCTACGAAATTTTTTTGTATTTTTTTTTACATAAAACTGAACCGATTTGGGGTGGGAGAGTATAAGAAATCAAAAAAAAAAAGTTCTCCATACAACTAACGGACACGCTAATATAGATAGATAGATTTTTAGGTAATTTTACCTATGGTTTTTTTAGTGTGTACTTACATTTCTCGATTCGATACGTAACCCAATCGAATTCTAATTCTCCTGATAAAACGTTATCTATATTTTCATTTAATTGGTTTAAATTATACAATATCCTATTTCCATAGCGGTTTAATGCTTCGATTTCCATTTTTTTTATATTTTATCTAAATAAAACAAAACAAATAAAACAAAAAAATATTTTTTAAAAAGATTGATTAAATAGCTATCTAAGCTACTTGGGACAAATTTTGCTAACACCAATAGGTAATAAGTTACATGGATGAGAAAGAACACCTGTATGGCCAAAATTTCAAACTTTGACCTCCTCTAACTCAGAAACTTTTTGACCGATCTTGTTGAAAATTTGTGTCTAAACTACTATCTAATAGGACTAACCTTGGTGTAAATTTCATCCAAATCGAAAAACATCGATGTCAAAATTGGGTCACTTGACATTAAATCCCCCTTTTATATATATAAAACGTAAATAAAATGTTTGGTATTTTGTTGTTATTTTCTTAATTATTTTCTAAGATGTTGATTTTAGCAAAAAACTTTCTTCGAGGCTTATGTTGTTGACTAGAAGAGCTAAAATATTGCCATATATCATATTCTTGTAAAATGTTTTTTTTAAGAGATAGTCATACACAAACAAATTACATTTGAATAAATGGCTTGATGGCAAACTTTGAGGGGCGGACGCCCCCCCTAAAAGACAACTTATCGCTACGAAATTTTTTTGTATTTTTTTTTTACATAAAACTGAACCGATTTGGGGTGGGAGAGTATAAGAAATCAAAAAAAAAAAGTTCTCCATACAACTAACGGCCACGCTAATATAGATAGATAGATTTTTAGGTAATTTTACCTATGGTTTTTTTAGTGTGTACTTACATTTCTCGATTCGATACGTAAACCAATCGAATTCTAATTCTCCTGATAAAACGTTATCTATATTTTCATTTAATTGGTTTAAATTATACAATATCCTATTTCCATAGCGGTTTAATGCTTCGATTTCCATTTTTTTTATATTTTATCTAAATAAAACAAAACAAATAAAACAAAAAAATATTTTTTAAAAAGATTGATTAAATAGCTATCTAAGCTACTTGGGACAAATTTTGCTAACACCAATAGGTAATAAGTTACATGGATGAGAAAGAACACCTGTATGGCCAAAATTTCAAACTTTGACCTCCTCTAACTCAGAAACTTTTTGACCGATCTTGTTGAAAATTTGTGTCTAAACTACTTGGTGTAAATTTCATCCAAATCGAAAAACATCGATGTCAAAATTGGGTCACTTGACATTAAATCCCCCTTTTATATATATAAAACGTAAATAAAATGTTTGGTATTTTGTTGTTATTTTCTTAATTATTTTCTAAGATGTTGATTTTAGCAAAAAACTTTCTTCGAGGCTTATGTTGTTGACTAGAAGAGCTAAAATATTGCCATATATCATATTCTTGTAAAATGTTTTTTTTAAGAGATAGTCATACACAAACAAATTACATTTGAATAAATGGCTTGATGGCAAACTTTGAGGGGCGGACGCCCCCCCTAAAAGACAACTTATCGCTACGAAATTTTTTTGTATTTTTTTTTTACATAAAACTGAACCGATTTGGGGTGGGAGAGTATAAGAAATCAAAAAAAAAAGTTCTCCATACAACTAACGGCCACGCTAATATAGATAGATAGATTTTTAGGTAATTTTACCTATGGTTTTTTTAGTGTGTACTTACATTTCTCGATTCGATACGTAAACCAATCGAATTCTAATTCTCCTGATAAAACGTTATCTATATTTTCATTTAATTGGTTTAAATTATACAATATCCTATTTCCATAGCGGTTTAATGCTTCGATTTCCATTTTTTTTATATTTTATCTAAATAAAACAAAACAAATAAAACAAAAAAATATTTTTTAAAAAGATTGATTAAATAGCTATCTAAGCTACTTGGGACAAATTTTGCTAACACCAATAGGTAATAAGTTACATGGATGAGAAAGAACACCTGTATGGCCAAAATTTCAAACTTTGACCTCCTCTAACTCAGAAACTTTTTGACCGATCTTGTTGAAAATTTGTGTCTAAACTACTATCTAATAGGACTAACCTTGGTGTAAATTTCATCCAAATCGAAAAACATCGATGTCAAAATTGGGTCACTTGACATTAAATCCCCCTTTTATATATATAAAACGTAAATAAAATGTTTGGTATTTTGTTGTTATTTTCTTAATTATTTTCTAAGATGTTGATTTTAGCAAAAAACTTTCTTCGAGGCTTATGTTGTTGACTAGAAGAGCTAAAATATTGCCATATATCATATTCTTGTAAATGTTTTTTTTAAGAGATAGTCATACACAAACAAATTACATTTGAATAAATGGCTTGATGGCAAACTTTGATGGGCGGACGCCCCCCCTAAAAGACAACTTATCGCTACGAAATTTTTTTGTATTTTTTTTTTACATAAAACTGAACCGATTTGGGGTGGGAGAGTATAAGAAATCAAAAAAAAAAAGTTCTCCATACAACTAACGGCCACGCTAATATAGATAGATAGATTTTTAGGTAATTTTACCTATGGTTTTTTAGTGTGTACTTACATTTCTCGATTCGATACGTAAACCAATCGAATTCTAATTCTCCTGATAAAACGTTATCTATATTTTCATTTAATTGGTTTAAATTATACAATATCCTATTTCCATAGCGGTTTAATGCTTCGATTTCCATTTTTTTTATATTTTATCTAAATAAAACAAAACAAATAAAACAAAAAAATATTTTTTAAAAAGATTGATTAAATAGCTATCTAAGCTACTTGGGACAAATTTTGCTAACACCAATAGGTAATAAGTTACATGGATGAGAAAGAACACCTGTATGGCCAAAATTTCAAACTTTGACCTCCTCTAACTCAGAAACTTTTTGACCGATCTTGTTGAAAATTTGTGTCTAAACTACTATCTAATAGGACTAACCTTGGTGTAAATTTCATCCAAATCGAAAAACATCGATGTCAAAATTGGGTCACTTGACATTAAATCCCCCTTTTATATATATAAAACGTAAATAAAATGTTTGGTATTTTGTTGTTATTTTCTTAATTATTTTCTAAGATGTTGATTTTAGCAAAAAACTTTCTTCGAGGCTTATGTTGTTGACTAGAAGAGCTAAAATATTGCCATATATCATATTCTTGTAAAATGTTTTTTTTAAGAGATAGTCATACACAAACAAATTACATTTGAATAAATGGCTTGATGGCAAACTTTGAGGGGCGGACGCCCCCCCTAAAAGACAACTTATCGCTACGAAATTTTTTTGTATTTTTTTTTTACATAAAACTGAACCGATTTGGGGTGGGAGAGTATAAGAAATCAAAAAAAAAAAGTTCTCCATACAACTAACGGCCACGCTAATATAGATAGATAGATTTTTAGGTAATTTTACCTATGGTTTTTTTAGTGTGTACTTACATTTCTCGATTTGATACGTAAACCAATCGAATTCTAATTCTCCTGATAAAACGTTATCTATATTTTCATTTAATTGGTTTAAATTATACAATATCCTATTTCCATAGCGGTTTAATGCTTCGATTTCCATTTTTTTATATTTTATCTAAATAAAACAAAAAAATATTTTTTAAAAAGATTGATTAAATAGCTATCTAAGCTACTTGGGACAAATTTTGCTAACACCAATAGGTAATAAGTTACATGGATGAGAAAGAACACCTGTATGGCCAAAATTTCAAACTTTGACCTCCTCTAACTCAGAAACTTTTTGACCGATCTTGTTGAAAATTTGTGTCTAAACTACTATCTAATAGGACTAACCTTGGTGTAAATTTCATCCAAATCGAAAAACATCGATGTCAAAATTGGGTCACTTGACATTAAATCCCCCTTTTATATATATAAAACGTAAATAAAATGTTTGGTATTTTGTTGTTATTTTCTTAATTATTTTCTAAGATGTTGATTTTAGCAAAAAACTTTCTTCGAGGCTTATGTTGTTGACTAGAAGAGCTAAAATATTGCCATATATCATATTCTTGTAAAATGTTTTTTTTAAGAGATAGTCATACACAAACAAATTACATTTGAATAAATGGCTTGATGGCAAACTTTGAGGGGCGGACGCCCCCCCTAAAAGACAACTTATCGCTACGAAATTTTTTTGTATTTTTTTTTTACATAAAACTGAACCGATTTGGGGTGGGAGAGTATAAGAAATCAAAAAAAAAAAGTTCTCCATACAACTAACGGCCACGCTAATATAGATAGATAGATTTTTAGGTAATTTTACCTATGGTTTTTTTAGTGTGTACTTACATTTCTCGATTCGATACGTAAACCAATCGAATTCTAATTCTCCTGATAAAACGTTATCTATATTTTCATTTAATTGGTTTAAATTATACAATATCCTATTTCCATAGCGGTTTAATGCTTCGATTTCCATTTTTTTTATATTTTATCTAAATAAAACAAAACAAATAAAACAAAAAAATATTTTTTAAAAAGATTGATTAAATAGCTATCTAAGCTACTTGGGACAAATTTTGCTAACACCAATAGGTAATAAGTTACATGGATGAGAAAGAACACCTGTATGGCCAAAATTTCAAACTTTGACCTCCTCTAACTCAGAAACTTTTTGACCGATCTTGTTGAAAATTTGTGTCTAAGCTACTATCTAATAGGACTAACCTTGGTGTAAATTTCATCCAAATCGAAAAACATCGATGTCAAAATTGGGTCACTTGACATTAAATCCCCCTTTTATATATATAAAACGTAAATAAAATGTTTGGTATTTTGTTGTTATTTTCTTAATTATTTTCTAAGATGTTGATTTTAGCAAAAAACTTTCTTCCAGGCTTATGTTGTTGACTAGAAGAGCTAAAATATTGCCATATATCATATTCTTGTAAAATGTTTTTTTTTAAGAGATAGTCATACACAAACAAATTACATTTGAATAAATGGCTTGATGGCAAACTTTGAGGGGCGGACGCCCCCCCTAAAAGACAACTTATCGCTACGAAATTTTTTTGTATTTTTTTTTTACATAAAACTGAACCGATTTGGGGTGGGAGAGTATAAGAAATCAAAAAAAAAAAGTTCTCCATACAACTAACGGCCACGCTAATATAGATAGATAGATTTTTAGGTAATTTTACCTATGGTTTTTTTAGTGTGTACTTACATTTCTCGATTCGATACGTAAACCAATCGAATTCTAATTCTCCTGATAAAACGTTATCTATATTTTCATTTAATTGGTTTAAATTATACAATATCCTATTTCCATAGCGGTTTAATGCTTCGATTTCCATTTTTTTTATATTTTATCTAAATAAAACAAAACAAATAAAACAAAAAAATATTTTTTAAAAAGATTGATTAAATAGCTATCTAAGCTACTTGGGACAAATTTTGCTAACACCAATAGGTAATAAGTTACATGGATGAGAAAGAACACCTGTATGGCCAAAATTTCAAACTTTGACCTCCTCTAACTCAGAAACTTTTTGACCGATCTTGTTGAAAATTTGTGTCTAAGCTACTATCTAATAGGACTAACCTTGGTGTAAATTTCATCCAAATCGAAAAACATCGATGTCAAAATTGGGTCACTTGACATTAAATCCCCCTTTTATATATATAAAACGTAAATAAAATGTTTGGTATTTTGTTGTTATTTTCTTAATTATTTTCTAAGATGTTGATTTTAGCAAAAAACTTTCTTCCAGGCTTATGTTGTTGACTAGAAGAGCTAAAATATTGCCATATATCATATTCTTGTAAAATGTTTTTTTTTAAGAGATAGTCATACACAAACAAATTACATTTGATTAAATGGCTTGATGGCAAACTTTGAGGGGCGGACGCCCCCCCTAAAACACAACTTATCGCTACGAAATTTTTTTGTATTTTTTTTTACATAAAACTGAACTGATTTGGGGGAGGAGAATATATGAAATCAAAAATAAAAAAATAACGGCCACCCTAATCTATCTATATATATAAAAATGAAAAATGTTTGTATGTGTGTTTGTTTGTTTGTTTGTTGGCTTATAGACTCCTAAACTACTGAACCGATTTTCCTGAAATTTTTACAGATACATCACGTGAGCCCTAAAAATAAAATAGGCTACTTATTTTTTCGATAGGGGCAGGGGAATTGGTATCCCCCATAGGATGCCAATATTAATTATCGCATATATTAAGATCCGCTGCACGCATTATGCAGAACTTTTGGTAGTAAGATCTTCTGAGCCCCAAAATTAAAATAAAATAGCAGCGGGGGAAGTGGAATCCCCCATAGGACGCCAATGTTTAACATCGCATATCTAAAGGACTGTAATAGTGAGAATGTTCAAACTTTTTAGAAGTCACTCTTATGGTATACAACACTTTTGAAAATAACAATAAAGAGGGTAGGCGCAGGGGGGGAAATACCTCCCATAGGATGCATATATTAAATATCGCTCAACTGAAGAATTATTAAAGGGAGAGTCTTCAAAAGTGGTTAAAGCTATTATTATAGTAAACTATAAATTTCAATATACAAATGGGCGGGGTAGAGGGGGAGGAGCAGTACCCCTCATATATAGAAATATTAATAAGAGCCACTGCACGCATTTTGTTGAACTTTTGGTAGTAGTTTTCATATATATGTGCGATTTTCCATTACATTTCTAAAGCTGTATGGGTAATATTGGTCTCATTTTTAAGGTTTTGACTAGATCTTTCTGGATATATAGAATTTATTAAAAAAAAATTACTCTTAAGCTCACATTACAGTTTTTGTGTACTAAGTGTATAATTTATTTAAAAAAAAGTGTAATACAAAATTTATAAAATAACAAACACCAATGTCGCAAACAAGAACTTCATGCTAACTAAAGCTTCTATGCATAGCCGGCCTTCGGCCGGGCGCAAGGATTTTCTCTTCTATGGTATAACAAACACCGGCTTCGCTAACTAAAGCTTCTCTGCATAGCCGGCCTTCGGCCGGGCGCAAGGATTTTCTCCTCTTTGGTATAACAAACACCGGCTTCGCTAACTAAAGCTTCTCTGCATAGCCGGCCTTCGGCCGGGCGCAAGGATTTTCTCCTCTTTGGTATAACAAACACCGGCTTCGCTAACTAAAACTTTTCTGAATAGCAAGAAATACGGTAATAAACCAACAAATATTTAAATAAAATAAAAAACATACAGTCAAAAACAACAATGAATAAAAAATTACCGTTATAAATGTAAGTATATGAGTAATTTCTGTATATCCAAAAAAATCTAGTCAAAACTTTTAAAATTACACCACTATTGGCCATATAACTTTAGAAATATAGTGTGAAATCGAACATATATTTGAAAATTTAAAACGGCCATAACTCGAAAACTAGGCGTTTGCGCCAATATTTTTATTTATTTGTTCTTCTTATTTTTCAATTTTCTATCAGCCTAGGTACTTTTTTTTTTATTTGGGTGTGCGTGCCTAAACTAGATTTAAGCCAAAATTAGAGTGGCATTGACAAATTTGTGTAAATCTTGAATAAAAGTTATAAATAAATTTTGGTTTTATTGTTAATATATCTGTGGTTTTCATGGGCAACCGCGTATGTCTTAAAAACCCGAAAAAAACATTCTAGAGCAAACTATGGGTTAGATATTGCACTTTTTGAATTTGTAATTGAGTCAAAACATCGGAATGGGGGTATCTGTTTTAAATAATTTTTAAAAAAATATTAAGAGCGCTTTAAATTTAGCAATATGCACAAAACCATTTTTCTGATCTTGCTGAACTTCAATTTCAAACTGCTTAGGATAACTACAAGCAATTTAACACCAAGTTTGTCCTTTTCTTTTGAGTTTTTCGGAAGTGAGCGTGTTTTCAACAGATGGACAGACAGACGGATATGGCTAAATCGACTTAAAATTATGTGGTCTTAGATGTATAATACAAAACTTTACCCTCATTTACCACTGATGGTGGTGGAGGGTATAAAAAGTAGCTTTCCCAGCTAGAAATAAACTGGTTGATTTTCTATTTCAGTAATGATCAGTTACCTCAAGTTGAAGACGGGGTGGAAAAAAATGAAGCTTTTAAATTCTGAAAATAAAAATTTAGCCACATTACTATTAAAGCAGTCGCAACAATGTATAAAAACAAAAATTGATGAAATAATAATAAACATGAGACAAGGTATACGAATCGAAGACGCTAGCGTTCTTAAGAAATTTGAAATATTGCTAAAGAAGGTGCTTCAACTTATCAAACCTTAAATTATTTTATAAATTTTAAATTTTTTTTTATTATTATTTCTTTTTAATTAACTATTTATATTAATATTTTTTAATTAGGTTATAATATTTTAGTTATTTGTTTTGTTGTTTTGTTGTATTGTTTTTTTTTTTGAGTTAGTTTTTCTATTAATATTTTTTAATTAGTTTTTAAGTTTATAATTGTTCGGGCTAGTATCGATTCTAGCCTCTTATTATTTTTATAAAATTAAAAACACGGTTGGTTTTTAATATATTAAATACAAGGGGTTTTTATTAAAACTTCTTGCTTTGTTGAAGTTCAAGATTATACTTAATAACTAAATAACAAAACGGTTTGTAGTAAGCAAACAAATTCAAAAAGCAAACTACAAACTCAAGAGCAAAGTATATACAAAATTCATGAAGTTAAAGAGAATTGGAAAATTCTAAAGAGTGCTCTACACTCAGAGAAAAAATACAAATTTAATAAAATTCAAAATTAAATAAAATCAAAATTTAAACAAATTCAGATTTAAAATTAAAGAAAACTAAATTTAAACAAAAAATAATAAAAAACAAAGAAAATTAAAAATTAGAGAAAATTAGCAAATTAATGAAAATTAGAAAAATGAATATAAAATAAACTGAAGTCGCTTCAACAATAATATTTTAGTTATATTTTGTTGTATTGTTTGAAATTTTTTAATTAAATTAATTATTTAATTGTTTAATTGTTGTTTAATTGGCTTAAAATTTGTTTAATATATTGAATTATATATCGTTACTTTAATATAGAAAAGCCCTAACTAACATTTTCCGTACTTTACAGGAGAAGGAAAAGACTTAATAAAAATTGTAGTATCGTAGTTGCGATTTTTTTTAAACGCAGTTTTTTATTAAATTGTTTAGAGAGTTTAATAAAAAACTGCGTTTAAAAAAAATCGCGACTACAAGACTATAATTTTTATTAAGTTTTTTCCTTCTCCTGTAAATTACGGAAAATGTTAGTTAGGGCTTTTATATATTAAAGTAACGATATATATATATTAATATACTGAATTTTAATTATTTTTTTAACAATTTTTGAGTTTGTTTTTTTGTAATTAGTTTTTAAGTTAGTTTATAATTGTTTTTTCTTTTTTTTTTTTAATCTAATATATGTAATAAATGAATATATGTATGCTTGTATGTTTATTTAATTGTTTGTTTGAACCCTATAGCCGCCTAAACCGCTGATTTTAAAAGCTTCCATGGCCATTCCATAAAGCAGTTATCCAGATGGCGACACCACAGAGTTCAGCCAATTCGTCTTCCTAGGTAAGCACGGAATAAATACTTTTTAACCTAATTATACCGACACCACAATAATGGAGAGGGTATTATGCGTTTATTTTGGTGTGAAACACATACAAATATTGGCTCGGGATGTACATTTAAAACGTGTTATAAAATTAACAATATTTTCTTCAATATTTTCTAAAATATTAATTTTAGCAAAAAACTTTCTTTGAGGCTAATGTTGTTGACTAGCCGTGCTCAAATATTGCCATATATCATATTCTTGTAAAATGTTTTTTTAAAGAGATAGTCATATGCAAACAAATTTCATTTGAAAAAAAAACCCAACTTATTGCTATGAAATTTTTTTGTATTTTTTTTTAAATTTTCTATTTTCTTCAATATTTTCTAAAATATTAGTTTTAGCAAAAAACTTTTTTTGAGGCTAATGTTGTTGACTAGACGTGCTAAAATATTGCCATATATCATATTCTTGTGAAATGTTTTTTTAAAGAGATAGTCATATGCAAACAAATTTCATTTGAAAAAAAACCCAACTTATTGCTATGAAATTTTTTTGTATTTTTTTTTTTAAATTTTCTATTTTCTTCAATATTTTCTAAAATATTAATTTTAGCAAAAAACTTTCTTCGAGGCTTATGTTGTTGACTAGAAGAGCTAAAATATTGCCATATATCATATTCTTGTAAAATGTTTTTTTTAAGAGATAGTCATACACAAACAAATTACATTTGAATAAATGGCTTGATGGCAAACTTTGAGGGGCGGACGCCCCCCCTAAAAGACAACTTATCGCTACGAAATTTTTTTGTATTTTTTTTTTACATAAAACTGAACCGATTTGGGGTGGGAGAGTATAAGAAATCAAAAAAAAAAAGTTCTCCATACAACTAACGGCCACGCTAATATAGATAGATAGATTTTTAGGTAATTTTACCTATGGTTTTTTTAGTGTGTACTTACATTTCTCGATTCGATACGTAAACCAATCGAATTCTAATTCTCCTGATAAAACGTTATCTATATTTTCATTTAATTGGTTTAAATTATACAATATCCTATTTCCATAGCGGTTTAATGCTTCGATTTCCATTTTTTTTATATTTTATCTAAATAAAACAAAACAAATAAAACAAAAAAATATTTTTTAAAAAGATTGATTAAATAGCTATCTAAGGTACTTGGGACAAATTTTGCTAACACCAATAGGTAATAAGTTACATGGATGAGAAAGAACACCTGTATGGCCAAAATTTCAAACTTTGACCTCCTCTAACTCAGAAACTTTTTGACCGATCTTGTTGAAAATTTGTGTCTAAACTACTATCTAATAGGACTAACCTTGGTGTAAATTTCATCCAAATCGAAAAACATCGATGTCAAAATTGGGTCACTTGACATTAAATCCCCCTTTTATATATATAAAACGTAAATAAAATGTTTGGTTTTTTGTTGTTATTTTCTTAATTATTTTCTAAGATGTTGATTTTAGCAAAAAACTTTCTTCGAGGCTTATGTTGTTGACTAGAAGAGCTAAAATATTGCCATATATCATATTCTTGTAAAATGTTTTTTTTAAGAGATAGTCATACACAAACAAATTACATTTGAATAAATGGCTTGATGGCAAACTTTGAGGGGCGGACGCCCCCCCTAAAAGACAACTTATCGCTACGAAATTTTTTTGTATTTTTTTTTTTACATAAAACTGAACCGATTTGGGGTGGGAGAGTATAAGAAATCAAAAAAAAAAAGTTCTCCATACAACTAACGGCCACGCTAATATAGATAGATAGATTTTTAGGTAATTTTACCTATGGTTTTTTTAGTGTGTACTTACATTTCTCGATTCGATACGTAAACCAATCGAATTCTAATTCTCCTGATAAAACGTTATCTATATTTTCATTTAATTGGTTTAAATTATACAATATCCTATTTCCATAGCGGTTTAATGCTTCGATTTCCATTTTTTTTATATTTTATCTAAATAAAACAAAACAAATAAAACAAAAAAATATTTTTTAAAAAGATTGATTAAATAGCTATCTAAGCTACTTGGGACAAATTTTGCTAACACCAATAGGTAATAAGTTACATGGATGAGAAAGAACACCTGTATGGCCAAAATTTCAAACTTTGACCTCCTCTAACTCAGAAACTTTTTGACCGATCTTGTTGAAAATTTGTGTCTAAACTACTATCTAATAGGACTAACCTTGGTGTAAATTTCATCCAAATCGAAAAACATCGATGTCAAAATTGGGTCACTTGACATTAAATCCCCCTTTTATATATATAAAACGTAAATAAAATGTTTGGTATTTTGTTGTTATTTTCTTAATTATTTTCTAAGATGTTGATTTTAGCAAAAAACTTTCTTCGAGGCTTATGTTGTTGACTAGAAGAGCTAAAATATTGCCATATATCATATTCTTGTAAAATGTTTTTTTTAAGAGATAGTCATACACAAACAAATTACATTTGAATAAATGGCTTGATGGCAAACTTTGAGGGGCGGACGCCCCCCCTAAAAGACAACTTATCGCTACGAAATTTTTTTGTATTTTTTTTTTACATAAAACTGAACCGATTTGGGGTGGGAGAGTATAAGAAATCAAAAAAAAAAAAGTTCTCCATACAACTAACGGCCACGCTAATATAGATAGATAGATTTTTAGGTAATTTTACCTATGGTTTTTTTAGTGTGTACTTACATTTCTCGATTCGATACGTAAACCAATCGAATTCTAATTCTCCTGATAAAACGTTATCTATATTTTCATTTAATTGGTTTAAATTATACAATATCCTATTTCCATAGCGGTTTAATGCTTCGATTTCCATTTTTTTTTATTTTATCTAAATAAAACAAAACAAATAAAACAAAAAAATATTTTTTAAAAAGATTGATTAAATAGCTATCTAAGCTACTTGGGACAAATTTTGCTAACACCAATAGGTAATAAGTTACATGGATGAGAAAGAACACCTGTATGGCCAAAATTTCAAACTTTGACCTTCTCTAACTCAGAAACTTTTTGACCGATCTTGTTGAAAATTTGTGTCTAAACTACTATCTAATAGGACTAACCTTGGTGTAAATTTCATCCAAATCGAAAAACATCGATGTCAAAATTGGGTCACTTGACATTAAATCCCCCTTTTATATATATAAAACGTAAATAAAATGTTTGGTATTTTGTTGTTATTTTCTTAATTATTTTCTAAGATGTTGATTTTAGCAAAAAACTTTCTTCGAGGCTTATGTTGTTGACTAGAAGAGCTAAAATATTGCCATATATCATATTCTTGTAAAATGTTTTTTTTAAGAGATAGTCATACACAAACAAATTACATTTGAATAAATGGCTTGATGGCAAACTTTGAGGGGCGGACGCCCCCCCTAAAAGACAACTTATCGCTACGAAATTTTTTTGTATTTTTTTTTACATAAAACTGAACTGATTTGGGGGAGGAGAATATATGAAATCAAAAATAAAAAAATAACGGCCACCCTAATCTATCTATATATATAAAAATGAAAAATGTTTGTATGTGTGTTTGTTTGTTTGTTTGTTGGCTTATAGACTCCTAAACTACTGAACCGATTTTCCTGAAATTTTTACAGATACATCACGTGAGCCCTAAAAATAAAATAGGCTACTTATTTTTTCGATAGGGGCAGGGGAATTGGTATCCCCCATAGGATGCCAATATTAATTATCGCATATATTAAGATCCGCTGCACGCATTATGCAGAACTTTTGGTAGTAAGATCTTCTGAGCCCCAAAATTAAAATAAAATAGCAGCGGGGGAAGTGGAATCCCCCATAGGACGCCAATGTTTAACATCGCATATCTAAAGGACTGTAATAGTGAGAATGTTCAAACTTTTTAGAAGTCACTCTTATGGTATACAACACTTTTGAAAATAACAATAAAGAGGGTAGGCGCAGGGGGGGAAATACCTCCCATAGGATGCATATATTAAATATCGCTCAACTGAAGAATTATTAAAGGGAGAGTCTTCAAAAGTGGTTAAAGCTATTATTATAGTAAACTATAAATTTCAATATACAAATGGGCGGGGTAGAGGGGGAGGAGCAGTACCCCTCATATATAGAAATATTAATAAGAGCCACTGCACGCATTTTGTTGAACTTTTGGTAGTAGTTTTCATATATATGTGCGATTTTCCATTACATTTCTAAAGCTGTATGGGTAATATTGGTCTCATTTTTAAGGTTTTGACTAGATCTTTCTGGATATATAGAATTTATTAAAAAAAAATTACTCTTAAGCTCACATTACAGTTTTTGTGTACTAAGTGTATAATTTATTTAAAAAAAAGTGTAATACAAAATTTATAAAATAACAAACACCAATGTCGCAAACAAGAACTTCATGCTAACTAAAGCTTCTATGCATAGCCGGCCTTCGGCCGGGCGCAAGGATTTTCTCTTCTATGGTATAACAAACACCGGCTTCGCTAACTAAAGCTTCTCTGCATAGCCGGCCTTCGGCCGGGCGCAAGGATTTTCTCCTCTTTGGTATAACAAACACCGGCTTCGCTAACTAAAGCTTCTCTGCATAGCCGGCCTTCGGCCGGGCGCAAGGATTTTCTCCTCTTTGGTATAACAAACACCGGCTTCGCTAACTAAAACTTTTCTGAATAGCAAGAAATACGGTAATAAACCAACAAATATTTAAATAAAATAAAAAACATACAGTCAAAAACAACAATGAATAAAAAATTACCGTTATAAATGTAAGTATATGAGTAATTTCTGTATATCCAAAAAAATCTAGTCAAAACTTTTAAAATTACACCACTATTGGCCATATAACTTAAGATCTAGTCAAAACCTATAAAATTACACCACTATTGGCCATATAACTTTAGAAATATAGTGTGAAATCGAACATATATTTGAAAATTTAAAACGGCCATAACTCGAAAACTAGGCGTTTGCGCCAATATTTTTATTTATTTGTTCTTCTTATTTTTCAATTTTCTATCAGCCTAGGTACTTTTTTTTTTATTTGGGTGTGCGTGCCTAAACTAGATTTAAGCCAAAATTAGAGTGGCATTGACAAATTTGTGTAAATCTTGAATAAAAGTTATAAATAAATTTTGGTTTTATTGTTAATATATCTGTGGTTTTCATGGGCAACCGCGTATGTCTTAAAAACCCGAAAAAAACATTCTAGAGCAAACTATGGGTTAGATATTGCACTTTTTGAATTTGTAATTGAGTCAAAACATCGGAATGGGGGTATCTGTTTTAAATAATTTTTAAAAAAATATTAAGAGCGCTTTAAATTTAGCAATATGCACAAAACCATTTTTCTGATCTTGCTGAACTTCAATTCCAAACTGCTTAGGATAACTACAAGCAATTTAACACCAAGTTTGTCCTTTTCTTTTGAGTTTTTCGGAAGTGAGCGTGTTTTCAACAGATGGACAGACAGACGGATATGGCTAAATCGACTTAAAATTATGTAGTCTTAGATGTATAATACAAAACTTTACCCTCATTTACCACTGATGGTGGTGGAGGGTATAAAAAGTAGCTTTCCCAGCTAGAAATAAACTGGTTGATTTTCTATTTCAGTAATGATCAGTTACCTCAAGTTGAAGACGGGGTGGAAAAAAATGAAGCTTTTAAATTCTGAAAATAAAAATTTAGCCACATTACTATTAAAGCAGTCGCAACAATGTATAAAAACAAAAATTGATGAAATAATAATAAACATGAGACAAGGTATACGAATCGAAGACGCTAGCGTTCTTAAGAAATTTGAAATATTGCTAAAGAAGGTGCTTCAACTTATCAAACCTTAAATTATTTTATAAATTTTAAATTTTTTTTTATTATTATTTCTTTTTAATTAACTATTTATATTAATATTTTTTAATTAGGTTATAATATTTTAGTTATTTGTTTTGTTGTATTGTTTTTTTTTTGAGTTAGTTTTTCTATTAATATTTTTTAATTAGTTTTTAAGTTTATAATATTTTAGTTATATTTTGTTGTATTGTTTGAAATTTTTTAATTAAATTAGTTAATTGTTTAATTGTTGTTTAATTGGCTTAAAATTTGTTTAATATATTGAATTATATATCGTTACTTTAATATAGAAAAGCCCTAACTAACATTTTCCGTACTTTACAGGAGAAGGAAAAGACTTAATAAAAATTGTAGTATCGTAGTTGCGATTTTTTTTAAACGCAGTTTTTTATTAAATTGTTTAGAGAGTTTAATAAAAAACTGCGTTTAAAAAAAATCGCGACTACAAGACTATAATTTTTATTAAGTTTTTTCCTTCTCCTGTAAATTACGGAAAATGTTAGTTAGGGCTTTTATATATTAAAGTAACGATATATATATATTAATATACTGAATTTTAATTATTTTTTTAACAATTTTTGAGTTTGTTTTTTTGTAATTAGTTTTTAAGTTAGTTTATAATTGTTTTTTCTTTTTTTTTTTTAATCTAATATATGTAATAAATGAATATATGTATGCTTGTATGTTTATTTAATTGTTTGTTTGAACCCTATAGCCGCCTAAACCGCTGATTTTAAAAGCTTCCATGGCCATTCCATAAAGCAGTTATCCAGATGGCGACACCACAGAGTTCAGCCAATTCGTCTTCCTAGGAGGGCACGGAATAAATACTTTTTAACCTAATTATACCGACACCACAATAATGGAGAGGGTATTATGCGTTTATTTTGGTGTGAAACACATACAAATATTGGCTCGGGATGTACATTTAAAACGTGTTATAAAATTAACAATATTTTCTTCAATATTTTCTAAAATATTAATTTTAGCAAAAAACTTTCTTTGAGGCTAATGTTGTTGACTAGACGTGCTAAAATATTGCCATATATCATATTCTTGTGAAATGTTTTTTTAAAGAGATAGTCATATGCAAACAAATTTCATTTGAAAAAAAACCCAACTTATTGCTATGAAATTTTTTTGTATTTTTTTTTTTAAATTTTCTATTTTCTTCAATATTTTCTAAAATATTAATTTTAGCAAAAAACTTTCTTTGAGGCTAATGTTGTTGACTAGACGTGCTAAAATATTGCCATATATCATATTCTTGTAAAATGTTTTTTTAAAGAGATAGTCATATGCAAACAAATTTCATTTGAAAAAAACCCAATTTTTTGCTATGAAATTTTTTTGTATTTTTTTTTAAATTTTCTATTTTCTTCAATATTTTCTAAAATATTAGTTTTAGCAAAAAACTTTCTTTGAGGCTAATATTGTTGACTAGACGTGCTAAAATATTGCCATATATCATATTCTTGTAAAATGTTTTTTTAAAGAGATAGTCATATGCAAACAAAAACCCCAACTTATTGCTATGAAATTTTGTTGTATTTTTTTTTAAATTTTCTATTTTCTTCAATATTTTCTAAAATATTAGTTTTAGCAAAAAACTTTATTTGAGGCTAATGTTGTTGACTAGACGTGCTAAAATATTGCCATATATCATATTCTTGTAAAATGTTTTTTTAAAGAGATAGTCATATGCAAACAAATTTCATTTGAAAAAAAACCCAACTTATTGCTATGAAATTTTTTTGTATTTTTTTTTTTAATTTTCTATTTTCTTCAATATTTTCTAAAATATTAATTTTAGCAAAAAACTTTCTTTGAGGCTAATGTTGTTGACTAGACGTGCTAAAATATTGCCATATATCATATTCTTGTAAAATGTTTTTTTAAAGAGATGATTTTAGCAAAAAACTTTCTTCGAGGCTTATGTTGTTGACTAGAAGAGCTAAAATATTGCCATATATCATATTCTTGTAAAATGTTTTTTTTAAGAGATAGTCATACACAAACAAATTACATTTGAATAAATGGCTTGATGGCAAACTTTGAGGGGCGGACGCCCCCCCTAAAAGACAACTTATCGCTACGAAATTTTTTTGTATTTTTTTTTTACATAAAACTGAACCGATTTGGGGTGGGAGAGTATAAGAAATCAAAAAAAAAAAGTTCTCCATACAACTAACGGCCACGCTAATATAGATAGATAGATTTTTAGGTAATTTTACCTATGGTTTTTTTAGTGTGTACTTACATTTCTCGATTCGATACGTAAACCAATCGAATTCTAATTCTCCTGATAAAACGTTATCTATATTTTCATTTAATTGGTTTAAATTATACAATATCCTATTTCCATAGCGGTTTAATGCTTCGATTTCCATTTTTTTTATATTTTATCTAAATAAAGCAAAACAAATAAAACAAAAAAATATTTTTTAAAAAGATTGATTAAATAGCTATCTAAGCTACTTGGGACAAATTTTGCTAACACCAATAGGTAATAAGTTACATGGATGAGAAAGAACACCTGTATGGCCAAAATTTCAAACTTTGACCTCCTCTAACTCAGAAACTTTTTGACCGATCTTGTTGAAAATTTGTGTCTAAACTACTATCTAATAGGACTAACCTTGGTGTAAATTTCATCCAAATCGAAAAACATCGATGTCAAAATTGGGTCACTTGACATTAAATCCCCCTTTTATATATATAAAACGTAAATAAAATGTTTGGTATTTTGTTGTTATTTTCTTAATTATTTTCTAAGATGTTGATTTTAGCAAAAAACTTTCTTCGAGGCTTATGTTGTTGACTAGAAGAGCTAAAATATTGCCATATATCATATTCTTGTAAAATGTTTTTTTTAAGAGATAGTCATACACAAACAAATTACATTTGAATAAATGGCTTGATGGCAAACTTTGAGGGGCGGACGCCCCCCCTAAAAGACAACTTATCGCTACGAAATTTTTTTGTATTTTTTTTTTACATAAAACTGAACCGATTTGGGGTGGGAGAGTATAAGAAATCAAAAAAAAAAAGTTCTCCATACAACTAACGGCCACGCTAATATAGATAGATAGATTTTTAGGTAATTTTACCTATGGTTTTTTTAGTGTGTACTTACATTTCTCGATTCGATACGTAAACCAATCGAATTCTAATTCTCCTGATAAAACGTTATCTATATTTTCATTTAATTGGTTTAAATTATACAATATCCTATTTCCATAGCGGTTTAATGCTTCGATTTCCATTTTTTTTATATTTTATCTAAATAAAGCAAAACAAATAAAACAAAAAAATATTTTTTAAAAAGATTGATTAAATAGCTATCTAAGCTACTTGGGACAAATTTTGCTAACACCAATAGGTAATAAGTTACATGGATGAGAAAGAACACCTGTATGGCCAAAATTTCAAACTTTGACCTCCTCTAACTCAGAAACTTTTTGACCGATCTTGTTGAAAATTTGTGTCTAAACTACTATCTAATAGGACTAACCTTGGTGTAAATTTCATCCAAATCGAAAAACATCGATGTCAAAATTGGGTCACTTGACATTAAATCCCCCTTTTATATATATAAAACGTAAATAAAATGTTTGGTATTTTGTTGTTATTTTCTTAATTATTTTCTAAGATGTTGATTTTAGCAAAAAACTTTCTTCGAGGCTTATGTTGTTGACTAGAAGAGCTAAAATATTGCCATATATCATATTCTTGTAAAATGTTTTTTTTAAGAGATAGTCATACACAAACAAATTACATTTGAATAAATGGCTTGATGGCAAACTTTGAGGGGCGGACGCCCCCCCTAAAAGACAACTTATCGCTACGAAATTTTTTTGTATTTTTTTTTTACATAAAACTGAACCGATTTGGGGTGGGAGAGTATAAGAAATCAAAAAAAAAAAGTTCTCCATACAACTAACGGCCACGCTAATATAGATAGATAGATTTTTAGGTAATTTTACCTATGGTTTTTTTAGTGTGTACTTACATTTCTCGATTCGATACGTAAACCAATCGAATTCTAATTCTCCTGATAAAACGTTATCTATATTTTCATTTAATTGGTTTAAATTATACAATATCCTATTTCCATAGCGGTTTAATGCTTCGATTTCCATTTTTTTTATATTTTATCTAAATAAAGCAAAACAAATAAAACAAAAAAATATTTTTTAAAAAGATTGATTAAATAGCTATCTAAGCTACTTGGGACAAATTTTGCTAACACCAATAGGTAATAAGTTACATGGATGAGAAAGAACACCTGTATGGCCAAAATTTCAAACTTTGACCTCCTCTAACTCAGAAACTTTTTGACCGATCTTGTTGAAAATTTGTGTCTAAACTACTATCTAATAGGACTAACCTTGGTGTAAATTTCATCCAAATCGAAAAACATCGATGTCAAAATTGGGTCACTTGACATTAAATCCCCCTTTTATATATATAAAACGTAAATAAAATGTTTGGTATTTTGTTGTTATTTTCTTAATTATTTTCTAAGATGTTGATTTTAGCAAAAAACTTTCTTCGAGGCTTATGTTGTTGACTAGAAGAGCTAAAATATTGCCATATATCATATTCTTGTAAAATGTTTTTTTTAAGAGATAGTCATACACAAACAAATTACATTTGAATAAATGGCTTGATGGCAAACTTTGAGGGGCGGACGCCCCCCCTAAAAGACAACTTATCGCTACGAAATTTTTTTGTATTTTTTTTTTACATAAAACTGAACCGATTTGGGGTGGGAGAGTATAAGAAATCAAAAAAAAAAGTTCTCCATACAACTAACGGCCACGCTAATATAGATAGATAGATTTTTAGGTAATTTTACCTATGGTTTTTTTAGTGTGTACTTACATTTCTCGATTCGATACGTAAACCAATCGAATTCTAATTCTCCTGATAAAACGTTATCTATATTTTCATTTAATTGGTTTAAATTATACAATATCCTATTTCCATAGCGGTTTAATGCTTCGATTTCCATTTTTTTTTATTTTATCTAAATAAAACAAAACAAATAAAACAAAAAAATATTTTTTAAAAAGATTGATTAAATAGCTATCTAAGCTACTTGGGACAAATTTTGCTAACACAAATAGGTAATAAGTTACATGGATGAGAAAGAACACCTGTATGGCCAAAATTTCAAACTTTGACCTCCTCTAACTCAGAAACTTTTTGACCGATCTTGTTGAAAATTTGTGTCTAAACTACTATCTAATAGGACTAACCTTGGTGTAAATTTCATCCAAATCGAAAAACATCGATGTCAAAATTGGGTCACTTGACATTAAATCCCCCTTTTATATATATAAAACGTAAATAAAATGTTTGGTATTTTGTTGTTATTTTCTTAATTATTTTCTAAGATGTTGATTTTAGCAAAAAACTTTCTTCCAGGCTTATGTTGTTGACTAGAAGAGCTAAGATATTGCCATATATCATATTCTTGTAAAATGTTTTTTTTAAGAGATAGTCATACACAAACAAATTACATTTGATTAAATGGCTTGATGGCAAACTTTGAGGGGCGGACGCCCCCCCTAAAACACAACTTATCGCTACGAAATTTTTTTGTATTTTTTTTTACATAAAACTGAACTGATTTGGGGGAGGAGAATATATGAAATCAAAAATAAAAAAATAACGGCCACCCTAATCTATCTATATATATAAAAATGAAAAATGTTTGTATGTGTGTTTGTTTGTTTGTTTGTTGGCTTATAGACTCCTAAACTACTGAACCGATTTTCCTGAAATTTTTACAGATACATCACGTGAGCCCTAAAAATAAAATAGGCTACTTATTTTTTCGATAGGGGCAGGGGAATTGGTATCCCCCATAGGATGCCAATATTAATTATCGCATATATTAAGATCCGCTGCACGCATTATGCAGAACTTTTGGTAGTAAGATCTTCTGAGCCCCAAAATTAAAATAAAATAGCAGCGGGGGAAGTGGAATCCCCCATAGGACGCCAATGTTTAACATCGCATATCTAAAGGACTGTAATAGTGAGAATGTTCAAACTTTTTAGAAGTCACTCTTATGGTATACAACACTTTTGAAAATAACAATAAAGAGGGTAGGCGCAGGGGGGGAAATACCTCCCATAGGATGCATATATTAAATATCGCTCAACTGAAGAATTATTAAAGGGAGAGTCTTCAAAAGTGGTTAAAGCTATTATTATAGTAAACTATAAATTTCAATATACAAATGGGCGGGGTAGAGGGGGAGGAGCAGTACCCCTCATATATAGAAATATTAATAAGAGCCACTGCACGCATTTTGTTGAACTTTTGGTAGTAGTTTTCATATATATGTGCGATTTTCCATTACATTTCTAAAGCTGTATGGGTAATATTGGTCTCATTTTTAAGGTTTTGACTAGATCTTTCTGGATATATAGAATTTATTAAAAAAAAATTACTCTTAAGCTCACATTACAGTTTTTGTGTACTAAGTGTATAATTTATTTAAAAAAAAGTGTAATACAAAATTTATAAAATAACAAACACCAATGTCGCAAACAAGAACTTCATGCTAACTAAAGCTTCTATGCATAGCCGGCCTTCGGCCGGGCGCAAGGATTTTCTCTTCTATGGTATAACAAACACCGGCTTCGCTAACTAAAGCTTCTCTGCATAGCCGGCCTTCGGCCGGGCGCAAGGATTTTCTCCTCTTTGGTATAACAAACACCGGCTTCGCTAACTAAAGCTTCTCTGCATAGCCGGCCTTCGGCCGGGCGCAAGGATTTTCTCCTCTTTGGTATAACAAACACCGGCTTCGCTAACTAAAACTTTTCTGAATAGCAAGAAATACGGTAATAAACCAACAAATATTTAAATAAAATAAAAAACATACAGTCAAAAACAACAATGAATAAAAAATTACCGTTATAAATGTAAGTATATGAGTAATTTCTGTATATCCAAAAAAATCTAGTCAAAACTTTTAAAATTACACCACTATTGGCCATATAACTTTAGAAATATAGTGTGAAATCGAACATATATTTGAAAATTTAAAACGGCCATAACTCGAAAACTAGGCGTTTGCGCCAATATTTTTATTTATTTGTTCTTCTTATTTTTCAATTTTCTATCAGCCTAGGTACTTTTTTTTTTATTTGGGTGTGCGTGCCTAAACTAGATTTAAGCCAAAATTAGAGTGGCATTGACAAATTTGTGTAAATCTTGAATAAAAGTTATAAATAAATTTTGGTTTTATTGTTAATATATCTGTGGTTTTCATGGGCAACCGCGTATGTCTTAAAAACCCGAAAAAAACATTCTAGAGCAAACTATGGGTTAGATATTGCACTTTTTGAATTTGTAATTGAGTCAAAACATCGGAATGGGGGTATCTGTTTTAAATAATTTTTAAAAAAATATTAAGAGCGCTTTAAATTTAGCAATATGCACAAAACCATTTTTCTGATCTTGCTGAACTTCAATTCCAAACTGCTTAGGATAACTACAAGCAATTTAACACCAAGTTTGTCCTTTTCTTTTGAGTTTTTCGGAAGTGAGCGTGTTTTCAACAGATGGACAGACAGACGGATATGGCTAAATCGACTTAAAATTATGTGGTCTTAGATGTATAATACAAAACTTTACCCTCATTTACCACTGATGGTGGTGGAGGGTATAAAAAGTAGCTTTCCCAGCTAGAAATAAACTGGTTGATTTTCTATTTCAGTAATGATCAGTTACCTCAAGTTGAAGACGGGGTGGAAAAAAATGAAGCTTTTAAATTCTGAAAATAAAAATTTAGCCACATTACTATTAAAGCAGTCGCAACAATGTATAAAAACAAAAATTGATGAAATAATAATAAACATGAGACAAGGTATACGAATCGAAGACGCTAGCGTTCTTAAGAAATTTGAAATATTGCTAAAGAAGGTGCTTCAACTTATCAAACCTTAAATTATTTTATAAATTTTAAATTTTTTTTTATTATTATTTCTTTTTAATTAACTATTTATATTAATATTTTTTAATTAGGTTATAATATTTTAGTTATTTGTTTTGTTGTATTGTTTTTTTTTTGAGTTAGTTTTTCTATTAATATTTTTTAATTAGTTTTTAAGTTTATAATATTTTAGTTATATTTTGTTGTATTGTTTGAAATTTTTTAATTAAATTAATTATTTAATTGTTTAATTGTTGTTTAATTGGCTTAAAATTTGTTTAATATATTGAATTATATATCGTTACTTTAATATAGAAAAGCCCTAACTAACATTTTCCGTACTTTACAGGAGAAGGAAAAGACTTAATAAAAATTGTAGTATCGTAGTTGCGATTTTTTTTAAACGCAGTTTTTTATTAAATTGTTTAGAGAGTTTAATAAAAAACTGCGTTTAAAAAAAATCGCGACTACAAGACTATAATTTTTATTAAGTTTTTTCCTTCTCCTGTAAATTACGGAAAATGTTAGTTAGGGCTTTTATATATTAAAGTAACGATATATATATATTAATATACTGAATTTTAATTATTTTTTTAACAATTTTTGAGTTTGTTTTTTTGTAATTAGTTTTTAAGTTAGTTTATAATTGTTTTTTCTTTTTTTTTTTTAATCTAATATATGTAATAAATGAATATATGTATGCTTGTATGTTTATTTAATTGTTTGTTTGAACCCTATAGCCGCCTAAACCGCTGATTTTAAAAGCTTCCATGGCCATTCCATAAAGCAGTTATCCAGATGGCGACACCACAGAGTTCAGCCAATTCGTCTTCCTAGGTAAGCACGGAATAAATACTTTTTAACCTAATTATACCGACACCACAATAATGGAGAGGGTATTATGCGTTTATTTTGGTGTGAAACACATACAAATATTGGCTCGGGATGTACATTTAAAACGTGTTATAAAATTAACAATATTTTCTTCAATATTTTCTAAAATATTAATTTTAGCAAAAAACTTTCTTTGAGGCTAATGTTGTTGACTAGACGTGCTAAAATATTGCCATATATCATATTCTTGTGAAATGTTTTTTTAAAGAGATAGTCATATGCAAACAAATTTCATTTGAAAAAAAACCCAACTTATTGCTATGAAATTTTTTTGTATTTTTTTTTTTAAATTTTCTATTTTCTTCAATATTTTCTAAAATATTAATTTTAGCAAAAAACTTTCTTTGAGGCTAATGTTGTTGACTAGACGTGCTAAAATATTGCCATATATCATATTCTTGTAAAATGTTTTTTTAAAGAGATAGTCATATGCAAACAAATTTCATTTGAAAAAAACCCAATTTTTTGCTATGAAATTTTTTTGTATTTTTTTTTAAATTTTCTATTTTCTTCAATATTTTCTAAAATATTAGTTTTAGCAAAAAACTTTCTTTGAGGCTAATATTGTTGACTAGACGTGCTAAAATATTGCCATATATCATATTCTTGTAAAATGTTTTTTTAAAGAGATAGTCATATGCAAACAAAAAACCCAACTTATTGCTATGAAATTTTTTTGTATTTTTTTTTAAATTTTCTATTTTCTTCAATATTTTCTAAAATATTAGTTTTAGCAAAAAACTTTCTTTGAGGCTAATGTTGTTGACTAGACGTGCTAAAATATTGCCATATATCATATTCTTGTAAAATGTTTTTTTAAAGAGATAGTCATATGCAAACAAATTTCATTTGAAAAAAAACCCAACTTATTGCTATGAAATTTTTTTGTATTTTTTTTTTTAATTTTCTATTTTCTTCAATATTTTCTAAAATATTAATTTTAGCAAAAAACTTTCTTTGAGGCTAATGTTGTTGACTAGACGTGCTAAAATATTGCCATATATCATATTCTTGTAAAATGTTTTTTTAAAGAGATAGTCATATGCAAACAAATTTCATTTGAAAAAAAAACCCAACTTATTGCTATGAAATTTTTTTGTATTTTTTTTTTAAATTTTCTATTATCTTCAATATTTTTTAAAATATTAATTTCAGCAAAAAACTTTCTTTGAGGCTAATGTTGTTATATCATATTCTTGTAAAATGTTTTTTTAAAGAGATAGTCATATGCAAACAAATTTCATTTGAAAAAAAAACTAGACGTGCTAAAATATTGCCATATATCATATTCTTGTAAAATGTTTTTTTAAAGAGATAGTCATATGCAAACAAATTTCATTTGAAAAAAAAACCCAACTTATTGCTATGAAATTTTTTTGTATTTTTTTTTTTAATTTTCTATTTTCTTCAATATTTTCTAAAATATTAATTTTAGCAAAAAACTTTCTTTGAGGCTAATGTTGTTGACTAGACGTGCTAAAATATTGCCATATATCATATTCTTGTAAAATGTTTTTTTAAAGAGATAGTCATATGCAAACAAATTTCATTTGAAAAAAAAACCCAACTTATTGCTATGAAATTTTTTTGTATTTTTTTTTTTAATTTTCTATTTTCTTCAATATTTTCTAAAATATTAGTTTTAGCAAAAAACTTTCTTTGAGGCTAATGTTGTTGACTAGACGTGCTAAAATATTGCCATATATCATATTCTTGTAAAATGTTTTTTTAAAGAGATAGTCATATGCAAACAAATTTCATTTGAAAAAAAACCCAACTTATTGCTATGAAATTTTTTTGTATTTTTTTTTTTAATTTTCTATTTTCTTCAATATTTTCTAAAATATTAATTTTAGCAAAAAACTTTCTTTGAGGCTAATGTTGTTGACTAGACGTGCTAAAATATTGCCATATATCATATTCTTGTAAAATGTTTTTTTAAAGAGATAGTCATATGCAAACAAATTTCATTTGAAAAAAAAACCCAACTTATTGCTATGAAATTTTTTTGTATTTTTTTTTTTAATTTTCTATTTTCTTCAATATTTTCTAAAATATTAGTTTTAGCAAAAAACTTTCTTTGAGGCTAATGTTGTTGACTAGACGTGCTAAAATATTGCCATATATCATATTCTTGTAAAATGTTTTTTTAAAGAGATAGTCATATGCAAACAAATTTCATTTGAAAAAAAACCCAACTTATTGCTATGAAATTTTTTTGTATTTTTTTTTTTAATTTTCTATTTTCTTCAATATTTTCTAAAATATTAATTTTAGCAAAAAACTTTCTTTGAGGCTAATGTTGTTGACTAGACGTGCTAAAATATTGCCATATATCATATTCTTGTAAAATGTTTTTTTAAAGAGATAGTCATATGCAAACAAATTTCATTTGAAAAAAAAACCCAACTTATTGCTATGAAATTTTTTTGTATTTTTTTTTTTAATTTTCTATTTTCTTCAATATTTTCTAAAATATTAGTTTTAGCAAAAAACTTTCTTTGAGGCTAATGTTGTTGACTAGACGTGCTAAAATATTGCCATATATCATATTCTTGTAAAATGTTTTTTTAAAGAGATAGTCATATGCAAACAAATTTCATTTGAAAAAAAACCCAACTTATTGCTATGAAATTTTTTTGTATTTTTTTTTTTAATTTTCTATTTTCTTCAATATTTTCTAAAATATTAATTTTAGCAAAAAACTTTCTTTGAGGCTAATGTTGTTGACTAGACGTGCTAAAATATTGCCATATATCATATTCTTGTAAAATGTTTTTTTAAAGAGATAGTCATATGCAAACAAATTTCATTTGAAAAAAAAACCCAACTTATTGCTATGAAATTTTTTTGTATTTTTTTTTTTAATTTTCTATTTTCTTCAATATTTTCTAAAATATTAGTTTTAGCAAAAAACTTTCTTTGAGGCTAATGTTGTTGACTAGACGTGCTAAAATATTGCCATATATCATATTCTTGTAAAATGTTTTTTTAAAGAGATAGTCATATGCAAACAAATTTCATTTGAAAAAAAACCCAACTTATTGCTATGAAATTTTTTTGTATTTTTTTTTTTAATTTTCTATTTTCTTCAATATTTTCTAAAATATTAATTTTAGCAAAAAACTTTCTTTGAGGCTAATGTTGTTGACTAGACGTGCTAAAATATTGCCATATATCATATTCTTGTAAAATGTTTTTTTAAAGAGATAGTCATATGCAAACAAATTTCATTTGAAAAAAAAACCCAACTTATTGCTATGAAATTTTTTTGTATTTTTTTTTTAAATTTTCTATTATCTTCAATATTTTTTAAAATATTAATTTCAGCAAAAAACTTTCTTTGAGGCTAATGTTGTTATATCATATTCTTGTAAAATGTTTTTTTAAAGAGATAGTCATATGCAAACAAATTTCATTTGAAAAAAAAACTAGACGTGCTAAAATATTGCCATATATCATATTCTTGTAAAATGTTTTTTTAAAGAGATAGTCATATGCAAACAAATTTCATTTGAAAAAAAAACCCAACTTATTGCTATGAAATTTTTTTGTATTTTTTTTTAAATTTTCTATTTTCTTCAATATTTTCTAAAATATTAGTTTTAGCAAAAAAACTTTCTTTGAGGCTAATGTTGTTGACTAGACGTGCTAAAATATTGCCATATATCATATTCTTGTAAAATGTTTTTTTAAAGAGATAGTCATATGCAAACAAATTTCATTTGAAAAAAAAACCCAACTTATTGCTATGAAATTTTTTTGTATTTTTTTTTTAAATTTTCTATTATCTTCAATATTTTTTAAAATATTAATTTCAGCAAAAAACTTTCTTTGAGGCTAATGTTGTTATATCATATTCTTGTAAAATGTTTTTTTAAAGAGATAGTCATATGCAAACAAATTTCATTTGAAAAAAAAACTAGACGTGCTAAAATATTGCCATATATCATATTCTTGTAAAATGTTTTTTTAAAGAGATAGTCATATGCAAAAAAATTTCATTTGAAAAAAAAACCCAACTTATTGCTATGAAATTTTTTTGTATTTTTTTTTAAATTTTCTATTTTCTTCAATATTTTCTAAAATATTAGTTTTAGCAAAAAAACTTTCTTTGAGGCTAATGTTGTTGACTAGACGTGCTAAAATATTGCCATATATCATATTCTTGTAAAATGTTTTTTTAAAGAGATAGTATTATTATAGTAATAAAAAAGGGTAAATTTAAAGGAGTAAATATGTTTAAAATATATGAATATGAAATTTATAAATATATGTATTTCAAAAATCTTAAAAAGTCAAAAACTGTTCAATTTCTTTTTAGATAAAATTTTTTAAAACCAAAAAAAAAAACGTAATGACTGGGAGTCGAACCCGTAAACCAATAGAAAGTTGTTGGCGGAAGACCGCCTAGACCATTCGACCACCGAACCACACAGACAGGTGTTGTTGATATGAGTATGTGATATCAATTATTATTATTAAATTGAAGTATGTATGTGTTTGTTGTTTGTGTCAATAGTGAATCAGTACAGATTCACTACCCTGCCGTCAAATGAGTAGCTAACTACAAAAAAACCCAACTTTAAGTTAGCTTGTATAGACTAACTTAAAGCCAACTACTACGCAATGCAAAATTTACATTAACCAAAGTGTATACAAACACTGTGTTGTATATTTTAAGTAGTGAGAGCCAAGTCGTTAGCAAAAAAATCAACGTTGTTATTGTTGTTATGTTATGACAATTTAATCTCATATTTACGCTCTTAATTGAGTAATGGCAAAAAACATAGTTTTTTTATTCAAAAACTAGACTGCCCCAGTAGGCTAGCTGGTAGTGAGCAAGTCTATCAGCGCCGAGGTTGCGGGATCGATTCCCGCCAGCGACTCTGGTTAAAAAAAAAGTTGAATAAAAAAAAACAACTTTGATTAATAAAATAAAATAAAAGAAATAAAAGAAAATAAAATAAAAAAATAAAATTTTTTTATTTTTTTGAAAGTATTCATCCAATGAATAACATTCATAGATCGGCCTTAACTTAAACTAACTTAACTTAAAGCTAACTTAAAGTATTGAGTTTATAGCTAGCTACAAAAAGTTAACTTAAAGTTAACTGAAAGTAATGCAGGGTCGGACAATTGACTACTTCCTAGGACATCGCAATGTTAAAAAAGTTAGTTAATTACATATAAAAGTAATCCAATTGTCAACCACCACTACTTGAGAAATAGTTAGCTTTAAATTAATTGAAAGTTAACTGAATTGCCTGCAGGGTAGTGACCGCAAATATTTTAAATGATAAAAACCACAAACAAAAAAACAACACACTATTTTACAGGGTTACCAGTAAACATCTTTAAACGTAAACTGTCGTTTTGGTTAATAAATGTCGCAAAGCTATTTTAATGATTTTTTTTCATCAATAATACAACATAAACATACCAAGCAATTGCTTAAATTGTGTATGCTTTTAAATCATTTTTGTGCAAAAATATTATATGTATTTGAATATTTTTTTATAAATTGTCTAAAAAGCTGACTAATATGTTATCCATGTTAACAATAATTAAAAAGGCAATGATTGCTTTACATATTTTGACGACAGACTAGAAAATTGTTCGTTATAGGTATACGCGTTTTTTTTTTTAAAAAATTGTCGTGAAATTAGATAGCTAAAGCAAGCCTCGTAACAGAAATATACAAACGAAAATTCTGATAGTGCATTGAAAATATTCCTGGAAAATATTGAAGGAATAAGACAATTAAAGTATAAAAGCTTTTGAGGGTTGTAATTTGACTTAGAATACACATTCGAATAATGTGAAAATTTATATATTAAATGTTACTCACCATGAGAAATAAATTCCTAGGTTCTATTATAATAAATTTTGACTAAAAATAGTTCGAGTCAAAATGAAATTTCGTATGAAAATGGATAATTCTTATTTATTTGTAAAAAAAATAGAATATTAAGGAAATATTAGAAGTTAATTGTTAAAATTATTTGATATTTGATATTACGTTATAAAAGTTCAAAGAAATTTCATTATATTTTTTTACAAGACGATAACCCTGCATGTTTGTGCAATTTTTAATAAAGACTTTTAAGTAGTGTGGCCATTTTGTGGTGATTTTTTTAGAAATAGTAAGATGTTTTAAAAATTGTATGGCAACACGTGTAAGATTTTTGAATAGAAATGTAAGAAGAGATGATCAACACATACATAGCAACAATCCGTTTCATAAACGAAAAACAGCAACAACAATCATGAAAACAATGTCTGCCTATACACATAAATAACTTTTGCATATACATATGTACATACTTACATAAGTATTTAATTTACTTTTAAGCCAAAAAGAAATTATAAAATATGGGTTTTGTTTCACATGTAAATAAGGCGAACGATTCATGTTTATGTTGTGAATAAAATGAAAAAAATCAAAAATTGCTGAATAATTTTAAAATCGTTTATAGAAATATAAAAAAAAAGTAAAAAAAAATTTTTTTCGAAAAGGTGGATGCCGAGATTTGAACCCTGGCAACAGAAAAACACGCTACCTTGGGCAACCGCCCAGGCCATCCAGCTATTAACGCTATTACAAATGAGCAAATATAGTAGAATATACTCCGTGACATTGTTTGTTTAATATGTAGGTATGTATTTTTCAATTTAAGCGAACAATCATGTACAAACATGTGTATATATTTGTAATGCTTACCATTCAACTCGTTCGAACAAAAGAAAAACAACAACAACAAGGGATTTTTGGAAAAAATTAGAGGTAGTCTTCGTTTTTTGCTCATATCTCAGAAATGGTGGACTATATGTGACATAAGTCTAAAACAACCTAGCCGCTATCATGTCTGGAGTCTCCGGAAAACACATATCAAACGTAAGACGGACGGACAGACGGACGGATATCGTTAAATCAACTTCTCTCCTCATAAGGACCCAAAATATATATACTTTACAGGGCCTAAGATCAACATTGTAGAAATTACAAACGGAATGACAAACTTATATATACCCTTTTCCACCTGTGGTGAAGGGTATAAAAAGGCCGATAACTTTCAAAGAGTCGCCACTAGGGGTATAAAAAGTATGATCGACCGAAATTAGTCTTTTGTCCCTAGTATTTTCTTTAAACATACTTGCCCTTTATCTCCACCCCTTAAGGGGGCTCCAAAACAAATATTGCAGTTTAATGAAATTTTTAAATTTGGCCCTTGCAGTGCATAGAATGCCCCTAGATGGGTCAAATGTATGACCAACCCCACTTTATTTTTCATCTCAATCATTTATTTCTAACATACCTACCCGCTATCTTCATTCCTTAAGGTGGCTTCCATACAAAATGTTCAATACAGACTAGAAATATATTGAAAAAAGTTCCATAAATGCCCAAGAGTCGCTAGTGGGATATAATGTATGACCGCCCTCAATTAGTTTTTTATACCCTCCACCACAGGTGGTGAATAGGGTATATATAAGTTTGTCATTCCGTTTGTAATTTCTATAATATTGATGTTAGACCCTATAAAGTAAATATATCCGGAATTGTTTCTATTGAAATTCAGCAAGATCGGTCCACAAATGGCTGATATATGAGTAAAAAACCACGACTGCCTCAAATTTTTTCCTTTAAAGGTCCAATTAGACGTGACATTACCATACCAACACTGTGTTACCAAAGCGACATAAACATACCATACAAACCAATTCAATTTTGGTTTCTACGGTCATATGTATTATCTCTTGTTCCTTTTTAAAATATTTTGATTTTTTTTTTTAATTTGGAAAATAATTGTTCTGCTAACTGTACGTTGATGAATAAAAAATTTATTAAAAAAATCGTTCGCTCTTCCTTTATAAAATATAGGTAAAAAATGCATTATCTCCTGTCTTTTTTTTAAATATTTTGATTTTTTTTTAATAATTTATTCAAATGGCTACATATGTATGTATGTTCCCAATGGAACTACCTAGTCAGTAGTACCAACGACAGTAGTAGATTTCCAATGACACGCCCATGTTAAATGTCCATAGTAAATAACATTGTCTGGGGTATAATAAGCCACTAATACTGGTGACTGTTGAATCAGACCAGATTCACAGTGACATTTCCTGCAGGCAAGCAAAAACTAAATTATAATCGGGCGATTCACAAGGTGTGCTATTAAGTCACATCGTCATTATGTCCTAAATAATTGTTTAAAAACAATACTGCATTTGAAACAAAATAAAAATGTTAATGCTGTGTTTATTGCTTCGTCATAACTGTACAGTAGAAATCTAAATTATAAGCGGTTGCCCACAGCAGTCATATATATTTCTTGTAATTATTTTAAGGCATATGACTTTACAACTTAATGACTACCTTGTGAATCCTCCAAATAAATTTTTGATTTTGCTTTGCGTTGCGTTTTACACAATAAGGCCTTAAATATACAAAAAGTTTTTAAAATCTTTAAGTTAGTTTTATGGCCATTTTCTCAATGTATCGACAAACTGTCTGTTACTTAATGTCGACATAAATTTGCAGCTACTTTTAAAATTTTCCGATAGTATCGATAGTGATAAAAACTATCGATAGTCCGCCAAAAATAAAACTATCGATACTATCGATTGTTTTGCAGCTCTACCTGGGGCCTAATTCTCGCATTCGTGATCGAGTACTTTCTCGATTCGAAAGCAATTTTATTTCAGTCAATACTGAACGAATCAAAATTATGTTTTCAGTATTGTGAAACTCAAATGATTGCTTTACAATAACGAAAAAAAATTTCCAATTCGTTCAGTATTGACTGAAATAATTAGATATTAAATTGCTTTCGAATCGAGAAAGTACTCGATCACGAATGCCAGAATCTGGCCCCTGATTTTTATTATGTTTTAAAAAACCTAAACCATTTTTTAACTTAATAAATAAAGAAATGCGTTTTTTTCTATCTACACATGGGTGTTTCGCTTTATTGCACATCTTGCTCAATTAAGCGATTTTCGTTTTAATTGCGTCGGCGATTCATTGAGTTCCCGTTTAATTGCGTAGGAAGTCGTGCATTTTTAGAAACCCAATTTAGCGGGAATAACTGTATTTATTAATAAAAAGATTTTTCATTCCACTTTAAAATCAAACACTTTACTTTAGCTGCACTTTTGTACAGGTAACCACAATTGTGTACCTGGACATTAAGGCAGGTAAATGCATTTAAGATAGCTGAATTTTTGATTTACCTGCACAAAAAATCGTGCAAAGGAGATTGTGCAGCTAAGTCAAAATTACTGCATAATTTTTTTTAATTATCTTATTACCTATCCTATCCAATAACCTTGATACTATTTATCATTTTTACTACATTTCGAAATGTCCTTTTTTTCGTTTGAAAAATATGGTCACCGTACTCATAGCCGAAAATACTGAGGGCAATCACCTGCACTGGGACAGGTTCTTGGCCGTGCATGAAAGCACGACCGCTAGTCCAGCCGAAACGGGGAACGAGTGATCACGATACCAGGTACACTCGAATCGCGAGAGATTGCAAAGGCCTCTGAGTTACAACAGATATACTTTAACCTCCGGAGGCTCAGGTGGCAGCCCAAAATCAGTGACCGACTGCTAAAGAAGGAACATTGGTTGTCCTCGGGCTGGACTATTTTGCTAGCAAGCTTGGCTCAAAGTACTCTGGGCCGTACGAGGTCACTAAAATCACCTCCCCGAATATTTACACCGTACTAACCGCCTCATGAATAACCTACCAGTTCCACCTACAGAACCTCAAAATCTACCACGAGCGGGAAAACCAATTAAAAAAGAAGAAAGGCGCGATATCACCAGCACTTTCGATCACCTCCCGTAGTTAATAACGACCCAGACTTAATGCATCTCCCCCGGCACCACGAATCCCACTGAAACCGGTCGTCCGCGTGTAGCCAGATACGAGCCACTGATAATATTTAAAACCAGAAAAAAAAGCAGCCTCATCGTAACCGATCATGAAAATATTCGTAATAGGTATATCAGAAATTAGTATAACCATGGCAAGGAAAGCTACCAGACCAGACGCGCCTGGCAAAATTACGCAGCATCTGCGGCGTACGGCCATGCACCGCCACATACCACCGTGTTTGCTACCGCTCGAGGCACGACCTCGGATTTAGACGGTGGACAGATGTCTAGTGGTCCAATCGGGGAACATGGAGCTGGACAAACCAGACTGGACGTTATGGGAGCGAAGAACCCCACAAACGCTGCACGCGGCAACAGGGACCACCCAACGCTCGCACCATTGTTCTGGTACGGTGTGGACTGTGGACAAGCAAAAGAAGGGCAAACTAGCCACACCCAGGAGGAGCCGCATCAACTAGAGGACGACCTGGCAAATGATATACTGAACCTGACACCCGTAGACCTAGAGGAGGTCGACGACCCCTTAAGGGGAATAGCCATAACACGAGACCCCCAACGCAAGGTATTGCAATGAATAGTACACACAAGGGTCAGGCCCAAAGTGTAGGTGAAAATAATTGGTGATCGAGCCCGACTGCGCGCCCTGGGCAAGGAGAAGATAATCCCCCTCGGTGATAAGTAGCGTTTACGGCACGAGAGATGCCATTGACAGAATGAAGGAATTTTATTTTCTATCTACATCCCCCACTATGTATTTATTGAATTATTTTTTTCTCCCCACAATGTCTTTAATTATGATTATTAAAATTTTTTTTTTTTTGCTTGAATTGTAACTTTATTTTTATGGTTATTGAATTGTTGCACTGAGCTAGAATTTAACACTTTTTTAGATAAGCCGGGCACCTGTCGTTTAAACATAACTCGGGTATGTTGAATCCAACGGTGACAACAGTTTTTTTTTTAGGCTAGCTCTTGTTTTCGAGATATACCGTTATATCGAAAATGGAGGAGGTTGTACAACATATATTCGCGTAACTCAAAAACGGTTTAGTTTATTAAAATTACTAAAAACCGAAATTCCGCAATAAAATTTCCTTTAAGAAAGGTAAAACTTTTTTCTAATATGCGCAGTCGTTTTAGAAACAATGTTTTTTTTTTTTTAATTTCAAAATTTTTGTTTTCTTAAAATTCATAAAATATGCAGCTAGACTTCTAATAATTTCCAGACGTACATATAAAAAACGAAAAATTGCAAACAAAACAAGGCATTAAAATCTGTTAGCAACTTTTGATTTTATTCACAAAAGTTGAAAAATTTTAATTAATTTAAGAATTTCATGAAACGCAATATTTGTATGGGAGCACCCCTAAGAAGAGGAGATAAGGGAGCAAGTATGTATCGAGAAAATGTTAAGGACAAAAAACTAATTGAGGGCGGTCAGACATTATATCCAACTAGGGGCGACTTCTGGGCATTTATGGGACTTTTTCTTCAATATATTTCTAGTCCGTATTGAACATTTTGTATGGGAGCCCTCTTAAGGAATAAACATAGCGGGTAGGTATGTTAGAAATAAATGATTGAGATGAAAAATAAAGTGGGGTTGGTGATACATTTGACCCATGACTGAGATATGAGTAAAAAACCACGACTGCCTCAAATTTTTTCCTTTAAAGGTCCAATTAGACGTGACATTACCATACCAATACTGTGTTACCAAAGCGACATAAACATACCATACAAACCAATTCAATTTTGGTTTCTACGGTCATATGTATTATCTCTTGTTCCTTTTTAAAATATTTAGATTTTTTTTTTTAATTTAGAAAATAATTGTTCGGCTTACTGTACGTTGATGAATAAAAAATTTATTAAAAAAATCGTTCGCTCTTCCTTTATAAAATTTAGGTAAAAAATGCATTATCTCCTGTATTTTTTTTAAATATTTTGATTTTTTTTATGTATGTATGTTCCCAAAAAGGAACTACCTAGTCAGTAGTACCAACGACAGTACTAGATTTCCAATGACACGCGCATGTTAAATGTCTATAGTAAATAACATTGTCTGGGGTATAATAAGCCACTAGTACTGGTGACTGTTGAATCAGACCAGATTAACTGTGACATTTCCTGCAGGCAAGCAAAAACTAAATAATAATCGGTCGATTCGCAAGGTGTGCTTTTAAGTCACATCGTCATTATGTCCTAAATAATTGTTTAAAAACAATAGTGCATTTGAAACAAAATAAAAATGTTAATGATGTGTTCATTGATTCGTCATAACTGTACAGTAGAAATCTAAATTATAAGCGGTTGCCCACAGCAGTCATATATATTTCTTGTAATTATTTTAAGGCATATGACTTTACAACTTAATGACTACCTTGTGAATCCTCCAAATAAATTTTTGATTTTGCTTTGCGTTGCGTTTTACACAATAAGGTCTTAATTATACAAAAAGTTTTTAAAATCTTTAAGTTAGTTTTATGGCCATTTTCTCAATGTATCGACAAACTGTATGTTACTTAATGTCGACATAAATTGATTAGACCGATAAACTGTCCGTCAACGACTTTGGGTTTCTCAATATACCGACAAAAAACCTTGTCAAAATGCACGTAAAAGTTGGGAGTCAGCTGATTGAATTTATCTGTACGGCAAATAAAAGGAAAATAAATAATTGACAGATGAGTGCTGGTTAGTTTCGGGACAGAAAAGAAGCAAATGAGACACTGAGAAAACCAAATTTCTTTAATGTGTAGTTTTTCGTTGGGAAAAAAGATAATTGCCTAATAAGAAAATGGCCATTTATGTTTTGAGGCTAAGGTACTTACAGTGATGAATACAATCACGAAGAAATAGGTACACCTTACATTAAAATTTAAAAAGGCATATCTTATGAACTTGAAAAATCGAGGTACATATAAATATTGAATCGAGGTATAAATATTGAATCAGGTAGTGATTAAGGGTATTGACTCATGTGTGGACCCAGAAGAGGTAAACACATTCCTAGAAGAAAAAGGCTTCAAGGTAAAACATGTAGCAAACATTAAAAATAGAGAAAAAATTCCCCAACCACTTTTTCGAGTGGAGTTTGAACCCGGCGACGTTAAGCTTAAAAAAAATGAAACGCATCCCATCTATGATTTAAAATACATTCTGTACAGAAAAGTAACTATAGAGGAGCCGCACAAGAGAGGTGGTCCCGTTCAATGTTTGAACTGCCAAGAATTTGGCCATACTAAGGCATACTGCTACTTACCCCCTGTTTGCGTAGTATGTGGTGAGCTACACGGTACAGTTCTTTGCGATAAATCTAAAAATGACCCCAACGTTAAAAAATGTAGCAATTGTGGCGGTAATCACACAGCCAATTATAGAGGATGCCCTGTATACACTATCGTAAAGCAGTCGGTTGGACCGAAAACTAATTCCCCTCAAATGCAGGTAACAAATCAGCTAAACACTAATGACATTCAGGCTCCACAGCCTAGTAATAACAGAACCTCCTACGCTAACATTCTAAAATCAAACCATGTGCCAATGCAAGGTGCTTCGCCAATTAATGAAGAAACTCCAGTTTCTAATTTAAGTCGTCTTGAAAAAACCATGGAAACATTAGTGCAAACAGTTAATAATTTTACGAACACAATGGGTAATATGATGCAGGAAATTCTAAGAATGCAATCGATGTTATTGCAAGCTGTACTTAACAAGCCATGAACTGTTTAAAAATCTGCAAACGGCATCCGCCAACATAAAAATGAATTAGAATACTTTCTAAAAAATAAACAAATTGATGTCATGTTGGTTTCTGAAACTCACTTGACCTCAAGAAATACGTTTAAAATCAATGGTTATATACTATATGATACTAAGGACCCTCGAGATAGAGCTTGTGGAGGCTCTGCCATTTTGATAAAAGCCCGAATCAAACACTACTTAATGTTTGATCATTGTGAAGATTATCTGCAAGCAACGACTATTTGTGTTGAAGAGCTTAATCGAAACTTAGTAATTTCTTCTTTATACTCTCCACCTAGATTTGCCATATCAGAAAGCCAATATTATAAATATTTTAAATCATTAGGACCCTGTTTCCTCGCCGCTGGCGATTATAACGCTAAACATACCTTCTGGGGGTCACGACTTATAACACCAAAAGGTCGTGTTTTGTTTAACACAATCTCTAAAATGGGTTTAAACGTGGTCGCGAGCGGACAACCAACATATTGGCCTACTGATCAGCAAAAAATTCCAGATGTTATCGACTTTGGCGTGGTTAAAAACATCCCCACAGAAACGATTCATGTTGAAGCTTTCTTAGAATTATCATCCGACCACACACCTACAATTGTTACTATATCGAACCCAAATAGAATTGTATCTCCGTCATGTTACTTAGCGACGTCAGCCACACAAATAAATTGGTTAAAATATAAAAAATTTCTCAGTGCCCATTGCCTAGAAAATATTCCGCTTAGTACACCGGAGAATGTGGATCTCTCTATTGTTAACTTTGACAGTTATCTTAAACTAGCTGTTCAACATTCCAGCGTTACCCCCAAAAAAATTAAAAATAATAAAATATATTCTCCAGATGTCGAGCGGCTCTTGACTGAAAAAAGGAGAGTTCGAAGAGAGTGGCAGCTGTACAGATCCCCACAACTTAAGAATTTATTAAAAGAGTGCACAAAAAGGCTAAGAAAGTTACTGCAGACTCAGAAAACGGCTTCTCTAGAAAAATATCTTAAGGAACTTGATGCAACTCCACAATCTGACTACTCATTATGGCGTGCAGCTAGAAATCTAAAAAGGCCAGTTATATCTAAGCCACCATTAAGAAACTTGAATGGTAGTTGGGCAAGAAACGATATTGAAAAAGGAAATCTGTTTGTTAGCCACTTGAAAAACGTATTTACACCAAATATATCTCACAATATTGCGGTAGAGTTACCACCTGTTGCTGCTAGAGCAGCTATTCCCCTCAGATTTGAGATAAGAGAAATCGAACAGGCTATTTGTGACTTAAACACTAAGAAGGCACCTGGTATTGATAAAATCAGTAATAAAATGCTTTTAGAGCTACCTCGCACAGCAAAGAAAATTATTCTTTTTATTTTTAATGCTATTTTACGCCTTGAGTACTATCCTCAAAAATGGAAGGTTTCCTTAGTTACCATGATACCAAAGCCAGGTAAAGATCATACAAAAGTTGAGTCATATAGGCCTATTAGCTTATTATCAAATATGTCAAAGCTGTTTGAGAAATTATTAGTTTCAAAATTAACACCGATTTTAAGTGAATATAGATGTATTCCAAACCATCAGTTCGGATTTAGAAGAAAACACAGCACAATCGAACAGACTCATCGAATAGTTAATGTCATAAGAAAAGCATTTGAAGAAAAAAAATATTGCTCAGCACTCTTCATCGATGTTTCGCAAGCTTTTGATAAAGTCTGGCATGAAGGCTTATTACATAAATTGAAGAAAAATTTACCAGCAAACACACACAAGCTGCTAGAAAGCTACTTAGTCGGTCGTCAATTTATTATTAAAGAAGGAAATTTCTTAAGTTCACCTCAGCCCATTGGTGCTGGAGTCCCACAAGGCAGCATCCTGGGCCCTCTATTATACTTAATTTATACTTCGGACATGCCAACAAGCAACTACACCCAAACTTCAACATTTGCAGACGATACAGCATTTCTAAGCGTCCACGAAAACCGTTATGAAGCATCTCGTTACTTACAGCATCATATATTTCAACTAGAAATATGGTTAAGACAATGGAGGATAATGGTCAATGAGCAAAAATGCGTGCATATAACATTCACCTTGCGCCGGGAATCTTGCCCCCATATTACAATCAATAATCAAATAATTCCTCAACATTCGCATGTAAAATATCTCGGTATACATCTGGATCGGCGATTAACGTGGAAATGCCATATAGAGGCAAAATTAACTCAAATGAAACTAAAAGCCATTCAAATTCATTGGCTTATTGGTAGAAACTCTGTCCTTAGTGTCGACTGCAAACTTCTTCTTTACAACTCCATCTTAAAGCCAATCTGGTGCTATGGTATTCAGTTATGGGGCACTGCCTCGGCCTCAAATATCGAAAAAATTCAAAGGCGCCAAAATAAACTTCTTCGAATAATCACAGCTGCCCCTTGGTATGTTAAAAACTCAAATATCCACAAGGATCTCAATGTGCCACTGGTAAGGACTATTATTACGAAGTATGCGGTAAAATATTTAAAAAGGCTAGAGTTGCACCCAAATCCACTAGCTCGAAATATTTTAAATGACAGCGGCCACACTCGCTTAAGGAGAAGAGACACTGCAGCACTTACCCATTAAGATGAGCGATAAACACATATGTAAATGTGACACAGAACCCGTGATGAAGAAAATTTTTGTCTTGCACTGGCAGGACATAAAATAAAGAATTAGGATAAGATTTGATTAATTATTGTTAGTTCATATTTAATATATGAAGATTCAATAAATAAATAATGAGAAAAAAAAAAAATAAAAAATATCTACATGTACATATAAATTTAGTTTTTCACTAATAACTCGAAAACGATTCCGCGTGCATATATCTACCTAGTATCAATCGATAGAGCGTAAAAATCTGAATCGATATTGATATAGTTTATTTTCTGAGAGACTTGTTAAAAAAGTATGTTTTGTTCACACCGATGAATTTTTAACACAAAAAAATTAATTACTTATTTTTTTATGTCAAAAAAATAATAAAAAATTTTGTTTTATTTAGATAAAATATAAAAAAAATGGAAATCGAAGCATTAAACCGCTATGGAAATAGGATATTGTATAATTTAAACCAATTAAATGAAAATATAGATAACGTTTTATCAGGAGAATTAGAATTCGATTGGTTTACGTATCGAATCGAGAAATGTAAGTACACACTAAAAAAACCATAGGTAAAATTACCTAAAAATCTATCTATCTATATTAGCGTGGCCGTTAGTTGTATGGAGAACTTTTTTTTTTTTATTTCTTATACTCTCCCACCCCAAATCGGTTCAGTTTTATGTAAAAAAAAAATACAAAAAAATTTCGTAGCGATAAGTTGTCTTTTAGGGGGGGCGTCCGCCCCTCAAAGTTTGCCATCAAGCCATTTATTCAAATGTAATTTGTTTGTGTATGACTATCTCTTAAAAAAAACATTTTACAAGAATATGATATATGGCAATATTTTAGCTCTTCTAGTCAACAACATAAGCCTCGAAGAAAGTTTTTTGCTAAAATCAACATCTTAGAAAATAATTAAGAAAATAACAACAAAATACCAAACATTTTATTTACATTTTATATATATAAAAGGGGGATTTAATGTCAAGTGACCCAATTTTGACATCGATGTTTTTCGATTTGGATGAAATTTACACCAAGGTTAGTCCTATTAGATAGTACTTTAGACACAAATTTTCAACAAGATCGGTCAAAAAGTTTCTGAGTTAGAGGAGGTCAAAGTTTGAAATTTTGGCCATACAGGTGTTCTTTCTCATCCATGTAACTTATTACCTATTGGTGTTAGCAAAATTTGTCCCAAGTAGCTTAGATAGCTATTTAATCAATCTTTTTAAAAAATATTTTTTTGTTTTTTAAAAAAATTTTTTAATATATTTTTTTAAATTTAAAATTTTTTTTTTTTTGTTTTAGCCAAGTTTTAAATTTAAAAAAAAAAATTTTTTAAAATTTTTTAAAAACAAAAAAAATTTTTTTTTTAAAGATTGATTAAATAGCTATCTAAGCTACTTGGGACAAACTTTGCTTACACCAATATGTAATAAGTTACATGGATGAGAAAGAACACCTGTATGGCCAAAATTTCAAACTTTGACCCCCTCTAACTCAGAAACTTTTTGACCGATCTTGTTGAAAATTTGTGTCTAAACTACTATCTAATAGGACTAACCTTGGTGTAAATTTCATCCAAATCGAAAAACATCGATGTCAAAATTGGGTCACTTGACATTAAATCCCCCTTTTATATATATAAAACGTAAATAAAATGTTTGGTATTTTGTTGTTATTTTCTTAATTATTTTCTAAGATGTTGATTTTAGCAAAAAACTTTCTTCCAGGCTTATGTTGTTGACTAGAAGAGCTAAAATATTGCCATATATCATATTCTTGTAAAATGTTTTTTTTTAAGAGATAGTCATACACAAACAAATTACATTTGATTAAATGGCTTGATGGCAAACTTTGAGGGGCGGACGCCCCCCCTAAAACACAACTTATCGCTACGAAATTTTTTTGTATTTTTTTTTACATAAAACTGAACTGATTTGGGGGAGGAGAATATATGAAATCAAAAATAAAAAAATAACGGCCACCCTAATCTATCTATATATACCCAGCTAGCATTTTGTAAAATTTTTAATCATAATCGAGTCTTTTTTGACTCTTCAACGCGATTAAAAAATCAGAATATGCGCTCATTTTCTGATCATAAATGATACTTTTGTCGGTAGAAAATGGTACCCTACCCGCGACTCTTCTTGATGAGTCATTGATGATATTTTTTTTTTATTAGTTTAGAGTCATTTTAGACTCTTTTCTAATGGTAATTATGATTACTTTCGAATAATTTCCTAGTCATTTATCAGTCTTTTTTAACTTTTTTTCTGCGTCTTTTTGGATTCATATTTCAATAGTTTTTTTGTTGTTTGGGAGTCTTTTTATAAAAATTTATCAGTCTATTTCTATTCATTTTAGAGCCTTTTCTATGTTTTTTGCGATCGGTTTTCGAGTCATTTTTCAGTCTTATTTCGCTTCATATGCGAGTCAGTTTCGAGTCATTTATTATTCAATTTCTATTAATTAAAGACTTTTTTCTGCATAGATTGCGATCGTTTTTCGAGTCATTTATCAGTGGTACTGGTAATCGTATTAGACTTCTTTCAGTTCTTTTTCCTTAATAAAAATAAAACATTAACTGTCTGTTTTTAGAACGCGAGTGCAAAAGTGACTCGTTTAATAAGCATTTAAAACAAAAACAAATTTTTAAATGTTAATAAAACGAGTCACTTTTGCACTCGCGTTCTAAAAACAGGCAGTAAATAAATTTTTTATATGTACATTTGAATTTATTAAAAACAATAAATTAAAAAGAAGCACAAAAAGTTAAACAATTCGATAACTTACACAGTAACATTTATGTTTTTTAAAAACAATAAATAAATCCAACAAAAAAAAATACTAATAATGCTAATCATAATAATCATAATAATGATAATAATAACAACAATAGAAAAAATACTTATAATGCTAATCATAATAATAATAGTAATAAAAATAACAATAATAAAAATAATAAAAAATACTTATAATGCTAATAATAATAATAATAATAACAATAATAATAATTATAATAATAAAAATAATAATAATAATAATAATAATAATAATAATAATAATAATAATAATAATAATAATAATAATAATAATAATTATAATAATAATAATAATAATAATCATAATAATAATAATAATAATAATAATGATAATAATAACAACAATAAAAAGAATACTTATAATGCTAATCATAATAATAATAGTAATAAAAATAACAATAATAACAATAATAAAAAATACTTATAATGCTAATAATAATAATAATAACAATAATAATAATTATAATAATAAAAATACTAATACTAACAAAAGGGGAAAATTTAATTTGCTCTTTTTCTTTTTGCCACCCTATCTTTAGCATGAACAAAATGCTTTTGTAAAATGCCATTCATTTCTTTGTCGGTGCTCTTAAATTTAAGATGACAAATATCTAAAACGAAAAATATTTGTAAGTTTTTTTTAATAAAATATGTAATTATATACCTACTTTTAATTGTTGTTATAAGGAAACACTGCTCGGCGCTAGGCTTAGTGCTGGTCCCTTTCCAACTATGCAAACAAGCTAAATCGTCGGAAAACAATTTCCGAACTGCAGCTCTTAAAAATTCGGCAGGTCCTACACCACCGGTTTTTGAAATATATTCTTTCTGAAAATGTAAAAGTTTATTAAGAAATTAGTATGACTATTAAGCTAGTCTAATTGTTTGTTTCTTTTTTTTAAATTTTATATACTTACAAATTGTTGCAGCTTTTCCTCTTCTTCTTGCACTAAAACATCAAAGGTATTTAATTCCTTTATATCTTTAAAAGGAAGTTTTTTCGCGTCTTTAAATTCATCTAATAATATATTGTCACTGTGGTGTTTTCTACCCTCTAGTTTAACAGCAATAACTTCTTCTGTTAGTTTTATAAAAGACCGCTTACTTTCGTCTTTAAACTCATTTACTTGTTTTTTTAAATCTAATACTGTTGTTTTCAATGATGCTACTTCATTGCGCAATTCAATAATTAAGGATTTAATGCTGTCGCATTGTGGGACGGCAACGTTTTGCACTGAAAAAAAGATTTTTTGCATTAAGAGAAAAATTAAATGAATTGATGTTTAACTTACATGTTGTTAAATAATTTGATGGGGTATATTGGAACTCTTCGGTGACAAAAATATTATCTTGCGACATTACTGATTAATGGTGTGAAAAAGTAGCTGTTGTCTAAAGAATTCCGCAAACATATTACTTTTTTATTTATATCATTAATGGAAAATTCAAATGTTTTGTCCAAGGCGATGTCAGCCGACCAATATATGTTAAACATTTTTGAGTCGATTGGATGCAAAAAAAGAGCTGTTAGGTTTTTTATTTCTTTACCAACAAAATAGGAAACATTGTCCTTTTTATTTATCTCTGTAATTTTAACAATTTTATCGTGAAATTGGCAAAAGTTGTCTGGCTCTCGTAAAGAAAAAAAGAAACCATTAACATTTTCATTTAAAATTTTTCCATTTTTTTTCTTTCCCACAAACAATAGTTTTTGCTGTTCCTCTTTTTCTAGATAAAAGCTGTTTTCTACCTGCCTTTTGTAAATTTGGGCGGCTACGCTTTGGCCTTTTCTAACTTTGCGTTTTATTTTTTGCAAATAGTTCTCAAACTTGAATGCGCTTATGTCATCTAAAGAGCCATAAAGGTTAGCATCTTCATGGATATGCAACAAGCTGTGGAAATTATATGTTAGAAAATATGATCCGTACAATAATGGAATCTCGCTGACGAATGATTTTAATAGTTTTTCAGCACAACTATTGTTTTTTTTGCAATTATTGTAATCTAAAAGGATTCTTAAAGCCAAGGATAATTTTAAGAAGTGATAATATCTATCTGAGCTTAAAATGTTTTTTAATATGAAAGGGCCAGTGTAAAGTAGGAATTGTCTTAGCTCTGTTGCCTTCCATCTTTCAAGATATTTTAAGCTCCGGGGTTTTCTCTGAAACTCCTTTGTTATATTTTTTGTGTTAAAACTCAACTCGGTTGAAATTGACTCACATTTCCAGGAGGTTAAAGAATAATGTTCACCTTTTTTTTTTACCCAAGCATTTAATAATGTTCGCATTACCCCTAAGCATACAACGTGCATGTAGTCTAGAGAGCACTGTGACACAATATTTATGTTTAACTTTTCTAGTGGTGAAATAGACTGCCTCAAATGATGTTCGGGTTGTAAACGACTTCTGAAGGTGTCATTTGTTCTAAGGGTACACTCGCTTTCATTCGGAAAAGTAAGACGATGTTTAACCATTTGTCCTTTTTGTGTACATCGACAACAACAAAAGTAGCCACTATGCCCCTTGGTCCCTAAAATAAAGGACTTTGCTGGAGCATCCATAACAAAACATCGTACTTTAATATTAAAAAATTTATCGGCAAAAATCAATCCTTCTTGCAAAACAACAATGAGTTCTGTTATGAATTCTTGTAAGAAATCATTTGCGCAATTGGGTTTTGAAATTCCCTCATATACACCAACGAGAAAAACATAGCTTGATTCTACAACACTTGCTAAAATGGGCCAAACTTGTTTGGAGCTGCTTTTAAATAGAGGCAGTCCATCTATGCCAAAATCTAAAATTATGTTTAATGACTTCCAATCATTTTTTACTAAGAAGTCGGTTAATCCATTTTTTAATCCATAGTGAATATACGTGCCTTCATCCACCTTTCTCTCAACAATAGAACTAGGCGTTTTTAAAAGCGTTCTAGCGTCTCTTGGAACTTTGATATTGCACTTAATTAACAGTAATAAAAGTGCATTAAGTGCAACAAAACTAACTTGAAATTGAATTGCCCATTTAGCCAATCCTTCACACAAATTGCATTCATTTTCTTCACTTTCACTGCTTTCACTTGAATCGTTTAAATTTTCACTTTCCAAAATGGTTTCAATCGTATTATTCCTTAATTCTTTATGTTCCTGGATGTTTCTTTCTACGATTTCACTCTGTATGTCTTTTTCTAAGTAAATTTTTTGGTTTTTTGGTGATATTAAATTCTTAGCTTCTTTTTTAGCCAACCTTTTTATTTGTCTGGTTGACATTGCCTTTTTCCAAATTTAATAACAATTTTAAAATCTTACTTACACTTTTTATATATATGTATATATAGGTATGTAGAGTTAGTTATTTTTTAATAATTTCAAATTACAATTTAATGCACGCACTTATTAAGTTACAATTTTAAAAAACACAACTTAACTCCGGTGAAAATTTTTGAATGAAGAAAAATTTAATTTTTAGACATTTACTTTACAATAAACAAAAAAATTTCCTGTTAAAACTTAACAAGTACATTTTAAATATCCAAGCAGTTTTCAATCTTCTAGCTGCGTACAATTTGATTACAAATTAAGTTTGAAATACTCACATTTTAAGCACCTGGATGATTCGTTGGAGATTGTTATTCAAAAAAAAACCAAACACTTTTTAATTATCCATCTGCGCAAAATATGATCATAAATAACAAAAAAAGTAATCACTTTTCGAACGCATGCATAATCAGTTTGTGATCAAACAGTTAACAACCTTCTAGCTGCGCAAAATTTGATAATGTATAACGGGTGAAATACTCACATTTTAAGCACCAAGATGATCCATTTACGGTTGTAATACGATTTGTTATTGCATTTTAAATCAAACACTTTAGAATCATCAGCGTGAGTCATTTTCGAGTCTATTTTTAAGCTTGTAGCTGATTAATCAGTTTTTGATCACAAAAAGTACTCGAAAAAGACTCATTACTCTGATTTTTTTAAAAACAATCTTCCAAATGCTAGCAGGGTATAAAAATGAAAAATGTTTGTATGTGTGTTTGTTTGTTTGTTTGTTTGTTTGTTTGTTGGCTTATAGACTCCTAAACTACTGAACCGATTTTCCTGAAATTTTTACAGATACATCACGTGAGCCCTAAAAATAAAATAGGCTACTTATTTTTTCGATAGGGGCAGGGGAATTGGTATCCCCCATAGGATGCCAATATTAATTATCGCATATATTAAGATCCGCTGCACGCATTATGCAGAACTTTTGGTAGTAAGATCTTCTGAGCCCCAAAATTAAAATAAAATAGCAGCGGGGGAAGTGGAATCCCCCATAGGACGCCAATGTTTAACATCGCATATCTAAAGGACTGTAATAGTGAGAATGTTCAAACTTTCTAGAAGTCACTCTTATGGTATACAACACTTTTGAAAATAACAATAAAGAGGGTAGGCGCAGGGGGGGAAATACCTCCCATAGGATGCATATATTAAATATCGCTCAACTGAAGAATTATTAAAGGGAGAGTCTTCAAAAGTGGTTAAAGCTATTATTATAGTAAACTATAAATTTCAATATACAAATGGGCAGGGTAGAGGGGGAGGAGCAGTACCCCTCATATATAGAAATATTAATAAGAGCCACTGCACGCATTTTGTTGAACTTTTGGTAGTAGTTTTCATATATATGTGCGATTTTCCATTACATTTCTAAAGCTGTATGGGTAATATTGGTCTCATTTTTAAGGTTTTGACTAGATCTTTCTGGATATATAGAATTTATTAAAAAAAAATTACTCTTAAGCTCACATTACAGTTTTTGTGTACTAAGTGTATAATTTATTTAAAAAAAAGTGTAATACAAAATTTATAAAATAACAAACACCAATGTCGCAAACAAGAACTTCATGCTAACTAAAGCTTCTATGCATAGCCGGCCTTCGGCCGGGCGCAAGGATTTTCTCTTCTATGGTATAACAAACACCGGCTTCGCTAACTAAAGCTTCTCTGCATAGCCGGCCTTCGGCCGGGCGCAAGGATTTTCTCCTCTTTGGTATAACAAACACCGGCTTCGCTAACTAAAGCTTCTCTGCATAGCCGGCCTTCGGCCGGGCGCAAGGATTTTCTCCTCTTTGGTATAACAAACACCGGCTTCGCTAACTAAAACTTTTCTGAATAGCAAGAAATACGGTAATAAACCAACAAATATTTAAATAAAATAAAAAACATACAGTCAAAAACAACAATGAATAAAAAATTACCATTATAAATGTAAGTATATGAGTAATTTCTGTATATCCAAAAAAATCTAGTCAAAACTTTTAAAATTACACCACTATTGGCCATATAACTTAAGATCTAGTCAAAACCTATAAAATTACACCACTATTGGCCATATAACTTTAGAAATATAGTGTGAAATCGAACATATATTTGAAAATTTAAAACGGCCATAACTCGAAAACTAGGCGTTTGCGCCAATATTTTTATTTATTTTTTCTTCTTATTTTTCAATTTTCTATCAGCCTAGGTACTTTTTTTTTTATTTGGGTGTGCGTGCCTAAACTAGATTTAAGCCAAAATTAGAGTGGCATTGACAAATTTGTGTAAATCTTGAATAAAAGTTATAAATAAATTTTGGTTTTATTGTTAATATATCTGTGGTTTTCATGGGCAACCGCGTATGTCTTAAAAACCCGAAAAAAACATTCTAGAGCAAACTATGGGTTAGATATTGCACTTTTTGAATTTGTAATTGAGTCAAAACATCGGAATGGGGGTATCTGTTTTAAATAATTTTTAAAAAAATATTAAGAGCGCTTTAAATTTAGCAATATGCACAAAACCATTTTTCTGATCTTGCTGAACTTCAATTCCAAACTGCTTAGGATAACTACAAGCAATTTAACACCAAGTTTGTCCTTTTCTTTTGAGTTTTTCGGAAGTGAGCGTGTTTTCAACAGATGGACAGACAGACGGATATGGCTAAATCGACTTAAAATTATGTGGTCTTAGATGTATAATACAAAACTTTACCCTCATTTACCACTGATGGTGGTGGAGGGTATAAAAAGTAGCTTTCCCAGCTAGAAATAAACTGGTTGATTTTCTATTTCAGTAATGATCAGTTACCTCAAGTTGAAGACGGGGTGGAAAAAAATGAAGCTTTTAAATTCTGAAAATAAAAATTTAGCCACATTACTATTAAAGCAGTCGCAACAATGTATAAAAACAAAAATTGATGAAATAATAATAAACATGAGACAAGGTATACGAATCGAAGACGCTAGCGTTCTTAAGAAAATTGAAATATTGCTAAAGAAGGTGCTTCAACTTATCAAACCTTAAATTATTTTATAAATTTTAAATTATTTTTTATTATTATTTCTTTTTAATTAACTATTTATATTAATATTTTTTAATTAGGTTATAATATTTTAGTTATTTGTTTTGTTGTTTTGTTGTATTGTTTTTTTTTTTGAGTTAGTTTTTCTATTAATATTTTTTAATTAGTTTTTAAGTTTATAATATTTTAGTTATATTTTGTTGTATTGTTTGAAATTTTTTAATTAAATTAATTATTTAATTGTTTAATTGTTGTTTAATTGGCTTAAAATTTGTTTAATATATTGAATTATATATCGTTACTTTAATATAGAAAAGCCCTAACTAACATTTTCCGTACTTTACAGGAGAAGGAAAAGACTTAATAAAAATTGTAGTATCGTAGTTGCGATTTTTTTTAAACGCAGTTTTTTATTAAATTGTTTAGAGAGTTTAATAAAAAACTGCGTTTAAAAAAAATCGCGACTACAAGACTATAATTTTTATTAAGTTTTTTCCTTCTCCTGTAAATTACGAAAAATGTTAGTTAGGGCTTTTATATATTAAAGTAACGATATATATATTAATATACTGAATTTTAATTATTTTTTTAACAATTTTTGAGTTTGTTTTTTTGTAATTAGTTTTTAAGTTAGTTTATAATTGTTTTTTCTTTTTTTTTTTTAATCTAATATATGTAATAAATGAATATATGTATGCTTGTATGTTTATTTAATTGTTTGTTTGAACCCTATAGCCGCCTAAACCGCTGATTTTAAAAGCTTCCATGGCCATTCCATAAAGCAGTTATCCAGATGGCGACACCACAGAGTTCAGCCAATTCGTCTTCCTAGGTAAGCACGGAATAAATACTTTTTAACCTAATTATACCGACACCACAATAATGGAGAGGGTATTATGCGTTTATTTTGGTGTGAAACACATACAAATATTGGCTCGGGATGTACATTTAAAACGTGTTATAAAATTAACAATATTTTCTTCAATATTTTCTAAAATATTAGTTTTAGCAAAAAACTTTTTTTGAGGCTAATGTTGTTGACTAGACGTGCTAAAATATTGCCATATATCATATTCTTGTGAAATGTTTTTATAAAGAGATAGTCATATGCAAACAAATTTCATTTGAAAAAAACCCAACTTATTGCTATGAAATTTTTTTGTATTTTTTTTTTTAAATTTTCTATTTTCTTCAATATTTTCTAAAATATTAATTTTAGCAAAAAACTTTCTTTGAGGCTAATGTTGTTGACTAGACGTGCTAAAATATTGCCATATATCATATTCTTGTAAAATGTTTTTTTAAAGAGATAGTCATATGCAAACAAATTTCATTTGAAAAAAACCCAATTTTTTGCTATGAAATTTTTTTGTATTTTTTTTTAAATTTTCTATTTTCTTCAATATTTTCTAAAATATTAGTTTTAGCAAAAAACTTTCTTTGAGGCTAATGTTGTTGACTAGACGTGCTAAAATATTGCCATATATCATATTCTTGTAAAATGTTTTTTTAAAGAGATAGTCATATGCAAACAAATTTCATTTGAAAAAAAAAACTAGACGTGCTAAAATATTGCCATATATCATATTCTTGTAAAATGTTTTTTTAAAGAGATAGTCATATGCAAACTAATTTCATTTGAAAAAAAAACCCAACTTATTGCTATGAAATTTTTTTGTATTTTTTTTTAAATTTTCTATTTTCTTCAATATTTTCTAAAATATTAGTTTTAGCAAAAAAACTTTCTTTGAGGCTAATGTTGTTGACTAGACGTGCTAAAATATTGCCATATATCATATTCTTGTAAAATGTTTTTTTAAAGAGATAGTATTATTATAGTAATAAAAAAGGGTAAATTTAAAGGAGTAAATATGTTTAAAATATATGAATATGAAATTTATAAATATATGTATTTCAAAAATCTTAAAAAGTCAAAAACTGTTCAATTTCTTTTTAGATAAAATTTTTTAAAACCAAAAAAAAAAACGTAATGACTGGGAGTCGAACCCGTAAACCAATAGAAAGTTGTTGGCGGAAGACCGCCTAGACCATTCGACCACCGAACCACACACACAGGTGTTGTTGATATGAGTATGTGATATCAATTATTATTATTAAATTGAAGTATGTATGTGTTTGTTGTTTGTGTCAATAGTGAATCAGTACAGATTCACTAGTGACCGCAAATATTTTAAATGATAAAAACCACAAACAAAAAAACAACACACTATTTTACAGGGTTACCAGTAAACATCTTTAAACGTAAACTGTCGTTTTGGTTAATAAATGTCGCAAAGCTATTTTAATGATTTTTTTTCATCAATAATACAACATAAACATACCAAGCAATTGCTTAAATTGTGTATGCTTTTAAATCATTTTTGTGCAAAAATATTATATGTATTTGAATATTTTTTTATAAATTGTCTAAAAAGCTGACTAATATGTTATCCATGTTAACAATAATTAAAAAGGCAATGATTGCTTTACATATTTTGACGACAGACTAGAAAATTGTTCGTTATAGGTATACGCGTTTTTTTGTTAAAAAAAATTGTCGTGAAATTAGATAGCTAAAGCAAGCCTCGTAACAGAAATATACAAACGAAAATTCTGATAGTGCATTGAAAATATTCCTGGAAAATATTGAAGGAATAAGACAATTAAAGTATAAAAGCTTTTGAGGGTTGTAATTTGACTTAGAATACACATTCGAATAATGTGAAAATTTATATATTAAATGTTACTCACCATGAGAAATAAATTCCTAGGTTCTATTATAATAAATTTTGACTAAAAATAGTTCGAGTCAAAATGAAATTTCGTATGAAAATGGATAATTCTTATTTATTTGTAAAAAAATAGAATATTAAGGAAATATTAGAAGTTAATTGTTAAAATTATTTGATATTTGATATTACGTTATAAAAGTTCAAAGAAATTTCATTATATTTTTTTACAAGACGATAACCCTGCATGTTTGTGCAATTTTTAATAAAGACTTTTAAGTAGTGTGGCCATTTTGTGGTGATTTTTTTAGAAATAGTAAGATGTTTTAAAAATTGTATGGCAACACGTGTAAGATTTTTGAATAGAAATGTAAGAAGAGATGATCAACACATACATAGCAACAATCCGTTTCATAAACGAAAAACAGCAACAACAATCATGAAAACAATGTCTGCCTATACACATAAATAACTTTTGCATATACATATGTACATACTTACATAAGTATTTAATTTACTTTTAAGCCAAAAAGAAATTATAAAATATGGGTTTTGTTTCACATGTAAATAAGGCGAACGATTCATGTTTATGTTGTGAATAAAATGAAAAAAATCTAAAATTTCTGAATAATTTTAAAATCGTTTATAGAAATATAAAAAAAAAGTAAAAAAAAAATTTTTTTCGAAAAGGTGGATGCCGAGATTTGAACCCTGGCAACAGAAAAACACGCTACCTTGGGCAACCGCCCAGGCCATCCAGCTATTAACGCTATTACAAATGAGCAAATATAGTAGAATATACTCCGTGACATTGTTTGTTTAATATGTAGGTATGTATTTTTCAATTTAAGCGAACAATCATGTACAAACATGTGTATATATTTGTAATGCTTACCATTCAACTCGTTCGAACAAAAGAAAAACAACAACAACAAGGGATTTTTGGAAAAAATTAGAGGTAGTCTTCGTTTTTTGCTCATATCTCAGAAATGGTGGACTATATGTGACATAAGTCTAAAACAACCTAGCCGCTATCATGTCTGGAGTCTCCGGAAAACACATATCAAACGTAAGACGGACGGACAGACGGACGGATATCGTTAAATCAACTTCTCTCCTCATAAGGACCCAAAATATATATACTTTACAGGGCCTAAGATCAACATTGTAGAAATTACAAACGGAATGACAAACTTATATATACCCTTTTCCACCTGTGGTGAAGGGTATAAAAAGGCCGATAACTTTCAAAGAGTCGCCACTAGGGGTATAAAAAGTATGATCGACCGAAATTAGTCTTTTGTCCCTAGTATTTTCTTTAAACATACTTGCCCTTTATCTCCACCCCTTAAGGGGGCTCCAAAACAAATATTGCAGTTTAATGAAATTTTTAAATTTGGCCCTTGCAGTGCATAGAATGCCCCTAGATGGGTCAAATGTATGACCAACCCCACTTTATTTTTCATCTCAATCATTTATTTCTAACATACCTACCCGCTATCTTCATTCCTTAAGGTGGCTTCCATACAAAATGTTCAATACAGACTAGAAATATATTGAAAAAAGTTCCATAAATGCCCAAGAGTCGCTAGTGGGATATAATGTATGACCGCCCTCAATTAGTTTTTTATACCCTCCACCACAGGTGGTGAATAGGGTATATATGTTTGTCATTCCGTTTGTAATTTCTATAATATTGATGTTAGACCCTATAAAGTAAATATATCCGGAATTGTTTCTATTGAAATTCAGCAAGATCGGTCCACAAATGGCTGATATATGAGTAAAAAACCACGACTGCCTCAAATTTTTTCCTTTAAAGGTCCAATTAGACGTGACATTACCATACCAACACTGTGTTACCAAAGCGACATAAACATACCATACAAACCAATTCAATTTTGGTTTCTACGGTCATATGTATTATCTCTTGTTCCTTTTTAAAATATTTTGATTTTTTTTTTTAATTTGGAAAATAATTGTTCTGCTAACTGTACGTTGATGAATAAAAAATTTATTAAAAAAATCGTTCGCTCTTCCTTTATAAAATATAGGTAAAAAATGCATTATCTCCTGTCTTTTTTTTAAATATTTTGATTTTTTTTTAATAATTTATTCAAATGGCTACATATGTATGTATGTTCCCAATGGAACTACCTAGTCAGTAGTACCAACGACAGTAGTAGATTTCCAATGACACGCCCATGTTAAATGTCTATAGTAAATAACATTGTCTGGGGTATAATAAGCCACTAATACTGGTGACTGTTGAATCAGACCAGATTCACAGTGACATTTCCTGCAGGCAAGCAAAAACTAAATTATAATCGGGCGATTCACAAGGTGTGCTATTAAGTCACATCGTCATTATGTCCTAAATAATTGTTTAAAAACAATACTGCATTTGAAACAAAATAAAAATGTTAATGCTGTGTTTATTGCTTCGTCATAACTGTACAGTAGAAATCTAAATTATAAGCGGTTGCCCACAGCAGTCATATATATTTCTTGTAATTATTTTAAGGCATATGACTTTACAACTTAATGACTACCTTGTGAATCCTCCAAATAAATTTTTGATTTTGCTTTGCGTTGCGTTTTACACAATAAGGCCTTAAATATACAAAAAGTTTTTAAAATCTTTAAGTTAGTTTTATGGCCATTTTCTCAATGTATCGACAAACTGTCTGTTACTTAATGTCGACATAAATTTATTAGACCGATAAACTGTCCGTCAACGACTTTGGGTTTCTCAATTTATCTGTAAAGCAAAAAAAAGGAAAATTAATAATTGACAGATGAGTGCTGGTTAGTTTCGCGACAGAATAGAAGCAAATGAGACACTGAGAAAACCAAATTTCTTTAATGTGCAGTTTTTCGTTGGGAAAAAAGATAATTGCCTAATAAGAAAATGGCCATTTATGTTTTGAGGCTAAGGTACTTACAGTGATGAATACAATCCCGAAGAAATAGGTACACCTTACATTAAAATTCAAAAGGGCATATCTTAAAAAAATCGATTTTTACAAACAAATAAAAAGTGCTTTGTAGAAAATTAATCTAGCTTGGAGTTGGAAAATCAAACTATTGAAATATATTTTTTAGATACTGGTTTCTCAATATTTACACCTCGATTTTTTTCAGAACTTTGTATTTTTAGTAGTAATCTAGTTGATTATTTTTAGTTATCATATAATTTTCTTATTGACCAACAAACTTCTGATTCATTAAATGTAAACAGTCGCTGTGAAACTAACTCAAAAATCGAAAATTTGTTCACAAATTTTCGTTTTATTAGACCGTTTTTGGTTAAGACTGCAGTTTTTTAAGCCCTGATAATAAGTTAAAATTATCAACTAGATTTTTACTAAAAATACAAATTTATGAACATGAAAAATCGAGGTACATATAAATATTTAATCGAGGTATAAATATTGAATCGAGGTATTAATATTGAATCGAGGTATAAATATATCAGAGAACTGCTACTAAAACGTCTCAGTAGGTGTGGAAGCTAAACTTGTTACACTACTAAAATCTTTATCTGAAATAAAAAAATATATATGGGCATAATAAAGAAAAGTAACATATGGGCTTAAGTCTAGTTTACCAACGCAGCTCCAAATAAAAAAAAAAGTAGATAGGGTGATAGAAAATTGAAAAATAAGAAGAAAAAATAAAATGACAAAATTCTCGGAAACGCATAGTTTCCGAGTTATGGACCTCTGAAGTTTTCATATGAATTTGCGATTTCCCATTACATTTCTGAACCTATACGGCCAATATTGGTATCATTTGAAAGCTTTTGAATAGATCTTTCTGGATATAAACATTTTATTTAAAAATTCTTAATCCATTAAGGAGCGGCGATGAATTTACGAAAAAACAAAAGTTTTTAGTAAGCATAAAAACCAATATATGCATTTATGTTTTAAATTTGTTTTTTAATTCAATTTTTTTCTAAAATAAACTGGTAGAGGAGGAAACCTATGCAGAAAAGCATTAGTAAGCGAAGCCGATGTTTGTTATACCATAGAGGAGAAAATCTGTTCATCCGGCCGAAGGCCGGCTATGCGGAGAAGCTTTATTTAGCGAAGCCGGTGTTTGTTATACCATAAAGGGTAAAATCCTTGTACCCGGCCGTAGGCCGGCTATGCGGAGAAGCTTTATTTAGCGAAGCCGGTGTTTGTTATACCATAGAGGAGAAAATCCTTGCGCCCGGCCGAAGGCCGGCTATGTGGAGAAGCTTTATTTAGCGAAGCTGGAATTTTTAAATTAAATTTATATCACCTAGTGCACTTCCGTAACATTTTGATATAAAATTTTGTAAAAACTGTATTAGGAGCTAAAGAGTTAAAAAGTTTTAAAAAAATATTGCATTTCCAAAAAGATCTGTTCAAAAGCTTTCAAATGGTACCAATATTGTCCATATAGGTTCAAAAATGTAGTGGGAAATCACAAATTCATATGAAAACTTCAGAGGTCCATAACTCGGAAACTATGCGTTTCCGAGAATTTTGCCATTTTATTTTTTCTTCTTATTTTTCAATTTTTTATCACCCTATGTACTTTTTTTTTTATTTAGAGCTGCGTTGGTAAACTAGACTTGTTCCAACATATGTATACTCAAATCTTACATTTTCTACTTGTATCCCATCTGGTTGTCTATCCAGGCCTTTAGTGGCTGTGTGTCATATTTTTAAGAGCTTCATTATTATTCACAGCATTTCAACACTCAATTGCGCTTGGCAATTTCTTTAATTCCTTTAATTTGCCAAAAATAGGTTGAATGGCTTCCTGCTCCTCCTAACTCCATTTTTTCGCTTGTTTTTTCCATATGGAGATGCCTTAATAAAAAAGTATTAGTTTTATGAAAATTTGCATCTAGTCATGTATGACTTAATATAGAAAATATTTACCAAATATACATTTTTAGATAAATAAACCTTTATTTCAAAATTAATGTTACTATACCATATTTAATGACAAACGTAAGTATTCGCTTTTTATGAAAAATGTGATAAGATTAACAAATAAACCTAACGTAATTTTTACTTACTGCTTCGTGTTTTTTCTCTTTGATGATGTGCTTGGATTTTGATTGACGCCAGGGTCTGTATCATCCTGATCCGACAAAACTCCAACATTTTCAGGATCTGTATCATCCTGATTCGGCAAGACTTCAACATTTTCAGGATCTGTATCATCCTGATCCGACAAAACTCCAACATTTTCAGGATCTGCATCATCCTAATTCGGCAAGACTTCAACATTTTCATCCTCATCTTCACCATCGTCATCACCTATAGCAGCCATTAGAAGTTTATAGAAACAAGTTATTTCCGCCACCGGAATTGTCATCCTGTAAATAGTATTCTTATGTATATCTTTGTGATGGCCCATACAATTTGCTAATTGATAATAGATGTGTAAGTTGCAATATGCTTCCTAGCGCTGTTCCTCTCGAACTTTCTGGGATTTCTGCTTCACATTCAGACTTGTTTAAGAAGCGGACCAACTCGGTAATAGGGTTTGGAAAAGTTCGACGTATTTTGTTGAGCAAAAAAGTATGCATTTTTTTTATTTATCCCTGCATTACTTCTATATTAAAGAACTAAATCAATTGATTTTATACATAATAGGCCATTTACATTGCAATGAAATCTAGTAGTTTTCATTTGAAATCTTCCTTAAATTCTAGTGCGTTTACATTTTACTTTTTTAACATTGGCGAGATTTTTTTTTTTTAAAAAAAACAACTGACTAAAAGTTTTTTGCGTAACAAATACAAACACAAAAAGAAATAGACATTAAAAAATTTGTATTACCTTTAATTTATAATCAACACCACCTATTTTACCAATATTATTTGTTTTTTTTACAATTTTCTCAAATTTTTTTTAACAGTTTTTGTTTTTTTTTTATTAATATGTAATTTTTTTTTGCAGGGAAGTATTTTTTATTGCTATATGGAAAAAACCATAGTACTAATAGATTTGGAGTAGATTTCGTAGAAATCTAGTCATGAACTAGATTTGGTTTTGTATAGGAAATCTAGTCAAAAACAACTAGATTTGGCTCGAAATCTCGTAAGTACTAGATTTCGATTTAGTGTTAATTGGCTATAAGGGGCTTAGCAAAACAGTCTCACAGTCCTTCCTAGTTTCCCTCGCCATGTCAGTCGAACAAATTCTTTCGCAAATGTAATTGATTCGGCAGACATAATTTCAATGTTATCTTTTTCACAATTTTCCGTTATTACCTCTTTGTTTGTGTAGTTGCTGATTGTGAGTCGCTCTATCTCTCCTGCCTGTCTTCTATTGAAAATCTGAATAAATATAAGAGTGGTTGTAACTAATTCCTTCCAGAAATTTTCATCAAATTCTTAATCCAACACTGCGATCGCTTTAGACATTTTATCCTTTAAAAACAAATATAATTTCTTTGAGGGCGGAACTACCTTTTTTATACGCCTTTGGTTACACTGATCTTCAAAAGCTTTTTTATTAATTAAAACCAGTATTTGCTCCTCGCACATTAGCAAAAAATTTTCAAGATCTTTCTTGGGCTCCCCTACCTGAATTTTAATAAATTCAATTCTTTGTTTCGCACCGCATTTTTTGACTAAAGAGGTCAACTGATGTGCAATTGCAATACTAAAACAATACTACCCTACAAGAAGACTACCGGTGGCTGCTCTTTAACGTTCCACTTCTTGCATGAGTCTGGAAATGTAGGTAAACATACGTGTTTCCAATCAATTAATCGTATTTCTTAAAAAGACATTTTATTTTGTTAACAATTTGTGGCAAAAAATTATATACATACTTGAAAAGCCATTAGGATTTTGAATAATTCTTTTTGTTCCTTTATTATCATCATTAAATCTTAAACGATTATCCTGGCCAAAGCCACCACCCGAATGACCGCTTCCATGCAAATTCCTTTTTTAAGTGCACTTTCTGTACCTGCACATTTAAGATAAATGCACAAAATTTTTGGCATTTTAAAATTTTTTTCATACAAAAAATTTAAGTTAGCTGCACTTTGACTTAAATGCCCAAAATACATATTTTCTGGAATTATTCTTCAAAATCTTTGTTTACGTGCATTTTGTATACCTGCATATTTTTGGGCAGCTTTAAAATATTTTCATACAAAACATCAAAGTTAGCTGCACACATGAAAAAATATGGTGGCCACTTTTTCACATAAATATCCAATTTAAGCTGTTTATAAAAATATTAATCGCGATTATTTTGTTTTTTTTTTCATAAATTTTTATGGTCTTTGTGAATTCTCATTGATTTTGTTAATGTTCCTTTTATATTAAATATACATACATACGTGTATAAAATTATCTATTATTTAAAATAAAATTTTAATAAAATATAAATTTATGTACGTTGTTTTCGGTTAATTAAGAGCCCCGCTTAGTTGAGTTTCCCGTTTTATTGCACTCAAAATCATGGAACAAAATCATTCAGTATAACTGCCAATGTAAAAAAAACCCGTTTGAGTTCCGTTAAATTGCGTCACCCGCTTAATTATTTCGCAAAATAAGACCGATTTTCGTTTTAATTGCGTCGGCGATTCATTGAGTTCCCGTTTAGTTGCGTTAAGAGTCGTGCATTTTTAGAAACCCAATTTAGCGGGAATAACTGTATTTATTAATAAAAAGATTTTTCATTCCACTTTAAAATCAAACACTTTACTTTAGCTGCACTTTTGTGCAGGTAACCACAATTGTGTACCTGGGCATTAAGGCAGGTAAATGCATTTAAGATAGCTGAATTTTTGATTTACCTGCACAAAAAATCGTGCAAAGGAGATTGTGCAGCTAAGTCAAAATTACTGCATAATTTTTTTTAATTATCTTATTACCTATCCAACAACCTTGATACTATTTATTATTTTTACTACATTTCAAAATGTCCTTTTTTCGTTTGAAAAATATGGTCACCGTACTCATAGCCGAAAATACTGAGGGCAATCACCGGCACTGGGGCAGGTTCTTGGCCGAGATCGCCTTTGCCCTTAATTCCACTGTGCATGAAAGCACGACCGCTAGTCCAGCCGAAACGGGGAACGAGTGATCACGGTACCAGGTACACTCGAATCGCGAGAGATTGCAAAGGCCTCTGAGTTACAATAGGGGTACTTTAACCTCCGGAGGCTCGGGTGGCAGCACAAAATCAGTGACCGAGTGCTAAAGAAGGAACATCGGTTGTCCTCGGGCTAGACTATTTTGCTAGCAAGCTTGGCTCAAAGTACTCTGGGCCGTACGAGGGCACTAAAATCACCTCCCCGAATATTTACACCGTACTAACCGCCTCATGAATAACCTACCAGTTCCACCTACAGAACCTCAAAATCTACCACGAGCGGGAAAACCAATTAAAAAAGAAGAAAGGCGCGATATCACCAGCACTTTCGATCACCTCACGTTAGGCTTGCCAGATCCAGATTATCAAAAAGCTGGACATGTGAATTAAAAAAGCTGGATATTAAAAAAAAAGCTGGACATTTTGTTTATTGTACAAACAATTTTATTAAAAAATACCCATATGTACGAGTATGACATTAATATTATTACATTGTTTTTTTTTATAATACTTTACTACAATACTTACATAACAAAATATAACTAAACTTAAATTTTTTCAGTTCATTCATATGTTTGTATATATCTACATACCTCTCATTTGCTGGAACAACGTCATAACTCAAAAAATTAGCTTCTTATTTTAATTTAGAATTAATTATCGCTCCTATATTTATCTTAAGTAAAAAATTGATGTAAAAATCTTGCATATTCAGCTTTTGAGAGAAATATGGGTAATGTTAGATAGTGATGGTAGGATAGGGAAAACATAAGAGATGAGACTTTAACCATATATGTAGCTAAGAAGTAACAGACGATATGGAAATAGTACTGTACATACGAATTAAATCAAAAATAGAAATGATGGCGCTATTGCAGATGCATTATGTTCCAATAAGGAAATTTATAAAAATTATTTTAAAGTAATAAATATTAAGAGCATTTTGTGAAAAATTTTTTTAGCTGGACAAATTTCTTTTTAGCTTGAAACTGGACAGGCCATTAAAAAGCTGGACAATCCAGCCAAAACAAGCCCGACTGGCAACCCTACCTCCCGTAGTTAATAAGTCCCAATTAACAATGTTGAAATTGTAAGGCAGACATTTTTCTTATTCCCTTTTGAACTTGCCTAAACCTTTTACAATCGCGAAATTAATAGACAGACAGAAATTATTGTTTTCCTTTTTTCGTTCTTTTTCGCTGTTGACGGAGATGAACATTTTACAGGCATTGATACTAAAATTACATTGGTGTGAGAAAAATGATATGAAGCAACAACATGAAAATGCCGAAAAGTGTAAAAGAGAGGCAAAAAATGTCCAGTACAGATAGTCATGTACTACACACTCTACCTCTACAACCCCTCGCCTACAAACTTCGTCTGTCTGCCTTTCACTTGCCACATTGTAAAAGGGGACTAACGACCCAGACTTAATGCATCTTCCCCGGCACCACGAATCCCGCTGAAACCGGTCGTCCGCGTGTAGCCAGACACGAGCCACTGATAATATTTAAAACCAGAATAAAAAGCAGCCTCATCGTAACCGATCATGAAAATATTCGTAATAGGTATACCAGAAATTAGTAGTATAACCATGGCAAGGAAAGCTACCAGACCAGCCTGGCAAAATTACGCAGCATCTGCGGCGTACGCCCATGCACCGCCACATAGCACCGTGTTTGCTACCGCTCGAGGCACGACCTCGGATTTAGACGGTGGACAGATGTCTAGTGGTCCAATCGGGGAACATGGAGCTGGACAAACCAGACTGGACGTTATGGGAGCGAAGAACCCCACAAACGCTGCACGCGGCTCAACAGGGACCACCCAACGCTCGCACCATTGTTCTGGTACGGTGTGGACTGTGGACAAGCAAAAGAAGGGCAAACTAGCCACACCCAGGAGGAGCCGCATCAACTAGAGGACGACCTGGCAAATGATATACTGAATCTGACACCCGTAGACCTAGACGAGACCCCCAACGCAAGGTATTGCAATGAATAGTACACACAAGCCCGACTGCGCGCCCTGGGCAAGGAGAAGATAATCCCATGTTAGAAATAAATGAGAATAAAAATTAAGATAAGTCCGTTTCCTGTTTTGCCAAAGTTGATGTTTTAAATTCGTATTCTAACATTTTCCATACCACAAAAACAAAATGTATTAAACTGTTATTTACTAAAGGCTAGTTTACACTATTACACAAGTCATTCGTATTCAAATAGAAAATGTAATTTTTTAACATAACAGTTTGTGTTCACACCATCACACAAATTATAAACCCTCACACATTAAATAAAATGCAACCCTGATCCAATAAAATGTATTATTGTTTACAAATTGCTTAACGGGATGGTAGCCAGAATATTTAAGTATTGACTCGTCTTTAGGAATATTTTGGCCACCGCTAAGCATTTCATTCGAAGAAAGCCAGTTCGATTCGACTTCAACAATTGAAGGCTATAAGATCAAAGACATTGGGATCAAAGATTTTTCAAATATTTCTTCACATACACTATTTCATCTTTTACATATTTCCGAGTTCTGCTGAGGGGTTGAGCTCTGCGATGGAAAGTATTTGCGCCAAATATGAATTATTTGCTTTGCAAAGTCTTGCCGAGTTTTCTTTGTTGCCAACTGTTCATTATCACTATCGTCACTTACGTCGTTGTTAATAATTTCAATATTTACGAAAACTTTAATAGTACCAGGAAACCGTTACATTTTCCTAAACACCTCTTCACCACATGATATGCTATCAATAGCTTCTTGAAGGCTTTTGAATCACTTTTGGGATGTAAAATGTTATCCACTCATAGTTAAAATCTACCAAAAAAACATTTTTTTTTATCTATGCATGTTGTCAGTATACTCAAACGAGTACAGTCAATTTTATACTGCTCTAAGTTTATTATTTTTTTATGTAAGTAATTTTTTTTTGTCTGTGAGTTATTTTGATACGATTTTAATTATAACAATTCAAAATTACCAAAAAAAAATTCAATATTGTTTTCAATATTATTAAAATAGTGTTCATACCTTCACACTGCTTTTGTAATACAAGTCAGACTTATGCTTTTGTACAGAAAAATTAAAAAGAAACACAAATTCTTTTTTAGCTGCTGTTGGTATTATTGTTGTGAACAGAAATAATGGTACATTGATTAAAAATTCTTTGTTGTTGCTTAGAAACTTGTAAAATGCCAGCTGTACTCATTTAAGTACAGAGACTTCTAATGGGTTAAAACACCAAAAACAGGAAGTTTCGTGTCAAGAGTTTTGGATAAAATTTGTTTGTGCTAATAAATACCCAAAACTAAAAAAATTAGCCTTGAAATTTCTCGCTTTGTTTGTGAATCAGCATTTTCTAAGATGAACTTCATTAAAAATAAGTTCCGAAACAGGCTTGCCGATGAACATCTCCAAGGCTTAATGAGAATAGCATGCACAAGCTTTACTTTAAGTTTCAGACGTATATTCCAATACAAAAAATTTAATTTTTCTCATTAATATTGTAAAAAGCTTTAGTTTAGTACTTACTTCCTTTTATTCAAGGCAGGAAAACTTCTCGAAATGCTGCTTAAACCCCGAATACACGCGTCTATAGAAAATGCTGGGGGACTATCCAAAAGGCAACATGGTTTTAGTCCTGGAAATTCAACAATAGGTGTATAGAAGACTTTATAGAGGGAGCCAAAAAAGCACAGGCGGGGAACAGCGCAACGTGTGCCGACATGATAGAGGCTCTGGAGACACGGTTTGGGGCACCCGCATACATCATAAGGATGGTCAGAAGTTACCTCAGAGATCGTGTACTTATATATGGAAAGGCTGGGAGAACACACGAAAAGCAGATAACGGCAGGAGCAGCACATGGTTCAATCCTAGGCCCTAAACTATGGAACATCAGTTATGACGATATCATCTATATCGAGATGCCAAACGATACCTACCTGGTCTCGCTTGTGCTTCATCCGTAACATGGATGGAGCACAAAGTAAGCTAAACCAAGTCATGGATAGTACAAAGCAATGGTTGGATTCCCATTACTTCAAGCTAGCCACGGAAAAGACTGAATTGCTCATAATTACAAGAAAGCACATCCCACTAGAGGAAGACATGCGGGTCTTGTCTGAGACAATAAAAACGAATTGGTGTCTGAAATATCTAAAATTGAGGTTAGATCCTAGACTGACGTTCGGTCCTCGCAGTCCTGGAACTGTAAATCACGGGGTAGATGGACAACAAGACTGATAACTGATCTAGATAAGTGTGTGAACAGAAAAAATGGCGAGATGAACTATTATGTAACACAGATGCTTTCTGGACATGGATACTTCCTGCAATACCACCACAGGATGGGAAAAGTGCTGTCTGTATCTATGGTCTGTATCGACTGTGTAGACGATGCAGAGCACACTTTCTTCAGGTGCATGAGATGGCGAACAGAACGACAGTCTGTAGAAGAAATCGCCGAAAAAAGAACTACAGAAAATATTGTTAATCTCATGTTGGAAAACGAGAACACTTGGAAACACGTTGCGACATTTATAGAAAAAGTGCTACGGGGAAAAAAGCGGGACCTAGACGTAGGAGCAATATCCTCTTCTTCACTAAATACTTAAATCAAACTTAATTCACCGATGTGGTTCACTTAATTTCAACTTAAGTTTCTATTGTAATATTTTAGCAAGGTGGCCTCAATATTACGACAATACAACAACAAGAGGCAAAGCAATAACAATCAGCTGTTTTTTGAGACCACCTTGTAAATAATTATACTTTTTTGATATTTTTTTTTGTATTTAGTAGTGCTACCATACTTTTATCTTATTTAAATAATACTTTTCAAATAAAACTCAAAAAATCAATCTGTATTTAAATACGATTGAAAATCGCCACGTTTGGCGAGAAATCGCCACATCTGACAACCCTGTTTGTCAGCAAAAGTTTGTTATTTTCTCGCGGGTTACAAAGTTTATGAATTTTTAAAATAAAAAAATAATAATAAAAATAAAACCAAAGAAGAGAAAAAATATAAAAAAAAATTCAAAAAATGGAAATCGAACGATTAAATCATAACTTGAGGATGATATTGTATTATCTCAACCAATTTAATGATATTATAGAGGGTGTATTATCGGGAGTGATTGATTACGATTGGTTTACGTATCGGGTCGATAAATGTAAGTATCAAAATGTATTAATAAAGGCAACTCAAGGCATTGAGTTGAAGCACAAGGGTAAACTGTCGCAGCAAATCCAAACGTTCATTACTGCAGAGCAGGTAAAAGTTCAGCCAGTAAAACGCATGGTAGTTGTTGGGCCTTTTCATTATCGAACACTAGGCACACCATTTAACCTGACGTTGCACAGTAGCGCCCGTAGAGCAAACGAGGTTGCAAAAATCAAAATTTTCATGAGCGCCGACGAAGTTTTGAATAAGCTCATGTGCTATATTCGGCTGTGTCGAGTCTTTGATACCCTCCAGACACAGTTCGAATATTTCGGAAGTGATATTAATTTATCTTTATAAAGGCAGACATCAGCATTAAAATTGGTTGCGGTTTAGACCTATATTAAATTATTGACCTACAATTTTTAGTAAAATCTCTTGATTACAGTTTAAGCCCAACCTAAATGATTTTCAGGAAGGGGATTTATATTGGAGCCATGGTAAAACTCCGCAGAGTGATTTTTGGTATTAAAAAACATAAATTTCAATATAGTGGTGAAATAAGTTTAAGCGTTTACAGTGAATTTCAGAAGGCTGCTAAATATAGAATCTAAGGTAAATTATTGACCGTATATCAAAAAATTGCATGACATTTTTTCTGGCCACAATAAATATATCTGCTACGATTTTAGGCGTATTTAATTAATTTACCAGAGTGGGCTTTACATGGGGCCTAAAGTGAATTATGGACGGATCATCACGAAATTTTTAAGTGCTATTTCTAGTCCTATAAAACTGTGAAGCATTCAATTTTATTCTGATAGCATTATTTATTACGGTTTTATGCGTTTATTTCGGGCCTCGGGTAAACTATGGACCGATTTTCACGAAATTTTACAAGGTGATTTCTTGTCCTTTAAAACTGAAGTGTTAAATCTTATTCTGATACCATTTTAAATTACGATTTTAGGCGTACTAAACAGTTTTTCGGGAGTAGGGTTTATATCGGGCCTAGGGTAAATTATGGACCAATCTTTACGAAATTTCATAGTGTCATTTCTAGTCCTAAAAAACTGTGACGTGCCAAATTTCAATATGATAGCATAAATAATTACGGTTTTAGGCGTACTAAACTGTTTTTCGAGAGTAGGGTTTATATGGGGCCTATGGTAAATTATGGACCGATATTCATGAAATTCTAGTCGAATAAAATGAACATTTGCAAAATTTCATATCATTTCGTGCATTATTGAATCATTTATGTTAGTTTTAGTAACAAAATTATCAATTTTTTAAAGTGGTGGTTCCACATTTTGATTCATAAATCTGATCCTACTCAACCGATTTTGCTGGATTTCAATCCCAAACTGCTTAGGATAACAACAAGCAATTTGACACTCAGTTTTTTTATTTCTGAGTTTTTCGAACATGACCGTAGCGTGTTTTCAACAGACGGACAGACAGATGGACATGACTAAATCGACTCAAGGAGCCAGAATATATATACTTTTTGCGGTCTGAGGTGAATAATAAAAAAGTTTCACACGGAATGACAAACTTAGTATACCCTCTTCACAACTTATTGTGGTGGAGGGTATAAAAAAATTGGAGGTAAAAATATAATGAAGCTTGTAGCATTTTGTTTGTATCTGACGTCCTTTAGTGCGCCAACAAAAAGATTACTTAAAATTACCAACAATTTTTGTGTTATCGAAAAGTCCCAATTAAAAAATGGTTACTTAAGAATCACTTTTAATAACAAAGTGCAAATTTCAAATGGACTGTGCAGAATTTAAATTAGTTTTATGTAAAAACAGTCATGTTAAAAAAATTACTTCCACAGAGACATATATATTATTTTGAATTATTAAATTTTGTTTGTTTTAAAGACTTTTACATGACTTTTTTTATATGAATTTCTAGGTATATTTTATTAATTTAAAAAAAAAAAATAAAAAATAGGTGTGTGTCTTCTTGCTAATACAGTAGTTTTGACTTAACTGCCTTTTGTTTACGTGCTTTTTTGACTTAAATGCACAAAATTTATAATTTTTGGAATTATTCTTTTTATTTCCATGCAAATTCCTTTTTTAAGTGCACTTTCTGTACCTGCACATTTAAGATAAATGCACAAAATTTTTGGCATTTTAAAATTTTTTTCATACAAAAAATTTAAGTTAGCTGCACTTTGACTTAAATGCCCAAAATACATATTTTCTGGAATTATTCTTCAAAATCTTTGTTTACGTGCGTTTTGTATACCTGCATATTTTTGGGCAGCTTTAAAATATTTTCATACAAAACATCAAAGTTAGCTGCACACATGAAAAAATATGGTGGCCACTTTTTCACATAAATATCCAATTTAAGCTGTTTATAAAAATATAAATCGCGATTATTTTGTTTTTTTTTCATAAATTTTTATGGTCTTTGTGAATTCTCATTGATTTTGTTAATGTTCCTTTTATATTAAATATACATACATACGTGTATAAAATTATCTATTATTTAAAATAAAATTTTAATAAAATATAAATTTATGTACGTTGTTTTTGGTTAATTAAGAGCCCCGCTTAGTTGAGTTTCCCGTTTTATTGCACTCAAAATCATGGAACAAAATCATTCAGTATAACTGCCAATGTAAAAAAAACCCCGTTTGAGTTCCGTTGAATTGCGTCACCCGCTTAATTATTTCGCAAAATTGCGAAAAACAAAGCAAATGTTTCGGTTAATTGTTTCCGTTTTTGCTCCACGATGGACGAACCTGATTTTTATTTTGTTTTAAAAAACTAAAACATTTTTTAACTTAATAAATAAAGAAATGCGTTTTTTTTTCTATCTACACATGGGTGTTTCGCTTTATTGCACATCTTGCTCAATTAAGCGATTTTCGTTTTAATTGCGTCGGCGATTCATTGAGTTCCCGTTTAATTGCGTTAAGAGTCGTGCAATTTTAGAAACTCAATTAATTAAGCGGGAATAACTGTATTTATTAATAAAAAGATTTTTCATTCCACTTTAAAATCAAACACTTTACTTTAGCTGCACTTTTGTGCAGGTTACCACAATTGTGTACATGGACATTAAGGCAGGTAAATGCATTTAAGATAGCTGAATTTTTGATTTACCTGCACAAAAAATCGTGCAAAGGAGATTGTGCAGCTAAGTCAAGATTACTGTATCATTTTTTTTTTAGTTATCTTATTACCTATCCAATAACCTTGATACTATTTATCATTTTTACTACATTTCGAAATGTCCTTTTTTTCGTTTGAAAAATATGGTCACCGTACTCAGCCGAAAATACTGAGGGCAATCACCGGCACTGGGACAGGTTCTTGGCCGAGATCGCCTTTGCCCTCAATCCCACTGTGCATGAAAGCACGACCGCTAGTCCAGCCGAAACGGGGAACGAGTGATCACGGTACCAGGTACACTCGAATTGCGAGAGATTGCAAAGGCCTCTGAGTTACAATAGGGGTACTTTAACCTCCGGAGGCTCGGGTGGCAGCACAAAATCAGTGACCGAGTGCTAAAGAAGGAACATCGGTTGTCCTCGGGCTAGACTATTTTGCTAAAAAGCTTGGCTCAAAGTACTCTGGGCCGTACGAGGGCACTAAAATTACCTCCCCGAATATTTACACCGTACTAACCGCCTCATGAATAACCTACCAGTTCCACCTACAGAACCTCAAAATCTACCACGAGCGGGAAAACCAATTAAAAAAGAAGAAAGGCGCGATATCACCAGCACTTTCGATCACCTCCCGTAGTTAATAACGACCTAGACTTAATGCATCTTCCCCGGCACCACGAATCCCACTGAAACCGGTCGTCCGCGTGTAGCCAGACACGAGCCACTGATAATATTTAAAACCAGAATAAAAAGCAGCCTCATCGTAACCGATCATGAAAATATTCGTAATAGGTATACCAGAAATTAGTATAACCATGGCAAGGAAAGCTACCAGACCAGAAACGCCTGGCAAAATTACGCAGCATCTGCGGCGTACGGCCATGCACCGCCACATACCACCGTGTTTGCTACCGCTCGAGGCACGACCTCGGATTTAGACGGTGGACAGATGTCTAGTGGTCCAATCGGGGAACATGGAGCTGGACAAACCAGACTGGACGTTATGGGAGCGAAGAACCCCACAAACGCTGCACGCGGCTCAACAGGGACCACCCAACGCTCGCACCATTGTTCTGGTACGGTGTGGACTGTGGACAAGCAAAAGAAGGGCAAACTAGCCACACCCAGGAAGAGCCGCATCAACTAGAGGACGACCTGGCAAATGATATACTGAACCTGACACCCGTAGACCTAGACGAGACCCCCAACGCAAGGTATTGCAATGAATACTACACACAAGCCCGACTGCGCGCCCTGGGCAAGGAGAAGATAATCCCATGTTAGAAATAAATGAGAATAAAAATTAAGATAAGTCCGTTTCCTGTTTTGCCAAAGTTGATGTTTTAAATTCGTATTCCCTTGCACAAGTTTTATTTTTGGGGTTTTCACTCATGGCAGTAGAGCACCCTTTAAGATATTTATATATTTAACGTACTAACATTTTCCATACCACAAAAACAAAATGTATTAAACTGTTATTTACTAAAGGCTAGTTTACACTATCACACAAGTCATTCGTATTCAAATAGAAAATGTAATTTTTTAACATAACAGTTTGTGTTCACACCATCACACAAATTATAAACCTTCACACATTAAATAAAATGCAACCCTGATCCAATAAAAAGTATTATTGTTTAGACATTTTTCAAAAGACGATGAAGTCGTATGGGGTGTCAAACTTTTTTTTATAATACTTGTCATTTTCATCACACATGCATTCGCACTATCAGAATTTTACATATTACTTCAGTTTTTGACATGTATTAATACAAAGTATAATAGTGTAAACTAGCCTTAAGCTGTAATTGAAAAATTACACAAAAATTTGTAGTAAACACGTGTGTTAAATCAACCAGAATAAATCAGTTGACGAAAGTCTATCTCTCTCTTTTGGCAGATGCATTACTTTACTTGAGGGTTACACGAAGTTTTAATACACTCACACTTTTTTACCAATATACTCATACTTTTAAATATTGAAACGAACTTGCCTTTAAAGTTCTCTTTCCAGTGAGTTTTTAAACTTACCTTCAATAAAACAGCTGATTTCATTGTTAGTAAGCAAATTTTTCGTTCGTCTTTATAAATTGTTTTTCTTGATGACTTCTTGAAATAAAACAGAGTTGTACACTTAACACAAATGGTGAAAACCGCTTTTGTAAAGATTTAATTTCCCCAAATAGTTTTTTATGATAAATGTACGTCAATATAACTTCAGAACGACGATATATCTCTATAAAATGTCTTTGGGATGACTTCTTGTAAATAAACGGCTTTAAAATTGCGTGCATATCGCAGTTTTCAGTTAAATTAATTTCGACAACATAAAAAACTTAAAAATGTTGGACAGGAGTTTGTAATTTGAAAGCTGTAATGTATGATATAAAATAATTTGGAAGCTGTAATGTATGATATAAAAAATTATGTGCTTAAGACCGCGTTTGGGAGGCGTGGATTAAGTTTAAAGTTAGTTTAACGTACTCTGAAACTCTGATTTTTTCGGCGAAATTATATTTTTTTGTTATTACATATATAATTGAAGACCAACAGCAAAACTAAGCTGTTCCGTCAAAAGTTTGTATACAAACTTGGTAATGGCGGCACAAATTAACTAAACCTAGTTTAACTGAGATTTCAAAAAGCCAGCGTATCTTAAAATTTTAAAAGACAAACTTTAACCTTGATTCCTAAATAAGTTTAAAAAAAAAATAACCAAATTAGCCATATATATATGTTTAAAAACCATATTTATTTAAACAATTTATTAATTTATAACTTTGAAATTAAATAAAAAAGTTGATACACAGAAAAAATTTTTGCTTATTTTTTCAAGAAATAAAATCTTTTTTAATTAAAATTTAATTAAGTAAATTAAACGTTTACTAATATCAATAATATTACTGCAGAAAATGTTGTAAAAAACAAAAAATATTTAATTAATACTATTAATTTGTTTAATGGTGCAGATTTAATTAATTTTTTAATTAATCAGGTATGTGATGAAAAACGATCATTTTCAAAATTATCGTTTTTAGCAGGTGTAATAAATTTCGACCGATTTTAAAATCCATTTCTGAAGTAAATTCTTAATTTTTTGTTCAAAATACAGTTCAATTAACATATATAAATTTGTAAATAACGCTTTATAACTTTTAAAATCTTTTTGATAATGAAACAATCCAACAAAGCAGTTTGAAAGATCAATTTATTCTAAATAATCTCAAAAATACTTTACCCTATTAGCTCTTAAATTATGCTTGAGCATCCATGAAAATCCAAAAAAAAAAAAAAATTTGGGACACACTAATATACAACCATTTCGTTTCTTTCTAGGCCAAAAAACTTTATCATTGATTGAGACTTATCAACAGAAAGCAAATTACTACACATCAAAATTGTAATTTTTTTTTTTTATTTATTACATATTTTTATTTAGTGAATCTTCATATACAACATATATTTAATATGAACTAACAATAACACTTTTGACACCTAATCTTTATAAGGGTATTCACGTCACAAGTTGCACCCTTGCATAAAAGCAAAAGTGCAAAAATATAACAACAACCACACAGACAATTAGTTGTGCGTAAATAATTGTCGTTGTGGTTGTTGTTATGTTTTTGCACTTTTGCTTTTATGCAAGGGTGCAACTTCTGACGTGAATACCTTTTATGTAAAATTTAAAAAAAAAATAACTTGAAAAGTGCAAAACTGAACAAAATCACAAAATTTTCAATGAAGTTTGAACTTTTGTCCCCTGTAACTCTGTCAATTCTAAACCAATCTTCACTAGCAATCATGGTAATTAATCAAATGTTATCCTAATCAGCGATGCCGTTTTGGTTACTTTTAACCAAAATTGGTTACTTTTCTTTCTAATGTGTTTTCGTGTACTTTTTTCCATTTTGGTTACTTTTTTTCAACACAGAAATACCAATTGTGCCCGCTCCGCGTTTTTTAAATTATAAAATGTATATGATATTGCATCCAACACCAATATTGTTTTTAACTTCACCATACAAAGTGGCTATTAGACGACCATACTTGATATGTGAGAATGGTATGCCCTCATACCATCATACTCGTGTAATAACAATTCTGTCGTACTCAGCACAAACCTCATTTTAACTTTGCAGGCAAACGGTAACGATGACTTGGTTAAAGCTCGCATTTTTAAAAGGTTTTATTGGGAAATATAAAACTCTGCCAAAATAATGGAATATAAAAAGTGATATACCATAATAGAGTTTTAAAGCAAAGAGGTTATAAGAACCTTTGTAAAAATTAAAAATAATTGAGCCGGAAGATACAATTGAATTACATAGTAGTAAAAAATAATACATTGTCGTCCGCCAAAAACTCATTAATTAGCAAAGCAGCAACTAATTCACGCGCCATCATATATATATATAACGTTTACTTTTCAATGTTTGTAATGATATACTACGACATTCTGATAGTCTTATAGCAATTATTTCATACAAAGTATGACCGTCTTAAAAACCTGCAACTATAAGCTTAATCAAAATTACCTGATTTTTGGCAAAGGTTTTTAAGTTTAAAAATGCTTTGCTGAGCACTGCCGAAATCGAGTTAAGATGTCATTGCGTGTGGGCACGTATATATAAAATATCAACCGCATAATTTAGATCAATTTTGCACTTTGATACAGGAAGACTTAAGAAGTGTGTTAAGTGTTAGCTTTGTATATGAGGTGCGACGCCCACGAAAAATTATATAGCCTATTGTTCTTTCCAAACCATCGGTAACAAAGTGTCAAAATTTTATGAAAATCGGGACAGTGGTTTAGGGCCTACAAGGTTCAAACAAATATACATTTAATACAAAATAATTTTGGTTACATTTTTTCGCTTCTCGTTACTTTTGTTTTGGGTTACAAATGTTTTTGGCTCGTGGCAACGCTGATCCTAATACATTAACGGCCGTATTTATAACCAAAATTTAGCCACGGCTTATACATCACACACAACGATCTGCTAACTAGCAGACCGTTTTGGCTTAGCAGAAAGTTAGCATACAAAATGCATACTGCATTGAAAGTTAATAAATTGAATATTTTTAATATGCCAGTTATAAATAACAAAAATGGAAAATGGTTTTCCGCTTTTTAGCTGTTATTGGCAGGACTGTCAAATGTGGCGAATTCTTAATCCTTTTGTCGATGGAAATTTACGTTTCGCGATATGGCGATTATTTTGGCGAAATTGAAAACCGATTGGCGATATGTGAAATGCATTTGATGTAAATATTTTCTTATTTACCTATGTATTTCTAAAATATAATAACAAATTTTTTTCTTGCTTGTAAATTTTTTTCAAATTTATAATTCTTATATTACATATAACTGTTTCAAAATTGTTTTATTTGATATATTTTGTGAATCATTAAACAGTATTATGAGTATTATGAAGAATAACAACAAATTCGCCTTTGGTAACTTACATTCAATGGGGAAAAAGTATATGACTCACAGTCCAAATTTTTTTTACCAAATAATTATCTTAAAAAACATAAAATAAACATATAAACAGTAAAATTTAAAATTTCTTAAACTTACAGCCATTTCTTATAGCAAATTCCATAAATTTTGAAATTAAGAAATTCCTATGTGCGTTTTCAAATACATATGTATTTAAATACACTTCTGGAAATAACCAAAATTTAGAACATTAAACTTATTTTCAAGTTTTTAGAAACGCTAAAACGACATTTGTGTAATTTTCTGAAATCGATACCGCTTGATTTTATGCACTTCCTACTTTAACTATTCTAGTCTTACTAGTCTTAAAATCAAGAAAAATTACGCTCACTTAAAAAAAATAATTAAAAATCTCCATTGATTTAAACTTCATTTGTTTTCGATTTCAGAACATTGCATTATATAAAAATCACAAATGGCAATATTTTCTTAGCTTAAATCTTAAGAAAGTTATTTGGTTGCAATTTTGAAAACGATTTTTTGTTTTTGATATAGGTATTATAAAAAACTTCCATTCACTGGTAACAATTAATGAAAAAATCGTTAAATAATTGTATGAAGAAAAACATATTCGTACGTATTATTATTTTAGAAAAAAGTAACCAATATGAAAAAATATTCACATCTCCACATTGGAAAAAAATATAACCAATTTTTTTTAGAAATAACCAAAAACGGTAGCTCTGATTGGGAAAGAAACAAACTGCAAATAAGAATAACAAATTACAATCGTAATATCAGCAAAAAAAGAAATCAATATTACTTTAATAGTTCTTATGAATATGTCATTATGAATTGGGTCACAAAGCAAATAAAGAGTTTTAATAAAATTAACAAGAATTGGTTTATTTCTTAATATAATTTTTTTACGTTTGTATTGTGTTAACTAATACTAGCGAACCCCTTGCACACTTCGTAGTGCAAAAAAGAAAACAAGAAATCAAATTTTAAAGTTATGGAATTGTTGCGTTTTGATCAGATTCATAGTAATAAATTCGTTTTGATATGAACCCAATGGAAATATTGCCTTTTAAGATGAACTAGGTAATTTTTCATTTTAATTTATTTTTCATTTTAATAATATTGTAATTTCCCATTTTGTTTTGAAGTTAATAAGTTATATATATATAGAAAATAAAAAACACATATTATTAACTTTACTTTTCACAAATATTTTGAAATTGTTTATTGATAACATAATTTTGACATTTAATTAGTTTTATAATAATAACAATTGCTTTAGAGATTTTAATGTGTAGTATTTAATAAATATTAGACAAAAAAAAATAGCATTTTGTTATGTATTGTAGGAGGGCTCTAGGGGGAGTCTTAGGGGAATATGCGTTGAGGCTATGCTGGGTGCCGGGTCACTCCAACATAATCGGCAATGAGGTGGCTGATGAGTTGGAGAGACAGGGCTCGGAGATGGAGGATCCTGACCGTGTGGAGGCAGTTAGTCCTCCAATTGGCTTCCTCTTTGGAAGGATCACGGAATGGATTCTGGGTGCGACCATCCGGGCCTGTGGGGGCCGAATGGACTGCTTAGGAAGTCCGATTCGAAATTGCTGCTGGGCAAGAGTAGGGTCTGTGTTAGGAACTTGATAGTGGTTATTACGGGCCACTGTATGATAGGCAGGATGGCGGTGAGAATGGGATCCGACTTATCGGATGTGTGCGGGTTGTGTGAGGACCTGGAGACGGTTGAGCATATTATGTGCCACTGGCCCAGGCTCCAGAACAGCAGGCTGAGGTGGCTGGGCAGTAGATTCCTGGGCGAGTTAGGGGACGTCTCGGGGTGTGGACTCGAGGGTTTTATAGGATCCGTAATGGGGATGACCTGGCTGCGCGAGAGGAGACGGGGCGCTGTCCGCGCGTAGGGTGAATTTTGGTTTGGTCTTTACTTTATTTCTCTATCTATTTTCTGATTCTCGGGCTGTCATTCTCTTTTTCATCTACCTTTTATTTTTCACCTTTCTATTCTAATTAAGGCGTCGCAATGGACCATATTGGTCTCTGGGTGAAGGTGTGAAGGAAACTTCACACCAGCCTTTCTACCTACCTACCTACAAACTAACTTTTACGCATTACCAGATACTATAATGTATATACCGTAACTGAACTCACCTTTGCAACTCTATCCAATTCTTTTGCCCACTCTTCATTTAGTTGGTTCAGTTTGCAATCCATTTTTTGCAATATTTCTTTTGTTGTATTTCTAAAAAAAGAGAAAAAAAAGAAATTTTAAAATAAGTTAATTTAATAGCAAAGCAAGTTGTCATTCCAGTTTGTGCTTTGTCGTGGTGCGGACGTGTATTCTTAACTACGCATACGATTTTAATAATTAATTAATTACATTTGATTTTGGAATATAAATATTAAAGACCTGCACAGATATATCTGTTTTTACAAGTTTCTGTGTGTTTTCTAAAGTAGATGCGTATGGACCACAGAATACACAGAACTGTAAAAAGTGACGTGTGAAAAAGGACCAAATCAGTTGCGAGGGCAGCTTTCGAAGAAAGAGACAGAAAGCTTTTTTTGGTAGTGAAATGGCAAGGTGTAAAAACAGGCCGCAACAATCAACACAAATGGCGTGATCAAAACTAAAATAACAAAACACAAACCACGTTAAACTAATGCAATAGTTCAACAAACGTTGTTTTTTGTGCAAAAATATTTATTTAGTATTATTGTTTTGTGTTATAATGTTATTTACTTACTTAAATATTATTTACTCGTGTTGTGGTGAACTTAAAAGTTAATTTTTTACAACAGTTTTGTAAATAAATATTAACTAAATAAATTTGTGTACATTGTATTGCGGCATAGAATATGATGAAAAGAGAAATGCAAAAGGGAAGCTTTTTTTGAAAGAGACAAAAAAATGCAAAATCTTCCGTCTCGTGACAGTTCTGTGTATTCTGTGGTATGGACGAGTGGTCGTGTGTTTCTGATATAAGTTGATGTTGATATGTTTGGTAAAAGAGTGGATGTAAGTGCCCGCGAGAAAATAACAAACTTTTGCTGACAAACTTTTTTTTTTACTCAATTCAAAGAGAGCAAGTAAATCTCTGAGAAATTTTGCAGACATAATTGAGTGATTTTATTTTGCTTTGCAGACTGAAATTTGAAGTGCTACCAGATTAAATAAAACTACTCAGAGATGGAAAGTTGATTTTAAAAAGGAAAAATGATTATTTTTAATTATGAAAATATATGTAAAAAATGTTTTTAAGAATTTGTTGCCTAGTTACATAAAAAACTATTAAACTAGTTAAGGATTACTAACATTTTTATATTTTGATATTTTTTTAACTATTTTAATTTTGACAATTTATAAAACAATTTTTTAATTAATATTTGAGGAGCTCCATAACAAAATGCTATTTTTTTTTGTCTAATATTTATTAAATACTACACGTTAAAATCTCTAAAGCAATTGTTATTATTATAAAACTAATTAAATGTCAAAATTATGTTATCAATAAACAATTTCAAAATATTTGTGAAAAGTAAAGTTAATAATATGTGTTTTTTATTTTCTATATATATAAAACTTATTAACTTCAAAACAAAATGGGAAATTACAATATTATTAAAATGAAAAATAAATTAAAATGAAAAATTACCTAGTTCATCTTAAAAGGCAATATTTCCATTGGGTTCATATCAAAACGAATTTATTACTATGAATCTGATCAAAACGCAACAATTCCATAACTTTAAAATTTGATTTCTTGTTTTCTTTTTTGCAGTACGAAGTGTGCAAGGGGTTCGCTAGTATTAGTTAACACAATACAAACGTAAAAAAATTATATTAAGAAATAAACCAATTCTTGTTAATTTTATTAAAACTCTTTATTTGCTTTGTGACCCAATTCATAATGACATATTCATAAGAACTATTAAAGTAATATTGATTTCTTTTTTTGCTGATATTACGATTGTAATTTGTTATTCTTATTTGCAGTTTGTTTCTTTCCCAATCAGAGCTACCGTTTTTGGTTATTTCTAAAAAAAATTGGTTATATTTTTTCCAATGTGGAGATGTGAATATTTTTTCATATTGGTTACTTTTTTCTAAAATAATAATACGTACGAATATGTTTTTCTTCATACAATTATTTAACGATTTTTTCATTATTTGTTACCAGTGAATGGAAGTTTTTTATAATACCTATATCAAAAACAAAAAATCGTTTTCAAAATTGCAACCAAATAACTTTCTTAAGATTTAAGCTAAGAAAATATTGCCATTTGTGATTTTTATATAATGCAATGTTCTGAAATCGAAAACAAATGAAGTTTAAATCAATGGAGATTTTTAATTATTTTTTTTAAGTGAGCGTAATTTTTCTTGATTTTAAGACTAGTAAAACTAGACTAGTTAAAGTAGGAAGTGCACAAAATCAAGCGGTATCGATTTCAGAAAATTACACAAATGTCGTTTTAGCGTTTCTAAAAACTTGAAAATAAGTTTAATGTTCTAAATTTTGGTTATTTCCAGAAGTGTATTTAAATACATATGTATTTGAAAACGCACATATGAATTTTTTAATTTCAAAATTTATGGAATTTGCTATAAGAAATGGCTGTAAGTTTAAGAAATTTTAAATTTTACTGTTTATATGTTTATTTTATGTTTTTTAAGATAATTATTTGGTAAAAAAAATTTTGACTGTGAGTCATATACTTTTTCCCCATTGAATGTAAGTTACCAAAGGCGAATTTGTTGTTATTCTTCATAATACTTTTTAATGATTCACAAAACAAAATCAAATAAAACAATTTTGAAACAGTTATATGTAATATAAGAATTATAAATTTGAAAAAAATTTACAAGCAAGAAAAAAAGTTGTTATTATATTTTAGAAATACATAGGTAAATAAGAAAATATTTACATCAAATGCATTTCACATATCGCCAATCGGTTTTCAATTTCGCCAAAATAATCGCCATATCGCGAAACGTAAATTTCCATCGACAAAAGGATTAAGAATTCGCCACATTTGACAGTCCTGCCAATAACAGCTAAAAAGCGGAAAACCATTTTCCATTTTTGTTATTTATAACTGGCATATTAAAAATATTCAATTTATTAACTTTCAATGCAGTATGCATTTTGTATGCTAACTTTCTGCTAAGCCAAAACGGTCTGCTAGTTAGCAGATCGTTGTGTGTGATGTATAAGCCGTGGCTAAATTTTGGTTATAAATACGGCCGTTAATGTATTAGGATCAGCGTTGCCACGAGCCAAAAACATTTGTAACCCAAAACAAAAGTAACGAGAAGCGAAAAAATGTAACCAAAATTATTTTGTATTAAATGTATATTTGTTTGAACCTTGTAGGCCCTAAACCACTGTCCCGATTTTCATAAAATTTTGACACTTTGTTACCGATGGTTTGGAAAGAACAATAGGCTATATAATTTTTCGTGGGCGTCGCACCTCATATACAAAGCTAACACTTAACACACTTCTTAAGTCTTCCTGTATCAAAGTGCAAAATTGATCTAAATTATGCGGTTGATATTTTATATATACGTGCCCACACGCAATGACATCTTAACTCGATTTCGGCAGTGCTCAGCAAAGCATTTTTAAACTTAAAAACCTTTGCCAAAAATCAGGTAATTTTGATTAAGCTTATAGTTGCAGGTTTTTAAGACGGTCATACTTTGTATGAAATAATTGCTATAAGACTATCAGAATGTCGTAGTATATCATTACAAACATTGAAAAGTAAACGTTATATATATATATGATGGCGCGTGAATTAGTTGCTGCTTTGCTAATTAATGAGTTTTTGGCGGACGACAATGTATTATTTTTTACTACTATGTAATTCAATTGTATCTTCCGGCTCAATTATTTTTAATTTTTACAAAGGTTCTTATAACCTCTTTGCTTTAAAACTCTATTATGGTATATCACTTTTTATATTCCATTATTTTGGCAGAGTTTTATATTTCCCAATAAAACCTTTTAAAAATGCGAGCTTTAACCAAGTCATCGTTACCGTTTGCCTGCAAAGTTAAAATGAGGTTTGTGCTGAGTACGACAGAATTGTTATTACACGAGTATGATGGTATGAGGGCATACCATTCTCACATATCAAGTATGGTCGTCTAATAGCCACTTTGTATGGTGAAGTTAAAAACAATATTGGTGTTGGATGCAATATCATATACATTTTATAATTTAAAAAACGCGGAGCGGGCACAATTGGTATTTCTGTGTTGAAAAAAAGTAACCAAAATGGAAAAAAGTACACGAAAACACATTAGAAAGAAAAGTAACCAATTTTGGTTAAAAGTAACCAAAACGGCATCGCTGATTAGGATAACATTTGATTAATTACCATGATTGCTAGTGAAGATTGGTTTAGAATTGACAGAGTTACAGGGGACAAAAGTTCAAACTTCATTGAAAATTTTGTGATTTTGTTCAGTTTTGCACTTTTCAAGTTATTTTTTTTTTAAATTTTACATAAAAGGTATTCACGTCAGAAGTTGCACCCTTGCATAAAAGCAAAAGTGCAAAAACATAACAACAACCACAACGACAATTATTTACGCACAACTAATTGTCTGTGTGGTTGTTGTTATATTTTTGCACTTTTGCTTTTATGCAAGGGTGCAACTTGTGACGTGAATACCCTTATAAAGATTAGGTGTCAAAAGTGTTATTGTTAGTTCATATTAAATATATGTTGTATATGAAGATTCACTAAATAAAAATATGTAATAAATAAAAAAAAAAAATTACAATTTTGATGTGTAGTAATTTGCTTTCTGTTGATAAGTCTCAATCAATGATAAAGTTTTTTGGCCTAGAAAGAAACGAAATGGTTGTATATTAGTGTGTCCCAAATTTTTTTTTTTTTTTGGATTTTCATGGATGCTCAAGCATAATTTAAGAGCTAATAGGGTAAAGTATTTTTGAGATTATTTAGAATAAATTGATCTTTCAAACTGCTTTGTTGGATTGTTTCATTATCAAAAAGATTTTAAAAGTTATAAAGCGTTATTTACAAATTTATATATGTTAATTGAACTGTATTTTGAACAAAAAATTAAGAATTTACTTCAGAAATGGATTTTAAAATCGGTCGAAATTTATTACACCTGCTAAAAACGATAATTTTGAAAATGATCGTTTTTCATCACATACCTGATTAATTAAAAAATTAATTAAATCTGCACCATTAAACAAATTAATAGTATTAATTAAATATTTTTTGTTTTTTACAACATTTTCTGCAGTAATATTATTGATATTAGTAAACGTTTAATTTACTTAATTAAATTTTAATTAAAAAAGATTTTATTTCTTGAAAAAATAAGCAAAAATTTTTTCTGTGTATCAACTTTTTTATTTAATTTCAAAGTTATAAATTAATAAATTGTTTAAATAAATATGGTTTTTAAACATATATATATGGCTAATTTGGTTATTTTTTTTTTAAACTTATTTAGGAATCAAGGTTAAAGTTTGTCTTTTAAAATTTTAAGATACGCTGGCTTTTTGAAATCTCAGTTAAACTAGGTTTAGTTAATTTGTGCCGCCATTACCAAGTTTGTATACAAACTTTTGACGGAACAGCTTAGTTTTGCTGTTGGTCTTCAATTATATATGTAATAACAAAAAAATATAATTTCGCCGAAAAAATCAGAGTTTCAGAGTACGTTAAACTAACTTTAAACTTAATCCACGCCTCCCAAACGCGGTCTTAAGCACATAATTTTTTATATCATACATTACAGCTTCCAAATTATTTTATATCATACATTACAGCTTTCAAATTACAAACTCCTGTCCAACATTTTTAAGTTTTTTATGTTGTCGAAATTAATTTAACTGAAAACTGCGATATGCACGCAATTTTAAAGCCGTTTATTTACAAGAAGTCATCCCAAAGACATTTTATAGAGATATATCGTCGTTCTGAAGTTATATTGACGTACATTTATCATAAAAAACTATTTGGGGAAATTAAATCTTTACAAAAGCGGTTTTCACCATTTGTGTTAAGTGTACAACTCTGTTTTATTTCAAGAAGTCATCAAGAAAAACAATTTATAAAGACGAACGAAAAATTTGCTTACTAACAATGAAATCAGCTGTTTTATTGAAGGTAAGTTTAAAAACTCACTGGAAAGAGAACTTTAAAGGCAAGTTCGTTTCAATATTTAAAAGTATGAGTATATTGGTAAAAAAGTGTGAGTGTATTAAAACTTCGTGTAACCCTCAAGTAAAGTAATGCATCTGCCAAAAGAGAGAGATAGACTTTCGTCAACTGATTTATTCTGGTTGATTTAACACACGTGTTTACTACAAATTTTTGTGTAATTTTTCAATTACAGCTTAAGGCTAGTTTACACTATTATACTTTGTATTAATACATGTCAAAAACTGAAGTAATATGTAAAATTCTGATAGTGCGAATGCATGTGTGATGAAAATGACAAGTATTATAAAAAAAAGTTTGACACCCCATACGACTTCATCGTCTTTTGAAAAATGTCTAAACAATAATACTTTTTATTGGATCAGGGTTGCATTTTATTTAATGTGTGAAGGTTTATAATTTGTGTGATGGTGTGAACACAAACTGTTATGTTAAAAAATTACATTTTCTATTTGAATACGAATGACTTGTGTGATAGTGTAAACTAGCCTTTAGTAAATAACAGTTTAATACATTTTGTTTTTGTGGTATGGAAAATGTTAGTACGTTAAATATATAAATATCTTAAAGGGTGCTCTACTGCCATGAGTGAAAACCCCAAAAATAAAACTTGTGCAAGGGAATACGAATTTAAAACATCAACTTTGGCAAAACAGGAAACGGACTTATCTTAATTTTTATTCTCATTTATTTCTAACATGGGATTATCTTCTCCTTGCCCAGGGCGCGCAGTCGGGCTTGTGTGTAGTATTCATTGCAATACCTTGCGTTGGGGGTCTCGTCTAGGTCTACGGGTGTCAGGTTCAGTATATCATTTGCCAGGTCGTCCTCTAGTTGATGCGGCTCTTCCTGGGTGTGGCTAGTTTGCCCTTCTTTTGCTTGTCCACAGTCCACACCGTACCAGAACAATGGTGCGAGCGTTGGGTGGTCCCTGTTGAGCCGCGTGCAGCGTTTGTGGGGTTCTTCGCTCCCATAACGTCCAGTCTGGTTTGTCCAGCTCCATGTTCCCCGATTGGACCACTAGACATCTGTCCACCGTCTAAATCCGAGGTCGTGCCTCGAGCGGTAGCAAACACGGTGGTATGTGGCGGTGCATGGCCGTACGCCGCAGATGCTGCGTAATTTTGCCAGGCGTTTCTGGTCTGGTAGCTTTCCTTGCCATGGTTATACTAATTTCTGGTATACCTATTACGAATATTTTCATGATCGGTTACGATGAGGCTGCTTTTTATTCTGGTTTTAAATATTATCAGTGGCTCGTGTCTGGCTACACGCGGACGACCGGTTTCAGTGGGATTCGTGGTGCCGGGGAAGATGCATTAAGTCTAGGTCGTTATTAACTACGGGAGGTGATCGAAAGTGCTGGTGATATCGCGCCTTTCTTCTTTTTTAATTGGTTTTCCCGCTCGTGGTAGATTTTGAGGTTCTGTAGGTGGAACTGGTAGGTTATTCATGAGGCGGTTAGTACGGTGTAAATATTCGGGGAGGTAATTTTAGTGCCCTCGTACGGCCCAGAGTACTTTGAGCCAAGCTTTTTAGCAAAATAGTCTAGCCCGAGGACAACCGATGTTCCTTCTTTAGCACTCGGTCACTGATTTTGTGCTGCCACCCGAGCCTCCGGAGGTTAAAGTACCCCTATTGTAACTCAGAGGCCTTTGCAATCTCTCGCAATTCGAGTGTACCTGGTACCGTGATCACTCGTTCCCCGTTTCGGCTGGACTAGCGGTCGTGCTTTCATGCACAGTGGGATTGAGGGCAAAGGCGATCTCGGCCAAGAACCTGTCCCAGTGCCGGTGATTGCCCTCAGTATTTTCGGCTGAGTACGGTGACCATATTTTTCAAACGAAAAAAAGGACATTTCGAAATGTAGTAAAAATGATAAATAGTATCAAGGTTATTGGATAGGTAATAAGATAACTAAAAAAAAAATGATACAGTAATCTTGACTTAGCTGCACAATCTCCTTTGCACGATTTTTTGTGCAGGTAAATCAAAAATTCAGCTATCTTAAATGCATTTACCTGCCTTAATGTCCATGTACACAATTGTGGTAACCTGCACAAAAGTGCAGCTAAAGTAAAGTGTTTGATTTTAAAGTGGAATGAAAAATCTTTTTATTAATAAATACAGTTATTCCCGCTTAATTAATTGAGTTTCTAAAATTGCACGACTCTTAACGCAATTAAACGGGAACTCAATGAATCGCCGACGCAATTAAAACGAAAATCGCTTAATTGAGCAAGATGTGCAATAAAGCGAAACACCCATGTGTAGATAGAAAAAAAAACGCATTTCTTTATTTATTAAGTTAAAAAATGTTTTAGTTTTTTAAAACAAAATAAAAATCAGGTTCGTCCATCGTGGAGCAAAAACGGAAACAATTAACCGAAACATTTGCTTTGTTTTTCGCAATTTTGCGAAATAATTAAGCGGGTGACGCAATTCAACGGAACTCAAACGGGGTTTTTTTTACATTGGCAGTTATACTGAATGATTTTGTTCCATGATTTTGAGTGCAATAAAACGGGAAACTCAACTAAGCGGGGCTCTTAATTAACCAAAAACAACGTACATAAATTTATATTTTATTAAAATTTTATTTTAAATAATAGATAATTTTATACACGTATGTATGTATATTTAATATAAAAGGAACATTAACAAAATCAATGAGAATTCACAAAGACCATAAAAATTTATGAAAAAAAAACAAAATAATCGCGATTTATATTTTTATAAACAGCTTAAATTGGATATTTATGTGAAAAAGTGGCCACCATATTTTTTCATGTGTGCAGCTAACTTTGATGTTTTGTATGAAAATATTTTAAAGCTGCCCAAAAATATGCAGGTATACAAAACGCACGTAAACAAAGATTTTGAAGAATAATTCCAGAAAATATGTATTTTGGGCATTTAAGTCAAAGTGCAGCTAACTTAAATTTTTTGTATGAAAAAAATTTTAAAATGCCAAAAATTTTGTGCATTTATCTTAAATGTGCAGGTACAGAAAGTGCACTTAAAAAAGGAATTTGCATGGAAATAAAAAGAATAATTCCAAAAATTATAAATTTTGTGCATTTAAGTCAAAAAAGCACGTAAACAAAAGGCAGTTAAGTCAAAACTACTGTATTAGCAAGAAGACACACACCTATTTTTTATTTTTTTTTTTTAAATTAATAAAATATACCTAGAAATTCATATAAAAAAAGTCATGTAAAAGTCTTTAAAACAAACAAAATTTAATAATTCAAAATAATATATATGTCTCTGTGGAAGTAATTTTTTTAACATGACTGTTTTTACATAAAACTAATTTAAATTCTGCACAGTCCATTTGAAATTTGCACTTTGTTATTAAAAGTGATTCTTAAGTAACCATTTTTTAATTGGGACTTTTCGATAACACAAAAATTGTTGGTAATTTTAAGTAATCTTTTTGTTGGCGCACTAAAGGACGTCAGATACAAACAAAATGCTACAAGCTTCATTATATTTTTACCTCCAATTTTTTTATACCCTCCACCACAATAAGTTGTGAAGAGGGTATACTAAGTTTGTCATTCCGTGTGAAACTTTTTTATTATTCACCTCAGACCGCAAAAAGTAATGTGCACACACAATCACAGCTGCCAGATCAAATGTAATTTTCAATTTAAATTTTTATTTCAATATTAAATTTTTTGCCTATATTTTTCATAAAATAGCGATATGATACCTTATTTTTTTTTTTTTTTTGTTTTTATGAGGCACTTAAAAATAATATTTTGTATTAAAAATAAACATTGTTGACCAAAAATCGAATGCTGTTATCCAAAATATGCACTTAAGCAAAATGCACGTACAGCAATTTTTTTCTAACAAAATTTAACAATCATACATAATGCTTTGTATTTTGTGCAGATAGGCAAAAAATGCAGTTAAGTGAAATGCAGCTAAACGAAAAATACTGTATATATGTTTAAAAACCATATTTATTTAAACAATTTATTAATTTATAACTTTGAAATTAAATAAAAAAGTTGATACACAGAAAAAATTTTTGCTTATTTTTTCAAGAAATAAAATCTTTTTTAATTAAAATTTAATTAAGTAAATTAAACGTTTACTAATATCAATAATATTACTGCAGAAAATGTTGTAAAAAACAAAAAATATTTAATTAATACTATTAATTTGTTTAATGGTGCAGATTTAATTAATTTTTTAATTAATCAGGTATGTGATGAAAAACGATCATTTTCAAAATTATCGTTTTTAGCAGGTGTAATAAATTTCGACCGATTTTAAAATCCATTTCTGAAGTAAATTCTTAATTTTTTGTTCAAAATACAGTTCAATTAACATATATAAATTTGTAAATAACGCTTTATCAACAACAATCCAACAAAGCAGTTTGAAAGATCAATTTATTCTAAATAATCTCAAAAATACTTTACCCTATTAGCTCTTAAATTATGCTTGAGCATCCATGAAAATCCAAAAAAAAAAAAATTTGGGACACACTAATATACAACCATTTCGTTTCTTTCTAGGCCAAAAAACTTTATCATTGATTGAGACTTATCAACAGAAAGCAAATTACTACACATCAAAATTGTAATTTTTTTTTTTTATTTATTACATATTTTTATTTAGTGAATCTTCATATACAACATATATTTAATATGAACTAACAATAACACTTTTGACACCTAATCTTTATAAGGGTATTCACGTCACAAGTTGCACCCTTGCATAAAAGCAAAAGTGCAAAAATATAACAACAACCACACAGACAATTAGTTGTGCGTAAATAATTGTCGTTGTGGTTGTTGTTATGTTTTTGCACTTTTGCTTTTATGCAAGGGTGCAACTTCTGACGTGAATACCTTTTATGTAAAATTTAAAAAAAAAATAACTTGAAAAGTGCAAAACTGAACAAAATCACAAAATTTTCAATGAAGTTTGAACTTTTGTCCCCTGTAACTCTGTCAATTCTAAACCAATCTTCACTAGCAATCACGGTAATTAATCAAATGTTATCCTAATCAGCGATGCCGTTTTGGTTACTTTTAACCAAAATTGGTTACTTTTCTTTCTAATGTGTTTTCGTGTACTTTTTTCCATTTTGGTTACTTTTTTTCAACACAGAAATACCAATTGTGCCCGCTCCGCGTTTTTTAAATTATAAAATGTATATGATATTGCATCCAACACCAATATTGTTTTTAACTTCACCATACAAAGTGGCTATTAGACGACCATACTTGATATGTGAGAATGGTATGCCCTCATACCATCATACTCGTGTAATAACAATTCTGTCGTACTCAGCACAAACCTCATTTTAACTTTGCAGGCAAACGGTAACGATGACTTGGTTAAAGCTCGCATTTTTAAAAGGTTTTATTGGGAAATATAAAACTCTGCCAAAATAATGGAATATAAAAAGTGATATACCATAATAGAGTTTTAAAGCAAAGAGGTTATAAGAACCTTTGTAAAAATTAAAAATAATTGAGCCGGAAGATACAATTGAATTACATAGAAGTAAAAAATAATGCATTGTCGTCCGCCAAAAACTCATTAATTAGCAAAGCAGCAACTAATTCACGCGCCATCATATATATATAACGTTTACTTTTCAATGTTTGTAATGATATACAGTAGTTTTCGGTTAATTGAGCCCCGCTTAATTGAGTTTCCCGTTTTATTGCACTAAAAACCATGGAACGAAATCATTCAGTATAACAGTCTATGTAAAAATACCCGTTTAGTTGAGTTCCGTTTAATTGCGTCACCCGCTTAATTATTTCGCAAAATAAGACCACATTGCGAAAAACAAAAGCAAATGTTTCGGTTAATTGTTTCCCTCTACTTAATGTGTTTTTGCTCCACAAAAATCAAGAAAGTCATGTTTCATGTTTCAGTTTTATATATAAATGTTATATAAAATAAATAAAGAAATGAGTTACATTTTCTATCTACACATGGTTGCTTCGCTTTATTGCACATCTTGCTCAATTAAGCGATTTTCGTTTTAATTGCGTCGGCGACTCAATTAACCGAGTACTGCTTAATTGAGTTCCCGTTTAATTGCGTCAAAAGTCGTGCATTTTTAGAAACTCAATTAAGCGGAAATAATGTACTACGACATTCTGATAGTCTTATAGCAATTATTTCATACAAAGTTTGACCGTCTTAAAAACCTGCAACTATAAGCTTAATCAAAATTACCTGATTTTTGGCAAAGGTTTTTAAGTTTAAAAATGCTTTGCTGAGCACTGCCGAAATCGAGTTAAGATGTCATTGCGTGTGGGCACGTATATATAAAATATCAAACGCATAATTTAGATCAATTTTGCACTTTGATACAGGAAGACTTAAGAAGTGTGTTAAGTGTTAACTTTGTATATGAGGTGCGACGCCCACGAAAAATTATATAGCCTATTGTTCTTTCCAAACCATCGGTAACAAAGTGTCAAAATTTTATGAAAATCGGGACAGTGGTTTAGGGCCTACAAGGTTCAAACAAATATACATTTAATACAAAATAATTTTGGTTACATTTTTTCGCTTCTCGTTACTTTTGTTTTGGGTTACAAATGTTTTTGGCTCGTGGCAACGCTGATCCTAATACATTAACGGCCGTATTTATAACCAAAATTTAGCCACGGCTTATACATCACACACAACGATCTGCTAACTAGCAGACCGTTTTGGCTTAGCAGAAAGTTAGCATACAAAATGCATACTGCATTGAAAGTTAATAAATTGAATATTTTTAATATGCCAGTTATAAATAACAAAAATGGAAAATGGTTTTCCGCTTTTTAGCTGTTATTGGCAGGACTGTCAAATGTGGCGAATTCTTAATCCTTTTGTCGATGGAAATTTACGTTTCGCGATATGGCGATTATTTTGGCGAAATTGAAAACCGATTGGCGATATGTGAAATGCATTTGATGTAAATATTTTCTTATTTACCTATGTATTTCTAAAATATAATAACAAATTTTTTTCTTGCTTGTAAATTTTTTTCAAATTTATAATTCTTATATTACATATAACTGTTTCAAAATTGTTTTATTTGATATATTTTGTGAATCATTAAAAAGTATTATGAAGAATAACAACAAATTCGCCTTTGGTAACTTACATTCAATGGGGAAAAAGTATATGACTCACAGTCAAAATTTTTTTTACCAAATAATTATCTTAAAAAACATAAAATAAACATATAAACAGTTAAATTTAAAATTTCTTAAACTTACAGCCATTTCTTATAGCAAATTTTGAAATTAAAAAATTCCTATGTGCGTTTTCAAATACATATGTATTTAAATACACTTCTGGAAATAACCAAAATTTAGAACATTAAACTTATTTTCAAGTTTTTAGAAACGCTAAAACGACATTTGTGTAATTTTCTGAAATCGATACCGCTTGATTTTATGCACTTCCTACTTTAACTATTCTAGTCTTACTAGTCTTAAAATCAAGAAAAATTACGCTCACTTAAAAAAAATAATTAAAAATCTCCATTGATTTAAACTTCATTTGTTTTCGATTTCAGAACATTGCATTATATAAAAATCACAAATGGCAATATTTTCTTAGCTTAAATCTTAAGAAAGTTATTTGGTTGCAATTTTGAAAACGATTTTTTGTTTTTGATATAGGTATTATAAAAAACTTCCATTCACTGGTAACAATTAATGAAAAAATCGTTAAATAATTGTATGAAGAAAAACATATTCGTACGTATTATTATTTTAGAAAAAAGTAACCAATATGAAAAAATATTCACATCTCCACATTGGAAAAAAATATAACCAATTTTTTTTAGAAATAACCAAAAACGGTAGCTCTGATTGGGAAAGAAACAAACTGCAAATAAGAATAACAAATTACAATCGTAATATCAGCAAAAAAAGAAATCAATATTACTTTAATAGTTCTTATGAATATGTCATTATGAATTGGGTCACAAAGCAAATAAAGAGTTTTAATAAAATTAACAAGAATTGGTTTATTTCTTAATATAATTTTTTTACGTTTGTATTGTGTTAACTAATACTAGCGAACCCCTTGCACACTTCGTAGTGCAAAAAAGAAAACAAGAAATCAAATTTTAAAGTTATGGAATTGTTGCGTTTTGATCAGATTCATAGTAATAAATTCGTTTTGATATGAACCCAATGGAAATATTGCCTTTTAAGATGAACTAGGTAATTTTTCATTTTAATTTATTTTTCATTTTAATAATATTGTAATTTCCCATTTTGTTTTGAAGTTAATAAGTTATATATATATAGAAAATAAAAAACACATATTATTAACTTTACTTTTCACAAATATTTTGAAATTGTTTATTGATAACATAATTTTGACATTTAATTAGTTTTATAATAATAACAATTGCTTTAGAGATTTTAATGTGTAGTATTTAATAAATATTAGACAAAAAAAAATAGCATTTTGTTATGTATTGTAGGAGGGCTCTAGGGGGAGTCTTAGGGGAATATGCGTTGAGGCTATGCTGGGTGCCGGGTCACTCCAACATAATCGGCAATGAGGTGGCTGATGAGTTGGAGAGACAGGGCTCGGAGATGGAGGATCCTGACCGTGTGGAGGCAGTTAGTCCTCCAATTGGCTTCCTCTTTGGAAGGATCACGGAATGGATTCTGGGTGCGACCATCCGGGCCTGTGGGGGCCGAATGGACTGCTTAGGAAGTCCGATTCGAAATTGCTGCTGGGCAAGAGTAGGGTCTGTGTTAGGAACTTGATAGTGGTTATTACGGGCCACTGTATGATAGGCAGGATGGCGGTGAGAATGGGATCCGACTTATCGGATGTGTGCGGGTTGTGTGAGGACCTGGAGACGGTTGAGCATATTATGTGCCACTGGCCCAGGCTCCAGAACAGCAGGCTGAGGTGGCTGGGCAGTAGATTCCTGGGCGAGTTAGGGGACGTCTCGGGGTGTGGACTCGAGGGTTTTATAGGATCCGTAATGGGGATGACCTGGCTGCGCGAGAGGAGACGGGGCGCTGTCCGCGCGTAGGGTGAATTTTGGTTTGGTCTTTACTTTATTTCTCTATCTATTTTCTGATTCTCGGGCTGTCATTCTCTTTTTCATCTACCTTTTATTTTTCACCTTTCTATTCTAATTAAGGCGTCGCAATGGACCATATTGGTCTCTGGGTGAAGGTGTGAAGGAAACTTCACACCAGCCTTTCTACCTACCTACCTACAAACTAACTTTTACGCATTACCAGATACTATAATGTATATACCGTAACTGAACTCACCTTTGCAACTCTATCCAATTCTTTTGCCCACTCTTCATTTAGTTGGTTCAGTTTGCAATCCATTTTTTGCAATATTTCTTTTGTTGTATTTCTAAAAAAAGAGAAAAAAAAGAAATTTTAAAATAAGTTAATTTAATAGCAAAGCAAGTTGTCATTCCAGTTTGTGCTTTGTCGTGGTGCGGACGTGTATTCTTAACTACGCATACGATTTTAATAATTAATTAATTACATTTGATTTTGGAATATAAATATTAAAGACCTGCACAGATATATCTGTTTTTACAAGTTTCTGTGTGTTTTCTAAAGTAGATGCGTATGGACCACAGAATACACAGAACTGTAAAAAGTGACGTGTGAAAAAGGACCAAATCAGTTGCGAGGGCAGCTTTCGAAGAAAGAGACAGAAAGCTTTTTTTGGTAGTGAAATGGCAAGGTGTAAAAACAGGCCGCAACAATCAACACAAATGGCGTGATCAAAACTAAAATAACAAAACACAAACCACGTTAAACTAATGCAATAGTTCAACAAACGTTGTTTTTTGTGCAAAAATATTTATTTAGTATTATTGTTTTGTGTTATAATGTTATTTACTTACTTAAATATTATTTACTCGTGTTGTGGTGAACTTAAAAGTTAATTTTTTACAACAGTTTTGTAAATAAATATTAACTAAATAAATTTGTGTACATTGTATTGCGGCATAGAATATGATGAAAAGAGAAATGCAAAAGGGAAGCTTTTTTTGAAAGAGACAAAAAAATGCAAAATCTTCCGTCTCGTGACAGTTCTGTGTATTCTGTGGTATGGACGAGTGGTCGTGTGTTTCTGATATAAGTTGATGTTGATATGTTTGGTAAAAGAGTGGATGTAAGTGCCCGCGAGAAAATAACAAACTTTTGCTGACAAACTTTTTTTTTTACTCAATTCAAAGAGAGCAAGTAAATCTCTGAGAAATTTTGCAGACATAATTGAGTGATTTTATTTTGCTTTGCAGACTGAAATTTGAAGTGCTACCAGATTAAATAAAACTACTCAGAGATGGAAAGTTGATTTTAAAAAGGAAAAATGATTATTTTTAATTATGAAAATATATGTAAAAAATGTTTTTAAGAATTTGTTGCCTAGTTACATAAAAAACTATTAAACTAGTTAAGGATTACTAACATTTTTATATTTTGATATTTTTTTAACTATTTTAATTTTGACAATTTATAAAACAATTTTTTAATTAATATTTGAGGAGCTCCATAACAAAATGCTATTTTTTTTTGTCTAATATTTATTAAATACTACACGTTAAAATCTCTAAAGCAATTGTTATTATTATAAAACTAATTAAATGTCAAAATTATGTTATCAATAAACAATTTCAAAATATTTGTGAAAAGTAAAGTTAATAATATGTGTTTTTTATTTTCTATATATATAAAACTTATTAACTTCAAAACAAAATGGGAAATTACAATATTATTAAAATGAAAAATAAATTAAAATGAAAAATTACCTAGTTCATCTTAAAAGGCAATATTTCCATTGGGTTCATATCAAAACGAATTTATTACTATGAATCTGATCAAAACGCAACAATTCCATAACTTTAAAATTTGATTTCTTGTTTTCTTTTTTGCAGTACGAAGTGTGCAAGGGGTTCGCTAGTATTAGTTAACACAATACAAACGTAAAAAAATTATATTAAGAAATAAACCAATTCTTGTTAATTTTATTAAAACTCTTTATTTGCTTTGTGACCCAATTCATAATGACATATTCATAAGAACTATTAAAGTAATATTGATTTCTTTTTTTGCTGATATTACGATTGTAATTTGTTATTCTTATTTGCAGTTTGTTTCTTTCCCAATCAGAGCTACCGTTTTTGGTTATTTCTAAAAAAAATTGGTTATATTTTTTCCAATGTGGAGATGTGAATATTTTTTCATATTGGTTACTTTTTTCTAAAATAATAATACGTACGAATATGTTTTTCTTCATACAATTATTTAACGATTTTTTCATTATTTGTTACCAGTGAATGGAAGTTTTTTATAATACCTATATCAAAAACAAAAAATCGTTTTCAAAATTGCAACCAAATAACTTTCTTAAGATTTAAGCTAAGAAAATATTGCCATTTGTGATTTTTATATAATGCAATGTTCTGAAATCGAAAACAAATGAAGTTTAAATCAATGGAGATTTTTAATTATTTTTTTTAAGTGAGCGTAATTTTTCTTGATTTTAAGACTAGTAAAACTAGACTAGTTAAAGTAGGAAGTGCACAAAATCAAGCGGTATCGATTTCAGAAAATTACACAAATGTCGTTTTAGCGTTTCTAAAAACTTGAAAATAAGTTTAATGTTCTAAATTTTGGTTATTTCCAGAAGTGTATTTAAATACATATGTATTTGAAAACGCACATATGAATTTTTTAATTTCAAAATTTATGGAATTTGCTATAAGAAATGGCTGTAAGTTTAAGAAATTTTAAATTTTACTGTTTATATGTTTATTTTATGTTTTTTAAGATAATTATTTGGTAAAAAAAATTTTGACTGTGAGTCATATACTTTTTCCCCATTGAATGTAAGTTACCAAAGGCGAATTTGTTGTTATTCTTCATAATACTTTTTAATGATTCACAAAACAAAATCAAATAAAACAATTTTGAAACAGTTATATGTAATATAAGAATTATAAATTTGAAAAAAATTTACAAGCAAGAAAAAAAGTTGTTATTATATTTTAGAAATACATAGGTAAATAAGAAAATATTTACATCAAATGCATTTCACATATCGCCAATCGGTTTTCAATTTCGCCAAAATAATCGCCATATCGCGAAACGTAAATTTCCATCGACAAAAGGATTAAGAATTCGCCACATTTGACAGTCCTGCCAATAACAGCTAAAAAGCGGAAAACCATTTTCCATTTTTGTTATTTATAACTGGCATATTAAAAATATTCAATTTATTAACTTTCAATGCAGTATGCATTTTGTATGCTAACTTTCTGCTAAGCCAAAACGGTCTGCTAGTTAGCAGATCGTTGTGTGTGATGTATAAGCCGTGGCTAAATTTTGGTTATAAATACGGCCGTTAATGTATTAGGATCAGCGTTGCCACGAGCCAAAAACATTTGTAACCCAAAACAAAAGTAACGAGAAGCGAAAAAATGTAACCAAAATTATTTTGTATTAAATGTATATTTGTTTGAACCTTGTAGGCCCTAAACCACTGTCCCGATTTTCATAAAATTTTGACACTTTGTTACCGATGGTTTGGAAAGAACAATAGGCTATATAATTTTTCGTGGGCGTCGCACCTCATATACAAAGCTAACACTTAACACACTTCTTAAGTCTTCCTGTATCAAAGTGCAAAATTGATCTAAATTATGCGGTTGATATTTTATATATACGTGCCCACACGCAATGACATCTTAACTCGATTTCGGCAGTGCTCAGCAAAGCATTTTTAAACTTAAAAACCTTTGCCAAAAATCAGGTAATTTTGATTAAGCTTATAGTTGCAGGTTTTTAAGACGGTCATACTTTGTATGAAATAATTGCTATAAGACTATCAGAATGTCGTAGTATATCATTACAAACATTGAAAAGTAAACGTTATATATATATATGATGGCGCGTGAATTAGTTGCTGCTTTGCTAATTAATGAGTTTTTGGCGGACGACAATGTATTATTTTTTACTACTATGTAATTCAATTGTATCTTCCGGCTCAATTATTTTTAATTTTTACAAAGGTTCTTATAACCTCTTTGCTTTAAAACTCTATTATGGTATATCACTTTTTATATTCCATTATTTTGGCAGAGTTTTATATTTCCCAATAAAACCTTTTAAAAATGCGAGCTTTAACCAAGTCATCGTTACCGTTTGCCTGCAAAGTTAAAATGAGGTTTGTGCTGAGTACGACAGAATTGTTATTACACGAGTATGATGGTATGAGGGCATACCATTCTCACATATCAAGTATGGTCGTCTAATAGCCACTTTGTATGGTGAAGTTAAAAACAATATTGGTGTTGGATGCAATATCATATACATTTTATAATTTAAAAAACGCGGAGCGGGCACAATTGGTATTTCTGTGTTGAAAAAAAGTAACCAAAATGGAAAAAAGTACACGAAAACACATTAGAAAGAAAAGTAACCAATTTTGGTTAAAAGTAACCAAAACGGCATCGCTGATTAGGATAACATTTGATTAATTACCATGATTGCTAGTGAAGATTGGTTTAGAATTGACAGAGTTACAGGGGACAAAAGTTCAAACTTCATTGAAAATTTTGTGATTTTGTTCAGTTTTGCACTTTTCAAGTTATTTTTTTTTTAAATTTTACATAAAAGGTATTCACGTCAGAAGTTGCACCCTTGCATAAAAGCAAAAGTGCAAAAACATAACAACAACCACAACGACAATTATTTACGCACAACTAATTGTCTGTGTGGTTGTTGTTATATTTTTGCACTTTTGCTTTTATGCAAGGGTGCAACTTGTGACGTGAATACCCTTATAAAGATTAGGTGTCAAAAGTGTTATTGTTAGTTCATATTAAATATATGTTGTATATGAAGATTCACTAAATAAAAATATGTAATAAATAAAAAAAAAAAATTACAATTTTGATGTGTAGTAATTTGCTTTCTGTTGATAAGTCTCAATCAATGATAAAGTTTTTTGGCCTAGAAAGAAACGAAATGGTTGTATATTAGTGTGTCCCAAATTTTTTTTTTTTTTGGATTTTCATGGATGCTCAAGCATAATTTAAGAGCTAATAGGGTAAAGTATTTTTGAGATTATTTAGAATAAATTGATCTTTCAAACTGCTTTGTTGGATTGTTGTTGATAAAGCGTTATTTACAAATTTATATATGTTAATTGAACTGTATTTTGAACAAAAAATTAAGAATTTACTTCAGAAATGGATTTTAAAATCGGTCGAAATTTATTACACCTGCTAAAAACGATAATTTTGAAAATGATCGTTTTTCATCACATACCTGATTAATTAAAAAATTAATTAAATCTGCACCATTAAACAAATTAATAGTATTAATTAAATATTTTTTGTTTTTTACAACATTTTCTGCAGTAATATTATTGATATTAGTAAACGTTTAATTTACTTAATTAAATTTTAATTAAAAAAGATTTTATTTCTTGAAAAAATAAGCAAAAATTTTTTCTGTGTATCAACTTTTTTATTTAATTTCAAAGTTATAAATTAATAAATTGTTTAAATAAATATGGTTTTTAAACATATATACAGTATTTTTCGTTTAGCTGCATTTCACTTAACTGCATTTTTTGCCTATCTGCACAAAATACAAAGCATTATGTATGATTGTTAAATTTTGTTAGAAAAAAATTGCTGTACGTGCATTTTGCTTAAGTGCATATTTTGGATAACAGCATTCGATTTTTGGTCAACAATGTTTATTTTTAATACAAAATATTATTTTTAAGTGCCTCATAAAAACAAAAAAAAAAAAAAAAATAAGGTATCATATCGCTATTTTATGAAAAATATAGGCAAAAAATTTAATATTGAAATAAAAATTTAAATTGAAAATTACATTTGATCTGGCAGCTGTGATTGTGTGTGCACATTACTTTTTGCGGTCTGAGGTGAATAATAAAAAAGTTTCACACGGAATGACAAACTTAGTATACCCTCTTCACAACTTATTGTGGTGGAGGGTATAAAAAAATTGGAGGTAAAAATATAATGAAGCTTGTAGCATTTTGTTTGTATCTGACGTCCTTTAGTGCGCCAACAAAAAGATTACTTAAAATTACCAACAATTTTTGTGTTATCGAAAAGTCCCAATTAAAAAATGGTTACTTAAGAATCACTTTTAATAACAAAGTGCAAATTTCAAATGGACTGTGCAGAATTTAAATTAGTTTTATGTAAAAACAGTCATGTTAAAAAAATTACTTCCACAGAGACATATATATTATTTTGAATTATTAAATTTTGTTTGTTTTAAAGACTTTTACATGACTTTTTTTATATGAATTTCTAGGTATATTTTATTAATTTAAAAAAAAAAAATAAAAAATAGGTGTGTGTCTTCTTGCTAATACAGTAGTTTTGACTTAACTGCCTTTTGTTTACGTGCTTTTTTGACTTAAATGCACAAAATTTATAATTTTTGGAATTATTCTTTTTATTTCCATGCAAATTCCTTTTTTAAGTGCACTTTCTGTACCTGCACATTTAAGATAAATGCACAAAATTTTTGGCATTTTAAAATTTTTTTCATACAAAAAATTTAAGTTAGCTGCACTTTGACTTAAATGCCCAAAATACATATTTTCTGGAATTATTCTTCAAAATCTTTGTTTACGTGCGTTTTGTATACCTGCATATTTTTGGGCAGCTTTAAAATATTTTCATACAAAACATCAAAGTTAGCTGCACACATGAAAAAATATGGTGGCCACTTTTTCACATAAATATCCAATTTAAGCTGTTTATAAAAATATAAATCGCGATTATTTTGTTTTTTTTTCATAAATTTTTATGGTCTTTGTGAATTCTCATTGATTTTGTTAATGTTCCTTTTATATTAAATATACATACATACGTGTATAAAATTATCTATTATTTAAAATAAAATTTTAATAAAATATAAATTTATGTACGTTGTTTTTGGTTAATTAAGAGCCCCGCTTAGTTGAGTTTCCCGTTTTATTGCACTCAAAATCATGGAACAAAATCATTCAGTATAACTGCCAATGTAAAAAAAACCCCGTTTGAGTTCCGTTGAATTGCGTCACCCGCTTAATTATTTCGCAAAATTGCGAAAAACAAAGCAAATGTTTCGGTTAATTGTTTCCGTTTTTGCTCCACGATGGACGAACCTGATTTTTATTTTGTTTTAAAAAACTAAAACATTTTTTAACTTAATAAATAAAGAAATGCGTTTTTTTTTCTATCTACACATGGGTGTTTCGCTTTATTGCACATCTTGCTCAATTAAGCGATTTTCGTTTTAATTGCGTCGGCGATTCATTGAGTTCCCGTTTAATTGCGTTAAGAGTCGTGCAATTTTAGAAACTCAATTAATTAAGCGGGAATAACTGTATTTATTAATAAAAAGATTTTTCATTCCACTTTAAAATCAAACACTTTACTTTAGCTGCACTTTTGTGCAGGTTACCACAATTGTGTACATGGACATTAAGGCAGGTAAATGCATTTAAGATAGCTGAATTTTTGATTTACCTGCACAAAAAATCGTGCAAAGGAGATTGTGCAGCTAAGTCAAGATTACTGTATCATATTTTTTTTAGTTATCTTATTACCTATCCAATAACCTTGATACTATTTATCATTTTTACTACATTTCGAAATGTCCTTTTTTTCGTTTGAAAAATATGGTCACCGTACTCAGCCGAAAATACTGAGGGCAATCACCGGCACTGGGACAGGTTCTTGGCCGAGATCGCCTTTGCCCTCAATCCCACTGTGCATGAAAGCACGACCGCTAGTCCAGCCGAAACGGGGAACGAGTGATCACGGTACCAGGTACACTCGAATTGCGAGAGATTGCAAAGGCCTCTGAGTTACAATAGGGGTACTTTAACCTCCGGAGGCTCGGGTGGCAGCACAAAATCAGTGACCGAGTGCTAAAGAAGGAACATCGGTTGTCCTCGGGCTAGACTATTTTGCTAAAAAGCTTGGCTCAAAGTACTCTGGGCCGTACGAGGGCACTAAAATTACCTCCCCGAATATTTACACCGTACTAACCGCCTCATGAATAACCTACCAGTTCCACCTACAGAACCTCAAAATCTACCACGAGCGGGAAAACCAATTAAAAAAGAAGAAAGGCGCGATATCACCAGCACTTTCGATCACCTCCCGTAGTTAATAACGACCTAGACTTAATGCATCTTCCCCGGCACCACGAATCCCACTGAAACCGGTCGTCCGCGTGTAGCCAGACACGAGCCACTGATAATATTTAAAACCAGAATAAAAAGCAGCCTCATCGTAACCGATCATGAAAATATTCGTAATAGGTATACCAGAAATTAGTATAACCATGGCAAGGAAAGCTACCAGACCAGAAACGCCTGGCAAAATTACGCAGCATCTGCGGCGTACGGCCATGCACCGCCACATACCACCGTGTTTGCTACCGCTCGAGGCACGACCTCGGATTTAGACGGTGGACAGATGTCTAGTGGTCCAATCGGGGAACATGGAGCTGGACAAACCAGACTGGACGTTATGGGAGCGAAGAACCCCACAAACGCTGCACGCGGCTCAACAGGGACCACCCAACGCTCGCACCATTGTTCTGGTACGGTGTGGACTGTGGACAAGCAAAAGAAGGGCAAACTAGCCACACCCAGGAAGAGCCGCATCAACTAGAGGACGACCTGGCAAATGATATACTGAACCTGACACCCGTAGACCTAGACGAGACCCCCAACGCAAGGTATTGCAATGAATACTACACACAAGCCCGACTGCGCGCCCTGGGCAAGGAGAAGATAATCCCATGTTAGAAATAAATGAGAATAAAAATTAAGATAAGTCCGTTTCCTGTTTTGCCAAAGTTGATGTTTTAAATTCGTATTCCCTTGCACAAGTTTTATTTTTGGGGTTTTCACTCATGGCAGTAGAGCACCCTTTAAGATATTTATATATTTAACGTACTAACATTTTCCATACCACAAAAACAAAATGTATTAAACTGTTATTTACTAAAGGCTAGTTTACACTATCACACAAGTCATTCGTATTCAAATAGAAAATGTAATTTTTTAACATAACAGTTTGTGTTCACACCATCACACAAATTATAAACCTTCACACATTAAATAAAATGCAACCCTGATCCAATAAAAAGTATTATTGTTTAGACATTTTTCAAAAGACGATGAAGTCGTATGGGGTGTCAAACTTTTTTTTATAATACTTGTCATTTTCATCACACATGCATTCGCACTATCAGAATTTTACATATTACTTCAGTTTTTGACATGTATTAATACAAAGTATAATAGTGTAAACTAGCCTTAAGCTGTAATTGAAAAATTACACAAAAATTTGTAGTAAACACGTGTGTTAAATCAACCAGAATAAATCAGTTGACGAAAGTCTATCTCTCTCTTTTGGCAGATGCATTACTTTACTTGAGGGTTACACGAAGTTTTAATACACTCACACTTTTTTACCAATATACTCATACTTTTAAATATTGAAACGAACTTGCCTTTAAAGTTCTCTTTCCAGTGAGTTTTTAAACTTACCTTCAATAAAACAGCTGATTTCATTGTTAGTAAGCAAATTTTTCGTTCGTCTTTATAAATTGTTTTTCTTGATGACTTCTTGAAATAAAACAGAGTTGTACACTTAACACAAATGGTGAAAACCGCTTTTGTAAAGATTTAATTTCCCCAAATAGTTTTTTATGATAAATGTACGTCAATATAACTTCAGAACGACGATATATCTCTATAAAATGTCTTTGGGATGACTTCTTGTAAATAAACGGCTTTAAAATTGCGTGCATATCGCAGTTTTCAGTTAAATTAATTTCGACAACATAAAAAACTTAAAAATGTTGGACAGGAGTTTGTAATTTGAAAGCTGTAATGTATGATATAAAATAATTTGGAAGCTGTAATGTATGATATAAAAAATTATGTGCTTAAGACCGCGTTTGGGAGGCGTGGATTAAGTTTAAAGTTAGTTTAACGTACTCTGAAACTCTGATTTTTTCGGCGAAATTATATTTTTTTGTTATTACATATATAATTGAAGACCAACAGCAAAACTAAGCTGTTCCGTCAAAAGTTTGTATACAAACTTGGTAATGGCGGCACAAATTAACTAAACCTAGTTTAACTGAGATTTCAAAAAGCCAGCGTATCTTAAAATTTTAAAAGACAAACTTTAACCTTGATTCCTAAATAAGTTTAAAAAAAAAATAACCAAATTAGCCATATATATATGTTTAAAAACCATATTTATTTAAACAATTTATTAATTTATAACTTTGAAATTAAATAAAAAAGTTGATACACAGAAAAAATTTTTGCTTATTTTTTCAAGAAATAAAATCTTTTTTAATTAAAATTTAATTAAGTAAATTAAACGTTTACTAATATCAATAATATTACTGCAGAAAATGTTGTAAAAAACAAAAAATATTTAATTAATACTATTAATTTGTTTAATGGTGCAGATTTAATTAATTTTTTAATTAATCAGGTATGTGATGAAAAACGATCATTTTCAAAATTATCGTTTTTAGCAGGTGTAATAAATTTCGACCGATTTTAAAATCCATTTCTGAAGTAAATTCTTAATTTTTTGTTCAAAATACAGTTCAATTAACATATATAAATTTGTAAATAACGCTTTATAACTTTTAAAATCTTTTTGATAATGAAACAATCCAACAAAGCAGTTTGAAAGATCAATTTATTCTAAATAATCTCAAAAATACTTTACCCTATTAGCTCTTAAATTATGCTTGAGCATCCATGAAAATCCAAAAAAAAAAAAAAATTTGGGACACACTAATATACAACCATTTCGTTTCTTTCTAGGCCAAAAAACTTTATCATTGATTGAGACTTATCAACAGAAAGCAAATTACTACACATCAAAATTGTAATTTTTTTTTTTTATTTATTACATATTTTTATTTAGTGAATCTTCATATACAACATATATTTAATATGAACTAACAATAACACTTTTGACACCTAATCTTTATAAGGGTATTCACGTCACAAGTTGCACCCTTGCATAAAAGCAAAAGTGCAAAAATATAACAACAACCACACAGACAATTAGTTGTGCGTAAATAATTGTCGTTGTGGTTGTTGTTATGTTTTTGCACTTTTGCTTTTATGCAAGGGTGCAACTTCTGACGTGAATACCTTTTATGTAAAATTTAAAAAAAAAATAACTTGAAAAGTGCAAAACTGAACAAAATCACAAAATTTTCAATGAAGTTTGAACTTTTGTCCCCTGTAACTCTGTCAATTCTAAACCAATCTTCACTAGCAATCATGGTAATTAATCAAATGTTATCCTAATCAGCGATGCCGTTTTGGTTACTTTTAACCAAAATTGGTTACTTTTCTTTCTAATGTGTTTTCGTGTACTTTTTTCCATTTTGGTTACTTTTTTTCAACACAGAAATACCAATTGTGCCCGCTCCGCGTTTTTTAAATTATAAAATGTATATGATATTGCATCCAACACCAATATTGTTTTTAACTTCACCATACAAAGTGGCTATTAGACGACCATACTTGATATGTGAGAATGGTATGCCCTCATACCATCATACTCGTGTAATAACAATTCTGTCGTACTCAGCACAAACCTCATTTTAACTTTGCAGGCAAACGGTAACGATGACTTGGTTAAAGCTCGCATTTTTAAAAGGTTTTATTGGGAAATATAAAACTCTGCCAAAATAATGGAATATAAAAAGTGATATACCATAATAGAGTTTTAAAGCAAAGAGGTTATAAGAACCTTTGTAAAAATTAAAAATAATTGAGCCGGAAGATACAATTGAATTACATAGTAGTAAAAAATAATACATTGTCGTCCGCCAAAAACTCATTAATTAGCAAAGCAGCAACTAATTCACGCGCCATCATATATATATATAACGTTTACTTTTCAATGTTTGTAATGATATACTACGACATTCTGATAGTCTTATAGCAATTATTTCATACAAAGTATGACCGTCTTAAAAACCTGCAACTATAAGCTTAATCAAAATTACCTGATTTTTGGCAAAGGTTTTTAAGTTTAAAAATGCTTTGCTGAGCACTGCCGAAATCGAGTTAAGATGTCATTGCGTGTGGGCACGTATATATAAAATATCAACCGCATAATTTAGATCAATTTTGCACTTTGATACAGGAAGACTTAAGAAGTGTGTTAAGTGTTAGCTTTGTATATGAGGTGCGACGCCCACGAAAAATTATATAGCCTATTGTTCTTTCCAAACCATCGGTAACAAAGTGTCAAAATTTTATGAAAATCGGGACAGTGGTTTAGGGCCTACAAGGTTCAAACAAATATACATTTAATACAAAATAATTTTGGTTAAATTTTTTCGCTTCTCGTTACTTTTGTTTTGGGTTACAAATGTTTTTGGCTCGTGGCAACGCTGATCCTAATACATTAACGGCCGTATTTATAACCAAAATTTAGCCACGGCTTATACATCACACACAACGATCTGCTAACTAGCAGACCGTTTTGGCTTAGCAGAAAGTTAGCATACAAAATGCATACTGCATTGAAAGTTAATAAATTGAATATTTTTAATATGCCAGTTATAAATAACAAAAATGGAAAATGGTTTTCCGCTTTTTAGCTGTTATTGGCAGGACTGTCAAATGTGGCGAATTCTTAATCCTTTTGTCGATGGAAATTTACGTTTCGCGATATGGCGATTATTTTGGCGAAATTGAAAACCGATTGGCGATATGTGAAATGCATTTGATGTAAATATTTTCTTATTTACCTATGTATTTCTAAAATATAATAACAAATTTTTTTCTTGCTTGTAAATTTTTTTCAAATTTATAATTCTTATATTACATATAACTGTTTCAAAATTGTTTTATTTGATATATTTTGTGAATCATTAAACAGTATTATGAGTATTATGAAGAATAACAACAAATTCGCCTTTGGTAACTTACATTCAATGGGGAAAAAGTATATGACTCACAGTCAAAATTTTTTTTACCAAATAATTATCTTAAAAAACATAAAATAAACATATAAACAGTAAAATTTAAAATTTCTTAAACTTACAGCCATTTCTTATAGCAAATTCCATAAATTTTGAAATTAAGAAATTCCTATGTGCGTTTTCAAATACATATGTATTTAAATACACTTCTGGAAATAACCAAAATTTAGAACATTAAACTTATTTTCAAGTTTTTAGAAACGCTAAAACGACATTTGTGTAATTTTCTGAAATCGATACCGCTTGATTTTATGCACTTCCTACTTTAACTATTCTAGTCTTACTAGTCTTAAAATCAAGAAAAATTACGCTCACTTAAAAAAAATAATTAAAAATCTCCATTGATTTAAACTTCATTTGTTTTCGATTTCAGAACATTGCATTATATAAAAATCACAAATGGCAATATTTTCTTAGCTTAAATCTTAAGAAAGTTATTTGGTTGCAATTTTGAAAACGATTTTTTGTTTTTGATATAGGTATTATAAAAAACTTCCATTCACTGGTAACAATTAATGAAAAAATCGTTAAATAATTGTATGAAGAAAAACATATTCGTACGTATTATTATTTTAGAAAAAAGTAACCAATATGAAAAAATATTCACATCTCCACATTGGAAAAAAATATAACCAATTTTTTTTAGAAATAACCAAAAACGGTAGCTCTGATTGGGAAAGAAACAAACTGCAAATAAGAATAACAAATTACAATCGTAATATCAGCAAAAAAAGAAATCAATATTACTTTAATAGTTCTTATGAATATGTCATTATGAATTGGGTCACAAAGCAAATAAAGAGTTTTAATAAAATTAACAAGAATTGGTTTATTTCTTAATATAATTTTTTTACGTTTGTATTGTGTTAACTAATACTAGCGAACCCCTTGCACACTTCGTAGTGCAAAAAAGAAAACAAGAAATCAAATTTTAAAGTTATGGAATTGTTGCGTTTTGATCAGATTCATAGTAATAAATTCGTTTTGATATGAACCCAATGGAAATATTGCCTTTTAAGATGAACTAGGTAATTTTTCATTTTAATTTATTTTTCATTTTAATAATATTGTAATTTCCCATTTTGTTTTGAAGTTAATAAGTTATATATATATAGAAAATAAAAAACACATATTATTAACTTTACTTTTCACAAATATTTTGAAATTGTTTATTGATAACATAATTTTGACATTTAATTAGTTTTATAATAATAACAATTGCTTTAGAGATTTTAATGTGTAGTATTTAATAAATATTAGACAAAAAAAAATAGCATTTTGTTATGTATTGTAGGAGGGCTCTAGGGGGAGTCTTAGGGGAATATGCGTTGAGGCTATGCTGGGTGCCGGGTCACTCCAACATAATCGGCAATGAGGTGGCTGATGAGTTGGAGAGACAGGGCTCGGAGATGGAGGATCCTGACCGTGTGGAGGCAGTTAGTCCTCCAATTGGCTTCCTCTTTGGAAGGATCACGGAATGGATTCTGGGTGCGACCATCCGGGCCTGTGGGGGCCGAATGGACTGCTTAGGAAGTCCGATTCGAAATTGCTGCTGGGCAAGAGTAGGGTCTGTGTTAGGAACTTGATAGTGGTTATTACGGGCCACTGTATGATAGGCAGGATGGCGGTGAGAATGGGATCCGACTTATCGGATGTGTGCGGGTTGTGTGAGGACCTGGAGACGGTTGAGCATATTATGTGCCACTGGCCCAGGCTCCAGAACAGCAGGCTGAGGTGGCTGGGCAGTAGATTCCTGGGCGAGTTAGGGGACGTCTCGGGGTGTGGACTCGAGGGTTTTATAGGATCCGTAATGGGGATGACCTGGCTGCGCGAGAGGAGACGGGGCGCTGTCCGCGCGTAGGGTGAATTTTGGTTTGGTCTTTACTTTATTTCTCTATCTATTTTCTGATTCTCGGGCTGTCATTCTCTTTTTCATCTACCTTTTATTTTTCACCTTTCTATTCTAATTAAGGCGTCGCAATGGACCATATTGGTCTCTGGGTGAAGGTGTGAAGGAAACTTCACACCAGCCTTTCTACCTACCTACCTACAAACTAACTTTTACGCATTACCAGATACTATAATGTATATACCGTAACTGAACTCACCTTTGCAACTCTATCCAATTCTTTTGCCCACTCTTCATTTAGTTGGTTCAGTTTGCAATCCATTTTTTGCAATATTTCTTTTGTTGTATTTCTAAAAAAAGAGAAAAAAAAGAAATTTTAAAATAAGTTAATTTAATAGCAAAGCAAGTTGTCATTCCAGTTTGTGCTTTGTCGTGGTGCGGACGTGTATTCTTAACTACGCATACGATTTTAATAATTAATTAATTACATTTGATTTTGGAATATAAATATTAAAGACCTGCACAGATATATCTGTTTTTACAAGTTTCTGTGTGTTTTCTAAAGTAGATGCGTATGGACCACAGAATACACAGAACTGTAAAAAGTGACGTGTGAAAAAGGACCAAATCAGTTGCGAGGGCAGCTTTCGAAGAAAGAGACAGAAAGCTTTTTTTGGTAGTGAAATGGCAAGGTGTAAAAACAGGCCGCAACAATCAACACAAATGGCGTGATCAAAACTAAAATAACAAAACACAAACCACGTTAAACTAATGCAATAGTTCAACAAACGTTGTTTTTTGTGCAAAAATATTTATTTAGTATTATTGTTTTGTGTTATAATGTTATTTACTTACTTAAATATTATTTACTCGTGTTGTGGTGAACTTAAAAGTTAATTTTTTACAACAGTTTTGTAAATAAATATTAACTAAATAAATTTGTGTACATTGTATTGCGGCATAGAATATGATGAAAAGAGAAATGCAAAAGGGAAGCTTTTTTTGAAAGAGACAAAAAAATGCAAAATCTTCCGTCTCGTGACAGTTCTGTGTATTCTGTGGTATGGACGAGTGGTCGTGTGTTTCTGATATAAGTTGATGTTGATATGTTTGGTAAAAGAGTGGATGTAAGTGCCCGCGAGAAAATAACAAACTTTTGCTGACAAACTTTTTTTTTTACTCAATTCAAAGAGAGCAAGTAAATCTCTGAGAAATTTTGCAGACATAATTGAGTGATTTTATTTTGCTTTGCAGACTGAAATTTGAAGTGCTACCAGATTAAATAAAACTACTCAGAGATGGAAAGTTGATTTTAAAAAGGAAAAATGATTATTTTTAATTATGAAAATATGTATATGTAAAAAATGTTTTTAAGAATTTGTTGCCTAGTTACATAAAAAACTATTAAACTAGTTAAGGATTACTAACATTTTTATATTTTGATATTTTTTTAACTATTTTAATTTTGACAATTTATAAAACAATTTTTTAATTAATATTTGAGGAGCTCCATAACAAAATGCTATTTTTTTTTGTCTAATATTTATTAAATACTACACGTTAAAATCTCTAAAGCAATTGTTATTATTATAAAACTAATTAAATGTCAAAATTATGTTATCAATAAACAATTTCAAAATATTTGTGAAAAGTAAAGTTAATAATATGTGTTTTTTATTTTCTATATATATAAAACTTATTAACTTCAAAACAAAATGGGAAATTACAATATTATTAAAATGAAAAATAAATTAAAATGAAAAATTACCTAGTTCATCTTAAAAGGCAATATTTCCATTGGGTTCATATCAAAACGAATTTATTACTATGAATCTGATCAAAACGCAACAATTCCATAACTTTAAAATTTGATTTCTTGTTTTCTTTTTTGCAGTACGAAGTGTGCAAGGGGTTCGCTAGTATTAGTTAACACAATACAAACGTAAAAAAATTATATTAAGAAATAAACCAATTCTTGTTAATTTTATTAAAACTCTTTATTTGCTTTGTGACCCAATTCATAATGACATATTCATAAGAACTATTAAAGTAATATTGATTTCTTTTTTTGCTGATATTACGATTGTAATTTGTTATTCTTATTTGCAGTTTGTTTCTTTCCCAATCAGAGCTACCGTTTTTGGTTATTTCTAAAAAAAATTGGTTATATTTTTTCCAATGTGGAGATGTGAATATTTTTTCATATTGGTTACTTTTTTCTAAAATAATAATACGTACGAATATGTTTTTCTTCATACAATTATTTAACGATTTTTTCATTATTTGTTACCAGTGAATGGAAGTTTTTTATAATACCTATATCAAAAACAAAAAATCGTTTTCAAAATTGCAACCAAATAACTTTCTTAAGATTTAAGCTAAGAAAATATTGCCATTTGTGATTTTTATATAATGCAATGTTCTGAAATCGAAAACAAATGAAGTTTAAATCAATGGAGATTTTTAATTATTTTTTTTAAGTGAGCGTAATTTTTCTTGATTTTAAGACTAGTAAAACTAGACTAGTTAAAGTAGGAAGTGCACAAAATCAAGCGGTATCGATTTCAGAAAATTACACAAATGTCGTTTTAGCGTTTCTAAAAACTTGAAAATAAGTTTAATGTTCTAAATTTTGGTTATTTCCAGAAGTGTATTTAAATACATATGTATTTGAAAACGCACATATGAATTTTTTAATTTCAAAATTTATGGAATTTGCTATAAGAAATGGCTGTAAGTTTAAGAAATTTTAAATTTTACTGTTTATATGTTTATTTTATGTTTTTTAAGATAATTATTTGGTAAAAAAAATTTTGACTGTGAGTCATATACTTTTTCCCCATTGAATGTAAGTTACCAAAGGCGAATTTGTTGTTATTCTTCATAATACTTTTTAATGATTCACAAAACAAAATCAAATAAAACAATTTTGAAACAGTTATATGTAATATAAGAATTATAAATTTGAAAAAAATTTACAAGCAAGAAAAAAAGTTGTTATTATATTTTAGAAATACATAGGTAAATAAGAAAATATTTACATCAAATGCATTTCACATATCGCCAATCGGTTTTCAATTTCGCCAAAATAATCGCCATATCGCGAAACGTAAATTTCCATCGACAAAAGGATTAAGAATTCGCCACATTTGACAGTCCTGCCAATAACAGCTAAAAAGCGGAAAACCATTTTCCATTTTTGTTATTTATAACTGGCATATTAAAAATATTCAATTTATTAACTTTCAATGCAGTATGCATTTTGTATGCTAACTTTCTGCTAAGCCAAAACGGTCTGCTAGTTAGCAGATCGTTGTGTGTGATGTATAAGCCGTGGCTAAATTTTGGTTATAAATACGGCCGTTAATGTATTAGGATCAGCGTTGCCACGAGCCAAAAACATTTGTAACCCAAAACAAAAGTAACGAGAAGCGAAAAAATGTAACCAAAATTATTTTGTATTAAATGTATATTTGTTTGAACCTTGTAGGCCCTAAACCACTGTCCCGATTTTCATAAAATTTTGACACTTTGTTACCGATGGTTTGGAAAGAACAATAGGCTATATAATTTTTCGTGGGCGTCGCACCTCATATACAAAGCTAACACTTAACACACTTCTTAAGTCTTCCTGTATCAAAGTGCAAAATTGATCTAAATTATGCGGTTGATATTTTATATATACGTGCCCACACGCAATGACATCTTAACTCGATTTCGGCAGTGCTCAGCAAAGCATTTTTAAACTTAAAAACCTTTGCCAAAAATCAGGTAATTTTGATTAAGCTTATAGTTGCAGGTTTTTAAGACGGTCATACTTTGTATGAAATAATTGCTATAAGACTATCAGAATGTCGTAGTATATCATTACAAACATTGAAAAGTAAACGTTATATATATATATGATGGCGCGTGAATTAGTTGCTGCTTTGCTAATTAATGAGTTTTTGGCGGACGACAATGTATTATTTTTTACTACTATGTAATTCAATTGTATCTTCCGGCTCAATTATTTTTAATTTTTACAAAGGTTCTTATAACCTCTTTGCTTTAAAACTCTATTATGGTATATCACTTTTTATATTCCATTATTTTGGCAGAGTTTTATATTTCCCAATAAAACCTTTTAAAAATGCGAGCTTTAACCAAGTCATCGTTACCGTTTGCCTGCAAAGGTAAAATGAGGTTTGTGCTGAGTACGACAGAATTGTTATTACACGAGTATGATGGTATGAGGGCATACCATTCTCACATATCAAGTATGGTCGTCTAATAGCCACTTTGTATGGTGAAGTTAAAAACAATATTGGTGTTGGATGCAATATCATATACATTTTATAATTTAAAAAACGCGGAGCGGGCACAATTGGTATTTCTGTGTTGAAAAAAAGTAACCAAAATGGAAAAAAGTACACGAAAACACATTAGAAAGAAAAGTAACCAATTTTGGTTAAAAGTAACCAAAACGGCATCGCTGATTAGGATAACATTTGATTAATTACCATGATTGCTAGTGAAGATTGGTTTAGAATTGACAGAGTTACAGGGGACAAAAGTTCAAACTTCATTGAAAATTTTGTGATTTTGTTCAGTTTTGCACTTTTCAAGTTATTTTTTTTTTAAATTTTACATAAAAGGTATTCACGTCAGAAGTTGCACCCTTGCATAAAAGCAAAAGTGCAAAAACATAACAACAACCACAACGACAATTATTTACGCACAACTAATTGTCTGTGTGGTTGTTGTTATATTTTTGCACTTTTGCTTTTATGCAAGGGTGCAACTTGTGACGTGAATACCCTTATAAAGATTAGGTGTCAAAAGTGTTATTGTTAGTTCATATTAAATATATGTTGTATATGAAGATTCACTAAATAAAAATATGTAATAAATAAAAAAAAAAAATTACAATTTTGATGTGTAGTAATTTGCTTTCTGTTGATAAGTCTCAATCAATGATAAAGTTTTTTGGCCTAGAAAGAAACGAAATGGTTGTATATTAGTGTGTCCCAAATTTTTTTTTTTTTTTGGATTTTCATGGATGCTCAAGCATAATTTAAGAGCTAATAGGGTAAAGTATTTTTGAGATTATTTAGAATAAATTGATCTTTCAAACTGCTTTGTTGGATTGTTTCATTATCAAAAAGATTTTAAAAGTTATAAAGCGTTATTTACAAATTTATATATGTTAATTGAACTGTATTTTGAACAAAAAATTAAGAATTTACTTCAGAAATGGATTTTAAAATCGGTCGAAATTTATTACACCTGCTAAAAACGATAATTTTGAAAATGATCGTTTTTCATCACATACCTGATTAATTAAAAAATTAATTAAATCTGCACCATTAAACAAATTAATAGTATTAATTAAATATTTTTTGTTTTTTACAACATTTTCTGCAGTAATATTATTGATATTAGTAAACGTTTAATTTACTTAATTAAATTTTAATTAAAAAAGATTTTATTTCTTGAAAAAATAAGCAAAAATTTTTTCTGTGTATCAACTTTTTTATTTAATTTCAAAGTTATAAATTAATAAATTGTTTAAATAAATATGGTTTTTAAACATATATATATGGCTAATTTGGTTATTTTTTTTTTAAACTTATTTAGGAATCAAGGTTAAAGTTTGTCTTTTAAAATTTTAAGATACGCTGGCTTTTTGAAATCTCAGTTAAACTAGGTTTAGTTAATTTGTGCCGCCATTACCAAGTTTGTATACAAACTTTTGACGGAACAGCTTAGTTTTGCTGTTGGTCTTCAATTATATATGTAATAACAAAAAAATATAATTTCGCCGAAAAAATCAGAGTTTCAGAGTACGTTAAACTAACTTTAAACTTAATCCACGCCTCCCAAACGCGGTCTTAAGCACATAATTTTTTATATCATACATTACAGCTTCCAAATTATTTTATATCATACATTACAGCTTTCAAATTACAAACTCCTGTCCAACATTTTTAAGTTTTTTATGTTGTCGAAATTAATTTAACTGAAAACTGCGATATGCACGCAATTTTAAAGCCGTTTATTTACAAGAAGTCATCCCAAAGACATTTTATAGAGATATATCGTCGTTCTGAAGTTATATTGACGTACATTTATCATAAAAAACTATTTGGGGAAATTAAATCTTTACAAAAGCGGTTTTCACCATTTGTGTTAAGTGTACAACTCTGTTTTATTTCAAGAAGTCATCAAGAAAAACAATTTATAAAGACGAACGAAAAATTTGCTTACTAACAATGAAATCAGCTGTTTTATTGAAGGTAAGTTTAAAAACTCACTGGAAAGAGAACTTTAAAGGCAAGTTCGTTTCAATATTTAAAAGTATGAGTATATTGGTAAAAAAGTGTGAGTGTATTAAAACTTCGTGTAACCCTCAAGTAAAGTAATGCATCTGCCAAAAGAGAGAGATAGACTTTCGTCAACTGATTTATTCTGGTTGATTTAACACACGTGTTTACTACAAATTTTTGTGTAATTTTTCAATTACAGCTTAAGGCTAGTTTACACTATTATACTTTGTATTAATACATGTCAAAAACTGAAGTAATATGTAAAATTCTGATAGTGCGAATGCATGTGTGATGAAAATGACAAGTATTATAAAAAAAAGTTTGACACCCCATACGACTTCATCGTCTTTTGAAAAATGTCTAAACAATAATACTTTTTATTGGATCAGGGTTGCATTTTATTTAATGTGTGAAGGTTTATAATTTGTGTGATGGTGTGAACACAAACTGTTATGTTAAAAAATTACATTTTCTATTTGAATACGAATGACTTGTGTGATAGTGTAAACTAGCCTTTAGTAAATAACAGTTTAATACATTTTGTTTTTGTGGTATGGAAAATGTTAGTACGTTAAATATATAAATATCTTAAAGGGTGCTCTACTGCCATGAGTGAAAACCCCAAAAATAAAACTTGTGCAAGGGAATACGAATTTAAAACATCAACTTTGGCAAAACAGGAAACGGACTTATCTTAATTTTTATTCTCATTTATTTCTAACATGGGATTATCTTCTCCTTGCCCAGGGCGCGCAGTCGGGCTTGTGTGTAGTATTCATTGCAATACCTTGCGTTGGGGGTCTCGTCTAGGTCTACGGGTGTCAGGTTCAGTATATCATTTGCCAGGTCGTCCTCTAGTTGATGCGGCTCTTCCTGGGTGTGGCTAGTTTGCCCTTCTTTTGCTTGTCCACAGTCCACACCGTACCAGAACAATGGTGCGAGCGTTGGGTGGTCCCTGTTGAGCCGCGTGCAGCGTTTGTGGGGTTCTTCGCTCCCATAACGTCCAGTCTGGTTTGTCCAGCTCCATGTTCCCCGATTGGACCACTAGACATCTGTCCACCGTCTAAATCCGAGGTCGTGCCTCGAGCGGTAGCAAACACGGTGGTATGTGGCGGTGCATGGCCGTACGCCGCAGATGCTGCGTAATTTTGCCAGGCGTTTCTGGTCTGGTAGCTTTCCTTGCCATGGTTATACTAATTTCTGGTATACCTATTACGAATATTTTCATGATCGGTTACGATGAGGCTGCTTTTTATTCTGGTTTTAAATATTATCAGTGGCTCGTGTCTGGCTACACGCGGACGACCGGTTTCAGTGGGATTCGTGGTGCCGGGGAAGATGCATTAAGTCTAGGTCGTTATTAACTACGGGAGGTGATCGAAAGTGCTGGTGATATCGCGCCTTTCTTCTTTTTTAATTGGTTTTCCCGCTCGTGGTAGATTTTGAGGTTCTGTAGGTGGAACTGGTAGGTTATTCATGAGGCGGTTAGTACGGTGTAAATATTCGGGGAGGTAATTTTAGTGCCCTCGTACGGCCCAGAGTACTTTGAGCCAAGCTTTTTAGCAAAATAGTCTAGCCCGAGGACAACCGATGTTCCTTCTTTAGCACTCGGTCACTGATTTTGTGCTGCCACCCGAGCCTCCGGAGGTTAAAGTACCCCTATTGTAACTCAGAGGCCTTTGCAATCTCTCGCAATTCGAGTGTACCTGGTACCGTGATCACTCGTTCCCCGTTTCGGCTGGACTAGCGGTCGTGCTTTCATGCACAGTGGGATTGAGGGCAAAGGCGATCTCGGCCAAGAACCTGTCCCAGTGCCGGTGATTGCCCTCAGTATTTTCGGCTGAGTACGGTGACCATATTTTTCAAACGAAAAAAAGGACATTTCGAAATGTAGTAAAAATGATAAATAGTATCAAGGTTATTGGATAGGTAATAAGATAACTAAAAAAAAAATGATACAGTAATCTTGACTTAGCTGCACAATCTCCTTTGCACGATTTTTTGTGCAGGTAAATCAAAAATTCAGCTATCTTAAATGCATTTACCTGCCTTAATGTCCATGTACACAATTGTGGTAACCTGCACAAAAGTGCAGCTAAAGTAAAGTGTTTGATTTTAAAGTGGAATGAAAAATCTTTTTATTAATAAATACAGTTATTCCCGCTTAATTAATTGAGTTTCTAAAATTGCACGACTCTTAACGCAATTAAACGGGAACTCAATGAATCGCCGACGCAATTAAAACGAAAATCGCTTAATTGAGCAAGATGTGCAATAAAGCGAAACACCCATGTGTAGATAGAAAAAAAAACGCATTTCTTTATTTATTAAGTTAAAAAATGTTTTAGTTTTTTAAAACAAAATAAAAATCAGGTTCGTCCATCGTGGAGCAAAAACGGAAACAATTAACCGAAACATTTGCTTTGTTTTTCGCAATTTTGCGAAATAATTAAGCGGGTGACGCAATTCAACGGAACTCAAACGGGGTTTTTTTTACATTGGCAGTTATACTGAATGATTTTGTTCCATGATTTTGAGTGCAATAAAACGGGAAACTCAACTAAGCGGGGCTCTTAATTAACCAAAAACAACGTACATAAATTTATATTTTATTAAAATTTTATTTTAAATAATAGATAATTTTATACACGTATGTATGTATATTTAATATAAAAGGAACATTAACAAAATCAATGAGAATTCACAAAGACCATAAAAATTTATGAAAAAAAAACAAAATAATCGCGATTTATATTTTTATAAACAGCTTAAATTGGATATTTATGTGAAAAAGTGGCCACCATATTTTTTCATGTGTGCAGCTAACTTTGATGTTTTGTATGAAAATATTTTAAAGCTGCCCAAAAATATGCAGGTATACAAAACGCACGTAAACAAAGATTTTGAAGAATAATTCCAGAAAATATGTATTTTGGGCATTTAAGTCAAAGTGCAGCTAACTTAAATTTTTTGTATGAAAAAAATTTTAAAATGCCAAAAATTTTGTGCATTTATCTTAAATGTGCAGGTACAGAAAGTGCACTTAAAAAAGGAATTTGCATGGAAATAAAAAGAATAATTCCAAAAATTATAAATTTTGTGCATTTAAGTCAAAAAAGCACGTAAACAAAAGGCAGTTAAGTCAAAACTACTGTATTAGCAAGAAGACACACACCTATTTTTTATTTTTTTTTTTTAAATTAATAAAATATACCTAGAAATTCATATAAAAAAAGTCATGTAAAAGTCTTTAAAACAAACAAAATTTAATAATTCAAAATAATATATATGTCTCTGTGGAAGTAATTTTTTTAACATGACTGTTTTTACATAAAACTAATTTAAATTCTGCACAGTCCATTTGAAATTTGCACTTTGTTATTAAAAGTGATTCTTAAGTAACCATTTTTTAATTGGGACTTTTCGATAACACAAAAATTGTTGGTAATTTTAAGTAATCTTTTTGTTGGCGCACTAAAGGACGTCAGATACAAACAAAATGCTACAAGCTTCATTATATTTTTACCTCCAATTTTTTTATACCCTCCACCACAATAAGTTGTGAAGAGGGTATACTAAGTTTGTCATTCCGTGTGAAACTTTTTTATTATTCACCTCAGACCGCAAAAAGTAATGTGCACACACAATCACAGCTGCCAGATCAAATGTAATTTTCAATTTAAATTTTTATTTCAATATTAAATTTTTTGCCTATATTTTTCATAAAATAGCGATATGATACCTTATTTTTTTTTTTTTTTTGTTTTTATGAGGCACTTAAAAATAATATTTTGTATTAAAAATAAACATTGTTGACCAAAAATCGAATGCTGTTATCCAAAATATGCACTTAAGCAAAATGCACGTACAGCAATTTTTTTCTAACAAAATTTAACAATCATACATAATGCTTTGTATTTTGTGCAGATAGGCAAAAAATGCAGTTAAGTGAAATGCAGCTAAACGAAAAATACTGTATATATGTTTAAAAACCATATTTATTTAAACAATTTATTAATTTATAACTTTGAAATTAAATAAAAAAGTTGATACACAGAAAAAATTTTTGCTTATTTTTTCAAGAAATAAAATCTTTTTTAATTAAAATTTAATTAAGTAAATTAAACGTTTACTAATATCAATAATATTACTGCAGAAAATGTTGTAAAAAACAAAAAATATTTAATTAATACTATTAATTTGTTTAATGGTGCAGATTTAATTAATTTTTTAATTAATCAGGTATGTGATGAAAAACGATCATTTTCAAAATTATCGTTTTTAGCAGGTGTAATAAATTTCGACCGATTTTAAAATCCATTTCTGAAGTAAATTCTTAATTTTTTGTTCAAAATACAGTTCAATTAACATATATAAATTTGTAAATAACGCTTTATCAACAACAATCCAACAAAGCAGTTTGAAAGATCAATTTATTCTAAATAATCTCAAAAATACTTTACCCTATTAGCTCTTAAATTATGCTTGAGCATCCATGAAAATCCAAAAAAAAAAAAAATTTGGGACACACTAATATACAACCATTTCGTTTCTTTCTAGGCCAAAAAACTTTATCATTGATTGAGACTTATCAACAGAAAGCAAATTACTACACATCAAAATTGTAATTTTTTTTTTTTATTTATTACATATTTTTATTTAGTGAATCTTCATATACAACATATATTTAATATGAACTAACAATAACACTTTTGACACCTAATCTTTATAAGGGTATTCACGTCACAAGTTGCACCCTTGCATAAAAGCAAAAGTGCAAAAATATAACAACAACCACACAGACAATTAGTTGTGCGTAAATAATTGTCGTTGTGGTTGTTGTTATGTTTTTGCACTTTTGCTTTTATGCAAGGGTGCAACTTCTGACGTGAATACCTTTTATGTAAAATTTAAAAAAAAAATAACTTGAAAAGTGCAAAACTGAACAAAATCACAAAATTTTCAATGAAGTTTGAACTTTTGTCCCCTGTAACTCTGTCAATTCTAAACCAATCTTCACTAGCAATCACGGTAATTAATCAAATGTTATCCTAATCAGCGATGCCGTTTTGGTTACTTTTAACCAAAATTGGTTACTTTTCTTTCTAATGTGTTTTCGTGTACTTTTTTCCATTTTGGTTACTTTTTTTCAACACAGAAATACCAATTGTGCCCGCTCCGCGTTTTTTAAATTATAAAATGTATATGATATTGCATCCAACACCAATATTGTTTTTAACTTCACCATACAAAGTGGCTATTAGACGACCATACTTGATATGTGAGAATGGTATGCCCTCATACCATCATACTCGTGTAATAACAATTCTGTCGTACTCAGCACAAACCTCATTTTAACTTTGCAGGCAAACGGTAACGATGACTTGGTTAAAGCTCGCATTTTTAAAAGGTTTTATTGGGAAATATAAAACTCTGCCAAAATAATGGAATATAAAAAGTGATATACCATAATAGAGTTTTAAAGCAAAGAGGTTATAAGAACCTTTGTAAAAATTAAAAATAATTGAGCCGGAAGATACAATTGAATTACATAGAAGTAAAAAATAATACATTGTCGTCCGCCAAAAACTCATTAATTAGCAAAGCAGCAACTAATTCACGCGCCATCATATATATATAACGTTTACTTTTCAATGTTTGTAATGATATACAGTAGTTTTCGGTTAATTGAGCCCCGCTTAATTGAGTTTCCCGTTTTATTGCACTAAAAACCATGGAACGAAATCATTCAGTATAACAGTCTATGTAAAAATACCCGTTTAGTTGAGTTCCGTTTAATTGCGTCACCCGCTTAATTATTTCGCAAAATAAGACCACATTGCGAAAAACAAAAGCAAATGTTTCGGTTAATTGTTTCCCTCTACTTAATGTGTTTTTGCTCCACAAAAATCAAGAAAGTCATGTTTCATGTTTCAGTTTTATATATAAATGTTATATAAAATAAATAAAGAAATGAGTTACATTTTCTATCTACACATGGTTGCTTCGCTTTATTGCACATCTTGCTCAATTAAGCGATTTTCGTTTTAATTGCGTCGGCGACTCAATTAACCGAGTACTGCTTAATTGAGTTCCCGTTTAATTGCGTCAAAAGTCGTGCATTTTTAGAAACTCAATTAAGCGGAAATAATGTACTACGACATTCTGATAGTCTTATAGCAATTATTTCATACAAAGTTTGACCGTCTTAAAAACCTGCAACTATAAGCTTAATCAAAATTACCTGATTTTTGACAAAGGTTTTTAAGTTTAAAAATGCTTTGCTGAGCACTGCCGAAATCGAGTTAAGATGTCATTGCGTGTGGGCACGTATATATAAAATATCAACCGCATAATTTAGATCAATTTTGCACTTTGATACAGGAAGACTTAAGAAGTGTGTTAAGTGTTAACTTTGTATATGAGGTGCGACGCCCACGAAAAATTATATAGCCTATTGTTCTTTCCAAACCATCGGTAACAAAGTGTCAAAATTTTATGAAAATCGGGACAGTGGTTTAGGGCCTACAAGGTTCAAACAAATATACATTTAATACAAAATAATTTTGGTTACATTTTTTCGCTTCTCGTTACTTTTGTTTTGGGTTACAAATGTTTTTGGCTCGTGGCAACGCTGATCCTAATACATTAACGGCCGTATTTATAACCAAAATTTAGCCACGGCTTATACATCACACACAACGATCTGCTAACTAGCAGACCGTTTTGGCTTAGCAGAAAGTTAGCATACAAAATGCATACTGCATTGAAAGTTAATAAATTGAATATTTTTAATATGCCAGTTATAAATAACAAAAATGGAAAATGGTTTTCCGCTTTTTAGCTGTTATTGGCAGGACTGTCAAATGTGGCGAATTCTTAATCCTTTTGTCGATGGAAATTTACGTTTCGCGATATGGCGATTATTTTGGCGAAATTGAAAACCGATTGGCGATATGTGAAATGCATTTGATGTAAATATTTTCTTATTTACCTATGTATTTCTAAAATATAATAACAAATTTTTTTCTTGCTTGTAAATTTTTTTCAAATTTATAATTCTTATATTACATATAACTGTTTCAAAATTGTTTTATTTGATATATTTTGTGAATCATTAAAAAGTATTATGAAGAATAACAACAAATTCGCCTTTGGTAACTTACATTCAATGGGGAAAAAGTATATGACTCACAGTCAAAATTTTTTTTACCAAATAATTATCTTAAAAAACATAAAATAAACATATAAACAGTTAAATTTAAAATTTCTTAAACTTACAGCCATTTCTTATAGCAAATTTTGAAATTAAAAAATTCCTATGTGCGTTTTCAAATACATATGTATTTAAATACACTTCTGGAAATAACCAAAATTTAGAACATTAAACTTATTTTCAAGTTTTTAGAAACGCTAAAACGACATTTGTGTAATTTTCTGAAATCGATACCGCTTGATTTTATGCACTTCCTACTTTAACTATTCTAGTCTTACTAGTCTTAAAATCAAGAAAAATTACGCTCACTTAAAAAAAATAATTAAAAATCTCCATTGATTTAAACTTCATTTGTTTTCGATTTCAGAACATTGCATTATATAAAAATCACAAATGGCAATATTTTCTTAGCTTAAATCTTAAGAAAGTTATTTGGTTGCAATTTTGAAAACGATTTTTTGTTTTTGATATAGGTATTATAAAAAACTTCCATTCACTGGTAACAATTAATGAAAAAATCGTTAAATAATTGTATGAAGAAAAACATATTCGTACGTATTATTATTTTAGAAAAAAGTAACCAATATGAAAAAATATTCACATCTCCACATTGGAAAAAAATATAACCAATTTTTTTTAGAAATAACCAAAAACGGTAGCTCTGATTGGGAAAGAAACAAACTGCAAATAAGAATAACAAATTACAATCGTAATATCAGCAAAAAAAGAAATCAATATTACTTTAATAGTTCTTATGAATATGTCATTATGAATTGGGTCACAAAGCAAATAAAGAGTTTTAATAAAATTAACAAGAATTGGTTTATTTCTTAATATAATTTTTTTACGTTTGTATTGTGTTAACTAATACTAGCGAACCCCTTGCACACTTCGTAGTGCAAAAAAGAAAACAAGAAATCAAATTTTAAAGTTATGGAATTGTTGCGTTTTGATCAGATTCATAGTAATAAATTCGTTTTGATATGAACCCAATGGAAATATTGCCTTTTAAGATGAACTAGGTAATTTTTCATTTTAATTTATTTTTCATTTTAATAATATTGTAATTTCCCATTTTGTTTTGAAGTTAATAAGTTATATATATATAGAAAATAAAAAACACATATTATTAACTTTACTTTTCACAAATATTTTGAAATTGTTTATTGATAACATAATTTTGACATTTAATTAGTTTTATAATAATAACAATTGCTTTAGAGATTTTAATGTGTAGTATTTAATAAATATTAGACAAAAAAAAATAGCATTTTGTTATGTATTGTAGGAGGGCTCTAGGGGGAGTCTTAGGGGAATATGCGTTGAGGCTATGCTGGGTGCCGGGTCACTCCAACATAATCGGCAATGAGGTGGCTGATGAGTTGGAGAGACAGGGCTCGGAGATGGAGGATCCTGACCGTGTGGAGGCAGTTAGTCCTCCAATTGGCTTCCTCTTTGGAAGGATCACGGAATGGATTCTGGGTGCGACCATCCGGGCCTGTGGGGGCCGAATGGACTGCTTAGGAAGTCCGATTCGAAATTGCTGCTGGGCAAGAGTAGGGTCTGTGTTAGGAACTTGATAGTGGTTATTACGGGCCACTGTATGATAGGCAGGATGGCGGTGAGAATGGGATCCGACTTATCGGATGTGTGCGGGTTGTGTGAGGACCTGGAGACGGTTGAGCATATTATGTGCCACTGGCCCAGGCTCCAGAACAGCAGGCTGAGGTGGCTGGGCAGTAGATTCCTGGGCGAGTTAGGGGACGTCTCGGGGTGTGGACTCGAGGGTTTTATAGGATCCGTAATGGGGATGACCTGGCTGCGCGAGAGGAGACGGGGCGCTGTCCGCGCGTAGGGTGAATTTTGGTTTGGTCTTTACTTTATTTCTCTATCTATTTTCTGATTCTCGGGCTGTCATTCTCTTTTTCATCTACCTTTTATTTTTCACCTTTCTATTCTAATTAAGGCGTCGCAATGGACCATATTGGTCTCTGGGTGAAGGTGTGAAGGAAACTTCACACCAGCCTTTCTACCTACCTACCTACAAACTAACTTTTACGCATTACCAGATACTATAATGTATATACCGTAACTGAACTCACCTTTGCAACTCTATCCAATTCTTTTGCCCACTCTTCATTTAGTTGGTTCAGTTTGCAATCCATTTTTTGCAATATTTCTTTTGTTGTATTTCTAAAAAAAGAGAAAAAAAAGAAATTTTAAAATAAGTTAATTTAATAGCAAAGCAAGTTGTCATTCCAGTTTGTGCTTTGTCGTGGTGCGGACGTGTATTCTTAACTACGCATACGATTTTAATAATTAATTAATTACATTTGATTTTGGAATATAAATATTAAAGACCTGCACAGATATATCTGTTTTTACAAGTTTCTGTGTGTTTTCTAAAGTAGATGCGTATGGACCACAGAATACACAGAACTGTAAAAAGTGACGTGTGAAAAAGGACCAAATCAGTTGCGAGGGCAGCTTTCGAAGAAAGAGACAGAAAGCTTTTTTTGGTAGTGAAATGGCAAGGTGTAAAAACAGGCCGCAACAATCAACACAAATGGCGTGATCAAAACTAAAATAACAAAACACAAACCACGTTAAACTAATGCAATAGTTCAACAAACGTTGTTTTTTGTGCAAAAATATTTATTTAGTATTATTGTTTTGTGTTATAATGTTATTTACTTACTTAAATATTATTTACTCGTGTTGTGGTGAACTTAAAAGTTAATTTTTTACAACAGTTTTGTAAATAAATATTAACTAAATAAATTTGTGTACATTGTATTGCGGCATAGAATATGATGAAAAGAGAAATGCAAAAGGGAAGCTTTTTTTGAAAGAGACAAAAAAATGCAAAATCTTCCGTCTCGTGACAGTTCTGTGTATTCTGTGGTATGGACGAGTGGTCGTGTGTTTCTGATATAAGTTGATGTTGATATGTTTGGTAAAAGAGTGGATGTAAGTGCCCGCGAGAAAATAACAAACTTTTGCTGACAAACTTTTTTTTTTACTCAATTCAAAGAGAGCAAGTAAATCTCTGAGAAATTTTGCAGACATAATTGAGTGATTTTATTTTGCTTTGCAGACTGAAATTTGAAGTGCTACCAGATTAAATAAAACTACTCAGAGATGGAAAGTTGATTTTAAAAAGGAAAAATGATTATTTTTAATTATGAAAATATATGTAAAAAATGTTTTTAAGAATTTGTTGCCTAGTTACATAAAAAACTATTAAACTAGTTAAGGATTACTAACATTTTTATATTTTGATATTTTTTTAACTATTTTAATTTTGACAATTTATAAAACAATTTTTTAATTAATATTTGAGGAGCTCCATAACAAAATGCTATTTTTTTTTGTCTAATATTTATTAAATACTACACGTTAAAATCTCTAAAGCAATTGTTATTATTATAAAACTAATTAAATGTCAAAATTATGTTATCAATAAACAATTTCAAAATATTTGTGAAAAGTAAAGTTAATAATATGTGTTTTTTATTTTCTATATATATAAAACTTATTAACTTCAAAACAAAATGGGAAATTACAATATTATTAAAATGAAAAATAAATTAAAATGAAAAATTACCTAGTTCATCTTAAAAGGCAATATTTCCATTGGGTTCATATCAAAACGAATTTATTACTATGAATCTGATCAAAACGCAACAATTCCATAACTTTAAAATTTGATTTCTTGTTTTCTTTTTTGCAGTACGAAGTGTGCAAGGGGTTCGCTAGTATTAGTTAACACAATACAAACGTAAAAAAATTATATGAAGAAATAAACCAATTCTTGTTAATTTTATTAAAACTCTTTATTTGCTTTGTGACCCAATTCATAATGACATATTCATAAGAACTATTAAAGTAATATTGATTTCTTTTTTTGCTGATATTACGATTGTAATTTGTTATTCTTATTTGCAGTTTGTTTCTTTCCCAATCAGAGCTACCGTTTTTGGTTATTTCTAAAAAAAATTGGTTATATTTTTTCCAATGTGGAGATGTGAATATTTTTTCATATTGGTTACTTTTTTCTAAAATAATAATACGTACGAATATGTTTTTCTTCATACAATTATTTAACGATTTTTTCATTATTTGTTACCAGTGAATGGAAGTTTTTTATAATACCTATATCAAAAACAAAAAATCGTTTTCAAAATTGCAACCAAATAACTTTCTTAAGATTTAAGCTAAGAAAATATTGCCATTTGTGATTTTTATATAATGCAATGTTCTGAAATCGAAAACAAATGAAGTTTAAATCAATGGAGATTTTTAATTATTTTTTTTAAGTGAGCGTAATTTTTCTTGATTTTAAGACTAGTAAAACTAGACTAGTTAAAGTAGGAAGTGCACAAAATCAAGCGGTATCGATTTCAGAAAATTACACAAATGTCGTTTTAGCGTTTCTAAAAACTTGAAAATAAGTTTAATGTTCTAAATTTTGGTTATTTCCAGAAGTGTATTTAAATACATATGTATTTGAAAACGCACATATGAATTTTTTAATTTCAAAATTTATGGAATTTGCTATAAGAAATGGCTGTAAGTTTAAGAAATTTTAAATTTTACTGTTTATATGTTTATTTTATGTTTTTTAAGATAATTATTTGGTAAAAAAAATTTTGACTGTGAGTCATATACTTTTTCCCCATTGAATGTAAGTTACCAAAGGCGAATTTGTTGTTATTCTTCATAATACTTTTTAATGATTCACAAAACAAAATCAAATAAAACAATTTTGAAACAGTTATATGTAATATAAGAATTATAAATTTGAAAAAAATTTACAAGCAAGAAAAAAAGTTGTTATTATATTTTAGAAATACATAGGTAAATAAGAAAATATTTACATCAAATGCATTTCACATATCGCCAATCGGTTTTCAATTTCGCCAAAATAATCGCCATATCGCGAAACGTAAATTTCCATCGACAAAAGGATTAAGAATTCGCCACATTTGACAGTCCTGCCAATAACAGCTAAAAAGCGGAAAACCATTTTCCATTTTTGTTATTTATAACTGGCATATTAAAAATATTCAATTTATTAACTTTCAATGCAGTATGCATTTTGTATGCTAACTTTCTGCTAAGCCAAAACGGTCTGCTAGTTAGCAGATCGTTGTGTGTGATGTATAAGCCGTGGCTAAATTTTGGTTATAAATAAGGCCGTTAATGTATTAGGATCAGCGTTGCCACGAGCCAAAAACATTTGTAACCCAAAACAAAAGTAACGAGAAGCGAAAAAATGTAACCAAAATTATTTTGTATTAAATGTATATTTGTTTGAACCTTGTAGGCCCTAAACCACTGTCCCGATTTTCATAAAATTTTGACACTTTGTTACCGATGGTTTGGAAAGAACAATAGGCTATATAATTTTTCGTGGGCGTCGCACCTCATATACAAAGCTAACACTTAACACACTTCTTAAGTCTTCCTGTATCAAAGTGCAAAATTGATCTAAATTATGCGGTTGATATTTTATATATACGTGCCCACACGCAATGACATCTTAACTCGATTTCGGCAGTGCTCAGCAAAGCATTTTTAAACTTAAAAACCTTTGCCAAAAATCAGGTAATTTTGATTAAGCTTATAGTTGCAGGTTTTTAAGACGGTCATACTTTGTATGAAATAATTGCTATAAGACTATCAGAATGTCGTAGTATATCATTACAAACATTGAAAAGTAAACGTTATATATATATATGATGGCGCGTGAATTAGTTGCTGCTTTGCTAATTAATGAGTTTTTGGCGGACGACAATGTATTATTTTTTACTACTATGTAATTCAATTGTATCTTCCGGCTCAATTATTTTTAATTTTTACAAAGGTTCTTATAACCTCTTTGCTTTAAAACTCTATTATGGTATATCACTTTTTATATTCCATTATTTTGGCAGAGTTTTATATTTCCCAATAAAACCTTTTAAAAATGCGAGCTTTAACCAAGTCATCGTTACCGTTTGCCTGCAAAGTTAAAATGAGGTTTGTGCTGAGTACGACAGAATTGTTATTACACGAGTATGATGGTATGAGGGCATACCATTCTCACATATCAAGTATGGTCGTCTAATAGCCACTTTGTATGGTGAAGTTAAAAACAATATTGGTGTTGGATGCAATATCATATACATTTTATAATTTAAAAAACGCGGAGCGGGCACAATTGGTATTTCTGTGTTGAAAAAAAGTAACCAAAATGGAAAAAAGTACACGAAAACACATTAGAAAGAAAAGTAACCAATTTTGGTTAAAAGTAACCAAAACGGCATCGCTGATTAGGATAACATTTGATTAATTACCATGATTGCTAGTGAAGATTGGTTTAGAATTGACAGAGTTACAGGGGACAAAAGTTCAAACTTCATTGAAAATTTTGTGATTTTGTTCAGTTTTGCACTTTTCAAGTTATTTTTTTTTTAAATTTTACATAAAAGGTATTCACGTCAGAAGTTGCACCCTTGCATAAAAGCAAAAGTGCAAAAACATAACAACAACCACAACGACAATTATTTACGCACAACTAATTGTCTGTGTGGTTGTTGTTATATTTTTGCACTTTTGCTTTTATGCAAGGGTGCAACTTGTGACGTGAATACCCTTATAAAGATTAGGTGTCAAAAGTGTTATTGTTAGTTCATATTAAATATATGTTGTATATGAAGATTCACTAAATAAAAATATGTAATAAATAAAAAAAAAAAATTACAATTTTGATGTGTAGTAATTTGCTTTCTGTTGATAAGTCTCAATCAATGATAAAGTTTTTTGGCCTAGAAAGAAACGAAATGGTTGTATATTAGTGTGTCCCAAATTTTTTTTTTTTTTGGATTTTCATGGATGCTCAAGCATAATTTAAGAGCTAATAGGGTAAAGTATTTTTGAGATTATTTAGAATAAATTGATCTTTCAAACTGCTTTGTTGGATTGTTTCATTATCAAAAAGATTTTAAAAGTTATAAAGCGTTATTTACAAATTTATATATGTTAATTGAACTGTATTTTGAACAAAAAATTAAGAATTTACTTCAGAAATGGATTTTAAAATCGGTCGAAATTTATTACACCTGCTAAAAACGATAATTTTGAAAATGATCGTTTTTCATCACATACCTGATTAATTAAAAAATTAATTAAATCTGCACCATTAAACAAATTAATAGTATTAATTAAATATTTTTTGTTTTTTACAACATTTTCTGCAGTAATATTATTGATATTAGTAAACGTTTAATTTACTTAATTAAATTTTAATTAAAAAAGATTTTATTTCTTGAAAAAATAAGCAAAAATTTTTTCTGTGTATCAACTTTTTTATTTAATTTCAAAGTTATAAATTAATAAATTGTTTAAATAAATATGGTTTTTAAACATATATATATGGCTAATTTGGTTATTTTTTTTTTAAACTTATTTAGGAATCAAGGTTAAAGTTTGTCTTTTAAAATTTTAAGATACGCTGGCTTTTTGAAATCTCAGTTAAACTAGGTTTAGTTAATTTGTGCCGCCATTACCAAGTTTGTATACAAACTTTTGACGGAACAGCTTAGTTTTGCTGTTGGTCTTCAATTATATATGTAATAACAAAAAAATATAATTTCGCCGAAAAAATCAGAGTTTCAGAGTACGTTAAACTAACTTTAAACTTAATCCACGCCTCCCAAACGCGGTCTTAAGCACATAATTTTTTATATCATACATTACAGCTTCCAAATTATTTTATATCATACATTACAGCTTTCAAATTACAAACTCCTGTCCAACATTTTTAAGTTTTTTATGTTGTCGAAATTAATTTAACTGAAAACTGCGATATGCACGCAATTTTAAAGCCGTTTATTTACAAGAAGTCATCCCAAAGACATTTTATAGAGATATATCGTCGTTCTGAAGTTATATTGACGTACATTTATCATAAAAAACTATTTGGGGAAATAATTAGTATTGTGGGGAAATTAAATCTTTACAAAAGCGGTTTTCACCATTTGTGTTAAGTGTACAACTCTGTTTTATTTCAAGAAGTCATCAAGAAAAACAATTTATAAAGACGAACGAAAAATTTGCTTACTAACAATGAAATCAGCTGTTTTATTGAAGGTAAGTTTAAAAACTCACTGGAAAGAGAACTTTAAAGGCAAGTTCGTTTCAATATTTAAAAGTATGAGTATATTGGTAAAAAAGTGTGAGTGTATTAAAACTTCGTGTAACCCTCAAGTAAAGTAATGCATCTGCCAAAAGAGAGAGATAGACTTTCGTCAACTGATTTATTCTGGTTGATTTAACACACGTGTTTACTACAAATTTTTGTGTAATTTTTCAATTACAGCTTAAGGCTAGTTTACACTATTATACTTTGTATTAATACATGTCAAAAACTGAAGTAATATGTAAAATTCTGATAGTGCGAATGCATGTGTGATGAAAATGACAAGTATTATAAAAAAAAGTTTGACACCCCATACGACTTCATCGTCTTTTGAAAAATGTCTAAACAATAATACTTTTTATTGGATCAGGGTTGCATTTTATTTAATGTGTGAAGGTTTATAATTTGTGTGATGGTGTGAACACAAACTGTTATGTTAAAAAATTACATTTTCTATTTGAATACGAATGACTTGTGTGATAGTGTAAACTAGCCTTTAGTAAATAACAGTTTAATACATTTTGTTTTTGTGGTATGGAAAATGTTAGTACGTTAAATATATAAATATCTTAAAGGGTGCTCTACTGCCATGAGTGAAAACCCCAAAAATAAAACTTGTGCAAGGGAATACGAATTTAAAACATCAACTTTGGCAAAACAGGAAACGGACTTATCTTAATTTTTATTCTCATTTATTTCTAACATGGGATTATCTTCTCCTTGCCCAGGGCGCGCAGTCGGGCTTGTGTGTAGTATTCATTGCAATACCTTGCGTTGGGGGTCTCGTCTAGGTCTACGGGTGTCAGGTTCAGTATATCATTTGCCAGGTCGTCCTCTAGTTGATGCGGCTCTTCCTGGGTGTGGCTAGTTTGCCCTTCTTTTGCTTGTCCACAGTCCACACCGTACCAGAACAATGGTGCGAGCGTTGGGTGGTCCCTGTTGAGCCGCGTGCAGCGTTTGTGGGGTTCTTCGCTCCCATAACGTCCAGTCTGGTTTGTCCAGCTCCATGTTCCCCGATTGGACCACTAGACATCTGTCCACCGTCTAAATCCGAGGTCGTGCCTCGAGCGGTAGCAAACACGGTGGTATGTGGCGGTGCATGGCCGTACGCCGCAGATGCTGCGTAATTTTGCCAGGCGTTTCTGGTCTGGTAGCTTTCCTTGCCATGGTTATACTAATTTCTGGTATACCTATTACGAATATTTTCATGATCGGTTACGATGAGGCTGCTTTTTATTCTGGTTTTAAATATTATCAGTGGCTCGTGTCTGGCTACACGCGGACGACCGGTTTCAGTGGGATTCGTGGTGCCGGGGAAGATGCATTAAGTCTAGGTCGTTATTAACTACGGGAGGTGATCGAAAGTGCTGGTGATATCGCGCCTTTCTTCTTTTTTAATTGGTTTTCCCGCTCGTGGTAGATTTTGAGGTTCTGTAGGTGGAACTGGTAGGTTATTCATGAGGCGGTTAGTACGGTGTAAATATTCGGGGAGGTAATTTTAGTGCCCTCGTACGGCCCAGAGTACTTTGAGCCAAGCTTTTTAGCAAAATAGTCTAGCCCGAGGACAACCGATGTTCCTTCTTTAGCACTCGGTCACTGATTTTGTGCTGCCACCCGAGCCTCCGGAGGTTAAAGTACCCCTATTGTAACTCAGAGGCCTTTGCAATCTCTCGCAATTCGAGTGTACCTGGTACCGTGATCACTCGTTCCCCGTTTCGGCTGGACTAGCGGTCGTGCTTTCATGCACAGTGGGATTGAGGGCAAAGGCGATCTCGGCCAAGAACCTGTCCCAGTGCCGGTGATTGCCCTCAGTATTTTCGGCTGAGTACGGTGACCATATTTTTCAAACGAAAAAAAGGACATTTCGAAATGTAGTAAAAATGATAAATAGTATCAAGGTTATTGGATAGGTAATAAGATAACTAAAAAAAAAATGATACAGTTATCTTGACTTAGCTGCACAATCTCCTTTGCACGATTTTTTGTGCAGGTAAATCAAAAATTCAGCTATCTTAAATGCATTTACCTGCCTTAATGTCCATGTACACAATTGTGGTAACCTGCACAAAAGTGCAGCTAAAGTAAAGTGTTTGATTTTAAAGTGGAATGAAAAATCTTTTTATTAATAAATACAGTTATTCCCGCTTAATTAATTGAGTTTCTAAAATTGCACGACTCTTAACGCAATTAAACGGGAACTCAATGAATCGCCGACGCAATTAAAACGAAAATCGCTTAATTGAGCAAGATGTGCAATAAAGCGAAACACCCATGTGTAGATAGAAAAAAAAACGCATTTCTTTATTTATTAAGTTAAAAAATGTTTTAGTTTTTTAAAACAAAATAAAAATCAGGTTCGTCCATCGTGGAGCAAAAACGGAAACAATTAACCGAAACATTTGCTTTGTTTTTCGCAATTTTGCGAAATAATTAAGCGGGTGACGCAATTCAACGGAACTCAAACGGGGTTTTTTTTACATTGGCAGTTATACTGAATGATTTTGTTCCATGATTTTGAGTGCAATAAAACGGGAAACTCAACTAAGCGGGGCTCTTAATTAACCAAAAACAACGTACATAAATTTATATTTTATTAAAATTTTATTTTAAATAATAGATAATTTTATACACGTATGTATGTATATTTAATATAAAAGGAACATTAACAAAATCAATGAGAATTCACAAAGACCATAAAAATTTATGAAAAAAAAACAAAATAATCGCGATTTATATTTTTATAAACAGCTTAAATTGGATATTTATGTGAAAAAGTGGCCACCATATTTTTTCATGTGTGCAGCTAACTTTGATGTTTTGTATGAAAATATTTTAAAGCTGCCCAAAAATATGCAGGTATACAAAACGCACGTAAACAAAGATTTTGAAGAATAATTCCAGAAAATATGTATTTTGGGCATTTAAGTCAAAGTGCAGCTAACTTAAATTTTTTGTATGAAAAAAATTTTAAAATGCCAAAAATTTTGTGCATTTATCTTAAATGTGCAGGTACAGAAAGTGCACTTAAAAAAGGAATTTGCATGGAAATAAAAAGAATAATTCCAAAAATTATAAATTTTGTGCATTTAAGTCAAAAAAGCACGTAAACAAAAGGCAGTTAAGTCAAAACTACTGTATTAGCAAGAAGACACACACCTATTTTTTATTTTTTTTTTTTAAATTAATAAAATATACCTAGAAATTCATATAAAAAAAGTCATGTAAAAGTCTTTAAAACAAACAAAATTTAATAATTCAAAATAATATATATGTCTCTGTGGAAGTAATTTTTTTAACATGACTGTTTTTACATAAAACTAATTTAAATTCTGCACAGTCCATTTGAAATTTGCACTTTGTTATTAAAAGTGATTCTTAAGTAACCATTTTTTAATTGGGACTTTTCGATAACACAAAAATTGTTGGTAATTTTAAGTAATCTTTTTGTTGGCGCACTAAAGGACGTCAGATACAAACAAAATGCTACAAGCTTCATTATATTTTTACCTCCAATTTTTTTATACCCTCCACCACAATAAGTTGTGAAGAGGGTATACTAAGTTTGTCATTCCGTGTGAAACTTTTTTATTATTCACCTCAGACCGCAAAAAGTAATGTGCACACACAATCACAGCTGCCAGATCAAATGTAATTTTCAATTTAAATTTTTATTTCAATATTAAATTTTTTGCCTATATTTTTCATAAAATAGCGATATGATACCTTATTTTTTTTTTTTTTTTGTTTTTATGAGGCACTTAAAAATAATATTTTGTATTAAAAATAAACATTGTTGACCAAAAATCGAATGCTGTTATCCAAAATATGCACTTAAGCAAAATGCACGTACAGCAATTTTTTTCTAACAAAATTTAACAATCATACATAATGCTTTGTATTTTGTGCAGATAGGCAAAAAATGCAGTTAAGTGAAATGCAGCTAAACGAAAAATACTGTATATATGTTTAAAAACCATATTTATTTAAACAATTTATTAATTTATAACTTTGAAATTAAATAAAAAAGTTGATACACAGAAAAAATTTTTGCTTATTTTTTCAAGAAATAAAATCTTTTTTAATTAAAATTTAATTAAGTAAATTAAACGTTTACTAATATCAATAATATTACTGCAGAAAATGTTGTAAAAAACAAAAAATATTTAATTAATACTATTAATTTGTTTAATGGTGCAGATTTAATTAATTTTTTAATTAATCAGGTATGTGATGAAAAACGATCATTTTCAAAATTATCGTTTTTAGCAGGTGTAATAAATTTCGACCGATTTTAAAATCCATTTCTGAAGTAAATTCTTAATTTTTTGTTCAAAATACAGTTCAATTAACATATATAAATTTGTAAATAACGCTTTATCAACAACAATCCAACAAAGCAGTTTGAAAGATCAATTTATTCTAAATAATCTCAAAAATACTTTACCCTATTAGCTCTTAAATTATGCTTGAGCATCCATGAAAATCCAAAAAAAAAAAAATTTGGGACACACTAATATACAACCATTTCGTTTCTTTCTAGGCCAAAAAACTTTATCATTGATTGAGACTTATCAACAGAAAGCAAATTACTACACATCAAAATTGTAATTTTTTTTTTTTATTTATTACATATTTTTATTTAGTGAATCTTCATATACAACATATATTTAATATGAACTAACAATAACACTTTTGACACCTAATCTTTATAAGGGTATTCACGTCACAAGTTGCACCCTTGCATAAAAGCAAAAGTGCAAAAATATAACAACAACCACACAGACAATTAGTTGTGCGTAAATAATTGTCGTTGTGGTTGTTGTTATGTTTTTGCACTTTTGCTTTTATGCAAGGGTGCAACTTCTGACGTGAATACCTTTTATGTAAAATTTAAAAAAAAAATAACTTGAAAAGTGCAAAACTGAACAAAATCACAAAATTTTCAATGAAGTTTGAACTTTTGTCCCCTGTAACTCTGTCAATTCTAAACCAATCTTCACTAGCAATCACGGTAATTAATCAAATGTTATCCTAATCAGCGATGCCGTTTTGGTTACTTTTAACCAAAATTGGTTACTTTTCTTTCTAATGTGTTTTCGTGTACTTTTTTCCATTTTGGTTACTTTTTTTCAACACAGAAATACCAATTGTGCCCGCTCCGCGTTTTTTAAATTATAAAATGTATATGATATTGCATCCAACACCAATATTGTTTTTAACTTCACCATACAAAGTGGCTATTAGACGACCATACTTGATATGTGAGAATGGTATGCCCTCATACCATCATACTCGTGTAATAACAATTCTGTCGTACTCAGCACAAACCTCATTTTAACTTTGCAGGCAAACGGTAACGATGACTTGGTTAAAGCTCGCATTTTTAAAAGGTTTTATTGGGAAATATAAAACTCTGCCAAAATAATGGAATATAAAAAGTGATATACCATAATAGAGTTTTAAAGCAAAGAGGTTATAAGAACCTTTGTAAAAATTAAAAATAATTGAGCCGGAAGATACAATTGAATTACATAGAAGTAAAAAATAATACATTGTCGTCCGCCAAAAACTCATTAATTAGCAAAGCAGCAACTAATTCACGCGCCATCATATATATATAACGTTTACTTTTCAATGTTTGTAATGATATACAGTAGTTTTCGGTTAATTGAGCCCCGCTTAATTGAGTTTCCCGTTTTATTGCACTAAAAACCATGGAACGAAATCATTCAGTATAACAGTCTATGTAAAAATACCCGTTTAGTTGAGTTCCGTTTAATTGCGTCACCCGCTTAATTATTTCGCAAAATAAGACCACATTGCGAAAAACAAAAGCAAATGTTTCGGTTAATTGTTTCCCTCTACTTAATGTGTTTTTGCTCCACAAAAATCAAGAAAGTCATGTTTCATGTTTCAGTTTTATATATAAATGTTATATAAAATAAATAAAGAAATGAGTTACATTTTCTATCTACACATGGTTGCTTCGCTTTATTGCACATCTTGCTCAATTAAGCGATTTTCGTTTTAATTGCGTCGGCGACTCAATTAACCGAGTACTGCTTAATTGAGTTCCCGTTTAATTGCGTCAAAAGTCGTGCATTTTTAGAAACTCAATTAAGCGGAAATAATGTACTACGACATTCTGATAGTCTTATAGCAATTATTTCATACAAAGTTTGACCGTCTTAAAAACCTGCAACTATAAGCTTAATCAAAATTACCTGATTTTTGGCAAAGGTTTTTAAGTTTAAAAATGCTTTGCTGAGCACTGCCGAAATCGAGTTAAGATGTCATTGCGTGTGGGCACGTATATATAAAATATCAACCGCATAATTTAGATCAATTTTGCACTTTGATACAGGAAGACTTAAGAAGTGTGTTAAGTGTTAACTTTGTATATGAGGTGCGACGCCCACGAAAAATTATATAGCCTATTGTTCTTTCCAAACCATCGGTAACAAAGTGTCAAAATTTTATGAAAATCGGGACAGTGGTTTAGGGCCTACAAGGTTCAAACAAATATACATTTAATACAAAATAATTTTGGTTACATTTTTTCGCTTCTCGTTACTTTTGTTTTGGGTTACAAATGTTTTTGGCTCGTGGCAACGCTGATCCTAATACATTAACGGCCGTATTTATAACCAAAATTTAGCCACGGCTTATACATCACACACAACGATCTGCTAACTAGCAGACCGTTTTGGCTTAGCAGAAAGTTAGCATACAAAATGCATACTGCATTGAAAGTTAATAAATTGAATATTTTTAATATGCCAGTTATAAATAACAAAAATGGAAAATGGTTTTCCGCTTTTTAGCTGTTATTGGCAGGACTGTCAAATGTGGCGAATTCTTAATCCTTTTGTCGATGGAAATTTACGTTTCGCGATATGGCGATTATTTTGGCGAAATTGAAAACCGATTGGCGATATGTGAAATGCATTTGATGTAAATATTTTCTTATTTACCTATGTATTTCTAAAATATAATAACAAATTTTTTTCTTGCTTGTAAATTTTTTTCAAATTTATAATTCTTATATTACATATAACTGTTTCAAAATTGTTTTATTTGATATATTTTGTGAATCATTAAAAAGTATTATGAAGAATAACAACAAATTCGCCTTTGGTAACTTACATTCAATGGGGAAAAAGTATATGACTCACAGTCAAAATTTTTTTTACCAAATAATTATCTTAAAAAACATAAAATAAACATATAAACAGTTAAATTTAAAATTTCTTAAACTTACAGCCATTTCTTATAGCAAATTTTGAAATTAAAAAATTCCTATGTGCGTTTTCAAATACATATGTATTTAAATACACTTCTGGAAATAACCAAAATTTAGAACATTAAACTTATTTTCAAGTTTTTAGAAACGCTAAAACGACATTTGTGTAATTTTCTGAAATCGATACCGCTTGATTTTATGCACTTCCTACTTTAACTATTCTAGTCTTACTAGTCTTAAAATCAAGAAAAATTACGCTCACTTAAAAAAAATAATTAAAAATCTCCATTGATTTAAACTTCATTTGCATTATATAAAAATCACAAATATAAAAATCACAAATGGCAATATTTTCTTAGCTTAAATCTTAAGAAAGTTATTTGGTTGCAATTTTGAAAACGATTTTTGGTTTTTGATATAGGTATTATAAAAAACTTCCATTCACTGGTAACAATTAATGAAAAAATCGTTAAATAATTGTATGAAGAAAAACATATTCGTACGTATTATTATTTTAGAAAAAAGTAACCAATATGAAAAAATATTCACATCTCCACATTGGAAAAAAATATAACCAATTTTTTTTAGAAATAACCAAAAACGGTAGCTCTGATTGGGAAAGAAACAAACTGCAAATAAGAATAACAAATTACAATCGTAATATCAGCAAAAAAAGAAATCAATATTACTTTAATAGTTCTTATGAATATGTCATTATGAATTGGGTCACAAAGCAAATAAAGAGTTTTAATAAAATTAACAAGAATTGGTTTATTTCTTAAAATAATTTTTTTACGTTTGTATTGTGTTAACTAATACTAGCGAACCCCTTGCACACTTCGTAGTGCAAAAAAGAAAACAAGAAATCAAATTTTAAAGTTATGGAATTGTTGCGTTTTGATCAGATTCATAGTAATAAATTCGTTTTGATATGAACCCAATGGAAATATTGCCTTTTAAGATGAACTAGGTAATTTTTCATTTTAATTTATTTTTCATTTTAATAATATTGTAATTTCCCATTTTGTTTTGAAGTTAATAAGTTTTATATATATAGAAAATAAAAAACACATATTATTAACTTTACTTTTCACAAATATTTTGAAATTGTTTATTGATAACATAATTTTGACATTTAATTAGTTTTATAATAATAACAATTGCTTTAGAGATTTTAATGTGTAGTATTTAATAAATATTAGACAAAAAAAATAGCATTTTGTTATGGAGCTCCTCAAATATTAATTAAAAAATTGTTTTATAAATTGTCAAAATTAAAATAGTTAAAAAAATATCAAAATATAAAAATGTTAGTAATCCTTAACTAGTTTAATAGTTTTTTATGTAACTAGGCAACAAATTTTTAAAAACATTTTTTACATATATTTTCATAATTAAAAATAATCATTTTTCCTTTTTAAAATCAACTTTCCATCTCTGAGTAGTTTTATTTAATCTGGTAGCACTTCAAATTTCAGTCTGCAAAGCAAAATAAAATCACTTAATTATGTCTGCAAAATTTCTCAGAGATTTACTTGCTCTCTTTGAATTGAGTAAAAAAAAAGTTTGTCAGCAAAAGTTTGTTATTTTCTCGCGGGCACTTACATCCACTCTTTTACCAATCATATCAACATCAACTTATATCAGAAACACACGACCACTCGTCCATACCACAGAATACACAGAACTGTCACGAGACGGAAGATTTTGCGTTTTTTTTGTCTCTTTCAAAGAAAGCTTCCCTTTTGCATTTCTCTTTTCATCATATTCTTTGCCGCAATACAATGTACACAAATTTATTTAGTTAATATTTATTTACAAAACTGTTGTAAAAAATTAACTTTTAAGTTCACCACAACACGAGTAAATAATATTTAAGTAAGTAAATAACATTATAACACAAAACAATATTACTAAATAAATTTTTTTGCACAAAAAACAACGTTTGTTGAACTATTGCATTAGTTTAACGTGGTTTGTGTTTTGTTATTTTAGTTTTGATCACGCCATTTGTGTTGATTGTTGCGGCCTGTTTTTACACCTTGCCATTTCACTACCAAAAAAAGCTTTCTGTCTCTTTCTTCGAAAGCTGCCCTCGCAACTGATTTGGTCCTTTTTCACACGTCACTTTTTACAGTTCTGTGTATTCTGTGGTCCATACGCATCTACTTTAGAAAACACACAGAAACTTGTAAAAACAGATATATCTGTGCAGGTCTTTAATATTTATATTCCAAAATCAAATGTAATTAATTAATTATTAAAATCGTATGCGTAGTTAAGAATACACGTCCGCACCACGACAAAGCACAAACTGGAATGACAACTTGCTTTGCTATTAAATTAACTTATTTTAAAATTTCTTTTTTTTCTCTTTTTTTAGAAATACAGTCAAATCCCGATAATTCGTACCCCGATAAATCGTAATTCCCGATAATTCGTAATAAACTGTCGGTCCCTTGAAAAAATCTCGTTAATTCGTAAAATTTCCATACATTTTGGTCCCCTCGATAATTCGTAATTTTTTTTAAAATAAAATCTTCTTTACCTCTATTAAGTCGTAATTGTTTCGTAACTACCACTTATATTCTTAAAAAAAACAACAGAAACATGGAAAGAATGATTTTTTGTTTGCCGTCGCTTAAAAACGAAAACATGTCGTTAAAAAACGCAGACATGTCGTCTCACTACAAACTCTTTTTACCAATGACATGGTCCATGCTTGCATTACATTGGACCAGTCCATGGAGTAGCCCATTTTATCAAAATGGAGAAGGTAGTCCAATATAATATTTGCAGGGATTAGATGAGTTTGTTACATAATAAAAAAATGCCAAAGTGCACACATAAAACTCTGTCGGTGTTAAAAGAAAACAACAAATTTTTGCAGCCATTGACAACGGAGAGAAAAAAATAGACGTTGCTAAGCGATTTGAAATTCCTCCATCACCTCTTACTTCAGTCCTTCAAGAAAGAGAATTTATTATGCAAAAATATTCAGGCACAACTTGAATATCCAGAGCTGGAAGTCTTTAGTTTTATGGTTTACACAGTGCCGGTTTTTTATGTTTTTTTTTTATCGTTTTAGTTAATAAATTGAAAAACCCCGTTAATTCGTATTTATTTTATTTTAACCCCGTTAAATCGAAACACCGCTAAATCGAAAACCCCTATAATTCGTTAAAAATGGCCGGTCCCTTGCGATTACGAATTATCGGGAGTCCACTGTACAACCAAACAAATTTTAACAAAAATGGATAGCAAATTAAACACACATTTGTATGAGATAAAGGAAGAGTGGTCGAAGGAGTTGCAAACTCTTAAGGTGAGTTCAGTTACGGTATGTTAGTTAGTTTGTAGGAAGGTAGGTAGGTAGGTAGGTAGAAAGGCTGGTGTGAAGTTTCCTTCACACCTTCACCAAGAGACCAATATGGTCCATTGCGACGCCTTAATTAGAATAGAAAGGTGAAAAATAAAAGGTAGATGAAAAAGAGAATGACAGCCCGAGAATCAGAAAATAGATAGAGAAATAAAGTAAAGACCAAACCAAAATTCACCCTACGCGCGGACAGCGCCCCGTCTCCTCTCGCGCAGCCAGGTCATCCCCATTACGGATCCTATAAGACCCTCGAGTCCACACCCCGAGACGTCCCCTAACTCGCCCAGGAATCTACTGCCCAGCCACCTCAGCCTGCTGTTCTGGAGCCTGGGCCAGTGGCACAGAATATGCTCAACCGTCTCCAGCTCCTCCAGGTCCTCACACAACCCGCACACATCCGATAAGTCGGATCCCATTCTCACCGCCATCCTGCCTATCATACAGTGGCCCGTAATAACCACTATCAAGTTCCTAACACAGACCCTACTCTTGCCCAGCAGCAACTTCGAATCGGACTTCCTAAGCAGTCCATTCGGCCCCCACAGGCCCGGATGGTCGCGCCCAGAATCCATTCCGTGATCCTTCCAAAGAGGAAGCCAATTGGAGGACTAACTGCCTCCACACGGTCAGGAGCCTCCATCTCCGAGCCCTGTCTCTCCAACTCATCAGCCACCTCATTGCCGATTATGTTGGAGTGACCCGGCACCCAGCATAGCCTCAACGCATATTCCCCTAAGACTCCCCCTAGAGCCCTCCTACAATCATCAACCAGCTTGGATTTCACATAACAGCCCCTTACAGCCATAAGAGCTGCCTGGCTATCCACATATATAGTGACCTCCGAGCCCCTATCAATGTTGTCCCTCATCAGTCCCACGGCCCTCAAGACCCCTAGAACCTCCGCCTGAAAAACACTGCAGTCGTCGGGAAGCCTATATGACATTCTGATGTTCAGATCCCCAATGTGGACCCCCGCACCCGTGCCCCTCATCCTCGAGCCATCAGTGAATATATCAAATCCACCAAATAATCTGCTCCTACCCGACCAGCTCTCCCTAGTAGGCATTATTACCTCCGGCACCCGTCCAAAATCGACCCTAGTGCTCACGTAATCAGAAGAGCCGGGCGATCCCAGGCAGTAGCCCCCAGCCTCAATCTCACCAAGGATCCGTGCGTGACCCTGTGTGACATTCCCCATCAATCCTAACTCCCTCAGCCTAAGAAGGCTCCTGGCTGCCATTCCCATCACATACTGCTCAATAGGCAGAAGATGCAGAATGAAATCCAGGGCCGCCTGAGGAGTACTTCTCATGGCACCTGTCATGCCAATTGAAGCACACCTCTGAGCCTTAGACAAAAGGTTCCTTCGACTAGTCAATCTCAATGACTCCCACCAAACACAGCATCCATACGTAAGAATGGGTCTAACCACCGAGGTGTACAGCCATCCCACTACTGACGGCCGGAGTCCCCAACTCTTACCTATTGATGATCTGCAAGCATAGTAGGCATTGAGACCCCTCTTTAGTCTCTCTTGAGCATTCCTTCCCCAAGACAGCTTGCTGTCCAGAAATACTCCCAAATACTTAGCACTATCCGATAGTCCAAGCTCCACACCTCCCAGTACCGGTAGCCTAAAATTCTCCACCTTGTACCTCCTAGTAAAAAGAACAAGCTCCGTCTTCTCCGGATTAACTCCCAGTCCCTTATCACTCGGCCATGCCGACAGTTCGCCCAGCGCCCCTTGCATGACTTCGCTTATTGTCGGCAGAAACTTGCCTGTTATTTTGCTTATCTGTTAATTTGTTATTTTGCTTATTTGTTAATTTTATAATTTGTTATTTTGCTTATTTGTTAATTTGTTATTTTGCTTATTTGTTACTTTGTTTATTTGTTATTTTGCTTATTTGTTAATTTCTTAACATAAGCAATAACGTCGGCAGAATGACGTCACAGAAATGTTCTATGTTTAATATTTTTTTCAGAGCGGAGTAAACGTATGTCTTAACACAAAACATGAATTTGTATGTAAATAAATACTTAGATTTTCTTTGGCTACCAATTTATTTTTACGTCTATACGCGCAATTTGTATTTCTTAACATAAGCAATAACGTCGGCAGAATGACGTCACAGAAATGTTCTATGTTTAATATTTTTTTCAGAGCGGAGTAAACGTATGTCTTAACACAAAACATGAATTTTTATGTAAATAAATACTTACATTTTCTTTGGCAACCAATTTATTTTTAATATTTTTTTTATTATTAATTTGTAAATTTTGTATTTAAATTTTATGTTTTAATTTTAAGATTTTTCCTTTTTTGTAACTAATAATTAATTTTGACAGCTTGTGTTAAAAGATAATTGCTCAGCAATATATTATAACATTTGTTGCTGAACATGTGTTCAAATACATATTTAGGCAGTCCACACGTTAATATCTAGTGTTGGCAATAGAATTTGATAGTTGCTTCGGCAATAATTGCCAAACAAATTGCTCGTCTAGACTTAGGGTTATTGCCAACTGGCTGAGATATTTATCTTTAGTGTAGACCGGGCTATTTCGAGTTACAATTGATGAATTTTTAACACAAAAAAATAATAATAAAAAATTTGGTTTTATTTAGAAAAAATATAAAAAAAAATGGAAATCGAACAGTTAAACCGCAATCTAAATAAGATATTGTTTCATATAAATCAATTAAATGAAAATATAGATAATGTTTTATCAGGAGAAATTGAATTCGATTGGTTTACTTATCGGGTCGAGAAATGTAAGTTATATGTATTTTATTTATCAACTCATATCTGTACCAATAAAAAAAAATTAGAGTGGCATTGACAAATTTGTTTAAATCTTGAATAAAAGTTATAAATAAATTTTGGTTTTATTGTTAATATATCTGGTTTTCATGGGCAACCGCGTATGTCTTAAAAACCCGAAAAAACATTCTAGAGCAAACTATGGGTTAGATATTGCACTTTTTGAATTTGTAATTGAGTCAAAATATCGGAATGGGGGTATCTGTTTTAAATAATTTTTAAAAAAATATTAAGAGCGCTTTAAATTTAGCAATATGCACAAAACCATTTTTCTGATCTTGCTGAATTTCAATTCCAAACTGCTTAGGATAACTACAAGCAATTTAACACCAAGTTTGTCCTTTTCTTTTGAGTTTTTCGGAAGTGAGCGTGTTTTCAGCAGATGGACAGACGGACAGACAGACGGATATGGCTAAATCGACTTAAAATTATGTGGTCTTAGATGTATAATAAAAAACTTTATCCTCATTTACCACTGATGGTGGTGGAGGGTATAAAAAGTAGCTTTCCCAGCTAGAAATAAACTGGTTGATTTTCTATTTCAGTGATGATCAGTTACCTCAAGTTGAAGACGCGCTGGAAAAAAATGAAGCTATTAAATTCAGCAAACATAAATTTAGCCACAATACTCATAAAGCGGTCGCAACTATCTATTTAAACAAAAATTAATGAGATAGTGGTTAACATCAGACAAGGAGTAAGAATTGAAGACGCTAGCATTCTCAAGAAAATTGATACATTGTTAAAAAAGGTGCTCCAACTAATTAAATCTTAAATTATTTTATAAATTTTAAATTATTTCTTCCAATTTTTTATTATTATTTCTTTTTAATTACCTATTTCTATTAATATTTTTTAATTAGTTTATAATATTTTAGTTATTTGTTTTGTTGTATTGTTTGAAATTTTTTTAATTACTTTAATTAGTATAGCTTCTTCAGGGATATGCATATTTTTTGGTGTTTTAAAATTTGTTTAATATATTGAGATATACTGAATTTTAATTTTTTTTTTAACAATTTTTGAGTTAGTTTTTTTGTAATTAGTTTTTAAGTTAGTTTATAATTGTTTTTTCTTTTTTTTTTTAATCCGTATAAATAAATGAATATATGTATGCATGTATGTTTATTTAATTGTTTGTTTGAACCCTATAGCCGCCTAAACCGCTGATTTTAAAAGCTTTATTAGTTACAGTTAATGTATGTTCACCAATAGGTTAGGTTCCATGGGCAACTGTCGAGAAACAGCTCACTTGGGTCCTTCTGTGATACCCAGCGCCAATGGCCATTCCATAAAGCAGTTATCCAGATTGCGACACCACAGAGTTCAGCCAATTCGTCTTCCTAGGTAAGCACGGAATAAATACTTTTTAACCTAATAATACCCACACCACAATAATGGAGAGGGTATTATGCGTTTATTTTGGTGTGAAACACATACAAGTATTGGCTCGGGATGTACATTTAAAACGTGTTATAAAATTAACAAATAAGCAAAATTTTTTTATTTTGCTTATTTGTTAATTTGTTATTTTGCTTATTTGTTAATTTGTTACTTTGCTTATTTGTTAATTTGTTTATTTGTTATTTTGCTTATTTGTTAATTTGTTATTTTGCTTATCTGTTAATTTGTTATTTTGCTTATTTGTTAATTTTATAATTTGTTATTTTGCTTATTTGTTAATTTGTTATTTTGCTTATTTGTTACTTTGTTTATTTGTTATTTTGCTTATTTGTTAATTTCTTAACATAAGCAATAACGTCGGCAGAATGACGTCACAGAAATGTTCTATGTTTAATATTTTTTTCAGAGCGGAGTAAACGCATGTCTTAACACAAAACATGAATTTGTATGTAAATAAATACTTACATTTTCTTTGGCAACCAATTTATTTTTAATATTTTTTTTATTATTAATTTGTAAATTTTGTATTTAAATTTTATGTTTTAATTTTAAAATTTTTCCTTTTTTGTAACTAATAATTAATTTTGACAGCTTGTGTTAAAAGATAATTGCTCAGCAATATATTATAACATTTGTTGCTGAACATGTGTTCAAATACATATTTAGGCAGTCCACACGTTAATATCTAGTGTTGGCAATAGAATTTGATAGTTGCTTCGGCAATAATTGCCAAACAAATTGCTCGTCTAGACTTAGGGTTATTGCCAACTGGCTGAGATATTTATCTTTAGTGTAGACCGGGCTATTTCGAGTTACAATTGATGAATTTTTAACACAAAAAAATAATAATAAAAAATTTGGTTTTATTTAGAAAAAATATAAAAAAAAATGGAAATCGAACAGTTAAACCGCAATCTAAATAAGATATTGTTTCATATAAATCAATTAAATGAAAATATAGATAATGTTTTATCAGGAGAAATTGAATTCGATTGGTTTACGTATCGGGTCGAGAAATGTAAGTTATATGTATTTTATTTATCAACTCATATCTGTACCAATAAAAAAAAATTAGAGTGGCATTGACAAATTTGTTTAAATCTTGAATAAAAGTTATAAATAAATTTTGGTTTTATTGTTAATATATCTGGTTTTCATGGGCAACCGCGTATGTCTTAAAAACCCGAAAAAACATTCTAGAGCAAACTATGGGTTAGATATTGCACTTTTTGAATTTGTAATTGAGTCAAAACATCGGAATGGGGGTATCTGTTTTAAATAATTTTTAAAAAAATATTAAGAGCGCTTTAAATTTAGCAATATGCACAAAACCATTTTTCTGATCTTGCTGAATTTCAATTCCAAACTGCTTAGGATAACTACAAGCAATTTAACACCAAGTTTGTCCTTTTCTTTTGAGTTTTTCGGAAGTGAGCGTGTTTTCAGCAGATGGACAGACGGATATGGCTAAATCGACTTAAAATTATGTGGTCTTAGATGTATAATAAAAAACTTTACCCTCATTTACCACTGATGGTGGTGGAGGGTATAAAAAGTAGCTTTCCCAGCTAGAAATAAACTGGTTGATTTTCTATTTCAGTGATGATCAGTTACCTCAAGTTGAAGACGCGCTGGAAAAAAATGAAGCTATTAAATTCAGCAAACATAAATTTAGCCACAATACTCATAAAGCGGTCGCAACTATCTATTTAAACAAAAATTGATGAGATAGTGGTTCACATCAGACAAGGAGTAAGAATTGAAGACGCTAGCATTCTCAAGAAAATTGATACATTGTTAAAAAAGGTGCTCCAACTAATTAAATCTTAAATTATTTTATAAATTTTAAATTATTTCTTCCAATTTTTTATTATTATTTCTTTTTAATTACCTATTTCTATTAATATTTTTTAATTAGTTTATAATATTTTAGTTATTTGTTTTGTTGTATTGTTTGAAATTTTTTTAATTACTTTAATTAGTATAGCTTCTTCAGGGATATGCATATTTTTTGGTGTTTTAAAATTTGTTTAATATATTGAGATATACTGAATTTAAATTTTTTTTTTAACAATTTTTGAGTTAGTTTTTTTGTAATTAGTTTTTAAGTTAGTTTATAATTGTTTTTTCTTTTTTTTTTTTTAATCCGTATAAATAAATGAATATATGTATGCATGTATGTTTATTTAATTGTTTGTTTGAACCCTATAGCCGCCTAAACCGCTGATTTTAAAAGCTTTATTAGTTACAGTTAATGTATGTTCACCAATAGGTTAGGTTCCATGGGCAGCTGTCGAGAAACAGCTCACTTGGGTCCTTCTGTGATCCCTATGTGATACCCAGCGCCAATGGCCATTCCATAAAGCAGTTATCCAGATGGCGACACCACAGAGTTCAGCCAATTCGTCTTCCTAGGTAAGCACGGAATAAATACTTTTTAACCTAATAAAACCCACACCACAATAATGGAGAGGGTATTATGCGTTTATTTTGGTGTGAAACACATACAAATATTGGCTCGGGATGTACATTTAAAACGTGTTATAAAATTAACAAATAAGCAAAATTATTTTATTTTGCTTATTTGTTAATTTGTTATTTTGCTTATTTGTTAATTTGTTATTTTGCTTATTTGTTTATTTGTTATTTTGCTTATTTGTTAATTTGTTATTTTGCTTATCTGTTAATTTGTTATTTTGCTTATTTGTTAATTTTATAATTTGTTATTTTGCTTATTTGTTAATTTGTTATTTTGCTTATTTGTTACTTTGTTTATTTGTTATTTTGCTTATTTGTTAATTTCTTAACATAAGCAATAACGTCGGCAGAATGACGTCACAGAAATGTTCTATGTTTAATATTTTTGTCAGAGCGGAGTAAACGTATGTCTTAACACAAAACATGAATTTGTATGTAAATAAATACTTACATTTTCTTTGGCTACCAATTTATTTTTACGTCTATACGCGCAATTTGTATTTCTTAACATAAGCAATAACGTCGGCAGAATGACGTCACAGAAATGTTCTATGTTTAATATTTTTTTCAGAGCGGAGTAAACGTATGTCTTAACACAAAACATGAATTTTTATGTAAATAAATACTTACATTTTCTTTGGCAACCAATTTATTTTTAATATTTTTTTTATTATTAATTTGTAAATTTTGTATTTAAATTTTATGTTTTAATTTTAAGATTTTTCCTTTTTTGTAACTAATAATTAATTTTGACAGCTTGTGTTAAAAGATAATTGCTCAGCAATATATTATAACATTTGTTGCTGAACATGTGTTCAAATACATATTTAGGCAGTCCACACGTTAATATCTAGTGTTGGCAATAGAATTTGATAGTTGCTTTGGCAATAATTGCCAAACAAATTGCTCGTCTAGACTTAGGGTTATTGCCAACTGGCTGAGATATTTATCTTTAGTGTAGACCGGGCTATTTCGAGTTACAATTGATGAATTTTTAACACAAAAAAATAATAATAAAAAATTTGGTTTTATTTAGAAAAAATATTAAAAAAAATGGAAATCGAACAGTTAAACCGCAATCTAAATAAGATATTGTTTCATATAAATCAATTAAATGAAAATATAGATAATGTTTTATCAGGAGAAATTGAATTCGATTGGTTTACGTATCGGGTCGAGAAATGTAAGTTATATGTATTTTATTTATCAACTCATATCTGTACCAATAAAAAAAAATTAGAGTGGCATTGACAAATTTGTTTAAATCTTGAATAAAAGTTATAAATAAATTTTGGTTTTATTGTTAATATATCTGGTTTTCATGGGCAACCGCGTATGTCTTAAAAACCCGAAAAAACATTCTAGAGCAAACTATGGGTTAGATATTGCACTTTTTGAATTTGTAATTGAGTCAAAACATCGGAATGGGGGTATCTGTTTTAAATAATTTTTAAAAAAATATTAAGAGCGCTTTAAATTTAGCAATATGCACAAAACCATTTTTCTGATCTTGCTGAATTTCAATTCCAAACTGCTTAGGATAACTACAAGCAATTTAACACCAAGTTTGTCCTTTTCTTTTGAGTTTTTCGGAAGTGAGCGTGTTTTCAGCAGATGGACAGACGGACAGACAGACGGATATGGCTAAATCGACTTAAAATTATGTGGTCTTAGATGTATAATAAAAAACTTTATCCTCATTTACCACTGATGGTGGTGGAGGGTATAAAAAGTAGCTTTCCCAGCTAGAAATAAACTGGTTGATTTTCTATTTCAGTGATGATCAGTTACCTCAAGTTGAAGACGCGCTGGAAAAAAATGAAGCTATTAAATTCAGCAAACATAAATTTAGCCACAATACTCATAAAGCGGTCGCAACTATCTATTTAAACAAAAATTGATGAGATAGTGGTTCACATCAGACAAGGAGTAAGAATTGAAGACGCTAGCATTCTCAAGAAAATTGATACATTGTTAAAAAAGGTGCTCCAACTAATTAAATCTTAAATTATTTTATAAATTTTAAATTATTTCTTCCAATTTTTTATTATTATTTCTTTTTAATTACCTATTTCTATTAATATTTTTTAATTAGTTTATAATATTTTAGTTATTTGTTTTGTTGTATTGTTTGAAATTTTTTTAATTACTTTAATTAGTATAGCTTCTTCAGGGATATGCATATTTTTTGGTGTTTTAAAATTTGTTTAATATATTGAGATATACTGAATTTTAATTTTTTTTTTAACAATTTTTGAGTTAGTTTTTTTGTAATTAGTTTTTAAGTTAGTTTATAATTGTTTTTTCTTTTTTTTTTTAATCCGTATAAATAAATGAATATATGTATGCATGTATGTTTATTTAATTGTTTGTTTGAACCCTATAGCCGCCTAAACCGCTGATTTTAAAAGCTTTATTAGTTACAGTTAATGTATGTTCACCAATAGGTTAGGTTCCATGGGCAACTGTCGAGAAACAGCTCACTTGGGTCCTTCTGTGATACCCAGCGCCAATGGCCATTCCATAAAGCAGTTATCCAGATTGCGACACCACAGAGTTCAGCCAATTCGTCTTCCTAGGTAAGCACGGAATAAATACTTTTTAACCTAATAATACCCACACCACAATAATGGAGAGGGTATTATGCGTTTATTTTGGTGTGAAACACATACAAGTATTGGCTCGGGATGTACATTTAAAACGTGTTATAAAATTAACAAATAAGCAAAATTATTTTATTTTGCTTATTTGTTAATTTGTTATTTTGCTTATTTGTTAATTTGTTATTTTGCTTATTTGTTAATTTGTTTATTTGTTATTTTGCTTATTTGTTAATTTGTTATTTTGCTTATCTGTTAATTTGTTATTTTGCTTATTTGTTAATTTTATAATTTGTTATTTTGCTTATTTGTTATTTTGCTTATTTGTTACTTTGTTTATTTGTTATTTTGCTTATTTGTTAATTTCTTAACATAAGCAATAACGTCGGCAGAATGACGTCACAGAAATGTTCTATGTTTAATATTTTTTTCAGAGCGGAGTAAACGTATGTCTTAACACAAAACATGAATTTGTATGTAAATAAATACTTACATTTTCTTTGGCAACCAATTTATTTTTAATATTTTTTTTATTATTAATTTGTAAATTTTGTATTTAAATTTTATGTTTTAATTTTAAAATTTTTCCTTTTTTGTAACTAATAATTAATTTTGACAGCTTGTGTTAAAAGATAATTGCTCAGCAATATATTATAACATTTGTTGCTGAACATGTGTTCAAATACATATTTAGGCAGTCCACACGTTAATATCTAGTGTTGGCAATAGAATTTGATAGTTGCTTCGGCAATAATTGCCAAACAAATTGCTCGTCTAGACTTAGGGTTATTGCCAACTGGCTGAGATATTTATCTTTAGTGTAGACCGGGCTATTTCGAGTTACAATTGATGAATTTTTAACACAAAAAAATAATAATAAAAAATTTGGTTTTATTTAGAAAAAAAAAAAAAAAAATGGAAATCGAACAGTTAAACCGCAATCTAAATAAGATATTGTTTCATATAAATCAATTAAATGAAAATATAGATAATGTTTTATCAGGAGAAATTGAATTCGATTGGTTTACGTATCGGGTCGAGAAATGTAAGTTATATGTATTTTATTTATCAACTCATATCTGTACCAATAAAAAAAAATTAGAGTGGCATTGACAAATTTGTTTAAATCTTGAATAAAAGTTATAAATAAATTTTGGTTTTATTGTTAATGGGTTAGATATTGCACTTTTTGAATTTGTAATTGAGTCAAAACATCGGAATGGGGGTATCTGTTTTAAATAATTTTTAAAAAAATATTAAGAGCGCTTTAAATTTAGCAATATGCACAAAACCATTTTTCTGATCTTGCTGAATTTCAATTCCAAACTGCTTAGGATAACTACAAGCAATTTAACACCAAGTTTGTCCTTTTCTTTTGAGTTTTTCGGAAGTGAGCGTGTTTTCAGCAGATGGACAGACGGACAGACAGACGGATATGGCTAAATCGACTTAAAATTATGTGGTCTTAGATGTACTTATAATAAAAAACTTTATCCTCATTTACCACTGATGGTGGTGGAGGGTATAAAAAGTAGCTTTCCCAGCTAGAAATAAACTGGTTGATTTTCTATTTCAGTGATGATCAGTTACCTCAAGTTGAAGACGCGCTGGAAAAAAATGAAGCTATTAAATTCAGCAAACATAAATTTAGCCACAATACTCATAAAGCGGTCGCAACTATCTATTTAAACAAAAATTGATGAGATAGTGGTTCACATCAGACAAGGAGTAAGAATTAAAGACGCTAGCATTCTCAAGAAAATTGATACATTGTTAAAAAAGGTGCTCCAACTAATTAAATCTTAAATTATTTTATAAATTTTAAATTATTTCTTCCAATTTTTTATTATTATTTCTTTTTAATTACCTATTTCTATTAATATTTTTTAATTAGTTTATAATATTTTAGTTATTTGTTTTGTTGTATTGTTTGAAATTTTTTTAATTACTTTAATTAGTATAGCTTCTTCAGGGATATGCATATTTTTTGGTGTTTTAAAATTTGTTTAATATATTGAGATATACTGAATTTTAATTTTTTTTTTTAACAATTTTTGAGTTAGTTTTTTTGTAATTAGTTTTTAAGTTAGTTTATAATTGTTTTTTCTTTTTTTTTTTTAATCCGTATAAATAAATGAATATATGTATGCATGTATGTTTATTTAATTGTTTGTTTGAACCCTATAGCCGCCTAAACCGCTGATTTTAAAAGCTTTATTAGTTACAGTTAATGTATGTTCACCAATAGGTTAGGTTCCATGGGCAGCTGTCGAGAAACAGCTCACTTGGGTCCTTCTGTGATCCCTTTGTGATACCCAGCGCCAATGGCCATTCCATAAAGCAGTTATCCAGATGGCGACACCACAGAGTTCAGCCAATTCGACTTCCTAGGTAAGCACGGAATAAATACTTTTTAACCTAATTATACCCACACCACAATAATGGAGAGGGTATTATGCGTTTATTTTGGTGTGAAACACATACAAATATTGGCTCGGGATGTACATTTAAAACGTGTTATAAAATTAACAAATAAGCAAAATTATTTTATTTTGCTTATTTGTTAATTTGTTATTTTGCTTATTTGTTAATTTGTTATTTTGCTTATTTGTTTATTTGTTATTTTGCTTATTTGTTAATTTGTTATTTTGCTTATTTGTTAATTTTATAATTTGTTATTTTGCTTATTTGTTAATTTGTTATTTTGCTTATTTGTTACTTTGTTTATTTGTTATTTTGCTTATTTGTTAATTTCTTAACATAAGCAATAACGTCGGCAGAATGACGTCACAGAAATGTTCTATGTTTAATATTTTTTTCAGAGCGGAGTAAACGTATGTCTTAACACAAAACATGAATTTGTATGTAAATAAATACTTACATTTTCTTTGGCTACCAATTTATTTTTACGTCTATACGCGCAATTTGTATTTCTTAACATAAGCAATAACGTCGGCAGAATGACGTCACAGAAATGTTCTATGTTTAATATTTTTTTCAGAGCGGAGTAAACGTATGTCTTAACACAAAACATGAATTTTTATGTAAATAAATACTTACATTTTCTTTGGCAACCAATTTATTTTTAATATTTTTTTTATTATTAATTTGTAAATTTTGTATTTAAATTTTATGTTTTAATTTTAAGATTTTTCCTTTTTTGTAACTAATAATTAATTTTGACAGCTTGTGTTAAAAGATAATTGCTCAGCAATATATTATAACATTTGTTGCTGAACATGTGTTCAAATACATATTTAGGCAGTCCACACGTTAATATCTAGTGTTGGCAATAGAATTTGATAGTTGCTTCGGCAATAATTGCCAAACAAATTGCTCGTCTAGACTTAGGGTTATTGCCAACTGGCTGAGATATTTATCTTTAGTGTAGACCGGGCTATTTCGAGTTACAATTGATGAATTTTTAACACAAAAAAATAATAATAAAAAATTTGGTTTTATTTAGAAAAAATATAAAAAAAAATGGAAATCGAACAGTTAAACCGCAATCTAAATAAGATATTGTTTCATATAAATCAATTAAATGAAAATATAGATAATGTTTTATCAGGAGAAATTGAATTCGATTGGTTTACGTATCGGGTCGAGAAATGTGTGTTATATGTATTTTATTTATCAACTCATATCTGTACCAATAAAAAAAAATTAGAGTGGCATTGACAAATTTGTTTAAATCTTGAATAAAAGTTATAAATAAATTTTGGTTTTATTGTTAATATATCTGGTTTTCATGGGCAACCGCGTATGTCTTAAAAACCCGAAAAAACATTCTAGAGCAAACTATGGGTTAGATATTGCACTTTTTGAATTTGTAATTGAGTCAAAACATCGGAATGGGGGTATCTGTTTTAAATAATTTTTAAAAAAATATTAAGAGCGCTTTAAATTTAGCAATATGCACAAAACCATTTTTCTGATCTTGCTGAATTTCAATTCCAAACTGCTTAGGATAACTACAAGCAATTTAACACCAAGTTTGTCCTTTTCTTTTGAGTTTTTCGGAAGTGAGCGTGTTTTCAGCAGATGGACAGACGGACAGACAGACGGATATGGCTAAATCGACTTAAAATTATGTGGTCTTAGATGTATAATAAAAAACTTTATCCTCATTTACCACTGATGGTGGTGGAGGGTATAAAAAGTAGCTTTCCCAGCTAGAAATAAACTGGTTGATTTTCTATTTCAGTGATGATCAGTTACCTCAAGTTGAAGACGCGCTGGAAAAAAATGAAGCTATTAAATTCAGCAAACATAAATTTAGCCACAATACTCATAAAGCGGTCGCAACTATCTATTTAAACAAAAATTGATGAGATAGTGGTTCACATCAGACAAGGAGTAAGAATTGAAGACGCTAGCATTCTCAAGAAAATTGATACATTGTTAAAAAAGGTGCTCCAACTAATTAAATCTTAAATTATTTTATAAATTTTAAATTATTTCTTCCAATTTTTTATTATTATTTCTTTTTAATTACCTATTTCTATTAATATTTTTTAATTAGTTTATAATATTTTAGTTATTTGTTTTGTTGTATTGTTTGAAATTTTTTTAATTACTTTAATTAGTATAGCTTCTTCAGGGATATGCATATTTTTTGGTGTTTTAAAATTTGTTTAATATATTGAGATATACTGAATTTTAATTTTTTTTTTAACAATTTTTGAGTTAGTTTTTTTGTAATTAGTTTTTAAGTTAGTTTATAATTGTTTTTTCTTTTTTTTTTTAATCCGTATAAATAAATGAATATATGTATGCATGTATGTTTATTTAATTGTTTGTTTGAACCCTATAGCCGCCTAAACCGCTGATTTTAAAAGCTTTATTAGTTACAGTTAATGTATGTTCACCAATAGGTTAGGTTCCATGGGCAACTGTCGAGAAACAGCTCACTTGGGTCCTTCTGTGATACCCAGCGCCAATGGCCATTCCATAAAGCAGTTATCCAGATTGCGACACCACAGAGTTCAGCCAATTCGTCTTCCTAGGTAAGCACGGAATAAATACTTTTTAACCTAATAATACCAACACCACAATAATGGAGAGGGTATTATGCGTTTATTTTGGTGTGAAACACATACAAGTATTGGCTCGGGATGTACATTTAAAACGTGTTATAAAATTAACATATAAGCAAAATTATTTTATTTTGCTTATTTGTTAATTTGTTATTTTGCTTATTTGTTAATTTGTTATTTTGCTTATTTGTTAATTTGTTTATTTGTTATTTTGCTTATTTGTTAATTTGTTATTTTGCTTATCTGTTAATTTGTTATTTTGCTTATTTGTTAATTTTATAATTTGTTATTTTGCTTATTTGTTAATTTGTTATTTTGCTTATTTGTTACTTTGTTTATTTGTTATTTTGCTTATTTGTTAATTTCTTAACATAAGCAATAACGTCGGCAGAATGACGTCACAGAAATGTTCTATGTTTCATATTTTTTTCAGAGCGGAGTAAACGTATGTCTTAACACAAAACATGAATTTGTATGTAAATAAATACTTACATTTTCTTTGGCAACCAATTTATTTTTACGTCTATACGCGCAATTTGTATTTCTTAACATAAGCAATAACGTCGGCAGAATGACGTCACAGAAATGTTCTATGTTTAATATTTTTTTCAGAGCGGAGTAAACGTATGTCTTAACACAAAACATGAAATTGTATGTAAATAAATACTTACATTTTCTTTGGCAACCAATTTATTTTTAATATTTTTTTTATTATTAATTTGTAAATTTTGTATTTAAATTTTATGTTTTAATTTTAAAATTTTTCCTTTTTTGTAACTAATAATTAATTTTGACAGCTTGTGTTAAAAGATAATTGCTCAGCAATATATTATAACATTTGTTGCTGAACATGTGTTCAAATACATATTTAGGCAGTCCACACGTTAATATCTAGTGTTGGCAATAGAATTTGATAGTTGCTTCGGCAATAATTGCCAAACAAATTGCTCGTCTAGACTTAGGGTAAGGAAGATTTCAAATGAAAATTACTAGATTTCATTGCAATGTAAATGGCCTATTATGTATAAAATTAATTGATTTAGTTCTTTAATATAGAAGTAATGCAGGGATAAATAAAATAAATGCATACTTTTTTGGTCAACAAAATGCGTCGAACTTTTCCAAACCCTATTACCGAGTTGGTCCGCTTCTTAAACAAGTCTGAATGTGAAGCAGAAATCCCAGAAAGTTCGAGAGGAACAGCGCTAGGAAGCATATTGCAACTTACACATCTATTATCAATTAGCAAATTGTATGGGCCATCACAAAGATATACATAAGAATACTATTAACAGGATGTCAATTCCGGTGGCGGAAATAACTTGTTTCTATAAACTTCTAATGGCTGCTATAGGTGATGACGATGGTGAAGATGAGGATGAAAATGTTAAAGTCTTGCCGAATTAGGATGATGCAGATCCTGAAAATGTTGGAGTTTTGTCGGATCAGGATGATACAGACCCTGGCGTCAATCAAAATCCAAGCACATCATCAAAGAGAAAAAACACGAAGTAGTAAGTATGACTTTTTTTTTAGCTTAAAACAGCGAAGGGCAGATAGAGAACATTGAATTAAAGAGAGTAAATTAGTTGATTTACACTTAGAGAAAAGATTTTCAAACTGTATGTAAATATGCAATACAAAAAAAAAGGAGTTTAGTAAAAAAATTATTATATAAATCATCAAGTTTTAACTAAAAAATATATGTATACATATGGTCACCTGAAATCGAAAAGGCCGTGAGCAAAAGCCTTAAAATGTGTACTATAGGTATGTAAATATGCAAAAAAAAAGAAATTCAGTAAAAAAACTTGATTATTATATAATTCATCATCCCACATGATTGCTGAAATGTTTTTAAAACAAGCTGAAAAATAAACATACATGAGCACAGCTTGATCACAACACAATAAATATATTGTCAGTGTACCACTACGAAATTGCAAAATTTGCCAAAATAACAACATGCGCAACACTCCTGCTTCGTTGAAATTTATAGAGCAACTGAACAAAATTTAATTTTTTTTCTTTCTGTTGTATTTGTTTTTCGGGTTGCCTTTGTTGGTTTTTGTGCTTGAAACAATGAATTCAAGATTTTCAGTTTGTGGGCAATAGTAAATGAGCGAAAACAACATCACACATGTGTTATACGGTAAATTTTTTCACATTCTGATTTCAATGTAGATATTGTTATTTCTTTTTGTTTTGACTGCTAGAAAATAGTTTTTTATTCATTTTCTCTATTTTAAACCTACTTTTATTTAGTTAAAAAGTAGTATAATAAAACAAGTGCATGGTACGTTTTGGGGATTTTAGGGAATATCTTAGTAGGGAAATTTTTGTATTTGTAGCAGCTCTGGTACAAAAAAACACGAAGAGTAAATGTAAAAACCCGAAAAACTTCGTAATCCAGGCAAACCAGCGCCCACCGCTGGCTTAAAATAAAAGAAAAAACTAAAAAAAAGAATAAAAACGTCACAAGTTTACTGTACGAGAATCATTCGATTATGAAATCTTATAAGATACGTGTTCCCCTTGTTTAAGATTAAGATTAACATGAAGAAATTTGTTCTCTCATTCTGCCGACGTTATCTCACATATTATATCAGATATTATCCAGGTGAAGACCCTATGTAAATTCGACGCTAACTTTTTGTTCTTATTCTGCAAAAGACCAAATTTGGGTATTTCGTTTTCCCGGTTTTTAAATTCCCAAATTCGACGCTATCTTGGCCCACGTGGATGGTGTAGACGGGTAGTAAGTCCCCTTTTACAATGTGGAAAGTGAAAGGCAGACAGACGAAGTTTGTTGGCATGGGGGCGACGCTGTATGCGTGACACACTTTACTTTTTTCCTCTCTTGCCTACAAACTTCGTCTGTCTGCCTTTCACTTGCCACATTGTAAAAGGGAAGTAAACATTACCCTACGTCTATACGCGCAATTTGTATTTCTTAACATAAGCAATAACGTCGGCAGAATGACGTCACAGAAATGTTCTATGTTTAATATTTTTTTCAGAGCGGAGTAAACGTATGTCTTAACACAAAACATGAATTTGTATGTAAATAAATACATTTTCTTTGGCAACCAATTTATTTTTAATATTTTTTTTATTATTAATTTGTAAATTTTGTATTTAAATTTTATGTTTTAATTTTAAAATTTTTCCTTTTTTGTAACTAATAATTAATTTTGACAGCTTGTGTTAAAAGATAATTGCTCAGCAATATATTATAACATTTGTTGCTGAACATGTGTTCAAATACATATATAGGCAGTCCACACGTAATATCTAGTGTTGGCAATAGAATTTGATAGTTGCTTCGGCAATAATTGCCAAACAAATTGCTCGTCTAGACTTAGGGTTAAATTCTAGTGCGTTTACATTTTACTTTTTTAACATTGGCGAGATTTTTTTTTTATAAAAAAACAACTGACTAAAAGTTTTTTGCGTAACAAATACAAACACAAAAAGAAATAGACATTAAAAAATTTGTATTGCCCTTAATTTATAATCAACACCACCTGTTTTACCAATATTATTTGTTTTTGTTTTTTTTTTATTAATATGTAATTTTTTTTTGCAGGGAAGTATTTTTTAGTGCTACATGGAAAAAACCATAGTACTAATAGATTTTAAGTAGATTTCGTAGAAATCTAGTCATGAACTAGATTTTGTTTTGTACAGGAAATCTAGTCAAAAACAACTAGATTTGGCTCGAAATCTCGTAAGTACTAGATTTCGATTTAGTGTTAATTGGCTATAAGGGGCTTAGCAAAACACTCACAGTCCTTCCTAGTTTCCCTCGCCATGTCAGTCGAACAAACTCTTTCGCAAATGTAATTGATTCGGCAGACATAATTTCAATGTTATCTTTTTCACAATTTTCCGTTATTACCTCTTTGTTTGTGTAGTTGCTGATTGTGAGCCGCTCTATCTCTCCTGCCTGTCTTCTATTGAAAATCTGAATAAATATTAGAGTGGTTGTAACTAATTCCTTCCAGAAATTTTCATCAAATTCTTTATCCAACACTGCGATCGCTTTAGAAATTTTATCCTTTAAAAACAAATATAATTTCTTGATGTAATTTTTGAGGGCGGAACTACCTTTTTTATACGCCTTTGGTTACACTGATCTTCAAGTGCTTTTTGAGTAATTATTATTATTATATTATTTAAAAAAACCAGTATTTGCTCCTCCCACATTAGCAAAAAATTTTCAAGATCTTTCTTGGGCTCCTCTGCCTGAATTTTGACAAATTCAATTCTTTGTTTCGCACCGCATTTTTGACTAAAGAGGTCAACTGGTGTGCAATTGCAGGCGTCCTGTACCACATTACTTCGTCGTCCCAGCTTGCGACCTTTCTCAGCGCTTCTACACATGTATCAAAAATTCAGGTTTGAAAATATATTGAAACTCTTTAATCCTTTTATTCTGCTTTTTGATTTCCGATTTAATATCATCCCAGTAACTGTGACCTTATCATATCCTGCTGGTGGGCTAACGTGAACTTTTCTGATAATTTGTTACCATATTTTACTACTAATTAATTATATCGAATGGCTTGAGTAACTTCATCATTTCGTAAAACTGGAAAATTTTTGGCCCATAATGTTGGATTAGCCACTGTGTGAATATATTGGGTTATTTTCCTCGCAGATTTAGGTTATCCCTAGTATTAAACTTATTAACACCGCATTTCCGTAAATGGATCCGTAAAGTCCTCTTTGAAAAAAATGCCTTACAGTTCTTACAACACACATAACACTACGTCACAAATTTTTAGCAAAGTCATGACTGTGAAAAAAGATACATATTTTACATTTCTCATTCATGAAGAAATTAATGAATGGTTAAATATGAGCGATCATATATGCATTTTTCTGAACTCTGCATTAAAGTCTTAAACATGGATAACAATACTACCCTACAAGAAGACTACCGGTGGCTGCTCTTTAACGTTCCACTTCTTGCATGAGTCTGGAAATGTAGGTAAACATACGTGTTTCCAATCAATTAATCGTATTTCTTAAAAAGACATTTTATTTTGTTAACAATTTGTGGCAAAAAATTATATACATACTTGAAAAGCCATTAGGATTTTGAATAATTCTTTTTGTTCCTTTATTATCATCATTAAATCTTAAACGATTATCCTGGCCAAAGCCACCACCCGAATGACCACTTCCATGCAAATTCCTTTTTTAAGTGCACTTTCTGTACCTGCACATTTAAGATAAATGCACAAAATTTTTGGCATTTTAAAATTTTTTTCATACAAAAAATTTAAGTTAGCTGCACTTTGACTTAAATGCCCAAAATACATATTTTCTGGAATTATTCTTCAAAATCTTTGTTTACGTGCATTTTGTATACCTGCATATTTTTGGGCAGCTTTAAAATATTTTCATACAAAACATCAAAGTTAGCTGCACACATGAAAAAATATGGTGGCCACTTTTTCACATAAATAGCCAATTTAAGCTGTTTATAAAAATATAAATCGCGATTATTTTGTTTTTTTTTTTCATAAATTTTTATGGTCTTTGTGAATTCTCATTGATTTTGTTAATGTTCCTTTTATATTAAATATACATACTTACGTGTATAAAATTATCTATTATTTAAAATAAAATTTTAATAAAATATAAATTTATGTACAGTTGACTCAGAAAGTGAGTGCTCATACCCATATAAAATAAAACAATACATTTTTTAAACTAATTTAAATGTACTAAAGAGAAACTTTTATCACATTTTGACATTTTCTTAAGTAATAATTAACTATTATAAACATAAATACGAACATTAAAAACTTCAGAATTATAAGGCGTAAATAAAAATAAGTTAATTTTTTTGTACAGTAATTTTTACTTAGCTGCACAATCTCCTTTGCACGATTTTTTGTGCAGGTAAATCAAAAATGCAGCTATCTTAAATGTATTTAGCTGCCTTAATGTGCAGGTACGCAATTGTGGTTACCTGCATAAAAGTGCAGCTAAAGTAAAGTGTTTGAAAGAGGAGTAACAACGTTTTTATTAATAAATTGATAATAACAATTACGTTCAAACAACCTGTAGTCATTTCTTATGCATTTTTAGACGGAACGAGATAGCCAAATTGGTAACAATAAAGTGTGGGACAGAAAAGTTGCTGTAGTACAACGTTAAGAAAAGCGCTGCGAGCTGTCAAAAGTTAAAAGCGGCAGTTTCAAAGTTGTGTCAACAGAATACGTAGTTGTAGTAGTTGTTGCCGTTGAAGTGCAAAAATCAAAATTTTGAACTTTGTTGTGCTACAGAGCATTTGTCAGCTTCAAATACTACTACAACTACTTTATTCTGTTTCAGACCTAAAATTTGCTATTCCTTTCAAATAATCATGGTAAAGTTGCTGTAACCACAACCTATATTCATAAATGTAGGTACATGCAAACAACTTGACTTGTTTGCGATTTTTGTTTTTATAAACAGCTATAATTGGATATTTATGTGAAAAAGTGGCCACGATATTTTTTCATGTGTGCAGCTTAGTTTGATGTTTTATATGAAAATATTTTAAAGCTGCCCAAAAATATGTAAAATGTGCAAGTATACAAAATGCACGTAAAGAAGGATTTTGAAGAATAATTACAGAAAATATGTATTTTGGGCAGTTAAGTCAAAGTGCAGCTAACTTGGATTTTTTGTATGAAAATAATTTTAAAATGCCAAAAATTTTGGGCACTTATCTTAAATGTGCAGGTAAAGAAAGTGCACATTTAAGATAAGTGCCCAAAATTTTTGGCATTTTAAAATTATTTTCATACAAAAAATCCAAGTTAGCTGCACTTTGTAGTGCACTTAAAAAAGGAATTTGTATGGGATTTTAAAGAATAATGCCAAAAATGATCAATTTTGTGCAGTTAAGTCAAAAGTGCACGTAAATAAAAGGCAGTTAAGTCAAAACTACTGTACTTCAAAAAGTGAGTGCTCATATCGAACTTTCGCAAGAAAGTCACGCTGAACATCAATTTTAATATTTGGTATGGGAACCTTTGTTTTTAGCAATGGCTTCTAGTCTTCTGGGAAGGGAATCGACCAAGTTTTGGGTAACGTGGTGTGGAATTTTTTCCCATTCTTCCTGCAGAGCATTGGCAAGTTCGGCCTTGTTTCTAATCTCCCTCTCTCTAATTGTTCTCTCTAAATGGTCCCATAAATTTTCAATAGGGTTGATATCCGGTGATTGGGGAGGAGTTTCCATCCATTTTGGAGTATTGTATAATAACCATAACTTGGTATTGTGTGCCGTGTGTTTGGGGTCATTGTCTTGGGTAAATATAAAGTTTTCAGCAATACCCATTTTTTACACACTAGGCTGGAGATGGGTTTTTAAAATGTCGATGTATTTCTTGTGGTCCATTATCCCATCAATAATCTGCAAATTTCCAACTCCAGCAGCGCTCATACATCCCCAAACTAACACAGATCCTCCCCCATGTTTAAATGTGGGACACAAATTTTTTTCTTTAAATTCTTCATTGGGCTTTCTCCACACTCTACATCTGCCATCGTTTCCATATATATTAAATTTGCTTTCATCTGTAAAAACCACTCTGTTCCAAAAGTCGCTGGACTTATTTCGGTGTTTTTCGGCGTATTTAAGTCGCTTTGCTTTGTTCACTTTACTTATAAAGGGTTTCTTACGTGCAACACAGCTACTGTACCCTCCCTCATGAAGTACTTTACGTACTGTGTTTGGACAAACGCTCTTTTTAGAGTTTGTATTGATGGTTCTCGTTAATTCTGTTGCCGGTAGCTTGGGATTTTTCTTTATTTCCCGCACAATATACCTCTTTTCACTATCAGAAAGTGCCTGAGGGCGTCCGCATCTTGGATCATTAGCAATTTTTTTCGTCTTGTTATACTTATCAATGATTTTTTTGATAGTAGAATAAGGTCTTTTAACTATCTCACCAATTTTGCGTAGCGTGTTGTTAGATTTTCGCAAATTTATTATTATTTTCCGCTCCTCTTCCGTAGTTTCTTTACGTTTTGGTGCCATTTTAAAGTTTTTACAATATATTAACTGATTTTCGCCAGAACTTTTCTTTTAATGATTTTATTTTCGTTTTCTGTTTTTTTCTTTTTTTTTTTTTGTTTGCACAATGTACCGTTATTTGTTTTAAAATCGAAGCTGATCAGTGATGAGCACTCACTTTTTGAACTATAAAATTGGTATTTAATTTGTTTTTGTGTTGTTATTTTGTGGGTAAAGGCATTTGAAATTTTCCACTTAAGGATTTGAATAAGAGCAATAAAGGTATTATTTTAATACTTATTTTGAATAAAACCGTGAAGGCTTTTAATGAAAACATAGTGCATTTTAAAAAATGTATGGATGAGCACTCTCTTTCTGAGTCAACTGTACGTTGTTTTCGGTTAATTAAGAGCCCCGCTTAGTTGAGTTTCCCGTTTTATTGCACTCAAATCATGGAACAAAATCTTTCAGTATAACTGCCAATGTAAAAAAACCCGTTTGAGTTCCGTTGAATTGCGTCACCCGCTTAATTATTTCGCAAAATAAGACCGCATTGCGAAAAACAAAGCAAATGTTTCGGTTAATTGTTTCCGTCTACTTATTGTGTTTTTGCTCCACGATGGACGAACCTGGGGCTAGAGCTGCAAAACTATCGATAGTCGGCCCATCGATAGTTTGCTTAAAAAGTATCGATACTATCGATAGTATCGAAAAGTTTCTATGTGCCACTTCTGTGGACACGGTAGTCAATGAAGGTGGTAAAAAATTAAAAAGTTTTAAAACTTCATTTACAGAAAACGTTTTTCAGGTATAAAGACCAGCATATCCACTTTCACTTTCAGTGTCTTTCAGTCTATGGTTTAAAATTAATATATATTAATTTTCATCAGGGTTGTCAGTTTGTTTCGCCTTTGACGTCAAAATATTTAACTAAAGTCTAGAAATTTAAAACGTTATTTCGTAACCCTTGCGTTGAAAATTTATTCATATAAAATTCTTTGAATTTTAAAAAATTTTTCAAGGAAGTAGAACAAAGTTTTTACAAAATAATTCCATTAATTTTTTTAAGACTTTTCGTTAAGAAAAAAATGACAAACAGGTAAGAAAAAAGCCACATTTAGTGACAAAACACCACTTCTAAGAACTCTGTTTGTCTTTGAATTAATTTAGTTTATATAACATTATTTTAATATGTAAATTAGTACACAATTCTGTGGCAATAACGAAAAATTTTTTAAGAATTAAAGGTGATTTTTGAAAATTTACTCCTTTTCTAATATAATCATAATTTATCTGCGGTTATACTTTTTTAAAGTTTTTATTCCTAAACAATCCTTATGTCACAGATCTGAAGTAAACTTAAGTTTTATTCCAAATATTATTACACATTGAAAAAAGATATGTACGCAAGGAGTCATTTTTCTATAACTTCCTGAAAAGTCGTACAAAATAATTGAAACTTTAATCATGTGTAACTTTGATTGTGAAGGTCTCAAGGGTGCTAGTGTTTCTAGTTGTTGTTGCATTTGTACTTTTGAATATGATGATCTAAAAAGAAACTTAAATTTGGGTTAAGGCAACTTAATTACTTTTTTTCATTTGCTTTTTCCCAAAGAACTAAAAAAGTTTATGTACTGCTGAAAACTAGCATCGAATGAGTTGTTAAAAATGTTTCGTTGACTACATCTAATCAACTTTGCAGCTACTTTTAAAATTTTCCGATAGTATCGATAGTGATAAAAACTATCGATAGTCCGCCAAAAATAAAACTATCGATACTATCGATAGTACTATCGATTGTTTTGCAGCTCTACCTGGGGCCTAATTCTCGCATTCGTGATCGAGTACTTTCTCGATTCGAAAGCAATTTTATTTCAGTCAATACTGAACGAATCAAAATTATGTTTTCAGTATTGTGAAACTCAAATGATTGCTTTACAATAACGAACAAATATTTCCAATTCGTTCAGTATTGACTGAAATAATTAGATATTAAATTGCTTTCGAATCGAGAAAGTACTCGATCACGAATGCCAGAATCTGGCCCCTGATTTTTATTATGTTTTAAAAAACCTAAACCATTTTTTAACTTAATAAATAAAGAAATGCGTTTTTTTCTATCTACACATGGGTGTTTCGCTTTATTGCACAACTTGCTCAATTAAGCGATTTTCGTTTTAATTGCGTCGCCGATTCATTGAGTTCCCGTTTAATTGCGTAGGAAGTCGTGCATTTTTAGAAACCCAATTTAGCGGGAATAACTGTATTTATTAATAAAAAGATTTTTCATTCCACTTTAAAATCAAACACTTTACTTTAGCTGCACTTTTGTACAGGTAACCACAATTGTGTACCTGGACATTAAGGCAGGTAAATGCATTTAAGATAGCTGAATTTTTGATTTACCTGCACAAAAAATCGTGCAAAGGAGATTGTGCAGCTAAGTCAAAATTACTGCATAATTTTTTTTAATTATCTTATTACCTATCCAATAACCTTGATACTATTTATCATTTTTACTACATTTCGAAATGTCCTTTTTTTCGTTTGAAAAATATGGTCACCGTACTCAGCCGAAAATACTGAGGGCAATCACCGGCACTGGGACAGGTTCTTGGCCGAGATCGCCTTTGCCCTCAATTCCACTGTGCATGAAAGCACGACCGCTAGTCCAGCCGAAACGGGGAACGAGTGATCACGGTACCAGGTACACTCGAATTGCGAGAGATTGCAAAGGCCTCTGAGTTACAATAGGGGTACTTTAACCTCCGGAGGCTCGGGTGGCAGCACAAAATCAGTGACCGAGTGCTAAAGAAGGAACATCGGTTGTCCTCGGGCTAGACTATTTTGCTAGCAAGCTTGGCTCAAAGTACTCTGGGCCGTACGAGGGCACTAAAATCACCTCCCCGAATATTTACACCGTACTAACCGCCTCATGAATAACCTACCAGTTCCACCTACAGAACCTCAAAATCTACCACGAGCGGGAAAACCAATTAAAAAAGAAGAAAGGCGCGATATCACCAGCACTTTCGATCACCTCCCGTAGTTAATAACGACCTAGACTTAATGCATCTTCCCCGGCACCACGAATCCCACTGAAACCGGTCGTCCGCGTGTAGCCAGACACGAGCCACTGATAATATTTAAAACCAGAATAAAAAGCAGCCTCATCGTAACCGATCATGAAAATATTCGTAATAGGTATACCAGAAATTAGTATAACCATGGCAAGGAAAGCTACCAGACCAGAAACGCCTGGCAAAATTACGCAGCATCTGCGGCGTACGGCCATGCACCGCCACATACCACCGTGTTTGCTACCGCTCGAGGCACGACCTCGGATTTAGACGGTGGACAGATGTCTAGTGGTCCAATCGGGGAACATGGAGCTGGACAAACCAGACTGGACGTTATGGGAGCGAAGAACCCCACAAACGCTGCACGCGGCTCAACAGGGACCACCCAACGCTCGCACCATTATTCTGGTACGGTGTGGACAAGCAAAAGAAGGGCAAACTAGCCACACCCAGGAGGAGCCGCATCAACTAGAGGACGACCTGGCAAATGATATACTGAACCTGACACCCGTAGACCTAGACGAGACCCCCAACGCAAGGTATTGCAATGAATACTACACACAAGCCCGACTGCGCGCCCTGGGCAAGGAGAAGATAATCCCATGTTAGAAATAAATGAGAATAAAAATTAAGATAAGTCCGTTTCCTGTTTTGCCAAAGTTGATGTTTTAAATTCGTATTCCCTTGCACAAGTTTTATTTTTGGGGTTTTCACTCATGGCAGTAGAGCACCCTTTAAGATATTTATATATTTAACGTACTAACATTTTCCATACCACAAAAACAAAATGTATTAAACTGTTATTTACTAAAGGCTAGTTTACACTATCACACAAGTCATTCGTATTCAAATAGAAAATGTAATTTTTTAACATAACAGTTTGTGTTCACACCATCACACAAATTATAAACCTTCACACATTAAATAAAATGCAACCCTGATCCAATAAAAAGTATTATTGTTTAGACATTTTTCAAAAGACGATGAAGTCGTATGGGGTGTCAAACTTTTTTTTATAATACTTGTCATTTTCATCACACATGCATTCGCACTATCAGAATTTTACATATTACTTCAGTTTTTGACATGTATTAATACAAAGTATAATAGTGTAAACTAGCCTTAAGCTGTAATTAAAAAATTACACAAAAATTTGTAGTAAACACGTGTGTTAAATCAACCAGAATAAATCAGTTGACGAAAGTCTATCTCTCTCTTTTGGCAGATGCATTACTTTACTTGAGGGTTACACGAAGTTTTAATACACTCACACTTTTTTACCAATATACTCATACTTTTAAATACTGAAACGAACTTGCCTTTAAAGTTCTCTTTCCAGTGAGTTTTTAAACTTACCTTCAATAAAACAGCTGATTTCATTGTTAGTAAGCAAATTTTTCGTTCGTCTTTATAAATTGTTTTTCTTGATGACTTCTTGAAATAAAACAGAGTTGTACACTTAACACAAATGGTGAAAACCGCTTTTGTAAAGATTTAATTTCCCCAAATAGTTTTTTATGATAAATGTACGTCAATATAACTTCAGAACGACGATATATCTCTATAAAATGTCTTTGGGATGACTTCTTGTAAATAAACGGCTTTAAAATTGCGTGCATATCGCAGTTTTCAGTTAAATTAATTTCGACAACATAAAAAACTTAAAAATGTTGGACAGGAGTTTGTAATTTGAAAGCTGTAATGTATGATATACAATAATTTGGAAGCTGTAATGTATGATATAAAAAATTATGTGCTTAAGACCGCGTTTGGGAGGCGTGGATTAAGTTTAAAGTTAGTTTAACGTACTCTGAAACTCTGATTTTTTCGGCGAAATGATATTTTTTTGTTAGTACATATATAATTGAAGACCAACAGCAAAACTAAGCTGTTCCGTCAAAAGTTTGTATACAAACTTGGTAATGGCGGCACAAATTAACTAAACCTAGTTTAACTGAGATTTCAAAAAGCCAGCGTGTCTTAAAATTTTAAAAGACAAACTTTAACCTTGATTCCTAAATAAGTTTAAAAAAAAAATAACCAAATTAGCCATATATATATGTTTAAAAACCATATTTATTTAAACAATTTATTAATTTATAACTTTGAAATTAAATAAAAAAGTTGATACACAGAAAAAATTTTTGCTTATTTTTTCAAGAAATAAAATCTTTTTTAATTAAAATTTAATTAAGTAAATTAAACGTTTACTAATATCAATAATATTACTGCAGAAAATGTTGTAAAAAACAAAAAATATTTAATTAATACTATTAATTTGTTTAATGGTGCAGATTTAATTAATTTTTTAATTAATCAGGTATGTGATGAAAAACGATCATTTTCAAAATTATCGTTTTTAGCAGGTGTAATAAATTTCGACCGATTTTAAAATCCATTTCTGAAGTAAATTCTTAATTTTTTGTTCAAAATACAGTTCAATTAACATATATAAATTTGTAAATAACGCTTTATCAACAACAATCCAACAAAGCAGTTTGAAAGATCAATTTATTCTAAATAATCTCAAAAATACTTTACCCTATTAGCTCTTAAATTATGCTTGAGCATCCATGAAAATCCAAAAAAAAAAAAAATTTGGGACACACTAATATACAACCATTTCGTTTCTTTCTAGGCCAAAAAACTTTATCATTGATTGAGACTTATCAACAGAAAGCAAATTACTACACATCAAAATTGTAATTTTTTTTTTTTATTTATTACATATTTTTATTTAGTGAATCTTCATATACAACATATATTTAATATGAACTAACAATAACACTTTTGACACCTAATCTTTATAAGGGTATTCACGTCACAAGTTGCACCCTTGCATAAAAGCAAAAGTGCAAAAATATAACAACAACCACACAGACAATTAGTTGTGCGTAAATAATTGTCGTTGTGGTTGTTGTTATGTTTTTGCACTTTTGCTTTTATGCAAGGGTGCAACTTCTGACGTGAATACCTTTTATGTAAAATTTAAAAAAAAAATAACTTGAAAAGTGCAAAACTGAACAAAATCACAAAATTTTCAATGAAGTTTGAACTTTTGTCCCCTGTAACTCTGTCAATTCTAAACCAATCTTCACTAGCAATCATGGTAATTAATCAAATGTTATCCTAATCAGCGATGCCGTTTTGGTTACTTTTAACCAAAATTGGTTACTTTTCTTTCTAATGTGTTTTCGTGTACTTTTTTCCATTTTGGTTACTTTTTTTCAACACAGAAATACCAATTGTGCCCGCTCGGCGTTTTTTAAATTATAAAATGTATATGATATTGCATCCAACACCAATATTGTTTTTAACTTCACCATACAAAGTGGCTATTAGACGACCATACTTGATATGTGAGAATGGTATGCCCTCATACCATCATACTCGTGTAATAACAATTCTGTCGTACTCAGCACAAACCTCATTTTAACTTTGCAGGCAAACGGTAACGATGACTTGGTTAAAGCTCGCATTTTTAAAAGGTTTTATTGGGAAATATAAAACTCTGCCAAAATAATGGAATATAAAAAGTGATATACCATAATAGAGTTTTAAAGCAAAGAGGTTATAAGAACCTTTGTAAAAATTAAAAATAATTGAGCCGGAAGATACAATTGAATTACATAGAAGTAAAAAATAATACATTGTCGTCCGCCAAAAACTCATTAATTAGCAAAGCAGCAACTAATTCACGCGCCATCATATATATATAACGTTTACTTTTCAATGTTTGTAATGATATACAGTAGTTTTCGGTTAATTGAGCCCCGCTTAATTGAGTTTCCCGTTTTATTGCACTAAAAACCATGGAACGAAATCATTCAGTATAACAGTCTATGTAAAAATACCCGTTTAGTTGAGTTCCGTTTAATTTCGTCACCCGCTTAATTATTTCGCAAAATAAGACCACATTGCGAAAAACAAAAGCAAATGTTTCGGTTAATTGTTTCCCTCTACTTAATGTGTTTTTGCTCCACAAAAATCAAGAAAGTCATGTTTCATGTTTCAGTTTTATATATAAATGTTATATAAAATAAATAAAGAAATGAGTTACATTTTCTATCTACACATGGGTGCTTCGCTTTATTGCACATCTTGCTCAATTAAGCGATTTTCGTTTTAATTGCGTCGGCGACTCAATTAACCGAGTACTGCTTAATTGAGTTCCCGTTTAATTGCGTCAAAAGTCGTGCATTTTTAGAAACTCAATTAAGCGGAAATAATGTACTACGACATTCTGATAGTCTTATAGCAATTATTTCATACAAAGTATGACCGTCTTAAAAACCTGCAACTATAAGCTTAATCAAAATTACCTGATTTTTGGCAAAGGTTTTTAAGTTTAAAAATGCTTTGCTGAGCACTGCCGAAATCGAGTTAAGATGTCATTGCGTGTGGGCACGTATATATAAAATATCAACCGCATAATTTAGATCAATTTTGCACTTTGATACAGGAAGACTTAAGAAGTGTGTTAAGTGTTAGCTTTGTATATGAGGTGCGACGCCCACGAAAAATTATATAGCCTATTGTTCTTTCCAAACCATCGGTAACAAAGTGTCAAAATTTTATGAAAATCGGGACAGTGGCTTAGGGCCTACAAGGTTCAAACAAATATACATTTAATACAAAATAATTTTGGTTACATTTTTTCGCTTCTCGTTACTTTTGTTTTGGGTTACAAATGTTTTTGGCTCGTGGCAACGCTGATCATAATACATTAACGGCCGTATTTATAACCAAAATTTAGCCACGGCTTATACATCACACACAACGATCTGCTAACTAGCAGACCGTTTTGGCTTAGCAGAAAGTTAGCATACAAAATGCATACTGCATTGAAAGTTAATAAATTGAATATTTTTAATATGCCAGTTATAAATAACAAAAATGGAAAATGGTTTTCCGCTTTTTAGCTGTTATTGGCAGGACTGTCAAATGTGGCGAATTCTTAATCCTTTTGTCGATGGAAATTTACGTTTCGCGATATGGCGATTATTTTGGCGAAATTGAAAACCGATTGGCGATATGTGAAATGCATTTGATGTAAATATTTTCTTATTTACCTATGTATTTCTAAAATATAATAACAAATTTTTTTCTTGCTTGTAAATTTTTTTCAAATTTATAATTCTTATATTACATATAACTGTTTCAAAATTGTTTTATTTGATATATTTTGTGAATCATTAAAAAGTATTATGAAGAATAACAACAAATTCGCCTTTGGTAACTTACATTCAATGGGGAAAAAGTATATGACTCACAGTCAAAATTTTTTTTACCAAATAATTATCTTAAAAAACATAAAATAAACATATAAACAGTAAAATTTAAAATTTCTTAAACTTACAGCCATTTCTTATAGCAAATTCCATAAATTTTGAAATTAAAAAATTCCTATGTGCGTTTTCAAATACATATGTATTTAAATACACTTCTGGAAATAACCAAAATTTAGAACATTAAACTTATTTTCAAGTTTTTAGAAACGCTAAAACGACATTTGTGTAATTTTCTGAAATCGATACCGCTTGATTTTATGCACTTCCTACTTTAACTATTCTAGTCTTACTAGTCTTAAAATCAAGAAAAATTACGCTCACTTAAAAAAAATAATTAAAAATCTCCATTGATTTAAACTTCATTTGTTTTCGATTTCAGAACATTGCATTATATAAAAATCACAAATGGCAATATTTTCTTAGCTTAAATCTTAAGAAAGTTATTTGGTTGCAATTTTGAAAACGATTTTTGGTTTTTGATATAGGTATTATAAAAAACTTCCATTCACTGGTAACAATTAATGAAAAAATCGTTAAATAATTGTATGAAGAAAAACATATTCGTACGTATTATTATTTTAGAAAAAAGTAACCAATATGAAAAAATATTCACATCTCCACATTGGAAAAAAATATAACCAATTTTTTTTAGAAATAACCAAAAACGGTAGCTCTGATTGGGAAAGAAACAAACTGCAAATAAGAATAACAAATTACAATCGTAATATCAGCAAAAAAAGAAATCAATATTACTTTAATAGTTCTTATGAATATGTCATTATGAATTGGGTCACAAAGCAAATAAAGAGTTTTAATAAAATTAACAAGAATTGGTTTATTTCTTAAAATAATTTTTTTACGTTTGTATTGTGTTAACTAATACTAGCGAACCCCTTGCACACTTCGTAGTGCAAAAAAGAAAACAAGAAATCAAATTTTAAAGTTATGGAATTGTTGCGTTTTGATCAGATTCATAGTAATAAATTCGTTTTGATATGAACCCAATGGAAATATTGCCTTTTAAGATGAACTAGGTAATTTTTCATTTTAATTTATTTTTCATTTTAATAATATTGTAATTTCCCATTTTGTTTTGAAGTTAATAAGTTTTATATATATAGAAAATAAAAAACACATATTATTAACTTTACTTTTCACAAATATTTTGAAATTGTTTATTGATAACATAATTTTGACATTTAATTAGTTTTATAATAATAACAATTGCTTTAGAGATTTTAATGTGTAGTATTTAATAAATATTAGACAAAAAAAATAGCATTTTGTTATGGAGCTCCTCAAATATTAATTAAAAAATTGTTTTATAAATTGTCAAAATTAAAATAGTTAAAAAAATATCAAAATATAAAAATGTTAGTAATCCTTAACTAGTTTAATAGTTTTTTATGTAACTAGGCAACAAATTTTTAAAAACATTTTTTACATATATTTTCATAATTAAAAATAATCATTTTTCCTTTTTAAAATCAACTTTCCATCTCTGAGTAGTTTTATTTAATCTGGTAGCACTTCAAATTTCAGTCTGCAAAGCAAAATAAAATCACTTAATTATGTCTGCAAAATTTCTCAGAGATTTACTTGCTCTCTTTGAATTGAGTAAAAAAAAAAGTTTGTCAGCAAAAGTTTGTTATTTTCTCGCGGGCACTTACATCCACTCTTTTACCAATCATATCAACATCAACTTATATCAGAAACACACGACCACTCGTCCATACCACAGAATACACAGAACTGTCACGAGACGGAAGATTTTGCGTTTTTTTTGTCTCTTTCAAAGAAAGCTTCCCTTTTGCATTTCTCTTTTCATCATATTCTTTGCCGCAATACAATGTACACAAATTTATTTAGTTAATATTTATTTACAAAACTGTTGTAAAAAATTAACTTTTAAGTTCACCACAACACGAGTAAATAATATTTAAGTAAGTAAATAACATTATAACACAAAACAATATTACTAAATAAATTTTTTTGCACAAAAAACAACGTTTGTTGAACTATTGCATTAGTTTAACGTGGTTTGTGTTTTGTTATTTAAGTTTTGATCACGCCATTTGTGTTGATTGTTGCGGCCTGTTTTTACACCTTGCCATTTCACTACCAACAAAAGCTTTCTGTCTCTTTCTTCGAAAGCTGCCCTCGCAACTGATTTGGTCCTTTTTCACACGTCACTTTTTACAGTTCTGTGTATTCTGTGGTCCATACGCATCTACTTTAGAAAACACACAGAAACTTGTAAAAACAGATATATCTGTGCAGGTCTTTAATATTTATATTCCAAAATCAAATGTAATTAATTAATTATTAAAATCGTATGCGTAGTTAAGAATACACGTCCGCACCACGACAAAGCACAAACTGGAATGACAACTTGCTTTGCTATTAAATTAACTTATTTTAAAATTTCTTTTTTTTCTCTTTTTTTAGAAATACAGTCAAATCCCGATAATTCGTACCCCGATAAATCGTAATTCCCGATAATTCGTAATAAACTGTCGGTCCCTTGAAAAAATCTCGTTAATTCGTAAAATTTCCATACATTTTGGTCCCCTCGATAATTCGTAATTTTTTTTAAAATAAAATCTTCTTTACCTCTATTAAGTCGTAATTGTTTCGTAACTACCACTTATATTCTTAAAAAAAACAACAGAAACATGGAAAGAATGATTTTTTGTTTGCCGTCGCTTAAAAACGAAAACATGTCGTTAAAAAACGCAGACATGTCGTCTCACTACAAACTCTTTTTACCAATGACATGGTCCATGCTTGCATTACATTGGACCAGTCCATGGAGTAGCCCATTTTATCAAAATGGAGAAGGTAGTCCAATATAATATTTGCAGGGATTAGATGAGTTTGTTACATAATAAAAAAATGCCAAAGTGCACACATAAAACTCTGTCGGTGTTAAAAGAAAACAACAAATTTTTGCAGCCATTGACAACGGAGAGAAAAAAATAGACGTTGCTAAGCGATTTGAAATTCCTCCATCACCTCTTACTTCAGTCCTTCAAGAAAGAGAATTTATTATGCAAAAATATTCAGGCACAACTTGAATATCCAGAGCTGGAAGTCTTTAGTTTTATGGTTTACACAGTGCCGGTTTTTTATGTTTTTTTTTATCGTTTTAGTTAATAAATTGAAAAACCCCGTTAATTCGTATTTATTTTATTTTAACCCCGTTAAATCGAAACACCGCTAAATCGAAAACCCCTATAATTCGTAAAAAATGGCCGGTCCCTTGCGATTACGAATTATCGGGAGTCCACTGTACAACCAAACAAATTTTAACAAAAATGGATAGCAAATTAAACACACATTTGTATCAGATAAAGGAAGAGTGGTCGAAGGAGTTGCAAACTCTTAAGGTGAGTTCAGTTACGGTATGTTAGTTAGTTTGTAGGAAGGTAGGTAGGTAGGTAGGTAGAAAGGCTGGTGTGAAGTTTCCTTCACACCTTCACCCAGAGACCAATATGGTCCATTGCGACGCCTTAATTAGAATAGAAAGGTGAAAAATAAAAGGTAGATGAAAAAGAGAATGACAGCCCGAGAATCAGAAAATAGATAGAGAAATAAAGTAAAGGCCAAACCAAAATTCACCCTACGCGCGGACAGCGCCCCGTCTCCTCTCGCGCAGCCAGGTCATCCCCATTACGGATCCTATAAGACCCTCGAGTCCACACCCCGAGACGTCCCCTAACTCGCCCAGGAATCTACTGCCCAGCCACCTCAGCCTGCTGTTCTGGAGCCTGGGCCAGTGGCACAGAATATGCTCAACCGTCTCCAGCTCCTCCAGGTCCTCACACAACCCGCACACATCCGATAAGTCGGATCCCATTCTCACCGCCACACAGTGGTATTTTTTGGCAAAAAGTCTATTTTTTTACAGTTATTTTTTAGAAATCTAATGATGCAATTCTGTAAAGAAAATTTTTCATAAGTAGAAAACCATGATTTGTTTTCGAAAAAAATAAAATTTTGTATAAAAAAGAGTGTGTTAAAGTTATCTAAATATTATGCAACGAAAACTGATGAAAATTTTACTACATTTCAGTTGTTTATACAATAAATATGGTTCAACTACCAATAGTTTTAGAGAATTTGTATTAAAATATAGTATTTTAAATTTAATAGAAACGAAAAAATATTTAAATTATATATATAGTTTAAGAGATCTGAGCAAATCAAAATGACTCCAAAAAATTTAGCATTTGCAGTTTTCATTAGAAAAAAAATAAGTTAGCTCGGTCTACCTCCGTATTGGTAATGCTACTAAATGAAAGTTTGGAATGTTTTCTTTCATTTTATGTAAAAAAATTCTGCGACTTTTTGCGATCGCTGAACAAACTTATAAATTTTGTCATTAAACTCACGTATTTTTTGTGAATATTTACAATTAACTGCAATGCATATTTACAATAAAAGGGTTTGTATACTTTTAGGCTTTTACTTTTACTTTTTAATAACTGATTGACAGCAATATCGAAAAAGTGCATAACAAAAAAAGGAAAACAAAACCATATGATTATTTGAAATAATAATACATATTTGCCAAAAAAAGTTTAAGAAAATTATTAAACGTAACTAATATTTAAAATGGGCTCATTTTGTGTTTCATATAGTGAATTGTGCAAGGAACTTATAAATTGCAATAATAATGTACAAAGCTGCTGATTTAGCGTCCCAGTACAGCAAACAACATTTAGAAATGGCAAGTGCATTAGCAGGCTCAAATTTAAAATCGCAATCATATATTCCTCCCGCAACTGCGCTGGCGTTGTTACTGGATGCAGAGTTAACAAAGTATCAGTATGAAACTTTAAAATATGTTTTGCATAAAGAGGGATACAATATTTTACCTCCGTATGCAAAGGTACTAGATGAGAAGAAAAAGTGTTATCCTAGTGATGTTAAAATATCAGAAAAATAAGCCTCAGTAAATTTGCAAAGTTTAATGGATCACACCACTAAGCGTTTATTTGAAAGTTTTTCACACGAAAATATTAATAATATGGTCAATTTAAATTGCACTCTTATGTCAAAGTGGGGTTGCGATGGCTCTTCTGGACATTCAGAGTACAATCAAAGTTAAGTACCTGATGTTACTGACAAGAACCTGCTATTAGTATCGATGGTGCCCTTAAGTTTACGAGCAACCTCTGAACAGGAATACTGGCGTAACAGTAGTCCATCATCAACAAGATATTGTCGTCCAATTTCTTTCGAATTCGCTAAGGAGACTAAAGAAAAAGTCTTAACTGTTGTTGAGAAAATAAAGTCCGAAATTACCGCTTTAGGAAATACGACTGTTATAGTATGCGGCAAACAATTCAATGTAACACACAATTTAGTGTTCACGATGCTAGATGGCAAAACGGCTCAGACAGTTACAAATACTGATTCAGCAGCCGTATGCTATATTTGTAAAGCGAAGCCCTCTGAAATGAACAATTTGGATATAATATCAACAAAAACCATTGTTAGTGAAGCTTTTAAATTAGGTATTTCATCATTACACGCTCGAATAAAGTTTATGGAGTGCATACTCCATATATCTTATAATATGCCTTTTCAAAAGTGGTCTGCAATTGAATCCAAAAATAAGATATTAAAACAAGAAAACAAACTGCGTATTCAAGCAGCATTTAAAGAACGCATGAACTTGCGAGTGGATACTGTACAACAAGGAACTGGGTCGTCGAATGACGGAAATACTTCAAGGCGTTTCGTTTCTTCTCGTAGCAGATATAACAGGTATTAGTGAAGAACTAATAGATCGCTTCCGAATTATTCTCCAAATAATTACATGTGGGCAAAAAATTGATACGGGGAAGTTTAAGAAATTTTCGTGGGATACTGCTGAGCTATTCGTTCGTAAATACAATTGGTACTTCATGCCAGCTACTGTCCATAAAGTATTGATACATGGAAATGCCATAATTGAAGCAGCAGTGCTCCCTATAGGCATGCTCTCCGAGGAAGCGGAAGAAGCAAGTAATAAGGATTACAGAAATTATAGATTAATGTTTTCCAGAACTGCAATAAATACTGATGTTTTGCATCGTTTGCTTGCATCATCTGATCCCTATATAAGTAGTATAAGACGTCAACCACGTAAACATATTTTGGAACTATATGATTTAGTAAAAGAAATGATAATTGATGAATAAAAAGTTTAAAATGAGTTTAAAAGTTTACTCATTTTGTTTATACTCAAATAAAATTATTCTTAAATGTGTAGAGTGGGTGGGTAGAGGGCGTGGCCAATTTCGATGAAACTTTATATTTTTCTTAATTGAGCTAAATAAAGGCTCAGAGCAAAATTTCAAAAACTTTGGCCCAAAAAAAAATTTTGGGTTCTATGGGCGGTGGGTGGAGGGCGTGGCCAATTTCGATGACACTTTATATTTTTCTTAATTGAGCTAAATAAAGGCTCAGAGCAAAATTTCAAAAACTTTGGGCCAAAAAAAAATTTCGGGTTCTATGGGCGGTGGGTGGAGGGCGTGGCCAATTTCGATGAAACTTTATATTATTCTTAATTGAGCTAACCAAAGGCTCAGAGCAAAATTTTAACATTCTACGAGCACTCCTTATATTTTTTGCCAAACATTGTATGGACAAATCCCTCTGTGCGCCATCCTGCCTATCATACAGTGGCCCGTAATAACCACTATCAAGTTCCTAACACAGACCCTACTCTTGCCCAGCAGCAATTTCGAATTGGACTTCCTAAGCAGTCCATTCGGCCCCCACAGGCCCGGATGGTCGCACCCAGAATCCATTCCGTGATCCTTCCAAAGAGGAAGCCAATTGGAGGACTAACTGCCTCCACACGGTCAGGAGCCTCCATCTCCGAGCCCTGTCTCTCCAACTCATCAGCCACCTCATTGCCGATTATGTTGGAGTGACCCGGCACCCAGCATAGCCTCAACGCATATTCCCCTAAGACTCCCCCTAGAGCCCTCCTACAATCATCAACCAGCTTGGATTTCACATAACAGCCCCTTAAATCAATATTACTTTAATAGTTCTTATGAATATGTCATTATGAATTGGGTCACAAAGCAAATAAAGAGTTTTAATAAAATTAACAAGAATTGGTTTATTTCTTAAAATAATTTTTTTACGTTTGTATTGTGTTAACTAATACTAGCGAACCCCTTGCACACTTCGTAGTGCAAAAAAGAAAACAAGAAATCAAATTTTAAAGTTATGGAATTGTTGCGTTTTGATCAGATTCATAGTAATAAATTCGTTTTGATATGAACCCAATGGAAATATTGCCTTTTAAGATGAACTAGGTAATTTTTCATTTTAATTTATTTTTCATTTTAATAATATTGTAATTTCCCATTTTGTTTTGAAGTTAATAAGTTTTATATATATAGAAAATAAAAAACACATATTATTAACTTTACTTTTCACAAATATTTTGAAATTGTTTATTGATAACATAATTTTGACATTTAATTAGTTTTATAATAATAACAATTGCTTTAGAGATTTTAATGTGTAGTATTTAATAAATATTAGACAAAAAAAATAGCATTTTGTTATGGAGCTCCTCAAATATTAATTAAAAAATTGTTTTATAAATTGTCAAAATTAAAATAGTTAAAAAAATATCAAAATATAAAAATGTTAGTAATCCTTAACTAGTTTAATAGTTTTTTATGTAACTAGGCAACAAATTTTTAAAAACATTTTTTACATATATTTTCATAATTAAAAATAATCATTTTTCCTTTTTAAAATCAACTTTCCATCTCTGAGTAGTTTTATTTAATCTGGTAGCACTTCAAATTTCAGTCTGCAAAGCAAAATAAAATCACTTAATTATGTCTGCAAAATTTCTCAGAGATTTACTTGCTCTCTTTGAATTGAGTAAAAAAAAAAGTTTGTCAGCAAAAGTTTGTTATTTTCTCGCGGGCACTTACATCCACTCTTTTACCAATCATATCAACATCAACTTATATCAGAAACACACGACCACTCGTCCATACCACAGAATACACAGAACTGTCACGAGACGGAAGATTTTGCGTTTTTTTTGTCTCTTTCAAAGAAAGCTTCCCTTTTGCATTTCTCTTTTCATCATATTCTTTGCCGCAATACAATGTACACAAATTTATTTAGTTAATATTTATTTACAAAACTGTTGTAAAAAATTAACTTTTAAGTTCACCACAACACGAGTAAATAATATTTAAGTAAGTAAATAACATTATAACACAAAACAATATTACTAAATAAATTTTTTTGCACAAAAAACAACGTTTGTTGAACTATTGCATTAGTTTAACGTGGTTTGTGTTTTGTTATTTAAGTTTTGATCACGCCATTTGTGTTGATTGTTGCGGCCTGTTTTTACACCTTGCCATTTCACTACCAAAAAAAGCTTTCTGTCTCTTTCTTCGAAAGCTGCCCTCGCAACTGATTTGGTCCTTTTTCACACGTCACTTTTTACAGTTCTGTGTATTCTGTGGTCCATACGCATCTACTTTAGAAAACACACAGAAACTTGTAAAAACAGATATATCTGTGCAGGTCTTTAATATTTATATTCCAAAATCAAATGTAATTAATTAATTATTAAAATCGTATGCGTAGTTAAGAATACACGTCCGCACCACGACAAAGCACAAACTGGAATGACAACTTGCTTTGCTATTAAATTAACTTATTTTAAAATTTCTTTTTTTTCTCTTTTTTTAGAAATACAGTCAAATCCCGATAATTCGTACCCCGATAAATCGTAATTCCCGATAATTCGTAATAAACTGTCGGTCCCTTGAAAAAATCTCGTTAATTCGTAAAATTTCCATACATTTTGGTCCCCTCGATAATTCGTAATTTTTTTTAAAATAAAATCTTCTTTACCTCTATTAAGTCGTAATTGTTTCGTAACTACCACTTATATTCTTAAAAAAAACAACAGAAACATGGAAAGAATGATTTTTTGTTTGCCGTCGCTTAAAAACGAAAACATGTCGTTAAAAAACGCAGACATGTCGTCTCACTACAAACTCTTTTTACCAATGACATGGTCCATGCTTGCATTACATTGGACCAGTCCATGGAGTAGCCCATTTTATCAAAATGGAGAAGGTAGTCCAATATAATATTTGCAGGGATTAGATGAGTTTGTTACATAATAAAAAAATGCCAAAGTGCACACATAAAACTCTGTCGGTGTTAAAAGAAAACAACAAATTTTTGCAGCCATTGACAACGGAGAGAAAAAAATAGACGTTGCTAAGCGATTTGAAATTCCTCCATCACCTCTTACTTCAGTCCTTCAAGAAAGAGAATTTATTATGCAAAAATATTCAGGCACAACTTGAATATCCAGAGCTGGAAGTCTTTAGTTTTATGGTTTACACAGTGCCGGTTTTTTATGTTTTTTTTTATCGTTTTAGTTAATAAATTGAAAAACCCCGTTAATTCGTATTTATTTTATTTTAACCCCGTTAAATCGAAACACCGCTAAATCGAAAACCCCTATAATTCGTAAAAAATGGCCGGTCCCTTGCGATTACGAATTATCGGGAGTCCACTGTACAACCAAACAAATTTTAACAAAAATGGATAGCAAATTAAACACACATTTGTATCAGATAAAGGAAGAGTGGTCGAAGGAGTTGCAAACTCTTAAGGTGAGTTCAGTTACGGTATGTTAGTTAGTTTGTAGGAAGGTAGGTAGGTAGGTAGGTAGAAAGGCTGGTGTGAAGTTTCCTTCACACCTTCACCCAGAGACCAATATGGTCCATTGCGACGCCTTAATTAGAATAGAAAGGTGAAAAATAAAAGGTAGATGAAAAAGAGAATGACAGCCCGAGAATCAGAAAATAGATAGAGAAATAAAGTAAAGGCCAAACCAAAATTCACCCTACGCGCGGACAGCGCCCCGTCTCCTCTCGCGCAGCCAGGTCATCCCCATTACGGATCCTATAAGACCCTCGAGTCCACACCCCGAGACGTCCCCTAACTCGCCCAGGAATCTACTGCCCAGCCACCTCAGCCTGCTGTTCTGGAGCCTGGGCCAGTGGCACAGAATATGCTCAACCGTCTCCAGCTCCTCCAGGTCCTCACACAACCCGCACACATCCGATAAGTCGGATCCCATTCTCACCGCCACACAGTGGTATTTTTTGGCAAAAAGTCTATTTTTTTACAGTTATTTTTTAGAAATCTAATGATGCAATTCTGTAAAGAACTGTTTCATAAGTAGAAAACCATGATTTGTTTTCGAAAAAAATAAAATTTTGTATAAAAAAGAGTGTGTTAAAGTTATCTAAATATTATGCAACGAAAACTGATGAAAATTTTACTACATTTCAGTTGTTTATACAATAAATATGGTTCAACTACCAATAGTTTTAGAGAATTTGTATTAAAATATAGTATTTTAAATTTAATAGAAACGAAAAAATATTTAAATTATATATATAGTTTAAGAGATCTGAGCAAATCAAAATGACTCCAAAAAATTTAGCATTTGCAGTTTTCATTAGAAAAAAAATAAGTTAGCTCGGTCTACCTCCGTATTGGTAATGCTACTAAATGAAAGTTTGGAATGTTTTCTTTCATTTTATGTAAAAAAATTCTGCGACTTTTTGCGATCGCTGAACAAACTTATAAATTTTGTCATTAAACTCACGTATTTTTTGTGAATATTTACAATTAACTGCAATGCATATTTACAATAAAAGGGTTTGTATACTTTTAGGCTTTTACTTTTACTTTTTAATAACTGATTGACAGCAATATCGAAAAAGTGCATAACAAAAAAAGGAAAACAAAACCATATGATTATTTGAAATAATAATACATATTTGCCAAAAAAAGTTTAAGAAAATTATTAAACGTAACTAATATTTAAAATGGGCTCATTTTGTGTTTCATATAGTGAATTGTGCAAGGAACTTATAAATTGCAATAATAATGTACAAAGCTGCTGATTTAGCGTCCCAGTACAGCAAACAACATTTAGAAATGGCAAGTGCATTAGCAGGCTCAAATTTAAAATCGCAATCATATATTCCTCCCGCAACTGCGCTGGCGTTGTTACTGGATGCAGAGTTAACAAAGTATCAGTATGAAACTTTAAAATATGTTTTGCATAAAGAGGGATACAATATTTTACCTCCGTATGCAAAGGTACTAGATGAGAAGAAAAAGTGTTATCCTAGTGATGTTAAAATATCAGAAAAATAAGCCTCAGTAAATTTGCAAAGTTTAATGGATCACACCACTAAGCGTTTATTTGAAAGTTTTTCACACGAAAATATTAATAATATGGTCAATTTAAATTGCACTCTTATGTCAAAGTGGGGTTGCGATGGCTCTTCTGGACATTCAGAGTACAATCAAAGTTAAGTACCTGATGTTACTGACAAGAACCTGCTATTAGTATCGATGGTGCCCTTAAGTTTACGAGCAACCTCTGAACAGGAATACTGGCGTAACAGTAGTCCATCATCAACAAGATATTGTCGTCCAATTTCTTTCGAATTCGCTAAGGAGACTAAAGAAAAAGTCTTAACTGTTGTTGAGAAAATAAAGTCCGAAATTACCGCTTTAGGAAATACGACTGTTATAGTATGCGGCAAACAATTCAATGTAACACACAATTTAGTGTTCACGATGCTAGATGGCAAAACGGCTCAGACAGTTACAAATACTGATTCAGCAGCCGTATGCTATATTTGTAAAGCGAAGCCCTCTGAAATGAACAATTTGGATATAATATCAACAAAAACCATTGTTAGTGAAGCTTTTAAATTAGGTATTTCATCATTACACGCTCGAATAAAGTTTATGGAGTGCATACTCCATATATCTTATAATATGCCTTTTCAAAAGTGGTCTGCAATTGAATCCAAAAATAAGATATTAAAACAAGAAAACAAACTGCGTATTCAAGCAGCATTTAAAGAACGCATGAACTTGCGAGTGGATACTGTACAACAAGGAACTGGGTCGTCGAATGACGGAAATACTTCAAGGCGTTTCGTTTCTTCTCGTAGCAGATATAACAGGTATTAGTGAAGAACTAATAGATCGCTTCCGAATTATTCTCCAAATAATTACATGTGGGCAAAAAATTGATACGGGGAAGTTTAAGAAATTTTCGTGGGATACTGCTGAGCTATTCGTTCGTAAATACAATTGGTACTTCATGCCAGCTACTGTCCATAAAGTATTGATACATGGAAATGCCATAATTGAAGCAGCAGTGCTCCCTATAGGCATGCTCTCCGAGGAAGCGGAAGAAGCAAGTAATAAGGATTACAGAAATTATAGATTAATGTTTTCCAGAACTGCAATAAATACTGATGTTTTGCATCGTTTGCTTGCATCATCTGATCCCTATATAAGTAGTATAAGACGTCAACCACGTAAACATATTTTGGAACTATATGATTTAGTAAAAGAAATGATAATTGATGAATAAAAAGTTTAAAATGAGTTTAAAAGTTTACTCATTTTGTTTATACTCAAATAAAATTATTCTTAAATGTGTAGAGTGGGTGGGTAGAGGGCGTGGCCAATTTCGATGAAACTTTATATTTTTCTTAATTGAGCTAAATAAAGGCTCAGAGCAAAATTTCAAAAACTTTGGCCCAAAAAAAAATTTTGGGTTCTATGGGCGGTGGGTGGAGGGCGTGGCCAATTTCGATGACACTTTATATTTTTCTTAATTGAGCTAAATAAAGGCTCAGAGCAAAATTTCAAAAACTTTGGGCCAAAAAAAAATTTCGGGTTCTATGGGCGGTGGGTGGAGGGCGTGGCCAATTTCGATGAAACTTTATATTATTCTTAATTGAGCTAACCAAAGGCTCAGAGCAAAATTTTAACATTCTACGAGCACTCCTTATATTTTTTGCCAAACATTGTATGGACAAATCCCTCTGTGCGCCATCCTGCCTATCATACAGTGGCCCGTAATAACCACTATCAAGTTCCTAACACAGACCCTACTCTTGCCCAGCAGCAATTTCGAATTGGACTTCCTAAGCAGTCCATTCGGCCCCCACAGGCCCGGATGGTCGCACCCAGAATCCATTCCGTGATCCTTCCAAAGAGGAAGCCAATTGGAGGACTAACTGCCTCCACACGGTCAGGAGCCTCCATCTCCGAGCCCTGTCTCTCCAACTCATCAGCCACCTCATTGCCGATTATGTTGGAGTGACCCGGCACCCAGCATAGCCTCAACGCATATTCCCCTAAGACTCCCCCTAGAGCCCTCCTACAATCATCAACCAGCTTGGATTTCACATAACAGCCCCTTACAGCCATAAGAGCTGCCTGGCTATCCACATATATAGTGACCTCCGAGCCCCTATCAATGTTGTCCCTCATCAGTCCCACGGCCCTCAAGACCCCTAGAACCTCCGCCTGAAAAACACTGCAGTCGTCGGGAAGCCTATATGACATTCTGATGTTCAGATCCCCAATGTGGACCCCCGCACCCGTGCCCCTCATCCTCGAGCCATCAGTGAATATATCAAATCCACCAAATAATCTGCTCCTACCCGACCAGCTCTCCCTAGTAGGCATTATTACCTCCGGCACCCGTCGAAAATCGACCCTAGTGCTCACGTAATCAGAAGAGCCGGGCGATCCCAGGCAGTAGCCCCCAGCCTCAATCTCACCAAGGATCCGTGCGTGACCCTGTGTGACATTCCCCATCAATCCTAACTCCCTCAGCCTAAGAAGGCTCCTGGCTGCCATTCCCATCACATACTGCTCAATAGGCAGAAGATGCAGAATGAAATCCAGGGCCGCCTGAGGAGTACTTCTCATGGCACCTGTCATGCCAATTGAAGCACACCTCTGAGTCTTAGACAAAAGGTTCCTTCGACTAGTCAATCTCAATGACTCCCACCAAACACAGCATCCATACGTAAGAATGGGTCTAACCACCGAGGTGTACAGCCATCCCACTACTGACGGCCGGAGTCCCCAACTCTTACCTATTGATGATCTGCAAGCATAGTAGGCATTGAGACCCCTCTTTAGTCTCTCTTGAGCATTCCTTCCCCAAGACAGCTTGCTGTCCAGAAATACTCCCAAATACTTAGCACTATCCGATAGTCCAAGCTCCACACCTCCCAGTACCGGTAGCCTAAAATTCTCCACCTTGTACCTCCTAGTAAAAAGAACAAGCTCCGTCTTCTCCGGATTAACTCCCAGTCCCTTATCACTCGGCCATGCCGACAGTTCGCCCAGCGCCCCTTGCATGACTTCGCTTATTGTCGGCAGAAACTTGCCCGACACCAATAAAACTACATCATCCGCGTAGGCCACGACTTTCCGACCCATTCTGTCAAAAAGTCCCAGAACGACGCTGACGGCCAAGAGCCACAATAAGGGAGAGAACTCCCCCCTGTGGGGTCCCCCTAGTCACCAGTCTCCTTACGCGTTCCCTGCCCCAGTCCGAGTGAATAACCCTACTACCAAGCATCCTAGTTATCCATTCGACCAGGAACAGCGGAACCCCCAGATCGACCAGTGCCTGCCTAATAGCCTCTATCCTCAAATTGTTAAAGGCGCCCACTATATCTAGGAATGCCGCCAAGGTGTATTCCTTGTTTCGCTATCCTCGCTCCACATAACCCACCACATCATGAAGCGCACTCTCAACTGATCTACTCTTAAGATAGGCGTGTTGAGCGCCGCTGATGATGCCGCGGCGTCAGTCTTTGTCCTCAGATATAGATCAATCAGTCTTTCCAGCGTCTTCAGAAGAAAAGACGATATGCTGATTGGTCTAAAGTCCTTGGGTTTAGAGTGACCGGTTCTACCCGCCTTGGGTATAAAAACTACTCTGACCTCTCTCCACCCTCTAGGAATGTACCCATTCAGCACACATACCCTAAACAGTTCCACCAACAATAGGAGCGATGATTTCCCGATATTCTGTAGCATCGCCGGAGAGTTAGTTTGTAACAATTTATAAAAAAAACGTTAGTTTTGATCGCTGAGACTATACCTTCCAACTTTTAAAATTAATCAAAAGAAGCTTAAAAGATTTTTTTAAAAAGCTAAATAAAATGCCAAATGAACATTTTGCAGCTAAATCTAAGTATTTGGTGCTGAATTACCTTCAAAAATGTCAAAAATTCGATCGTTATACTTTAAGGTGGGTCTAGGACCAATATTTTAAGGCGTTACACACATCAGCACAAATGCATAATACCTTCTCTACTACAGTGGTGTGGGTATAAAAATTTTACCTTGAGATAAAATCAAAAAAACAACATCATACTCAAAACAGCAAAACTGTCAAAAAACGTAAAATTTCGTCATATATTTTTATTGTTGATGGTGAAAAATAGAAGGACATTTCAAATATTCACTTCAAACCATATTGGACTTAAGACAACTTTTTGGTTCATTTTATGAAACTGGCATTTGCTTAAGCAAAGTGCGAAACAGATCGCACTTTCCGTACGTAATAAAATATTGTTTGATTTAATTTTTGTTTTTTTTAAAGGCTTTTTGTTAATTTTTGACAGTAGCTTAAGCCGGCCTTTGCATATTACACAGTACAACACATGATTTGCCAACTCAATTCTGTGAACTGTATGTGAAATTAGACCCAAAAAGAAGAATTTCTGCATCATTCGTTTTGTCTTCTTACCTGCGATTTGAAGTTAGTATCGATTTGAAGTTAGTACTATCGTATAGGGGAATTTATCACGTTTTAGGCCCTGTTGTTTGACATAGCTCGACAACCACTAGCCCAATTTAGTTGAAATAAATTTTAAAAAATTAAGAATTACAATTCCCTTAATCTGTTCATATATTGTTTTCCTATACAAGTAACACTTTCGAAGTTAAAAATGAATGTATGAAGGGAAAAAATTATTTTTTGCCTAAAAATTAAAATTTTTTTTTTAAAAATACATAAAAAATCCAAAATGGAAAAAAGTTTCAAGTCTAGTTATTTTTTCGCAAAGTCACATAACCTATGAGCAAAATGAGACAAAGATCATAAAAATCGATGCACGCGTTTCGCTTTTATTCGCAATTGAGTAAAGGTATGAATTTCAAAAATCAGTTATAGCCACCACCCTTAAAATAAAAATATAAATTAAAAAATTATCATGCAAAAAAAAAACTTTATTTATAAAAACTTAATGAAAATAAAATAATATGCAATTAATACGCAATTATAATATGCATAAAAACAAAATTTAGAACATTTTTTCAATTATTGGCAATATCCATCCTTGTAGAAGTTGACGCTTGTGGTTCTGATGATCTTGTTTTCTTCGTAGGTTGTTCATATTCATGGTCTGAGTCTGTATCGTCATCCGAGATACACATACTATTCAAGGGCGTGTTTCTTTCACTGTGTCCACCAATTTCAATGTCTTCATCTTCGGTGCTTTCTTCAAACTCCATAATTGTGGAACTCCACCAACAAACCTCCGCAAGCAATGCATCCAATTTTTTGCTTTTGAACCGCTTTTCAAATGGCATGGTCACCTGGTGGAACCTCTCTCCTTGTTCGTCTGATTCCTGAGGTGATTGTGCCAAAAAAGTATCGAGGTGGTGGTGCAAGAAATGCAATTTCAGCGTCATGGATGCACCGATTTTTTCGAAATAAAACAGCAACCTGTCCACTCGTTGCTGTATCTCTTCTCGCTGGACACGGTTCTTTCCTAGAACGCCTTCTATTACTTCTTTCAATGCGTTCCATGCATGTTGGTGGTCGTGATGCTCTGAAAGCAAATGTGTGAAAGAATCACTTTTGATCAATTTCCGAATATCAGGTCCATTTAGAATACCTGTTTTAAATACATCAGAAAAACGAAAAAATTATTGGTAATGCGAATGTATATTGAAATACAGAGTACGATACGTACCGTTTTTAATTTTCTCATCACTGAGTTTCGGAAAGATGGATTTCAAACAGTCAAAGGCGCCGTTAACTTTTTTGACCACCACTTCAACGAATTTCCCAGCTATTCCCAGTTTCATGTGGAGCGGTGGCAACAAAATATCATCCAGGTCCTTTATCATAGGTTCATTGCGTAATTTTAATTGTTTGTTGAGCTCGGGAGTTCTTCCTTTCCAATCTTTACATTGATTTTGATTTCATTTGTATCGTGAATCCCAATTACAAAGGAAGCAGAAGTATTTTGGATATCCGCCCTTTTCTATAATCCCTTGTAGTATGTTGACCACCTTCAGATCGCAACAAATGTTCCATTTGTGTTCATCGTATTGATTTTCTTCAAAATTTCGCCCAATGCTTCATACGTTTCCTTCATAGTTGTGCTGAATCCCAATGGAATGCATGGTTTTTTATTTTTTTTGTGCAGCAGCACAGCCTTCAAACTAGTAACTGAACCATCGATGAATAAACGCCAGTCGCCAGCGATATAATCCATTCCCAATTTTTTCACTAAACCTGGGATATCATGGCAGTACGTGAACGTATTTGCTTCGTCAACGGAATAAAATTTCTGAAAATCAGCTTGGCGTTGTCGGTATGATGTTGCGCTGACATTTTGCTGTGTGAGTTTTCTTCTCTTCAAAAATGATGTCAGCCATTCGGAGTCGTGTTGTGATAGTCCCAGCTTGGCCACAATGTAATCCATTTCGATTTGTGGTAGCGGTTGTGGTGCACTATTTTCAATATCGGGTATCCAATCAGCATCATCCAAATCGGTCGGATTGGTGAAAACGGTTTCGGCTAGCAGGGACACAGTATCCGCACTCGGAGGTTTAGGTGCATCGGTATCAGCAGGGCGTTGCAAAGGAAGTGTGGCAGTAAATGCAGCAGTGTATACTTTTGTTTTCAATTGTTGTCTGTTTAATCCAGGACGAAAATTTATGCATGCATAGCACCTGGATTCATCATGTCCAGTTGTGTCTTCCACCCAAATTACTGGCTTCATAAAAGATAACTTTCTACTTTTTCCGTGAATCCATTTTAGAAGGGTAGTATAACAACTGTTGCACACTGTGTTCGGCGTAAAATTTGCACCACTTAAATCTGCTTCATCGAAATAATTACAATACGCGGTTTTGAATTGCTCAGTAAACAAATTTTTTCGATCTTTTTTCTGTATTTTTCGGACGATATGACCATAAACGTAACAATATTCATCCAAATATGAGCACTTGTTGTTTTCCATATTGATATATTTTATGTTTTGTTGTTATTCACTTTTAAAAAACTGGAGAAAAATCACTTTTACTGTTCGCGTTCGTCGGCACTGGCTGAATGCCAAAAATCGATCAATGCACACCTATAAATACTACGTATTTTTGAATATTTTACTGCCAGGTACTTATAAATGGGCGCATATTTTAAGGGCAGCTGGCTATATACCTGATTCAGCACTTGTACGTTTCAAACTGTGCAAAACTTTCCAAATAATGACCACCCTTAAATATGGGTGCAATTTCTGTAAAAAAATCATATAGGTAGCCACCGGAAAAACCCAAATAATAAAAAGGTCCACTTTCCGTTTATTTGTCCACGTACATTTTTATTCCTTTTTTTTTAATTCTCAGAATCATGAAAAAGGTGTCAATGTTTTCTCCCAACATATCTCGAGCAAATTTTTGAAATTCATACATTTACTTAATTGTGAATAAATGACAAACGCGTGCATCGATTTTTATGATCTTTGTCTCATTTTGCTCATAGGTTATGTGACTTTGCGAAAAAATAACTAGACTTGAAACTTTTTTCCATTTTGGATTTTTTATGTATTTAAAAAAAAAAAATTTAAATTTTTAGGCAAAAAATAATTTTTTCCCTTCATACATTCATTTTTAACTTCGAAAGTGTTACTTGTATAGGAAAACAATATATGAACAGATTAAGGGAATTGTAATTCTTAATTTTTTAAAATTTATTTCAACTAAATTGGGCTAGTGGTTGTCGAGCTATGTCAAACAACAGGGCCTAAAACGTGATAAATTCCCCTATACGATAGTACTAACTTCAAATCGATACAAACTTCAAATCGCAGGTAAGAAGACAAAACGAATGATGCAGAAATTCTTCTTTTTGGGTCTAATTTCACATACAGTTCACAGAATTGAGTTGGCAATCAATTAACTGAAAAATGTTGTACTGTGTTATGAATGCTGAATATCAAAACCAACAAATTCCTTATATTTTTAGCATAGTAAAGCTGTGCAAGTAAATCTGCAAAGAACACGTAATTTACGTAACCGCAGTTCGACAGTTGATTAAACTTATGAGAAAATTTAAATGCAAAAAATGTTGGATACCTTGCGGCCACACCATCAACAAACAAACATGACGTGCAAGTATTTTTATTTTTTTTGTATTTTTTATTTTCATCATTAAATTAGTGGCTTTTGTCTTAAATAAGTTCGTTTTTGTTTAAATTCATATATAATCTTCAACATTAAACCATTTTTCATCAGTCTAATGCAAAATCAAAAGGGTTTCAATTTCCAAAAATTAAATTTACACATAATATGGAGTTTTAGGAATCGCTTACGGTGCGGAAACTTTTTTCACCGAATCAGCTTAAAAAACAGTTTTTATACCCTCCACCACAATTAGTTGTGAAGAGGGTATACTAAGTTTGTCATTCCGTGTGAAACTTTTTTATTATTCATCTCAGACCCCATAAAGTATATATATTCTGACTGCTTGAGTAATTCTAATTCGATTTAGCCATGTCCGTCTGTTGAAAACACGCTCACTTTCGAAAAACTCAAAAGAAATAAACAAACTAGGTGTCAAATTGCTTGTAGTTATCCTAAGCAGTTTGGGATTGAATTTCAGCAAAATCGGTTCAGTAGGACCAGAGCTATGAATCAAAATGTGGAACCACCACCTTCAAAAACTTGATAATTTTGTTACAAAAACTAACATAAATGATGCAAAAATGCACGAAATGACATAAGATTTTGCACAAGTCCGTTTTATTCGATTAGAAATGACACTGTAAAATTTCGCGAAGGTCGGTCCATAATTTACCCTAAGCCCCATATAAACACTACTCCCGGAAAACAGCTTAGTACGCCTAAAACCGTAAAAAATAATGCAATCATAACAAATTTTGGCTCGTCACAATTTTATAGGACTATAAATGATACTGTGAAATTTCGTGAAGATCGGTACATAATTTACCCTAGGCCCCATATATGCCCTACTCCCGGAAAACAGTTTAGTCTCCTAAAACCATAATTAATAACAAATCGTCACAGTTTAAGATAATAATAATAAAAAGACATCATACAGATATTACTCCTTAAACATTCGAACTGTCGGTGGAGGGTATCAAAGATTCGGCACAGCCGAATATAGCACTCTTACTTGTTTATTATCAGAACAAAATCCCCCACATGGCGCTGGAGTGGTATTTTGCATTAAAAAACCGTTATTACCTTAATGTACATGACGTGGAAGTATTTTGTATTTGAAATACGTACAATAAATGGAAGTATTTTGTATTTTGTATTTTAAATACATACAGGATGTGTAAGTATTTTGTATTTTAAATACATACAATAAATATAAGTATTTTGTATTTTGTATTTTAAATACATAACCTGAAAGTATTTTGTATTTTAAATACATGACCAGCAAGTATTTTGTATTTTGTATTTTAAATACCGCAAACCATGTATTTTTCCCAACACTGTTTACACCAACATATTTTTAATAGCGTTTCAAAACTTATTTAGCAATTACAAAAGACAAACTTAAAAGCATTTATTTTTAATACACGTTTTTGTGCGTGAGTAATGAACCTAATGAATATTAATATTTTTTTTATATATAAATTTTTTACCGTTTGTATTTCTACGCAAAATTTGTTCTTTAATATTTTTAAAGAATGTGTAAGAAACATTAATGCACCAAATAGATTTATGTGCAGTAACTCACAAAAGTTTGTGAATTTGATGGCACAACAAAATTTTAAACAAATTTTATTTATTTATTTTTTATTAAACAATTGAGATGTTTGTTGAGATGAGACAAAATTTAATTTGAATGTTTGAATATTTTCATACGATTTAAATTAAAATTAAGAAATATGTATGATGTTCACAAACTTATGAGAGATACACACAGTTCTAGTGTGTAATCGTATAAATAATAAAAATTAAATCTTCTAAAAATGATTTAAAATTTTTGCACTGGAAGTTTTATATTGTTAACGGTTTTATATATACATTTAGGTCTTATGCGAATTTGAAGTTACGCGATTTTTTATCGACTTTTTTTTATTCACTTTTATTATTTTTTTTTTTTTGAGCTTTCATAATTATTTTGTCGTTTTAAATGTTTGTTTGTAGTTTCAAATGTTTTCTTAACTACAAATTGACATAACGATGTTATACATATCTGTGGTATTTTGACAAAACATCTTAACTCGATATAATATAGCAAAAAAGTTAAAAAAAACTCTTTATCAAATAATAAAATAAACTAAAATTTAAGAAAAATTTTGTTTATAATACAAAATTTTAAAAACGTAAACAAAAATGTTTTATAATGAAAATTCGTATGATTAAAAACACTTTTTAAATTTGACTTAAGATGTTTTGTCAAAATGCCACAGATTTATTTTTAATTATTAAATTTATTAAATAAATGAATTGTTTTTGGCTAATTATTTTATTTTAATGATTTTTTTATGCGATTGTGGTACAATTTTACAGTAAGATTCGAAGTTATGCGGTTTTTTAACTTTCCGGAATGAATCATATATTTTGTGTAAAAATTAAGTCTTTTATGTAGATTTTCTTTATACGGTTTTCTTTGGAACGCATCTTCCGCATAAAAACCAGACCTAAGTGTATATATATAATTATTTTTTTTTTTTCATTTTTAATTAATAATTTTCTTTCATATCGTTATTTTATTTTTTTTATATTTTAAGGTGAATGCTTAATCTGTTTTAAGAAAGTTGCTTATGTGTTTATATTAAAAAAACTATATATAAATTTTCATAATGAAATACACAATATATTAAATAAATTATTTAAAAAAAAACTGCTAACAGCCAGAATCTTCCAGAAATATGCATTTAAATAAATAAAACAACATGAAAACAAATAAACATAATAACTAAATTTTTCAAGTATTAAAAAAAAAAATTAAAAATCTTAAGATTGCGTGCATGCATGAATTTATATAATTACTAGTCACATAATCCAAATTAAAATTAAAACAAATATATTACACTAGCATTTAACCCGCTACTTCGTTAGCTTCTACTTTTATTCGTGGACATATTTTTATGCCAAAATTTACTTTTCTAGGCTTAAACTTGTTTAAATTCAAGCATTTAACCCGCTACTTTTTAATCGGGCTTTTTCTTTCATGAAAATATTTATATGCCAAAAAAGTTCCAAAATTTTTATCTCATAGGTTGATATTTACACAGGACTTTTCACCTATTATTTTGTGTTTCTAAGTTCAATATTATAGAAAATTCAAAAAGTACCACTCGTATAACACAATAGCAAATGAAAGTAAGTTAATTTCCCGTATTATCCGTTTTGATACTTGTTTCACCCCATTTATGTATGAAACATTTCAGTGTTGTGGTGGGAGCCCATAATTAAGTACGAATATGCCAATGAATGGAGACAAATATTTTGTAAAAAAGGACCACATGACCTTGCATGTTGAATTTTATGTTTCTAGGTCCAATACTAACGGAAATTCAAAAAGTACCGATTAATGAACAAAAAAGTACCTAAAAGTCCTCTTTCAGGTTCTTATCCACTCAGGACCTTGCATGTTTAATTTTATGTTTCTGGGTCCAATATTAAATTAAAAAAGTACCAATCAAAGAATAAAAAAGTACCAAAAAGTTCCCTCTTATAAATTCTTATCCACTCAGGGCATTGCATGTTGGATCTTATGTTTTAAGGTCCAATATTAACTACAATAAAAAAATACCAGTTGCAGAAACAAAAAGCTAAAGAAAAACATAAATTTCCCGTATCTTCCCTTTTTGGTACTATTTCCCCCCCCCCATTTAGTTATCAAAAATTTCAGTATTGTAGTGAGAGCTCATAATTAAGTACGAATATGTCAATGAATGGAGAAAAATGTTTTGTATAAAAAAAGTACCAAAAATAGTTACGATTTTGACCCTTTAAATGTTCGAAATTCGAAAAAGTACCAAATTCATATTCGTATTTTTTTGATAAGTTTCGAATGTTGTATAAACTTTGTTCCTATGTTGATTGGTTCAAAAGAAAGATGGGGTGCCAAAAAAGTACCAAAATTAAGGTTTTACCCGTTTGCTTCCTAATAGGACCAAATTTTAAAAAAGTACCAGACACCTGTCCGCTTATTTTTCTAAAGAACAACGATAAGTATTACCTTTTTACCCTTTTTTACCCCTAAACATTCGAATTTCCAAAAATCGCGTCTTAGTGGATCGATTTGGGGAGTCACCTATCTCTGCTCCAAATGTCAAGTTTTTAGCTAGAGGAGTTTAGGCTGTGCGATGATGAATTAGTGAGTCAGTCATTCAGTAACGTTACAATTTTATATATATAGATAGATAGATAGATTGATAGATAGATAGATAGATAGATGAAGAAAAATTTTGTGAAAAAATAACAAAATTTGGAACGATTTTCACACCTTAAACATTTGAATTAAAAAAAAATCCAAATCTGTTTTGTATTTTTTAAGATAAAGTACGAATGTGATATAATTTGTATTTACCCTTTTACTCCACAAAAAGACCATACTTCAAAAAAGTACCAAACACCAGTCTGTTAATTTTTTTAATTTTGAATCTCTTTTAGTTTAGGAGATATGAGGTTAGCGAATTTTTCTAATGAACAACAATAAATGTTAATGTTTTCCTTTAGCTTAGGAGATATGAGGCTAGCAGGATCGATTTAGCGAGAGGACAGACCCCGGTCCTAATGTCAAACTTTTAGCTTTAGACGTTTAGGATCTGCGATGAAAGATAAATATATGGAAAAAAATATTTTGAAAAAAGTAAAAGTAATGAGGTTAGCAGGATCAATTGGGCGAGAGGAGAGCCTCCGGTCCAAATGTCAACCTTTTAGCTTCAGACGTTTAGGCTCTGGGATGAAAGATAAATAGATGGAGAAAAAATCTTTTGTTAAAAGTAACAAATATATGTTGGTACAATTTTGACCCCTTAAACGTTCGAATTTCCATAAAGTACCATATATACATTTGTATTGTTTAGATAAGTTACAAATGTTATATATAAATTTGTATTTCTATGTGTATTGATTTAAAAGCTAGATGGTGGAAAAAAGACCCAAAATACAGGTTTTACCCGTTTACTACCTAAAAGGCCCGAATTTCGTAAAAGTACCAGACAGCTATTAGCTTCTTTTTATTTAATGCACAAAAATTAATATTAAATTAAATAAAAGTACCAGTTTATTTAAAACAATTTCCAGTTAGAGAACGAAAAAGAACCAAAATATATTTCTAACAGATTTTCATTCACTCAGGAACTTGCATGTTTAATTTTATGTTTCTAGGTCCAACAAATACGGAAATTGAAAAGGTACCAGTTAAAGAACAAAATAGTTCCAAAATCCCTCTTACAGATTCTCATTCACTCAGTACCTTGCATGTTTAATTTTATGTTTCTAGGTCCAATATTAACGGAAATAAAAAAAGTACCAGCCAAAGAACAAAAAAGTACCACAAACTTCCCTCTTTTAGATTCCTATCCACTCATCACACATATTGAATTTTATATTTCTAGGTCCAATAATAACGGAAATTCAAAAAAAACCATTTAATGAACAAAAAAGTACCAAAAACTTCCCTCTTATAGATTCTTATCCACTCAGGACATTGGATCTTGAATTTTATGTTTCTAGGTCCCAGTATTGGACGGAAATTATACCAAAAATACCAGTTGTAGAACCAAAAAGCTAAAGAAAAATATTAAATTTCCCGTATTTCCCCTTTTTAGTACTATTTTTCCCCCATTAAAGTATAAAAAATTTCAGTATTACAGTGGGAGTCAATAATTAAGTACGAATATGTCAATGAATGGAGAAAAATATTTTGTAAAAAAGGACCACATGACCTTGCATGTTGAATTTTAATTTTCTAGGTCCAATACTAACGGAAATTCAAAAAGTACCAACTAATGAACATAAAAGTACCTTAAAGCTCTCTTACAGGTTCTTATCCACTCAGGACCTTGCATGTTTAATTTTATGTTTCTGGGTCCAATATTAACGGAAATTAAAAAAGCACCAGCTAAAGAACAAAAAAGTACCAAAAACTTCCCTCTTATAGATTCCTATCCACTCATTACATTGCATATTAAATTTTATCTTTCTGGTTCCAATAATAACGGAAATTCAAAAAGTACCAGTTAAAGAACAAAAAAGTACCAAAAAGCGATTTTTCAGATTCTCATTCACTCAGGACCTTGCATGTTTAATTTTATCTTTCTAGGTCTAATAACAACGGAAATTTAGAAAGTACCAGTCAAAGAATAAAAAAGTAACAAAAAGTTCATTCTTATAGATTTTCATCCTAGGTGCAATACTAACGGAAATTCAAAAAGTACCAGTTAAAGAACAAAAAAGTACCAAAAAGTTCCATCATAGATTCTTATCCACTCAGCACATTACATGTTGAATTTAATGTGTCTAGGTCCAATAATGACGGAAATTCAAAAAGTACCAGTTAAAGAACAAAAAAGTACCACAAAGCCCTCTTACAGATTCTTATTCACTCAGGACCTTGCATGTTTAATTTTATCTCTCTAGGTCCAATACCAACTGAAATTCAAAAAGTACCAGTCAAAAAATAAAAAAGTACCAAAAAGATCACTCTTACAGATTCTCGTTCACTCAGGACATTACATTTTAAATTTTATGTTTCTAGGTCCAATATTAACGGAAATTCAAAAAGTACCAGTTATAGAACAAAAAAAGTACCAAAATGTTCCGCAATAGATTCTTATCCCCTCAGGACATTGCATGTTGAATCTTATGTTTTTGGGTCCAATATTAACGATAATTAAAAAAATACCAGTTGTAGAACCAAAAAGCTAAAGAAAAATATCAAATTTCCCGTATTTCCTTTTTTTGGTACTATTTGTTCCCCCCATTAAAGGTTTAAAAATTTCAGTATTGTAGTGTGAGCCCATAATTTGGTACGAATATCTCAATGAATGTAGAAAAAGGTTTTGTAAAAAAAAGTACCAAAAATAGTTACGATTTTTACCCCTTAAATATTCGAATTTCGAAAAAGTACCAAATTTATATTCGTATTTTTTTGATAAGTTTCGAATGTGGTATAAACTTTGTTTCTATGTTTATTGGATCAAAAGATAGAAGGGGTGTCAAAAAAGTACCAAAATTCAGGTTTTACCCGTTTACTCCCTAAAAGGGCCGAATTCCAAAAAAGTACCAGACACCTGTCCGCTAATTTTTTTAAAGAACACCGATAAGTATTACATTTTTTTTTGTATCTCTTTTAGTTTTGGAGATATAAGATTACCGAATTTTCCCGTTTTTACCCTTTTTTACCCCCTTAGCATTCGAATTTCCAAAAATCCCGTCTTAGTGGATCGATTTGGGGTGTGACCAATCTCTGGTCCAAATTTCAAGTGATTAGCTTCAGGCGTTTAGGCTGTGCGATGATGAATCAGTCAGTCAGTCAGTCAGTCAGTAACGTTACAATTTTATATATATGGATAATAGATTTTTATATTTACATTTTAAAGAAGAAAAAGAACGTTGGGTTATCCCATTTTTTATTTTACTATATATTCTCAGTTCTTAACAGAAAGACTTTAAAAAAAGGAAACAAACGAAAGACTTTTTACCAGATATTAATTTAAATTATTTACGATAATAGTTTATAAATTGAAAATTTTATTATTTTTAAGTTTTTTTGTTATATAATATTAAATTGTTTTTATTCTTTTAAAATAAATTAAAATGTATAAGAAGTGAATTAAATATATTAACCTGCATCAGGGTGCTCAAAAAATAAATAACGTTTTGTTTAAATTACTTTTCGTTCTGATTTCACACTTTTTCATCAAATTCTTTATCCAACACTGCGATCGCTTTAGAAATTTTATCCTTTAAAAACAAATATAATTTCTTGATGTAATTTTTGAGGGCGGAACAACATTTTTTTTATACGCCTTTGGTTACACTGATCTTCAAGTGCTTTTTTATTAATTATTATTATTATATTATTAAAAAAAAACAGTATTTGCTCCTCCCACATTAGCAAAAAATTTGCCCGACTGCGCGCTCTGGGCAAGGAGAAGATAATCCCCCTCGGTGATAAGTAGCGTTTACGGCACGAGAGATGCCATTGACAGAATGAAGGAATTTTATTTTCTATCTACATCCCCCACTATGTATTTATTGAATTATTTTTATTTTTTTCTCCCCACCATGTCTTTAATTATGATTATTAAATTTTTTTTTTTTTTGCTTGAATTGTAACTTTATTTTTATGGTTATTGAATTGTTGCACTGAGCTAGAATTTAACACTTTTTTATATAAGCCGGGCACCTGTCGTTTAAACATAACTCGGGTACGTTGAATACAACGGTGACAACAGTTTTTTTTTTAGGCTAGCTCTTGTTTTCGAGATATACCGTTATATCGAAAATGGAGGAGGTTGTACAACATATATTCGCGTAACTCAAAAACGGTTTAGTTTATTAAAATTACTAAAAACCGAAATTCCGCAATAAAATTTCCTTTAAGAAAGGTAAAACTTTTTTCTAATATGCGCAGTCGTTTTAGAAACAATGTTTTTTTTTTGTTTTTTTTGAAAAAAATAATTTTTTTATCAAAATTTTTGTTTTTTTAAAATTCATAAAAAATGCAGCTAGACTTCTAATTATTTCCAGACGTACATATAAAAAACGAAAAATTGCAAACAAAACAAGGCATTAAAATCTGTTAGCAACTTTTGATTTTATTCTCAAAAGTTGAAAAATTTTAATTAATTTAAGAATTTCATGAAACGCAATATTTGTATGGGAGCACCCCTAAGAAATGGAGATAAGGGAGCAAGTATGTATCGAGAAAATGTTAAGGACAAAAAACTAATTGAGGGCGGTCAGACATTATATCCAACTAGGGGCGACTTCTGGGCATTTATGGGACTTTTTCTTCAATATATTTCTAGTCTGTATTGAACATTTTGTATGGGAGCCCTCTTAAGGAATAAACATAGCGGGTAGGTATGTTAGAAATAAATGATTGAGATGAAAAATAAAGTGGGGTTGCTGATACATTTGACCCATGACTGAGATATGAGTAAAAAACCACGACTGCCTCAAATTTTTTCCTTTAAAGGTCCAATTAGACGTGACATTACCATACCAATACTGTGTTACCAAAGCGACATAAACATACCATACAAACCAATTCAATTTTGGTTTCTACGGTCATATGTATTATCTCTTGTTCCTTTTTAAAATATTTTGATTTTTTTTTTATTTTAGAAAATAATTGTTCGGCTTACTGTACGTTGATGAATAAAAAATTTATTAAAAAAATCGTTCGCTCTTCCTTTATAAAGTTTAGGTAAAAAATGCATTATCTCCTGTATTTTTTTTAAATATTTTGATTTTTTTATGTATGTATGTTCCCAAAAAGGAACTACCTAGTCAGTAGTACCAACGACAGTAGTAGATTTCCAATGACACGCGCATGTTAAATGTCTATAGTAAATAACATTGTCTGGGGTATAATAAGCCACTAGTACTGGTGACTGTTGAATCAGACCAGATTCACTGTGACATTTCCTGCAGGCAAGCAAAAACTAAATCATAATCGGTCGATTCGCAAGGTGTGCTTTTAAGTCACATCCTCATTATGTCCTAAATAATTGTTTAAAAACAATAGTGCATTTGAAACAAAATAAAAATGTTAATGCTGTGTTCATTGATTCGTCATAACTGTACAGTAGAAATCTAAATTATAAGCGGTTGCCCATAGCAGTCATATATATTTCTTGTAATTATTTTAAGGCATATGACTTTACAACTTAATGACTACCTTGTGAATCCTCCAAATAAATTTTTGATTTTGCTTTGCGTTGCGTTTTACACAATAAGGTCTTAAATATACAAAAAGTTTTTAAAATCTTTAAGTTAGTTTTATGGCCATTTTCTCAATGTATCGACAAACTGTATGTTACTTAATGTCGACATAAATTGATTAGACCGATAAACTGTCCGTCAACGACTTTGGGTTTCTCAATATACCGACAAAAAACCTTGTCAAAATGCACGTAAAAGTTGGGAGTCAGCTGATTGAATTTATCTGTACGGCAAATAAAAGGAAAATAAATAATTGACAGATGAGTGCTGGTTAGTTTCGGGACAGAAAAGAAGCAAATGAGACACTGAGAAAACCAAATTTCTTAAATGTGTAGTTTTTCGTTGGGAAAAAAGATAATTGCCTAATAAGAAAATGGCCATTTATGTTTTGAGGCTAAGGTACTTACAGTGATGAATACAATCACGAAGAAATAGGTACACCTTACATTAAAATTTAAAAAGGCATATCTTAAAAAAATCGATTTTTACAAACAAATAAAAAGTGCTTTGTAGAAAATTAATCTAGCTTGGAGCTGGAAAATCAAACTATTGAAATATATTTTTTAGATACTGGTTTCTCAATATTTACACCTCGATTTTTTTCAGAACTTTGTATTTTTAGTAGTAATCTAGTTGATTATTTTTAGTTATCATATAATTTTCTTATTGACCAACAAACTTCTGATTCATTAAATGTAAACAGTCGCTGTGAAACTAACTCAAAAATCGAAAAGTTGTTCACAAATTTTCGTTTTATTGGACCGTTTTTCAGTTCGGTTTGTGCTTTGTTGTGATACAGACGTGTATTCTTAACTCCGCATACAATTTGAATTTTTAATTAATCACATTTGATTTTGTTATATAAACAGCGAATGGACGCTTGAAAATAAATGATATATTTTGTTATTTTAATTATTTAACATAAAGTGAATTAATACGAAAAAATATTAAATAAAGAAAAATAGTAAAAATATATACGTACTAATGTTCATACATGTGTATGTATACATACATATTCTGAGCAAAAACATTTTAGTTTAAAGTTCTTATTTTGTTGTTGTTGTAAAATACAATAAATAACAAAAATATTAAAAGCACAGTTAAAAGGTGAAAAACAAAAACAATTTATTGCATGAATAAAAACAATGAAACAACAATAAAACTGAATGATAGAAATGTTTATGTGACAGTGCATGCTAACGAAGACAATGCTGTAATAAATAAAACAAAAGAAAACAATAGTAACTACCTAACGGCTAAACCAATTTTTAGAACACGATCCCTTTCGCCCTCTCTTTTTACAAAGACGGTTGATGGTGATACGTTAAAAAATATAAACCTCACACTTGCAAGTGTTGCCACAACGGCAAACACAATCTTAATAACAAATGGTAACATGAACTCTAACACAGATGCAATGCAAACATCTCAAGTAAAAAGTGGTCAAAAGCCTCAAGTACAAGTTGGTATGGACAGGTACATAACAGTGCTCAAACGGGGTCGCAGCCCTACCTCTGCAGCAGTTGCTTCGGCTTCAAAAGTACCATCTTTTGATAAAATAAACTCTCAAAATCGTTTTGCAATTCTGGAGGATGAATCCTCGGAAGCACCAAACGTTATAAAATCTTCTAAGCCACCCCCGATATATCTAAGGGAGCAAAACTCAAGTGAGTTAATAAAGAGCGTGATCTCGGTAATAGGTGAAAATTCGTTTTACGTAGCTGCAATCAAGCGTGGAAATATAAATGAGACAAAAATACAGGTAAATCATGAAAATGATTTTCGTAAATTAACTAACAAATTCGAAGCCCTTAAAAAAAGCTTTTACACATACCAACTAAAGAGCAGCAAAGGTCTTCAGGTAGTGATCAAGGGCATAGACTCATGCGTGGACCCTGATGAAATTAAAACTTTTTTGGAAGAGAAGGGTTTTAAAATAAAAAACGTTACAAATATTAAAAACAGGGAAAAAAATCCCCAACCATTATTTCGGGTAGAATTAGAACCTGGCGACATTAAGCTTAAAAAAAATGAAACGCATCCTATTTATAATTTAAAATATATTCTCTACAGAAGAATAACTATAGAGGAGCCGCACAAAAGAAATGGTCCCGTTCAATGTCTTAATTGCCAAGAATTTGGCCATACTAAGGCATACTGCTATTTACCCCCTGTTTGCGTCGTATGTGGAGAATTACATTGTACAGTCCAGTGCGATAAGTCTAAAAATGACCCCAATGTAAAAAAATGTAGCAACTGTGGCGGAAATCACACTGCCAATTATAGAGGATGCCCTGTATATACTATCGTCAAGCAGTCGGCTGGACCGAAAACTAATGCCCCACAAATGCAGGTACCAAATCAACTAAACACTAATGGCATTCAAGCTCCGCAGCCTAGCAATAACAGAACCTCGTATGCTAACGTCCTTAAATCAAACCATGTGCCAATGCAAGGCGCTTCGCCAAGTAATGATGAAACTCCAGTTTCTAATTTAAGTCGTCTTGAAAAAACCATGGAAACATTAGTGCAAACAGTTAATAATTTTACGAACACAATGGGTAATATGATGCAGGAAATTCTAAGAATGCAATCGATGTTATTGCAAGCTGTACTTAACAAGCCATGAACTGTTTAAAAATCTGTTTTTGGAACGCAAACGGCATCCGCCAACATAAAAATGAATTAGAATACTTTCTAAAAAATAAACAAATTGATGTCATGATGGTTTCTGAAACTCATTTGACCTCAAGAAATACGTTTAAAATCAATGGTTATACACTATATGATACCAAGGACCCTCGAGATAGAGCTTGTGGAGGTTCAGCCATTTTAATTAAAACCCGAGTCAAACACTACCTAATGTTTGATCACCGCGAAGATTATCTCCAAGCAACGAACATTTGCGTTGAGGAATTAAATAGAAACCTAGTAATTTCATCGTTATACTCACCGCCTAGATTTTCAATATCAGAAAGCCAATACTGTAAATATTTTAAATCCTTAGGACCCTGTTTCCTAGCTGCTGGCGATTATAACGCTAAACATACCTTCTGGGGGTCACGACTTATAACACCAAAGGGTCGTGTCTTATTTAACACAATTTCTAAAATGGATTTAAATGTGGTAGCGAGCGGACAACCAACATATTGGCCTACTGATCATCAAAAAATTCCAGATGTTATCGATTTCGGCGTGGTTAAAAACATCCCCATAGAAACGATCCATGTTGAAGCTTCCTTAGAATTATCTTCTGACCATACACCTACAATTGTTACTATAATGAACCCCAATAGAATTGTATCTCCGACTGGTCACTTAGCGACGACAGCTACGCAAATTAACTGGTTAAAATATAGAAAATACCTCAGCACCCATTGCACAGAAAATATTCCGCTTAGTACACCGGAGTATGTAGATCGCTCTATTGCCAATTTTGACAGTTTTCTGAAACTAGCTGTTCAACATTCCAGTATTGCCCCCAAAAAAACAAAAAATATTAAAATATATTCCACAGATGTCGAGCGTCTCTTGTCTGAAAAAAGGAGGGCTCGAAGAGAGTGGCAATTGCACAGATCCCCGTTACTTAAGAAATTACTAAAAGAGTGTACAAAAAAGCTTAGAAAGTTGCTGCAGACTCAGAAAACGGCTTATCTGGAAAAATATCTTAAGGAACTTGATGCAACCCCACAATCAGACTACTCATTATGGCGTGCAGCTAGAAATCTCAAAAGGCCAGTTGTCGCTAATCCGCCATTAAGAAACTTGAATGGAAGTTGGGCAAGAAATGATGTTGAAAAAGGTAACCTGTTTGTTAATCATTTAAAAAACGTATTTACCCCAAACATATCTCACGATATTGCGGCCGAGTTACCACCTGTTGTTGCTAGAGCAGCTGTTCCCCTAAGATTTGAGTTAAGAGAAATCGAAAAGGCTATTTGTGATTTAAACCCCAAGAAGGCTCCTGGTTTTGATAAGATCAGCAACAAAATGCTTCTGGAGCTACCCAGCATAGCAAAGAAAATTGTTCTTTTAATTTTTAATGCTATTTTACGACTTGAATACTACCCTCAAGAATGGAAGGTCTCCTTAGTTACGATGATACCAAAGCCAGGAAAAGATCACACCAAAGTTGAGTCATATAGGCCTATCAGCTTATTATCTAATATATCAAAGCTGTTTGAGAAGCTCTTAGCGTCCAAATTAACCCCAATTTTAAATGACAATGGGTGTATACCTAACCATCAATTCGGTTTCAGACGAGAACATAGCACAATTGAACAAACCCATCGGATAGTAAACGCCATAAGAAAAGCCTTTGAAGAAAGAAAATATTGCTCCGCTCTCTTCATCGATGTCTCTCAAGCTTTTGATAAAGTCTGGCATGTAGGTTTGTTACATAAATTGAAGCTGAACCTACCGGTTAACACACACAAGCTGTTAGAAAGCTACTTGGTCGGTCGAAAATTTATTATTAAAGAAGGTGATTTTTTAAGTTCTCCTCAGACAATTGAAGCTGGAGTCCCTCAGGGAAGTATCCTGGGCCCACTTTTTTATATTATATATACCTCGGACATGCCGACAAACAATTACACCCTAACCTCAACTTTTGCTGATGATACAGCTTTCCTAAGCGTACACGAGAACAGTCGTGAAGCATCTCGATACCTGCAGGATCATATATTTCAACTAGAACTGTGGTTAAAACAATGGAGAATAAAGGTCAATGAGCTAAAATGCGTACATATAACATTTACCTTGCGTCGGGAAACATGCCCCCCTATTAAAATCAATAATCAACTAGTGCCTCAACAATCGCATGTCAAATATCTCGGTATTCATCTAGATCGGCGTTTAACATGGAAATGCCATATAGAAGCAAAATTAACCCAAATGAAACTAAAAGCAATTCAAATTAACTGGCTTATTGGAAGAAATTCTGTTCTTAGTCTCGATTGCAAACTACTACTTTACAACTCTATTTTAAAGCCAATCTGGTGCTACGGTATTCAACTATGGGGCACTGCCTCGGCCTCAAATATCGAAAAAATTCAAAGGCGACAAAATAAACTTCTTCGAATAATCACAGCTGCCCCTTGGTATGTTAAAAACTCAAATATCCACAAGGATCTCAATGTGCCACTGGTAAGGACTATTATTACGAAGTATGCGGTAAAATATTTAAAAAGGCTAGAGTTGCACCCAAATCCACTTGCTCGAAATATTTTATATGATAGCGGCCACACTCGCTTAAGGAGAAGAGACACTGCAGCACTTACCCATTAAGATGAGCGATAAACACATATATAAATGTGATACAGAACCCGTGATGAAGAAAATTTTTGTCTTGCACTGGCAGGACATAAAATAAAGAATTAGGATAAGATTTGATTAATTATTGTTAGTTCATATTTAATATATGAAGATTCAATAAATAAATAATGAGAAAAAAAAAAAAAAAAAAAAAAAATTGGACCGTTTTTGGTTAAGACTGCAGCTTTTTAAGCCCTGATAATAACTAAAAATTATCAACTAGATTTTTACTAAAAATACAAATTTATGAACTTGAAAAATCGAGGTACATATAAATATTGAATCGAGGTATAAATATTGAATCGAGGTATTAATATTGAATCGAGGTATAAATATTGAATCGAGGTATTAATATTGAATCGAGGTATAAATATATCACAGAATTGCTACTAAAACGTCTCAGTAGGCGTGGAAGCTAAACTTGTTACACTACCAAAATCTTTATCTGAAATAAAAAAATATAAATAGGCATAATAAAGAAAAGTAACATATACTCAAATCTTACATTTTCTACTTGTATCCCATCTAGTTGTCTATCCAGGCCTTTAGTGGCTGTGTGTCATATTTTTAAGAACTTCATTATTATTCACAGCATTTCAACACTCAATTGCGGTTGGCAATTTATTTAATTCCTTTAATTTGCCAAAAATAGGTTGAATGGCTTCCTGCTCCTCCTAAATCCATTTTTTCGCTTGTTTTTTCCATATGGATATGCTTTAATAAAAAAGTATTAGTTTTATGAAAATTTGCATCTAGTCATGTATGACTTAATATAAAAAATATTTACCAAATATAAATTTTTAGATAAATAAACCTTTATTTAAAAATTAATGTTACTATACCATATTTAATGCCAAACGTAAGTATTCGCTTTTTATGAAAAATGTGATAAGATTAACAAATAAACCTAAATTTTTACTTACTGCTTCGTGTTTTTTAAAATTAAAAATTGATTTTGAAATAACGTTATAATAATAACGACGACGTTAAATGGAATAGGGGTGATTGATATTTTTTGTACGGGAGGTACCACGCCCACTTCTCCAATCCCGCTCACATTTTGTGGGATGGTGTGTATTGATAATCTAAATGTGTGTGCCTAATTTGGAAACTTTGGCTCTTGCCGTTCTCCGGATATACTGAAAAATGTAATAACAAGTAAGAAAGTATAGTCGGTCAAGCCCGACCATATAATACCCAGCACCACAGTATTTAAGAACACATCATGCTTATGTGTCCATATAAATAAGGATTTATGTATGTTTATAAACTTAATTAAAAACGGTTTGAAAGTTTGTGAGAGGCAGAAATTGCCCCCTACCTCCCCTTGTGGTTCTATTTTTGAAAAACTCTATAGCTTATGTGTCCGTATAGATATGGATCCATCTATGTTTTAAATTTCATTAAAATCGGTTTAAGAGGCAGAAATTGCCCCTATCTCCCCTTGTGGTCCTATTTTTTAAAAAATACATACCTTTTGTGTCCATATAGATATGGTTCTATCTATGTTTTACATTTCATTAAAATCGGTTTGATAGTTTCTGAGAGGAAGAAATTTCCCCTTATCTTCCCTCGTGGCCCTACGATTCAGCCCATTTTCAATAGGCTTGGTCCTTGTGCCAATAAGAACCTATGTCCCAAATTTTATCAAATTATCTCCCAAATTGCGACCTGTACTTTGCGCACAAGGTTACATGGACAGCCAGCCAGCCTGCCAGCCAGCCGGACGGACATCGTTAGTTCGACTCAAAAAGTGATTCTAAGTCGATCGGTATACTTTAAGGTGGGTCTAGGACCAATATTTTAAGGCGTTACACACATCAGCACAAATGCATAATACCCTCTCCACTATTGTGGTGTGGGTATAAAAATACAACAACAACAAGGGATTTTTGAACACAAAACATACTTAGGATCACGTTGTGGTCTATAACTCTGACACTAGTTGAGTCTCCACCTTTAAATTTTCTGGAAATGTAGAAAAGAATCTAATACTTGACGTATATTTTTTTAAGAATTTTAAAAAATATACTTTTCCAGATATGGACCTTTGAACTCAAGACTCCAAAAAATTACCTTTGACCTTTTCTTAAAAAAACACAATATGCATATCATTTTAAAGGGTGAACTTTCACCTTTAAAACGGTATAAAAAAAACTAAATTATCTTGCGTGTTTCAAAAGTTCTATCCCCTTTTGTAAGGAGACTTTTGTGTTTTTTTAACATTTTTCACATATTTTATGACGTCATATTTCGGAAGCCAAAGGAATCTGGGGTCTGAAAATTTATGTTTTGCTAAAGTCCAATAACATCCAACATTTGTGTTGAATTCCATTGAAATCGGAGGTGTTGATGCCGAACGGCATGATGGTTTGACATGGAATGACTCTATTTGTTAATTTGTTATTTTGCTTATATGTTAATTTGTTATTTTGCTTATTTGTTAATTTGTTATTTTGCTTATTTGTTATTTTGCTTATTTGTTAATTTGTTATTTTGCTTATTTGTTAATTTCTTAACATAAGCAATAACGTCGGCAGAATGACGTCACAGAAATGTTCTATGTTTAATATTTTTTTCAGAGCGGAGTAAACGTATGTCTTAACACAAAACATGAATTTGTATGTAAATAAATACTTACATTTTCTTTGGCAACCAATTTATTTTTACGTCTATACGCGCAATTTGTATTTCTTAACATAAGCAATAACGTCGGCAGAATGACGTCACAGAAATGTTCTATGTTTAATATTTTTTTCAGAGCGGAGTAAACGTATGTCTTAACACAAAACATGAAATTGTATGTAAATAAATACTTACATTTTCTTTGGCAACCAATTTATTTTTAATATTTTTTTTATTATTAATTTGTAAATTTTGTATTTAAATTTTATGTTTTAATTTTAAAATTTTTCCTTTTTTGTAACTAATAATTAATTTTGACAGCTTGTGTTAAAAGATAATTGCTCAGCAATATATTATAACATTTGTTGCTGAACATGTGTTCAAATACATATTTAGGCAGTCCACACGTTAATATCTAGTGTTGGCAATAGAATTTGATAGTTGCTTCGGCAATAATTGCCAAACAAATTGCTCGTCTAGACTTAGGGTAAGGAAGATTTCAAATGAAAATTACTAGATTTCATTGCAATGTAAATGGCCTATTATGTATAAAATTAATTGATTTAGTTCTTTAATATAGAAGTAATGCAGGGATAAATAAAAAAAATGCATACTTTTTTGGTCAACAAAATACGTCGAACTTTTCCAAACCCTATTACCGAGTTGGTCCGCTTCTTAAACAAGTCTGAATGTGAAGCAGAAATCCCAGAAAGTTCGAGAGGAACAGCGCTAGGAAGCATATTGCAACTTACACATCTATTATCAATTAGCAAATTGTATGGGCCATCACAAAGATATACATAAGAATACTATTAACAGGATGTCAATTCCGGTGGCGGAAATAACTTGTTTCTATAAACTTCTAATGGCTGCTATAGGTGATGACGATGGTGAAGATGAGGATGAAAATGTTAAAGTCTTGCCGAATTAGGATGATGCAGATCCTGAAAATGTTGGAGTTTTGTCGGATCAGGATGATACAGACCCTGGCGTCAATCAAAATCCAAGCACATCATCAAAGAGAAAAAACACGAAGTAGTAAGTATGACTTTTTTTTTAGCTTAAAATAAAAGAAAAAACTAAAAAAAAGAATAAAAACGTCACAAGTTTACTGTACGAGAATCATTCGATTATGAAATCTTATAAGATACGTGTTCCCCTTGTTTAAGATTAAGATTAACATGAAGAAATTTGTTCTCTCATTCTGCCGACGTTATCTCACATATTATATCAGATATTATCCAGGTGAAGACCCTATGTAAATTCGACGCTAACTTTTTGTTCTTATTCTGCAAAAGACCAAATTTGGGTATTTCGTTTTCCCGGTTTTTAAATTCCCAAATTCGACGCTATCTTGGCCCACGTGGATGGTGTAGACGGGTAGTAAGTCCCCTTTTACAATGTGGAAAGTGAAAGGCAGACAGACGAAGTTTGTTGGCATGGGGGCGACGCTGTATGCGTGACACACTTTACTTTTTTCCTCTCTTGCCTACAAACTTCGTCTGTCTGCCTTTCACTTGCCACATTGTAAAAGGGAAGTAAACATTACCCTACGTCTATACGCGCAATTTGTATTTCTTAACATAAGCAATAACGTCGGCAGAATGACGTCACAGAAATGTTCTATGTTTAATATTTTTTTCAGAGCGGAGTAAACGTATGTCTTAACACAAAACATGAATTTGTATGTAAATAAATACATTTTCTTTGGCAACCAATTTATTTTTAATATTTTTTTTATTATTAATTTGTAAATTTTGTATTTAAATTTTATGTTTTAATTTTAAAATTTTTCCTTTTTTGTAACTAATAATTAATTTTGACAGCTTGTGTTAAAAGATAATTGCTCAGCAATATATTATAACATTTGTTGCTGAACATGTGTTCAAATACATATATAGGCAGTCCACACGTAATATCTAGTGTTGGCAATAGAATTTGATAGTTGCTTCGGCAATAATTGCCAAACAAATTGCTCGTCTAGACTTAGGGTTAAATTCTAGTGCGTTTACATTTTACTTTTTTAACATTGGCGAGATTTTTTTTTTATAAAAAAACAACTGACTAAAAGTTTTTTGCGTAACAAATACAAACACAAAAAGAAATAGACATTAAAAAATTTGTATTGCCCTTAATTTATAATCAACACCACCTGTTTTACCAATATTATTTGTTTTTGTTTTTTTTTTATTAATATGTAATTTTTTTTTGCAGGGAAGTATTTTTTAGTGCTACATGGAAAAAACCATAGTACTAATAGATTTTAAGTAGATTTCGTAGAAATCTAGTCATGAACTAGATTTTGTTTTGTACAGGAAATCTAGTCAAAAACAACTAGATTTGGCTCGAAATCTCGTAAGTACTAGATTTCGATTTAGTGTTAATTGGCTATAAGGGGCTTAGCAAAACACTCACAGTCCTTCCTAGTTTCCCTCGCCATGTCAGTCGAACAAACTCTTTCGCAAATGTAATTGATTCGGCAGACATAATTTCAATGTTATCTTTTTCACAATTTTCCGTTATTACCTCTTTGTTTGTGTAGTTGCTGATTGTGAGCCGCTCTATCTCTCCTGCCTGTCTTCTATTGAAAATCTGAATAAATATTAGAGTGGTTGTAACTAATTCCTTCCAGAAATTTTCATCAAATTCTTTATCCAACACTGCGATCGCTTTAGAAATTTTATCCTTTAAAAACAAATATAATTTCTTGATGTAATTTTTGAGGGCGGAACTACCTTTTTTATACGCCTTTGGTTACACTGATCTTCAAGTGCTTTTTGAGTAATTATTATTATTATATTATTTAAAAAAACCAGTATTTGCTCCTCCCACATTAGCAAAAAATTTTCAAGATCTTTCTTGGGCTCCTCTGCCTGAATTTTGACAAATTCAATTCTTTGTTTCGCACCGCATTTTTGACTAAAGAGGTCAACTGGTGTGCAATTGCAGGCGTCCTGTACCACATTACTTCGTCGTCCCAGCTTGCGACCTTTCTCAGCGCTTCTACACATGTATCAAAAATTCAGGTTTGAAAATATATTGAAACTCTTTAATCCTTTTATTCTGCTTTTTGATTTCCGATTTAATATCATCCCAGTAACTGTGACCTTATCATATCCTGCTGGTGGGCTAACGTGAACTTTTCTGATAATTTGTTACCATATTTTACTACTAATTAATTATATCGAATGGCTTGAGTAACTTCATCATTTCGTAAAACTGGAAAATTTTTGGCCCATAATGTTGGATTAGCCACTGTGTGAATATATTGGGTTATTTTCCTCGCAGATTTAGGTTATCCCTAGTATTAAACTTATTAACACCGCATTTCCGTAAATGGATCCGTAAAGTCCTCTTTGAAAAAAATGCCTTACAGTTCTTACAACACACATAACACTACGTCACAAATTTTTAGCAAAGTCATGACTGTGAAAAAAGATACATATTTTACATTTCTCATTCATGAAGAAATTAATGAATGGTTAAATATGAGCGATCATATATGCATTTTTCTGAACTCTGCATTAAAGTCTTAAACATGGATAACAATACTACCCTACAAGAAGACTACCGGTGGCTGCTCTTTAACGTTCCACTTCTTGCATGAATCTGGAAATGTAGGTAAACATACGTGTTTCCAATCAATTAATCGTATTTCTTAAAAAGACATTTTATTTTGTTAACAATTTGTGGCAAAAAATTATATACATACTTGAAAAGCCATTAGGATTTTGAATAATTCTTTTTGTTCCTTTATTATCATCATTAAATCTTAAACGATTATCCTGGCCAAAGCCACCACCCGAATGACCACTTCCATGCAAATTCCTTTTTTAAGTGCACTTTCTGTACCTGCACATTTAAGATAAATGCACAAAATTTTTGGCATTTTAAAATTTTTTTCATACAAAAAATTTAAGTTAGCTGCACTTTGACTTAAATGCCCAAAATACATATTTTCTGGAATTATTCTTCAAAATCTTTGTTTACGTGCATTTTGTATACCTGCATATTTTTGGGCAGCTTTAAAATATTTTCATACAAAACATCAAAGTTAGCTGCACACATGAAAAAATATGGTGGCCACTTTTTCACATAAATATCCAATTTAAGCTGTTTATAAAAATATAAATCGCGATTATTTTGTTTTTTTTTTTCATAAATTTTTATGGTCTTTGTGAATTCTCATTGATTTTGTTAATGTTCCTTTTATATTAAATATACATACTTACGTGTATAAAATTATCTATTATTTAAAATAAAATTTTAATAAAATATAAATTTATGTACAGTTGACTCAGAAAGTGAGTGCTCATACCCATATAAAATAAAACAATACATTTTTTAAACTAATTTAAATGTACTAAAGAGAAACTTTTATCACATTTTGACATTTTCTTAAGTAATAATTAACTATCATAAACATAAATACGAACATTAAAAACTTCAGAATTATAAGGCGTAAATAAAAATAAGTTAATTTTTTTGTACAGTAATTTTTACTTAGCTGCACAATCTCCTTTGCACGATTTTTTGTGCAGGTAAATCAAAAATGCAGCTATCTTAAATGTATTTAGCTGCCTTAATGTGCAGGTACGCAATTGTGGTTACCTGCATAAAAGTGCAGCTAAAGTAAAGTGTTTGAAAGAGGAGTAACAACGTTTTTATTAATAAATTGATAATAACAATTACGTTCAAACAACCTGTAGTCATTTCTTATGCATTTTTAGACGGAACGAGATAGCCAAATTGGTAACAATAAAGTGTGGGACAGAAAAGTTGCTGTAGTACAACGTTAAGAAAAGCGCTGCGAGCTGTCAAAAGTTAAAAGCGGCAGTTTCAAAGTTGTGTCAACAGAATACGTAGTTGTAGTAGTTGTTGCCGTTGAAGTGCAAAAATCAAAATTTTGAACTTTGTTGTGCTACAGAGCATTTGTCAGCTTCAAATACTACTACAACTACTTTATTCTGTTTCAGACCTAAAATTTGCTATTCCTTTCAAATAATCATGGTAAAGTTGCTGTAACCACAACCTATATTCATAAATGTAGGTACATGCAAACAACTTGACTTGTTTGCGATTTTTGTTTTTATAAACAGCTATAATTGGATATTTATGTGAAAAAGTGGCCACGATATTTTTTCATGTGTGCAGCTTAGTTTGATGTTTTATATGAAAATATTTTAAAGCTGCCCAAAAATATGTAAAATGTGCAAGTATACAAAATGCACGTAAAGAAGGATTTTGAAGAATAATTACAGAAAATATGTATTTTGGGCAGTTAAGTCAAAGTGCAGCTAACTTGGATTTTTTGTATGAAAATAATTTTAAAATGCCAAAAATTTTGGGCACTTATCTTAAATGTGCAGGTAAAGAAAGTGCACATTTAAGATAAGTGCCCAAAATTTTTGGCATTTTAAAATTATTTTCATACAAAAAATCCAAGTTAGCTGCACTTTGTAGTGCACTTAAAAAAGGAATTTGTATGGGATTTTAAAGAATAATGCCAAAAATGATCAATTTTGTGCAGTTAAGTCAAAAGTGCACGTAAATAAAAGGCAGTTAAGTCAAAACTACTGTACTTCAAAAAGTGAGTGCTCATATCGAACTTTCGCAAGAAAGTCACGCTGAACATCAATTTTAATATTTGGTATGGGAACCTTTGTTTTTAGCAATGGCTTCTAGTCTTCTGGGAAGGGAATCGACCAAGTTTTGGGTAACGTGGTGTGGAATTTTTTCCCATTCTTCCTGCAGAGCATTGGCAAGTTCGGCCTTGTTTCTAATCTCCCTCTCTCTAATTGTTCTCTCTAAATGGTCCCACAAATTTTCAATAGGGTTGATATCCGGTGATTGGGGAGGAGTTTCCATCCATTTTGGAGTATTGTATAATAACCATAACTTGGTATTGTGTGCCGTGTGTTTGGGGTCATTGTCTTGGGTAAATATAAAGTTTTCAGCAATACCCATTTTTTGCACACTAGGCTGGAGATGGGTTTTTAAAATGTCGATGTATTTCTTGTGGTCCATTATCCCATCAATAATCTGCAAATTTCCAACTCCAGCAGCGCTCATACATCCCCAAACTAACACAGATCCTTCCCCATGTTTAAATGTGGGACACAAATTTTTTTCTTTAAATTCTTCATTGGGCTTTCTCCACACTCTACATCTGCCATCGTTTCCATATATATTAAATTTGCTTTCATCTGTAAAAACCACTCTGTTCCAAAAGTCGCTGGACTTATTTCGGTGTTCTTCGGTGTATTTAAGTCGCTTTGCTTTGTTCACTTTACTTATAAAGGGTTTCTTACGTGCAACACAGCTACTGTACCCTCCCTCATGAAGTACTTTACGTACTGTGTTTGGAAAAACGCTCTTTTTAGAGTTTGTATTGATGGTTCTCGTTAATTCTGTTGCCGGTAGCTTGGGATTTTTCTTTATTTCCCGCACAATATACCTCTTTTCACTATCAGAAAGTGCCTGAGGGCGTCCGCATCTTGGATCATTAGCAATTTTTTTCGTCTTGTTATACTTATCAATGATTTTTTTGATAGTAGAATAAGGTCTTTTAACTATCTCACCAATTTTGCGTAGCGTGTTGTTAGATTTTCGCAAATTTATTATTATTTTCCGCTCCTCTTCCGTAGTTTCTTTACGTTTTGGTGCCATTTTAAAGTTTTTACAAAATATTTACTGATTTTCGCCAGAACTTTTCTTTTAATGATTTTATTTTCGTTTTCTGTTTTTTTCTTTTTTTTTTTTTGTTTGCACAATGTACCGTTATTTGTTTTAAAATCGAAGCTGATCAGTGATGAGCACTCACTTTTTGAACTATAAAATTGGTATTTAATTTGTTTTTGTGTTGTTATTTTGTGGGTAAAGGCATTTGAAATTTTCCACTTAAGGATTTGAATAAGAGCAATAAAGGTATTATTTTAATACTTATTTTGAATAAAACCGTGAAGGCTTTTAATGAAAACATAGTGCATTTTAAAAAATGTATGTATGAGCACTCTCTTTCTGAGTCAACTGTACGTTGTTTTCGGTTAATTAAGAGCCCCGTTTAGTTGAGTTTCCCATTTTATTGCACTCAAATCATGGAACAAAATCTTTCAGTATAACTGCCAATGTAAAAAAACCCGTTTGAGTTCCGTCGAATTGCGTCACCCGCTTAATTATTTCGCAAAATAAGACCGCATTGCGAAAAACAAAGCAAATGTTTCGGTTAATTGTTTCCGTCTACTTATTGTGTTTTTGCTCCACGATGGACGAACCTGGGGCTAGAGCTGCAAAACTATCGATAGTCGGCCCATCGATAGTTTCGATAGTTTGCTTAAAAACTATCGATAGTATCGAAAAGTTTCTATGTGCCACTTCTGTGGACACGGTAGTCAATGAAGGTGGTAAAAAATTAAAAAGTTTTAAAACTTCATTTACAGAAAACGTTTTTCAGGTATAAAGACCAGCATATCCACTTTCACTTTCAGTGTCTTTCAGTCTATGGTTTAAAATTAATATATATTAATTGTCATCAGGGTTGTCAGTTTGTTTCGCCTTTGACGTCAAAATATTCAACTAAAGTCTAGAAATTTAAAACGTTATTTCGTAATCCTTGCGTTGAAAATGTATTCATATAAAATTCTTTGAATTTTAAAAAATTTTTCAAGGAAGTAGAACAAAGTTTTTACAAAATAATTCCATTAATTTTTTTAAGACTTTTCATTAAGAAAAAAATGACAAACAGGTAAGAAAATAGCCACATTTAGTGACAAAACACCACTTCTAAAAACTCTGTTTGTCTTTGAATTAATTTAGCTATATAACATTATTTTAATATGTAAATTAGTACACAATTCTGTGGCAATAACGAAAAATGTTTTAAGAATTAAAGGTGATTTTTGAAAATTTACTCCTTTTCTAATATAATCATAATTTATCTGCGGTTATACTTTTTTAAAGTTTTTATTCCTAAACAATCCTTATGTCACAGATCTGCAGTAAACTTAAGTTTTATTCCAAATATTATTACACATTGAAAAAAGATATGTACGCAAGGAGTCATTTTTCTATAACTTCCTGAAAAGTCGTACAAAATAATTGAAACTTTAATCATGTGTAACTTTGATTGTGAAGGTCTCAAGGGTGCCAGTGTTTCTAGTTGTTGTTGCATTTGTACTTTTGAATATGATGATCTAAAAAGAAACTTAAATTTGGGTTAAGGCAACTTAATTACTTTTTTTCATTTCCTTTTTCCCAAAGAACTAAAAAAGTTTATGTACTGCTGAAAACTAGCATCGAATGAGTTGTTAAAAATGTTTCGTTGACTACATCTAATCAACTTTGCAGCTACTTTTAAAATTTTCCGATAGTATCGATAGTGATAAAAACTATCGATAGTCCGCCAAAAATAAAACTATCGATACTATCGATAGTACTATCGATTGTTTTGCAGCTCTACCTGGGGCCTAATTCTCGCATTCGTGATCGAGTACTTTCTCGATTCGAAAGCAATTTTATTTCAGTCAATACTGAACGAATCAAAATTATGTTTTCAGTATTGTGAAACTCAAATGATTGCTTTACAATAACGAACAAATATTTCCAATTCGTTCAGTATTGACTGAAATAATTAGATATAAAATTGCTTTCGAATCGAGAAAGTACTCGATCACGAATGCCAGAATCTGGCCCCTGATTTTTATTATGTTTTAAAAAACCTAAACCATTTTTTAACTTAATAAATAAAGAAATGCGTTTTTTTCTATCTACACATGGGTGTTTCGCTTTATTGCACAACTTGCTCAATTAAGCGATTTTCGTTTTAATTGCGTCGCCGATTCATTGAGTTCCCGTTTAATTGCGTAGGAAGTCGTGCATTTTTAGAAACCCAATTTAGCGGGAATAACTGTATTTATTAATAAAAAGATTTTTCATTCCACTTTAAAATCAAACACTTTACTTTAGCTGCACTTTTGTACAGGTAACCACAATTGTGTACCTGGACATTAAGGCAGGTAAATGCATTTAAGATAGCTGAATTTTTGATTTACCTGCACAAAAAATCGTGCAAAGGAGATTGTGCAGCTAAGTCAAAATTACTGCATAATTTTTTTTAATTATCTTATTACCTATCCAATAACCTTGATACTATTTATCATTTTTACTACATTTCGAAATGTCCTTTTTTTCGTTTGAAAAATATGGTCACCGTACTCAGCCGAAAATACTGAGGGCAATCACCGGCACTGGGACAGGTTCTTGGCCGAGATCGCCTTTGCCCTCAATTCCACTGTGCATGAAAGCACGACCGCTAGTCCAGCCGAAACGGGGAACGAGTGATCACGGTACCAGGTACACTCGAATTGCGAGAGATTGCAAAGGCCTCTGAGTTACAATAGGGGTACTTTAACCTCCGGAGGCTCGGGTGGCAGCACAAAATCAGTGACCGAGTGCTAAAGAAGGAACATCGGTTGTCCTCGGGCTAGACTATTTTGCTAGCAAGCTTGGCTCAAAGTACTCTGGGCCGTACGAGGGCACTAAAATCACCTCCCCGAATATTTACACCGTACTAACCGCCTCATGAATAACCTACCAGTTCCACCTACAGAACCTCAAAATCTACCACGAGCGGGAAAACCAATTAAAAAAGAAGAAAGGCGCGATATCACCAGCACTTTCGATCACCTCCCGTAGTTAATAACGACCTAGACTTAATGCATCTTCCCCGGCACCACGAATCCCACTGAAACCGGTCGTCCGCGTGTAGCCAGACACGAGCCACTGATAATATTTAAAACCAGAATAAAAAGCAGCCTCATCGTAACCGATCATGAAAATATTCGTAATAGGTATACCAGAAATTAGTATAACCATGGCAAGGAAAGCTACCAGACCAGAAACGCCTGGCAAAATTACGCAGCATCTGCGGCGTACGGCCATGCACCGCCACATACCACCGTGTTTGCTACCGCTCGAGGCACGACCTCGGATTTAGACGGTGGACAGATGTCTAGTGGTCCAATCGGGGAACATGGAGCTGGACAAACCAGACTGGACGTTATGGGAGCGAAGAACCCCACAAACGCTGCACGCGGCTCAACAGGGACCACCCAACGCTCGCACCATTGTTCTGGTACGGTGTGGACAAGCAAAAGAAGGGCAAACTAGCCACACCCAGGAGGAGCCGCATCAACTAGAGGACGACCTGGCAAATGATATACTGAACCTGACACCCGTAGACCTAGACGAGACCCCCAACGCAAGGTATTGCAATGAATAGTACACACAAGCCCGACTGCGCGCCCTGGGCAAGGAGAAGATAATCCCATGTTAGAAATAAATGAGAATAAAAATTAAGATAAGTCCGTTTCCTGTTTTGCCAAAGTTGATGTTTTAAATTCGTATTCCCTTGCACAAGTTTTATTTTTGGGGTTTTCACTCATGGCAGTAGAGCACCCTTTAAGATATTTATATATTTAACGTACTAACATTTTCCATACCACAAAAACAAAATGTATTAAACTGTTATTTACTAAAGGCTAGTTTACACTATCACACAAGTCATTCGTATTCAAATAGAAAATGTAATTTTTTAACATAACAGTTTGTGTTCACACCATCACACAAATTATAAACCTTCACACATTAAATAAAATGCAACCCTGATCCAATAAAAAGTATTATTGTTTAGACATTTTTCAAAAGACGATGAAGTCGTATGGGGTGTCAAACTTTTTTTTATAATACTTGTCATTTTCATCACACATGCATTCGCACTATCAGAATTTTACATATTACTTCAGTTTTTGACATGTATTAATACAAAGTATAATAGTGTAAACTAGCCTTAAGCTGTAATTGAAAAATTACACAAAAATTTGTAGTAAACACGTGTGTTAAATCAACCAGAATAAATCAGTTGACGAAAGTCTATCTCTCTCTTTTGGCAGATGCATTACTTTACTTGAGGGTTACACGAAGTTTTAATACACTCACACTTTTTTACCAATATACTCATACTTTTAAATATTGAAACGAACTTGCCTTTAAAGTTCTCTTTCCAGTGAGTTTTTAAACTTACCTTCAATAAAACAGCTGATTTCATTGTTAGTAAGCAAATTTTTCGTTCGTCTTTATAAATTGTTTTTCTTGATGACTTCTTGAAATAAAACAGAGTTGTACACTTAACACAAATGGTGAAAACCGCTTTTGTAAAGATTTAATTTCCCCAAATAGTTTTTTATGATAAATGTACGTCAATATAACTTCAGAACGACGATATATCTCTATAAAATGTCTTTGGGATGACTTCTTGTAAATAAACGGCTTTAAAATTGCGTGCATATCGCAGTTTTCAGTTAAATTAATTTCGACAACATAAAAAACTTAAAAATGTTGGACAGGAGTTTGTAATTTGAAAGCTGTAATGTATGATATAAAATAATTTGGAAGCTGTTATGTATGATATAAAAAATTATGTGCTTAAGACCGCGTTTGGGAGGCGTGGATTAAGTTTAAAGTTAGTTTAACGTACTCTGAAACTCGGATTTTTTCGGCGAAATGATATTTTTTTGTTATTACATATATAATTGAAGACCAACAGCAAAACTAAGCTGTTCCGTCAAAAGTTTGAATACAAACTTGGTAATGGCGGCACAAATTAACTAAACCTAGTTTAACTGAGATTTCAAAAAGCCAGCGTGTCTTAAAATTTTAAAAGACAAACTTTAACCTTGATTCCTAAATAAGTTTAAAAAAAAAAATAACCAAATTAGCCATATATATATGTTTAAAAACCATATTTATTTAAACAATTTATTAATTTATAACTTTGAAATTAAATAAAAAAGTTGATACACAGAAAAAATTTTTGCTTATTTTTTCAAGAAATAAAATCTTTTTTAATTAAAATTTAATTAAGTAAATTAAACGTTTACTAATATCAATAATATTACTGCAGAAAATGTTGTAAAAAACAAAAAATATTTAATTAATACTATTAATTTGTTTAATGGTGCAAATTTAATTAATTTTTTAATTAATCAGGTATGTGATGAAAAACGATCATTTTCAAAATTATCGTTTTAAGCAGGTGTAATAAATTTCGACCGATTTTAAAATCCATTTCTGAAGTAAATTCTTAATTTTTTGTTCAAAATACAGTTCAATTAACATATATAACAAGAAATTTAAAAGAATATATAAAGGAAAAAAGAGCAACATGTATTATAAATCAATTTTTAAAGATACTGAAAACGATATTATCGTTTTCAAAATCGTTTTTTATCACATACCTGAATATAACAAAATTTTCAATTGAAAGAAATATTTTTTTTGTATACATTGTCATTTAAAATCCCAAGCAATGTATCATCATTTTGTAAAAGATTACAGTATAAGGAAAAACGTTTTAAAATGGAAACTATGTACTTGCAATATGAAACCAAAATTTTTAATCAGGATTTTTTAATACTTGGTTGTTTTTGATCTGAGAAGTAAAAAATTGTGTACTCTTATACATTACGTTATAGAATATCCTAATCAACTAAAAACTGAATTTCGAGTTTTTGATGATACGTTGTTTTGTCTTTTAGGTGACGATATGTATATATATATATTGTTTTTTTGTACGTACATACCACACTTGTCCAACAATATTATGGTAATCACGTCACAAGTTGCATTCTTGCGAAAACGCCAAACAACTACATAGATAATTATTTGTGTACAACTAATAGTCTATGTGGTTGTTGTTGTTAAGCACATTTTGCTTTTTCGCAAGGGTGCACCTTGTGGCGTGATTTACCTTACTGTATTAACTCCAAATTTAATGAATTTCGGTAGAAGCAAAACAATTTACACGAAAGGCATATGATATAGAATTTTAAAGCCAACCGATTCATTGCAAAAATGTAGTGAAAATAGCGCGATCTTTTTACAGCGGTTAGATATGAACTTAACGTGTCGGTTTTTTCCAAAAAAATAAATAACATAAGAATTTTGAGTTAATACACTATTGTTGAACAAGTGCGATATATTTATGTAATAAATAAACATAATTTTATATATATATACAGTACTTTTCGCTTATAGTCCATTCCGCTTAAAGGCCAAAAACGGATATAAGCCAAAACTGTCATATTTACATGCAGATTTTTTCGAATTTCATACAAATTATTTGTTCTAAGGTCCATTTCGCTTGTAGTCCATTTTCGTTTAAAAGCCACATTTTCTTAGCATGCGTATATAATTCTTCATGCAAAAATGTTCGCTTATAGTCCACTCTGTTTTTTATATATTTTTAATCAACTGGCAACATGTTTTAATTTACCATTCTGGCAATTACAGCACACGCTCGGAAATTCGATCCACTTTGTTTTTAGGGCGATTCGAGTTTCCGAATTATTCGAATTTCTGGACGGTTTTTTTACAAAAATGTAGACAAATTTGACCATAAAGATATACAAAACTATACTTTTTTCTAATTTTAGTTTATTTAACATAAAAACTATAAAAAACTTAACGAAATATAAAAAATAACAATTCAGTTAATATGACTTTATTTAGTATTTGTAATACAAACACCAAAATAACTGAGTTTTAAACTCTAACAACAACAAGTTGATTCTGAGAGTTCGAATTTCTGAGCTTCTACTGTATTATAAATGCCAAATTTCGCAATTTATATTTCATGACATGGTGTTTTCGTCTGACAATTTTTTGTTAAATAAACGTCCAACTTCATAAAAAAACGCTAATAAAAATAAAAGAGTTTTTTTATATAGACTTTGACGTTTGGTATAACAAAAAACTGTCAGGTGGAGACCCCATGTAAAAATCCTATGAAATTGATATTTATGTTGTGTTTGATTTCGTCATCCAAAGAATTAAAATGAATCTCACACGCATTTGTTTTTATTGAAATCTTTTAAGGCATTTGAATTAATTAATTAAAAAGATTTTTGTTTTAACTTTTTATTTAAAATAAATCAATATTTGGTTATGTTTTAAATAAACTTTTCTTTGGTTTAAAAAGAGTGGATTTATTGAAGAAAATAATATTTATATAGTCCAAAATGTAGATTGTACTAGGTTTCACTTGTTATCCATAAAATGGCTTATAAAAAAAAATCGGTTATAGTCCAAATTCGCTTATAGTCCACAAAAGTTGTGCAACTATAGTAGTGGACTATAAGCGAAAAGTACTGTATATGGATAAGTCAGAAGCTAAAAGGCTTAACAACCTTTTGAAAATTTCTATATTTTATTATATTACATACTATCTAATTTATATAATTAGTAGTCTTTTTTAACATTTTTTAATTTAACATTAAAGGCATAAAAAAATGAGTTTTAAACCAACCGTTTCATTACCAAAAAGTGAACAAAAAAGCACGATTTTTTAACAGTGGTTAGGATACGAATATAACATGTCGATTTTTTCCAAAAAGTGAACAAATAAATGTTTTGAGTTTATATACTATTGTTGAACATATGATATACATATATAATATATATATATATATATATATATATATATATATATATATATATAAATATATATATATATATATAACTCATGGGTGGCCAATGCTGAGAAAATAAGAGATTTCCGAAAATTTTTAAAAATAATATGAGTGGTATATTCGGATGTGTCGAATCTTGAATACCTTTCCGAGATATATATTTGTGAGCTCACAAAGCCAATGTGTTGTATATTTCGCACTTGTTCTACAATACTGTATTAACAGAAAATTTTCAGTAAAAGCAAAACAACCGTTTTGTTACCAAAAAATAGACATAAAAGCACGATATTTTTACAACGATTTGATATAAATAAATATTATGTACATATCGCACTTTTTTTTAAATAAAACACATCAAATTGATTGGAATGAGAAACAACTTTGGCTTTGTTAGCTCACAAATTTCATGGCATTTAATGTTTAAAAATAATGTCTGTCAACGTCAATAGTGCAACGAATGTTGCACCCCCACAAAAAATATTCCAAACGTGTCAAATTACACGAACGAGGTTACCAATTTTCGGACCATTTCTTGAGATAATTCGGTCACCATACGTTTGGCTCAGCAATGTGATGGTTTCACGCACTCTATGGTATGTTGCCGAGTTGCTATAAACGACGCTGGATCGATCAATTTGATTCTTCAGCCACACTCACGTTTACAGCGGCGATTGCTTCTTCTGAACGCGCGGTACGGGCTGCACCGTAAACTTGAGGAAGTGCTCAATATGTTTTGCGAACAGAGATCAATTAATGATATATATCTTTATATATATAAAACAAATTCTTTTTTTTATTCCATCATTATACATTCTTAAATCATGTTATTCCTAAAAGTATTCCGTAGTGGTAACTATGCACTGTGGGGTATATCTTTATTATATTGGTGTTTACTTGAGCATTTGAAAATATCCAGTCTATATATGTCCCATGCTTGTTGTTGCTTTATCTTTGTATATAAGCGAAAAATATCCATCCTCATTTAAAAACTTTTCTGTCGTACTTTCTTCTGTTTTACGGCATATATTAAAATCTCCAATAATATAAACGATCTCAGCTGAAATATTTTGTAATCTATTAACAGCTTCTCGTTAAAGCGTTTTCAAATGTGTTTGGGGAAAACCAGGAGTTTTGTAAAAAAGAAGAATGTGTAATTCCTGAAACTTAAAAGCTATGTATTGCAAAGCTTTGCCGTTAAGATTGTGTTCATCTCCGAACAGAAAATTCGCTTTTCCTATTTCTTCATTTCTAACGTATACAACTATAATTCCTTTTCGTTGTCGGCATCTATCCTCTCCTTGAGCTCCATTACTATTATTGATTCGGCTTAATATTGAGAAATTCGTTAGGATATTTTCATTTTCAGGGAAACTCAAAGTTTCAACCAAACAAATAATATCAACTGTCATTATAGTAAGATCACTTAAAATGTCCTTGTAGTGCGCTTGAAGACTTTGCACATTTTGATAGTATAAAGTAGTCCGTGGTCGATTGTTCTTTACAAAATCAAAATGAGTACATAAAAGATTTTGGCTATTTATTTCCACATCCACATCCATAAGTATTCCCGTTGCGCCATTTACAAGACCATCACCAGTGTTAATATTTATCGTCATCATATATTTGGCGGTTGTTTTCAGTTTCAGTTCGCCGCAAAGACCCTGTGTTTCAGATGTTTTCATTTTTAACACCAACCTTAAAATTCGATTCCGTTCCACTAATGCCAAAGTGTCTGATTTGATTAAGTCGAAGGCTTTTGATGAATATTCGTTTGACGAAATTTGTGCTAATCGTAATAAATTGTATTGATCTGCTTCCGCATTAGACCAAAATAAATGAATTGCTCCAGGTGGTAAAATAGTCGTGTTGTTTGCCACTCTCGATCTTATAAGCTCAATGTGTGTCTCATCCATTTCTCCAAGAGCCATTGAGTTTAATGCTTGGGCAAAACTAAGGTCATCTCGTTGTCTCATTATTTCGGTCAATTCGAAAAAGCTAAACAGATTCCAAAGGCCTTCTCCAGCAATAACTCCATATGGGTTCGATGGATTAATGCTAAAAACCCATTTGTCGCCAACAGGTGGTAGTTGTTTTAAATCTCCAAATACTAAAATCGATATCCCACCAAACGCAGTAGTGCTTTTGAAGATTTGCTTCAACCTTGCATCTAAATACCCCAACATCTTAGCGCCAACCATTGAAATTTCATCAATAATAATAACTTTGAGATCCATGAACCTTGCAATTAGTGAGTTAGCGACGTCATTGCTAAGAGGTCGAATTTCTCCAGAATACTGGTTGACTGGTAAAGAAAACAGTGCATGCAGTGTAGCTCCACCTATACCAAATCCAGCTTTTCCTGTTGGTGCGCTCAACAACACTTTAATTAAATCGGGATTAGATCCAGGAACAGAATTAAAACGATCAGTGACAGACTGATATATAGTTTTAATCAACCTACTTTTCCCAACGCCTGCATCTCCACTGATAAATTCGCAAAATTGAATGTTGTCTAAAACATTTCGCAATAGATGGTGTAAGTACTCCCGTTGTTTCACATTTAATGATCTTACAGATTTTCACAAATCACCTTTGTTAATAATTGAAGGAAGTCTGATAATTCGAATTCCATCAGAATTGTCAGCATCATTTCCAACTCCATCAGGTATGTTTAAAATATTTACATTACCATCCACTACAGGCACTGCTAATGCTCTTAACTCTTCGTCTAGGATTTGATTCGTAACTATGTTGTCTTCCTGTTGCTGTAAATTTTCATTTGATTCTTCTTGAATATGTTGAAGAATTTCATCAAGTTCTCCTTCCTTTAGTTTTTATATTATTATGCTATTAGTTTCAATATCATTATGGTTAGTAATGCATGTTTGTTCGGTGTTATTATTTAATAATTCCTCTTGCTCATTTCGCCACGGCAAATAAAGCATTACAAGATATCGAAAATATTCTTCTCTAGATATGTTAGGGCTTAGTTTTGAAAATCGAATGATTGCTGGGTTTTTGCGCTTATATACATATCCAGAATTGTCTTTTAGTTTAAGAGGTATTCCAACTTCATTAAGATCTATGTCTTCATCCTGATTGTCATCATCTTCTTCATCTTGTCGTGTGTTTCTACGAAGAGTTTTCGAGAACTTATAATACGCTGCAAAGTATGCCAAGCAAACATTGTTAATTAAATCTGGTCTTTGAGTGTAGTGGTCTAACATATTATTTTGGAAAACGTTCGTAGAATCAGGGGGCAAATTTTGAAGTTCCATTTTAGATTTTAAAATGCGGACTCGTTTTTCCGGTGGTAATGTATTTATAAACACTTCAGCATTACTACATTGAGATAAATGTAATCCAAGGATATTGTAGGCCGCTTTTTGTCCCGAAAGCTCAGAAGCTGAAATAAATCTGTTCCCGATGTGCTGGAGTCTCTGTTTAACGCTAAAGTTGCCTGCTTGTATTTCTTGCATTGTCTCCTGCAGTAATCTTGACACTCCTCTGTTTGATTTATTTATGTAGTTTACAATATATGATACACATGCGTATGCATCTAATACATATTGTATGTCCATATTGGCTCTTTGCATTGCAAGTATTTTAGAATTAAACCCATTGATGCATCTATCCTTAAAACTCCTCTTTAAGAAAACTCTAGGCTTTTTTAGGGAGGATCGCAAGGCAAATAGTATATAGTCCTCTTCAGATAAATTTATTCCTTCATCCAACAAAAAACTTTGTTGGATGAAATATCTCAATTAGTAGGTCGCAAGTGGTCAAGTTTTATATACATACATACTAGGTACCATCGGCTGCTTTAAAAACTCTTTTCAATGATACCAAGTTTTATTTAAGTACAAAAGCAAAGTACAAAAAAAATCGAAAAACTGAAAAAACACATTTTTTTCAAATGGTCCAGCTCACGGATGGTCAACGCTAGAACCAAAATATTTTGGGAATCTTCATAACACATATCAAGCTTTATTTTCAGAGGGGTAACTAAATCACTTGTTTCAGCTCCATACAAGTCGAGTCGGTCTAATGTACGTACATATGTATACATATACATACATATATGTACATATACATATATGTATGTACATATACATATATGTACATATTCATACATATCCGTGGCATTTTGGTAAAACATCTTAAGTTGAGATAAGATAGTAAAAAAGATTTTTAAAAAAATTCTGCGAAAAAAAACATTTTTATTAAATATTAAAATAAAGAAAAATTAAAGAAAAAGTTCGTTTATAATACAAAATTTTAAAAACGTAAAAAAAAATGTTTTTTGAATGAAAACTCGTATGAATAACAAAATTTTTTCAACAGTCTGAATTTGACTTAAGATGTCTTGTCAAAATGCCACAAATATACCTACATGTGTACATAACCATATACATACATATACCTATGTACTTACATATACACAAACATATGCACCCAGCCAGCAAAATACTTCGACATTGTCTGAATCAGACATTTCGTGCAAATGTCTGACTTCATTCTTAGAGACTTCGTTCAGATTTCTGTCAGATATTGAATATACTTACTGTCTGGCCGATTTCTGATCGATTTCGCATGGATATATCGGGGGGAATTTATGTACAGATATGTCCAATAGAATTCCTACGGAATTCATTCAGATTTGTCTAACGAGACTTATTATTTTTTTAAAATTATGACAATTGTCATTCACTTGAAAATAATTTTAATTTTATTTTATTTGTTTAAGATAAAAAGCACAAAAAAGGTACGTACCTACGTGTAAAATTTTAAATTATGTAAATATTTTGCAATAAAATTACTTCTTTCAGCTATCAGTTAGAAAGCAAAAAGAATCTCGGCTAACACATCAGAACTTCCCATGCCTTTTTCATAAGGTTTCTGTTAGATATCTATCAGAAATGCCGACAAAAAATCCGAATTTCCCACGACATGTCTGTCAGATTTCGTGTCAACAACTTCATAAATTTTTGGGTCATAAATCTGACAGAATTCGTACTTATAAGATTCCGACTTTTTTGCCGACGTTTCTCTCAGATATCAGAACGACGTCGGATCATTTTGCTGGGCATATACATACATAAACTATAGGAACATATGCAGACACATGTACATACCTACATATGTATGTATAGAAAAAATTATATAGATTTATAAAAAGTATATAATGTAATGTGTAGAGATATTTATAAATAAGTATGTATGTACCCCATAATCATAAAAAAACATTTCAGAAAATTCGTTTCATAACCTTTTATAAACCAAATTTTTTTTCTGAATAGGTATAGGGTTATATTTATATACATACATAGGACATATCGTCGGTTGATTATTTAATTGTCGTATGTGGATACATATTACATACGACAATTAAATAATCAACCGACGATATGTATATACTCAACTAAGTTAAAAATTATTAAATACATATGTACCTATATTTACTTTGCATTACTATATGTTCACAGAATATCAACCAAATATCAAGGTAAAGTTTTGTTAAATAACTCCAAATACCTACATACTTACATACCTTTGTACATAGGTGTGAACAATGTAGGTATAACGTTTGGTAATCTTCGTAGGTATTTTATATTCTTTATTTTTGGAAGCTTGCAGCATATATTCTTTGGTTGCTTTTTCAGTTGCTTAATGCACGATTTCTTCCATGGGCACTAATATTTTTTATAGAACTCCATTACATCTTGCATAAGAAGTGAACTTGCCCGGTTTATAGTTGGACTGTAGGCATTAAGGCTCTTCTTTTTTGTCACAACATGGACTTGCTTCTCAAATGAAGAAAACCCAGTTCGCAGCCGTGATTGCAATTCTTTACTTTTGTAGTTTGAAATACATACATATGTATGTATGTATATGGTCATACTATATAATATGTTAGGATATAAATATATGCTTCGGTACATATATATGTACAAACATAGATATACCTACATACATATGTATAAGTATTAACGATTGGGAACCACGAAGTTGGATGGTCTATAGGTATATTTTACTCACTTTTTTTTTAAATATGTAGTTAGGTACTTATGTATATGTAGGTATATAAATAAGTTGGTATCAATATTTAGGTAAAATTGCTTTAGTTTTAATAAAAACTTTTTGTTAAAATTGCTTTAGTTTTAAGAAAAACTTTTTTAAAATTTCTTAGTTTAAAGAAAAAGAAAAATTTGTTTGCAAAAAATCGTGACACTTTCAACAACTGCTGGCAAACAATTGAACTTTTTCAAAAAATACTATTGTTTTCTTCTTTATCCATTCTCTTTTCCATACACTTGTTCAATTTTATAAATTGTAACTGTAAAATAACAACCGAAAAGTTTTTTACGGCCAATTTCACAAGTTCAGTTATAATTAACTATGAGTTATAACTTTCAAACAAAAACATACTGTTAACTGGAAGTTTAAGTAATAGTTAGTTATAACTGAACTTAGTGAAATTGGCCGTTAAAGAGTGTATTAGCATCTTCATTACGGTAGCTTCACATCTACAACAACTATTTACTTACATAACAACAACATTCAAAAACACAATAAACAGCTGCTCAACCGCGCCAACCTTTTTGTTGTTTTTTGAGAGTGCTTTTATATTTTAAAAGCACACACATACAACCTATATGAGAATATTTAAAAATGAGCAAAATGTGAATACTCTCTTCTTTCTCTGCGTGTATAAAAAAGAAGCTTTCGAGTGTTTTTTTCCTAAAAGAACGCATGTGTGCCAGTTTTTTTCGTATTTAAACTTTAATTTGTTACTTTAAAATTTAACGTTCGCCAAGATAGCAACGATTAATAGCAACGCCGGATATAAAATCAAGGGGAATTTGAGGGCTTAAACGTTAACAATTTTGGGATTCTAGTGGCAATGAAAGTTAGCAACGATTTTAAAAATTTTTTAAAAAGAAAATTTAACATCGATTTTATTAAAATACTCCTAGCCATTCCAGAGAAAAGTGGGTTCATCCAAAATGGTCAGTAAAAATCGTTGCTGATTTATTCCAGCCAAACTAGGTAGTGCCAAGGTATAAGCTCAATGGAATATGGAAAAATACCACTTAAAGATTAAAAAAAATCAATTTTTAAAAAGATCGTCAGAGCCGTTCCAGAGAAAAGTGGGTTCATCCAAAATGGTCAGTAAAAATCGTTGCTGATTTATTCCAGCCAAACTAGGCAGTGCCAAGGCACAAGCTCAATGGAATATGGAAAAATACCACCTAAAGATTAAAAAAAATCTATTTTTAAAAAGATCGTCAGAGCCGTTCCAGAGAAAAGTGGGTTCATCCAAAATGGTCAGTAAAAATCGTTGCTGATTTATGCCAGCCAAACTAGGCAGTGCCAAGGCATAAGCTCAATGGAATATGGAAAAATACCACTTAAAGATTAAAAAAAATCAATTTTTAAAAAGATCGTCAGAGCCGTTCCAGAGAAAAGTGGGTTCATCCAAAATGGTCAGTAAAAATCGTTGCTGATTTATTCCAGCCAAACTAGGCAGTGCCAAGGCATAAGCTCAATGGAATATGGAAAAATACCACTTAAAGATTAAAAAAAATCAATTTTTAAAAAGATCGTCAGAGCCGTTCCAGAGAAAAGTGGGTTCATCCAAAATGGTCAGTAAAAATCGTTGCTGATTTATTCCAGCCAAACTAGGCAGTGCCAAGGCATAAGCTCAATGGAATATGGAAAAATACCACTTAAAGATTAAAAAAAATCTATTTTTAAAAAGATCGTCAGAGCCGTTCCAGAGAAAAGTGGGTTCATCCAAAATGGTCAGTAAAAATCGTTGCTGATTTATTCCAGCCAAACTAGGCAGTGCCAAGGCATAAGCTCAATGGAATATGAAAAAATACCACTTAAAGATTAAAAAAATCTATTTTTAAAAAGATCGTCAGAGCCGTTCCAGAGAAAAGTGGGTTCATCCAAAATGGTCAGTAAAATCGTTGCTGATTTATGCCAGCCAAACTAGGCAGTGCCAAGGCATAAGCTCAATGGAATATGGAAAAATACCACTTAAAGATTAAAAAAAATCAATTTTTAAAAAGATCGTCAGAGCCGTTCCAGAGAAAAGTGGGTTCATCCAAAATGGTCAGTAAAAATCGTTGCTGATGTATTCCAGCCAAACTAGGCAGTGCCAAGGCATAAGCTCAATGGAATATGGAAAAATACCACTTAAGGATTAAAAAAAATCTATTTTTAAAAAGATCGTCAGAGCCGTTCCAGAGAAAAGTGGGTTCATCCAAAATGGTCAGTAAAAATCGTTGCTGATTTATTCCAGCCAAACTAGGCAGTGCCAAGGCATAAGCTCAATGGAATATGAAAAAATACCACTTAAAGATTAAAAAAATCTATTTTTAAAAAGATCGTCAGAGCCGTTCCAGAGAAAAGTGGGTTCATCCAAAATGGTCAGTAAAAATCGTTGCTGATTTATTCCAGCCAAACTAGGCAGTGCCAAGGCATAAGCTCAATGGAATATGGAAAAATACCACTTAAGGATTAAAAAAAACCAAATTTTAAAACAATCGTCAGAGCCGTTCCAGAGAAAAGTGGGTTCATCCAAAATGGTCAGTAAAAATCGTTGCTGATTTATGCCAGTCAAACTAGGCAGTGCCAAGGCATAAGCTCAATGGAATATGGAAAAATACCACTTAAAGATTAAAAAAAATCTATTTTTAAAAAGATCGTCAGAGCCGTTCCAGAGAAAAGTGGGTTCATCCAAAATGGTCAGTAAAAATCGTTGCTGATTTATGCCAGCCAAACTAGGCAGTGCCAAGGCATAAGCTCAATGGAATATGGAAAAATACCACTTAAAGATTAAAAAAAACCAAATTTTAAAACAATCGTCAGAGCCGTTCCAGAGAAAAGTGGGTTCATCCAAAATGGTCAGTAAAAATCGTTGCTGATTTATGCCAGCCAAACTAGGCAGTGCCAAGGCATAAGCTCAATGGAATATGGACAAATACCACTTAAAGATTAAAAAAATCAATTTTTAAAAAGATCGTCAGAGCCGTTCCAGAGAAAAGTGGGTTCATCCAAAATGGTTAGTAAAAATCGTTGCTGATTTATTCCAGCCAAACTAGGCAGTGCCAAGGCATAAGCTCAATGGAATATGGAAAAATACCACTTAAAGATTAAAAAAAAATCTATTTTTAAAAAGATCGTCAGAGCCGTTCCAGAGAAAAGTGGGTTCATCCAAAATGGTCAGTAAAAACTGGGATTTAATTTTTAAGGGGTTTAGAGGCAACGTCAAGGAAAAAACGCCATAGAATATGAAAGAAGGTGTACTATAGAATATAAAACGCTTTCCGTGCAAAAAATTGCCGGGCCAGTTTTCCAGAAATCTGGGTTCATCCAAAATGGTCAGTAAAAACTGGGATTTAATTTTTAAGGGGTTTAGAGGCAACGTCAAGGAAAAAACGCAATAGAATATGAAAGTAGGTGTACTATAGAATATAAAACGCTTTCCGTGCAAAAAATTGCCGGGCCAGTTTTCCAGAAATCTGGGTTCATCCAAAATGGTCAGTAAAAATTGGTATTAATTTTTAATATAATGTTAATGTTAAAAAGCGCTAAACTTGTATTACTTTTCTATCACAGACATGGCTTGTGGCGTCTTTTTCATTATTGGCGGGAAAAATTTTGTGCAACTCTAAAAAAGGCGCTACATATATGTTGATATAAAGTTGCCATACCAAATGGATATTTTACATATCGTGTTCAAAAACCATAAACTTTCTAACATTATCACTAAAATGAATTTTCCTAAAATTTTTACAGGCCTAAATTTCAGTTAGTTTATTGTATAGAGTCAAATCAGGTTTTGTACCTTATAAACGGAAATTTCGTCAATATTGCAGGAATGTTATTCCATCGCCATTGCAGTGCATTACGTATGAATTGTCATATTTGCAGGGTTTTGGATTTTTATTATTATATATAATAATTGATAATACCATGGATGCAATTTTAATTACAATAAAATTTTTTTGCCAAAAGTTACCAAAACAAATAACAGTATTAAAAATAACTACAAATTGGTCAGTAAAATCTGCATATACACGAGGCAACCTAAGTAGAAACATGGGCGCCTTTTTTAGAGTTGCACAAAATTTTTCCCGCATTTAATATACTTTTTCGTTATAAAACGACTGGTTATACAATTCTTTTTCATATGCCCTTAATATTTAATTTAATTTTATTTAATCAAAAAATGTTTTGCTTCTACTAAAAAGTTTTAAATTTCAAGTTAATCTCCTTTTGTTGATCAAGTGCAATATGTATGTGTATTAAGAAGCAGTCATCATAATAGATACCAAGAGGGATACGCCTTTTGTTCATCAATAGTAAAGACATGGTACACTTATTTTTTCTTCTTATTTTTCAATTTTCTATCAGCCTAGGTACTTTTTTTTTTATTTGGGTGTGCGTGCCTAAACTAGATTTAAGCCAAAATTAGAGTGGCATTGACAAATTTGTGTAAATCTTGAATAAAAGTTATAAATAAATTTTGGTTTTATTGTTAATATATCTGTGGTTTTCATGGGCAACCGCGTATGTCTTAAAAACCCGAAAAAAACATTCTAGAGCAAACTATGGGTTAGATATTGCACTTTTTGAATTTGTAATTGAGTCAAAACATCGGAATGGGGGTATCTGTTTTAAATAATTTTTAAAAAAATATAAAGAGCGCTTTAAATTTAGCAATATGCACAAAACCATTTTTCTGATCTTGCTGAACTTCAATTCCAAACTGCTTAGGATAACTACAAGCAATTTAACACCAAGTTTGTCCTTTTCTTTTGAGTTTTTCGGAAGTGAGCGTGTTTTCAACAGATGGACAGACGGACAGACAGACGGATATGGCTAAATCGACTTAAAATTATGTGGTCTTAGATGTATAATACAAAACTTTACCCTCATTTACCACTGATGGTGGTGGAGGGTATAAAAAGTAGCTTTCCCAGCTAGAAATAAACTGGTTGATTTTCTATTTCAGTAATGATCAGTTACCTCAAGTTGAAGACGCGGTGGAAAAAAATGAAGCTTTTAAATTCAGAAAATAAAAATTTAGCCACATTACTCATAAAGCAGTCGCAACTATGTATTAAAACAAAAATTGATGAGATAGTAATTAACATGAGACAAGGAGTACGAATCGAAGACGCTAGCATTCTCAAGAAAATTGATATATTGCTAAAAAAGGTGCTCCAACTAATCAAACCTTAAATTATTTTATAAATTTTAAATTATTTTTTATTATTATTTCTTTTTAATTAACTATTTCTATTAATATTTTTTAATTAGTTTATAATATTTTAGTTATTTGTTTTTTTTTTTTGAGTTAGTTTTTCTATTAATATTTTTTAATTAGTTTTTAAGTTTATAATATTTTAGTTATTTGTTTTGTTGTATTGTTTGAAATTTTTTAATTAAATTAATTATTTAATTGTTTAATTGTTGTTTAATTGGTTTAAAATTTGTTTTAACAATTTTTGAGTTTGTTTTTTTGTAATTAGTTTTTAAGTTAGTTTATAATTGTTTTTTCTTTTTTTTTTTAATCTGTATAAATAAATGAATATATGTATGCTTGTATGTTTATTTAATTGTTTGTTTGAACCCTATAGCCGCCTAAACCGCTGATTTTAAAAGCTTCCATGGCCATTCCATAAAGCAGTTATCCAGATGGCGACACCACAGAGTTCAGCCAATTCGTCTTCCTAGGTAAGCACGGAATAAATACTTTTTAACCTAATTATACCGACACCACAATAATGGAGAGGGTATTATGCGTTTATTTTGGTGTGAAACACATACAAATATTGGCTCGGGATGTACATTTAAAACGTGTTATAAAATTAACAATATTTTCTTCAATATTTTCTAAAATATTAATTTTAGCAAAAAACTTTCTTTGAGGCTAATGTTGTTGACTAGACGTGCTAAAATATTGCCATATATCATATTCTTGTAAAATGTTTTTTTAAAGAGATAGTCATATGCAAACAAATTTCATTTGAAAAAAAAACCAACTTATTGCTATGAAATTTTTTTGTATTTTTTTTTTTTTTAAATTTCTATTTTCTTCAATATTTTCTAAAATATTAATTTTAGAGTTTTCCTGATAATTTACCACTATCTGTAGATTTTTGCAGATGTTCCCAGCGTAAATATGTAAACTTCAGAACATCTTCCAATATTTGACACAACAAATCAAAATTTTTCATTTGTCTTAACAAAGAATTCAATGACTGTAATTTTTGTGCATAAAACTCATAACAAGTTTCATTGGAAGGAGTCACAATTATTTCAAAGACGCAGGATAAAATAAAGAAATGACACACCGTTTCCAATTCATAATCTTTAATTGATTTACTCAACGAGTTTTGCCACATATAATAGTCCTCTATAAAATTCTTGGTTTGCTCATAGTTCTCCAATAGTTTAAATTTATTTATGACTTCTAAATTAGACGTATTTATCAGTATGTCTTGCACTGTAATAGAAGACGACAAGTCTTTGAATTTTTGCGCATAACTTAAAATTACAGTTAAACGTTTAAAATCTTTGTAGAAATAATTATAAACTGGACGCAAATCTTCTGTTAATGTTTCAATCTCAAAATATTCCAAGCATTGCTGTACATCAGGCAATTGGTTGAGCAGTTGTGTAGTCATGGAATATTCTTGCACTAATTTCAAGATTATTAAATTATTTCTCAGTTGCACATCTTTTATATCTTTAAAATTTTTTATTTGTGTTGAAATTAATGTTAAGAAATGTGCTTTATTGTCTAAAGCCTGATATAAAATGTATTCTTTGGTTCCCAAAGGATTTCGAAAGTATTGCCACTGCATTTCTTTCAGCAGTTCCAAAATGTCATGCATGGATTTTGTTGTTTCTCTACCAATTATAGATAAGTAAAATTCTTCATTCAGCGTTGCTTTAGACAAACATTTTATCATTGTTTCTCTTAGTTCTCCTTCTAAACTACTCTGCAGTATTTCTTCGGGTATTTTATTAAGAAATTTTAATATTTTGTTATTAGAAGTCACTCTTATGGTATACAACACTTTTGAAAATAACAATAAAGAGGGTAGGCGCAGGGGGGGAAATACCTCCCATAGGATGCATATATTAAATATCGCTCAACTGAAGAATTATTAATGGGAGAGTCTTCAAAAGTGGTTAAAGCTATTATTATAGTAAACTATAAATTTCAATATACAAATGGGCGGGGTAGAGGGGGAGGAGCAGTACCTTTCATATATAGAAATATTAATAAGAGCCACTGCACGCATTTTGTTGAACTTTTGGTAGTAGTTTTCATATATATGTGCGATTTTCCATTACATTTCTAAAGCTGTATGGGTAATATTGGTCTCATTTTTAAGGTTTTGACTAGATCTTTCTGGATATATAGAATTTATTAAAAAAAATTACTCTTAAGCTCACATTACAGTTTTTGTGTACTAAGTGTATAATTTATTTAAAAAAAAGTGTAATACAAAATTTATAAAATAACAAACACCAATGTCGCAAACAAGAACTTCATGCTAACTAAAGCTTCTATGCATAGCCGGCCTTCGGCCGGGCGCAAGGATTTTCTCTTCTATGGTATAACAAACACCGGCTTCGCTAACTAAAGCTTCTCTGCATAGCCGGCCTTCGGCCGGGCGCAAGGATTTTCTCCTCTTTGGTATAACAAACACCGGCTTAGCTAACTAAAGCTTCTCTGCATAGCCGGCCTTCGGCCGGGCGCAAGGATTTTCTCCTCTTTGGTATAACAAACACCGGCTTCGCTAACTAAAACTTTTCTGAATAGCAAGAAATACGGTAATAAACCAACAAATATTTAAATAAAATAAAAAACATACAGTCAAAAACAACAATGAATAAAAAATTACCGTTATAAATGTAAGTATATGAGTAATTTCTGTATATCCAAAAAAATCTAGTCAAAACTTTTAAAATTACACCACTATTGGCCATATAACTTAAGATCTAGTCAAAACCTATAAAATTACACCACTATTGGCCATATAACTTTAGAAATATAGTGTGAAATCGAACATATATTTGAAAATTTAAAACGGCCATAACTCGAAAACTAAGCGTTTGCGCCAATATTTTTATTTATTTTTTCTTCTTATTTTTCAATTTTCTATCAGCCTAGGTACTTTTTTTTTATTTGGGTGTGCGTGCCTAAACTAGATTTAAGCCAAAATTAGAGTGGCATTGACAAATTTGTGTAAATCTTGAATAAAAGTTATAAATAAATTTTGGTTTTATTTTTAATATATCTGTGGTTTTCATGGGCAACCGCGTATGTCTTAAAAACCCGAAAAAAACATTCTAGAGCAAACTATGGGTTAGATATTGCACTTTTTGAATTTGTAATTGAGTCAAAACATCGGAATGGGGGTATCTGTTTTAAATAATTTTTAAAAAAATATTAAGAGCGCTTTAAATTTAGCAATATGCACAAAACCATTTTTCTGATCTTGCTGAACTTCAATTCCAAACTGCTTAGGATAACTACAAGCAATTTAACACCAAGTTTGTCCTTTTCTTTTGAGTTTTTCGAAAGTGAGCGTGTTTTCAACAGATGGACAGACGGACAGACAGACGGACAGACAGACGGATATGGCTAAATCGACTTAAAATTATGTGGTCTTAGATGTATAATACAAAACTTTACCCTCATTTACCACTGATGGTGGTGGAGGGTATAAAAAGTAGCTTTCCCAGCTAGAAATAAACTGGTTGATTTTCTATTTCAGTAATGATCAGTTACCTCAAGTTGAAGACGCGGTGGAAAAAAATGAAGCTTTTAAATTCAGAAAATAAAAATTTAGCCACATTACTCATAAAGCAGTCGCAACTATGTATTAAAACAAAAATTGATGAGATAGTAATTAACATGAGACAAGGAGTACGAATCGAAGACGCTAGCATTCTCAAGAAAATTGATATATTGCTAAAAAAGGTGCTCCAACTAATCAAACCTTAAATTATTTTATAAATTTTAAATTATTTTTTATTATTATTTCTTTTTAATTAACTATTTCTATTAATATTTTTTAATTAGTTTATAATATTTTAGTTATTTGTTTTTTTTTTTGAGTTAGTTTTTCTATTAATATTTTTTAATTAGTTTTTAAGTTTATAATATTTTAGTTATTTGTTTTGTTGTATTGTTTGAAATTTTTTAATTAAATTAATTATTTAATTGTTTAATTGTTGTTTAATTGGTTTAAAATTTGTTTAATATATTGAATTATATATATATTAATATACTGAATTTTAATTATTTTTTTAACAATTTTTGAGTTTGTTTTTTTGTTATTAGTTTTTAAGTTAGTTTATAATGGTTTTTTCTTTTTTTTTTAATCTGTATAAATAAATGAATATATGTATGCTTGTATGTTTATTTAATTGTTTGTTTGAACCCTATAGCCGCCTAAGCCGCTGATTTTAAAAGCTTCCATGGCCATTCCATAAAGCAGTTATCCAGATGGCGACACCACAGAGTTCAGCCAATTCGTCTTCCTAGGTAAGCACGGAATAAATACTTTTTAACCTAATTATACCGACACCACAATAATGGAGAGGGTATTATGCGTTTATTTTGGTGTGAAACACATACAAATATTGGCTCGGGATGTACATTTAAAACGTGTTATAAAATTAACAATATTTTCTTCAATATTTTCTAAAATATTAATTTTAGCAAAAAACTTTCTTTGAGGCTAATGTTGTTGACTAGACGTGCTAAAATATTGCCATATATCATATTCTTGTAAAATGTTTTTTTAAAGAGATAGTCATATGCAAACAAATTTCATTTGAAAAAAAACCCCAACTTATTGCTATGAAATTTTTTTGTATTTTTTTTTTTTAAATTTCTATTTTCTTCAATATTTTCTAAAATATTAATTTTAGAGTTTTCCTGATAATTTACCACTATCTGTAGATTTTTGCAGATGTTCCCAGCGTAAATATGTAAACTTCAGAACATCTTCCAATATTTGACACAACAAATCAAAATTTTTCATTTGTCTTAACAAAGAATTCAATGACTGTAATTTTTGTGCATAAAACTCATAACAAGTTTCATTGGAAGGAGTCACAATTATTTCAAAGACGCAGGATAAAATAAAGAAATGACACACCGTTTCCAATTCATAATCTTTAATTGATTTACTCAACGAGTTTTGCCACATATAATAGTCCTCTATAAAATTCTTGGTTTGCTCATAGTTCTCCAATAGTTTAAATTTATTTATGACTTCTAAATTAGACGTATTTATCAGTATGTCTTGCACTGTAATAGAAGACGACAAGTCTTTGAATTTTTGCGCATAACTTAAAATTACAGTTAAACGTTTAAAATCTTTGTAGAAATAATTATAAACTGGACGCAAATCTTCTGTTAATGTTTCAATCTCAAAATATTCCAAGCATTGCTGTACATCAGGCAATTGGTTGAGCAGTTGTGTAGTCATGGAATATTCTTGCACTAATTTCAAGATTATTAAATTATTTCTCAGTTGCACATCTTTTATATCTTTAAAATTTTTTATTTGTGTTGGAATTAATGTTAAGAAATGTGCTTTATTGTCTAAAGCCTGATATAAAATGTATTCTTTGGTTCCCAAAGGATTTCGAAAGTATTGCCACTGCATTTCTTTCAGCAGTTCCAAAATGTCATGCATGGATTTTGTTGTTTCTCTACCAATTATAGATAAGTAAAATTCTTCATTCAGCGTTGCTTTAGACAAACATTTTATCATTGTTTCTCTTAGTTCTCCTTCTAAACTACTCTGCAGTATTTCTTCGGGTATTTTATTAAGAAATTTTAATATTTTGTTATTAAAACCTTCGATGGAAACAATATTTAAAAAATCTTCAAAGGTTTTTAGTAGTAGGGGTTTTATGTGATAATTAAATTTTGTATATTTCAATAATAAAATGTCCAAAACTGGATATGGTTTTTTGAGCAAAAGATCACATATTTGTTTTTGATAACGTTGAACTAATGAGCTCTTTTCTAAACTTTCAAAACAAAGCTGAAATTATTTAAAAATTAATGTAATTAATGAAACATTTAAGTTTTCAGTTAAAACTACCTAGGGAAAGATTATTAGTATAAGCGCTAAGAGAAATTAAGAAGTGTCCCTTAATCATATGTTGTCTAAATATTTTGCAATTGTGGCCCCGCATGGATGACAGGTGTACCATGTCTTTACTATTGATGAACAAAAGGCGTATCCCTCTTGGTATCTATTATGATGACTGCTTCTTAATACAGATACATATTGCACTTGATCAACAAAAGGAGATTAACTTGAAATTTAAAACTTTTTAGTAGAAGCAAAACATTTTTTGATTAAATAAAATTAAATTAAATATTAAGGGCATATGAAAAAGAATTGTATAACCAGTCGTTTTATAACGAAAAAGTATATTAAATGCGGGAAAAATTTTGTGCAACTCTAAAAAAGGCGCCCATGTTTCTACTTAGGTTGCCTCGTGTATATGCAGATTTTACTGACCAATTTGTAGTTATTTTTAATACTGTTATTTGTTTTGGTAACTTTTGGCAAAAAAATTTTATTGTAATTAAAATTGCATCCATGGTATTATCAATTATTATATATAATAATAAAAATCCAAAACCCTGCAAATATGACAATTCATACGTAATGCACTGCAATGGCGATGGAATAACATTCCTGCAATATTGACGAAATTTCCGTTTATAAGGTACAAAACCTGATTTGACTCTATACAATAAACTAACTGAAATTTAGGCCTGTAAAAATTTTAGGAAAATTCATTTTAGTGATAATGTTAGAAAGTTTATGGTTTTTGAACACGATATGTAAAATATCCATTTGGTATGGCAACTTTATATCAACATATATGTAGCGCCTTTTTTAGAGTTGCACAAAATTTTTCCCGCCAATAATGAAAAAGACGCCACAAGCCATGTCTGTGATAGAAAAGTAATACAAGTTTAGCGCTTTTTAACATTAACATTATATTAAAAATTAATACCAATTTTTACTGACCATTTTGGATGAACCCAGATTTCTGGAAAACTGGCCCGGCAATTTTTTGCACGGAAAGCGTTTTATATTCTATAGTACACCTACTTTCATATTCTATTGCGTTTTTTCCTTGACGTTGCCTCTAAACCCCTTAAAAATTAAATCCCAGTTTTTACTGACCATTTTGGATGAACCCAGATTTCTGGAAAACTGGCCCGGCAATTTTTTGCACGGAAAGCGTTTTATATTCTATAGTACACCTTCTTTCATATTCTATGGCGTTTTTTCCTTGACGTTGCCTCTAAACCCCTTAAAAATTAAATCCCAGTTTTTACTGACCATTTTGGATGAACCCACTTTTCTCTGGAACGGCTCTGACGATCTTTTTAAAAATAGATTTTTTTTTAATCTTTAAGTGGTATTTTTCCATATTCCATTGAGCTTATGCCTTGGCACTGCCTAGTTTGGCTGGAATAAATCAGCAACGATTTTTACTAACCATTTTGGATGAACCCACTTTTCTCTGGAACGGCTCTGACGATCTTTTTAAAAATTGATTTTTTTTAATCTTTAAGTGGTATTTGTCCATATTCCATTGAGCTTATGCCTTGGCACTGCCTAGTTTGGCTGGCATAAATCAGCAACGATTTTTACTGACCATTTTGGATGAACCCACTTTTCTCTGGAACGGCTCTGACGATTGTTTTAAAATTTGGTTTTTTTTAATCTTTAAGTGGTATTTTTCCATATTCCATTGAGCTTATGCCTTGGCACTGCCTAGTTTGGCTGGCATAAATCAGCAACGATTTTTACTGACCATTTTGGATGAACCCACTTTTCTCTGGAACGGCTCTGACGATCTTTTTAAAAATAGATTTTTTTTAATCTTTAAGTGGTATTTTTCCATATTCCATTGAGCTTATGCCTTGGCACTGCCTAGTTTGACTGGCATAAATCAGCAACGATTTTTACTGACCATTTTGGATGAACCCACTTTTCTCTGGAACGGCTCTGACGATTGTTTTAAAATTTGGTTTTTTTTAATCCTTAAGTGGTATTTTTCCATATTCCATTGAGCTTATGCCTTGGCACTGCCTAGTTTGGCTGGAATAAATCAGCAACGATTTTTACTGACCATTTTGGATGAACCCACTTTTCTCTGGAACGGCTCTGACGATCTTTTTAAAAATAGATTTTTTAATCTTTAAGTGGTATTTTTTCATATTCCATTGAGCTTATGCCTTGGCACTGCCTAGTTTGGCTGGAATACATCAGCAACGATTTTTACTGACCATTTTGGATGAACCCACTTTTCTCTGGAACGGCTCTGACGATCTTTTTAAAAATTGATTTTTTTTAATCTTTAGGTGGTATTTTTCCATATTCCATTGAGCTTATGCCTTGGCACTGCCTAGTTTGGCTGGCATAAATCAGCAACGATTTTTACTGACCATTTTGGATGAACCCACTTTTCTCTGGAATGGCTAGGAGTATTTTAATAAAATCGATGTTAAATTTTCTTTTTAAAAAATTTTTAAAATCGTTGCTAACTTTCATTGCCACTAGAATCCCAAAATTGTTTACTTTTAAGCCCTCAAATTCCCCTTGATTTTATATCCGGCGTTGCTATTTATCGTTGCTATCTTGGCGAACGTTAAATTTTAAAGTAACAAAAAAGAAGAAACATGTGTAAATGAACCGGCATCTATCCCAGCAAACATAAAACTGCTCAACAGTTTGTATGCAATCCTGATTATAAAGTTGGAATCAATCCGGATTATAGAGTACACAATATATGAGGAAATATAAGACATATCCATAGGACATATGATAGGCCTAAAATTTAAGTTGTTATAAAAATTTTGATAGTTTTTAGCCCATTTTACATTTTACTCATAACTTGTCCATTTTTTAACCGATTTGACAGATTTATATACCGACGTGTTAAGGAAGAAATTTACCATTTTCTTGAGTTTTATATAGTATATAGTATAGTATATATATATATGTACTTGTATATATATTAACAAACTTAATTATAAAAAAAAGTTATATAGGTACATACATATGTATTTATGTATATGTATAAAAGAGTAATTTTGATTATAACTCAGCCATTTTTTAACCCATTTGACAGATTTATATACCGACGTGTTTAAGAAGAAATTTACCATTTATTTGTGTTATAAAACTCGAACTCGGAAAGATCTATGGATCCCGTAAATGGTTATTTAAAAAAAATTATATTTTGGTTATAACTTTTTTGTAGCTGAATCAATTTTTCCGAGTTTTTCAGAAAATATGTTCTACTAAATATTTCCGATCTTTTGGTAAATAAGGCGTATGCATGTCATATGGCAGCCCTAAAAATTATAAAAATTAACAAACGGACTGACAGACGGACATCGTTAAATCAAATTCTCTCCTCATAAGCACCCAAAATATATACACTCTATAGGGTCTAATAGGTCTAATGTATAGGTATACCCTTTCCCACCTGTGGTGAAAAGTATAAAAAGAAAAATACCTACCTACCATAAACAAAATTAATTATAAAAAATAAAAAAGGGTAAATTAAAAAGCGTAAATATGTTTAAAATATATGAATATGAAATTTATAAATATATGTATTTAAAAAATCTTAAAAAGTCAAAAACTGTTCAATTTCTTTTTAGATAAAATTTTTTAAAACCAAAAAAAAAAAAATGTAATGAATGGGAGTCGAACCCGTAAACCAATAGAAAGTTGTTTGCGGAAGACCGCCTAGACCATTCGACCACCGAACCACACAGACAGGTGTTGTTGATATGAGTATGTGATATCAATTATTATTATTAAATTGAAGTATGTATGTGTTTGCTGTTTGTGTCAATAGTGAATCAGTACAGATTCACTAGTGACCGCAAATATTTTAAATGATAAAAACCACAGACAAAAAAACAACACATTATTTTACAGGGTTACCAGTAAACATTTTTAAACGTAAACTGTCGTTTTGGTTAATAAATGTCGCAAAGCTATTTTAATGATTTTTATTCATCAATAATACAACATAAACATACCAAGCAATTGCTTAAATTGTGTATGCTTTTAAATCATTTTTGTGCAAAAATATTATATGTATTTGAATATTTTTTTATAAATTGTCTAAAAAGCTGACTAATATGTTATCCATGTTAACAATAATAAAAAGGCAATGTTAAATTAATAAAACATACGAGCATAACTACCCGCTTGAGTACTTGTAAGATACTGAATTTTATTTACAAAATTATTCTTAAGTACTAACATTGAAAACCTTAAACCTAACTAGAACTGATAAGCTACGATTATACACATGCACACACTAGCGACCCTTAATTTATTACTCGTTAAGTGTTTTATGATCATGTTAAGGCACATGCGTATTTTAGTGATAAAAAGGTTGCATTATCTGTGTTAGTGTTTGCTTAAATAACCAATTACACAGAATTACATACATATGGAAACTAAATTATCTCTTACTCTAATGACCTTTTTTATCTTTTATTCTTACAACTAATGGAAATTTCTTTTTATGGGAAATTCCATCTCCACTAAATTATCTCTTACTCTAATGACCTTTATTGTCTTTTATTCTTAGAACTAATAAATATTATCTTTTAATAATAAACATGTTCAATTCTGAACATTCTGCCGGGCCTCCAGAGGAGCTGGAGCCGAGAAATCTAATTTAACTACAGTATTATTACTGCGGCAACACTGATATTTAATATACATACAAAACAATATTAGAATACCAATTATAATTAATATCAAAGATGCGTGTCCTGATACAGTATGGAGTTGAATTCTTTTTAATTCAACGTGGGATGCCTTCATTTTTTCGACAGCATTTTTTAAATAGTTCATCTCCTTTGTGTTGTTGATAATTGTCACGTCTAAAGGTTTCACCAGCCTTGATTCTACTTGCGGAAGTTCTAGACCCCATGACGATGTCTGGATAGGTGACTGCATACGTGACGTAAATCGTTGTGAGGCTGTTAATGTCACTCCTTCATATGTTGCAATACATCCTGGTGATAACGTCAGAATTCCTTTAAAAGGTAAAGTTGTCCAGCTGCGCTTTCCCTGACCACAATCCACTGTAATCATAAAGTTGGTAAACACGGCGAATATCCAATGATTTTCAGTGGATGTTTGCTTCCAAAAGCTTGTAGTTGAAATTTCCTCGAATTCGCAATCAGCGTGCCTGGATTGTTTTAAGGCTGACACTTCACAAGAGCGTTCAGTTGCTGGCTTCCATGGCATATTACCAATACAATTAAACTGACCTTGTAAATTCTTCTCACATGCGTTCAATTGCGCTAGCGACATCAAAAAGTACATGTTGGAAGCAAAGTTGTATGCAATCAATTCATTTCCAATTCTTGGCATCATCGTATGATTCTTATTACCAACTGGCAGCTTTATTATTTCGTAAACTTCAGAACTGTGCTCATATAATAAAGGTATCTCCAACTGAATTACTAACCGTGACTCCATTATGATCCCTTTAGAAGTCATTGAATGGTAGACCTCTTTCAGCTCTGTTCCCGTAGCTTCTCCAGGAAGAACTAAATTATTTGGCAACATCTTCTTGATTTCTGACAGTTGTTTATGGAGCTGTGACGGCTTCAATAAATCAAGATTCACATGCCCGTGATTAATATCTATCAATAAGTTTATAATTGAGGATTGAATCCTGCTACAGTCATCAATCATTAGGTTTAGTTGTGTGGACATAACTTGGAATAATATTATCAAACGCTCGGTGTTTCTAGTACTTAGAACTTCTTCGTTGAACAGCTTCAGCTGGTTATACATTTTATTGAAGTTCGCGTTAACATCGTCTGTAGTCTTTTTCAGTATATTTATAGTTGAGTCTACAATGGACGTTTGTTTTTGGATTAAGTTGTTCAATTCCTGTTGATTTTCAAACACATTTCTCATATTCTCCTCCATTTTATCTCGGTCATCAGCATCCATCATCCCAAAAAGCATGTGATACAAAGACCCCACAAATTCAAAGGGAGCTCTTTTCTCTCGGGATTTGGTTAATAAAAGATCGTTATTTTCATTAAGTATATTGATTCTTCTACCCATTGTTGAAATTACCATTTCACATGCTTCATTGTAATATCCAAGATTTGGACACTCCTTTTTAACCTTTTTCATCAACGTCTGTATACGTTCCATCTCTTTTTGGTATGTTGAAAGATCGAAATATATTACTAAGCTCCATTTCGAATTGATCATATTTATTTGGCCTATGTTGTCTAGATATAATGCTGTATTTGAAGAAATCTCCTTGATTAAAAATGGCTTATTGGCTTCTAACGGCGCAGTCTTTACTTGCTTCATTATCACAATCAGCAATAGCAGGAACCCTAACATTCTTAACATCTTATTTTCTTTTGGTTGATATTTTGTAGATTTCACACCCGCTTCCCAAATCCCTCCAAAGTGAGGGGCTGCGGGCGGAATGAAATGCCATTGTATTTTTTGTGTTGCCAAAATTGGTATAATGGATTCATTGCTTTTTATTGCTTTTTTGAACTCTGAAACTGCTTCAGTTGTTAGATCGCTGACAGCTTCTAAATGAATTGCTATAGTTACCATGCAGACAAACACTTCATCCCATGTTGATTGTTGTAACCACAATTTCTGTATAAAAAGCTTTGCTACCAACGTAACTGGTGACAACCAGCCTAATGGATCAAAGATTCTGGCAACATCTGAAAGTGCTTTCCTTTTTGTTATTTTATCTTTTTGAATAAAATTAATATTGAACATAAATTCATCCTTTACTGGATCCCATTGAAGGCCCAGTGTCTTCACTGATTTGTCATCCTCAATTTCAATGACTGCATTTTTCTGAATGCTTTTACCATCTTCGATCACTTGTTTATCGTTTGATAACCACTTCCTTAAATTAAACCCGAATTTCTTTAGCTGATATTCAATTTTACGCTGAATACTTTTGCATTGTTGAATTGTATCTGCTCCAGTCATCAAATCGTCCATGTAAAAGTCTTCTTTCATTATGTTGTGAACAAGTATCTCCTCTTCCTTACAGCTATCAGCTATGTAGAACAGTGATCTTACAGCAAGAAATGGTGCAGACGCTGTGCCATACGTAACAGTATTTAATTTGTATTCTTTTATGGGATCATTTTTGTTTTCTCTCCATAACACATGTTGATAAAATTGATCTTCTTCTACAATCTTAACTTGACGGTACATTTTTTTCACATCCGCTGTCACTACATATCTCCACAACCTCCACTTTATGATGATGTCAAAGATATCCTTTTGAAGTTTCGGTCCCGTAAACATTGTATCGTTTAATCTATTGCCGTTTGATGTTTTAGCGGACGCATCGAATACTACACGTAATTTTGTTGTTAGACTGTTTTCTCGTATTACCGGTTGATGCGGTAGGTAGTACTTTCCACTATGGCTCTTATTTACCTCTGTCATGTGACCCAGCTCTAAGTATTCTTGCATAAATTCGACGTAGTCCTTTTTTAGCTTTATGTTGCGATCTAGTCTTCTTTCTAATGATAGAAACCTGGCTAACGCTTGTTTTCTGGATTGGCCCAAATTGATGTCATCTCTAATTGGCAATTTTACTACAATTTTGCCATTTTGGTTAATCATTGTAGTTTTTTCGAATATTTCTAGGCAGTGTTTATCTTCAGAATTTTCTTCAGCATTTGGAAGCTCTTCAATCTCCCAAAACCTCTCCAGATTGGTTACGGCTGACAATAATTTGTTATTATTGCTGTTATTACTATAGACTCCAGTTAAAATCCAACCCAATTTTGTAGATTGAGCCACTAAGCCATTCTTTTTGCAAACCCCTTCTTCAAGAATATCGCCAAATACGTCAGCTCCAATCAGGATATCAACTCTATCTGACTTATTGTACATTGGATCAGCTAGAACGTAGTTGTCCCACTGACTGAGATCAATTTTAAATGATTTATCAGGTTGTGGTCCTGAAATCGAAGGTAAAACTACCGCATCTGTACTTATAACTTGGTCACTATAGAAGCGTGGTTGAATTAATAGTTTCACCATTGCCTTTGATGTGGCCACTATTGTACTTCCCAGTCCTTGTATGTTCGTTTTGCATTTAATTCTTGGAAGTCCTAATATTTGTGAAGCTTCTTCTGAAAGCGCTGTAATTTGTGATCCCTGATCAATTAGTGCTCTTAGCATAATTAATTCTCCACTTGCTGCACGAACTTTTACCTGTGAGGTCGCTAGCAGTGTTGTTGTAGTTGTGTTTGGTTTTTTTATCATCATTGATTTTGATGTACTAGATTTTGGTTCCTCGTTTTTTTTCTCATCTTTATGTAGCAGCCTATGGTGTCCTTTTCCGCAAACACCGCATTTAGTTTTATTTGAACATTTCGTATCAAATTTGTGGTTAATGCATGTAAAGCATAATTTATTTTTATAAGCGATTCTTCTGCGGTCAGCCATTGGTAATGTTAGAAACTTTCTGCATACACTCGTTAAATGGCCATTCATGTTGCAGTAAAGGCACGCTTGTTGTGCCGTGTAAAGTGTGTTGGAAACTTTTGTATTGTCACCCACTTTTTTCTGGTACTTATATCCTTGGCGCTTCGTAACTGCTTCCAAGGCTTGAACTTGTTGCTCCAAAAATTTCAAAACGTCATCAAGACTTTGAATTTCTTTTGTTTTCTTAACATTTTGTTCATAATACCGGAGACCATCATTGTCTAGTTTTCTGATTACAATGCGAGCAATAAACGGTTCAGCATCCGTTATCTTCACATCCATTCCTTTAAGCGCATAAATGCAACTGTTTGTTGTGTCCAATAGCTGCTTTACACTTGCGGATGACTCGCTGTTGACCATTGGTTGATCTAGTAGTTTGTCGACTTGGTTGGTAAACAACAGCCTTCGATTCTCGTATCTTTGTTTGAGAATTTCAAAAGCCGCCACATAGTTTATATCCGTCACTTTCAGGTGTTGAACTAGTTTCTTAGCTTCACCTTTTAGTGCTGTCACCAATCGATACATTTTCTCCACATTAGAGAGATAATTGCAGTCATGCACAAGGCTCTTAAACATATCATGAAATGGAGCCCAATCATTTATGTCTCCATGAAACTCAGGTATTTCTATTTTACCTAAGTTTGAAATGCCACTGGCATCAATTCTTGGCTCATTGACCTGTTCCCTTGAAGGATTTTTTACATTTTTTGCACATAATGCAAGAGCCATGTAATACTCGTCCTCAATATCTTCCTTGAGGATACGCACTTCTTTAGTGCTGTTAAACTCGCATAGTTTTTTATAAACGTCTTCCAATGCTAAAAATCGTTTTTTTATTTGCTGCGTCTTTATGTCCAGTAGCTCGTTGGATGCATCAGATACTATTGTATGTAGTTCTGATATCCTTTCGCGCATCCATTCTACCTTTTCCATAAATTCTTCCAGCAGTTCTTCGGCTTTTCCTTGGACATTGATAATGTCCTTGTTTTCTTTTTTACCGGCTATTGATTGCGTCCATTGGCTTTCTGATGATGACGTACTGGCTTTTATTAACTGCTTCTCTTGCTGGTGAACAATTTCCTGATGTTTATCTGGCTCTTCTTCATTCATTACTTGTTGAATTAATTCAATATTTTCTGCTATTACATCCTCTATTGATTCAAAATACTTTTGTTCAAAGTAATCTTCAGACGTTCTTCCTGTTGTCAAAAGTGCTGTATTATTTGCCTCAAATTCAGCTCGAATCTGGTCAATACGTTTAGATACCTCAGGAATTCTTGTAGCGCGAATTGTTTTCAAGCTTAGTTTTATCCGAATTGTAACTAGCTCATCGCCCAATTCTTTTTGGCGTTCAAATAATTTTGCTTTATTAGCCATAGCTAATATGCTTTTTATTATTAATGTTTATAGAAATAATATCCGTGTATTTGAATAATTATTCACAACACAATCCCTGTTTTAGCCGTATGTACGCTTTTTTTTTTTTTAACTCACAATCTCTGTTGAAGCCGAGATTGACGCTCTATAACTTTTTTGTAAAAAATTTTTATTTTTCAATAATATCTAACGCTTGTTAAATTTATTATTCTTTAATTTTTATTTTCCACACTGGTTTTTTTTTTCTCTCGAAGGACCAAATGGTTAATTAATAAAACATACGAGCATAACTACCCGCTTGAGTACTTGTAAGATACTGAATTTTATTTACAAGATTATTCTTAAGTACTAACATTGAAAACCTTAAACCTAACTAGAACTGATAAGCTACGATTATACACATGCACACACTAGCGACCCTTAATTTATTACTCGTTAAGTGTTTTATGATCATGTTAAGGCACATGCGTATTTTAGTGATAAAAAGGTTGCATTATCTGTGTTAGTGTTTGCTTAAATAACCAATTACACAGAATTACATACATATGGAAACTAAATTATCTCTTACTCTAATGACCTTTTTTATCTTTTATTCTTACAACTAATGGAAATTTCTTTTTATGGGAAATTCCATCTCCACTAAATTATCTCTTACTCTAATGACCTTTATTGTCTTTTATTCTTAGAACTAATAAATATTATCTTTTAATAATAAACATGTTCAATTCTGAACAATTGCTTTACATATTTTGACGACAGACTAGAAAATTGTTCGTTATAGGTATACGCGTTTTTTTGTTAAAAAAAATAGTCGTGAAATTAGATAGCTAAAGCAAGCCTCGTAACAGAAATATACAAACGAAAATTCTGATAGTGCATTGAAAATATTCCTGGAAAATATTGAAGGAATAAGACAATTAAAGTATAAAAGCTTTTGAGGGTTGTAATTTGACTTAGAATACACATTCGAATAATGTGAAAATTTATATATTTAATGTTAAGCTGGGATCACACGATTGCCGCAAATGCACCAATATGACACAATTTTTATTGTGCTTTATTGACGCACAATAATGAAATTGGACCAATAAAATATTCTGAAATCACACGATTGCCCTGTTTTGAACAAATTTAATTGCCGCTAGTTGGTACAAAGCGAAATGGGTACAACAATTGCCGCAGCACAGTCACACGATTGTTCTTACTTTACAACTAAGAAAACAGCTGTTGTGGTAGCTTTTTTATTTGTTTGAAAGTTCTTGTTGGTTTGTTAATTAAATAAAATTAAATATGTATAATATATTTACTATGTACTTAAACAAATTTTTGTTGAATATTTTTATTTCAATTTTTTAAGAAATTCCAAAAATTTAGTCTGTTCAACAATTTCGTATGTTAAGGTTCGCTTAGAAACTTAAATAAAAATATTCGCACTGAACAGCTAAATATGCTTGTGAACATACATACATATTTTGTTAAATAATAAATAAATAAATATTTATCTTCATTACCTACTAAAAGAAACACAAAAAAGTAAATTTATTAAAAAAAAGGCAAATATTGGTGTGTATTGTGTTGTTTGATTGCCGCACAAGAACACAATAAATATTGGTGCATTTTTGCTATTTTTATTGACGCGCGGTTGCATAGAAAACAGTCACACGATTGCCACACCAGGGTTGTATTTGATTGGTAAAAGTAAGCACAATATTGTCCTTGATTGGTACATGAGCCAATTGGTTGTGCAGTCACACGATTGGGGTATTAAAAAGTATGAAAATTGGTGCACTGCGGCAATCGTGTGATCCCAGCTTTACTCACCATGAGAAATAAATTCCTAGGTTCTATTATAATAAATTTTGACTAAAAATAGTTCGAGTCAAAATGAAATTTCGTATGAAAATGGATAATTCTTATTTATTTGTAAAAAAAATAGAATATTAAGGAAATATTAGAAGTTAATTGTTAAAATTATTTGATATTTGATATTACGTTATAAAAGTTCAAAGAAATTTCATTATATTTTTTTACAAGACGATAACCCTGCATGTTTGTGCAATTTTTAATAAAGACTTTTAAGTAGTGTGGCCATTTTGTGGTGATTTTTTTAGAAATAGTAAGATGTTTTAAAAATTGTATGGCAACACGTGTAAGATTTTTGGATAGAAATGTAAGAAGAGATGATCAACACATACATAGCAACAATCCGTTTCATAAACGAAAAACAGCAACAACAATCATGAAAACAATGTCTGCCTATACACATAAATAACTTTTGCATATACATATGTACATACTTACATACAGTGAAGGACTAAAGTCTACATGCAGTCGCATATAGTGCTATTCTGAAAAAACACTTAGCTAATAAAAAAACTAATGATACAGTTTTTTTCGAAAATCATCTTTATTCATAAAAAAATAAAAGTTAAATTAACTAATTTCTCCTTTAACAAAAAAATCAACAAAATAACAAAAATATGGTATGACAAAAGTCTACATACAGTTCAGTCTTAACAAAAGGTTACTAATACGATTTAAATACATGGTGTTTTGCTAAGTTTTAGTATTTAGTTGGCCCACCACCGTTATCAATTACAGCTTGCAGGCGTCGTGGCATGGATGAAACCAAATTGTTCATCTCTTCCGGAGTCAATTTGCTCCACGCCTCCTTTAATGCTTCTTTCAATGATTTGGCATCTGTAATTCGGGTTTGTCGAATTTTTCGCTCCAAAAGCTCCCAAACGTGCTCTATAGGATTTAAATCCGGACTTTGCGGAGGGGTATTGAGTTGCCTGGGCGCGTAATATAAAAGCCATTCCTTAACAATTTGTGCAGAAAATCCAACCATCCCCAAGACCCAAGCATTCCACAGATGGCTTCAAATTTTGTTCCAATCTACTTTTATATTGGTAACGGTCCATAATACCTTCAACAAAAACCAACTTGCCAACGCCAGATGCCGCTATAGCTCCTCAAACCATAACGCTCCCGCCGCCATGCTTTACAGTTGGTAATAAGTTTTCGAGCTGCATAGCCGCATTTCTTTTCCTCCATATTTTTGCACGGCCATCACTCCCGAATATGTTGAACTTTGATTCATCTGTAAATAGAACCTTGGACCAAAAATCAAGTCGAAGACGGCGATTTTTTTCTGATATTAGAGGCTTTTTACGCGGTGTTCTGCTAAAAAATCCATTGTCATTCAGAGCCCTTTTGATAGTTCTTGGATGGACACTCTTATTGGAGACATGGGCAATATGATCGGCTAATTTTGGAGCACTAATTCGGGGATTTTTGTTCACTTCCGTTATTATACAACTAATATCTCTCCTGGAAAGCTTCTTTGGCCTACCTGTTCGCGCTTTGCTATCAAAGGAACCAGTTTTATTGTAGTTCTCAATAATCGTTTGTACTGTTGCGCGGCTTAAATTTAATATTTTGGCAATTTCAGCGTACGATTTATTTTCATTTCTGTGTTTTAGCACTAATTTTCTTATGTCAGTCGATATTTCTTTTCTAGATGCCATTTTTCGGCATTTGATCAGCACATTAACAAAACATAGACTAAAATATTGCATATAAAAACTACTTTGAAATGTATACCAAAAATTTTAAATAACGGTATTTTACAGTTACTTTATCATTGCATTATTTGTTTGTTTTCGCTGCATGTAGACTTTTGTCATATCAATTTTTTGTTATTTTGTTGATTTTTTTGTTAAAGGAGACATTAGTTAAATTAACTTTTATTTTTTTATGAATAAAGATGATTTTCGAAAAAATTTTATCATTATTTTTTTTTTATTAACTAAGTTATTTTTTCAGAATAGCACTATATGCGACTGCATGTAGACCTTAGTCCTTCACTGTAAGTATTTAATTTACTTTTAAGCCAAAAAGAAATTATAAAATATGGGTTTTGTTTCACATGTAAATAAGGCGAACGATTCATGTTTATGTTGTAAATAAAATAAAAAAAATAAAAAATTGCTGAATAATTTTAAAATCGTTTATAGAAATATAAAAAAAGTAAAAAAAAATTTTTTTTTCGAAAAGGTGGATGCCGAGATTTGAACCCTGGCAACAGAAAACCACGCTTCCTTGGGCAACCGCCCACGCCATCCAGCTATTAACGCTATTACAAATGAGAAAATATAGTAGAATATACTCCGTGACATTGTTTGTTTAATATGTAGGAATGCATTTTTCAATTTAAGCGAACAATCATGTACAAACATGTGTATATATTTGTAATGCTTACCATTCAACTCGTTCGAACAAAAAAACAAAAAACAACAACAACAAGGGATTTTTGGAAAAAATTAGAGGTAGTCGTCGTTTTTTGCTCATATCTCAGCCATTTTTGGACCGTTCTGGCTGAATTTCAATAGCAAGAAATGGTGGACTATATGTGACATAAGTCTTAAACAACCTAGCCGCTATCATGTCTGGAGTCTCCGGAAAACACATATCAAACGTAAGACGGACGGACAGACGGACGGATATCGTTAAATCAACTTCTCTCCTCATAAGGACCCAAAATATATATACTTTACAGGGCCTAAGATCAACATTGTAGAAATTACAAACGGAATGACAAACTTATATATACCCTTTTCCACCTGTGGTGAAGGGTATAAAAAGGCCGATAACTTTCAAAGAGTCGCCAGTAGGGGTATAAAAAGTATGATCGACCGAAATTAGTCTTTTGTCCCTAGTATTTTCTTTAAACATACTTGCCCTTTATCTCCACCCCTTAAGGGGGCTCCAAAACAAATATTGCAGTTTAATGAAATTTTTAAATTTGGCCCTTGCAGTGCATAGAATGCCCCTAGATGGGGCAAATGTATGACCAACCCCACTTTATTTTTCATCTCAATCATTTATTTCTAACATACCTACCCGCTATCTTCATTCCTTAAGGTGGCTTCCATACAAAATGTTCAATACAGACTAGAAATATATTGAAAAAAGTTCCTTAAATGCCCAAGAGTCGCCCCTAGTGGGATATAATGTATGACCCCCTCAATTAGTTTTTTTATACCCTTCACCACAGGTGGTGGTGTGAACAAATTTTCGTTTTATTGGACCGTTTTTGGTTAAGACTGCAGCTTTTTAAGCCCTGATAATAACTAAAAATTATCAACTAGATTTTTACTAAAAATACAAATTTATGAACTTGAAAAATCGAGGTACATATAAATATTTAATCGAGGTATAAATATTGAATCGAGGTATTAATATTGAATTGAGGTGTAAATATATCACAGAATTGCTATTAAAACGTCTCAGTAGGTGTGGATGTTAAACTTGTTACACTACTAAAATCTTTATCTGCAATAAAAAAATATATATGGGCATAATAAAGAAGAGTAACATATGACTTCATATGTCATATCTTACATTTTCTACTTGCATCCCATCTGGTTGTCTATCCAGGCCTTTAGTGGCTGTGTGTCATATTTTTAAGAGCTTCATTATTATTTACATCATTTCAACACTCAATTGCGCTTGGCAATTTCTTTAATTCCTTTAATTTGCCAAAAATAGGTTGACTGGCTTCCTGCTCCTCCTAAATCCATTTTTTCGCTTGTTTTTTCCATATGGAGATGCTTTAATAAAAAAGTATTAGTTTTATGAAAATTTGCATCTAGTCATGTATGACTTAATATAGAAAATATTTACCATATATACATTTTTAGATAAATAAACCTTTATTTCAAAATTAATGTTACTATACCATATTTAATGACAAACGTAAGTATTCGCTTTTTATGAAAAATGTGATAAGATTAACAAATAAACCTAACGTAATTTTTACTTACTGCTTCGTGTTTTTTCTCTTTGATGATGTGCTTGGATTTTGATTGACGCCAGGGTCTGTATCATCCTGATCCGACAAAACTCCAACATTTTCAGGATCTGTATCATCCTGATTCGGCAAGACTTCAACATTTTCAACGTCATCTTCACCATTGTCATAACCTATAGCAGCCATTAGAAGTTTATAGAAACAAGTTATTTCCGCCACCGGAATTGACATCCTGTAAATAGTATTCTTATGTATATCTTTGTGATGGCCCATACAATTTGCTAATTGATAAAAGATGTGTAAGTTGCAATATGCTTCCTTGCGCTGTTCCTCTCAAACTTTCTGGGATTTCTGCTCCACATTCAGACTAGTATTGTTTAAGAAGCGGACAAACTCGGTAATAGGGTTTGGAAAAGTTCGACGTATTTTGTTGAGCAAAAAGTAGTCATTTTTTTTTGTTTATTCCTGCATTACTTCTATATTAAAGAACTAAATCAATTGATTTTATACATAATAGGCCATTTACATTGCAATGAAATCTAGTAATTTTCATTTGAAATCTTCCTTAAATTCTAGTGCGTTTACATTATACTTTTTTAACATTGGCGAGATTTTTTTATAAAAAAACAACTGACTAAAAGTTTTTTGCGTAACAAATACAAACACAAAAAGAAATAGACATTAAAAAATTTGTATTACCTTTAATTTATAATCAACACTACCTATTTTACCAATATTATTTGTTTTTTTTTACAATTTTCTCAAATTTTTTTAACAGTTTTTGTTTTTTTTTTTATTAAAATGTAATTTTTTTTTTTGCAGGGAAGTATTTTTTAGTGCTATATGGAAAAAACCATAGTACTAATAGATTTTGAGTAGATTTCGTAGAAATATAGTCGTGAACTAGAATTGGTTTTGTATAGGAAATCTAGTCAAAAACAACTAGATTTGGCTCGAAATCTCGTAAGTACTAGATTTCGATTTAGTGTTAATTGGCTATAAGGGGCTTAGCAAAACAGTCTCACAGTCCTTCCTAGTTTCCCTCGCCATGTCAGTCGAACAAATTCTTTCGCAAATGTAATTGATTCGGCAGACATAATTTCAATGTTATCTTTTTCACAATTTTCCGTTATTACCTCTTTGTTTGTGTAGTTGCTGATTGTGAGTCGCTCTATCTCTCCTGCCTGTCTTCTATTGAAAATCTGAATAAATATTAGAGTGGTTGTAACTAATTCCTTCCAGAAATTTTCATCAAATTCTTAATCCAACACTGCGATCGCTTTAGACATTTTATCCTTTAAAAACAAATATAATTTCTTGATGTAATTTTTTGAGGGCGGAACTACCTATTTTATACGCCTTTGGTTACACTGATCTTCAAATGCTTTTTTATTAATTAAAACCAGTATTTGCTCCTCCCACATTAGCAAAAAATTTTCAAGATCTTTCTTGGGCTCCTCTGCCTGAATTTTAATTAATTCAATTCTTTGTTTCACACCGCATTTTTTGACTAAAGAGGTCAACTGATGTGCAATTGCAATACTAAAACAATACTACCCTACAAGAAGACTACCGGTGGCTGCTCTTTAACGTTCCACTTCTTGCATGAGTCTGGAAATGTAGGTAAACATACGTGTTTCCAATCAATTAATCGTATTTCTTAAAAAGACATTTTATTTTGTTAACAATTTGTGGCAAAAAATTATATACATACTTGAAAAGCCATTAGGATTTTGAATAATTCTTTTTGTTCCTTTATTATCATCATTAAATCTTAAACGATTATCCTGGCCAAAGCCGCCACCCGAATGACCGCTTCCATGCAAATTCCTCTTTTAAGTGCACTTTCTGTACCTGCACATTTAAGATAAATGCACAAAATTTTTGGCATTTTAAAATTTTTTTCATACAAAAAATTTAAGTTAGCTGCACTTTGACTTAAATGCCCAAAATACATTTTTTCTGGAATTATTCTTCAAAATCTTTGTTTACGTGCATTTTGTATACCTGCATATTTTTGGGCAGCTTTAAAATATTTTCATACAAAACATCAAAGTTAGCTGCACACATGAAAAAATATGGTGGCCACTTTTTCACATAAATATCCAATTTAAGCTGTTTATAAAAATATAAATCGCGATTATTTTGGTTTTTTTTCATAAATTTTTATGGTCTTTGTGAATTCTCATTGATTTTGTTAATGTTCCTTTTATATTAAATATACAAACATACGTGTATAAAATTATCTATTATTTAAAATAAAATTTTAATAAAATATAAATTTATGTACGTTGTTTTCGGTTAATTAAGAGCCCCGCTTAGTTGAGTTTCCCGTTTTATTGCACTCAAAATCATGGAACAAAATCATGGAACAAAATCATTCAGTATAACTGCCAATGTAAAAAAAGCCCGTTTGAGTTCCGTTGAATTGCGTCACCCGCTTAATTATTTCGCAAAATAAGACCGCATTGCGAAAAACAAAGCAAATGTTTCGGTTAATTGTTTCCGTCTACTTATTGTGTTTTTGCTCCACGATGGACGAACCTGGGGCCTAATTCTCGCATTCGTGATCGAGTACTTTCTCGATTCGAAAGCAATTTTATTTCAGTCAATACTGAACGAATCAAAATTATGTTTTCAGTATTGTGAAACTCAAATGATTGCTTTACAATAACGAAAAAATATTTCCAATTCGTTCAGTATTGACTGAAATAATTAGATATTAAATTGCTTTCGTATCGAGAAAGTACTCGATCACGAATACCAGAATCTGGCCCCTGATTTTTATTATGTTTTAAAAAACCTAAACCATTTTTTAACTTAATAAATAAAGAAATGCGTTTTTTTCTATCTACACATGGGTGTTTCGCTTTATTGCACATCTTGCTCAATTAAGCGATTTTCGTTTTAATTGCGTCGGCGATTCATTGAGTTCCCGTTTAATTGCGTAGGAAGTCGTGCATTTTTAGAAACCCAATTTAGCGGGAATAACTGTATTTATTAATAAAAAGATTTTTCATTCCACTTTAAAATCAAACACTTTACTTTAGCTGCACTTTTGTACAGGTAACCACAATTGTGTACCTGGACATTAAGGCAGGTAAATGCATTTAAGATAGCTGAATTTTTGATTTACCTGCACAAAAAATCGTGCAAAGGAGATTGTGCAGCTAAGTCAAAATTACTGCATAATTTTTTTTAATTATCTTATTACCTATCCAATAACCTTGATACTATTTATCATTTTTACTACATTTCGAAATGTCCTTTTTTTCGTTTGAAAAATATGGTCACCGTACTCATAGCCGAAAATACTGAGGGCAATCACCGGCACTGGGACAGGTTCTTGGCCGTGCATGAAAGCACGACCGCTAGTCCAGCCGAAACGGGGAACGAGTGATCACGATACCAGGTACACTCGAATCGCGAGAGATTGCAAAGGCCTCTGAGTTACAACAGAGATACTTTAACCTCCGGAGGCTCAGGTGGCAGCCCAAAATCAGTGACCGACTGCTAAAGAAGGAACATTGGTTGTCCTCGGGCCACATACAGTTCACAGAATTGAGTTGGCAATCAATTAACTGAAAAATGTTGTACTGTGTTATGAATGCTGAATATCAAAACCAACAAATTCCTTATATTTTTAGCATAGTAAAGCTGTGCAAGTAAATCTGCAAAGAACACGTAATTTACGTAACCGCAGTTCGACAGTTGATTAAACTTATGAGAAAATTTAAATGCAAAAAATGTTGGATACCTTGCGGCCACACCATCAACAAACAAACATGACGTGCAAGTATTTTTATTTTTTTTGTATTTTTTATTTTTTATTTTCATCATTAAATTAGTGGCTTTTGTCTTAAATAAGTTCGTTTTTGTTTAAATTCATATATAATCTTCAACATTAAACCATTTTTCATCAGTCTAATGCAAAATCAAAAGGGTTTCAATTTCCAAAAATTAAATTTACACATAATATGGAGTTTTAGGAATCGCTTACGGTGCGGAAACTTTTTTCACCGAATCAGCTTAAAAAACAGTTTTTATACCCTCCACCACAATTAGTTGTGAAGAGGGTATACTAAGTTTGTCATTCCGTGTGAAACTTTTTTATTATTCATCTCAGACCCCATAAAGTATATATATTCTGACTGCTTGAGTAATTCTAATTCGATTTAGCCATGTCCGTCTGTCCAATGCCCAAAATACATTTTTTCTGGAATTATTCTTCAAAATCTTTGTTTACGTGCATTTTGTATACCTGCATATTTTTGGGCAGCTTTAAAATATTTTCATACAAAACATCAAAGTTAGCTGCACACATGAAAAAATATGGTGGCCACTTTTTCACATAAATATCCAATTAGTATAGAAATTAGTATAACCATGGCAAGGAAAGCTACCAGACCAGACGCGCCTGGCAAAATTACGCAGCATCTGCGGCGTACGGCCATGCACCGCCACATACCACCGTGTTTGCTACCGCTCGAGGCACGACCTCGGATTTAGACGGTGGACAGATGTCTAGTGGTCCAATCGGGGAACATGGAGCTGGACAAACCAGACTGGACGTTATGGGAGCGAAGAACCCCACAAACGCTGCACGCGGCAACAGGGACCACCCAACGCTCGCACCATTATTCTGGTACGGTGTGGACTGTGGACAAGCAAAAGAAGGGCAAACTAGCCACACCCACACCCAGCCACACCATTTTTAGCATAATAGAGCTGTGCAAGTAAATCTCCAACGAACATATAATTTACGTAGCCGCAGTTCGACTGTTGATTCCACTTATTAGAAAAACTTAAATGCAAAAAATGTTGGATGTGCCATGAAAAAGATATTGTCGCTACTTTTATAACTTGCGGCCACACCATCAACAAACGGATGCCAATTGTCTTGTTTGTTCCACACAAATCTATCAAGTCATCAGAGTTCACTAAGATCTATATTTACACCAACATATTTTTAATAGCGTTTCAAAACTTATTTAGCAATTACAAAAGACAAACTTAAAAGCATTTATTTTTAATACACGTTTTTGTGCGTGAGTAATGAACCTAATGAATATTAATATTTTTTTTTATATATACATTTTTTACCGTTTGTATTTCTACGCAAAATTTGTTCTTTAATATTTTTAAAGAATGTGTAAGAAACATTAATGCACCAAATAGATTTATGTGCAGTAACTCACAAAAGTTTGTGAATTTGATGGTACAACAAAATTTTAAACAAATTTTATTTATTTATTTTTTATTAAACAATTGAGATGTTTTCCAGTATACATATGTATACTGGAGAGACAAAATTTAATTTGAATGTTTGAATATTTTCATACGATTTAAATTAAAATTAAGAAATATGTATGATGTTCACAAACTTATGAGAGATACACACAGTTCTAGTGTGTAATCGTATAAATAATAAAAATTAAATCTTCTAAAAATGATGAATGAAAAACGTAAACAAAAATGTTTTATAATGAAAATTCGTATGATTAAAAACACTTTTTAAATTTGACTTAAGATGTTTTGTCAAAATGCCACAGATTTATTTTTAATTATTAAATTTATTAAATAAATGAATTGTTTTTGGCTAATTACTTTATTTTAATGATTTTTTTATGCGATTGTGGTACAATTTTACAGTAAGATTCGAAGTTATGCGGTTTTTTAACTTTCCGGAATGAATCACATATTTTGTGTAAAAATTAAGTCTTTTATGTAGATTTTCTTTATACGGTTTTCTTTGGAACGCATCTTCCGCATAAAAACCAGACCTAAGTGTATATATATAATTATTTTTTTTTTCATTTTTAATTAATAATTTTCTTTCATATCGTTATTTTATTTTTTTTATATTTTAAGGTGAATGCTTAATCTGTTTTAAGAAAGTTGTTTATGTGTTTATATTAAAAAAACTATATATAAATTTTCATAATGAAATACACAATATATTAAATAAATTATTTAAAAAAAAACTGCTAACAGCCAGAATCTTCCAGAAATATGCATTTAAATAAATAAAACAACATGAAAACAAATAAACATAATAACTAAATTTTTCAAGTATTAAAAAAAAAAATTAAAAATCTTAAGATTGCGTGCATGCATGAATTTATATAATTACTAGTCACATAATCCAAATTAAAATTAAAACAAATATATTACATAATAGATTTTTATATTTACATTTTAAAGAAGAAAAAGAACGTTGGGTTATCCCATTTTTTATTTTACTATATATTCTCAGTTCTTAACAGAAAGACTTTAAAAAAAGGAAACAAACGAAAGACTTTTTACCAGCTATTAATTTAAATTATTTACGATAATAGTTTATAAATTGAAAATTTTATTATTTTTAAGTTTTTTTGTTATATAATATTAAATTGTTTTTATTCTTTTAAAATAAATTAAAATGTATAAGAAGTGAATTAAATATATTAACCTGCATCAGGGTGCTCAAAAAATAAATTACGTTTTGTTTAAATTACTTTTCGTTCTGATTTCACACTTTTTCATCAAATTCTTTATCCAACACTGCGATCGCTTTAGAAATTTTATCCTTTAAAAACAAATATAATTTCTTGATGTAATTTTTGAGGGCGGAACAACATTTTTTTTATACGCCTTTGGTTACACTGATCTTCAAGTGCTTTTTTATTAATTATTATTATTATATTATTAAAAAAAACCAGTATTTGCTCCTCCCACATTAGCAAAAAATTTTCAAGATCTTTCTTGGGCTCCTCTGCCTGAATTTTAACAAATTCAATTCTTTGTTTCGCACCGCATTTTTTGACTAAAGAGGTCAACTGATGTGCAATTGCAGGCGTCCTGTACCACATTACTTCGTCGTCCCAGCTTGCGACCTTTCTCAGCGCTTCTACACATGTATCAAAAATTCAGGTTTGAAAATATATTGAAACTCTTTAATCCTCTTATTCTGCTTTTTGATTTCCGATTTAATATCATCCCAGTAACTGTGACCTTATCATATCCTGCTGGTGGCCTAACGTGAACTTTTCTGATAATTTGTTACCATTTTTGACTACTAATTAATTATATCGAATGGCTTGAGTAACTTCATCATTTCGTAAAACTGGAAAAATGTTGGCCCATAATGTTGGATTGCACTGTGTGAATATATTGGGTTATTTTCCTCGCAGATTTAGGTTATCCCTAGTATTAAACTTATTAACACCGCATTTCCGTAAATGGATCCGTAAAGTTTTATGTGTGTTCTTACAACACACATAAAACTACGTCACAAATTTTTAGCAAAGTCATGACTGTGAAAAAAGATACATATTTTACATTTCTCATTCATGAAGAAATTAATGAATGTTTAAATATAAGCGATCATCTATGTATTTTTCTGAACTCTGCATTAAATTCTTAAAAATGGATAACAATACTACCCTACAAGAAGACTACCGGTGGCTGCTCTTTAACGTTCCACTTCTTGCATGAGTCTGGAAATGTAGGTAAACATACGTGTTTCCAATCAATTAATCGTATTTCTTAAAAAGACATTTTATTTTGTTAACAATTTGTGGCAAAAAATTATATACATACTTGAAAAGCCATTAGGATTTTGAATAATTCTTTTTGTTCCTTTATTATCATCATTAAATCTTAAACGATTATCCTGGCACTTTCTGTACCTGCACATTTAAGATAAATGCACAAAATTTTTGGCATTTTAAAATTTTTTTCATACAAAAAATTTAAGTTAGCTGCACTTTGACTTAAATGCCCAAAATACATTTTTTCTGGAATTATTCTTCAAAATCTTTGTTTACGTGCATTTTGTATACCTGCATATTTTTGGCAGCTTTAAAATATTTTCATACAAAACATCAAAGTTAGCTGCACACATGAAAAAATATGGTGGCCACTTTTTCACATAAATATCCAATTTAAGCTGTTTATAAAAATATAAATCGCGATTATTTTGGTTTTTTTTCATAAATTTTTGTGGTCATTGTGAATTCTCATTGATTTTGTTAATGTTCCTTTTATATTAAATATACATACATACGTGTATAAAATTATCTATTATTTAAAATAAAATTTTAATAAAATATAAATTTATGTACGTTGTTTTCGGTTAATTAAGAGCCCCGCTTAGTTGAGTTTCCCGTTTTATTGCACTCAAAATCATGGAACAAAATCATGGAACAAAATCATTCAGTATAACTGCCAATGTAAAAAAAGCCCGTTTGAGTTCCGTTGAATTGCGTCACCCGCTTAATTATTTCGCAAAATAAGACCGCATTGCGAAAACCAAAGCAAATGTTTCGGTTAATTGTTTCCGTCTACTTATTGTGTTTTTCTCGCATTCGTGATCGAGTACTTTCTCGATTCGAAAGCAATTTTATTTCAGTCAATACTGAACGAATCAAAATTATGTTTTCAGTATTGTGAAACTCAAATGATTGCTTTACAATAACGAAAAAATATTTCCAATTCGTTCAGTATTGACTGAAATAATTAGATATTAAATTGCTTTCGTATCGAGAAAGTACTCGATCACGAATACCAGAATCTGGCCCCTGATTTTTATTATGTTTTAAAAAACCTAAACCATTTTTTAACTTAATAAATAAAGAAATGCGTTTTTTTCTATCTACACATGGGTGTTTCGCTTTATTGCACATCTTGCTCAATTAAGCGATTTTCGTTTTAATTGCGTCGGCGATTCATTGAGTTCCCGTTTAATTGCGTAGGAAGTCGTGCATTTTTAGAAACCCAATTTAGCGGGAATAACTGTATTTATTAATAAAAAGATTTTTCATTCCACTTTAAAATCAAACACTTTACTTTAGCTGCACTTTTGTACAGGTAACCACAATTGTGTACCTGGACATTAAGGCAGGTAAATGCATTTAAGATAGCTGAATTTTTGATTTACCTGCACAAAAAATCGTGCAAAGGAGATTGTGCAGCTAAGTCAAAATTATTGCATAATTTTTTTTAATTATCTTATTACCTATCCAATAACCTTGATACTATTTATCATTTTTACTACATTTCGAAATGTCCTTTTTTTCGTTTGAAAAATATGGTCACCGTACTCATAGCCGAAAATACTGAGGGCAATCACCGGCACTGGGACAGGTTCTTGGCCGTGCATGAAAGCACGACCGCTAGTCCAGCCGAAACGGGGAACGAGTGATCACGATACCAGGTACACTCGAATCGCGAGAGATTGCAAAGGCCTCTGAGTTACAACAGAGATACTTTAACCTCCGGAGGCTCAGGTGGCAGCCCAAAATCAGTGACCGACTGCTAAAGAAGGAACATTGGTTGTCCTCGGGCCACATACAGTTCACAGAATTGAGTTGGCAATCAATTAACTGAAAAATGTTGTACTGTGTTATGAATGCTGAATATCAAAACCAACAAATTCCTTATATTTTTAGCATAGTAAAGCTGTGCAAGTAAATCTGCAAAGAACACGTAATTTACGTAACCGCAGTTCGACAGTTGATTAAACTTATGAGAAAATTTAAATGCAAAAAATGTTGGATACCTTGCGGCCACACCATCAACAAACAAACATGACGAGCAAGTATTTTTATTTTTTTTGTATTTTTTATTTTTTATTTTCATCATTAAATTAGTGGCTTTTGTCTTAAATAAGTTCGTTTTTGTTTAAATTCATATATAATCTTCAACATTAAACCATTTTTCATCAGTCTAATGCAAAATCAAAAGGGTTTCAATTTCCAAAAATTAAATTTACACATAATATGGAGTTTTAGGAATCGCTTACGGTGCGGAAACTTTTTTCACCGAATCAGCTTAAAAAACTGTTTTTATACCCTCCACCACAATTAGTTGTGAAGAGGGTATACTAAGTTTGTCATTCCGTGTGAAACTTTTTTATTATTCATCTCAGACCCCATAAAGTATATATATTCTGACTGCTTGAGTAATTCTAATTCGATTTAGCCATGTCCGTCTGTCCAATGCCCAAAATACATTTTTTCTGGAATTATTCTTCAAAATCTTTGTTTACGTGCATTTTGTATACCTGCATATTTTTGGGCAGCTTTAAAATATTTTCATACAAAACATCAAAGTTAGCTGCACACATGAAAAAATATGGTGGCCACTTTTTCACATAAATATCCAATTAGTATAGAAATTAGTATAACCATGGCAAGGAAAGCTACCAGACCAGACGCGCCTGGCAAAATTACGCAGCATCTGCGGCGTACGGCCATGCACCGCCACATACCACCGTGTTTGCTACCGCTCGAGGCACGACCTCGGATTTAGACGGTGGACAGATGTCTAGTGGTCCAATCGGGGAACATGGAGCTGGACAAACCAGACTGGACGTTATGGGAGCGAAGAACCCCACAAACGCTGCACGCGGCAACAGGGACCACCCAACGCTCGCACCATTGTTCTGGTACGGTGTGGACTGTGGACAAGCAAAAGAAGGGCAAACTAGCCACACCCACACCCAGCCACACCATTTTTAGCATAATAGAGCTGTGCAAGTAAATCTCCAACGAACATATAATTTACGTAGCCGCAGTTCGACTGTTGATTCCACTTATTAGAAAAACTTAAATGCAAAAAATGTTGGATGTGCCATGAAAAAGATATTGTCGCTACTTTTATAACTTGCGGCCACACCATCAACAAACGGATGCCAATTGTCTTGTTTGTTCCACACAAATCTATCAAGTCATCAGAGTTCACTAAGATCTATATTTACACCAACATATTTTTAATAGCGTTTCAAAACTTATTTAGCAATTACAAAAGACAAACTTAAAAGCATTTATTTTTAATACACGTTTTTGTGCGTGAGTAATGAACCTAATGAATATTAATATTTTTTTTTATATATACATTTTTTACCGTTTGTATTTCTACGCAAAATTTGTTCTTTAATATTTTTAAAGAATGTGTAAGAAACATTAATGCACCAAATAGATTTATGTGCAGTAACTCACAAAAGTTTGTGAATTTGATGGTACAACAAAATTTTAAACAAATTTTATTTATTTATTTTTTATTAAACAATTGAGATGTTTTCCAGTATACATATGTGTACTGGAGAGACAAAATTTAATTTGAATGTTTGAATATTTTCATACGATTTAAATTAAAATTAAGAAATATGTATGATGTTCACAAACTTATGAGAGATACACACAGTTCTAGTGTGTAATCGTATAAATAATAAAAATTAAATCTTCTAAAAATGATTTAAAATTTTTGCACTGGAAGTTTTATATTGTTAACGGTTTTATACAGTGACTGTCAGCTTATTTGATGCAAGAAAATCTAAAAAATTCAAGTCGTTAAATTTTATAAACTAAATAAGATTTTGAAAAAAATCAAAACGTTTTAGAAAAATTAAACTTTTTATTTCAAATTAATGTTGAATTTTATTCATATTTCACGTTTTTCTATAAAAGAGATAACAAAAACAACAAAAATAACAGTTTTCAAATATGACAGCTTATTTGATGCAAGATATTAAAAACCTAAAAAATAACGTAATATTTAAGACAATGTATTTTTAATATTTTGTGTGGTAGCCCTTTTGGTCCATAACAGCTTTCAACCGATTTTGCATGGATGCAACCAGTTTTTGTGTAGTTTCTGGCGTTATTTTATTCCACTCCTGCTGCAATGCACTTTTTAGAGGTTCTTTGCTTGAGATGTGGTGGTTTCTGATTTTATTTTCCAATAATGCCCATAAATTTTCAATGACGTTTAGGTACGGAGACTGAGCAGGTGGTTCCATCAAATGAGGGCAGTTCCATATGAGCCAAGACTGCACAACTCCAGACTTATGTTTCGGGTCGTTATCCTGGTAAAAACGGAATTCGGTCCTTAGACCAAGTTTTTCAGCACTTTGAAGTAAGTTATCTTTAATGCTATAAACACAATCAAAGGCTACCGACCATCGACTACTACAAAAATAGCCAAGTCGCCAGCTACTTAATTCTTTTAACGACTACCGACCACTAACTACAAAAAATAAACATCTGTTTTGACATACATATGTATTAAAGTTAACCAAAACAAAACAAACTTGATTTTTTTAAGTGAATTTGTGTGAAAAAAAAACATTTTCAAATGTCTCAAGAAAATTTAATTAACTTTATAAGTACTATTGCTAAAATAGTGGAAACAACGACTTTAGTGTATGAAGTGTATAAAAAACATCAGAACAAAAGTAACCGAAGATGGTGGGTCCGGCCAGTAAATATAACGCGAGATGAAGAAGGATTTTATCGAACTTGTGTCCTTCAAATAAAAAGTAAATGAAAAATGTAAACAAATGAACAGAAGATTTTTATTTTTCAATGGTGCCACTATAATAGTTTTTCGCGTTTTTAATACCGATATTTAATGTATTGCGTTTTTAAAACCACCCTTTCATGCATTTATTGTACTGGCAGCACTTATCCGTTTTTTGTAGCCAAGAAAAATAGAAATTAGCCTAAGTTGGATACGGGCTACAAAAGTAGCCGTGTAGTCGATAGTCGTGTAGCGGCTAAAAGAATTATTCTCATAAGCACGCATGTATTCTATTTTTGACATCTTGTAGTCGATGGTCGGTGGACTTGATTGTGTTTATAGCATAAGAATGTTAAGATACATTATTTTATCCATGTTTCCCTCTATAAATACTAAATTTCCAACGCCCGTTGCTGCCATACATGCCCACACCATAACGCTACCACCGCCATGTTTAACAGTCGCACGCAAATTCTTCAATTGAAGTTCTGTATTAGGCTTCCGCCAAACGTAAGCCTTTCCATCCGAGCCGAATATATTAAATTTGGACTCATCTGAAAAAATTACTGTATTCCAGAATTCTAAGCCCTTTGATATATGTTTATTTGCAAAGGCTAGTCGGCTGACTTTATTTTTCTTGTTAATAAAAGGCTTTTTTAAAGGTACTCGACCGTGAAAGTCATGTGACCGGAGCATACGGCGAATCGTTGCTGCACTACAATTTTTGCCAATACCATTATGTACTTCATCAGCCAATTTTTGTGCCGATAACCTGGGGTTTTCATTAATTTTTCTGATAATCCATCGTTCGTCACTTGGGTTCAGAATTTTATTTGGCGCAATTCTGCCCTTGTCCTTCACCCTGTTCTCCCTCAAAAAGCGCTGTATTATGTGTTGCACTGTAGATGATGGTAAATTAACAGTTTCTGCTATTTTACGCTGGGTTTTTCCAATTTTAAAATGATGAATAACCAATTCCCGTTGTTCAACTGTTGTGCGTCGACCCATATTTAAAAAAATTTTGTTATGACACATGAACTTGCAAGATCACACTTAAATTATGAAAAACGTAATAGTTAAGACAAGCATTAAAAGAACTAAAAAAAAATGCATTCTATTTTGAAACATAACGGTATCAGTATCACTGAAAGGTCATTGCATCAAATAAGCTGATCGATTTGAAAATGCTGTTTATTTTGTTTTTGTTAATTTTTTTATAGAAGGAAGGAAGATAACAAAAGAAATTGAAACACTTTTTTGAAGTAAGAACGTGGCTCTTTCGGATCCATTTTTATTTTTGGTTACATTTGGTTTTATTCATAAGCAAGATGGTTTTTATGATTTTAGTTTTGCTTGCATCAAATAAGCTGACAGCCACTGTATATACATTTAGGTCTTATGCGAATTTGAAGTTACGCGATTTTTTATCGACTTTTTTTATTCACTTTTTTTATTTTTTTTTTTGAGCTTTCATAATTATTTTGTCGTTTTAAATGTTTGTTTGTAGTTTCAAATGTTTTCTTAACTACAAATTGACATAACGATGTTATACATATCTGTGGTATTTTGACAAAACATCTTAACTCGATATAATATAGCAAAAAAGTTAAAAAAAACTCTTTATCAAATAATAAAATAAACTAAAATTTAAGAAAAATTTTGTTTATAATACAAAATTTTAAAAACGTAAACAAAAATGTTTTATAATGAAAATTCGTATGATTAAAAACACTTTTTAAATTTGACTTAAGATGTTTTGTCAAAATGCCACAGATTTATTTTTAATTATTAAATTTATTAAATAAATGATTTGTTTTTGGCTAATTATTTTATTTTAATGATTTTTTTATGCGATTGTGGTACAATTTTACAGTAAGATTCGAAGTTATGCAGTTTTTTAACTTTCCGGAATGAATCATATATTTTGTGTAAAAATTAAGTCTTTTATGTAGATTTTCTTTATACGGTTTTCTTTGGAACGCATCTTCCGCATAAAAACCAGACCTAAGTGTATATATATAATTATTTTTTTTTTCATTTTTAATTAATAATTTTCTTTCATATCGTTATTTTATTTTTTTTATATTTTAAGGTGAATGCTTAATCTGTTTTAAGAAAGTTGTTTATGTGTTTATATTAAAAAAACTATATATAAATTTTCATAATGAAATACACAATATATTAAATAAATTATTTAAAAAAAAACTGCTAACAGCCAGAATCTTCCAGAAATATGCATTTAAATAAATAAAACAACATGAAAACAAATAAACATAATAACTTAATTTTTCAAGTATTAAAAAAAAAAAATTAAAAATCTTAAGATTCGTGCATGCATGAATTTATATAATTACTAGTCACATAATCCAAATTAAAATTAAAACAAATATATTACATAATAGATTTTTATATTTACATTTTAAAGAAGAAAAAGAACGTTGGGTTATCCCATTTTTTATTTTACTATATATTCTCAGTTCTTAACAGAAAGACTTTAAAAAAAGGAAACAAACGAAAGACTTTTTACCAGATATTAATTTAAATTATTTACGATAATAGTTTATAAATTGAAAATTTTATTATTTTTAAGTTTTTTTGTTATATAATATTAAATTGTTTTTATTCTTTTAAAATAAATTAAAATGTATAAGAAGTGAATTAAATATATTAACCTGCATCAGGGTGCTCAAAAAATAAATTACGTTTTGTTTAAATTACTTTTCGTTCTGATTTCACACTTTTTCATCAAATTCTTTATCCAACACTGCGATCGCTTTAGAAATTTTATCCTTTAAAAACAAATATAATTTCTTGATGTAATTTTTGAGGGCGGAACAACATTTTTTTTATACGCCTTTGGTTACACTGATCTTCAAGTGCTTTTTTATTAATTATTATTATTATATTATTAAAAAAAACCAGTATTTGCTCCTCCCACATTAGCAAAAAATTTTCAAGATCTTTCTTGGGCTCCTCTGCCTGAATTTTAACAAATTCAATTCTTTGTTTCGCACCGCATTTTTTGACTAAAGAGGTCAACTGATGTGCAATTGCAGGCGTCCTGTACCACATTACTTCGTCGTCCCAGCTTGCGACCTTTCTCAGCGCTTCTACACATGTATCAAAAATTCAGGTTTGAAAATATATTGAAACTCTTTAATCCTCTTATTCTGCTTTTTGATTTCCGATTTAATATCATCCCAGTAACTGTGACCTTATCATATCCTGCTGGTGGCCTAACGTGAACTTTTCTGATAATTTGTTACCATATTTGACTACTAATTAATTATATCGAATGGCTTGAGTAACTTCATCATTTCGTAAAACTGGAAAAATGTTGGCCCATAATGTTGGATTAGCCACTGTGTGAATATATTGGGTTATTTTCCTCGCAGATTTAGGTTATCCCTAGTATTAAACTTATTAACACCGCATTTCCGTAAATGGATCCGTAAAGTTTTATGTGTGTTCTTACAACACACATAAAACTACGTCACAAATTTTTAGCCAAGTCATGACTGTGAAAAAAGATACATATTTTACATTTCTCATTCATGAAGAAATTAATGAATGTTTAAATATGAGCGATCATCTATGTATTTTTCTGAACTCTGCATTAAATTCTTAAAAATGGATAACAATACTACCCTACAAGAAGACTACCGGTGGCTGCTCTTTAACGTTCCACTTCTTGCATGAGTCTGGAAATGTAGGTAAACATACGTGTTTCCAATCAATTAATCGTATTTCTTAAAAAGACATTTTATTATGTTAACAATTTGTGGCAAAAAATTATATACATACTTGAAAAGCCATTAGGATTTTGAATAATTCTTTTTGTTCCTTTATTATCATCATTAAATCTTAAACGATTATCCTGGCCAAAGCCGCCACCCGAATGACCGCTTCCATGCAAATTCCTCTTTTAAGTGCACTTTCTGTACCTGCACATTTAAGATAAATGCACAAAATTTTTGGCATTTTAAAATTTTTTTCATACAAAAAATTTAAGTTAGCTGCACTTTGACTTAAATGCCCAAAATACATTTTTTCTGGAATTATTCTTCAAAATCTTTGTTTACGTGCATCTTGTATACCTGCATATTTTTGGGCAGCTTTAAAATATTTTCATACAAAACATCAAAGTTAGCTGCACACATGAAAAAATATGGTGGCCACTTTTTCACATAAATATCCAATTTAAGCTGTTTATAAAAATATAAATCGCGATTATTTTGGTTTTTTTTCATAAATTTTTGTGGTCATTGTGAATTCTCATTGATTTTGTTAATGTTCCTTTTATATTAAATATACATACATACGTGTATAAAATTATCTATTATTTAAAATAAAATTTTAATAAAATATAAATTTATGTACGTTGTTTTCGGTTAATTAAGAGCCCCGCTTAGTTGAGTTTCCCGTTTTATTGCACTCAAAATCATGGAACAAAATCATTCAGTATAACTGCCAATGTAAAAAAAGCCCGTTTGAGTTCCGTTGAATTGCGTCACCCGCTTAATTATTTCGCAAAATAAGACCGCATTGCGAAAAACAAAGCAAATGTTTCGGTTAATTGTTTCCGTCTACTTATTGTGTTTTTGCTCCACGATAGACGAACCTGGGGCCTAATTCTCGCATTCGTGATCGAGTACTTTCTCGATTCGAAAGCAATTTTATTTCAGTCAATACTGAACGAATCAAAATTATGTTTTCAGTATTGTGAAACTCAAATGATTGCTTTACAATAACGAAAAAATATTTCCAATTCGTTCAGTATTGACTGAAATAATTAGATATTAAATTGCTTTCGTATCGAGAAAGTACTCGATCACGAATACCAGAATCTGGCCCCTGATTTTTATTATGTTTTAAAAAACCTAAACCATTTTTTAACTTAATAAATAAAGAAATGCGTTTTTTTCTATCTACACATGGGTGTTTCGCTTTATTGCACATCTTGCTCAATTAAGCGATTTTCGTTTTAATTGCGTCGGCGATTCATTGAGTTCCCGTTTAATTGCGTAGGAAGTCGTGCATTTTTAGAAACCCAATTTAGCGGGAATAACTGTATTTATTAATAAAAAGATTTTTCATTCCACTTTAAAATCAAACACTTTACTTTAGCTGCACTTTTGTACAGGTAACCACAATTGTGTACCTGGACA